>CM075493.1:28355000-29725000 GCA_037950675.1 Hypophthalmichthys molitrix
CTAATAAATAAAGTTATAATACTAACTTTAGAATTACATAATCATATTTCTACTCCAATTCGTTTTTTGTCATAACTGTCATAACTGATTTATTCAAACATGCATTAAATATTGAAGAACATTAAAATACATTTATCATAATGCTACTCTCTAGAGTTAATTTTTCTAGCTGACTAACGAGTTTATGGTCACTAAATATAGTTTTTCTGAGGTATATGTGACGTTACGTGACATTGTTTACAAGCTGTTTTATTGAAGACTTTCCACGGTTGAAACACTGAGCGAATACACGAGGCATGATACGGATTTTGGTAAGTTGTACTGTATCTTTTAACATACCTTCAGATGGTCATTCATGTTTATTTCACGCTGTAACTGGTATTAGCGGAGGAGATGATCAGTTCACGTGCGTGTTGTGCTGCCGCTTCTCTTGAACTGAGCTTCACTGTACAGCGATCTGTCACGTCACATTAAACAGCACCAAAATGGTATTTATTTTTTGAATTTCATAATAAAATGGACGTCATTTGAAATCTGAGACTTTGTTTCATATCAAAAGTAACAAAGAACAAAGAATTTGCGATTTATTGGATGGGAGGCGTGCTACAATATTCTGTTCATTCATCAAATGAAAACAGGATTGACTAATCGATTCTTGGGATTTAAAGAATTAGTTCACTTTCAAATGAAAATTACCCCAAGCTTTACTCACCCTCAAGCAATCCTAGGTGTACATGACTTTCTTTTATTTATTTATATTTAGATATTTTAATAAATATCCTGATGCATCCGAACAGGGTTCACGAGTATGAGCTGAGGAAAGTGCCTCCATCCACATCCATCCATGATACACATGTAATAATATATCTCCGATTGTGTTCATCAGAAAGAAGAAAGTCATATACACCTAGGATGGCTTGAGGGTGAGTAAAGCTTGGGCTAATTTTTATTTGAAAGTGAACTAATCCTTTAAATCGATATCGGTTCATAAAAATGAGAATAGATTAAAATCGAGATATCAATATTTTTTATCCAGCCCTATGGTAGGCTACATGCATTATTATTGTAACCATGTAGCATTTAGCAGCACAAAAATACACTAACCCAAATACACTGCATGTTATTATAGGACATTGTTTCCTTCCCTATAATAGCTCTGTTTTTGAAAGTCTTTTAGCCTGTGGTCATGGTGTAAGATTTGTGATTAGAAGGTCAGGAATGTTCTGTTAATCGAGCGTGAAGACCTTCTGTTTCTGCAAAATGGGCATAGTATAGCTTGTGATATTGTCAATGGGTTCTTCATGCCTGCAGCTTGTCATGTTTCTTTATGAAGTCCGTCAATAGCCATAAAGAGACGACTGTGCAATGTTTCTGTTGAAGTGAACAGACGCACCACATGATGCTCCTCTCAGACATGGTGTTCACTGAGGGTGTGATTCATTGACATCAACACACAGCAATCATTCAACAACGCCATAAATTTAACTGTTGTTCTCCATCTTAAAAACTTATGGGCACTTAAGGGATTATTGTTGTGTGTTTTCAGTGTTTATTTCCTCTCAGTTGGTTCTTTGAGTCAAACTTCAATTAGTTTTTTACACCCTTGAACCCCTAAGGATATAGAGGATTTTCCTTTGGAACAAAAAGAGTTTTATCTTCAGTAAAACTTAGGCTGCTGCTTTCAGGAGTCCTTGTAACACGTTGTTGCAAACAAGGAGGAAGAGGGATCTAAGTGCAGCAGTAACGGGTATTTCATAAAGAAACTCAGGATTACAGGAGAAACTGAACAGAACAACAACGTATGCATAACAGAGAACTGACAAAGAACATACTGAAGCACAGGGCTTAAATACACAGTGAACTGAAGATCTAACGAGACTAATTAACAAGACACAGCTGAACTCAAACACTAATCAAATTAGAAACCATTGTAACAAACAAGTGGTGGGAAACTGAGAACAAAGAGAACATGTGACCAATGAAAAACGAACTCAAAACAAGAACAACTAAACAGAACAAAACTCAAACGTTACGTTACAAGGGCTTTTAACAGCTGTATTCTTTGAATGTGGCAAGTTTATTTGCCCCATTATTTTAATACAATAAAATTAATGCGTCTTGACAGATGAATTGACTTCATCAAACTGTCAAATTCCTCATACCTTGCCAGCCCTGCTTCAGTATCAGTATCAGTGAATTTTAAAATTGATTTCAATTTTTTAATCACAGTTAAAATGAAAGTCTTAGAAATGTACAAGATTCAAATAAGTAATAGAAAAGAAGATGAAATATGTTTTGTGAAAATTGATTTTTTCTAATTATCCTCTGCTTAATAATATTTAAAGCGTGCATTTGGCACCAAAACACATTTTATATGTTCCCTTGGAATCAAACCCATGACTTTTATAATGTTATAAAATATTTCTATTATAAATAAATCCTGTTCTTTTTGACTTTCTATTCAAAAAAAAGAATCCTGGGGAAAAAAATGCATTGTTTCCACAAAAATATTAAGCAGGACAATCGTTTTCAACATTGTACGGATCCCCTAAAGGGAGATGGTGGTGGAAAAAAATTGGGATGGAAGGAAAAAATATTTTTCAAAGCCTTTGCGTTCTCTCGCAAAACTTTTGTGTTCCCCCGAGAAACTTTGAATTCCCTCGCAAAGACATTTGCGTACACTCGCAAACTTTTGTGTTCTCCCGCAAACACTTTCTGTTTAGTTGCCCCCTGGCAGTGGTTCAGACAGCTCCGTACTTTAACAACGGAGCAGTTAATAGAGTTTAATTTTGAACTTGGACATAAGTATAAAGAAAAATGTTTAGTGCTTAGTTCAAGGCACGATTTTGACCTAAGTGAAAGACAGCCAAACTGAAAGGTCTTTCACTTTCGTCTAAAATCGTGTTTTTTTTCACAACAGGTTTTGCGAGAGAACGCAAAAGTTTTGCGAGGGAATGCAAAAGTTTTGTGAGGGAACGCAAAAGCTTTCAAAAATAATTTTTAAAATAATGACTTCTGAAGGATCATGTGACACTGAAGACTGGAGTAATGATGATGAAAATTCAGCTTTGCCATGACAGGAATATATGCCATTTTAAAATGTTAAAATAGTAAAGTTAATTTAAATTTTAATAATATTTCACAGTATTACCATTTTACTATATTTTGATTAAATAAATAAAGTCTAGGTGAGCATAAGAGATTCTTTCCCCCAAACCTTTAAATGGTGTATTTTTAAATGTATTTAGAAAGGTGTCGCTTCATCTTAGTTTGCAGATGTGATCTCTTTATGCAGATGTGATCTGTAGCATTTTCTCTGGATCTCATCTTCTGTGATCCTATACTCATCACTTAAACACCAGGGAAATATTGCACCAAAACAAGGAATTGAGTCACTTGGTCACTTTAATCGGAGTTGTTTAAAGACATAAAAGAAGTGTCCTTACATCAAGGACTGCTTGACAGTCTTGGTAGTCATAAAAATTACGAACAGAAGGACTAAACATCTGACAGCTGCAGGCCAAGACAAGCATTACTCGAACAAAAAAGAAATGCATCATCTGGCGCCAAAATTTCTCCATCCAGAGCAACAGCAGCAGCACTGAACCACGCTGAGTATGAATGAAAGTCATTTTATCCTGGTTCTCTGGCCTGTGCAGATTGTCTTTTATTCATTCATTGCATTGGAGACACAGTGCTTGACTCTCTGTAAGTCTGTTTGCCTAATCTGCTACCCATTTACCAGCTGCTCTTCTGGCAGACTGGCGTTGTAGTCACCATGGCAATGTCCAGCCAGGCCTGTGACGGTTGTCTTGGCACATTGCCTGGATAATGAGGTAGCGCTGTCGCATTTGTTTTCTTTGCACTCTTCATCTTTGTTGATAGAGTGGAAAGCCAGAGGCCTTAAATCGATGAAGGGCACGTTTAAGGTGTAAAAGCCATGTGCCAAGCCCTGTTAACTGCCCTCACCAGCTGTTGGTGAGTCTGTGCCAGCCTTTAACAGAGGCCAGACTGTGTGTGATTGAGGGACAAAACCCTTCAATTGTATTTTCCTGAGAAGGATTCAATATAATCAACTTTAGTTTTTATCCTAGATGTAACAAAACGGGGCATGTGACTTTCAAGCGCTTCTGTGGCACGTAAACAAAACTTAATTTCCTATTTGAGGGTGACGTGTATAGTGAGTGAGAAGGACACTCTTCATCATGCTGTTAATTAATCAAATAGAGAGTCTGTCCGTGTGGAATTGCGTCACATCCAATACATCCAATTTGATATCAGCTGTCATGGTGAGTCATGATCACTAGTGACTTCATCATTGATCACTACTGACTCATTATAAGCCATAAATTAGTACCATTGCATGTGTATTACACTGTCAGTGCCTGTTAAAACACAAGAACAGACAAAAGTTTGCACACACTTTAATGAATTTGTTTCTTATGATCTTAAAACTTGGGATCAAAAAGCTATGGCTTAAAAGCTTGGAATTAGTTTTGTACATTTTTATTGAAATATGTTATGTTTTATACTATAATATAGTTTATTTTAGTTTAATCAGTTACATTTATAAAGTAGTTTATAAATTATTAAATATTTTTATTTTATTTTATTTATTTTTTATTTATCCAAATAGTTTTAGGTAGATAATATAGTTTTGATTTGTTAAATATTTTTGCACACTACTTAATTCATATTTCCATTTGTGCTATTTCATCGTTTTGATGACTTTGTTATTATAATAAATTGTGGTAACAATACAATAAGGTATTATTTGTTAACATTAGTTAACTACATTAGTATAACAATGCACAATACTTAGAATTTAGAATTTCTTAATCTTAGTTAAAGGGATAGTTCACCCAAAAATCAAAATTCTGCCATTTATTACTCCCCCTCATGTCATTCCACACCCGTAAGACCTTCGTTTATCTTTGGAACACAAATTAAGATATTTTTGATAAAATCCAATGGCTCAGTGAGGCCTCCATTGCCAGCAAGATAAATAACATTTTCAATGCCCAGAAAGCTACTAAAGACATATTTAAAACAGTTCATGTGACTACAATGGTTCAACCTTAAAGTTATGAAGCGACAAGAATACTTTTTGTGTGCGACAAAAAAAAAAAAAAAAAAAAAAAGAAGGATTTAACGACTTTATTAGTGTGTATCAAACTGCCAAAGTCATGTGATTTCAGTAAACGAGGCTTCATTACGTTAATGAGTGTTTCAAAATGTCAATGGTTCACTTGACTTTGGCAGTTTGATACACGCTCTGAACCACTGATTTGAAACAAAAGATTCGTAAAGCTTCAAAGCTTCATGAATCAGTGTTTTGAAATCGCCCATCACTAGATATTGTTGAATAAAGTCGGTGTTTTTTATATTTTTTTGGTGCACAAAAAGTATTCTCGCACCACTGTAGTCACATGAAATTAACAAAAGTTAATAAATGCTGTAAAAATATAATGCTCATTGTTAGTTCATGTTAACTAATGCATTGTTAACAAATGTGACTATATTGTTGTTATGTAAAATGTTGAAAATAGGGAGTATGTTTGTCCAAACTTTTGACAACCAGCGTAGAGTATTACTTAAATATCTATTATAGAATATATTACTTGAATATCAGTTTGTTTAAATTCTGGCAGTTACACTGTAAAAAGTAATACGCTCTATCTACTCAATAAAACTGTAGCAACAGATTACAAGCAATATTATTAATTAAATTCAACATAAAAGAATTGAGTTAGAATTAATCAAATTAATTCCTTAAAATTAGCAAACACCATTACAAAAACCACAAACTGACATAAAAAGCAAAGAGTCAAACTGCAAAACTAAACGAAACACTGATCACCATAATGACGACCAAACATTTTCAATGAAATCAACATCTAAACCTCTATTAATTCTTGTGTTTCTCTTTCCTTCAATGATTCTGCTTGTTATCATCAGGTATCTTCAATGTTGGCAATAAAAAATAAAGAGTTCTTAGTTCATCTTTGACGTCTGTCTATTATTCAGATATTTTAGTTTAAATTTTACTTATTTTAAATGGTTGACATTTAATGAATTAATTTGATTAATTCTAAATTGTTGAATTTAATTAATAATATTGTTTGTAATCTGTTGCCAAAATTTTATGTAGTAGATATGTAGTGTATTACTTTAAGAACAAACACTTTTGAAGACCTAAATTGCTACTTCATTGGGTATTTATAGATTTTCTTAGAAACAAACTTTCTTACATGTTCTTTTATGGCATTATTGGAAATGAGCCAATGTCTATTCTAAAATCTATGTTGGTATTTTAGGATCGGCCCGTTCTGTACTCACAGCAGGACGTGGCAGCAAATAACACCAAGTGATTGGCTGCAGTCCCGGAGATTCCTCATGGGGGTTATATAGGACACCAAGTGTCCCATTATAGGACAGTGAAGGAATAATATACCAACACCTCATGAGCATCAACAAAAATATCTCTTTGTTTCACAGTTGCTCTCAATAATTCACATCTGCACATTTAGCAACCTGTGCCAAGATGTGATATCAGGTGAGAACAAATTCCTCCACTTTGAATTTCTGCTCTCTCTGCTTTTTAACTAAAAACAGATCACTAGAGAGGAAAACCTCGATAGACGAGAAGACGTGTGGTTTCATTGGTGAGCGCATATTCAGGTTTAAAGGAACTCTCTGAACTGTAACTAGAAAAAGACACAAGCTTTTGTGGCTCTGCTGCAGACAGCCAGCAGAGCGATGAAGCAGTGTGAGCTGTCAGATAAGGAAGCCTGCAAGGGAATTGAGAAGAGATTTCAAACACCTGAAAACTATAAATAAGACTGCTGGGTTTTTTT
The DNA here is from genome assembly GCA_037950675.1 of Hypophthalmichthys molitrix. NCBI lineage: Eukaryota > Metazoa > Chordata > Actinopteri > Cypriniformes > Xenocyprididae > Hypophthalmichthys > Hypophthalmichthys molitrix. Next base: position 28,361,858 of record CM075493.1, read on the forward strand.
TTTTTTTTGTATCTATTCAAATGTATTTAAGTTATTTGTGCCTGATCTGTTCAAAGACAGACAGGTGAGAGATCTAGGAATATCATCCAGCTGCATCTGTCATACATGCGGTTTTTACAGAGAAACACAAAAATTATTATTTTTTTTCTCTGAATCAGGATCATTGGCTTAACAGTCACTTGTGTAATGTGAGCAAAACGTGCCAGCAAAATATAGATATTTATATATAGATATATACGGCCCATTCAGCGTGCCTATCAATGGGCATGGCAGGCGTTGGGGTTCATGTATCCATACTTAGAATGTATACTGAAGATCTGTTTACACTATATACTTAGTATACTACAAATATGCAAGGGACATTTCGATTGCACATCTATGCTCTGAATTTGTTCAAAGGTAAATATCAGTTGGTTGAAGAACATATACAGTCAAACCAAAAATTCTTCATGCAGTGGACTACCAGTAAAATTGAGAAAAAATTTGGAACCAAAAATTATTCAGACACTTTGACCTGACCATGTTTTGCTTAAGTATTATCTGACATAACTAAGATTATTTTTTTCTGACACAGTTTAACTCTGAGATCTTGTCATATTTTATTACCATTTTTATAAACTATAGTGAATAAACTGTATTAATGAATGAAATGTTCAAGGTGTCTGAATAAATTTTGGTTTGACTGTATAAGTTTTTATTTATTCATGCTATCTTTACTGGCCAAAATCTTTTCATTTTTTTTTCCTCCTCAGAACTGTTTGTTTAAACAAGAGAAAAAGATTAATTTTAGATTGATCAACTAGTCAGATATCCCAATAATTATGCATTGTATGATCTATAATCTGTATTATATTAAGCTCATTTCCTTAGTTCTGCTGCTTTTTTTGACGATGTGTTGATTTTTTAATACAGTATACAGTTTTTTAATACAAAAACACAGTTAAAACAGTAATATTGTGAAATTACTAAATAAAAAACTTTTCTATTTGAAAATATTTTAAAATGTAATTTATTCCTGATGTCAAAGCTGAATTTTCAGCATCATTACTCCAGTCTTCAGTGTCACATGATCCTTCAGAAATCATTCTAATATGCTTAAATAATATTTTTGTAAGAATGTGATACACTTTTTAAAGGATTTTTTGATGAATGGTTCAAAGTTCAAAAGTTTAAAATCTTTTGTAAATTTATATATGTTTTATAACGCACCCTTGGTGAATAAAAGTATTAATTACTTTTTTTAAAAACTTATTAATGGAGCTATGAATAGACAAAATAGTTGTCCATATTGTATGTCAAATGTATGTTTCTCAGTATTTCTGGTTTATAGAACTGCTGTATAAATTAATTAAGCAATAATAAAAAAAAAACTGATTAAAGCACAGTGTAGATGTAATGATAAACCTTTCTTCAGGCTGTATGTATGGCAAGTCTGTTCATGCAAGGCCTTTCTTTGACAATCTTGAAGTGTCTGTCAGTATAGAAACATTCCATTGATCTTTAAATTGCAAGGTTATCTGATAAGACTTTTCGACTGCTTACTGTAGATATTTTACACAATGGCTCCAATGTGCTCAGAAAGCACTTCTCTATATACATTATTATGAAAAAAAAGCAAACCATCCGTCACTGCATTGTGTATGAGTCCTGACTATGATTTACTGCTTACCATTCATATACTGTGTAAAAAAAAGACATCAGTTACCGAGAGTATTTGCACTGGCAGAGATCCAGTGTACCATATTATTCATGCATAGACTTGCCTCATGAAGAGCATTCATTACATTCATACAGCGTTATATGTCACCAGTGCATCCCTGCAGTTGTTTCACATAAAAGAGGCTGATTGGAAAGAATGCTGCCTCTTGGCACTATAATGCATATGACACTGCCTACTCAGCACTTTGCCATTTAAAATATTGTGTCGAGGTGAGGCTGGGAAAGGCAATGTTACTTGTTACGAGCAAACAAGTCCTGTCATGGCAGCCTGTAGAGGTTTACCCAGGGTGTGCCTGACTCTGAATTACATAACGTACCTGTGCCAGTGACAAATGGCTGTTAAAGTGCTCAGTTCTCAGAGCAGATTCAACAAAAGGTCTTGGGCCTCAGTATGCCAGAGGGAAAGAGTTGAAAAAATCCATAAGGTTGTTCCCAGGCCAGGTTCCAACTGCCGTCATTCATCTTTCATAGTCCGTTATGTAATTCTGTGAAACTAAGTGGGTGTTTTTTGCTGCTTTCATGGATCGGAGCCCTACTACAGCTGACTTTAGGACAGAAATGTTTATGCACTGCATTCTACAGGTCTAAAGCAGGCCGGAGATGGAGGTGGGGGGATCAAATCCTTTCACATGTGGTGTCAGGCTCTGTGTATACAACGGCGTCTCTCCGAGGGGCGGAAAGAGGCTTTGTCACTCACATTGTGCATGTGGGGTGTAATTGGATCCTTTGCAGTTTTGGTTGAATTAGCAGTTCTGTTGTTCCTTTGCCTGTATATATTAAGAGGTTTTTTTTGGTCAGGATGGCCTTTGGTAATGTACAGTGACCCAAAAAAGTATTTGAAAATTTTTGGACACTTAAAGAGGTATTTCACCCAAAATGAAAATTCTGTCTTCCTTTACTAACCCTGTTGTTCCATGTTGTTCCAAACCCGTATGACTTTCTGCTGTATGTGGAGCACAAAAGAAGATATTTTGGATAATATTTCAGCTGTTTCTGTCCATGACATAAGAAGTCAACGGGGTTCAAAACAACACTAAACACCATTGACTTTCAATGTAGGGACAAAAAACACAGACATTTTTCATCTTTTATGTTCCACAGAAAGTCATTTTTGGAACAATATAGAGTGAGTAAATGATGACAGATGTTTAATTTTTGAGTAAACTACCTTTAAAACTATGATTTTGTTCAGTAACAAACTAGTTTGGTTCAACTGTACTCTCATTCAGAAAAGTGAGTGTGAAAATGTGTCAAATCAATTTAATTTAAATTAAAATCAATTTAAAACTTTGAAGCTATGTTCCAGTTTGATAATCAGAAAGTGTTATACAATATATTGACTTGATTTCGAACAATACAAACCTTCTTGTAAATGGGTTGGTTCATTATGATTTCACTTTTTAACTTTAGTTAGTGTGTAATGTTGCTCTTAGAGCATAAACAACATCTGCAAAGTTACAACGCTCAAAGTTCAATGCAAAGGGAGATATTTTCTTTTAAAGAATTCTCTGTTTAAGGAATACAGCAAAATGGCTGGTAGGGTCTACAACAAGCTTCTTCCCGGTTTAGTGACATCACCAACCCTAAAATTTACATAAACCCTGCCCTCGAGAACACACAACAAAGGGGGCGAAGCCATGTTGGGCAGCTTTAGAGAAGATGAAGAGTTGTTGTGGTAGAGTGTTGTTTCCATGCTGTCATTTTACGCCGGACTGCTTCACAAACGAGGGTCAATTCAACGTTGGATTTGCACAAAAGATTAACATGACGGCACATGCTAGTTGATGATTTGAATCAACTCCACAGCAACTACTACAATTATCCACTAACTGTTCAGAAACGTCCAGATGCATTCTATAAGTTGTAACTTCTTCCTGAGTCTCTCTATCAGTGCCCGACTCCGGTTTGAACAATGTAAGGCTGAACACCGTTACTGACAATCGTCATTTTGGCTGCGTGAGATTCTCCAGCTTTGTTGTTGAGCAACCGAAGCACGAGCTGTTAAAGCTCCACCCTCTTCTGGAAGGTGGTCGGAGCAGCAGCTCATTTGCATTTAAAGGGAAACACAAAAACTGTGTGTTTTTGCTCACACCCAAAAAGGGGCATATTTGACAAGCTATAATATATGATCTGTGGGGTATTTTGAGCTGAAACTTCACAGACACATTCTGGGGACACCAGAGACTTATATTTCATCTTGTAAAAAGGGCATAATAAATTTTGGAAAGTGTTTTTGCCATATTTCTTTATAATAAATGCTACTTGGTTTGATATTTTGTTTTATAACACTGTTATTCATGCATGTAGTGTATTATATATATATATATTACAGTGATTTCTGAAGGATCATGTGACACTGAAGACTGCAGTCATGATGCTGAAAATTCAGCTTTGCATCACAGAAATAAATTATATTTTAAAGTATATTAAAATAGAAAACCATAATTTTAAATTGTAATAATATTTCACAATATTATTGTTTTTTTCTGTATTTATTATGAAATAAATGCAGCCTTAATGAGCATAAGAGACTTCGTTCAAAAACATTAAAAATAGTAATGTTTCCTTTTGACTGGTAGTATATATATATATATATATATATATATATATATATATATATATATATATATATATATCATTGTAAGGCTCTAATCTACATGTTCTTTCAATATAAACTTGCATTAGCCTCAGTCTATGCATTATGAGTTTATCAAGTGATCAACCTATCATGAGGTTATGGCTCAGCTATTTAGAAAGTCAGCTATTCAGAAATTACGGATCAGTCGTTCTCTAAAATAGAAGCAACCCCAGCCTCTCATCAGTGGGCTTAACTGAAGAAGACAGACTGAAGCATCCATTCACTCCACAGTACAGTCTAATGAGAACCAGCATGCGACATATAGCCCCACCCTCATCCCTAAATAAGCATTGTTTAGAGGACTCTAAAGGACTGATGTGGTTGGTTGTGAATAATGCACTTCTTGGTAGGATGTTTTCATTGATTGCAGATGGTTGGGGTTCAGCCATAAAACCACAGTAAAGGAGCACTGTTATATGTTATAGAGTGGTCACCCGTAATGGTTAAATCTCTCTCATTTTATTTTTACGCATGGAAGGGTTCAGATCAAGGTGTCGTAATTAGTGGTTGGTCAGCTCTTATATCAGTCTTTACTGCCACACGAACGCTAGCTGTTAACTATCTTGTCGCTTTGAGGAGGAGTTGAACTTGTGCCCAGACAACTGCAGTGACTATTGTAATTATGCATCAGATGGGAAGCCGACTCGGGCTCGCTAATTTGGGTGAGTGTGTTAAATGCCTGTGCTTGTCCCCCTCTGTTCTGCCTGGACACAGAGTGCTCTTTCAGGCTTAATGTCAGCGTTGACTCAGTCAGGCTTTCCATACATCTCCCCAAACTGCCTCCAGACGCTACAACAACAAAAGGAAATGTGGAGACAATGGAGGTTTTTATAGCATCCAGGGCTGTAAAGGCTTAAATGTACAGACATGTGAGAGTGTGTGATTTATAAAAGAGCTTATAAAGTAGGAGTTGTGATGTCTCCAAATGTTAGTAGTGATACTGGAGTTCACTCTGAATGCTCTGAGGTATAGTGGTTTAAATGTGGATCGCAAGGAGATACTCGAATCTGTACTTATCCTCTGAGCCACCTCGTCAGTCAAGAGATCCTTGAGGTGATGATGGCTCTCGTCCAAAACCTAGTGAGCTGCTTATGTAGCTTGTGTTTTAAAACTAAAGCAAAAGCCTCATTGTCTATGGTGGTTATGGCCTTGTATTACTGAATAGCTGCATAGCTGTGAATACCTGACTACTATGCACATGATATACACAATGTCATGGGCTTTTTCAGGTCACTGCTGCACATTGTCATAAAAATTGATTTTTTCAAGCTGTTATAAGGTTGCCAAAGTCTCCGTACTGACATAACACTCACAAGGCCTCTTTGTTAATAAAAAGGCACCTCTAGCCTTTCAAAACCCTGTGAAGCAAGTGCCTGAAATACATTTCTTTCCTCCTTTCCTATAGTGTTCTTGCACAAGTATTGGCTACACTTTATTTTTTTAAGTCCACTTTAGACATTCTACTAACTATAAGTAACTTTGCAACAACAGGTCAGCTAACTATCATTTAAGTATTAGTAGACCGTTAGGTTAGGGTAAGTAGAATATGTTGACACGTACCAAAGACTTTAGATATTCAAAGATGGTGCACTCATATTACAAGAATGGGAGAAAGTGCAATGCACAATATGGCAGAATAAGTCCCGCCTTCTAAATAAAAGAGCCAATCACCAATTGGTAAAGTCATTGCATCACTGCAGTTGCCGTTAGAAGCTCCGGTCGCTGTAGGAACAGTCCGGGTTCTGAGATGCACAGCTTTGACTGCACATGCGCATTGGCTGTTCTAGCCTGAAAAATGCAGTTTGTGGGGATTTTTTTCATAATTTGAGCATTTACAAACAACATTTATGAGGAAGTGTCAGATTTCATTAGTGATTCCAAATATGAAATGTAATCATAAGATTGGTTAACAGCTTTGGAGAATTTGATTCCTCATTCAAAGAGATAGTACTTGCATGACTGAAATATCTGCCTGAGAGGCATTTCAAAGATGGCCGCCAAGTGCAAAGACTTGTCTTAAAGGGACTTTGACATGTACTTGCAAAGTTACTTATAGTCAGTATAATGTCTTTTGGGGACCATCAAAATAAAGTGTTAGCACATATTAAGCATACAGTCTACTAATACTCAAGTGACTAGTAGTTGACATGTATAATTTACTTATAATTAGTAAAGTGGACTATCAGTATAAAGTGTTACCCAAGGATTTGTGCTGGAGTTCATGTGAGGTGTGTAAGTGGGGTCACGTGATGTCAGACTGAAATCTTACAGCCAGGGTTGCCAGATCTGTGCAACAAACGTAGCCCAGTGGCCAATCAAAAATAGCCCAAAAATACCCAATGCTATTTTCTTCATCTGGCAGCTGAATTCTCCACTGAATTTGCACCTTTGGGGTGTGTTCTGGGGGTGTTGGAGTGCCAAAATCGTACGTGCGGGGGTGGAAATCAACCCGCAGAATGATTTGTAACTAAAAAGTTGCCCAATTCCACAGGAAAACCATGGACTTGGCAACACTGCTTAAAGCGGTGTACTGTATGTTTCATATTCTAAACAAATAGTAGAGCAGAAAAGCCAAGACAGGCTCTCTAACTAGTCTTAAAGGGATAGTTTACCCAAAAATGACTGTCATTTACTCACCCATATGCTGTTCCAAACACATTTGCTACTTTTCCCCTCTTGTGGAACACAAACTGAGAATTTTAAAAATCTTCCAAATTCTCCTTTTGTGCTCCACAGAAAAAGACCTTATGGGTTTGAAATGACATGAGGGTGAATAAATAATGACAGAATTGTCAAGTTTTTGGGTGAGGTCTCTGACACACTGTCCTTTGCAGCACGTCAAGCCAACTAATTCCTTTCGGCTGCTTACATCTGCACAATGAGCAGTTCGTGACACATCTTGTAATGTGTAAACCAGAAGAGGGAAGGATGAGGAATAAGAAGAAGTCAGAATGGTGAAAAGTGGAATTAAAAGAGGAGAAGGAGATAGAGACAGAGGAAGAGAGAGAGAGTAAGAGACTGAGGGATATTTTTAGGAGTCTCCTCTCTGACCACTTCAGTGGCTCGGGCTTCGTGCCTGGGGCTTCTGGTTTCATTGTGCAATCCGGCTTCCAAAGAGACGCCATTTAGCCAACCAGACACAGGGCTCACTTTGTCTGTGTGCACCACAGTGAGGGTACCTAAAGACAACTTCAGCCTCCACTACTGCTACTCAATAAAAGGGAACAGCTGTATCGAGGCCACACTCCTAAAAATAAAGTTCCCAGTTTAATTAGGGGCCGTCAGGATTCCTCTGGATCCTGCCAAGAGGCCGGAGTTTGGATGGGAATCAAGGTCAACTGAAAAAAAAAAATGAGTAAAAGCTTTCTTTTATGTGCCATTTCTTTCTATTCGATATATTTGAATATGTTTGATGTGTTGTTATTGTTTTAAAGAACACTTTTATTCATTTAGTATCATTTTAGATGGATCATATTGCAGAAACAGTATTTATTTTAAAGACGGAGAGTGTCTGTGCTGGTCGACCTATACGTGTCTTGAGTTCCACTGTACACACGTGAAATAGTTCCTGTGGGAATTACAAATAACAGGCTGGTCTGGAAAACCATGGGATAGATTAACTCTGCCCTGACCACTGTTAATAAATAATGAGCAGCACATTACCTCTGTCTAATGATTCCATAAGCTTCTGATTAATATTGTAAAACTCTATATCCGCTGTGTGCTGGCATGATTTCTGTGGAACTGAGAACTGAAGCTGAAAAAACTGTATGTGAAAGCAAGTGACATTAGGACAAATGAAAGAAAAAATTAAAATTCTGTCACCATTATCTCACCTTCCTGTTGTTTCAAATAGTACTTTCCTTCTTCCAAAGAACACAATTTTTGTGAATGAGGACTAGAGATTTTTCTTTTTGCTTATATTCTGTTTTCTTCTTAAGAAAACATTTTCTGATTATTAAATATTTTCTGAACAATTTTGGGTTACAAGGTGTCTTTGTTACACTGTAATTATACATTTAATACATTTATAGGGTTAGTTCACCCAAAAATTCTGTCATTAATTACTCACCCTAATGTCGTTCCACACCCGTAAGATATTTTTGCTAAAATCCGATGGCTCAGTGAGGCCTCTATTGCCAGTTAACACTTTTAATGCCCAGAAAGCCAATAAGACATATTTAAAACAGTTCATGTGACTACAGTGGTTCAACCTTAATGTTATGAAGTGACGAGAATACTTTTTGTGCTCCAAAATAACGACTTTATTCAACAATATCTAGTAATGGGCGATTTCAAAACACTGCTTCATGAAGCTTTACGAATCTTTTGTTTCGAAACAGTGGTTCAGAGCGCCAAAGTCACATGATTTCAGTAAACGAGGCTTTGTTACATGATAAGTGTTTCAAAATTTCAATGGTTCACCACTAGGGGGCGTGACTTTGGCAGTTTGATATGTGCTCTGAACCACTGATTCGAAACAAAAGATTTGTAAAGCTTTGAAGCTTCATGAAGCAGTGTTTTGAAATCGCCAATCACTAGATATTGTTGAATAAAGTCATTATTTTGTTTTTTTGGTGCACAAAAAGTATTCTCGTCGCTTCATAACATTAAGGTTGTACCACTGTAGTCACATGAACTGTTTTAAATATGTCTTTAGTAGCTTTCTGGGCATTTGAAAGTGTTAATTGTCTTGCTGGCAATACAGGCCTCACTGTGCCATTGGATTTTATGTAAAATATCTTAATTTGTGTTCCGAAGATGAACGAAGGTCTTACAAGTGTGGAATGACATGAGGGTGAGTAATTAATGACAGAATTTTCAGTTTTGGGTGAACTAACCCTTTAAGTACTGAGTAATATTAAGTAACTACATGTACTTACTATAGGGTTAGGATTAGGGTTTGGTTTGGTTTAAGGTTACTTGCATGTAATTATGCATAATTACTACTACTACAGTAACTACATGCAACATATGTAACAAAGACAATGTAAAATAAAGTGTTACCCAATTTTGTATTCTTCTCACATGCGTAGAAGAACATGAGGGTGAACAAATGGCAACATTTTTTTCTTGGTTTAACATTGCAACCTCATGTTATACTGTAGGAATAATCATAATGTATTCACTCATGAGTGACTGCCAGATTGTGATTTGACATTTATCTTTAATTTGGACAGTAATGCTGCTGTTTCTTTTACACCCGTGTTTCTTATTTTCCATGACTTCAGGGGTAATGATTTCCCTGCACAACACAGAAATTAACCATGCATTTAAGCCTTGTATTTTATGTTTCACTGACAGTGGATAATATTCTTCTCACCATAATGTCTATATAACATGGCCTTTAGTCTTACTCTCTCTTAACAAACAAACACACTTTTATTCTGTTCGGTTCTTGCCCTCTTGCCACTTTATTCTCATTATATCATAATCTAATATTATCCTTCAAACACCATAGATTTCACTGAATGCAGTCTTTTTTAGAGACGTATACTCTTCTAAAAGGGGTTGGAATCAATAGCCGTTGTCTGTCTAAGGGTAATAGTGTAATTATTGTTCTTTGGCTGTGTTGTATTGGGTCAGTGGAAGCCTGGCTGTTTCAGCCCTCACTTCCACCCCCATTTTGATCATCTATTTTAAGAATGTCAACAGTTGGCATTGATAGGAAGCAATTACGGGGGTCAGAGGTGAGGTGATTAGCAGTAATTATGGGAAAAGAACCCTCAGAGTGCATGAACGAGCTTAGACGAGGTCACTGGTCACCATCTAATGTGCTCAGCTATTTTTTGAGTAGCTAATTGTACATGCATTTGCACTTTGCTTTTTAAAAATGTATAACCTGAAACACATTAGTGCTATTTGCATATTTAATTTAAATATCCAGAAAAATGTGCTTTTGTATGTCAGGCTCTGGCTGAAATTTACCCAATGCTAACAGGCTTTCACGGATGCAACCAAGCATGCAAGTGATCATTTCTGTCTCCTGATCCTCTTTACTTTTGCCATAAGAACTCATGAAGCTCTTGACTGAAAGTGTTATGGTTGGTTTGAGGCATTGTTGCTTTGATCAGTCATCACTGATGACTTTAATAAACCATGTTACCATGACAGATTACTATAGTTGTTGTTACTATTGTAAAACTATATTAAATTTGTCCTTGTATTGCATCACATATGGTTAGGAAACATTGTTGCAATGCACGGCGACAACCATTGTTTTATGTGTTCAATCACAGTCGATATTATTTTGATGTTTAATGTACAGTCGTAAGAAGGATTTTGAGAGGTGCCGAAATCATACAAGTTATGGTTTTACATTTTCTTTAATTTCTTACTGGTATATATGAAAGCATACAGTGGCCCCAAAAAGTATTTGTACACTTTTGGACACCAAAAGACACCAAATTCATCCGTTCTCATGAGAAATCATGATCATTTGTACGAGATGGCGAAATAAAATAGAAAAAACGTATGGCCAAAACCTAAAGCTAAGCATGAAACCACACCGTTAACCTAACCATGCTTGTCGCTGAAAAGAAAAACATATAAAAGCTGTACATTTTCATACATATAAAGTCATATGATTCTATTTCAGCATTTTCGCATTAGTACAAGTTGTAATGAGAGTGTATTGATATTTCAAATTTTGTCTCTCACACTTTAAATGTTCATTTCTAGCATTGCAGGATGAACATTGCTCTACCTTAGTGAGAGTTTGTATAATTTGTCTGAGGCTTTCTGAAATATTGGAGGTCTTGTTTGTGATGCGTGAATATGTATAATGAGCTGTGCTGTTGACAGAGTGAAACTCCCCTCAGGACTTCCTCATAAATCAACAAGGTGCGCTGACCAGAAGTCTCCATGGATATTTCTGCTTCCAAGAACTGGGAAACACATTCATTTCCACTAATCTCCCAGGCCTGATGCTTCACAGAAAGAGATACTTTTAACTGTCCTGTGTGAAGTGCTTAAAATATTGGACACATCTAACACTGTACCAGATTCAGTAATACTAACAAATATCTACACTGTATACACAACCTTAGTGCAATTAAACATGTAACACAGCTCACTTGTGAGCTAGTATTCATGATGCATATTTTCCTGCTCTCATTCCACAGTCTCATGCTCATACCTCTGCTTCAGATAAACAGCAAGCACACTAAGCAGCACATTCCTGCTCTCACATGGATGCAGTATGTGTTCCCCACTTTCTGAGAAGGAGGCTCCTCTCTCTGGTTGCTGTAAATCATATTTGTAACCTTGGACCACACAGTGTAGTGAGCTCGGCCCAGGCCACAGGAGCAGAGGACAGGACATTGAACGGAGAGATGCTAAACAGAGCAGGAAGTGCACTTAATAGAGACTGCCAAGTTATTAAAGGAAATAAGTGCCCTCTATTGTGGCCATCTCTGGAAATACTCTAGAGGTACTGCTATAAAATTATGTATTAAATCATTATCAATCAATCAATATTTCTCTCTTTCTCTCTCTCTCTCTCGTACTTGTCATGAAGTTGTTTGTTCTTGTGGGATTTTTGTCTACTAGTGTCCGCACAAAGGTGGATTACACTCTCACAGATTAAAGAAGACAAGTAAGGATATTCATTTTTGTCTTTTTAAGTTTTTTTTATGACATTCCCTGAGTTCATCCCATCAACTCTCTCTCTGTCTGAAAGGAAAAAAAATCCTATAATGACCCGTTTCAACTCAAAATCCTGTGGTTTATGCTAAGAAGCCTAGTTGGGAGTCTCTGCTGCTTAGATGTTGATGCACATGGACAAAATATAATATTAGCTATGCTTCCATTCATTTTTATATGCATTTTGGGATATTGCATAAAAAATGCTGGATGAAAATGCCAAGATGCGCATAAATTCTAAAAATGTGCATAAAAAAAACGTATGTGCTCAATTTAGGCAGATAATTTTTTTATCTGGTAAGATGACGTGCATAAACTACGATGGAAACACTTTTACCGAATAAATTCTTCGATGCACAATGAAAAACACCCGTGACTTTGCCTTGTAAACACTAACACTCAAAATACTTAATTGGTTTGAGTAGGACAAACTTAAATTAAACAAATTAGTTCAGTTAAATTAACTGTTATGAGTATTTAGAACTTTCTTTTTCTTTTGAGTTCACAGAACTGATATATTTAAAGTAAATTGAACTGTTTCATTGTTTTCAGTTGTATGAACTCATTTTTTTTTTAATTTAAACTAACTTAAGTTTAACTGAAACTGGGCGGGGTTTTTTTATTTCTCAGTGTGCTTTGCCCATGCCACTCGGAGGGGAGAGTAAATGCTAAAATTAAATGTTATATAATGTTTTTGTGCAAGATTAATGGTAAGGGAGATTTAGTAGTGATTAATGTTTTGTTGTGCTAATTTAGAAGAGTTCCTGTTAATGTGGGTTTTCGGAAAGTTACCATCATGGTGACAAGTGGCGCATGAGAGCAGGTAAATTACATGTTTTAAGTTCCTGTACTCATTCAGATAGTGCTATACCATTACCAAATTAACAAGTTGGCATTTTCTGAATTAGTTTGTTATAACTAGCAAAATGTTTATATTGAGATAACCTAGTAATTTTAAGTTAAATGTATAATGTACTCAAATGTTTCATGTTAAGAACAATATAAATGTATGAGTACAAAATAAAAATCTAACGTAAACTTTGAATTTTTTTAACTGAAAAAATTCTCATTCAACTAATTTGCAAATGTTTTATTCGATATTCCAATTTTGTGAATAAGTTAATATTCACAACTTTGAATGGAAACATATCTATTAAACCTATATTAGTCCAGATGAAGGCTATTTACTTCAAAATCAAACTTGATTTTTCATTTTAATTTTTTTACTTCAAAGTCAAAGTATACTTTATTGTTTCCAAATGGAAATTAGGTTGAATGTTGCTACACAGACATACAGTTTAAATATTATACCCATGAGGGGTTAGTTTACCTAATAGTTTCCTAAACTATATTGCTTTCTTCTGTGGAACACAAAATAAGATTTTGTGTGTCTGTGTCTATGTGTTTCATTGTCTATACAATGAAAATCAGGTTCAGTTATGTTTTGGACCCCACTTACTGTTACTGTATAAAAATTGGATAAAAATATATTGGATAAAAACATTCTTCAAAAATTTTCTCTTGTCCTTCAACAGATTAAGAAGGCATACAGGTTTGGAACAAACTCATTTTGTGATGAATTGTCCCTTTAAAATTCACAGCATTTTGGTTCAGAGGAGGCGAATTTTGCAACTCATTGTCAAACAACTCTCCATTTCATCTTTGACTTTAATTGTTCTAAATGGAGGTCAGTCATTTAAAGTAATTTGCCACTTCCAACAGTGTGACAATGGCAGGTGACATATATTGACAGCTAAAATCTCACCACCTACTCACATGTGGGTTTGTCACTTTCCTTGTTTGGAAATAGAAGAGTGATCAGTTAAATGCATACCTATGACATTTCTCACAGATAAGTTGTCACATATTGCAACACCTTTGGTGGCAAAGCTTGCCAAAATGAGAACTGGAGGAATGTGAACCATCACCATGAACAACAATCATAGCCGTTGTCCTGCAACACTTGCACCACACTACATTTGTTGGGTCTTGTATAATAGTCTTCTCTGTTCTTCAGTGTGAACTGGAGGTGAGAGGGAGCTTATTAGTCACTGCCAGGGACTGACTTCAGAGTTTACAAACTATGTGTTCTTATTGGCTGGGAAGAGTTAACAGTTAAAATGGTTAACATTCACCTGCTGGTAGACATTTGTGGGCAACAATTAAATTTTTAACAGTTACTGTATGTAAATTAAGTTAAATTAAACTAGAAATAGAGTGGAGGGCTGATAGCGCCACATTGTTGAGTAGATATTTATTTTTTTCCTTTTTTTTTTTTTTTTTTGCCATAGTTTAATATTTTGATTTAAACAGGACACTAGCTAAAAAAAAAAAACTCAATTGAAATAGAGATATATGAACATATGATGTATTTTATTAGTATATTAAAAGTGTAACTTTTGGCCCTCTAGTGGTTAAAAAACAAAACTGCCTATATTTTGCAGTAGAACATTGTTTTGGTTGTGCTTCGGTTCTGCGTGACTGTGTGGATGAATATGGTTATCCCACTGCTCATAAAACATTCACTACTAGTTCGCTATAGTTGTTCACTATAACCAGTTTAGCACGTCCTGATTTTGCTGAGTTAGATGCGTTCCTGGGTCAACATATTTTGTTGACCCTGGAACAATGTTCCTTTACGAACATTTAGTCCTAACCATATATCTACCCCTAAACCTAACCCTACCCTAAAATCAGAGGGAAATGATAGATGAATAACACTGATGTACAAGCACCAATTCATGATTTTAAGCCTAAACTTGACATAATCTGTAAACCTCAAATCTGATTGGTTGATTTAAATGTTGTTCCAGGATCAACAAAGATGTTGACCCAGGAACATGTTGAACTTGGCAAAATCAGGTTATGCAACAAGTTTAGAAAGAATCTCAATCTGAATAGCTGAAGACATTACTGTAGCTGCTGTAACGTTACCCATTAAAGGGTTAGTTCACCCAAAAATGAAAATTCTGTCATTTATTACTCTCCCTCATGCCGTTCCACACCCGCAAGACCTTCGTTCATCTTTGGAACACAAATTAGGATATTTTTGATGAAATGCCCTCCATAGGCTTACCATAATGAATCAGGGTAAGACAAAAACACAAGGATTGATGATGTATTGACTCATTATTTAGTCAATTTTGTTGCTTTTTTAAAAAAGTTACTTACTGTACATTAATACATTTTCTTGCATTTTTGTTGAGATTTTATATTTTGCAAATTATAATAATAATATTTTATGTTTGGTTTGAAAAGCTGCTTGAAAGTGAGTATGTCCTACTGAAAAAGTAAAGAAAATAAAGTCTAATAAATACTCTCAGTCAGATGTGTGGCTTAATGTTTACTGTACTTTTGTTGGAGCTTAAATGTCTCTGCAAAGATACTTTTCAACATTGTGCCATCAAACAGATCAGCTGTCTGAACCCCTGTGCAATTGTTTTACAGTTTAATGAAACTGCATGAAGAGCAGCACAGCTATTTAATACCTATAATGTCAGCAGCTTTAGGTGTCGGCACAGAGTGAGGAGTGCTGAGTGGGGTATCTGATAGCTTTATCTGCTCCTCTTTAATTAAAGTGAGTGAAGTTTTTTTGTCGGGCCAGAATATGGCCAGAAGTGTCACTGTCACAGTCAATTCACAGAGCTCCTATTTGCCATATGCCGCACACACGCCATATTGTATTGTGCATGTTTCAGTAAATACAGCTTGTACGTATGGTAGAATGTGATTTTTTGCGAACCCATTTTAAAATTATGATTATAAAGAGCATAAGGATTTATAAATACCTTTGGCTTAAACCCTATAGCCCTGATCCCTGCTGACTAGACAGTTCCAGTAAACCCCAGATGAACTTATTCATTTTTAATTTCACAGCACTGACTTATTTATCACCCAGACGTCTGTAGAACCCTTTTTTTTTTTTTTTTTTGCTTCTGTAATGTTGTAGCATCTGTGAAGTCACGGCATGAGACAATATTTCTTGTATGGCTTTGTTTTGAGGCAAAACATAAAAGAAAACAACTTTATTTACCCACCTGTCCATCTTAATCTACAATTAAAACTTATTTTGTGATCAAAATAGAGTTTCTAAAAAATATGAATAATAATAAAAGCAGTAATTGTGATGAGTCACAGTCAGTCTGTGTTGTCTTGTTCCTGATCTATTCCGGCACATTAATTTAATGACCTCTGTTTTCCAGTAAACTGGTGGTTCGGTATTACCTGTGCTCTTTGGTTATAGAGCACCCTGTGGTCACACAGGAGGGGGGGCTAATTCACTCTAAACTAAATGAAATTCACAATGCTCTGAGCCATTGTGCCCTGGCAGCGGTCATGCTGTGCTGCTGACAATGTCAGAGTACATTACACTCAGTCTGGGACGGACATCTTTTTACATGGAGCAATTATGAGAGACACCTACTTCTATCATGACCATTAAAAAGGGACACGTTGACCAACTGCCATGTTTTTCGTATTCCCTATTCTACTTTTGCGAAAAACAAGGGAACCCTGAGTCTATTTAAAGGGTTAGTTCAAAAATGAAAATTCTGTCATTTATTACTCACCCTCATGTCGCTCCACATCTGTAAGACCCTCGTTCATCTTCGGAACACAAATCAAGATCTTTTTGATGAAATTTGAGAGCTTTAGAGATCCAACACAACTACCGCTTTCAGGGTCCAGAAAGGTAGGAAAGACATCATTAAAGTACTCCATGTGACTCCAGTGGTTTAACCCTTTGAGCGGTACGGTCCCACATGTGGGATTTTTATTTCTGTGCCCCTGGGCGTACGGTCCCACATATGGGATTTCGAACGTTCAGCGACGTCACATAACTGCCAGATTCAAACTGTGCTTTCGCGCTTTGGCTGTGAAACGGACGCGCGCAGCTCTTGTCATATACCAAAGCTATGCAGTGTTTTCAGCCACATAATGTTTCTTTTAAGGGTTCAGACATATGGTTGATGACATGGTAAGCAAGTTTGTGAATATTTTAAATAAAAAAGGAAAAACAAAATAATAGCGATTCATCTGTCATACAGTGTTATTGTGGCTGCGTTCAGCGCTCGTGACACGCAAGACGCATCACCATGGAAACAATAAGGGCAAACGTTCTGAAATAACGGTCGCCTTAAAAAAAACTCACTCTGGGGGGCCAGTTAGAATATTTTAAACTCACGCTTGAAAGGGTCAACCTCAATTTTATGAAGCGGCACAAGTGCTTTGTTTGCGCAAAAAAAAACAAAAAAACATAATTTACCACTTTAAAATTGTTTTGTTGACCATACTTAGATTCTCAAGTATTTGTCCAAAACTTGTCCAAATGTTATGCCAACTATCCAAATTGAGTTATCTGAACAAACATTTTTAGATTAAACAATGTTGGGCCAGTTCCCAGCATGCATTGTAGCTTGAAAACATTTTATATGGTAACTATTATATAAAAATAATTATTGCTTTGCATTAACCGGCTTGATTTATGCTGCTGCTGCTGTTGTTGTCACTGTTATTTAGATGTCATGATTCAGAGTTCATATATTTACTGAATTACAATTGTTGATCATCACCATGTTTGAGATTTGTGTTGACATGAGAAGTGTTGAGTTATATGTTCTTTGCACTGCAACTTTTGCAAATTATTTGCCCGGGTGAAATAAGTAAACTGTGTGCCTCTAGTTTTAAGAGGCAAATGATGTTCATTTCGTGTAGTTAGCTTTGAAAATCAAACATGGAGATGAAAAACAAAGATTGTAGCTGCTTTCATTGCTAAACATTCTTTGGTTGTTTTGACAAGAAGTTTTAGGTTAAAAATACTACCTGTACTCATTAGATGAACAAAAGTTTTTAAATTGACTTAGCGAATGAGTTGAGTTAACTTAAAAAGTTGAGTGCGATAGGTTGCCCTATTAAGTTGGCTCAACTTGGCTTAACTTGGCTCAATCTTGACAAGAAGTTTTAAGTTCAAAAGATTACCTGGTACTTATTAGATGAACAAAAGTATTTACTGGAGTGGATTAGTTGAGTTAACTTAAGAAGTTGAATGCGATAAGTTGCCTTATTATTTTAAGTTAGCTCAAATATTTTTTTTTACAGTGTATGGAGAGACCGAAAGCTCTCAGACTTCATCAAAAAGATTTTAATTAATTTTCCGAAGATGAACGAAATGCCTTACGCATGTGGAACAACATGAAGGTGAGTAATTAATGACAGAATTTTCATTTATGGCTGAACTAACCCTTTAACTCCTGTGCAATTGTGAAAAATTATTTTTGCTGAGTCATTATTTAGGTTGACAACATAAAATCCATATTTTTCATACTGCAGTTTGAAAATGTATGATATAACAGCACATCTGATAGCTGTAGATCACACACACAAGAACTAGTGATGGCGGTGCTGGGCAACTCTGAAGGGGGTCATAATGAATACTGCTTTCAGAGCAGAACCTGCAAACAATTATGGATTAGATGACTGGAGGGTGGTCTTCATGAGGGCTGACCACAAGAGGATAAAGAAACATGTGGCACACAGTAGCTGGAGCTATGAGTTCACAAGAAGCCAATGTGGTCACAAGACTTCTTTGTCATTATAGAAGTTTAGTTTGGTTTGGGTTTTTCTCCATTGGTCAACTGTTTGCCTCCCAGATCATTTTGATCTTCAACATCTGCAATGTAACGTATATTTAACTGCACACAATTCAAGTATCTACAGACAAACTGAGTTCCCCAAGGGCCTTTTATTGTTCTGTCCCATTGTTTACTGCATGGCATGGTTGTAAATATCTTTGACAAGTAGTGTATTGCTACTTGGTTCCTTATCTTGAAGGAACATAGTTTAGATGAATGTTCAAAGAGCGGCATGCGTGGGCATGTGCTGATATGCTTATATATACTTTTTTATTTTGGCTCATAAAAATAAAGGTAAAAAAAATGTCACAAAGAAACAATATTCACTCGGCACATTTGAAGAAAATGTATGACCTGGATGCAAGTGTGACATAAATGCGATTTCACAGCCTGGTTGAGTAAACCTGTCTGATAATGTGTACTTGACAACAGAAGATAACGACATTAGACAGCAATGGCGGAGAGCACACGCAGGAAACAGCCGTGACAGCTGCGCTTTGTTCTTTGTGTACTCAAAAATGCCGACTCCTTCTTATCTTAAAGATATATGAGTGATTTCCTGCTTTCTCTTGGCACAGGTTCACAGCCTGCCATGTGCCTGGCACTGCTACATTTACTGAGGAAGGAAATGCCATATATGGTCTGATAGATCTGCCATGCTCTGATATAGTACTAGTATGCCGATGCCCTGTCCAGCTTTTACATTTTGCCTATTAGCATATCAAAGTACTAAAATGCAGTTGTAAAGTGCAGTTCAAGGACACTTTACAGTGGCGCCAAAAACAAATGCCAAACACTAACATCACTTGTCTTAGTCTTTTCTTTTTTTAAATCTATTATTTTATGATTTTAAAACTAACACAGTTCTTTTTGTTTAATGTTTAGCTTGGAATGTTATCTTGTGCTGTCTTTCTATCTAAAACATTCATCTATAAACATTCATAATGTCCAAATGCTTATTGTAGACACTGTCATGAAAATTAGTGCCACTAACTCACAGAACTTTTATGAAAATGGCAGAAACTTTTTACAGAAACGTATTGCATCAATGAGAGTCTCATTATGAATTCAAAATATTTGCATTATATCAAATGATTTGGCTCGATCGGCACCTTCCACATTAAATGCAAACGAGAATGTTATTCCAAAAGCTCACCACCCACACTGACAGTTTAACTTTTATTCAGCAGATTTCAAAGAAGTCTATTGCCGTATATCGCATTTCACTGCATTGAGGAAGTAGCAGCGGTTCATATCCGAGACATACTTTTTGACTGCTTTGCTCACATTTGATACTCAACTCCTTTTAACTCCCACAGCTGCCAAAAGAAAGCTCTTTGAACTCTAGCCTGGAGGTCAGCCCTGCTTAATGGCTTAAAACTCCATTCTTTCCTCATTACCACAGTTGACTTTATTTGATCTGTCTGACTGTGGATAACCTGATACTGTACCTCTGTCTCTGCTGACTCACAGATATTTGTTGCTGTCACTCAGCAGTCTTTGCATGACAAAGAAGTGATTAGGCACTTCACTGGTCTTCATATTGGTATTCATTTCATTTATAATGAAGACTATGATAGCAGGAGTTAAATGGGTGTAACTGTTTCCCCCTATTGTCACACACAGAGTCTTGTTTTACTTGGCCTGTAATAGAGGTTCTGCCTTTCTGCCATGCAAATGGCACCAGACACCCTCCGTGGTGACGTTCCATGTTATTGGAAGAGCTGGATTTCTTTTTCCAGCTGTTATCAGCGCTCCCGGACATGTGAAGTGGAGCCGGAGGATAAATTCATTCTGCCAGTGAACAGCAACCTGAAACTGGGTCAGGTAGTTTTGCGAAGCAGTTAGAACAGCAACCGACAGGCATATACATATCTTAAGTACATTATGAATATTGTTCCAAACACAATTGTGGCAGACATTTATGATTAGGGATGCACAATCTATCGGTACCATAACAGATTATTTTTAATGTATTGATATTGGATATTTAATTGTGCATGGTTTGATGTTTTGGATTTAATTCAGTGTCTGAATACATTTTTGATGTTTTTGAAAGGTCTTATGCTCAGTAATATTGTGAAATATTATGTAAGGAATAATTGACGTCGGACCGTTTCAGGACATAAAAAACCTATTTTTGTGGCAAAATTTGACAATAATTTATCATTTTTATCCTATTGTTTGCTATATTTATTTGCTTGGTTGGTGTCGTTGTGGGTTTTGTTTCTTTTGCCATTGTAGGCTGTAAGGACCTTTTGAAATAACTAAAATCATTTGGCGACCTGCCTAGAACTACTTTAGCAGTGCTTTTCCCTGAAAATAATTGCACACCTTAGAACGTTTGACAACCAATCAGATCATTCAGATCATCAGAGCATTCAACAGCCCTGTAGTATAATACAATTTAAAAGAACTGTTATCAGTTATCAAATATCAGTTATTCCTATGATAGCTGAATTATCAGCAGCCATTTCTCCAGTCATGATGCTTCAAAAATCATTCAAGAAATGTTCTTATTATTCTGAATGTTAAAAACAGTTGTGCTGCTTTATATTTTTGTGGAAACCATGATACCATGATTTTATCAGGATACTTTGATGAATAGAAAGTTCAAAAGAACAGCATTTATTTGAAATATCTGTCTTAACTGCCACACACTGACAGCAACATAGTGTCGGTCCAGATCCGGCCCACATCTGGTCCATGTGTAATCCACATGTACCAGATGTGGGCCGGATCTGGGCCACACTATGTTGCTGTCTAGGCAGTAAATGGGCTCATATTTACTATTGCTGTAATCTAATCAAATTTTTGCCATGTAATCTATCTTTAGCAAATCTCAAAATGAATATCCATTTTCATGCTGTGCATTATAATGTTTTAATGTCTGAATTCAACAAGACAGATTTTAGTGTTTTATTTTTTATTTCATTAAGCAAAATACAGAATTTTAATATTGACCATTTATTTGTAAATGGCCATGATATAAAATAATTAACGGCGTATTGGTATCAGCCATAAGTTTAATATTGGTGCATCCCTATATATAATAAATTTATACATTATCAAACCCATGACCCATTGGCATTTTTAGCATCAGTTCAGCAATATGTAATTGTATGTAATTGAAGCTCCTTTCTCGATCATGTCTAAATATACATGCCGTTTCTGATACACAAAGGCCTAGACATCTCAATAACTCTATTGGAACAGTTTGTCCGGTCCAAACAGCTGAAGTTTTCAGACACATAAAGTCCAGCTGTCAAGTTGAAGTTGGCAGTTCCTTTACTTAGGACTATAAAATCCTGTTGTTAGTCAACCTGGGGTGTCCGTGTGTGTGTGTGTGTGTGTGTGTGTGTGTGTGTGTGTAAACAGAGATTTGTCTGGGCAGACAGGGTTATGGACATTGACCTGGAAACCCTAAGCATCTGCCATTAAACATCGGCCGTAATGAGATCGTGAGACAGACCTAATCCTGGGCCTTGCTCACACAGGACTTCAGAGGACATGTGAATGGACTTTAATGTAATACTGCACATTAAATGCAGTAGCGAGGCGGCATGTGTAGTGAGATGCCATGAGCAAGTGGTGATCATTAAAAACGTATATAGAGTGTTGTGGCACTGAGCTGGTGAGCACATTGGTAGTATAATTGAGCTGTGTGTGTTTTTCTATCTGTTTCAGTGTAACACCATGACTGCTGTCCCTCTCTTATGAGTGTGCAGGCTATTGTGACCAGCTGCTCCGTCTGTAGTAAACAGTGTGGAGCAGATTACTCTAATGCCCCATAATCACAGTTACATAACCCACACACTCATCCTTTGTTTTGATTTCAGATTCTCTTCTTTGAACTCACAAACAGCCTTGCTTTCAAATCAAACAATGCAGCATTGTGGGGTAAGTAACATTGCATTTAGCTTTCATCAGCCATCAGTAACAAATAAAGTGTTCTGCCATGTTTGTGGATCACTGTAGTTTATGATTGCACTTCATTTCATATCCACTGGATAGTGAATTTTCCATATCAAACACTGTAAAAAATGAATGTGATTTTAACGGTAAAATATTGTAAAAAAATTGTTAATAGGTTAACAGTAAGTTCCCATACTATATACAGGGAAAAACTGTAAAAGCTCTAACCAGACATTTTATGTAATTTTCACAGAAAAATGCTGTAAATTTTACAATCTTTAGAAGTAAAAAAGAACAAATGAATGTATAATTTACAGTCAAAAACTGTAAACTGATATTCCCACAATTCCCTGTGCGACACTCCACATTTGAAAGTATTTTGTTTAAATAATCATGTATCTTAATAGTTTTTGTTATCAGTTATGTACATTAGGGTTTTATGTTACATCTTCTGTTGTTTAATGAATGTTTATTGCATTGTGTAAGTGTTGTGGGTTACCATGATGGTGTTTTGCGTTTGCGTGAATGACTCTGTGCACCTTCTTTATATTACTATGTACTTCAGCTTGTGGAAAAGCTACTTGTGCTGAACTCTGATTTTTCTTGTGGCTTTATCTTTTACCACCTGCATTATTATTGTGGTTGTCAGTAGTGTGCATTGTTGAATTTACTGGTTTACATTCAAATTTTCTTGTTTGTAAATTATAGTTTTATGCTGTAAAATTTACAGTTTATTCTGTAAATGTGTTTACAGTTTTTCTGTATTTCTTATAAAATTATTCTGGCAACCACAGCTGCCAAAAATTATTTTGTAAAAATTACGGAATTTTTTTTTACAGTGAAGTTAAGGTTCGAAACAAATGATCTCCACTGACAACAGATTCAGTTATCACTTTATAGTTCTGTCATTAATGAAAACCTACACAATAACAAATGAGTAACACAAAATTAGTATTCTAGTAACTACTATTTATTAACAAGAAACTCTGATAATTATTTATTATTCTAAAGTGAAGATCAAAGTAACTCACTATGACTCAAGTATAACCAAATCCTTCAGAAGGAATTACTAATTATTTGAAACAGTATTCTAAGGTGAAATCATGGTAACCCACTAGTAATGGCTCAAGTGTTACCAAATCCATCAGATGCAATTATGAAGCTTACTCTAAAGCTTACAATGACTTTAGTCATTACTAGAGTGTTATTATGCTTTTCACTTTAGAATACTGTTCCAAATAATTAATAATTCCTTCTGAAGGATTTGGTTATACTTGAGTCATTACTAGTGGGTTACCATGATATTCCCTTTAGAATTAATTATACATTATGCATAATTCACATTAATTATGAACCTGTATATAGTATATTCTTACTAGGCCTCTGGGAGGTATGATAGTATTAGCTAATAGTGAACTACCTCATTCAACTGAGCGCTATTACTTATTAATTCATTAGTCAGAGTTTCTTGTTAGTTAATAGCAGTTACTAGAATGTTAATATTGTGTTTCACATCCTGTGTAGTTATTCATTATTGACGGAACTGTATTCTAAAGTGATAGCCAGCATCATTAGCATCATACCGTTTTAAATGGAACAGAGGCTATTTTACAAAAGAGAGCATGGTTAAAAAAGAGGGTTATTTTTTTAGGGGGCTAATGCTTCATCTCAGCATTTTAAGTTGTTACCAAATAAAATTTCAATTTTATTTTATTTTATATTGTGTTTTATTTTATTTCTGAATCTATTAAAATTTGGTTTGTCTCCACAGCAAAATCACCAGAGTTAAAACAGCTCTGCTCAGAGTACATATGGTCCTTTTCTAAATAGTGTTAAAGTAATACTGAAGCAGAGTTAAAGTTAATGAGATAATTAAGCGATTAATTAAGTGATGAATGATCATTATTGATGAACACCTGCTGTTAACAAGCAGAATCTTCAGAATCACTGAAGAAAAGATAATCCTCCTCTGCTGAGATATTGAGAAACATAATGTCTTTTATCTTCAGGTGATTTCATCTAAGACTGTGCCTGAAGTCAGTTGTAGTTCTTGTGTTTCTCTTTTCTTCATTGATTCTGCTTGTTAACAGAAGGTGTTCATCACTAACGATCAATCACTTAATTAATCGCTTACTTATCTCATTAACTTTAACTCTGCTTCAGTGTTACTTTAACACTATTTAGAGAGGGACCATATGTACTTCGAGCAGAGTTTATGTAACTCTGGTGATTTTGCTGTGTCCCTTTTGCTTTAGTTTGTGTAAAACTTGATGATCATGTTGTCATGTTTTCAGAATTGCTTATTTAATTAGTGACCTATAAATAATGAAGATCATAACTTTTTTTTAAAAAAAACATTCTGTTTATTTCCAGGTTTAAATGAGATATAAATCCCAAAATTTTCAATATGCTCTTAAACTTTTGGACACCACTCTCTATATATACTTTGTACAGTATATCTATATACAGTATGTTAATACCTTAAACATTTACAAGACATGTCTCATGTTTCCTGTAACATGTTGTAATGTTTGAAACATATATGTTCTAGTGTGACAGCACAGAATACTTTCCCAGCCTGTGAGCCCCTTCACATCCTGTCAGGCTTACGCAGAAAGGGTTTCAAAGTGAGCCGTTACCCATATACCATGGGCACACCTGTCACGCTGGCAGTTAAGTTTCAAAATGAGTACAATTCCAGGAATCCCACTGTTTTAGCGGAAACTCCCAAGGATAACATGAAGACCTCCCTCCCCCTTTCATGCACTGAGGAGCAAAGGAGAAGACTCTCAAAAAGACTGAGCTTTAGTTACATACAAACATCATGCATTCATGCATTTGCAAATTCTGCAATCAAGAAGGTTAGAGGATTTTACATTAGAAAGTAAATAAGTAATGTCTGCTTAGTGTTTGTGTGTTGCAGATGCTGAAATAGTTCAGTCAAAGTTTAACTGTTTTTTATTCATCAAGGTTGCATTTGAGTTTGGTTCCCATAGGCAACTTAGAATGGACCAACATTTTGGTGTGTGGGAGATGTATTCACTTGTATGTATTTGAACAAATGACTTCAAAATTATAATTATTTTAATTATAGCACTAAAACCATAACAGATCCATTCCTGATTATTAAACTTGTCGTGAGACAAATACAGTCCAGTTTCTCCATAGTATTAGGGGCTTTAATTTTATACTTTTGTAACTAAATAAATCTGAAACAGTTGTTCTTACAAAATACATAATCTAAAGCATACTTACTGGATACATTTCTGTGAAATTCAATGAACTTGGGAACCTTTATCTCTTTATTGTACTTGCGGCACTTTCAAGCTCAATTCATTACTCCTCTTTGAAGATACGGCATCTTTGACAATGCAGTAGGTGATGTGATTTAATGGATTACAGAGTTTACACAGAGTCTGCTTTCTTCAGACTAGTTAAAAGTCTGCTGACTTACTGACAAAAGTGACGGTTCACTTACAGGTAGTTAAGATGGTAAAAGCTCAATTTCAGCTGTAAAAAAAAGTGAAAAGCATACTACAGACATAATTTGTACTTCATTGACTATTATGCAAACAATTGTAATTTTCTTCTTTAATTCATTTACACGAGAACAGTGTTGGTGGCCTAAAAATGCAAACTTTTGAAAATGGGTGGAAGTGGAAGTTTTTGAAAACGATACAGAATGGTTTTCCATGATTTTGGAATAACTGTGTATGAGGCTAGAGAGCTTGTTATAGAAATACTTGATACAATATTGAGGTTTTATCCTTTTGAATTAGTTTTAAAAAACCTATAAAAGTCTGAGCCACTGGCATCAGATTAAATTTGTGTGATAGGGTTAGATTAGAGTATAGATTTTCATATGACGCACACATATTGCTCTTTTCTTTCATTGTATTAATTTCAGTAAAACATGAGGAGCTCATGATCCCTTTAGTGTCTGTAATGGGCCGATATGATTTGTTTCTATGAAAGACAGCTCCTGTTTCAAAAGCCTCACTGATCTTCTAAAGCAAGCTGATAGCACAATAAAAGCTTATAATTATTCAACAAATCTGTAATTGAGAAGCAAAGGATGAAGGGAGATGTATGTGGTGTAGAGTTACAGCTCAAAAAGCACATGGCTAATTCTTCTTTTTTGAAGCGTAATGTTCATGCAGGGCGAGAGGGAGTGTATGGGACTCTGAGAACAATATGAACATTATGTAAGACCTATTTTGTTTTATTTATTTATTTTTATCATCATTTATCGTGGTTATATAGGCCAGTGAGTCAGCAAAACCTTCTGCTTATCTTCTGTCAGTACAGGGACAGTCCTCCTGATGCACCCTGGGCTTTAGTGCTCTGCTCAAAGACAAAATGTCTTTTGCACTTTGCCCCCATTTGTGAGCAAATTAGAAAATGAAAGAAAAAAAAAATTGGGAGCAAATCAAATTAAACATAATTAGGCTATTTGTTGACATAAGAGCTGCCCACATGGCAAAGTGTTGCTCAAAAGAAAGCTATTGTTTTTATTGGACGCACATGCGTTGCCACAGTTACGTGCCTGACCCGAAGTTAACTTCCGTTCAGTGTTTGTTTGTTTTTTTAACTGGTCTGGAAGTAACTTTGTCGCATTTAAGTTTGGCCAAGTATCGGTTCTTTTCTTCTACTGGTAACCCAAAATAATACTGGCTTTTTTAACTTAGCTAATGTAATTTACTTGTTATTTATTTTGCTTGTTATCAGGAATAATCTACTCTAGAGGGACTCTGTTGTTATTAGGGGTGTAACAATACATTGTGTCAATATATCGCAATACAAAAATGCAACATGTCACACATAGGACATTTTGCTTTAATTTTATGGTTTTTGTTTGGCAGCTGTAGCTGCTAGTCATTGACTGTTTTTTTTTTTTTTTTAAAGTGAAGATAAGATTTAATTGTAATAATTCAAGAAATACCTATAAAATAGTGTTTTTCAGTTAATTTAACTTAGGATATCTTACTTTATTTTTATGGTCTTTGTTTGGCAGGTGCTGCTGCTAGCCATTGACCATTTTTTTTAGTTTTTTTTTAAAGTGAAGGTATTTGATTGTAATAATTCATGAAATACTTGTTAAATAGCAGTGTTTTTCGGTTTATTTAAATGAGGATATTTTACTTTAGTTCTACAGAGTTTTTTGGCTGCCATTCATTTGACCGTTTTATCATTTAACTGTTTTGTTACTGTTTAATTACTGATTAATTTTGTAATTTTACATACATTTGTTTGTAATTTTAGAAAACAGAGAAAAAATACTGTATAAAAATACCATAAATTTTCTGTAAAAAAATATGTGAATTACTGTAATTTTTCATTAATGTCAAAATACAGCAGAGTTGTTAATTTACATACATTGTTTGTAATTTTACAGAGTTTTGAGTATAATTCAAAATAAAAGAAAATGACTAAAAAAATCTGTTATTTTCCGTAAAGTTAGGATTTTTGTATCATGGATAGTGACAATATGTATTGTGTAAGTTTTAGTGTCAGTACTACATTAAACTACTATAATGTTGAATAAAATGTATAAGCAATGGGGGAATATTTGTGGGTCCTGATAATGCCAAATATCTTGTGTTACCAGTAAAAAGTGGCCTACATTATTTTAAATATATCTAGTCATTGACAGAGTGCAAGCATATTCATATTTTTCTGTATTTTCAGCTTCAGAATAATAAATATTTTTATTCTGGTGTCAACATTGTCCTGCGCATTGGGTTACCAGCACCAAGTCCAAGCCTATTCAGTTCCACTTCCATTGTAATACCAAATTTAGCATTTTAATCAACAGTTCATTTTTGTTAACTATTTACCATATGTCTTGAAGTATCACAATACTATCGTATCGTGAGTTCAGTATCGTGATATGTATCGAATCGTGACATGAGGTTATCGTTACACCCCTAGTTGGTATTGATTCTTTGTGGAAGTCTACCAGAAGTTAAGTTTGGGCCACAAAATGATTGATTATATTGTTGCTGTTGAAACCATCTATAGTTACTCAAAGTTAAATCATTCAGATGCTTAAAAGAAAGTGATGTTCCTGCAAAAGAAAGATATTTGTTTGACTTTACAACACAATACTTCAGCATTTATTACAAGGAAATGTGTGTGTGCGTGTGTGTGTGTGTGTGTGTGTATGCGCGTGTGTGTGTGTCTCTTACAATGATGCATCAATAGGCAGTGACAAAGTGGGAGAAAAAAATCGATCCATTGATGAATTGTGATTCTCTCTCCAATGATTCTGGATCAATTATGATAATTTCAGAATCGATTCTGAGCTTAGTTTTAACCAGATGCGCAATGACGCTAAATGTCCTTTAGAAACACCCGTATTCTGTTCGCTTCCAATTCCACACACACATACACCACTAGAATCTTCAATAAAATAATTTTTCATAAAGTTTGGAAAGGTTGAAGCAAATTAAATTACAAGCCAGTCTTTATGAGTGAGTCATTGAATCATTCACTCAACCAATTTGTTCAAAAACAACGATTCACACAACTGTGTGTGCTGCTTGTTGACATGCCGATGTCACTGTCACAATATTTTTGTTGGCACAGGAAAAACAGACGAAGTGGACATATAAATGGCTTAATAATTCTAATCTAAGCACAAGAAAGTGCTGTGCAATCATAATCTCATACTCTGTGATAACATTTTGTAATTACTATTTTAATTGGTTTTCCATCAATTTTGACTGCCTTCTTACAGATAACTGGGAAGAAAATCCAAGCCTAGTATAGTTAATGTGAAATCATTATAGATGATTAGGGCTGGAATAACATGTCAAGATGATTGATCATTATTGATCATTAAAGAGGCTTGATATGAGGATGACAGACCTGTCTGTAGTTTAACCACATACTGTATATTCATGGAAGAATGTGTGATGGAGGATCTTATAGTAATGAACTGAATTGCCCAAGTGGAACTAAATTCAAGTGCAGATGTTTGCACTAGAATGTTCCTCCACATATGAATGAGAAGACTCTATTGTGAAAGATTAAACCCAGCATGTTCCCAGGATTATTGAGATCTCCCGGGACGGTGGGCACAGGTCCAGCATTGTGCACTTTTTGTCGTGTAATGACCGATTGAGAGTTTGATGTTATGGAAAGCCCATAAAAGCCTCTGTTGTGTTTGAACTCACCTCACACAGAGGTGAAGAATGACCCCCGCTCGGCCTCTAACACATCCTGGGAAGTTGAAATTCAGTGCACGTGCCCTCATGCCTCTATTTTCATTTCCAGTCATCTGGATAAAGACCGAAAGAGAAGGAAACAGAGCCACAGGTCTCTCTGAGAATCTGACTACCCCTTTATCTATGACTGCAGCCCTCTCTGACCTTCTCGACACAATACTGCCTTTGTTGCCAAAGCCTTCTGCACAGTTCCTTATTGCGCAAGAGTAACTTCAACTGTCACAGACTACAGCTGACTCCAGAAGGAGCGAGTGTCTGTGTATATATCAGCAGGCAAGTGTTGTTTATTTACCCTTGTGTTAAATCGGCAGCCCACTGGAGTCATGGACCGTAGCAGTGGGAAATCCCTGAGGACTAACTGTGGTACCTACAAGCTGTGCAAAAACTTTCCACCTAAACACATCTGATTTATGGCTCATATACTCAAACCTCTATACTGCTGTGCGAAGGCAAAACACATTAACTGCACTTTCTTTTCTGTGAAATCGAATTTCTTAAAGGGTAAGATCACCCAAAAATGAAATTTCTAATTACTCACTCTCATGTCGTTCCAAACCTGTAAGACCTTCGTTCATCTTCAGAACACAAATTAAGATATTTTTGATGAAATCCAAGAGCTTTCTGCTCCTCCATAGACTACAATGTCATTGCATTGCAGTGAGAGGGAAGAAATTGTTGAATAAAGTCTTCATTTTTGTTTTGTTTTTGCGCACAAAATGTATTCTCATCGCTCTATAACATTAAGGTTGAACCACTGTAGTCAGATGGACTACTTTAACAATGTCTTTACTACCTTCCTGGGCCTTGAAAGTTGCAATGACGTTGCTGCCTATGGGTGGTTCAGAAACCTCTCAGATTTCATTAAAAATATCTTAATTTGTGTTTTGAAGATGAACAAAGGTCTTGGAGCGACATGAGTAATTAATGACAGAAGTTTAATTTTTGGGTGAACTAACCCTTTAAACTATGATCAGTTTTGTGACATTTTATTAGTTTTAGTGCTGGCTAATTTACTGTTTTTGTGTGTGTTTGTAATGCAGTATATT
Organism: Hypophthalmichthys molitrix; assembly: GCA_037950675.1. Lineage (NCBI taxonomy): Eukaryota > Metazoa > Chordata > Actinopteri > Cypriniformes > Xenocyprididae > Hypophthalmichthys > Hypophthalmichthys molitrix. The sequence continues at coordinate 28,392,678 of CM075493.1, forward strand.
GTGTCTCCACAATCTTAAAAACAAGAAAGTTTTCAGCAAATCCGAAAACCATCTTTGGATTCCACAAAGAACCATTTTTCTTAGTATGAAGAATATTGTTTATGAATATTGAATATTGTTTGAATATGGTTTTACGGATGTTCCAATAAGGAACCTTTACTTTTAATAGTGCACTGTAGGAAGCAGGAAGAAACACTCCTGTAGAAAAGTCCGTAATGAATCACTTCTAAGATTTATCACTAAAGTTAATTAATCAAAGACCCAGGTTAATGTTTAAAGGCAGTTTGGGTTGGAGCTGGACATAAATTGGAATTGGGGTGGTTTGAAAATAAATTAGTGCTAAGAAAACTATGAGCTTAATCATTTCTATAACATACCAGCAATAATGTCATATCGACACAGCACTGGTAATGTTGTGAAAATAACATCAAGAATCCAGGCCGTCTGAGTCTGCCATGATATGAGATTAACAGCAGGTGTGAGGAACCCGCATTTTATTTCGCACCTTTGTTGTATAAAATATAAACAGTTTGAGTATGGTGGTTCGCATCTTAATGCGATAGAGTACCCAATATACCCAATGTCAGTTCTGTCATAATTTACTCACCCTCATGTTGTTTTAAACCTGTATGACTTCTTTCTTCCATGGAGCACAACAGAAGATATATAGAAGAATGTCTAAGCTACTGTTTTTTTCATATAATGAAAGTGGATATAGGACCAGGGATAACGGTGGATGAAAAAGAGCTTCAGGTGTGGAGCAACATGAGGGTGAGTAAATGATTGTCATTTTTTCAACTGTACTCACATGTCTCAGCAGTCATTTTCGTTTGTTGGGTTGATGCTGATGCTTGTGTGAAGGTGCACAGAAAGTGAGAAAGAGCTGTTTACACCTCTGTGGTCTTTAGAGGCAGCAAGAGTTGCTCCAGAGATCAGGGTCATGAGCCAGGCCAGTCGCTGACAACAATGATAACTTCCAGGATTGAACTGTAATCGCCAGTCTCCAAATGTCTTTTGCACTTTGCCCCCCATCTTTGTGTGAGCAAATAAAGGAAAGAAAGAGAGAAATGCCAGAGGAAATCATATTAGAGGTAATGAGGCTGTTTGTTGACATAAGGGCTGCCCACATGGCAGAGCGTTGCTCAGAGGGGAACTATTGTTTGCCTAGTTATTCAAAGTTAAATCGCTCATAGCAGACTGTTGCTGAATGCATAGGGGAAGTGCTGGTTCCTGCTAACTGCTAAGTAAAGAAAAGATATTTGATTCACGACACAATGTTTTGCTCGTTTGTTTTTTACAACACTATCTAAGCAGCTTTTACAAGGATTACATAAATAAATACAGGAAAAAACAAGATTATTCTGAATATTACATTTTAAAATGTTTTCTATTTAAATATATTTTAAAATATAATCATTTTAATATGCTGATTTTCTGTATTCTGTATCAATATTTTTGTGGAAACTGATACTTTTTTCATTGTAACATTATATATACTGTCACTTTTGATCCGTTTAATGCATCCTTGCTAAATAAAAATATTAATTTAATTAAAAAAATTTTTTACTGTATATAATTTATAATATACTGAAAAAAAAACTACAGTAAAGTTTTTTTAATTAAATTATTATTTTAAAAGTCATTAAAAACAACATTTTATATATACAATTTTGTTTTTAATGACTTTTTATTTTAATTTTTGTTTCTTAATAACTTTTGGTATTTTTATTGACAAAAGATAAGATGCAAATCATGTTAGATCATGGGCAGATGTGATTAAGATAAATGGCTCTCATTTATTTTGATCTAAGCACAAATAGAAAGTGCCGTGCAATCACAGACTCAGCATCAGTTTTTTCCAATCCCCTTCTTGCAGACAAATGAAAACAGAATTTCAGACTAGGTCATTTAATGTAAAATCATTGGAGATGATTGATCATTATTGATCATGACAGAGACTTGATATAAGATGAGAGACCCAGTGATTTTACCTCATCTTCAACCACAAGGGCAGAGTTTGTTCTTTAGCTTCTTTGTAGGCTTATTCATGATTGACTTTGTCTCTCTGAGAATCACAAAGACCAAGCCATATATTCATCTGGTGTCTGCTATCTATAGGCTTTACCTATAGATGGTGCTTAAGCTAGTGCTGTTGCTCCACCTGCAGGCCTCACACATAAACTCTAACCTCAGGGAACTTTGACACACCTATAGACATTCAGTCAAATGCACTGAATGCTTAGGAATTACCAGGATTTGATTTATTTGTGTCACAATCAGTTTCCTCCATTTGATTTGTCTATTATTCATCCTACAGTAATTTATGTCTAACCCAGTCAAACTATACCCAGATAGCAACTTACTGTCGGCCCAGATCTGGCCTACATCTGCCTCGCGAGGTATGATGATCTGGGCCACATGTGATGTAGATCGATGGGCGAACCGCTCCTTTTTGCCAGATCTGAGCCACAAGCAGGCCATAGCAATGCCACATGTCAGCCAAGAACAAAGAAATAAACCAGAACTGGACCTTATCTGAGCCACAAAATCTAATATATATTATTTATATCATCTTATCAAGCCTGTTAACAAGCAGAATCACTGAAGGAAAGAGGAGAACAGAAAAAACAGACAAACAGAAACACAAGAGCTACAACTGAATTTGTGGATACTTTAGATCAAAATTTGTTGTCCATTCTCAAATTTGAAAGTGCCCAAGAATCAATGCTTGGTGACATTGCCCAGCAAAATTGCTCAAAAAGTTGCCTTTAGGCTTACGATGCTTTTGGAAAATGTTACCTAGATTGACTTTATTTCTGTCATTCATCTACAGGGGCCGGTTGCACCAGCTGGATGTACACCCGGTCGTAAGACTAAGCTTAACGTAAAATGCGTTTTAAGTCCTGCGTAGAATTAATACCTGTTGCACCATCTGGGCGTAGCGTACGTCTGAGACTAAATCTTACGCCTAGTCAAAGGTAGGTATAAAGTGAAAAGTCTTGATTTGTTTTCATGGTGAAAATAAAGATAAATAAAAACGTTGAGACGATGGTGTGTTTGGTATACAGGCTACACGATCAGCGGGCTTTCCAGTGTGAAAGAGTAATGAGAGACCGGACCAATCCTCTAAATGCTAGATATATATGGAGACAGAATTTATTGAAAGGTTTTGTTTCAGCAGGTTGCATATACTTACTGAATAGCTCAATAATTTTTCTTGTTTCACAATCTGAGTCATTTATATTTCTTTTTTTCGGCTCAGCAGTAATTTTTCATCTATTCGTTGGAGCCAATAAATTCAAATTGATAACCGTAGTAGCGCGAATGGCGTCTCAACTAACAGTGTTGTAGAACATGCCAGTGTTTACACGCATCGTCTAAGCTAAGCGTACCTGTGCTTAGTCGTAGTTTTAGATGGTGCAACAGGTGTAAATATTCATTGGAAAGCTGGTAACTAAGTCCAGCGTAGAGCTTACACCCATTTTTTTTACGTCCAGCTGGTGCAACCGGCCCCAGAAGTTCTTATTGAGAATTAACAGAAGTTTAACGCTCATGTTTGTTTCATTTGAAGTCACCATAATGGTGATTGGTGTTTCCATTAGCTGGGCTCTTAACTTTTTTAATTTATTTATCTTCTCTGGCTGTTGTGACAGTATGTTTCTCAAACACATTTGCAGTAACAAAGAAAGCTGAAATAAGATCAAGTTATGTCTTTTTTTTTGTTATTTATGATTGATGTGAAGTAAACTAAATCATTGATATCATTTGAACACGTTCAAATTACAAACCCTGTTTTACTGCAATGTGAGATCACACTGTATTGCAGAAATCAATAAGTTTGAAAACAAAAACCCTGAGCTACTGTGACAAACACAGATATGAGCAATCAGCGTATGAATCTCAACAATGGTGACAACAAAATATTCAGACAATCAGATCAAATCTGGTCATCACAAAAAGCTACTAAAAGACAGAACAAAAACCACAGCAAAAAAAATAAATGCAAATAGTTAGAATTGAAGAAATTAATAGGACAATTCAGCTGCATAATTTATTCATGCTGTGATGCATGCATTGTGGCATGACACTTTTGATTGTCACCATTGTTGAGATTCATGTGCTGATTCTTGATGTCTTTGTGTGAAAACTATGCAGAGCTGTAGCTCTCTAAGAATTGAGTTTGAGCACATTGATAAAAGCAGTACATGTACACAACAAAGAACAATGCACTATACTTTTTAAATGTTGTGAATTTTAACATTATATAGTTTGTGATTAGTTAATGTAGCACAAGCACACCTGCATGTACTAAAGCATTCACCAAAAAGCCAACTACAATCTTTCACGTCTTTATTTAACTAACACGTTTGCAAGTATTTCAACCACAGGCTCTACTCTACAGCACAATGGTAACCCCAAAAACTTTAAATTCTTTAAACTTATACTAAACTTTATACTTTCTTTAAATTCCAAAGTAATAGAACATTAAACACTAACAGATCTTCCCCTATATTAATAATGAACAAAACACATGAAATAACACAACTTTATGAATTTTACATATAATGCTATTTTGTCTTCATGTCTAAATATTGTATCAATATATAGCCATACATGGTCAATGTACATATTGCAGTACATTGAAAAATATAAGTACTAGTTTCCCATACATGGAAATGTATTATGTAATATATCACATTATATTTTGCAGTATATTCCCATACATTTTTGCTACGTAAGAGTGTCTATTTTTTTTTTTTTTTTTTTTGATCATGTAGATGTAATGCAGCTAGTTGCAACTTAATAATAGTCTGTAAAATGCATTGCAGCATGAAACATGTCACCATTGTTGAGATTTATATTTCTACGTAAGAGGGTCTATGGTTGGAGAATTACTCAAGAAGCCCTACAGCAGTCAACCTGAAGCTTTCACCTGCACACCCACTGAAGCTAAGCAGGGTTGAGCTTGGTCTCTATCTGGTTGGGGGACTGAGTAGCTGGGGGAAGAGGTGTTAGAGAGGCTCACAAGTCTGATCAACCTGTGGCCTGAGTGGGTCCTAACACCCCAGTACAGTCGCAATAAACTGTACTGTATAAAGGGTGCCACCCTGGTGTAAAATAGTCCATACTGCCCAATGCCCCAGTACAGTCACCATAAACTGTACTGAATAAAGGGTTAAAATAAACCCCAGAAAATAAGGGGTGTAACCCTGGGGCAAAAATAATCCCTAGCAGGTAGTTAAAGTTTCACATCACAAATATCATAAAAGAACAAAGGAACAAAACCAGCCATCTTTGAAATCTTATAACAGAACAAAACTGATTGACAATGAAAACCGACCGTCATTGAGATCTTGTAATTGAACAAAATTTCGTAATGGAACAAAACCGACTGTCATTAAAAACTTGTTAAGAAACGAAATCTCATTAGGAAACAAAACCAAGTGGCATTGAAGTCTCGTAAAAACAGCCATTATTTAAATCTTGTCAATATACAAAATCGACTGTCATTGAAATTTAAGAATGGAACAAAACCACTGTGCTTGAAATCTCATAACCCAGCAAAAAAGACTGTCATTGAAATCTTGTAACATAACAAAACTGACCATCATTGAAATCTCGTAAAAGAACAAAACATACCGTATTGAGATCTTATAACTAAACAATTGAAAATTTGACTGACTGACAATCAAAATCAACCAACATTGAAATCTTGTAATGGAACAAAAATTACCATGTTTGAAATCTCGCAAAGGAACAAAACCAACCGAGATCCTGTAACCGAACAGAACCAGCCGTCATTAAAATCTCATCACAAAACAAAACCATCAACCACTGAGACCTTGTAAAGAAACAAAACTGATTGTCATTGAAATTTCGAAAGAAACAAAACAGACCGTTATTGAAATCTTGTAAAGAAACTAAACAGACAGTCATTGAAATCTTGTAAAGGAACAAAACCAACTGTCATTGAAATCTTGTAAAGGAACAATACCGACTGTTATTGAAATCTCGCAACGAAACAAAACCGACTGTCTATGAAATCTTGTAACCGAACAAACTAGACCATTACTGAAGTGTCATAATGGAACAAAACTGACACTGAAAACCAACCATCATTGAAAAACAAAACGAGCAGTTTCAATCGTTTCAAATTTGGCTGTCATTGAGATCTTGCAATTGAACAAAACTGACCATCATTGAGATCTCATAACTGAACAATACCGACCATCTTTGAAATCTCGCAAAGTAACAAATCTGACAATCTTTGAAATCTTGCAAAGGAACAAAACCAACCATCACTGAAATCTCATAATGAAACAAAACTGACCATCATTGAAATCTCATAACGGAACTAAACTGACTGTCATTGAGATCTCATAACCGAACAAAACCGACCGTCATTGAAATCTCATAAAACAAAACCCTCAACTACTGAGATCTTATAAAGAAACAAAACTGATTGTCATTGAAAACGGTAAAAAATGTCTTTAACGGTAAAAAATGAACTGTCATTTAAATCCTGTAACCAAATTAAACCGATCAACACTGAAAACTGACCGTCATTAAAATCTTGTGAAGAAACAAAACCGACCGTTACTGAAATCTCGTAATGGAACAAAACCAACTGTCAATAAAATCTCATTAGGAAACAAAGCCCGATGACATTGAAATCTCATAATGGAGAAAACGGCTATTATTTAAATTTTGAAAAGGAACAAAATCAACTGTCACTGAAATCTCATTATGGAACAAACCCCGCTAGAAATTTTACGTTCCCAGAACATTCTCAGAACATCCTCACTTGTGTTAAGGACGTTGCCTAGTAACATTCCCAGTACGTTCAGAGATGGTCAAGATGTGGGTTTTTTTTTAAGGTTTGGGGGACGTTATTTGGCAGACCTTCAGGGAACATTCAAGATGTTTTCTGAACGTTTAGGGAACCATATTTTATTTGGAAATGTTCTCAGAACGTCCCTGCTGCCCTTGTCAAAAAATTTTATTGAAAATTAGAGCTAAATTGACTAACAAAGGCAGCTGTTCAAACAAAAAATATTTTTTTCTTAAATGTCTTACAAAAAAAAAAAGCAGCTCTTTACAGGTATTTTCTGTATTATTATGAAACCTTTTTTTTTTAAAATGCAAATCACTTGCAGTAAGTCATTAGCTGACAACAGCACATGCATGAGCTAATGCAACTGCTGTATCACTGCATCAGCAACTACACAGTTACTGCAGCCTTTAAATAAAGCAACATGCAGCAGAGCATCTGTGTTTTTGGCTCATCACTGACTGAAGCACAGGCTCTACTCTCCAGCACGATGGTAACCTCATAAAACTCAGATAACAGAAACAGAACATTAAACACTAACAGATCTCTCTAGATCTCAGCATCTTCACTTACCACTCAGACTTTATTTCTTTCATTCAAAACATCTTAATGAGGTGTTGAGATTAAAAATAATAAAGTTTGAAATCACCATTATGGAGGTAAGTGCTTGGTTCTGAAATTTTTGTGCAAAAATTATTCAGACAGGGCAATGTGGACTCACACAGACATCAAGATTCTGCGTATGAACCTCAACAATGGTGACAAAATTTTCAGATAAACAGATTAACTCTGAGCGTCACAAAAAAGATTTTTGTTTATTGTCACCATTGTTGAGGTTCATACGCTGATTCATGATGTCTGTGTGAGTCTAAAAGGCACTGCTGAAAACTCTGTCTGTATAATGAATTTTAAAAAAAAAATAAAACCCATAAACGTTATCCTGTCACCCGGTAACGTTCCCAGAACATTCAGAGACGGTCACGATGTGGAGTTCTTTTAGGGGTTTGGGGATGTTATTTGGTGGAACTGCAGGGAACATTCAGGATGTTCTGGGAATGTTTAGGGGACTATTACTATAGGACGTTCTGTTAACTTTCCAAATGTTGTCTTTGTAACGTTCTCGCGCGACCATAAAATAACCAAAATAGAACGTCCCCCTAAACTCATATCGGGAACGTTATTAAATGACCAACAGAGGACCGTGTGGGAACGTTCTGTTAATGTCCCAAATATCCTCTTTGTAACGTTCTTATGTGACTATAAAATAACCAAAATAGAACGTCCCCCTAAAGTCATATAAGGAACCTTAAACTGCAGCACTTTCATTACCAAAAGATGACGTTTTAGGAACGTCCCGAATGTTCTGTAAAGATTCAGAATCTTCGTCACCTTTAGAGAACTTTTATGGAACGTTGCACAAGGTCCTGAGAATGTTGCCTTCTACATGGGCAGCCTCCGGCCAAACTTCACTGTAACCTGCTCCTTCCCGAGGAGCTGGGATAGACATTCCTTCAACACCGATTGCCTCTGGGAAATCAAAGATGCTCTCATCATTGTTGAATCCAAGGTCAATCCTAAGTATGTCACTACCTTGGTGGGAATAAGACAACTCTTCCTGCTGTTCAGCTTCAGCCCCAAGTTCTGTAAATGGGTTAAGGACCACCTTTGTGTTGTTCCTGGCCTGCTGTTCTGTAGGGGAACAAATTACCCAATTGTCCAGGTAATTTGCTATACGTATGCCCTGATGACGAAGGGGGATGAGCGCTGCATCCATACATTTTGTAAAGATGCGGGGAGCCAATGACAGACCGAGGGGGAGAACATTGTACTCGTATGCGTTGCCCTGAAAATAGAACCTTAGGTACTTCCTGTGGTTTTTGTGAATTAGGATGTGAAAATAAGCATCCTGGAGGTCCACTGTTGTGAACCAGTCCACTTGTCTGATGAAGGTTAAAAGAGTTGATATGTTGAGGATACGGAAAGGCAGTTGTTTTAAATTATGGTTGAATCCCTTGAGATTGAGGATGGGAAGAAGACCAGGTAATCAGGAAATAGGTGGAATAAAACCCCTACCCAATTGATTCTCCCAAGGGCAGGTGTGTTATTGCTCCTTTTCCTAAAAGGACTGATACCTCTGCTGTGAGAGACTTGTGCTGTTTCTCATCTCCTAAAACAGTGGGAACAATCCCTTGAAAATTGTGTGGTGCTTAGCACCCATGGACATTGAGCTGTTGACTGGAGAAGTGTGTGGCCGGAGGCTGATAACCGTCAGCGACGATTTCTTCCGCCTGACATCCGTGTGATGGAAGTCTCTGCCTGTCTGCCCCTACGAAAGGACCGCCGAACCTTGGCCTGGTCCTAGTAGAGCCCCTTGGGCAGCAGTTCTGCGCTGACCTGGGTAGGCCTGGTTTAACGATTCTGGCCAAGTCCAGCTACTGCACCCAGCTGATGTCCGAGGCCTACGAATAGCTGGTGCTCGACGTACAGAGCGTGTCAGCTCCCTTGTCCTACGGGACTGCTCCAATGCTGCCTCTGAAGGGGCCCCAAGACCTCACCAGGGATTAATGGAGCTGCTACGACTGCCATGCAGTCTTGGTCCAAAAGATTGGCCTGAGACAGCCATACTTGATGACGTGCTTGAACCACACTGGCCATTGATTGTCCCAGAGCTTGGGCATGTGCACTTGTTCCTCAGATCAGCATGTCAACCACCCGCAATACTTCTGGAATGTCTTCACTCGTCAAAGTAGAGGACAAATCCTGCAATATACCCTCTAAATAAACCAAAAGGAGGGAATTGGAGCATGCAAGTCTTGCAGACAAGGCAGAGGCATGATAGGCTTTCCTCAGCTACCCTACAATGCTTGTTAGGGTGTGTAGCATCTTTGCCAGCCCTGGCGGTTGCTCCTACCAACATAGCAAATGTGGGCCCAATCTGAGGAGCTGAAGCAAGCCCGTAAACTACCGCCCCTGCCAGGTTGCCCAGCTGTGTCCTAGGGAGGGCAGTGGAACTCTGGGCCTTCCATAAAGAATGCAACTCCGTTACAAAGTCTGAAAGTATAGGCAAACCTTCTGTTTTTCAGCACTGAGAGCTTCTATCAAACACCGAAGTTGACGTTGAGGCAGTTTGTGAAGTCAGGTTGCTCACTCTGCTGGTCTAGCAATCACTGCCTTATCTGACGGATCCAATCAGAGATGTCCTCTGGATCTGATGGCATAGAATTGTCTTCCCTTCGAAACACTCCAGATATTATCACATATAACTCATCTGGGTGGCGGCATGGCTGTTTTTGCATCAGTTCCCCAGGGCATGGAGGCCCTAAAGGCCACTGTTGTGCCTGTAACAAATTATTCAGTCTCTTGCATCCCTTGCATTTGCCTCTGAAGATGATCCACATCCCCTTCTACATGTTTGCGTTTGTGAGATTGCTTACGCTTGACACCTTCCTCTTGAAGATCCTGCTCAGGCCGATGTTGCACTTGGCCTGCAGAGATCTCTGCTGGAAATCCAATGTTGTCTTCCTCTTGCATCTTGATAGGGAAGTGAAAATAGTTCAGCTAGCATTCATCTTCACAAACAAAGAGGTCTCCTTGGCTAAATTGAACAATGAAAATCTCTCCACGCTGTGCTTACAAACAGCTTACTCCAACTTGGTAGCTTTCACCTTTACAGTTGAAGAGGCCCCTTGCAAAATAATTTGTGTTAATTAATAACACATATATATCTATATTATAAATAATATATAATTTGTAATAACAAAACTTAACCCTACTATTTAAGTTTTAGTTGGTTTAATACTCACCTCACTTTTTTTTTTTTTTTTTTTTTTTTTTTGAAACAGACCACACCAACACGGTAGCTTTAACCCTCACAGGTAAAGAGGCTCCTTCCCAAACAGCACGCGGCAACGCGGTAACTTTCACCTTCACAGGCAAAGAGGCTCCCGTCAGCCAGCTATTTTAATGAAGTAAAGTAAGCGAATCTTACCGTTAAATAGCTCTATCGATAGCCAGGAGGCAAAAAAGAGAAAGGGCCAGTTGGTTAACACCTGTATTTATAGACGGTGATTGCAAGCGGGGCGTGGTTAATTTGATATGCCGTCTCCTGACAGCTTACCCTTAGCAAGACTGACCCCATACTGTGGAATAGAGTGAGTGAAAAGTGAAATAGAACCAACCGTCACTGAAATCTCATAACTAAACCAACCGTTGTTGAAATCTCTTAACTGAACAAAGCGAACTATTTGTTTTGTCTTTTAGTAGCTTTATGTGATAGTCGGAGTTGATCTGATTGTCTGAATATTTTGTTGTCACCATTGTTGAGATTCATATGCTGATTGCTCATATCTGTTTGTCATTGCAGTTTATTGGTTTTTGCTTGTGGTATTTTATTTTCAGCTTTCTTACTGATTTCTGCAATATAGTATAATGTTATGTTGCAGTAAAACAGAGTTTGTGATTTAAATGTATTAAAGGCACAACACAATTACTACATTCAAAAGACATCAGTGATTCAGGTTACTTCACAACAATTACAAAATCTTCAGTAGTTAAAAATCATTATCTGAGCTTATTTCAGTTTTCTTTGCTACTTCAAATGTGTTTGACAAACATATAAGAGTTAATAGCCCAACTAATGGAAACACCAATCACCATTATGGTGACTTCAAATGAAACAAACATAAGCGTTAAACTTCTATTAATTCTCTATAAGAACTTTGATAAAAGACAAAAATAAAGTCAGTCTGGTTAGTAATATGTGAAGCTGTAATGCTGTTTGTGGAGTTGTTTAATCCTCCTCTGCTGAGATCTTGAGAGTTTTAATGTCTTTTTTTTATCTTCAGTTGATTTCATCTAAGGCTGTGTCTGAAGTCAGTTGTAGCTCTTGTGTTTCTGTTTGTCTGTTTTTTCTGTTCTCTTCTTTCCTTCAGTGTTTCTGCTTGTTAACAAGCTTGTTAATGCTAAGATGATTCTATAAATATTATATAAAGATTTTGTGGCTCAGATAAGGTCCAGTTCTGGTTTATTTCTTTGCTCTTGGCTGACATGTGGCAATGCTATGGCCTGTTTGTGGCTCAAATCTGGCAAACAGGAGTGGTCCGCCCAAATGCCATTCCATGCCACATGTGGCCAGCAGAAAGTTGCTTTCTGGGTAGAACATATATTCCACAATATTAATGGAGTCACATAATGAGCTGTTGTATGCTTGTATGTACAACCAAAGAGTCATTTAAATTGTCAGACGAAAATAGCGCAGTACACAGACCTAACCCTTGAATTAACTCTTAGATTAATCCACAAATACAGCATTCATGAACTAGAGCTGCTGCAGAAGAGACTCTGCCTGTCTGTTGGTAATTGATGACAGAGGCGTAAGGGTGAGTCAGACACAGGCCAGTGTTTTGACTGAAGTGGATTAGGGAGTACACTAGCTAATTACAGTAATACGATTACACAACGACAGCTGGACCACTGCCACTGCCCGATCCCACCCATAGTGCAGCTCGATACACCTTAAACTCCAGCGGGATCTCTGAACAAATCTCCTTAAAGAGACAGTTCACCCAAAAATGAAAATTCTGACCGTATATATATATATTTTTTTACGGTTTATCGATTACGGGTTAATTTTAAGCAAGCAATATAGTAATTTTTAATCAATAGTTGACTTAAATAAAACTACCCATCAGGTCTATTTTCAACCCAACTTGGGATGTTTTTAACCCAGCATTTTGTTTGCAAGTCCATCAAGAGTCTAGTACTTCCATCCCTGCTTTTATTTTACCATTTTAAATCTACTTCGCAAAATTTTCCTTATTTTACCTTTGCAGAAAAACTAGATTTAATTTACCTGATCAAAACTAAAGCATTTTCCTCACCATTTGTTTTTGTTTTTCTTGCTGCTGAAAATGTCTTTGAATGGACCTCAGAGACATAATAGCGGATGTCCCATCAGGAAACGTTCCTTGTAAGCGGTCTTTTCATGCTGAGGGTCCTTCCGTTAACATTGACAGCATCTGCTGCGCTCAATGGTTCATTAAAACAGACGGACCTGTTGAATCAGATGGTACATTGGTGTACCAGACAGGCTTAAGATAGGAATGGTTTGGTGTTAATCTGAGGTATTCCGAGAATATTCTTATGGGGTTCTTCCTCTGTCATCATCTGTATGTTGGGTCACCATATGGATTTACACTGTTTCACAAGTTACTGCTGCCATCTGCAGATTTAAGGGTGCACTTATTTGTGTCATCTGTTCATCAATGAGAATCAGTACAGGCACAAACACACATACACACCACAGGGAAATAATAAAACGTTAGAATGTGTGATACAGCCGTACGGATACAGCAGAAAAAAGTCCAAAATCATGCTTCCGATAACAGGATGTAGGAGTGTATACACCAAATCCAGCAGTGCTGGTGTTCTCAAATCTGACTCACTCAGTCAAAACATTGCAGTGGCATTAGTTTCCAGCATCATTTTCCATTTCAGTTCCAACATTAGGGTGTTTCACTTCTACATGTAAAAACATTCAGAACAAATCTCAGAGGAGGTCAGACATTCCTCACAATCTTTCAGCCAATTAAGGTCAAAAACATTCCACATGTAAGGGAGTACACGGATTAAAAAAAAGTCTCCAAATATTGTAAATGTCTCTTGAATAGGAAATAATCTTAATAGTTAATGTTTATATTACACATAAATAATATTTTATTGTATTACATTTATTGTTATAATAATTATTATTATGATTATTAACCAGTCATTATTAATTATTATTAATAAATTATGTATTATTTAATTTAATTTAAATGTATTATTTTAATTATTTTAATATTTAATTGTATTTATTATTCTTTTAAAAATAAAATAATAATGTATTATTATTAAATCATTAAAAAATCTATCATTTTTAAAATAAAAATATTTTTATTGTTTTTACTTTATTATTATGATTATTAACCAGCCATTAATAATTATTGTTATTAATAAATTATTTATTTAATTGCACTTATTATTATTTAAAAAAATAATGTATTATTAAATCGGTAATAAATCTATTTTTAAAATAAAAATGTTTTTATTGTTTTTACTGTATATATATATATATATATATATATATATATACATATATATATATATATATATATATATATATTATTATTTTTTATTTTTTTTAATTTATTTATTTTATTTTTTTTAATTTACCTCTTTTTATTAATATAACAGTTCATATAAACACCTTATATTGAGAAAACTGGTGCCCACAAGCTATTTTCATTATTGTCAGTGTCATTTAAGGTCTGATTCAGTTCAGTTTTTTGTTAATGGAATAATTTATAATATTTAATCATTGTCAGCCAAATGAGCTGGTTAAGTACAAGATCCAGAAGTTAGATAAATCCTATGGATGTGCATTTATCATATCATGTAAACTAAACTAGCATTTACAGTACTCTTCATTGTCTTTTTGTGCTTGTCTTTAGTTACATCACTTGTTGTGAAGACAGAATTTAGGCTGCAGTAGGAAATCTAATGAACATATGGTGTTTGCTCTACATTACAGTGCCCATACGGTGAGGTAGTGCTCTGGAATTATGGGTCGCACACACAGCGTTACTGGCAGGAAGTCGGCAGGAAGTCATCAGAAGTTGCCCTTCTCATAGAACACACAGAGGCATGAGTGAATAGAAAAGAATTTGGCCCCACACTAGCCTCCTGGGAAAAGTGTCCAAGCTCATCAGGAAAGCCATTTAAAAAAACAGTGTGCTTCCGACTAGGAGAGAGGACAGCGGGAGCAAGAATCACACACTCCGCAGTAGGGAAATTATGAGCCTGTTGATGACACACGCTGAGCAACCAGACAAACAGGAGGAAACCGTGTGTGCGAGTCGATGAGTGAGAGAAAAACACGGCAAAGGTCATAGATAGGATGGTAATATAAACTGGGAAGGGTATCCAATGCAGATGGAGCGCATTCCCAGAGGGGGTGAGAATAAATACTCCGCAGAGCGCTGGAGCGGAGAAAGTAGAACTCATACTTCTGTAGAACAAACTCCCACTTCTAGGGCTGGATGATGTGGGAATCTTTTTCTCCTTCCCCATTCTGATTAATCCAGCTGACCACCAAATAAACAGCCTGGAATTTCTTAACATTCTGGTTTTGGTTTTTAAGAGAAAGTAGAAGAAATGCTAACTCATAATAGGGGCTGAACTTCAACCACATTTTCATTTATTTCTTTCTCCAAAGAAAAATAAGCAAAAAAGCCTGGAATGGACATTATTACACAATGACGTGCTGGAGAAGACACTGTCACGAGAGATGAATAATCCTCAACTCTGTTGTGGGTTTTGAATGAATTATTTTGTACGTTGTAAAGTGGTGAGAGTACAGTGTCTCCTGTTTCAAAGGAGCCCTGCCTGTAAGAGCTGTCAGGCATTCACAGTTCATTTGATTAAAATAGCTTTATTCAGTTCAAAAGAGTCATGTTAATAAAAATCACAGTAAATTGTGTCATTAAAAAAAGCAAAATGTCTAGGCATTCGGAGGAAATATGGGAAGGGACTGAACTAAGCTCATCGTTGTTGGACTGCCATACAACAAAGAAGCGTGTTTGAAATCTAAAGGCCACACATGACTTAAAGTCTAACAGTAAAAGATTTGTAAAAAACAAAAACAACAAAACTACAACAGTAAAATTAGACTGATAACAGTAGCTGCCACAAAATACATGGCTATTCTCATTGTATTACTGAAACTGCTGAAGCGTCTCATCCAATGTATTTGAGATGTAATACTTTTGGCAGACACAGTCAAGCTTGTAACATGTTTTTGATTTGCTTGGAGGTAGTCTCATCATTCAAATGTTTTGTTGTGTACCTGTGAGAGTCAAGAGAAGAAAATCATTACACACCACATGGTTTTCAGCAGAAACAAAGTCTCATATGGATGTCCATCAATGATTATGTAAGGTATAAAGCTATAAGTGTTTTTTTAAGATCATAGACCTGAGGGCATTGAGAAGTCCCTCCACACTGTTGGGCGGCTGATATCGCAGAACCTTAATGCATCCTTTCATCTGTATCACAAAAAGACAATAACATGATGTATTTGTATTCTTTAAGCAGGTTTTGTATTTGTATATAGTTTGCTTTTAATTAGGGTGGTCTGTTTACCACATTAATTCACTATAATTTAGTTGGTAACACTTTACAGTAAGTTTTCATTTGTTTCCAGGTTAACTAATATAAGAATGAACAATACTTTTACAGCATTCATTAATCTTAGTTAATGTTAATTTCAACATTTATTATTCATTAATCAAAAGTTGTATTTGTTAACATTAGTTAATGAACTAGCATGAACCAACAATGAACAGTGGCTAATGTTAACAAAGATTAATAAATACTCTAACAAATGTATTGCTCATTGTTAGTTCATGTTAGTTAATACTACAATTAATGTTAACAAATGAGACCTTTTTGTAAAGTGTTACCATTTAGTTTACTATAAATAACTAATATAAATGCTTATTTGGTGATCAAATGCATTCATTTTTAACATGTTTTTAATATTGTGTGTTAAATTGACAGCCCTAATTAAACTACTTACAAAGATAAAATCAGATTATAAAAATTGGACTTAATAAATTAATCAGCATAATGAAATGAAGTTAAATTAACACATTTAAAGGATTAGTTCACCCAAAAATGAAAATTACCCCATGATTTACTCACCCTCAAGCCATCCTATATGACTTTCTTCTTTCAGATGAACACAATCGGAGATATATTTAAAAATATCCTGGCTCTTCCAAGCTTTATCATGGTAGTGAATGGGGGCCGCAATTTTGAAGCCCCAAAAAAATGCATCCATCCATCATAAATATAATCCATACAGCTCCAGGGGGTTAATAAAGGCCTTCTGAAGTGAAGCAATGGGTTTTTGTAAGAAAAATATCCATATTTAAAACTTTATAAACTAAAATAACTAGCTTCCGGCGGACGACCGTACGCATGCTGAAGTCGACTTGCGCCACAAGAGTATGTAGGATGTAGGAGTATCGTAAGCTTAGACACCGTTCGCGGTTTAAACAAATAGAGCTGTGCAACAAACTGAATCTCCTCTTTTATTATATCGAAATCCTCCGACATCTCTTTAAAATTTCTCATTTTATCGATGTGTACGGCCGTTTGCTGGAAGCTAGTAATTATAGTTAATAAAGTTTTAAATATGGATATTTTTCTAATAACCATCCCTTCAGAAGGCCTTTATTAACCCACTGGAGCCGTATGGATTATTTTTAAGATGGATGGATGATTTTTTTTGGGCTTCAAATTCACGCCCCCCATTCACTGCCATTTTAAAAGGTCAGTAGAGCCAGGACATTTTTAAATATATCTCAGATTGTGTTCGTCTGAAAGAAGATAGTCATATACATCTAGGATGGCTTAAGGGTGAGTAAATCATGGGATGATTTTCATTTTTGGGTGAACTATCCCTTTAAATGAAATAAATTTTACAAAAATTATCAGAAAACTGAAAAAAAAAAAAATCATACATCAATTTTGGAGGACTTTACGAAAGCTCCAGCTGGATGGACATAGTCGTATAGGATGATGACCCCCACCATCACACGCAGACAGAATAACACTGTCTCTTCACTGGCGAAACGAGTGCGGTACTCCCTGGTCAATACACACACACACACACACACAGAGAATGAAATAAAGTTACAGCCTGCTACAGAAGAAACAGAAGCACAATGATTAGACACAAATGTTTTAACTTACGGTGTCTCTAACATGACTTTACACACACTTGCCATCGTACTCAGACAATCTGTTGTGTTCTCTACGGGTAGATCTGCATGCTGATCAGATAGAGAGAGCAAAAGGTGTTGTTACGATGGTTTGGAATGAGAAAACAGTGATTTGTAAGTGAAAGTGAATGAGAAACATTCTTGTATAGATGTGTTACTGAAGTCTATTATGCATTTTCTGAGAATAATTAAGTAGAATATATTAATGAGCATCTGGACTTGTTTGTCAATTTAGTTTAGATCCATTTGAGTGGTTTGAGTTGTGTAAGACATGTTATAATCAACAGCTTTACAACCACCTACCTTTGATACAAATTTGGTTGTGGCATCGCTTAACGTTTTCAGCATGGGCGTGGCATTGGCGTAGAAGAGAGACATGCGATTGGCCAGTTCGTTGTCAACCTCGTTATGCTCTTCTGCCTGCAGAAAGAACACACATGAGTTTTTTTCAGTATCTAAATGTGAAAAATCCATACTTTTGAAGATTTAAACTAAAGGGGTCAGTTAAGGCAATGGGCTTTTTGGAGGTTATGGATGCGCTTTTCCTTGGTCAGCTTTACTTAAGTAGTTAATCATGAAATGGATGTGGAAATTGGGCATTCTGGTGCGCTGAAAATGCATTTTAGCTGACTTGAAACATTTCATTCATTACTGTATGCTAAAAACTGAATGTAAATCCTGCTTAAATCCACAGACTGCAGACATGTCCAGAATTCCTAATAAGTGCTCTTCCACAGCTGAGCTCATGTTTCATGAGATGAAAGCGGCTGTCGTAATTATTCCTCACAGAGAGTGCTTTTAATTGGCGAGGCAAGGTCAACGATCCTCTGTGTCAACCCCTGCTGAGCCGCTCCCTGATGATACAGCACACGCTAATGAGACTGAGAGTCGTTAGCGCACTTTACCATCTCAACGTCAAGCGAGCGCACTTCAGTCTTGTGTCAGCTAAAAGATAAAAACGGGCGTACGGGAGGAAAACGAACTAAATAAAAAGATGGAGAGAATGAGATGAATGCGAAATCTCATGTTTTCCTGAGTCAGGATCTTGTGCTGCTCTGCCACCTAATGATTCAGACCATTAGAGAACAGAAGAGCTCCCATTAACCCCTGGGACACGGGGGAACGGAGAATTACTAAAACATAAGCCGTCTGATAATGAGGCATATTTCCATACAGAGCAGGTTTACTCACTGTTTGGTTGATGATACGCATGCGGCTTAAGGTCCTTCTGTAGTAGCTGAAGTCATTCTGGATGGCGGGGTTGGTCATCTGGGGAGAGAGCAGATGAGCATTTAAATGCAGAACTGGCAGCTGAAAATTGCATTTCTGCTGAATACGGGAATGGGAAACATGTAAACACAGCATTCATGCATTTTTCATTTTACTGTGAATGTATGAATTCAAGTGAGTAATTTTAAAATCAAATGAGCATATGGCCATTTCATCCACGGCTGGGTCTGGTGACAGACTTCATTGGAGCAATAATCTAGACAATAACAGATTCTCCATGGCACCTTTGAAGGCAACTGCACATGGATTTCCATTAATGTGAGTAATTGGTTGCAACTGGACTTTCTGTTCCAATAGTTCAACTAATTAGCTGAATCACTTATGTGCAAATTAAGTTAACTAATTGAATACAAAATTTAGTGGCTTACAAATAAATTCTATCATACACATTCTCTATCGCGATTATGTGTGATATAGCAGAAAACTGAGGAGTTTTCTATTTTAATATACTTTAAAATATAATTTATTTCTGTGATCAAAGCTGAATTTTCAGCATCATTACTCCAGTCTTCAGTGTCACATGATCCTTCAGAAATCATTCTAATATGCTGATTTATTATCAATGTTGGAAACAGTTGTGCTGCTTAATATTATTTTATAACCTGTGATACTTTTTCAGGATTCTTTGATGAATAAAAAGTTAAAAAATATCAGCATTTATTTAAAATAGAAATCTTTTGTAACAATATACACTACCGTTCAAAAGTTTGGGGTCAGTAATTTTTTTCTTTCTTTTTTTTTTTGAAAGAAATTAATACTTTTATTCAGCATGGATGTGTTAAATTGATAAAAAGTGATAGTAAAGATTTATATTGTTAGAAAAGATTTATATTTTGAATAAATGCTGTTCTTTTTAACCTTTTTTTTCCATCAATGAATCCTGAAAAAAGTATCACAGGTTCCAAAAAAATATTAAGCAACACAACTGTTTTCAACATTGATAATAACTGAGTATCAAATCAGCATATTAGAATGATTTCTGAAGGATCATGTGACACTGAAGACTGGAGTGATGATGCTGAAAATTCAGCTTTGCATCACAGAAATAAATTATATTTTAAAGTATATTAAAATAGAAAACCATCATTTTAAATTTTAATAATATTTCACAATATTATTGTTTTTTCTGTATTTATTATGAAATAAATGCAGCCTTAATGAGCATAAGAGACTTCATTCAAAAACATTAAAAATAGTAATGTTTCCAAACTTTTGACTGGTAGTGTATTTACCCCCCATAGACCCTCCCCTCGATGAAATCAGGACAGAAGTGGTCGAAAGTGGACAAAAGATAAGGATTTATACACCAAGTTTAAACAAGTATGTCTCTCTTGTCTACTTGTGATCCGATTGACCAAAACACATCTTAATACCAGGAGTAAACTCCACCCTAAATTTTTTTTCTTTTTAAGTAATGGATCAGATTCTGATGATGCGTTTCCACAGTTATGAACATCACAAATCTAGTAAAGTTTTAAAAAAGTAAAAAAGGGTCCACCTATTACACTCGTATGTACTTCACAATATGGAAGAAAACATTTGTTGCTACTTCCGTTTCATTGTGACTTTAAAGTCGGCATGAAATGAAAATTCACCATAACTATTTTCTAAATATTTATCTAAATATTCTATTTTTTTTTTTTACCTCATAATTCTTAATCAAAATGTCATAAAACAATCTTCCAATGAAACAACAGACTTCTCCATCATTTAGTCTGCTTAAACCTGCCCCTTTCTTAGGCCCTGTTTTCACATGGTATTAAGATGTTTTGGTCGATTGGCTCACAAGTAGACGATGGAGACATATACCAATTTACACCTGATGTTTTAATCCATCTCTTTTGTCCACTTTCAACCACTTCTGTCCTGATTTCTTTCAGGGGAGGGTCTATGGGCAGGTAAATGTATGGGTTTTTTCAGATCTTTCAATCTCATGGAGGAAATGCGCTCATGCCGCTCATAGCCTCAAGACCATGTTGAAGTGTGTGTTAGAAATCAGGAATGGTGGGAGAACATTGTGCTTGGTACGTTTTTCATCTTTAAACCAAACTTGAGTCTTCTGCCAACAAAGTTTAAATCCTGCCTGGCTATGCGCTTCCCATAATGTTAACGCATTAAATCAGTAGGCGGAGAGTAGGCAGTCTTTCTTTTGTGGTTGTTCAAACACATTCAACCACATGAGCGTCTACACCAGGGGTTTTAAACTCTAGCCCTCGAGATCCACTTTCCTGCAGTTTAACTCAAATCCTGATTAAACACACCTGCCTATAACTTTCTAGTAAGCTTGAAGAGCTTACTTGTTCAGGTGTGTTTGATTAGGGTTTGAACTAAACACTGCAGGCAAGTTGAACTCGAGGGCCAGAGTTGAGAACCCCTCGTTTGCACTACGAAAGCAATCCGTTCAAATGCGTTTTCGACTAACTCTGGAAGTAGTCAAAAGTACACAAGCTCAAAATGTTTTTGAGACCCCATTTACATAATGTATTAAGTGTCGTCCACTTGTGATCGGATCGAAATACCGGGTGTAAACAGGGCCTTACAGCTCACATTTAGACCTCTATCCAATCAAAAACCAATATATAGAACCAAGACTGCATCCTACATTTTTTCTTTTTCGTTAATCCGTTGCACTTAGATGCACGTCACAATATGGAAGAAAAATTTCTTGCTATTTCAGTTAAATGTTACAGTTTGAAGAGAGATTGCATAATCACTGCTTGTGATGTTTTGTCATTTGTAAGTCTAAAAAATTATAAATAAATATAATTTACAGATTTTCAATGGTTAACTGTGTTTATTGCAGATGTTTTGGGGGGATGAGATGAAAGGCAGGATGCTTCACTAAATAGGGTCTAACAACACCTTTGCTCCACATCCTGTCATTCTACCTAATTGTTGTGATTTTTCAGGATACAGATGATTCCAAGGAGGATTAGACTGGAAACGTGCAGAGTGGGTGTGACCAGAGGTTGCCTGGTTACCTTCAGCTCATCGAAGCGCAGCGTGAAATGCAAAATCTCAGCGAACTGCCGTGCCAGCGCCTGCTCCTGCTCCAAATGCTGAGTTGGGCTGCAGCGCGAGCTCGTGAGGAACTCCAGCAGTCCCTGAAGAGAGTCTTCTACAAGAGACACAGAAGAAACACAACTGTTAATCCTTATGCTCAATAGAGGTATACATACATACTGGGTTATGGTCTCCATATTTTGAACAAAAACAGACACAGAAATAGTGTGTCTGGCAGAGGAACACAGCTGTTTGACAGAGAGATGTTAGGTCAGTCTGACCCTTTGATGTTTTTCACCAGAACCTCTCCTCCAGAGAGCGCTGGTGTTGATGTGTGATTAAGGGCCATGTCATGTTTAATTAGGTCATGACCTATTTCTAAACATCAGACCCTCCATCCGAATCGCTCAAACCAAAAAGTGAAAGCAACAACATTTTTTCACAGAGCATACCAGATGCTTTGAGACACAAGATTATAAAACAAAATAGTTCTGTGTAATACATCAGTGGTATGTAATAGTAGAAATTTCCAGATGATATGTGATTTTCCATGTAACATCCACATTGTATGTATTCATTTGTGCTTTCAAGGTATGATTTATCAGTATGTGTGTCCCATAGGAGTCAAACCCAGACGCTAAACTTATTTATAAGGTTGCAAGAGTTCTATTTGAAATAAATGCTGTTAATTTGAATATTCTATTCATCAAAGAATCCTGAAAAATAAATGCATTATGGTTTCCACAAAAATATTAAGCAGCACAACCTTTTTTAACATTAATTATAATAAGAAATGTTTTTTGAGCAAAATTCAGCTTTGCCATCACAGGAATAAATTACATTTTATAAATACACTGTATAAAATACATATTAAAATAGTGGTTCGGATCGCGTAAACGAAGCTTCGTTTACTGAAATCACAGCGCTCTGAACCACTGATTTGAAACAAAAGATTCATAAAGCTTCGAAGCAGTGTTTTGAAATCACCCATCACTAGAGAGTGTTGTTTTTTGGCGCACAAAAAGTATTCTCGTCGCTTCATAATATTAAGGTTGATTCACTGTAGTCACATAAACTTATGTTTTTGTATCTTTCTGGATCTTGAGAGGTTCAGTGACATTGGAGGCCTCACTGAGTCATCAGATTTCATCAAAAATATCTTAATATCTTAATTTGTGTTCTGAAGATGAACGAAGGTCTTACGGGTGTGGAACGACATGAGGGTGAGTAATTCATGACATTATTTTCATTTTTGGGTAAACTAACCCTTTAAAGGAATATGGTAAAGGAAAAAAATGAGATGGGAGGAAAAATTAAATGCAAAACATTTGCGTTATCTCACAAATGCATTGAAATATAATTTTTCTCCTCATTTCATTTTTTAATATCCTTTTTTACCATCCCTTTAAGGACTCAATAGAAAATAGTGATTTTAAATTGTAATAATATTTCACAATATTACAGTTTTTACTGTATTTCTGTATTTAAATTTTTTGAGGAAAATGTATTTCTTTCCAGGATACTAGATTTGTCACTAAAGGTGCAGTAGATGTGTGGTGTGTACTGTCGGAGATGATGAGAGCTGTGTTTTTGCTAGATGTGGTGAAAGAAACTAGCCTTGCCCAAAGAGCATGATAATCCAATTATGACGCACTGCTGCTCGGTTTATAGCTTATCCCCCGGGAACATGCGTTGAGTCGGAACACAAGAATATTATAGAATATTTTACAACTCAAACAAAATATATAATAGTTAAGTTAGCTTTGATTTAACAGACTGCTTATTTTCAGTACAACAGCAGTCTTGCTCATGTGACATTGCTTAATTATATCACACAGTCCACATGCTATATGACAGTAGGGTGATTTCAGCTTTCTGATTACATCTGTTTAATTAATTGCGAAGGAGCATATGAGCTGATGTAAGAGTAAGGACGCTGTAGTAATGCCCGGGCTCATATAATCTCACTATTGTCAGCAGCTGCTGATCATACTGATGAATCAAGCCTCAAAACTAATCACTACACTGAAAATCAAAACACAATGTAAAGCAGATGCAAATACTACAGTACAAGGTAAGTGGGTCAGTGGACCATATATCCCTGTGAGGAATTGTGGGAGAGTAGATCATTAAAAATGACCTCTCATTTAGCACCTGTGCCTCTAGGTAAAAATAGCTGAATGTGTTATTATTTATAGTTTTGTGTGCTGTGTGCACATTAAAGAAAAGAGATAAATGGCATACCCAGTTTTAGTGAGAACTCATAAAACTTCTTTAGTTTGCCAACCAGCGGGACCACAGCGGCCCATGCTCCCTCCTGCACACGCTCATCATTGGGATGCTGTATGGCCTGAAGAGACAACATGTGCACACTTAAACACAGCTGGGGATAACATTGTGACAAAAGAAATAAAAGTAGTTTATGTCATGAAAAGCAACACAGAGTGTACTCGCCTGTCTGATGGCTTCCCCTGCTCCGCTATATGACTGCAGGTCCTGTAGTACACTCATAGCCTCTGTTAGCACCTCATTGACCTCCTCCCATACTCTCCTCTCAGCTTCTGTGGGCTTGGCATCTGCAGAGGAGAGATCAGCTCAGAATCGCTGTTGGAACTGCAATCCATTTCAATGGCTGGATCTAGGGTGGGGTGCCGTTATAGCTTAAATATTTGTAACTATATATTTATGTTTTTTGTTATTCAATACATATGTTTTTGAAAAGATGTTTTCTTTTTCTATTAGAGCAAATGCCATTTTAACCAAATAGCCATTATAGCTAATTAGATGCAAGAAGTTAATTACAATAAAACATCTAGTTATAAATAAAAAAACTTATTAGATCAAGTTAATAATATTATTATTAATAATAATTATTATTATTATTTATTTTTATTACTATAATTTATAAATTGCTATAGTTGTAATATTAGTAATAGTAATTATAATTTTAATAATAATATTATTATAAGTAATATAAATCATTTTATAAATAATATAAATAATATTCATAGTAATTAATAATAGTAATTATTAATATTTATAATAATAATAATAATAAACATTATTACTATTATTCATTCATTATAGTTATAGTAATTATTTTTATATTATTTATAATATAAATAATTATATACAGGTATAGTTAATAGTTATAGTTAATAGTAACTAATAATATTAATAATTATTAATGTTATTTATAATCAATTATTACCATTATTACCATCATAGTTATAGTATTTAGTGATACTAATTGTTTTTTATAATAATAAATATTATATATATATATATATATATATATATATATATATATATATATATATATATATATATATATATATATAATTATTACAATATTCACATTTTTGTTTAATTTTACCTCACCAGCAAAATCACTCTGAACATATTGTCAGTGTGTGATTTATGTGATTTATCTCTGATTGTGTTTGTCTGAAAGAAGATAGTCATATACACCTAGGATGGCTTGAGGGTGAGTAAATCATGGGATAATTTTCATTTTTGGGTGAACTAACTCATTAATGACACAGACAGAAGCAGAGATATTAGGCTGCTGTCACTTTAATACCGAATACACGGATCCAAAACAATGATATGCATCCGTTTTCTTTCTCAGTTGTTTATGTTCATGTAAGCCATAAATGTCTGTGTTTACAAGGATACTCACCGAGATGGGCATTTTGACATGATTTTGCATGTATGTGTCTGTTCAAGCACAAATAGACACGGAAAAGAACGGAATTTGGTGTTCGTGTGCTGTGACTGTCTGTGTGAGCACAGAAAACTGCGCACGAGTTTCGAATTGAGTTCTCTTTCGCATCTTCTTGCACTTGTATGGTTTAAAATCACTTGAATGTTCAAACTGACAGGACCTAAAACACATGCAAATGATAAACTTTGCAATTAATCCGAGAATCACATGCGTTTCGAACCGTGGGGCCTGGTCCATACGGATCAACTACGACCCCTATACTTGACATGCCACACCCAGCGACGTGACTATCGCTGATACACACATCGCGAGATCGATGCTAAAACGATATATCGTGCGTCTCTATTTGTGACACTATATTCACTTACTTTCAAAGTCCAGGAAAAAGTTCCCTCCATTGTTGTCAATATCCCGTGTGAGAACCTTGATCAGATTCCCCATCCCGACCTGTCAGAGACCTAAAAGACAAGATAAAAAGGAAAAGTGATGCAAAACTACTTTCTGAATGATGATTTTTGCACATGGCACTTTGAATGTCAATGAAGGTGTACTGTATACACCATTTGCCCTCAAATACAAGAACACATTCAGGTTGACTCAGTTTGCATCAAGAACTGAGACACCTGTGCTAACGACAGCAACATCTGGCCACACACACGAGCGTGACAGGGAACATCTGCCCGGGGCAGTGCAGAAATCGGGGAAGACCCAAATGCTGCTGCATTACCCTCCTGAACCCACACCCCAGTTACTGCAGGTTACTGCTGAGAATGCAGTATGACTGCAGCACTTGTGGGTGGATCCTACCGCAGAATCATGTCGCCCTCTAGCAGTCAAAGTGTCTCTGTAGTCCAAAATTGGCACTCAGAAGTCCCCCTCCCCTTGAGCTGAGGGCTAAATCATTGTAAGAATCATATGTTCCCTGGAAAGAGCGCACTCTCATTCTTATTCATCCGCTCTGAGCTCAGCGCAGGAATCAGCGCTCCCACAGTGAGTCACTGAGCACAACAGATTAAATAACATCACAAAAAACCAACAGAGGATCCTCAAGAGGAACGGATAGACCTCAGAGTTAAACAGCGTGTCAACACATTCAAAGCCCAAGGACAGACTTTTGTGTTCAAACCGAAAATAAACTTTGTTTATTTCTTTGAAGGACTTTGCTTCCCCTCTAAACGAACTGCCTTGAAAATAGGTAAATGGGTCACTACAATGTCTCACTGACCTACAGCGCATGCTGCAGTGTGAGTGGGGATGTGCTGTCTTTATATCTCGGCATACTCATGTTCTCCTGGCATTTGGGATTTAAGCAACCAAAGGGAGTAAATAAGCACTGCTGTCTTAAACCGCCTAGGCCCCCTGTCAGCTTTACACCCCTCAGATTGGAAGGGAGGGGGGTGGTACCATTTAAACTGAGGTCGCTCATTTAACTACAACATACACACCCAGCAATCCTATTGGCTAAGGAGGGAGACCGAACATTCTGCTGTTTCCATGGAGCCTAAAAATATTTTTCAACCAAAATGTGCCGACAGCCAATAGAAGCGGAGCGCAGGAGTACTCGACAGGACTTAAAAGAACTTGAATAAATTAATCATGAGTGCGGCACTAGGAAAAGAGACATGGGACCCAAAAACTAATTTGGACATGAAAGTGGGACAGTTTGATAAAGTAAACCTCACGAGCTTTCTTAAATGTTTACAAATGTCATTTAATTAAGTTCTACATAAGATACATTCATATTACAGTTTGACAAATACTATTAAAGCAAATCCTTTTTACCACAAGAAAAGGGGTGTTCTTGCAAAGCTTTCAAACAGCAAAATAAAATTAATAAATGAAATGAATAAGGCTCAAATTTATTATGATAATAAATATATAAATGATAATATAATAAAAATGTTTATGAATATTCTATATCATTTTATATTTAGATTTAAATTTAGAAGATATATATGTACATGTTGATTTTAATAATCAAAATCTATTACTGTTAATAATATATAAAACATTTTATATATCATAATTCATATTATTAAATATTAATTTATGAATCATGAATAAAATCAAAGCTAACACTGTCTTCATTACCATCATTATTTAATTATTTATTTGCAAAATTAATTTGAATAATGTTACTAAGAGCAAAAGATTTTTTTATTATGACTACAAAACTTAAGAGGGAGGTAAATAGTAAATGAGTACAACTGAAGTGTACAATCATACTTCCAAATTTAAATTGGGTGATCTCAGTGAGCAGGGGTAAAATCCCAAATCCTATTAGCAGAATGTGTAGCCATCTCAGTTTCTGCTGGTCTGAGAGAGAGAGAGAGAGTGCTTTAGATTATGGGTGTGAATGCAGTGAGCCAGTTCCTCCCTACTGCAGCATTTGGCAGCATGTGCCTCCACGTGCTTTCGCCTCTACTACTACTACTACCACCACTACCACCTCCCAACCAGAGAAGAATACGACCCCACCCTTTTCCTCCCCTTTCCCGCTTTATACGACAGAGAGCGCAGAGGGAAGTCATGTGGGCGGAGGGGGGGCGAGGCTCTGCAGTCTGTGAGGCGGTCTGCTGCGGCAGTGCAGAGAGCACAGATAGCGCTCCTCTTGACCCAGATTCCACCGGTGCCACGTCATACTGGGTTAACATTAACCCCTGCACAGCAAGACATGGGCAGATACGCTGCAGGCTGCCCTCGCCAGACACGGCTAACAATCATACACACGCACGCCACAGAGTCTGTCCCTTCCATTATAAATTTAATTAAACACTTATTGTGATGATAATAAATTTAATATGATGTAATGTGTAATAAAATATAATGACAATTCAATATTCTATTTCTAATTAAATTATTTCTAATTTTTTTAAATGTAATTGTATATGATATTAATATAAATATCAAATGAAATCAATAACACGAACACTATCTTCATTACTGTCACTGTCACTTATTATGGTGATAATAAATAACTAGATAACAATAATAAAGAAATATTTATATTATATAGATAGATAGATAGATAGATATTTTGCTAAATATAAAGGTATTTTAAAGAATTTGAAGTGTCAAAAGGTCATTCGGTTTAACCGTCTAAAGGCCAATACAGCCATTTAATTTGTGATTGAAATATCTTAAAATGTAATAAATGTATATATTTTTTATTCTGGTACGATTTTATAACATCATATATCAACATAATGCAAAATGGTATAAAAATTATGTGTTCTTTGTTATGAGAAAGAATGTCCGGAAAAATGAATTTCATGATGTCATTCGGTGTAACCAATATAAAGTGACCATTTTGGATCAAGTCATGCGGTCAATATCGTGTGACAGGATGTGACATCATTCAGACACCTGCAAAGGACCACATGGTCGTGAAGCAAAGTAACTAACTCTCTTTTAATTATCTGAAAAATTCATGTTTTCACTCGCTCATACGCATGTCCCGAAACATCAGGTCATTCGGTACAACCGCTATAAAACATGGAAAATGTTGTAATAATTTGAAAACTTGTACTAAATATAAAATGTTTGATTGTCCTTTGCTAGCTAGCTAGCTAGCTATCAGCCTGTTAGCATTGTTTGAAAATTTCGTCATTCGGTACAACCGAAATTTTGGTTAAACCAAATTACCGTTTTGGTGACAAATTGTGTCTATCTTGTGATTATAAAAACCACAATCTCATTGTTAACACTTAATAAAACTTAAAAATTAATTATATCTATTTTTATATAATTATAAATTATATACAAATAAATTATACAAAATTTATAACATAAATTATTAATAATATTGAAATTATAAATGACAAGATTATTAATATATAAATTATAATAATGAAAATTAAATTAATAATATTATATATATCAACAGTAAAAGGTTAAGTTTTCCATTATTTGCTTTCACTGAATTACGCGTCAGCACACAAGAGCTTGATTTCCTACCACCAGGAGAGAAAGAGAGACACAGGCACGTGTCCTGGACAGACAGACAGTCTACACATGGACACAAGCATGCAGGGCTGGCCAGCTGTGACAGGGTTAGGAAGCGTCAGGCATGAGTCAGAGAGTCAGAGCGGTCATTCCTTCTTCCGCCGCATGACGGAAATTCTGACATCTGCGTCCTTCATTTAGACCCTCTAAATACCAGATTATTACTGATCAAATAAACATTTAGCACTTAGGTCATAACACATTTGTTAAGAATCTTTCTGCTATGAAACAATATTTATAACAATATTTCGGGTGATTTTTCTGTTATTGCCCATATTATTTAGATCTGATTAACTTGTGTTGGGAGCACAGCTGAACTTTACATGAACCTAAAAACGAAACCCATGTAGCCCGCGAATCGCCTCTGTTCCTCCCCTGTGCGCTCATGGATGTGAGAGACACTGAGCCCGTCTGCCCACAAGCCAAAGATGCAAACACAGCAATCACCCTCTTCCCCATCATTCTCCTTGAAACACACAGAAGTGTCAATGAACTGACATTTCACATTTTCATTCACTGTGATGACTCATGATGACCTTTAAATGTAAAACTTAATGACCCAACACATGATATTGTGTTTTCACTTTAAACACTAGGATGAATATATGATGTGTCAAGTTTGACCTTGAAAAAGCTACAGAAATTCTGTTTCATATCTACTTCATAATAGGAAGGTTACAGTATCTGTGTAGACACTAGATATTGAAGGGTTAGATTGCCTCCTGGTGGACATTAGTTGCTACGACGCAGGTTTTGAAATGTGCACCATGCCCTTCTGACTTTAATTCAGGGTTGGGCACCATTTCCAATTCAATTGAGAATCCACTGTAAATTCTAAATGAATTACTGGACTTAAACTGAGGTTAGTTTTAATCAGGATGCATTGAAATTTGAATCAAAGAAATACACTGCAATTTACAATTTCAAAAGCATACTGGCTTAAAGCCTCGTACGAAAGTTTTGGAAAAGTTTAAAAAGCTTTGAATTTTAAATGTTTATAGACTTAATACTGAGGGGCCATTCACAGTGTTTAGAAATCGGCCCATTTAGATATTGTTGAAAAGTCTTTATTTAGTTTTTTTTGGCGCACAAGAAGTATTCTTGTCACTTTATAATATTAAAATAAAACCACTGAACTCAGACAAACTAATTTAAATATGTTTTTAGTACCTTTATGGACCCTGAGAGTTTGAATGGCTTTGCTCTCAATAAAGGCCTCACTGAGCCATCAGATTTCATCAACAATATCTTCATTTGTGTTCTGAAGATGAACGAAGGTCTTACGGCTGTAGAATGACATGAGGGTGAGTAATAAATGACATTTTTTCATTTTTAGGTGAACTAACCCTTTAACTTACTACATTTCTAATAGTTTCCCTTTTTAGCAGGAAATTACTTTATTGCCCCATTTTATTGATCTTATGGACAAATTAACCATGTCAACATTATTTTTTTATCAAATATATTTTTTATATATAAAATAAAAAAGTGCCTGAATTTCTGTAACTACTAATCCATGGCTCTGAACATCAATTTTTTTTTTTTTTTGATATTTTAATTTAAATGAGTGCCTTCCTCTTTTTTTAGGGGTGCAAATGCAGATGCAGAAAAAAGATGCAGAAAATATGGTTTGACACCTCTGGTTTCAAACAACACCAAAGCAGCATTAAGTGACACTGGCTAGCAGTTTCTTTCTGCATCATAAAGAAATGTTTGCTGTGAATTTTTGCACTTATAGTTTGAGTTTTCAGCTTTGGGTAATTTATAGATTACATTTATCATTAAATCTCACAGGGGAAGGCAGTCGCAATCCCTTGTCAACTCCAGGGTCCAACCCCAATCGCACGACAAAACTTATTTACGAGGTGGCAGTTTTGTAATGTATGAATTTGTACTATGTGAGTTGGACAAAAATGTACAAAGAAAAATGTAAGCATAAAGGTCCACTCCAACCCCATCCCTAAACATAACCACCAGTGGGGCATAAGCGGATTGTACGAAAAGGTATGTATACGAATTAGACACCAATTCTCCAAAACATGAAAAAGTTACATTGTGTTGGTGAGTCAGAAGATTCATGTAGGGAATAATGTTTGATACAGATATTTATCCTCTATACATTTAATTCTG
Organism: Hypophthalmichthys molitrix; assembly: GCA_037950675.1. Taxonomy (NCBI): domain Eukaryota; kingdom Metazoa; phylum Chordata; class Actinopteri; order Cypriniformes; family Xenocyprididae; genus Hypophthalmichthys; species Hypophthalmichthys molitrix. Next base: position 28,424,491 of record CM075493.1, read on the forward strand.
TTAAATCTTCTAGCTTGAAACTCTAATGTGTATCTGTTTGCTTGTTATTTAGTTAAGTTAATGTTGTTTACAATCTCACAGGCCCCAATATTTTCCTCTTTAACTAAGATGAGGGACAGTTTGCCTCATGCAGGGTGTCTACAGATATAAACAAGTTCAATTTTAGACTTAGGCCGTGTGTCCACCAAAGCGTTTTTAGCCAGCTCTGTTTAAGACGCCTATCTGTGAGCGCTTGAGAGCGCTTCAGCAGCACAGCATTTTTTTTAAGTTGAGACGCTTTGTTGCTATGATACGTAATATCCGCGGCACTGTTACTTAAAACTAATTTTGCAGGTCATTTGTTTCAGACTAAAAATGTCAACACAGTGTAGAGTACTTGCTATGCATGTTCGAAGACCAGCAATATTAATTTCTCATCCATTATCACGCCCCTCCTCCACTCTGATTGGTCGGCTGACTAAAAAGTGACAGTGACACCTGCTGGAGTTTGGGTTCCTTGCCGCTGTCGCCTTTGGCTTGCTTAGTTGGGGACACTTGACATTTGATATTCAACAGTGTTTTGATCTGCCTGCATTGACACCATTGTATGCGAACTGAACTGAGCTGGATGATGACATCACTGTTTACTCCAGTGCTGATATAGATAAATTAACTAAATTAATAACTTTTGATTCTTACAACGGAATGAAACAATACCTAATTTACTTAAGATGGATAATGACACCATTTTCTTTAAGATCTGCTGTGCAGCAAAAATGATATACCAGTTATCACTGTAAAGCTGCTTTGAGACAATCCGTATTGTTAAAAGCGCTATATAAATAAAGGTGACTTGACTTGAATTGACTTGACTTGATGAGCGCAGCATTTTACTCAAAGTTGAATATTCTTCAATTTGAGGCGACTGGTAAAAAACACAGAGCGCCTCCTTACGCTTACGCTCCTGGCGTTTAAAAAAACACGTCGCTCCCATTGAAAACAATTGCAAAAGTACGCTAGCCACTGGAAAAACCCTTTGGTGGACACACGGCCTTAAGATCTTTTTAATACCACCTTTAATAAATGTGAATGATTTTTTTTTTTTTTTAATGAATGAATGAATGATTCAATGACTCACTTATTTACTTCATTATTTCATTACTGAATGAAAATGCGTTTTTTGATCGCTAACATAGACATCAGTGTTTATATCCGAACTATACACTTTTATTCCATTTTTCTATGATAATATTAATAAGTGTAACACAGAAATAACAATACTGTGTGGTTGAAAAGACTGTTTGTGAAGCTGTTTCATACAAGACAACTGCTCTTTCTGAATGTTGAATGTTTTGGTGTGATTTTGTCAGGTTTAACAGACAGGCAAAACGTTGTCATTTAGGAATGAGATCGGGTGGACTCATCGTTCTCGAGCAATTTTTCATTAAACTTTCATTTAACCATTTTAAACCAACTAGGAGGCTGGTCTGCTAGCTTTAGTTCGACCTGTACTCTGGTACCCATTACCTAATTGCCTCTGATGACACAGTAACTACTGTGGGAAAAAACAAAACAACTTCGGTCTGTCCAACGATTGTAAAAAGTCATTGGGCCCTTCAGACTGGAGACATTTTTGCGGTAATGTGACAAAAAATATTTAAGACCCATCAAATCTGAATTTAAGACAATTTAATACTTTTTAAGGCCTTTTCTTAGGAAAACTTTATTTAAGACTTTTTAAAGGACCCGCGGCCACCCTGTTGTTAAACGAGAAACTGCGTTGTATCAGTTTAGTTTATCAATATAAAAGAAAAAATTTCAAATTCATGAAATTGACACTATTTGACAGACTCTATGGAAAGACAAAACTGCAGTTATCCTGCCATCGTAAACATGTTCTTCCTGTCTCAAATGCTTTCTTGCACTAACTAACATAACTTCTGCATGCTACTGAAATGCTGGATTCACTTCTCTATACCTCTTCCAAAGAAAAAAAATAAAAAACCAAGCAGCATGGAAAAATGCCACAGGCAGGAACACGAGAATCCTAATGTGAGCCGCAACTATCGGGCCTGTAAGAACACGCTTCCCTTGGTATGACAGCACAGGTGTTTCTGTTTTCTACTGTGCTTTTTTTGTGCATGTTCTGCTGAAAAATACACATGCTGTTGTTTTTAGACAGTGTCTAAACATCATTCTTGCACTTTTACCACAGCACTGCCTGAGGGAACAGACACTATTTCAAATGTGATGCTGTATGTGAGAAATAAACTCAAATGCCTGAATAATATTTGATGAAAATGAAAAGAATAAGATTTTCCAATTTTGCTATGCTATTTTTTGTTGTTGTTGTTCATCTTAGAACAGCAATAAAAATAATCTGGCCATGTGAATGTATTTGGTGCAGCCATTACAGTACAGTATAGAAATGTGCTAAAGCATTTTTAAAGAGAGATCGACCACAAAAAGGTGTCAACTTTCTGTTGAATTGTTTGACTGTGAAGACAGATAAAGCGAGCCTGTCCTACCACAAAGCATAACCAGGAAATTGAACCAACATTAAAAAGGGTTACCTCCTTCAAAACACTTCTCAAACTCAAAAAGCTAGTTAGTATAAGCTCACAAGATAATATAAGCTCACTGTAAACATGTAATCAGTCACCCATGTCAATATGCAAACACATCTTGTTATTTAACATGCAGTTTCTGCATGTACTTCAATACAAAAGAAAAACATTAACAGGGTTAGTTCACCCAAAAATGAAAATTCTGTCATTAATTACTCACCCTCATGTCATTCCAAACCCATAAGACCTTCGTTCATCTTCGGAACACAAATTAAGATATTTTTGATGAAATCCGTGAGGTATCTCACTCCTCCATAGACCACAATTTAACATCCACTTTCAAGGTCCAGAAAAGTACTAAAGACATTGTTAAAATAGTCCATGTGACACTTTCTTCTCTTCCCTGTCATTCCCCTACGCTGTTTATGTTGTAAACACAGTGCAGTGCTTCCAAGTTCTACGTCAGAACGCCGACTCGGTATTGGCCAACGCTGATCACGTGAGCAGCACAACGCATGCGTGTGATGCTGACGCAGAAGCCGGCCAATAATGAGCTGGGATTCTGTTGTAGAACCTGGAAGCACTGCACTGTGTTTACAACATAAACAGCGTAGGGGAATGACAGGGAAGAAAAAAAAAATAGTTGAATAAAGAATAAAGTAGTTATTATTGAATAAAGTTATTTTTGTTTTGTATTCTCGTATTCTTGTCACTTCATAACATTAAGGTTGAACCACTGTAGTCACATGGACTATTTTAACAATGTCTTTACTACCTTTCTAGGCCTTGAAATTGGTTATAATGTTGCTGTATACAGAGAGCTCTCGGATTTCATCAAAAATGTTTGTGTTCCAAAGAACACAAATATGAACAAAGGACTTACGGGTTTGGAATGACACAAGGGTGAGTAATTAATGACCGAAATTTCATTTTTGGGTAAACTAACCCTTTAAAAGATATAGAAACAATGTAGATCTCTTTTTTTATTTTTTAGATGCTTTTTAAAAAAAAAAAACCTTGCTAGACAAGGCTAACCTGTGAAGGGCGTCAGTTAGTCACACATGCCTTAAGGGCATGTAAAGTGCCACTAGATAAACCCTGCAGCACAAGAATGCTCCGCTAATTCCAGAAGCACAATCACAGCATGACATCTCCCAGCACAACATCACAAAGCAGCAGATCGCAGAGAGCAGATGCTATTGACCAGCATCTTTCAGTGTTTAGAGCTGTGCAGGTGTCACTGCTGCAAAACTTGCTGTTTACAAATTACCATCTGGAAAAAACAACCTAGCAAAGAGCTGATATAAATATATTTGTGTCCATCATTAGTAGCTTTTAGGTAATAATTACAATGATCAGTGTGTAATCTTATCCCCTTTTACAGAACACATACTATATGTTATGAGTTTAAATATTTACATGTAACACATCATGTTAATATATGCAGTCTAGTTTATAATATGCTTTTATAAATTATGTTAATATAGTAATATCTGCCATAACCTAGTCTGGACATCTGCACATATCTTGGTGTTTTAATGCTGATCACTGGTCTGGCGGGCATAGTGCATTGCTGTGTCAGTATTTATAGTTCATGTTCTTAATTAAAACCTGTGGCCTTCACAAACACTTCCTGTGGAGGAGGACAATGGCATTGAACAAATGAGCTAATGAATGCATATGAACAATAAACAAACAAAAAAAGATATTTGCTTCCATGCAAAAAGTAGTTTCTATGGATTTATTAAGGGTCCCTATGATCATGCAAACATAAGAATATCAAAGAATTTTACTTTTTTGTTTTCTAGGACTGGAAAATGTAATAAAATTGATAAAATCTTAAAAGTCATGTACATTTTTATAGTTAATATATATTTTTCTAGTTATACTGTGCTCTAAAATAAAGTAATTGTCCACTATTGTTTTTTTAATTACACCGATTATGTTTAGTGTCTGATAACCAATATCCAGAAATGTCTTTTAATTATTTTTGCTTGTGACACAATAATGAGTAATAAATAAAAATGATGTATGCTTAAATTACTATGCATTCCTCACTTGAGAAAGAAAAAACTTTATTATTTTATGCAAAAAAATTACATTAAATACATAAGCTTGTACCGGTAAATAAAGAAGGGGGTTTAAAACAATTATTGGCCTATCTACTAAATTATTACATCAGCTAGATATTTTTTATTACGTAGAGCATGCTTACAGTAAAACTTGCTTACTTCAATGAATCGTTTAAACCAGTTCACAAAATGGTCTGAATGATTCATTAATGAATCGGCTTGAATGAAAATGACTCTTATTCACTAATCACAAATATCTAGAAAGGTCCAAGTAAAGTTATGGTAATTTATAGGCTTAAAAGAGCGTGAAGAACCCGGTTTACTTTAAATGTCATATTAACATTTTTATTATAAAATTATTAACATAACCGTTTATTTTGCAATTGCTTATCTCCGTTCATCGAATAATCTAGATTTGAACCTGTAGCTCTATGACAGTGAAAATATAGGAACTTGATGTGCATTGAAATGCGTGTTTTGAATAAACAAAATCAGGAAGTGGCATGATCTATTTGAACACAGAGGAAGTCTGAAAACTCGCACCATTGCTTTTGTTCATAAGTCTCGGTTTTTTATCATAAAATTCACTCTTTTTTTCTCCTCAGCAGCAGACAAATACGCATAATACAAGTAATACACAATACAGGCACAAAATATAACGCCAAAGCCTTATATCAGTAATCACCGTCCATTACAAAGAATACACACCTCAAAAGTCAAGTAACGCTTTGTTATCGTACAAACTTTGTAAAGTAATGTAAAAGCTTGATATTATTTGTTTAAAATCTTTCAACTTGAATTTAAAGTATGACTGAACTTTCTTTCCCTTTAGTTTCAGTGACTGTAGCCTACACTCAGGTTGTCTTTTGTAGCCTCTCATCTCACCTGTGTGCTGAAGGAAACAAACATTCCCTCGCGCCTGGTGTCAGGTTGCATAGTGGAAAGGTATTGCATCTTAAATCCATGATTCTTACCTCAATTTCCAGTCAATTCAGTGAAAAGTAAATATAGGGAAACGCTGAAGAACACCCTGCTCAGCGGATCATTGTGAAGATGTGGCGTGTGTCTACATTTTCCGGATTGGCCAATCAGAAGTGTTGCGTTTGACGCGCAGGTTGAGCTCGACTCGACTATGGGAGCGCTGAAGAGGCTCTGCCTACATCTATAAAAGGAATTGATTTCGAGAGAGGAAGGAAGCAGACTAGTTTTGCTATGCCTGCCTGTAGTGTTCTCAATGTAGTTTGGTCGATTTTGCTTTCACTTATGATTTTTTGACCTCAGACATGCTCTGCAAGCGCGAGCGATACGACAAAAGCTCGCATTATCAATGAAGCGGCGAGCGTTGATTGCAGTGAAAATGCTCTAGTTCTTTTGCACTGTAATAACCTGTAACAACTGGTAGAATTGTGTGTTATGGGTCATTTTTAAAGCATAGTGACTAATGTGCCCCTGACCCTGGATTTTCAGTCATTAAAAAGACTTCAAATATGTATTTATTTAATAATATTGTTTGACACTATACTGTTGCTCGCTCTCTCTCCACACATACACACACAAAATGAGTCAAAAACAACTATTAGATTATAAGACCTTAGCCAGATCTAGTACAGGATGATTTTCAGCATGGAAAGTGGTCATTAATAATATCAAACATTAATACAACAATGTACTTCAAAGAAGTGGCTGTTCAAATGTGCACATAGTGTTTTCTACCGTATTAAAAGTTATTAATGAATACTATGAGCTTTTATGAGAGAAAATCAGAAATTTATCATAAAAATAAGTCAGAAAGTAAGCATTTTTCGAGACTTGACCCTTATGCATACAAAATAACTCAATAAAAGTCCCCCTGTAGTCAATAATTTTATCCCTTAAAACTATTTGATCACCAAAATGACATATTTTAATGTCCTTTTTTTCCCTGTGAAAAAAAATTCTTCATGCCTTAAAATATCTTAAATGTAACTCTACATTCTTACTTTATTTAGTATACGTGGATCTATGAATATGCTAATTAGCCCCGCCTCCACTCGCTCACACCAGCTCAGAGATCCACTCGGTCAACTTACTGAATTAAACGCTGCACAATGGTATCGCTTTTACAACGTCGGACACATAAAGGTAATTGATATGATTAGCCTTTTGCTTGACTATGATATCAAACAGCTAATAATGCTGTTAATAATTGTTAATGTTGCACAAACTATAGCTGCGTCCCAAATGACGTACTCTACACTATGCACTTGTACGCTATGTACTTATGCACTATGTACTCATCCATGTAGTGCTTCAATTGTATAAGGTTATTTTGTCATTTAACAATGGAGTCTGTACTTAAAAACGTCACAGAATAGTGCATAAGTACGCGAACTGGGACGCACCTCATGTTCCCGTTTGCGAATCCCATATCCTTAGAAACGCTTTGAACAACTCAGAACGTCAGTGGAGAAAGGCATATAGTTCATCATAACTTCATAATATACATCATACACCTGCTATATTGCTAAATCTACCTGATTTTTCATATCAACAGAAAAATATACGAGATAACCTCCTCTTGAGACTCTCTTGCTTCAGAGCCCTCATGGTTAATATGCTAAAGCCCGCCCGCATTGGTTACAAGGTAGTTTGTGACGTCAGAAACACCAGCGATTTCAAACTGCATTTTTGAAACTGTCTTTAGATCACTGCAGTTTTAAAGAGGAAATACTCAGCAATGGTGTTGACTTATGAATTTGCACATGGTTTATCTTAAAGCATATTAAAAACACCACATAGACATATAAACAACATTAAAAACTTGATTTTCACCACAGGGGGACTTTAAGTTAAAAAAAAAATAACATTGAGACTACATGGTTTCAACTTAAAGACTTTATTTTAAGATTTGAAGACTTGATAGCCAAGTTTGATTTTTCTTTCTGACTGAACTTACAGTGCAGCAAACAGACAAAAAAAAAAACAAAAAAAAAAAAAAACAAGGTAGGATATAGTGGCAAAATTCATCCTAAATGTAACATTAGGACTGAATCCAGTTTATTCACTTAAATGTGAAGTTGTCCTTTTGACTGTTTCCAGACTTCAGAATGCTACAATATTAGCAACACAAGAATCCATCATCTGGAGTTGTGCTGGATTGAACATCTAAACAGATAGATGTGGTCCAACAGTGGGCTCATCACAGGGGTCTAAACAAAACAGTCCAGGAATGGTGCATCGGCAACTTCATACCACAATCTCGAAGTCATTTTGCCTTGTTTATTGAGCAGAGATGTTCTTTGTGCTGAATTCTTGTTATTTATCCTTTAGTTAAAATTATTTAATGTAACATGACCTAAAACAGAGGAACAAAAACCATAACAAACTACACTCGAAGGGTCCATCCCTCTCCATGCTGAATCACTTTAGCCCTATAAATGTCAAATACTATCATCATCAAATATCATACAGGTGGCATTCATTAATACATCTTCTATTGTTAATACAATAATAGTTAAAAACCAAGAGTGAATGCTGGTCTCCCTGATAGGGTAATGAGAAAGAGGCAGCGTTAGTTCATTCTGAGTCATACTGAGAGTCAGTCACTCACTGCCGAGTCCCCTTGTAGTTTAATTCAACTTAAATGAACAAAAGAAATCACATTCCACAGTCACTGTAAGCAAACAATAAAACTCACCCTAAGAAACCTTTATCAGATTGTGTTCTGCTCAGCATATGTCCATTTTTATACGAAACCAACAATGTTTGACCAGTCATATCCACGTATGAGTGGAGCTTTATAATTTATGCATGAGACCAGATGAATAAGGTAGGTTATTGTGTGATCTAATAAAACAATATCGACAAGGACACTTTCCCAGAGCTGAGGCATCAGTTTTGTCAGATTTGGCATTAAACAACAATGGGGAAGGAATGAAGCATTCCCACAGATGCAACCAAGGCTGTAACCACTGGAATATTTGATCGATATGAGCTTTTCAGCAATTCATTCTTAAATTATTACTGGTTATATGTCCTTGGCTACAGCCACCATATGAACATACTGGCATAGTGAGAGAATATGGGTACAAAGTGGTAACATTACGCCAGCAATTTTCTAGGGCTGTAAATTGGTCTCATTGAGGCGTTCAGAATAAAGATGATCGCTGGCTTCCTCTTTTTTTTTTTTTTTTGTGAGTGATGCAAACTGAATGAATGCATATTTTGATCGTCTATGTATAGCAGATGAGATGTTTAAACCTTTACATTTTGGTTTTGATCCCTGACCAGCATGCCACTATGCTGGGAATTTAAACACTGGTATATTATCGCTTATCATTTATGCCATCCAAAAAATTCAAGAGATGATCTTTTTTTCTTTTAAAACAGTACACTAAAATGTCTAGAGTCACTCTGGCTCCATAAGCAAGCAGGGTTAACATACATTTGCACACTTGTACATTATACATACGTACATAAATATACACTTACATCTGTGCATATGTATGTACAAAGACACACTTAAAATGGACTTACATATAATTCTATATGTGTACACATACACAAAGTTACAGCATACATGTTAAGTGCTAGATTTCCAAGTATAGCTACTGCAAACCCAGTTTTGCATGCTGGGCTGCCATGGCTACGATAATACTGATAGGCAGGATAACACAGTTTATGAACAACACATAGTTTACACATTTCACCCTTGAGGATTAAGGGAGCATGGGTTTGATTCTTCATGTTTCGTTTGTTTGGAGACCGTATGGGTTTCAGCAGCTATGTACAGAGGCAATGCCCACAGTCCAGTGTGAGGCCAGAGAGAGTGAGAGAGCGGAGCTTGTGCTAGTTAGAAAGCCTCTTGGCCGCCGCTTATACACTGTCAGTCTGACAGAATGTGCACAAAGGACATTGGGAAGACCCCTTTCCTTTCAGGCTGCCCCTCTATGTGCCCGATCTGTAAAAAGGCAGGGTAATGAAAGTGACAATATGCCCTAAAACTGCATTAACAATACTAGTAGCAAACGCACGGCACAGATTTACTCACCCACCACTCCTGGTCTTCCTCTCCTGTAACAATTATAACCTCACCCTCCACAAAAGTTAACTCATCATCATTATCTGCTTGGCAATCATAGATGGTTTTCACACGCCTTAGTTTGTTCTTTCCCTGCAAAGAGATGATCCTCAGTTATTTTAGTGTTACACCTGTTGATATTTTACAATATACACTACTGTTCAAAAGTTTGGAGTTGTTTTTGAAAGAAGTCTCTCATGCTCACCAAGGCTTCATTTATTTGATTAAAAATAGATAACAGTATAATATTGTGAAATAAATAATATTACAATTTAAAATACGGTTTTCTATTTTGATTTTTTTTAAATTTTCAGCTGCTTTTACTTTAGTGTCACATGATCCTTCAGAAATCATTCTAATATGCTGATTTGGTGCTCAAGAAATGTTTTTATATTATTATCAATGTTGAAAACTATGGAAGCTTGTTTCCGCCATGGAATAATTAAAAAAAAAAAAAGGATAATTGTGACTTTTTAACTCACAATTCTGACTTTTTTTTCTCACAATTGTGTGATATAAAGTCAGAATTGTGTGATACAGTCAATGCATATTATAAAGTCAGAATTACGAGATATAAACACTCGCAATTGTGAGTTATAAAGTCCAATTCTGAGGGGAAAAAAGTTACTTTTTTCTCAGAATTGCGAGTTTATATCTCACAATTCTGAATTTTATATCACAATTCTGACTATAACACGCAATTCTGACTTTCTATCTCTCAATTCTGAATTTTATATCACAATTCTGACTATAACACGCAATTCTGACTTTCTATCTCTCAATTCTGAATTTTATATCACACAATTCTGACTATAACACGCAATTCTGACTTTATAACTCGCAATTCTGACTTTATATCTCACAATTTTGACTTTACAACACAATTACGACTTTATATCACGCAATTCTGACTTTATAACTCACAATTCTGACTTTGTAACTCGCAATTGCGAGTTTATATCTCTCAATTCTGAGAAAAAAAGTCAGAATTGAGAGATAAAAAGTGGCAATTACCTTTTTATATTTTTTATTCGGTGGCGGAAATAAGCTTCCATAGAAAACAGTTGCACTGCTTAAAATTTTTGTGGAAACCATGATTTTTTTTTTTTTTTCAGGATTTTTTGATGAATAGAAAGTTATTTTGTAATATTATAAATGTTTTTATTGTCATTTTTGATCAATTTAATGTGTATTTGCTGAATAAATGTATTAACTAAAATAAAATCTTACTGATCCCAAACTTTTTTGAATGGTAGTGTATATAAAAACAAAATAAAACAACAAATACATTTATTTTTTTATTATTAATAAAAAAAATTCACTTTTTTAAGCTAAATGTTTTGCCAAATGTTTGTTACGTTTAAAATGATAAAACAATAGATATAGGGTCATGAAATTAGGACAAAAAAAGTATTTGGCTACTTTTTTGGGTCTACTGTACATACAGTCAAACCAAAAATTATTTAGACATTTTTTGATATTTTTGATATATTTTTTACTAGTGGGTGCAGGACTCTATAGTTCATTTATGTAAGTGAGGATAGCAAAATAAAGTAAACTGTGACATATTATACCCAAAAATTCTTCATACAGTGGACTACCAGTAAAACTGATAAAAAATTTGGAACCAAAAATTATTCAGACACTTTGACCTGACCATGTTTTGCTTAAGTGTTATCTGACATAATTAAGATTAATTTTTTCTGACAGTTTAACTCTGAGATCTTGTCATATTTTATTACCATTTTTATAAACTATAGTGAATAAACTGTATTAATGAATGAAATGTTCAAGGTGTCTGAATAAAGTTAGATTTGACTGTATATAACACTCTCTAAAATGTCTTTCACTCACTACTGTGTTTATTTTCCGTGGCATTGGGACAGGCATCTCCACAGCTCCTGCAGGTGCACCATTAGTGTCCTCACTGGCCTGTCTGGGAGAGAGCTCCTCCTGCTGACTGAATGACTGCACCTCTGTGAGCTGAGGCTTCGGGCTGGTTTCCTCCTGTGTCGTTTGCCTCTGTGTGGACTCAGCAGCTGAAGACATCGAAGGCTTGGATGGGAGGTCAGAGAGCTGCGGTTTAGGGGGAAGATCCTTAAGCTGTGGTTTCGGGGGCAGGTCAGAAAGCTGAGGTTTTGGCGGTAAATCCGACAATTGTGGTTTCGGGGGGAGATCAGACAGTTGCGGCTTAGGGGGAAGGTCTGAGATGTGTGGTTTCTGCGGCACCTCCAGGGGCTGGGAGCGTTCTGCAGGTTGTGGGATTTTAGGTGGCGGCTCAGTGGGTCTGGTTATTGTATCTGAAGCTCTAGTGGGAGGCGTGTCCTGGGCCTGTGGGGGTTTCTGCAGCACATCGGGACCAGACTTGTCCATTGAGGGGAGGTGGATTGTGTCAATCTTTCGTAGTGCCACTGAAAGAGTAAGACATCATGGGCAGGTCAATGCAAAGGTAAAAATTATAAATATAAATAAATCCTTTGTATTTAATGTCATGTTAAATGTACCCTTTTGAGGTAGTTTGGGAAGAACTCGTGGACCAAACGCTGCTTTTGTGTTCATAGAAGTAGTGCTGAAATCAAAAAGGTCCTGTGATTAATATCTTTATAACAGACTAGAAAAAACTAACATGAAAAAGATAACGTAAATTGTAGTGCTAAATTTTTAAGGTCTACATTTTTTGTTTACAGTTCAGATCTATTACACATACAGTAAAACGCACAAATGTTTATTGTGCAATACAGGACAATTAAATTGTAAAATCACAAATTGTAATAGGTTTACAGAGGAAAATTGGTGGTAACAGTGGAAATCAGAAAGCATGAAACTGCAGGTTATCTATATCAAGCAGGTGTGTCTGAATGTCAGTATGGTGCAACACCTTTGCTGCTGCTGAATTCCCTCAAACTTATTGGCCGGGGATGTCCGATTTGCAGAAGGAGGTGCAGACTCACTTCCTATGAAGTTCACAATAAAAAGAGGGAAGAGGTTTAAAGCAGGTTTGAAGTTCCTGTATTTCATTAAAAGCTTGTTTCTGTCCCAGTAACCTTTACTGAGGTTACCAAGACATTTTTTATGGTAAAATATTTTCTCAAATCCCAGCTTAAAGGGTTAGTTTACCCAAAAATGAAAATTCTGTCATTAATTACTCACCTTCATGTTGTTACAAACCCGTAAGACATTCGTTCATCTTCAAAACACAAATGAAGGTCTTTTAAATGAAATCTAAGAGATTTCTGTCCTTCCATTTAAGTCTACGCAACTACCATTTTGATGCTTCAAAAAGTTCATAAAGAGATCATAAAACTAATCCATTTGTATTGAGCGGTTTAGTTCAAATTTTCTGAAGAGACAGACTGAATTTAGGCTTTTATTCAAAGTTTCATCAACTCACACATCAACTGTGGTAAACGGAAGCTCAAGCACGTTTGAGCTTCCACAAGAACCACTGAGGCTCATTCTCCTGCGTCAAGCAGTTTCTGATTAGCTTCTGTTTATGTTCGCTGATCAATGTTTATATGTGAATAAGAGCCTAAATTAAATCTGTTCATCATACAAAGCGATCATGTCTCTACAGAAAATTCAAGACAACTATAAGAAAGGCATCTGTAGTTGATTTTTCTGAAAAAATAAATAAATAAATAAATAAATTAAAACTGGCTCTGTGGCACTATTAAATCATCACTTTGAGCATCACAACCAGTCCCATTAGCTAAACCAATGGCACGAGTTTGGAACTATTTGTTTATCCTACCATTGGAAGAGCGTTTGGGGAAACCTGTTTGAAAAGTGGCACTTTTCCCAAATACAGCAGACTTTGGTGTCCCAAGACTTTTTAAAAAGCATTAATGCACAATTAGACATGTTAAATACACTATTATCTAGCATTACATGAACCTAGCAAAACGTTTTTGGGCAAATTAAATGAACCCTGCATGAAAAGTATGTACAGTAAACGCATCAAATGTCATTTAAAAAAAAAAAAAATCATTGAAATGGTGGCTGCCTCAGATGTCTTGACATTTACGGCTATATTCAAAAATTATAACACAATGTTATCATTTCGACAATTTATAAAATTGATATTCTAACTGTAATTATTAACTAATTTTAATCACCATTTTAATTTTAGTTATTGTTAGGTAAAGCTAATAGAACACATTACACATTTTACCTTTAAAAATTTTAATAGGATATTTTAATTTTAAAAATGCGACAACACAAACAAAATGAATGATTATTATTAAATCACAAAACTCAGAATCACAAAACGAAAAGAAAGCTGCCATAAGTTAATTAACGAGAATAACCACTTTAACTCTCATTGTGGGGTGAGGAAAGAGAATATACTGAAGAATACTGTAACATTAAGTGCTAGTTGTATTAATATCTTTGGGCTTTTGACATGTCAGGCATCCTCTCAGAAAGCTCTTGGTTTTTGATCATTAACACATACTCAAGAAGAAGAGCCCTAAATCAATTACTCAGAATATCACTTCATTATGTAATGGTCATTTAAGGTCAGGCTGAGAATTCATACCCACCCATTTCACACCAACACCACCACCACTATCAGCATCAAAACAACAAAATTGCAAGAATTTTTCGGAGGTGTTAGCAACAAAATATTGTTTCTGCAAACACAAAACTGAGGTGTTGCCACCTGGACGCACCTTTGCTCTGCGGGCCCTGCAGTACGGGGCTGGGGGGGTCTGAGTGGGTGCGCTTGTGTCCGGGAGGTGGAGGAGGCGCTCTCTTCTTAGACAGAGTGGAGCTGCCTCCTGCACTCGATTGCAATCCCAGCGGCAGGGAGGTGGGCGGTCCAGAGGACGGAGCTGAAAGAGTGACGAGATGATGTGATTGGTCGAGAAGCAAGTGAGGCCCGAGCGCACCGGAACACAAGGGCAAAGACAACACTCCCATCATGTATGGAGTGATGAGTGTAAAGTGATTTTCAAAAGCACAACCAAAAATAATCAAGAAATCGATTATGGTCCCAGAATGCAGTCGCGGGCAAATATCCGATTAGATATAAACGACAGCCAAAGGTTGCACATTCTAGTTCAGTTTACAAGCAAACAGTGGTTGTGGTGTGAGAGGATATTTTACAATCACTCAGGGTCAGGCTCAACCGATTCCACTTTATACCTCCCCCGCAATTAGAGTTAATATAAAGACATCACGTACATGCAAACAATTCAATCTACCATCATGTTTCACCTTTCCAGGTACACGGGCTGCTCTTTTCATGCATAAAGGCATTTATACCTTTCGTAGTGGTCTTGCTGGCTATTGTAGGTCCCTCTGATACCGGAGATGCAGGTGTATCAGTGGAGGTGCTGTAGACGGGGTTGGCAAAGGCTCCGTAGGACAGTCTTTGTTTGTCCCTGTGCCCTAAATACCCCGGCAGAGACAGCTTCTCCTGAGGGGACACGTTCGAGGAATGACAGAAGCTCTGAGGTCGGGGAGAACGCTCCTTCTTCACTGGACTGGGCTGGAGAGGGAAAAATATTACACATCATATGATTTTGAGACTAGTAAACAGCCTTTCCAAAACCTCGCAATTACAACTGAATGCATTAGGTGGCGCTGTGTATATGTGGTGTTGAGGTAGTGGTGTGTGCTTTCAGGCACATCCAAATGTGGTAATGTTTTGATTTCGGTTCTCATTTCTCGAGTCATGGATCTCTGCCGATGACAATCCACTTTTATGATGGTATAAAATGCTATTTTGATTTTGTGATAAATTTGAAGCACAATAAGGAACTTGGTCGCTTATCAAATTCTGTTTTCTGTTTCTGTGTGGCCAGAGAGCTTTTTTTCACACAGTGGACAGAGAGCATTTTCCACACTATTGTTAAAAGACTAATGTGACAACCATTATATAGGCCTTCATATAGACATCAGTTATCACAATTTTTATATGTGCATTACCCTAATGGTGGTAATATACTTTTTGTTTTCTATGTAAACTCTGGGTAAGATTGGCTATTTTTTGTCTTGATGTTTTTAATAACATGTTGTTGTTGTTGTTTTTTAAGGAAAAGTGTACATTAGCTTAGTTTGAAACAATTATAAAAGATATAACCTTTGTGAATAAAACATAATACAATTTTGAAGGTTTTCCTAAAGGGGACCTATTATGCCCCTTTTACAAGATGTAATATAAGTCTCTGGTGTCCCCAGAATGTGTCTGTGAAGTTTCAGCTCAAAATACATTATAGCTTGTCAAATTTGCCCCTATTTGGGTGTGAGCAAAAACACGCCGTATTTATGTGTGTCCCTTTAAATGCAAATGAGCTGCTGCTCCTGGCCCCCTTTCCAGAAGAGGGCGGAGCTTTAACAGCTCACGCTTCGGTTTCTCAAAAACAACAAAGCTGGAGAATCTCACGCAGCCAAAATGACGTTGAGTTCAGCTTTACATTGTTCAAACTGGAGTTGGACACTGATGGAGAGACTCAGGAAGAAGTTACAATGCAAGAATGCATCTGGACGTTTCTGAATGGTTAGTGGATAAATTTGTGTAGTTGCTGTGGAGTTGATTCAATTCATCGACTAGCATGTGCCGTCATGTTAATCTTTTGTGCAAATCCAGCATTGAATTGACCCTCGTTTGTGAAGCAGTCCGGCGTAAAATGACGGCATGTCAACAACAACTCTTCCTCTTCTCTAAAGCAGCCCAACATGGCCTCAACCCCCTTTGTTGCATGTTCTCGGGGGCAGGGTTTATGTAAATTTTGGGGTTTGTGATGTCAACAACCCGGGAAGAAACTCATTGTAGTCCCTACCAGCCATTTGTTGTAGTCCTTAAAAAGCAAATCATGTAAGAGAAAATATCTCCCTTTGCATTGAACTTTGAGCATCATAACTTTGCAGATGTTGTTTATGCTCTAACAGCAACATTACACACTAACTAAAGTTTAAAAAGTGAAATCATAATCAAGGACCCCTTTAAATGGTGCACCATGTTCTAACCAGGTGTAAAGTTTACAGCAACTAGCAATCAGTTGCCTACAAAATTACTCATAATACCGTATGCTTATTATACTTTGCTTTTAACTAACAAAGAAAAGTATAGCTCTAGTATTAGGAGATATGGGACAAAGCAAAAGGTGGGCGCACAAACCTTGTCATCTAGGTCATCGTCACTCTCGTCAATCTCCTCCAGCCGCAGATTCCACTCATACTCCACATGCACATGAGGATTAAACCTCCCGGCTGCTGCCTCCA
Source organism: Hypophthalmichthys molitrix (assembly GCA_037950675.1). Lineage (NCBI taxonomy): Eukaryota > Metazoa > Chordata > Actinopteri > Cypriniformes > Xenocyprididae > Hypophthalmichthys > Hypophthalmichthys molitrix. Next base: position 28,441,395 of record CM075493.1, read on the forward strand.
TCAGCTGCACAACCAATCACAAACCATTAACATAATACACTTCTCCTCTCTGATAATAATGCCAGAAAAGGCCATGTTTTGAGCAATTATATGACTGTAAAGTTAAATTGCAGGAGGTTGTATGGCAAAATTCTTCCATAATTACCACAGTATCAGCAACACAGAAAAAAGAAGCATTGAATATAAAGCATCACACTCACTAGCTCTTCACACGGTGTATTTTTCAGTCGTCTGGCAATGTCCAAAGCTGTCTCCCCATTTTGATTAACTGAAATAAAACACAAAGCACATAGGAACAGCCTTGGTACTACTATGGTAATTAAATTTAGAATAACAAAGAATACAAAGTAGTTTTATATTAAGGTTGGGAATAATTAAATATATTAAAACTGAGCAAAATGCAAAAATCAAAGCCTCCAGGTTAGGTGTGGTGACACCTGTGTATTATTCAGTGCAAATGAAAAGAATTTGAGGAATGAAACATGTTGGAAGATGAGCCTCTAAGCATTCAGACTGGTATGCGGGTCCCAGAGGCCTGTTTTTACAGCAGAGGATTTTAAACCTCTGCAGAAGATCCAATAATCTCTGGCAAACCATTTTATGACTTTAAATGAAATGTCAGTGTGATTATATATAGGTTTGGGGGCAGTGAGATTTTCTGAAAGAAATTAATACTTTTATTCATCAAGAATGCATTTAATTCAGCTTTGCCTTCACAGGAATAAATTACATTAAAAAAATAATAAAACAAAGCAGCTCTTTTAAATTGTAATAATATTTCATAATATTGGTGTTCTACTATTTTACTATTAAATGCAGCTTTGGTGAGCATAAGTGTGTGTGTGTGTGTGTGTGTACATATGTGACCCGTGCTGGCAAAATGAGTTGAAATGTGCACAGGCTAATTACAAGCTACAGGCAAAACAAGTGAAAAATTTTTCACAAAAATGAGTTTATTAAGCCCTCATCTAGCGATCCCAATTCTCCAAATACTAATTAATAAATTATTTTTATTTGTAAGTTTTCTGAGAGGTGTACCTTCCTAAATCTTTCCTTTGATTTAATAATCCATGAAAAATTGCTGTTTTTCTCTGCTCGCTTCTCAACAACTGGTGCTTCCCCTCAGCACAAGTTATCATTGTAAAGCGCAGCATTACAACTTTGTGAATATTTATTGTGAATTATTGTGAATTCTCGATGGCATGAGTCTGAACCAATGACCATGTCATCCAAGATGTTTATGTCTTTCTTTCTTCAGTCAAACAGAAATTAAGGTTTTTGAGGAAAACATTTCAGGATTTTTCTCCATATAGTGGACTTCAACAGGGTTCAACGGGTTGAAGTTCCAAATTGCAGTTTCAATGCAGCTTCAAAGGGCTCTACACGATCCCAGATGAGGAATAAGGGTCTTATCTAGCAAATTAATCTGTAATTTTCTGAAAAAGATAAAAAAAAATAATTTTAACCACAAATGCTTGTCTGGCACTAGCTCTGAAATGCGCCACGCATTTCGTAATAACGTAGGAAAGGTCACACGTGACGTAAGCATTTTTTTTTTTTAAATGGCCAATCGTTTCGCTAGATAAGACCCTTATTCCTCAGCTGGGATCATGAAGAGCCCTTTGAAGCTGCATTGAAACTGAAATTTGGACCTTCAACCCGTTGAACCCCACTGAAGTCCACTATATGGAGAAAAATCCTGGAATGTTTTCCTCAAAATCTTAATTTCTTTTCGGCTGAAGAAAGAAAGACACAAACATCTTGGATGACATGGGGGTGAGTAAATTATCAGGACATTTTAATTCTGAAGTGAACTAATTCTTTAATCAACAAAGTTTTTGATATTTTGATATTTTTTACTAGTGGATGCAGGACACTATAGGTAATTTTTGTAAGTGAGGATAGCAAAATAAAGTAAACTGTGACATATTATACCCAAAAATTATTCAGACACTTTGACCTGACCATGTTTTGCTTAAGCGTTATCTGACATGATTAAGTTTAATCTGACACAGTTTAACTCTGTGATCTTGTCATATTTTATTACCATTTTTTTAAACTATAGTGAATAAACTGTTTTAATGAATGAAATGTTCAAGGTGTCTGAATAAATGTTGGTTTGACTGTATGTTAATAAATTCACATGGCCATGCATTGAGATTTAAACTACAAACTGTTATATTACAAATGATCAGACATTTATTTGCACATTTGTAGAATTTTAACTTTAAAAAAATGTCAACAATCAGCTCTGCCTTTATTTATTTTGAAATAACTCCAGATGTTGTCTCTGCTGAAACAGCATTAGGGAGATGCTAAAGATAACCCACTTACCCAGGTCAATAGATGGTTTTCCCCTGAGCAGCAGTTTGAGACACTCTGGCTTCTCATATGTGCAGCAGTAATGGAGAGCAGCGTTTCCACTCTCCGTCTGTCTGTCTAGAGTTCCACTACACACATAGACACATATTTACCATCTTGCAGCTTAATTCTTAAATGAGTGTCAGTGGACTAATGCACACCACAGAATGTTCTGTCCATTACCTGTTTTGGACAAGAAAGTCCACCAGGTGCAGTGAGGTCTGGTCTGACATCCGCACAGCAAAGTGCAGCGCTGTCTCTCCCGGGTCCTGTCAACAGTAATTCAGTTCCAGAATCAGGACAACATTACTGAGAAATATTTGCATTAATTTAGCATACATAGCATATTCTTACTGTTGACCAAAAGCAGGTTTCAGATCCCCTAAAACTACAGGAAGTGTCTTAAAAAAATATTGAGTACTGACAAACCCTTGGGCAACCACACTTGTCATCTGTCCTGAGGTCAGTTCATATACACTCTGGGGAATAAATGACTATATTTCTCTAAATAAGCAGCACATAAATCAGTTAGTCCATGACAAACTATTAGTCAGAGATCAATACCCGTCCTGCTTCTGGAAATGGATCCATTAGCTCCACTCCATCTGCATAGAGCTGAATCAGGGCCATCAGGTCTCGAGTTCTCACGGCCTCGTACAAGTCGCCCTGTCTGGCTGTGGCTGTAGTGGCTGTCCGCCGAGCAAACCTGTGCTCCACATACTTTGCATTTATGTACTCCTTCCTCTCAGTCCTAAAAGAATTTATTTCAAAACTTTATTTCAAAGCACATACTGCTTTACATATGAATTAGTGCATTAACAACTAAACAATAGGGCCTTCCAAATAGCTAAAGTCTGTATGCCAGGTAGGCCGGTACTCACATGTCACTTGATGGTGTTGGTTTTGGTGAAGGGCTCGGCAGATTCCCTTCTAATATTTCATTAAAACTACTGTTACCCACATTCTTCGCCAGCTGTGGAGAGATCGCAGTCAGCTGTGAGTAACTAGCATATTAACAGACCATAGCATACCTAAAATTATGCTGCTTTTATCTGGTCAAAAATACAGTAAAAACAGTAATACTGTGAAATATTATTACAATTTAAAATAACTTTTCTATTTTAATATATATTAATACACAATTTATTCCTGTAATTGCAAAGCTGAATTTTCAGCATCATTACTCCAGTCTTCAGTGTCACATGATACTTCAGAAATCATTCTAATATGCTGATTTGGTGCTCAAGAAACATTTTGTATTGTCAATGTTGAAAACAGTTGTTGCTTACTTTTTTGTGAAAACAGTGATCATATTTTTGATAATTCTTGGATGAATAGAACGTTCAAAAGAATAATGATTTGAAATATAAATGTTTCATAACATTTTACCGTTGTTACTGTTATTTTTAATTAAATTTAAAGGGATAGTTCACCCAAAAATGTTATTATTTACTCACCCTCATGTTGTTCCACACCCGTAAGACTTTTGTTCATCTTTGGAATGCAAATGAAGATCTTTTTGATGAAACCTGAGAGCTTTCTGTCCCTCCATAGACAGCTACGCAACAGAAACTTTAACGCTTCAAAAAGCCTAAATTCAATCTGTTCATCATATAAAGCGATCAAGTCTCTTCAGAAAATTTGGACTAAATCGCTCAATTCATATGGATTAGTTTTACAATCTGTTTATGAACTTTTTGAAGCGTCAAAATGGTAGTTGCATAGCTGTCTATGGAGGGACAGAAATCTCTCAGATTTTATCAAAAAGATCTTCATTTGGGTTCCGAAGATGAACGAAAGTCTTACGGGTTTGTAATGACATGAGGGTGAGTAATCCCTTTAATGAATCTTTGCTGAATAAAAGAATTTAAAAAAAATAAAAACAAAAAATAAATAAATTCTGACCCTCAAACATTTTAAACAGTGGTGTAAATTACAAGATTTACATTCACATTACCAAGAGTTCAGAGGTGCCGAGTTTGTCTAGTTCCATGGACTGGATGCGTGAAATATGGACACCCATTTCCCTGTGGATCCCAGAACACTCGATGCATGTCAGGATGCCAAGGTTAGTGGATAACCATTTAGGCTCTAGAGCAGATGAAATGGGAGAAAATTGGGTTTTTTATTGTAGTCATTGAGGGCTGTATTTCCTGCCATTCACCTCTGAGCCACAAGGTGGCGCATGAATCTATGAAACTCTGTTTTGATATCTCTTATAAAGTGGGGACTGTGTCAGATGCCACTGCTACAAAACTTTCACACACAAGCTTGGCTAACCTGGTGCTCCACAGTCACAGCACACTTCGTTTCCAGGCATGCGCAGCACATCCTCGATGATGGCTTTGGTCAAGTCTTCCAAACTGTCATCTCCAGCACTCTGCTCCCCACGGAACGCCATGTTCAGAGCCTCCTCCTTACTGTTAGTCAGCACTGAAATCCATCTGCTCATCACACATGAACATATATATATGCAATAATCGCTTGCACACCACCACAGATGGGCACGCACATGTGATAAGGTGTGTGAAAAACTACACATATACAGGTTTGCACACAAATACCTATTTATGTATCGAGATGTGTGTTATACAGATATTTATATATCAACAGATAAACACAAGCTTACTAATCCACAGCAAAATTAATATAATACAATATAATTATATATACATAACATAATAATATACATGAGCTTTTTATTTAGCCGTTAAGCATACTAAAGACCATAATTTAAACAGCAAAAACAGCATTAGAGTAATTATTTCTGAGAATCAGCTCAAACTCTTAAAAAATAAATCAGCTTCACTCAAAAATGTTTCACTTTTTTTTTTTACTATATTAAAATGTTTTAGTAAAAAATATATAAATACATAAATTATGAAAATTATTAAAAACATTATTTTACCTTATTCATAGTGCAAAAACTGGAAATTTTTAATAAAATTTTAATAAAATTATTTTTTATGTTTTTGGAAGTCTCTTATGCTCACCAAGACTCCATTTATTTATTATTACCATTTAATATAACTGATTTCTATTTTAATATATTTTAAAATGTAATTTATTCCTGTGATGCAAATCTGAAAATTCAGCATCATTACTCCAGTCTTCAGTGTCACATGATCCTTCAGAAATCATTCTAATATGATGATTTGCTGCTCAAGAAACATTTCTTATCAATATTGAAAACAGTTGTGCTGCTGAACATTTTTTGTGAAAACTGATGCATTTTTTAGGATTCTTTAATGAATAGAAATTTATTTATTTATTATAATTATCTTTACTGTCACTTTTGATCAATTTAATGAATCCTTGAATGGTAGTGTATATTTTCTGTCTTATATTTTGCGTTACATGTAGCCCAGCACAACCACACATTCCTCTCATTAGCACTGAAACACACATCTTGTTCTCACTCATGAGCACTGAAAAATAACAGATGGTATCAACTCTCGAACTAACACATTCACACTTACATCACGAACTCCTGTTCATCCTCTGCCTGGAAATGATATGTTCGATTATCTGCAGAGGGAAAGAGATTATTAGGGGAAAGAAGTGCATTATGTTAACTGCTCTTCAGTCTCTGAACACTGCACTTAGTGCTCTCTTCCTGTGTAATGGAGTTAGACTTCTAGAGGCCTTGCTAGCACTTGGCACGGATGAAAGTACTCTGAAGTTTGTCAGGGGACACAGGTACTGTGTAGCCACTCACGGGAGATGAGGTCAAAGCACTTCTTATCCTCTCCGCTGGGTTTAACCTGACAGGTCAGCAGATTCAGTCTCACCGGCTGCCTGTTGGACTGGACAGAGATAATTACAGTGAGTTTTGGAATATGTCAAAATATGTCACCAAGGTAAAGGCAATTACCTGGCTATCACAGATGAGACCCTGTGAAAATTAGTGACTTGGAAAATCGTCATATGACATTGACTACCAGTTGTATATGAATTTGTAGTTTTCAATAAGTTAATGATATATTATTTTATTATTATTATTATATTACTTTAGCTATTTTAGTTTAAATATTGTTTATTTAAATTTTATTTATTTAAAACATTTATGGAAAAATAAACAGATTTCTTGCTCACTGTCTAACTAAAATCCCATTGAGAATGTTTTGCTGAGAAAATAAAAAATAGAAAATGTACAAAAAGGCTCTTGGGACAAAAGCTTTTGCTGGAAGTAATGTGATAGAACAGATGGCTACAGCTCCATATTGGTAAGAATAACAGCCTTGATGAAATACATGACTGCCGACAGTTTTTGCAAGACATCTGGGCAGTATTGTAGAAATCATACTTCAGATACATGTGAAAATGTTGTTCAGTGTTTATAAGAAATAAAACGTAATTGCAAATTAAGTATCCAACACAGGATCAATGGGTTCAGCTTAAGACAAATGTTTATACACCAATGTTCCACAATATTAATGTTCAATATATTCAGTAGACATTCCTGTGTAATATTCATGTAGGTTACACTTTATTTCAATGGTCCACTTTAGACATTCTACTAACTATAATTACCTTTGCAACTACATGTCAACTAACTCTCATTAGAGTACTACTAAACTGCAGTAGACTGTTAGGTTAGGGTTTGGTGTTTAGGGTTCAGGATAGTAGAAAAAGTTGACGGAGTTGCAAAGTTACTTATAGTAAAGTCTTAAGTGGACCATCGAAATAAAGTGTAACCTTAAACTCAGCTATTAATTTTTGGTTGTAGAATATTCTCATAACATTAGTTTTTGGTTCCCAGAATGTTATTTTTTATGGTTTATTTTTGGTTAGCCAGGAAAGTTTTCTTAACGTTCCCAGAACGTTAGTTTTTGGTTTGTATAACGTTATTCTAACGTTCTCATGACGAAAAAAAATGTATAATGTTATTCTAACGTTAATCTATTGTTCTTATAACGTTAATAAAACGTTCCCAGAACGTTAGTTTTTGGTTTGTATAACGTTATTCTACCATTCTCATGACGTTATTATAACGTTTCCAGAACGTTAGTTTTTGGTTTGTATAATGTTATTCTAACGTTCTCATGACATTATTATTATAACGTTTCCAGAACATTAGTTTTTGGTTTGTATAACATTATTCTAACGTTAATCTAGCGTTCTCATAACGTTAATATAACGTTCCCAGAACGTTCATTTTTGGTTTGTATATTGTTATTCTAACGTTCTCATGAAGTTATTATAACGTTTCCAGAACGTTATTTTTTGGTTTGTATAACGTTATTCTAACATTAATTTATCGTTTTAATAATGTTAATATAATGTTCCCAGAGCGTTAGTTTTTTGTTTGTATAACATTATTCTAAAGATAAAAATAAATAAGATTTAGGGAACGTTCTGTATAAGTTATTTTTAGGTTATTTTAAAAATGACTACCCTGCAATGTTCTGGGAAAAAAAAATTCTGGTAGCAAAATAATAACCTAAAAATAATCATTACTAACCAAAACTAAAGTTAGGGGAACATTATGTGTTTGCTGGGAAGTAACAACTATGATGAATAATAAATAAATAAAAATAATAAAATATAAATGTTATAAATAAAAAATAAATGTTATTTTGTTAAACCCAAGGTGACTAAATACAAAAATACCAGCACTGATGAAACACAGACGTGATGGCAGAAAATGCACCACATTAAAACACTATCAGACAGGAATATGAGCACATTGCCACAGAGAGCAAAATGCATTCGCTCCACACAGCGTCACACAGCATCCTTACAGAAGATTACACCAGAAAAACTCATCGACCACCTGGGGCCCAGAGCATGCTGGGTCTCGTTCATGCTAACATCATTAGTGTATGAGTCAGATTGCACCGGGTGCATGTTTCTATGGTAACTGGGCAGCACTATCCCCCATGTTCACCTTTACACAGTGAGAGATAGTTTTGACTGAGTGCTAAAGTGAGGAAACAAAAAGCCTTAAAGGGTTAGTTCACCCAAAAATGATGAGTTGCCATTCTGAAGTAGAATCTGGAAGCGCTGAACGTAAACAACGTATGAGAATGACACAGAAGAGAAGATATTGTTGAATAAAGCCGTTATTTTTAAAAGTTCTTGTCGCTTCATAAAATTAAAGGGTTAGTTCACCCAAAAATGAAAATAATGTCATTTATTACTCACCCTCATGCCGTTCCACACCCATGAGACCTTCGTTCATCTTCAGAACGCAAATTAAGATATTTTTGATGAAATCCGATGGCTCAGTGAGGCCTGCATAGCCAGCAATGACATTTCCTCTCTCAAGATCCATTAATGTACTAAAAACATATTTAAATCAGTTCATGTGAGTTCATTGGTTCAATATTAATATTATAAAGCGATGAGAACATTTCTGGTGCGCCAAAAAAAAAAAAAAATGACTTACATAGTGATGGCCAGTTTCAAAACACTGCTTCATGAAGCTTCGGAGCGTTATGAATCTGCGTGTCGAATCAGTGGTTCGGAGCGCCAAAGTCACGTGATTTCAGCAGTTTGGCGGTTTGACACACAATCCGAATCATGATTTGATACGCTGATTCATAACGCTCCGAAGCTTCATGAGGCAGTGTTTTGAAATCGGCCATCACTATATAAGTCATTATTTATTTATTTATTTATTTTTTGGCGCACCAGAAATATTCTCATCGCTTTATAATATTAATATTGAACCACTGAACTCACATGAACTGATTTAAATATGTTTTTAGTACATTAATGGATCTTGAGAGAGGAAATGTCATTGCTGGCTATGCAGGCCTCACCGAGTCATTGGATTTCAACAAAAATATCTTAATTTGTGTTCCGAAGATTAACGAAGGTCTTACGGGTGTGGAACGACATGAGGGTGAGTAATAAATGACACTATTTTCATTTTTGGGTGAACTAACCCTTTAAGGTTGAACCACTGTAGTCACATGGACTATTTTAACAATGTCTTTACTACCTTTCTAGACCTTGAAAGTGGTAATTAAATTGCTGTCTATGGACAAGTCATATACCTCTCGGATTTCATCAAAATATCTTAATTTGTGCTCCGAAGATGAACGAAAGTCCTACGGGTTTGGAACAACATGAGGGTGAGTAATTAATGACAGAATTTTTGGGTGAACTAACCCTTTAAAATTTTTAAATTGCGGCAGCTGTGTTGCTTCACTGTTTATATACAACAGTTTGAAAGCTACAGCTATACTTAAAAAAAAAAAATCAAACTTAAAAATATTACATTTGATAGGTAAGTAGTAATAAAATGAGACCAAACATCCTTTTAAAGCAAATATCAGCATATTCTGTAAGCTATTCACCAAAATGAGTATATCTCGCAGTATCACTCTGGTTAGTGAAGTACTTACTGTGGCATGGGAGATGGTGAGGATGCCATTTTTCACTGAGCACTTCCTTCTCTGCCACACCTTACGGATCCTGTGAAAGAAAATCATTACACCTGCCCTTAGAATGTCTTGATAATTGGAACAAAAGAATAAAAAAGTTTGAATTATTTCATTTAAGAAGAATAAAAATTCCGTTTTGTCACATTCAAAAGGTAGTTAATGGCACTTTCCTTTAAAAAAGGTACTGAATAAGGTTTGAAATCAGTGCAGCAATGTTCACAATATTTTTCACAACTAATTTTGTTGTTTTAAAAATTGAACAAAATTCATAAAAATAAAAAAAGGGTTGAAAATGTAAGCTGTTACTCAGTAGGAATGATGCTTGTTTTGAACCAAGTGTTGGTTTATAGTTATTGATAAACTTATATTTCCTATCAACTACAGAAAATATATTATTTGATATATTTTTCATACAATAAATTTGTATAACAGGTTTGAATGGTTCAACACAGCACTACAGTTTATGTTAAAACTGAAAGAAAAAAAAAGGAACCAGATTATTTAAAAAATGTATACTCTACCACTAATAATTTGAGGTCAGACTTAAAGTTTTTGAAAGAAGTCTCTTAAGCTTACTAAGGCTCATTTACAAAATTAATAATAATAATAATAATAATAAGACAAAAACAGTAATATTGTGAAATATTATTATAATTTAAAACTACTGTTATCTATTTTAATGTATTTTAAAGTGTAATTCATTCCTGTGATGGCAAAACTGAATTTCCAGCATCATTACTCCAGTCTTCAGTATCACATGATCCTTCAGAAATCATTCTAATATGCTGATTTGGTTATCAAGAAACATTATCATTATTAACATTATCAATATATATTTCTGAAAAAATAAAAAATCTGAGTCCAAACATTTGGTATTGTATATGTTAGATAAACTGCTGTTTATACTGTATGTATTTGAGTGACTTGACACTAGAGCTGGAGGAAGCAGTGATCAAAAAGCAATGTGGTGTTGAATCAATTAATTACAGTGTAGCCAATTGCATTAGACACAATTAAGAGACAATTAAGTCACACTGCTCAACTGACTACATTTCACATCAGTGTGTGAGCTCACCCATCACTCTTCTTGAAGAGATAGCCCTTCTTCTCACAGCCAAACTCCTTATTGCCCTGCAGCTGGTGCATACTGTAACCGCTCTGCTTGCTCTGAGAATCCTGCACGTCACAACAAAAACAGTCAAAATCTACTGAATAAACAGTACTGAGCAAATTAACCATGCAAATAAAACCTTATCATAAAGCGGAAAAACATTGTGATCAAAAGTCTGAGACTACACTGAAAATCTGGGATTTTTTTTATTTTTCATTAAACCTGAAAACAAAATTTTTAGGAACATTATGATGTAAAGTGAAGGAAGAATATTTAGTATTTTATTCTAGCACCAAATGCAACCACAATATGATAATAAAATGAGTAATTCTATTGTATTAAATTAGAAAAAAGCATTTTCAGTAGACATTTGAACATTTGCACACACAGTGTATAAACAATAAAATCAGATAGGGAAAAAGCAGTCTGGCAACATTAAATGTTACTTTTATGAACTTACTCTCCTAGACTTCAGTTGGAAGGCAGCGAAAGAGAAAGAGGAGGAAAGGAGTCAGAAATGCAGATGTCAGATTATTATCATTGCAGTGTGCACTGAATAAAAATCAGAGCAAACCTAGAGTTACAATATTCACAGCAGTGTCTGAGGATAATACAACGCTGGGCATTGTTATTCAACCGAGACCAGAAACGTCCGGTTCAAATGGACATCAACTCCAAACAAAACACATAAAAGATCAAAGGCTGGGCTCTACAAAAGAGCTTGTGTTGTCACTGTCTGACCCTCACGTCCATGTTTCCTCTCTCTCATGAGAACATGTAAGCTCGCACACAAACACTGAAAACCTGCTTCACAGTCTCTCAGAGGCGGTAAATGTCAGGTCAAACGGGACATGAAAAGCATATTCACATTCAAATACACTGTTTGGAAGTTAATCGGGCTGATACCAACAACAAACGTCTAACCAATCAGCATTAGGGGGCGTATGACGGTCGAGGAGAGAGAACGAGCAAGAGGGAGATTTGAAAATAAGAAAAAAAAAACTGCAGAACAAGAGATGGGACACAATACAAAAGAGCTCAAAAGAATATCACTGTAATAAAGGTTTATGACTGGGCAAGCGCTTTAGGACACACGTTTATATTAGAAAAGCTTTCCAGCACTGGAGAGAGCTAAGTGAGAAGGCCTGAAAACAGAAGCAGAGGCTGCTTTTATTTCTGCTGTGCTTCCTTGTCGTTCGTTCATCATCTGCGCTTTATTTTTCGTGAAGCATTTTGTTGCGCGTCAGCTGTGATAAACAGACATCCGCTCGCACTGCGTGTCTAATAGTGGCCAGACAGTGAGAGTTCCTCAGTTAAAGTACTGTACACTGACGAACACTAGAGAATGAGGTGTTTAGCGTCATTTGTAGTGCATTCGCCTCGCATGCCAGCAGCGATCAGGCTGGGGTTCGAGACCAACTCGAACTCGGTTAGGATTGGAGTGTGAGTTTTGGAGGGGTGGGTTTGTTTGGGTTGATTTCAAATATCAACAGTGTTCAACAAGGAATTTGAATTTAGCACCTTTAATGCTGAATACGAATTGCATGACGTATATGGAAGGGATGGCACTATTCTGATAGATTATCATCTGTGATCAGTCAATCAAAGACAAAAGGGTCAGATTAAAGGCAGAGGACACATCCTCTGGTGATATACCTACCTCTTTCTGGTCTAGTTGTAAGGACGACTTGATGAGGTCTCTGAGAGCTGTAAGCTGTTTTTTCTCCTCATCCTGGGTCTGTTTTATCTGACAGTACAGATTTACTGTGTTACAATATGGGGCAAAATGAACAATATGAAACAAACAGGCTGCTATTTCCTAATTTCAAGATGTCTTTATAAGAGTAAACACTCTCTTGAGGAGGCGCTGCTAGTGAACCTTTATTACTTTTTCAAAGGAACAGTAGATTTTTAGCTTTACTTTTTCCTGTCTGAATTTGAGATGATATTTCACTGACATATTAATAATGCTTATGTCTTATGATATCATATTTAATGTAAACATAATGTTCTCACAAGAAGAGCTGCATAGTTATAGAACTAACAACACGAGAAAACTATAAAACAGACCTAAAGAAGTACAAATGTAAAGGTTTACTAACATTATAGAGATCAGCCGCTAATTTCTCGATATACTGCTTCAACTTGTCAGCGGTTTTCAAGCCATCCTGGAAAAAACTGAGAGAAAATATAAGAAGCACAAATGAAAGGTTGTCATGCATTTGATCAATACTATGTACACTACTGTTTAAAAGTTTGGGGTCAGTAAGATTTTTTTTTGTTTTCACGTTAGAGCTGCACGATTCTGAATAAATTGAAACTAAACAAAATAGCATGTAATTTACTCTGACAAATATGAATTGCTGCAGATTATTTAAAATGTTTAATTAATCTGAATGAATTATTTTAAAAAAAAATCAGTTTGAATTAATGATTCAATGACTCACTCATAAATACATTACTTGTTTCATTACTGGATGAATCACCATTTTTTGATCAAATCTCTTGAATTGAAGATTTAATGACAAATACATTTTTTAACAGTCACTTGTCGCCACCTGTTGGCATATCGATGTAATCGATACAATCGGTATTTGAAGTTCCATGTTACTTTCAAAGGGTGATTTACTCTATTTTGAAACTTTATTTACTCTATTTACTTCTATTCTTCTGTAGACATCAGTGTTTATATCCAAACTATAAACTTTTATTCCAGTTCCTCTGATATATGAATATTTGTAACACAGAAATAATAATTCTGTGTGGTCGAAAAGACTGTTTGTGGCAGCGCAGATTAGAATGCTCCATTGTGATTTTGTCAAAGGTTTAATAGACACAGGGGAATCATTGTCATTTAGGAATCGAGATTGTGATCTTTTAATGATTAATCATGCAGCTCTGGCTCACGGCTCACTAAGGTTCTGTTTATCTGATCAAAAATACAGTAAAAACAGTAATATCATGAAATATTATTACATTTTAAAATAAGTATTTTCTATTTTAATACATTTTAAAATGAAATTTATCCCTGTGATGGAAATCTGAATTTTCACTCCAGGGTTCAGTGTCACATGATCCTCCAGGAATCAATGTTGATTTGGTGCTCAAGAAACATCTCTTAATAATATCAAAAGTTGAAAACAATTGTGCTGCTTCATATTTTTTGTAACCTGGCTGTGATACATTTGTTTCAGGATTCTTTGATGAATAGAAAGTTCAAGATAACAGCATTTATTTGAAATAGAATTTTTTGTAACATTATACATGTCTTTACTGTCACTTTTGATCAGTTGAATGCATTCCGAGCTGAATAAAAGTATTAATTTCTTGAACAAAATAGTGTACACTGTGCAATTTCAAACACTTTTAAGATAATATCTCTCCATTTTACACCCTAAATACTGGTATCTTAACTAATATAGGAGACATTTCTTAGGAATTACAATAACAGACCTTACATCATTGGGACACTCACTTGCACTGTGCATGATAATACTTGATGAGATTCTGGAGGAGATCCACTCCCTTCTTGGTCTTAATCTCATTCACTTTGATCAGGTACTGAAACCACAGACAATAAAGTGCATAGAGACATTGGTGTGTTAATAGGAAATTACATCTGAGATGCTGCACCCTTCTAAACACACACACACTTGCTTTGAAGTGGTTAAAGAGACAGAAATATGGAGGAGACCACTTCAGCCTGCATCAATTGTTATTATATACTTAATAATATAGACTTATTGGCTTGTATTATAAGTTTCTTTGTATATGGTTTTGATTATGAAATCAAATTCTAATAAAAGCAGTTTTATTTGATTGAAGTGAGCCTTGGAACCTATTTTATGATTAAATGGTTTGTACTATGTAATTCAATATTAAATTGTGGATATAATCATTTTTGTTCGCATCTCAAAGACAACCAAATACTCTACCACAGACCTGATCTCCAGCATCTTGGAAAATATGTGTACAATATTTATAAAAACAGCAAAATATCATGTAAAACGTGATCACACATAAAGCTGGTCTGATCTCCTGCTATGTCTATACTCAAGCATATTCAGCACCTGAATATACAAAGCCCACTGTTGCAAAGTCTTGACTCGTGAATATTAATCAGGTTATGTGAATGGATGGTTCAGTAATGTTACCTAGCAACGTCAGAACAGCCTAATTAATATTCATGAGCTAAGACACTGCCATGCCATGATGTCTCAACCAGCCACTTCAAAATTTGCTGCTGGGTGAAAAATATGAACACATCTGAAAATCTCCTGGCCTTTCACAACACCTCAAGTTAGAGCAGATGTCATGGCAGAAGAGAACAAGGAGACAACCTAAAGTTGCTGAACAATCAAAACTACCGTCAAGTTTACTTTTCTCTGAACAACGAGGAGGAAAGAGACAGAAAGTTTAAATCCTCACAAGCCCACACACCTCACACATCTGCAGCTGAAAGATCCTCCGCTCCTTCTCCATCTCTTCTGCGATCTCTGCGCCGGTGATCTCCGTGCGGATCATGCCGTGCTGCTTGGCATGTTCCCTCTTCTCCTTCTCAATCTTTGTGCTAATGCGAAAAAGACAAGAATCAAAAGATGACAGAGAATCAACAAGCTGAAGTTCAGCTAGAGGTTACCGCAAGTGGCTCCTTCACTATGATGATGATATATTGTTGTGTTTGAACATTGCCATAAAACTGCTGTACATCACTACATTACATTAAACAACATTTTGTGTACAATGACCAAAGGATATAAACACACAGTAATGATACTCACAACTTGGTCTCATAGTCTTTCCAGGCCTTGTCGAAAGGCTTTTTAAGATCCTGTGTTGAGGGAAATAAAATAAATAGAGCAAGGAGCAATTAGGTTTACTGTGCAGTTATAGACCTTTTTTTTTACAGTTGTTAAACTGAACACATTATTATTATACAATAAAGCACCACAAAGAAATCATCTAAATTTCAAGAGATTTGATCAGAACGCTACTATAAAACTCTTGACTGCTGATGTACAGTACTGACTGATATGGACTGTGGTAATGTAATTGCTATTATCAGATTTTCCCACTCTCAGGAACCTATTCTCTGAACTTAATGACATTATTCACTTTGCTACTACCCAAATGTTCATCTGTTCAAATAATAATTGATCATGAAACACACAGAAAAAAATGAATTTTTTCACAGCATGAATATATTCATACTGCTGAAGCAAAATCCAGAAGCCTACAGCTTTTTATGCTTCTGAATACATTTAAGTCAGAGCACAAAAAGACGTGACAGGTCTTTCTCTGTGCTGTTCTGCACTTCATACTTTCATGTAGCTTTCATTCATGTTACTATTTTTAAGAGTTCCCATCTATTATGTTGTTTCACAGAAGAAAGCTGTATGAGACTAGGGTCCAATTCTTAATATTAACTAACCATGAACTAGGATTTTTGCCTCAATAAACTCCTAATTACTGCTTATTAATAGTTAGTAAGGTAGTTGTTAAGTTTAGATATTGGATAAAATTAAAGGGCACCTAATTATGCAAAATCCACTTTTACATGGTCAAGTCAAGTCACCTTTATTTATATAGCGCTTTTTACAATGCAGATTGTGTCAAAGCAGCTTTACAGTGATAACTGGTATATCATTTTGGCTGCACAGCAGCTCTTAAAAAAAATGGTGTCAATGCAGGCGACAGCGGCAAGGAACCCAAACTCCAACAGGTGACATCAGGTGGCAAACAGATGGCAAATGGGTGTTAAAATGGAGAAAAAAAAACAGGCTTAGTCGGGGGGCCAGTTCTCCTCTCCATGGTGTGTGGATATAAATGTGTGTTGCTAGTGTGTGAACACAATCACCCTACAATGATAAAAATCCACCCACTGCTTTTTTTTAATCCCCATTAAACCAAAGCAGTCTCATCAGACATGCCATTTTGATTCTGTGGCCCCACCCACAGTCACTGACTGACAGTCCTGCATTACCATAGTTTCCGCCCTCAGCGAGTTGTACGTTGTCCGCCATTTTCTCCGCGCTCGAACAGCTGTAGTGACAACAATGTCTCATAAGCAATCTCGGTGTTCTGTTGTTAGATGTAAGAGTGAACATAGAAGTCCTCATTTTCTCCCAGCATCTGAGCCACTGAAGACGCACTGGATTAGCTTTATTTTTGAAGGTAATGCGCCCCAAAATATACCTACATTTGTTTATGTCTGCGCAAATCATTTGTTTTGCTTTGTGAACGAGGGTCAATGCAGAGGGGCGATACAAAACACAGGTTTTGCTAAAAAAGTTGTTACTCAAGGATGGATCAGTACCAACTGTTCATGATCCAGCTTATAGTCTCTCCGGAGTGATACTTTTTACGGCAGTAATGAAGGGAAGAGCACGCACTTTAATACAGTTCATTCAGATATAAAGTTTACCAGTTTATTAAGCACCCCCATTGAAAAAAGATTAAGGTCCGTATATATTTGTTTACTGTTATTTGTAACGAGTGTTTTGTGTAATACAAGGGAGAGAGAGTTTATGGATAATAATTTCTTGTACTGTGTTTTATTCAGCTCTTACAGTGATTTTCTGGTGAAAAAATGGACACTTCATCTTTTGTGTGATGTACAATTAACTTCATAAAACTCATCAGTAAAGTCTTGGCCATCATTCAGATGGGGTCCGCTACAACTGGCTTGTACTAATTGTGGATAAAAGCAAGATGGCAGCATAATTAATAACCATATTTAAACTAAACTACACCTGTTCTATCTCCATGCAGCATATATTCTCTGGCTCTGTAGGCATCATTGTCCGACTCCGGTTCGAATTGAACACCATTACTGACAGTTTGTGACATTTTCAGTGCTTGAGATTGTCCTGCTTGTTTGTTGCATGAGCTCTTGAAGCTCCACCCTCTTCTTGAAAGGGGGCCAGGAGCAGCAGCTCATTTGCAATTAAAGGGACAGACACAAAACCGTCGTGTTTTTGCTCACCCCTCAAAAGTGGCTACTTTAACATGATATAAAAATTATCTGTGGGGTATTTTGAGCTAAAACTTCACATGCACACTCTGTGGACATCAGAGACTTATATTACATCTTGTAAAAAGGGGCATAAAAGGTGCCCTTTAAGGGATGTAGAATATGGTCATGCATAATAAGGCATTAATATGTGCTTTATAAGTACTATTAACCAGCCAATACCCAAGTAATATGCAGGCTAATAAGCAACTAGTTAATAGTGAGAATTAAACCCTAAACAAAGGTGTTTTTTTATTTATTTTTCTTTTATATATATCAGTTATCTTCCGATATTTATAAATTTTTCAGCACTGTCCAAGATTATAACATTTAGTATTTAATAATAACATCATCTAATGCTCACTTAAAATAATCTTTAAAAACACACTGTTAAATATAATCTGTAGCAAATGAATATCCATTTTTCAACTGTACATTACGATGCAGTTATGCCTAAGTTTACTTTTAGCATTTAAAACAACAAGTAGCCTATAACATTTTAATATTGGCCATTTATTAGTTATCGCATAAATTAAAACAATTATGGGCTTATTGTATTAGTCAGAATTGTATTAGCCAGAGGGGCATCCCTGGTAAATAAATAAATACATAAATAAATATGGAAATTAATACATTTTGTTTTGTTTCAATTAATTTAACCTTAATTAAACAAAATTAAACCAAATATTAATGTTTAATTTATGAAACGATATTAAAAACTATATTTAAGAAATGTGTTTTTTTCCTAATATATATATATATATATATATATATATATATATATATATATCCCTGTAATGTTGATGCAACTGAATATAAAAGCTGCCTTGTGTTTTGTCTTCATTTCTTCAAGCAATTTAAGTGTCTCTGAGTGAGTCCTGGTTACACATACAGGAGCACTGGTGTAGGTGCTTGTTAATGGTTTATGAAGCATTTGTTACTGTGCAGGAAAGATTTTAGAGAGAGATGATAATGTCATCCAGGGACAGCACTTATACCCTTCAACTGCCTCTGTCAATAAGAGCTTTAGAGAATGGTTTCGTTTCTGCTGAGTAAGAGGTTGAAAGAAAGAGAGAGACAAAGTATGAGTGAGATAAGAGAGTGAGAGAGAAAGAGTGGGGGCTGGTAGGTATGTAACCTCTCTCTACTGAGCAAAAAACTGAAGCCTCATCACTTCCACTCAGAAATTCAGCTGATGCTGCAGAGGCTCTTAGCCTGGGTCATGCTAATGTGAAAACAATCAGACAGCTCTTCCAAAACAGCTCAGTATGAGACGGCCCTACACTTAGTGTAAGTAATTTTCACAATCACTACATGTTTGCCTTCAAGCCTGAGACATCAACAAGATGCTGAAAGGAGTGGTCAGTCTGACGCCTGAGCTCTTTACTCCAGTCAACCAGTAAACACTTCAAACCGACTGAGGGCGTTAAACACTCCCACACTGTTTACTAGCACTAACAGTGGCCATTCCTTCAGCACTGTGTTTCATAGAGGACAGTTGCGTGAAGAACCCAGTAATTTAACTCCACGAGATTTACAGTGTGCATTTTTTGGTCCAAAGGGACTCATTTAAGACTGATATGGAGCAGTAAATCAGAGTGTTCCTCAGAGGGGGCCTTTCCAATTAGTTCAGTCCAGAGACAGGGATGTAAATCTTACCCCCTTCACTCCCTTCAGATCTCCTTTGAGCAGAGAGTCCAGGGTGAAGATGACATTGTGGCTGAGACTCTGGAGCTGGGGAGAAGAGTCAGAGAAGAATCAGAACCAGTATCATACAGCTTATGATCAGAGAACACACTACATGTACATGAATGGTAATAATCAAAATATCAGCATTAAAGGACTGTTTTAGTATATTTATAATAGCATGATATCTGTGGGAAAATTATTGTTACTTTATTAGATTAAACATGCTTTTCATTTGTGTGTTGGTTGGTTTTAAATCATCTAAATAATCAAAATAAACAACCCTCTGGTCCTCTTCGGTCAAAAATGACAGAAAAAATTTACGTTTTGAAATTTTTAATTTTTTTGCTTCATCGGAACGGGATGACACTTGCTGACTTTTGTCGCATTAACTATGTCAACACACAAAAAAATCATGGACATGATTTAGATATGTTAAAGGGTTGAAAAAAAATAGTCACACTTGGCTCCTTCGCGGTCAAAAATGACCGACAGAAAATGAATTGAAACTACGAAAAAATACGAAAACTCAGAGAATGGCATTACATAAGTTTTCCTTTTTTTTACTCTCACCAGATGGCACTAATCTACCTTCAAAAAATTGGATTTTAAATGCCTTGTCTCTATTTTAACATAGAATACTGCTTTAATTGAAAAATATTTTTATTTTCAATAGGGAAAAATAGCTAATAAAAATGTACAAACATTGCATAGTATCATAAAATACCCTCAAAATTTTAAATAATAATCAAAAATTATTATTGAACAAAAATATATTACATTGCTTTTCCTGAAAAGAAAAAAAAAAAAAAAGGTACAATTCAAGGCTTCAGTCACTTTTGACTGAGAAGGAGCTAAGTGTGACCCCTAAATGAAGAGGACCAGACAGTTAAAATGCTCTTTATAGTCCAATTCTCATTTCATCTTCATTTTAAGGTGTCTGTGTTAAAGTGTAATTATACATTTAAGTAATGAGTAATAATAATAAACTACATGTACTTACTATAGGGCTAGAGTTAGGATTAGGGTTTATGTAATTATGTAAATATGTAATCATCCATAATTTATAATTATTTCTACAGTAATGTGTAACAAGGACACTGTAAAATAAAGTGTTACCAAAAATGAAAAATTAATTATATAAAATACATGTACAAACAAAAATACATAAAACAGTATGCTATGCCTCACCAGGTTCTTGAGGAGAGCGGCCAGCTCCTTGATAAGGCCAGAGAACTTGATGAAGGCTGTTCCCAGATCAGAGTTATCTCGGCTGATGAAGTTGCTGCCAAACTTGTCTAGTGCCTGCCCATAATTCTCTTCATTCTGCACATGCTCTGTTGAGAAGAACAGACCATGCATATTATGAAAGAATTAGAATATACTTTCTTTAAAGGTGAAGTGTGTAATTTCTGTGCCACTTTCATCACCGCCAGAATTGCAAAAATAATGACTTCAATACTGTTTTGAAACACGTTCCTGAACACTCTTCTCAAGGCAGACAATTTTTGCTTAATAAACCTATGACTGAATACTTGTCTGAATATTTAGCGGAAATAGGAGAAAGCATTTTGAGTCCACAAAAAATAACACCTTTCAAGAATTTATAACCCTACCACCTACTAATTAACATAAAAACCATACAACTAATAAAAAATGACCCTAGAGGATGGAGTCATGCCATATAACACAAAAATGACATTTTAAATAGCATACCATGTGGAGGAAGAAAACAATTCCTCAATTCCCTGCACATCTGTCAACTAGACCAGCTTCCTATGTGAATCCCAGCCCATGTAATGTCAAGTAAACCAATAACAGCCCTTCCAATATACATATGTGCTAAAGCTGCACCTCACTGGGCACAGACAGAGAGTGTGGTCAAGGTCATCAGCGCCCACAGGAAAAAAATGCAGGTTCCCATTCAGAATTTGTCCATAAAAAAAGACACAACACAACAGGCTCTTGCGTAATAAGGAACATGAAGAGAATTTCTAATATGACCATCTTTAGTGCTGTACAAGTTTAGAGTCTGCATACTAATCTTTACTTTGAAAACAGACTCATTAGGACACATTACAGACCCCACCAGCATCTGGGATTGATTCATCATCTTCCCATAACTCCACACTGGGACCCCAGCCCATGGCATAGTGACGTTATTAGGTCATTTGTCTTGTTGAGTGGAACTAAGAGATCCGGTACCCTGAAATAGTGGACTGTCACCTTCTCTAAATGACCAGCTGGGAAGGTTTACTGCAGCTGTTATGGACTCAACAATCTGAAGGAATCAGTACTGTGCAAACAACCCATGAACCAAAAAAAAAAAAAAAAAAAGATGAGCTCATTTCTAACTGTTTATGTCTGCTGTATATGAGCATATGAAATCTCCCAAATGCATATACTTCCACTCAAAAGATTGGACAGACATCTTTTATATTATAATTTCCCACATTTTAGAACAATAGTGAAGTAATCAAAACTATGGAATAACAAAAAAGTGTTATTGTGAAACAATTTTTTTTTTCCTTTTCTAAAGAGGTTTTATACTCTGATCTGTGAAAAACTTTGCGACTGTGAGCTGAATTTTATATATATTAGGAGCTATATAAATAAAAGTATTATTATTAGTAGTAGTATTTTAATTTGAAATGTGCATTTCGTGTCTGTTTTAGTTTTGGTCTGTGTGATTTCCGCCCACTGCCAGTTTACCTAATATTATTTCGACACCCTGGGTTGCCAGTTGGCGGAAAACACAGCATATTGCAGCCATGGAAGCCAGCGAACAAACAGAGATCGCAGATTCTACCTGACCTAAAAATCTGCAGCATCCATCTAAAAATCTCTCTAAACGGGAGCATTTTAAAATGCGGATAAATCAACTCATCAACTTACAGTGTTCAAGTCTCCTCGCCATCCATTGTCAATTGTGCTCGCTCCTATTGTGTGTACTCAATCTGGCAACCCGTGTGAGTTTAGAGTCTGAAGAGGAGGGGGAAACAACTCTCTCCAATATTTTGCATTTGTACTGCAGTACCCATTTCAACCACTAGCTGTCAATATTACATACTGCACCTTTAAAAGACGATCGGCACATGGAATCACAGTCATATCATGATATTAAAAAAAATATAAGACCATGATAACTAAGCTAAGTCAACTCTGTCGTACTTTTAGAGTAAACACAAAAAGATAGTCCACTGATGTCAGCAGAGAAGATAAGTAGATCTTACCATGTCACATATGGATTAAAAGGTTGCAGACAGATCTAAACAAGACTGTAAGCAAAGTGACAAGAGCTGACCTTTGCAATTCAACAGAGAACAAAAGCCCCATGCCAAGTGTCAAGAGCTCAGGTATTAATCATCTGGAGCTGATTAGAGTGCTTACTATACAGTCACATCTGATTAAACAGGATCGTGACACTGAGGCCACCTGCAACACACACAGCTGAAAGTGGATAACACAGTGGGAGCCGGTTTACATCCTCTGCCTGCTGCCCACAGTAAGAGACACTCTACACTTCAGGAAGACATCATCACCCAGTGACGTGCAACATGAGTGGCTGCTTTCAGCTGGAGCTGGTGTGACTTCATTCACAAACTAAAAAAGTGACATGTTTGCTGCCATTGACTGAATCATGATGGAGATGTCTCTGTATTGCTGAGGAGACGTGGAGGACGAGCGCTCTCTGAGGAATACTGAGGTCAGAAGAGGTCAGCCAATCAATCTGATCAAGAACTGCAGCTCACAAGAGGAAGTCTGACATACTGTATCACATCACTTAAAGGGGACCTATTATTGCAAAATTCACTTTTTATAAGGTGTTTAAACACAGATGTGTGTCCACAGTGTGTGTAAACAACCAGCCTATAATGGTAAAACTCCAGCCACTCATTTTTCCACTCATAAATTAAAAACGAGCGGTTCCAGGTTTCCGCCTACTTTTACGTAAGAGTAGGAAGAAGCCCCGCCCACAACTGGGGATGGAATCTGTCCTATTAGCTTAGCTCCTCCCCTGAGTGAGCTGTACACAGTCCGCCATGTTTATCTCCTCGCCAGAGCATTTAACTGCAGCATTCAAGTAAGAAATATATTCTTATTAAAGCTACTAAAGTTATTCAGTCAAGAGCAGTGAGTGATTTTCTGTTTTTCTTTGTTGTTTGGTTCATATTTACAGCTGTATATTACACTGCTGTCACTTTAATACGCAGATCTAATATACACATGTGATTTCTTTCCCTGCTGTTTACGTTCATAGACTTAACCAAATGTGGTTGTGAACTTAATGAGTTTTTGACATAAACTTGTGTGTATTTGACAGTTTAAGTGCAATAAAACATGTAAGAGAAATTAGTTTAATGCACACAGGACGCCGTCTGACAGGCAGCTTTCTCTGCGTGTGCTTCGAATATGTGTGCTCAGGAAACCATATATCAGAAACTTAGACTGTTATGGCTTTAAAATGCATGCAAATATTTTGAGCTGAAACTTCACAGACACATTACGGGGACACTTGAGTCTTATATTACATCTTGTAAAAAGTGGCATGTCCCCTTTAAATCGCCACATGTAGTCACAGCCATGTCCTATTAACAATCGATAGATAGATAGATAGATAGATAGGTGCTTAATGTAATATATAAATAAAATATACAAATAAAATTGTTAATAATAATAATAATAGCCACGTTTCCACCACAAGAACTTTCACCAGAAACTAGGGACTTTGGGGTGGTACTCTGTGTGTTTCAACCACAGGAACCAGGGTCTAAATGAAGTTCTGGGTAAAAAGTCCCTGCAACTTTCAGGGCTGGGACTTGGGTGCTGAACATGCTGATTGGATGAGTTCACGCAGCATTTTGATTGGTTGACTCCACGCAGCATTTCATTTCAACCACCAAAAGTCAAGTTGCGGCACATTCAGTAAGAGTTGTTTGCTGTTTGAATCAACAATTTTTTTTTTTTTTTTTTTTAAATATGACCGATGGACCAGGTTCCTAGGAAAGAAGTTCCTGGGACAAATTGTTCCGGGTAATTTCAGTGGAAAAGGGCTATTCATCATCTTCATTTCTGGAATTTCTTATTACTCATTTCTAATTATCTGAACTGGAAGCCCTGTATAATTAGGCTGGTTTTGAATCCACTCAAATGCATTTCTTAAGACACATTCATGTGTTAAAAGTTTGACCAAAAAAACTCATAGCATGTTGATGATCAAAAAGCACAAGATATGACAACCGCCAAAGACATCCATCTGGATGCCTGTAGCTGTGCTTTACAATCTTTTATCATCTTTTATAGACTTTTTCTGCTTTTATCATCTATTCGAACACTGTGACCCATCTCTAGATCACACAGCAGCAAAAGAGCAGATGTCTGTCCTGTTTTAGAGCCTTAAATATGCTTACATTGACACAACGTTCAGTTCAATCTCCAGCCCTTGAGTATGCCTGTCTTTGTCTATTTCATGTCCACAAGAGAGGCCTGAGTGTAAACATTAGGCATTATGAAGCCCCGATCAAACAGCCATTGATATTTGGCATCTGGACTGTGAGCTTGGCCTATAGGAGAGGTATGACCCATGACAGCTCTGTGTCAGACACTTAAAAGCTGATAAAGGGACTGCGTGAGCCAGAAACCACTGTGTCACACTCATGAGATATTAGTTACATGGTCTGGAGGATTTCCTGACCTTTCAGGCTGATTTACCCTAGAGGGCAAGTAAGCATTTGAGCTTGCCTAGACAGAATGGGGGAAGAGACGATAGGAAGGAGCCTGCAGAAACTAAGCGCTATGGCAATTCCCGTTTCCATGGTAACAGCAATTTCTCACATCAGGATTGTGGGTTAGAGTAGTACTTCACCAGGAATGTGCTTATTAAACCATTTTTGTCAATTACAAAATGGAAAATCACTTTTTTTTACAGCCACACATTATATACAAAATTTAGGTGATGTTTAAAGACCATCAGCTGGGTGAAAACTCACCTTGACCCGAGTTGTAGATTGCTTTGACAGATTTCTTGACCTTTTGTAAAGCTGTTCGGTCCTGGTCCAAAGCCTGGAGATGCAGAGATAAAGAGAAGAGAAGAGAGTGATTATAAAACACTGCAAAAAAATGTCTGTGATTCATTTATGATTCATGATCTTAGAATTCCAAAGGAATCACATCACTGACCACACCCCTCCAAGGGGCATAACCAAACAATGGGAATCCCATAATCTCACTGTAACCATGACAGCACAGGAGCTGCAAAGACTTGGAGGTATTTCCAATCCTCAAATGGGCCAACAGGTGTGGAAAATGTCAGAGATGTAACACCCAAATTAGGGCTAATGCTTGTGAACATACTTAAACATTAAAATTATATTGATTAAAAGTAATTAAACTAAATAAATAAACTCAATCAACATTAGACAAAATCTCCTCAAACAAGACAGCATGGGGTGGCTAAATAAACGGTTAATGGATACACAACTTAACATACCACGACGGACCCTTAACATGCAGTTTCCTAGCAACCGCAGCACAGGATGGGGAGAACCCCTCGACTGCACTTCATTGTCATCTTGTGGATATCATTTCAAAAATCAAAACCGAGAGCGTAGAACATGACATGCCCCTGAGGGTCTCCGCTCCTGGAAATCTCTTAAAATATTTTGATGCATGACAGTAAACAACAGGGTGTCAACGAATCCTGTTTCCTCCGAGCAGCCCACTGACCTGATTTGTTTCTGTTTTTAGAAGATAGAAACTAAATCTGAACTACTAGGAAACGTGCATTTCCTGCATGTGAACTCTTTTCTTTACTCTTTTAGACACTTTGAACTCGTGTGCTGGCTGATGCCCTCCTCCCTCCCTGATTCTATCAGACGTGTCTCTCTGGATGAAGAGGAAATTATGCAAGTGAATGGAATACAGGCAGGCTGACTCAAGAGCAATTAACTTGTTATCATGGGAAAAAGCAAATATATTTTACTAACTGAATTTGTTAGTCATGGAAAGCGGATTCAGTGCATTCATTGAACATGAGCAACAGGCTTTGCCATTCATAATGCTGTGTTTCAGCTGGTAACTAACAGATGTGTGTCCTCCTAACAGCCACAGCTACTGACACAAATGCACCCCTCCCAAATACACACACCCAAATGTACCCAAAAATAATCTGTGGTGTCTTTAAAGAAGCCTTTCAACGGTGATTAATAAGAAAGACAGAGCTTAAGGCCACAATTTGAAAGCAAATCCTTCAACATTCATGACAGCTCTCTGAAAATAAAATGTTTTTTCAAAGGCTAGGTGGATATTGATGCATACTGTCACATTATCATAGCACCAAATTAATGTACTTACATTCTTCATTATGAATTGTGAAGTTATTAAAATAATCATTAATTATGAATCATATCATGTATATTACTGTTTGGAATCAGTGAGATTTTATACATAATCATTTACACAGTTACTGTCATAACTTGTTTTCATGACAAATTTATTTAAAAATATATGAAATAATTAAGACATTACTAACATGTAAAGTAAATATAATGAATATATAAGTTAAAATAGTGCATATTTTTAGTGAAATGCTCCCCTCTAGAATTCATTTCTCTAGTGAACTAACATGCTGTGGACACTAAATGACTTGCTTGAGGTAAATGTAATGCTACACGAGATGTTATTCTCAAGCTGTTTTATTGTCTTTCGGTGGTTGAAACACCGCTTGAGAGATTACATGCATATCTATCGTCTGTTCTTCTTCTTCTGCAATTTTTCCTGTTGTGACGGCTAGCAATTAGCGTTGCATTACTGAGAGCGCCCCCTTCTGGATTAGATTGTGGATCACCTGTGACTGACTGCACCGAACCGTGGCGTCAGTACGTTACGGTTCGGTACCAATACATGTACCGTTACACGCCTAATACACACTATTCAGCAAGGACACATTAAATTGAGCAAAAGGGACAGTAAAGACATTTATTTTAAAGTTTTCTATTTCAAATAAATTATGTTCTTTAGAACTTTCTATTCATTAAAAAATCCTTAAAAATGTATCATGGTTTTTCCTAAAATATGGTCATGTTTTAATGTTTTCTAAAGGAATAAATTATATTTTAAAATATATTCAAATAGAACACAGTTATTTTAAACTGTAATATTATTTCACAGTATGACTGTTTTTGCTGTGTTTTTGATCAAATAAATGCAGTCTTGGTGAGCAAAAGAGAATTCTTTCAAAAACATTAAAAGTTTTACGAACCTCAAAGTTTTGAAGGTTAGTTTTTATTCACTGAATGTTTAATACATTTTAATACTTGAGCTTTGGTGTACATTAATAATATTTGTTTTGCCATATTTTTATTTTTTACAAAAATGACTTTAATATTAAACAATTAGCAATTAGACCCTATGTTGAAGACCCATAATTTCTCTTGTCTGGTCTACCACTGAGATATAATGTTAGCTAAATATAAATCGGATGGAAATCTTGCCTTTTTATATATGAAAAAGAGACACAAAATGGGAATTATAAAATCTAAACTGACTGTGGCTGAATTGGCAGGGAAACCCTGACAGGAAACATGATATTTCTAATCCAGCCCAGACTGATGTCCTGCTATATGTTTAGAGATAAGTTGTGTTTCTATAAACCACTCATTGTGTTCATGTACCTCCTCCTACAGTGAACACAAGGCATGCTGAGGCAGAGAAATAATGAGCATTTGGACAGCTGCGGCACACTCATCAAGAACCTGTGGTGATGAAAGTAGTAGTTCTGTGCCGCTCATGTGATAAATGATTTCCCTCTGCGGCCATTCTCTCATTTTCTTGCAGCTATGTTTGGACACTGGTACACCAAAATTGGACTGCCCACTGCGGTCCAGGGAGAGACTCGTCAGGTCAAGACTCTTCAGAGCTTTTTTATCCCTGGTCATTTCCCTTGTTATTTCATTGTTATGAGCTACAACATCCTGTAGCTAAATACCATGATTTAAAAGGAACAATTCTAATGGCAAGGGTAACTTTCTAATGGATAAGAAGTGTTTACAAAATTGTTTGTAAAAGCGAACAGAAAATCATTTTTAATAATGCACTTACGATGGAAGTTCAGCAGGCAAGTCACAACATAAATGAAGCAAAAGGAAATGTTTTTGAAACAAGTCTCTTATGCTCACCACAGCTGCATTTATTTGATCAAAAATACAGTAACATTATGAAATATTATTTCAATTTTAAATACCTGTTTTTATTTTAATATATTTTAAAATTTAACTTATTTCTGAGAGGGCAAAGCAGAATTTTCAGCATCATTACTCCAGTCTTCAGTGTCACATGATCCTTCAGAAATCATTCTAATATGATGATTTGGTGCTCAAGAAACATTTCTTATTATTAGCAACGTTGAAAGCAGTTATATTTGTGGAAACGCTGATACAGTTTTACAACTTTACATTTATTTGAAATAGAAATCTTTTTAACATGATAAATGTCTTTCCTGTCATTTTTGATCAATTTAATGCATCTTTGCTGAATTTCTTCAAAATAATTATACTGACCCCAAACTTTTGAACAGTACTATGTGTATATATAATAATAATAATAGCTATATAAATAATATATTAAAAAATTGTCTGCAGCTAATTCAGTTACCCTGTAAGCATGAAGTATCAGTCTTCTGATGCATGACCAAGAGGGTAATATCATTACACAAACTAATTACAACAATCTAACCACATCCTCAAATGGTCTTGTAGGCTATTAGGCATGACCACAGTGAACAGAATAGTGAATTGAGCACTGCAGAGAAGATAAAGCTCAGCAGGTGACATCTCCATCATGATCTGGATAAACTCTCGACCTTATGAGTTTGAAATAACATTTAACTGCTTATACATTTGACATTATCCTTAAAATAATCATTTACAAGAACAGCCTGATATAGCCTAACTTCTACTTATATTGTAAAGAAAAGAGTGGAAAAGATATTCTTAAAACATTCAGCTTCTGTGTTCCATTGAGGAAAGAGAGTCATACAGAACGACATGACATGGTATTGTATGTTGATATGGTGTCTGAAGGTGAGTAAGGGTGTGTTCACACTTGCAGTTCAGTTCTCTTGGTTCTTTTAGTCCGGACCAAAAAAGAAAATGATACATTTAATCCTGGTTCACTTAGCGTTCACACTGTCATTTTTAAGATCGAAAAAAAAAAAAAAAAACCTGCTTTTATGCTTATTTTTTTTGTGACAGAGCTTACCGAACAACCAAAACAATGTTGTGCGCTGGGCTAAACGCACTCATACGTGCATACATACAGTGCCTATAAAGTTATCATACCCTGTGAAAATCTTTACCTTTTGTCACATTACACCCTGGAAAATAAAATTAATTAAGTTTAACTTTTTTGAGCTGTTCAGAGCATCATCAAGAAGTGGAAAGCGTATGGCACCACCAACACATTGTCTAGATCAGGCTGTCCGTCCAAAATGGATGACTGTGCCAGGAGGACATTGATCAGAGAAGCTACCAAGAGGCCAAAGGCACCTTTAAAGGACTTTCAAGGCTTTATGGCTGGGACTGATCAGTCTGTGCATGTGACAACAACCTCACAAGCTTTACACAAAGCTGGCCTGTATGGCAGAGTGTTTGGCGAAGAGCAAACACAGCACACCACCCAAAACACACCATACAGAAGATTTGATGTTTGATGTTTAGATGTTTCTCTTCAGCGGGGACTGGGCGATTGGTCAGGATTGAAGGGAAAAAGGACGCTGCCAAGTACATCCAAATTCTTGAGGAAAACCTGCGTCCATCTACTAGACAGTTGAAGATGGGCAGGTCGTTCACCTTCCAACATGACAATAGGTGCGTTTACATGGAGCTTTGTAATCGGTTTAAAAGTCCAATCCGAATGAAAATGCTCCATATAAACACCTCATTCGGAATAAAAATGGCCAAACCGCATGAAATTGCAATTGGTTTGAGAGGGGTGGGATAAACCTTTCTAAAAGGCGGCAAACAGGACATAAGCTAATGTGCGCATGTCACAAAGCCATTCAGATTGAAAGTGCCGGCACATGTAAACACTGTATCAGATTAGATAACGTCTCATGTAAACAGTCCACTGAATCTTTCAATCGGAATGATTTTAATCGGAATGACAAAAAAGTGTACACGTAAACGTGGCTATTGATCCTAAACATACCGGCAAAAGAACAACGCAATGGCTTAAGGATAGGAAGATGAATGTCCTTGAGTGGCCAATTCAGAGCCCTGACTTAAATCCGATAGAAAATCTGTGAATGGACTTCAAGAGAGCAGTCCATTGCCGCTCACCATGGAATTTGACTGAACTTGAGCGATTCTGCAAGGAAGAATGGGCAAAGCTAATACAGACGTATCCAAAAAGCTTAATGGCTGTAATTAAAGCAAAAGGTGGCTCTACAAAGTATTAAATCAGGGGACTGATGACTTTTCCAAACCTGTTATTCTAGTTTTTCAGTTTTTTTTTTTTTTAAATCATTTTCAAAATGGTTGCCTTTTTATTTTCTTTTTTGTAAATAAAGCTGGAAAAGTTTTTTTTTTTTTTTTTTTGGAATGGGTTTTGATTTCAGGCAGATTTTCTAGGCACTATACATATGATGGTATTTTTTACCAGCTGAGAACTCGTGAAAAGCTTATAAAATGTGTAAACGAGTCAAAACAGTGCCAGGAATTCCTCCGTTGCACACAAAGAAAGATCTGCTGCAAAGGAGACAGAGTTTCCTATGCCTGTTACAAACTGTAATGGGCAACGTAGCTCTTGTGACGAGAAAAAAACAGGTATTCTGTCCTTTTTAGGCCACTAGAATTAATTTGGAAGCTGTTGTTTTGTGCGCACCAAGGTTCGGATGGCAGCGTCCACACTTAAATGAACCGCACTCAGAGCGGTCACACCAGAGTTCGTTTTAACTGAACCAAACATGCCAAGTGTGAACACACCCTAAATTGTGACAAATACTATTTTGCGTGAACTATTTCCTTAATGGTCAAACAGCTACGTTTTTTCAGACCACCATCTGGATCCTGAGAAGAGACCAAAAATGAAATGCTGCACTACAGTTATTATACAGACAGAGAAAGTTAAGTGTCCTATTGAGAACAAATGTAACATTACACTCACTGGCACCATAACAATATGACACTCTCAATCAAGGGCTACTTTGTCCTTCCATGACTAAGCATTTGCCTCTTTATGACTGAACAGACTGCAGTAACACACGCTAGTACTCGGTTACAGTACTCACAACAAACCTTGACCCTCTGTTCACCCACTCAACCGATGGGCATCACTGAGCCCTTGGCTCTCTTCCTGGAGCGCTCAGTAATCCCAGCCTAAATTGAAAGCACCTTTCTTGACAATATCTCAAAACCGGTCAAATAATGTTTTTCACTAGGGCAAAAAAGGAGCAAACAATAAACAACAACAAAAAACAAAAAAATGACCCATCCTAGCACAGAATCCATCTGGACAAATCTCAAAGCTGTAGGTCCCTAAGAAACAAGATACTGGTGGAAAAACAGAGCTATAATACACTTTTACTGCTGCTCAAAGCAACCACAATCCATTAGATTCACACTAAGAACAACCAGATCGATATAGGACTTTATCAAGACAGCCAATCGAGAAGGCCATCATAGGCCTGCCAAGCAAGAAAAGACTCTCTCTGTGGACTGCCTAAAAGGTCTTTTACTTGAAAACTTTTCCAAGACTTGAACATACTGCCATGTGCACATTTAGGTCAGGAGAGACCTGCACCAGCTATCAGCCACAAGAAACATGAACTCCTTAAGGAATTACTTCTCTCTGCCAAGCCAAAGCCAGCAGACTTGACTAAGGCTGTGGGGAGGCTGGAGTGTAAAGCACAAGGGAAACAGCTCAGGCCAAAGTTTCATGGGGTTTATGAGTCAGAACTGCAGGCCAAGGGTGATCCAACTTTATTCTGTCTGTTTTTATTACAATAACTGTGGAAGAAAAAGATACAAATGACTGAGAGGAACGCAATGGAAACATTACATGAAGTCAACACCCCGATCGCTGAGCCACTGAACACCCACAGGCCTGGCAAGCACCACTCCAGCGCTGGCACTGATTGAATCTGTGGCTCTAGATATGAGAAGAACAGGTCATTGTGTAAATTATGGTCTGTTTGGTTCGTATCCATGGCAACAGGCCCTCCGATACTCACGCAGAATGCTAGGTATGCCTTTGGTTCTGAGGATTCCATGTTATGTCCAAGTCTGATTAATAAAACACACACACACACAGAGCCAGGTGGAAACTCTTGTGGGATGCTAAAAGAAACACTGGGTTCAATGCTCTTAAAAAAATGCAGTCAGAAAATAATGAATCTGACCGATTTCGTATTGCGTGACATATCTGTTATTAGCGCATATTACAGATTTTCAAATTAAGTATCACTCAATACTAGACATGTACTGGTTGATATATTTTACATTTAAATTAATTGAATGTTAGATGAGGTAAAGATAAAATTAATATTAAAAAAGCACTACATTTCACAGTCTTAATCACAAATTAATCTTGATTGTTGTGATGCATAAATTTCCTTTGCAGTGTTTAAAGTATAGAACTTTAATATCTGACATTTTTCATTTTTCAGCTTACTAGTATTGGGCAGAATTTTTATATCAGTGCATGACAGAGCAGTACATTAACTTGAGCTTATCAATGCCAAGAAAGTTATCATTCACATATTAACATGGAGAATGTTTCAGGCAAAATTAATAAATAAATTATTGAAAATAAATGCACACGGTTGTAATTTTTGCTTTTTATTTTTAGCAATTCTATGGTTTGCTAACAAATATTTGTTTACTGCATGATGAAAAATGAAAAACAAATCTTCAGCCAATTTTTGCATACAACATTCATACACTACAGTTCAAAAGTTGAAGGTCAGTATAACTTTTTTAATGTTTCTGAAAGTCTCTTACACCGCATTCACACAGGGTGTCAAGGCTTGACGGAGGGCACGTCTGAAGCTTGAGCTGACGTGACCATCATAGTACAACAGGCAATCACATTACTTTCCAATGTTGCGCGAACACATTTGGCTAGCGTCTGTGATCAGATTGGCTGACGCCTGCGTTGGCACTCGAAAAGTTGAGAAATCTTCAACTTCTGCCGCGAGCAACGCAAGTGAAGCGACGCGACGGAACCCACACTTCAGTTTGGCAACACATGACATCACCCTTTCAAAGTAAATGAGAAGCGTTAATGCCGACGCCCTGCATAAATGCAGCGTTATGCTCTTATTTGATCAAAAACAGAAAAAACAGTAATATTGCAAAATATTATTAAAATTTAAAAGAACTGTTTTCTATTTTAATATATTTAAAATGTATTTTATTCTTGTGATGTCAAAGCTGAATTTTCAGCATGTTTACTTCAGTCTTCATTCTTCAGTGTCACATGATCCTTCAGAAATCATTCTAATATGCTGATTTGGTGCTCAAGAAACATTTACTATTATCATCAATATTGTTGTGCTGCTTAATATTTTTGTGGAAACATTTTTTTCAAGGTTGTTTGACTAATAGAAAGCTCAAAAGAACATTAATTTCAAATGTAATTTTTCTGTAACAATGTAAACAGCTTTTAATGTCATGTTTTATCCATTTAATGCATTCCTTCCTGAATAAAAACATGAATTGGCCCCAGTATTTTGCATGGTAGTGCATCTTCAATGAATGGACTTAATAAATGAGTTTTCAGAAATGCAGGGATTACTTTTTCCTGTTGTCTGCTTGGATGACCCTCATCCGGTCAACAGCAAACTGTCATCTTTAGATCAGTGTAGAGAGAACATGTAATCAAAATACATCCTCTGCTTGAAGAACCAACAATTATGTGCAATCTTTTCCATAAAGCTAGAATTCCAGACAGAAAACTGGATTAACCAAAGAATGCATTTGTGTTGTTCATCTATAAGGTCAAATGAGGAAGACAGAAGTGAATAAATCAATCAATCAAGGTCTTACTCCACAAATACCTAAACTCAAATGGTCTTCTACTAATGCTGTTCCTAAAAATATATTTTTAGCACTAGCAGTCCTAGTAAGAGCAGGGTGGCCTTTGTTGACAGAAGGGCTGGTCAGCCCTGAAGGCCGGTGAAGAAGACAATTTGTCCATGCCTGAGAGTGCGTCTGGTGACCTCAACACAAGGACATGAGACACGGCACACTGTCTCTCCCTCAGCTGCTTCATGAGCTTGTATAACCATCCAGCTGAGCTCGGCCTGGACAATTCTCAAATGACAGACACACAGCACAATCACACAGCAACAGAGCCAGAGCCAGCAGCAGCAGCACTATTATTCTGCTGACTAACACTAAGCAGCCACTGTTCAGTAATCACAGACTGCTACAGAAAGCACTACTTCTGACTGATAATGACATAACCACCAGTCAACTGCTCATGCCTAAGATGATCGAGCAAAGCTGTGTTTTGCAAGCTGCAGCAACGCTAGAGGCCCATTCACACCAAAGCCGAGAACTAAAAAGATAACTATAACTTTAAAGTTAAAATAATTGTTCTAATTCTATGAGAATAGGAAAGTCCACAACACAACGATAACAACATAAAATATTGTTGGAATCATTCTCAGAAAATTTTAAAAACGATAAAAACAATGACAGCCATCAGAATCTATCCTGACATTAAATAACTCAAGCATTTAAAGGGTTAGTTCACCCAAAAATGAAATTTCTGTCATTAAGTACTCACCCTCAACTGCAGCATGCACTTAAAATAATCAGAATGTTATCTAGCGTTAGTGTGGATGTTAATAAAGTTATCATTATAGTTATCATTCTTGATGTGAATGGGCCTTAAAGGGTTAGTTCACCCAAAAATGAAAAATATGTCATTTATTACTCCCCCTCATGTCGTTCCACATCCGTAAGACCTTCGTTCATCTTCGGAACACAAATTAAGATATTTTTGATAAAATCCGATGGCTCAATAAGGCCTGCATCGCCACCAATAACACTCCTTTTTTCAATGCCCAGAAAAAACATATTAAAAACAGTTCATGTGACTACAGTGGTTCAGCTTTAATATTATAAAGCAATGAGAATACTTTTTTTGCGCAAAAAATAACAAAATAGCGACTTTATTCAACAATATCTAGTGATGGGTGATTTCAAAACACTGCTTCATGAAGCTTCAAAGCTTTACGAATCTTTTGTTTCAAATCACAGTTCAGAGCGTGTATCAAACTGCCAAAATCACGTGAACTATTGATGTTTCAAAACACTTACGACGTAACGAAGCCTCATTTACTGAAATCATGTGATTTTGGCGCTCTGAACCACTGATTCGAAACAAATGATTCGTAAGCTTCGAAGCTTCATGAAGCAGTGTTTTGAAATCGCACATCATTAGATATTGTTGAATAAAGTTGTTATTTTGTTATTTTTGGTGCACAAAAAGTATTCTCGTTGCTTTATAATATTAAAGTTGAACCACTGTAGTCACATTAAATGTTTTAGATATGTTTTTAGTAGCTTTCTGGTCATTGAAAAAGGGTTAGTGTTATTGCTGGCAATGCAGGCCTCGCTGAACCATCGGATTTTATCAAAAATATCTTAATTTGTGTTCTGAAGACGAACGAAGGTCTTACGGGTGTGGAACGACATGAGGGTGAGTAATTAATGACATTATTTTGGGTGAACTAACCCTACAATGGTCATTCCGAATGAAAGTGAGCAATTGAATCCAATTGAAGTTTTTTTAATTGATTTGTATAAAGTAATTATTATAATGATTCCCTTTAATGTTAAGGCTGAATTCTAATTAAATTACCATGATGATAATTATATTTGTTTTGGAAAATTACTCAATTGAACTTCAATTTGCATAAAAGCATTTGCTAAATGAATAAATGTACATTAAAATAAGTAGATTTAAAAGCTCAATATTTTCCTGCTAAATGAAAGCATAATGCTGTGAAAAATGGAAATTTGGTCAGCACTGAAACATCAAACCATACAATCCCATAGATCTCATGCACCAGGAATTTCAAGGCAACCAAATGTGGTGCAAATCCTCTGATTTCCCATCTGGCCACAAATCAATGGCTGCAGATCAAGTCTGCCATAAAATAGGTCACTAGAGCGTTTCATCGTTGTTCTCATGACTACTATAATGCAGGCACTATAATGCATGAATGAATACACAGAAAATAAATGTGTAAAATAAAAAAGATGCCAAACCTGCAGATGCCACAAAAAAGCTACATAGCTTTAAAATCAGAATCACATTTGTATGGTGAACTGTTAGCATGTGGTCTTTTGTGTTGGCAAATATACTCATTGTTTCCAGAGCCATCAATAAAACGCAATAATGAGATTTCTCAGTAGTCGCGATCTCTGCTTGGGGTACACAAAAACTACACAAAATGGTACCCAAAATAACAAGAGATACCAAGAAAAATGCAAATAAATAAATAAAAAGTCCAGAATTATTAAAGAGAAAGCTATTGTACTCAATAATACAGTGCTGTTGTGCCTCCTTGTTTTATTCGCTTCAAGCGAACAACGCAAACAATGCAGCATATTATGAGCAAATGGTAAGAAGGGTGGACATCTTTTATTCATATTTTTTTGGTGCTAGAGACAGGGATGACTAAGCAGCGGGTGTATAGGAGCGTCATTGTTGTTAAGTAAAGGAGGTATTCCACTGACTCATTTAACCCACAGAGTCAGACTACTGAAGAGGAGTTTGACTTCTAAAAACATTCAACTGATCATTGTGTTCTCATCCTAAACACATTAGAACATAAAATACCCAAGTTTCTGTCCTGTTTTGTCTATGGTTCCCTTTAATGCTTTAAGCTCCACCTCAGGCATAAAATGAGTGAATACGCTCTATAGTTGGATGGGTTTTGCTGCAGTGCAGAATATAACTGCGTGTCTCTGTGCAAGGGATTTATTCTATGCCCATGTAAATGAAGCACTAACTGCAGTATCAGTCACTGGGGACTTCTCCCTTAAGCACTCAGGGACATTTTTACTTTTTTTTTTTTTAGCTGAGAGGATTATCAGTGCAGGCATTACTCCATGCAGGGCTAAAACACTGAATCTCTTACGCCGTTCACTCGATTGTGCTGTATAAAATATGACACAAGCAATAAACAAAGAGCAAGTTTCCATGTAAGCCCTCAGACAACGCAGATCACTTCTGAAATTTCCACAAATACTATTTGGAATGGAAATTATGAACAGAAATTGAGTAAAAAAAAAAATAATACTGTCTTTGAGTATGAATGTCAGCCGCTTGTGGATAAGCAGTCTATACTGTACATCTACCTTCAGAACCTTGCCATCTGGTCCTCATGATGAGAATGTACGAGCAGCATAGTGCCATGGAAACCATTATCAAGATGGAGAGGCTTTGTATGGAATGCAGGATTAGGGCAAAGGTGTTGTTGACAAAATGGAGTGAAGGACAGTGAAAATGTAGAAGATTACACATTTAATGAGTGGAGATGCAGTAGACGATATATAGTCATTTTATTGGTTGAAGGGTGGAGGTTATTTTATATCCTGAGAACCTAGCAATGCCAAGGTCATGGTTTAATTCCCAGGGAATCCAAGAACTGATAAAATGTATACCTTAAATGCAATACAAGTTGCTTTGGATAAAAGCATCTGCAAAAAATTCATAAATATAAATGGGAAAAAAACTGGGGGATGGCTAAACAGATATGAAAATGAGAAAATTTCACAGACCTGAAAATTTAGAAAAGAGTCCGGCTCAATGACAATTTTACGGACTAGAAATGTAAAAGAGGCAGCGACGTCTGCACATGCTAGCAGCCCAATATGCAAGTGGCAAGCGGTGAGAAGATAAAATAATTTTTAAATAAAAATTTATATATTATTGTTAAAATTAATAAGCAAATCCCCACACTCAGGGTACTGCAGATCACAGTTTATATAGACCACACACCGTTGCTGCACACACCAGTATCCAGAAGGACTGACAAAGAACAGAAAAGGGGGATAATAACACTGTCATAGAATTATATAATATGTATTTGTTTTAAATAATAAAATACTGTTAAACACATGCAACAAAATAGTATTTGTGTCTTCTCTGGTCCAGTCGGTATAAGCACATTTACTTAAAAACGCCAGAGACTCAAAGCTATTAATGCCAAACCCAACCCATGTTCGAGGCCTACGCCAACGTTTTGGACCTGAACCCGCTCAGGTCGAACCTCAATTTAGTCAATCAAGTCTGAGTTGCTGCTCTAAATCAATCACTTATGAGGTTTCATGACAGGTAGGAAGCTGCCTTAAAGGGTTAGTTCACCCAAAAATGAAAATTATCCCATGATTTACTCACCCTCAAGCCATCCTAGGTGTATATGACTTTCTTCTTTCAGATGAACACAATCGGAGATATATTTAAAAATATCCTGGCTCTTCCAAGCTTTATAATGGTTGTGAAGGGTGGGCCCGATTTTGAAGCCCCAAAAAATGCATCCATCCATCAAAAAAATAATCCATACAGCTCCAGGGGGTTAATAACAGGCTTCTGAAGCGAAGCGATGGGTTTTTGTAAAAAAAAATATCCATATTTAAGACTTTATAAACTAAAATAACTAGCTTGTGGCAGACGACCATACACATACTGCGCAAGTCGACTTGTGCCACAAGAGTAACAACTGACGCGATGTATGATGTTCAAACAAATAGGGCTGTGCAACAAACTCAAGCTCCTCTTCTCTTATTTCGAAATCCAACGACATTTCTCTTTAAAAATTCTCATTTTAGACTTCTAAATCGTGACTAGTGTTATGTTTTGCTCTATCCTCTGCGCTTCCACATTCGTAATTGCGTCATGCGTTGGGTAGGGGTTACTCTTCTGCTGCAAATTGATGTATACGGCCATCTTCCGGAAGCTAGTTATTATAGTAAATTATAGTCAATTTTAAATATACATATTTTTTCTTACAAAAATGCATCGCTTCGCATCAGAAGGCCTTTACTAACCCCCTGGAGCCATATGGATTATATTTATAATGGATGGATATATTTTTTTGGGTTTCAAAATCAAAATTGTGTTCGTCTGAAAGAAGATAGTCACATACACCTAGGATGGCTTGAGGTGAGTAAATAATGGGATAATTTTCATTTTTGGGTGAACTATCCCTTTAAGGTGCATTTACACAGAACATGTTTTGCATTTAAAAAGATGAGATGCAGGACAGAGGAATATAAAAAAGTGCAAGGACCAAAGGCGTGTTTGATTAATTTCTAGTAAACTTAAGCAAAGTGTTTTTAGAACGCTGTGTCATGAACGAGATAGCAAAAGACGTGGGTGCAACGGTAAAGCATGTCCATCTACCACGTTTACACAGAAAAACATTGGAAAAGCAGAGCAGTGGAATGTAAAAACATGTTTCGTTTAAATGGCCCCTTAGAAGGCAGCTGTCTATGTAGGTACGCGAGCCACTCACTAGGTTTTGGAACAGAACTAAAGATAACTTACTAAAACAAGAGTGTTTCACTTTGTGCTGCTGAAAGTGCTGACTCCAGTAAAACCGCTAAACAACTGGCAGCCTGACCACAGGTGAAACTCAAGGCCTCAACGCCAATAGCCGCATTTTCATGCACCCAAATAATCCATTTATAATCGGATTGATGGCTCATTCAGACTGAATGAAATTTCGATCTGGTGAAATAATCCAATCAACAGAAAAAATTAAGCATGTAAACACTTGAATCTAACTGTTTTCTTAATCTGATTCAAAAATACCTTGCACACATATACATATACGGCCCGCAAGCTCACTGTTCGCGAAATATCGGAAGAACTGTTCGAAATGTAAAAAATATAAATACTGAATGGGGCTTTATATGAATGTATCTCTGAAGGGAACTGACTGTCTTTAGAAAAGTTTCAATGTCATTTTCTTTCCTCTCGGTATTAAGTTTTGTTTATAAGCGCAGCGCTGCTTTTTGTACAGCGGTAATCAAGGAAACGCTATAATATCGCTGCTGTTCCATAAGCTCCACCTAATGGCAGAGAATGAATTTCCATTTTCATTCAGTCCGTCTGCAATTTTGGTTTTGTGTAGGTGTCTTATGTAGCATAATTTCAAAGTTAAAGTCAGACCATGCTGTTTTTGCTGTAATTCTTATAATTATATAATCTAATTTAAATCAAAAACAACCGCTCATACTACATGTGTGTAGCATTTTTGTTTGGATCGTGATTAAAATGCAGTGGTGCCTCTAATATCAAATGGGTACACTTTTTTTTTTTTGTTTAAGGCCAGTTTGGCCTGTTATAGAACTAATAAACAACAAATAAATTTGCTTAAAGAAAAAAAATTGGCAACCGGTATCAGAATCAGCAAATTTGCTTCCCAAAAAAAAATGGAATTGGCTATGAAAAATCAAAACAAAAAATTTTAAATAAAACATTTTTTTTTTTTTTTTTTAATCTAATAAAGTCTTTTTGCTGTAAAAACAAATGCCGTTTTCAAAGAGCAGTGTGTTTTTCTAGTGTTCTTGCAAATTAATTTGTAGTTTGTATGGTTAATATTAATGTAACTGCCAGCGCACTAAAGCTCAAAAAAGGTAATTCGGCCTACACATGGTTACATTTTTTCCCCATCTGGCCCTCAACCAAAAATGAGTTTGACACCCCTGGTTTACAGTTTATGTTCTGAATGAAATAAGAGAGAGGAAATCCTTTGGATTCCAGACGATGTATTCAAAAGAGGCCAAAAGAACATGTGGAGCTGCCAAAACGAGACACCATGAAGGAGTCTCTCCAGATCACCAGAAACATCATTAGCTAAAACCACTAATGGGCTCTTTACACATCTCAGCCTGAGCTTTCTGTTCGTCTCCTTAATACCTTCGCTATAAAAAATACGGTCAGCCTGCCCATGTGTATTATTCAGAGCGCTGTTCATTCACCTCCCATTCATTCTGCCTCACAATGCCTCCTATCACTACCCTAGACATTTCTAATTCATGGTGGTGACATTCATGTCTCCCAGAGTCATTCGGGGATCACCATGTCTGTCTTGGCCATTAAAACAGTGTGTCAATAGAGAGTGGGCTCTGTGGCAGAGCAAGAGGAAGCCCCTTCATCTGCCTGCAGAGCTCTCTGTTGTCTTGGCAAGTCAGGTGTTCACTGGCCCATGTGTAAGTAGGTTAATCCCTTCTCTCTATCTCACTCTTTCTGCTCCTGGAACCACTGCTCAGGAGAATAACCTCTCCTTGTTACATGAGCTATTCTTAGAACATCACAAATCTCAGATCCACAGAGGATGAGAGATGCTGGCGTGACTTGTGGGATTTCTGCTCTTTGGGAATTAGGGAAGCACAACTGGCTGTTCCCGAGTCTTACGTTTCCTTCTCCAAAACATCAAAGTGTGCAAATAATCTAAGCGAATGCATTTTTATGTCTATGGATGAACTAAAAGAGCTTGATTCATGTTGATGAATTATTTCATAGTTCACATGGTGAAATGACATAAATACATAATACATAAATATTAAAAAAAAAAAAATTAAAACCGCTTTCAAGTTTCCCAAATCCCATTTGACTCTACCACTCTGCTAGTCCACGCTCATCTATGAACATAATAACATACAGACATCTAGGTCATGCATGGGGACCATTAGCCCATCTGTCTTCGCTTATGTTCCAGTGCATTTGTTGCTTTTTACTAATTAACTGAGGTTGATCTAATCACTGTTTCACTTGTATGAGGTGGTTTACAATCTCTGGATATCCCTGAATATATTCATCAGATATATAAAGGAATTTATTGTTGATAAAAATAATAATAATGTAATTAATGTGTATTTGCATGGTAATTATGCCTAAACATGCTCACTCCAAACCTGTAAATAAGACTTGTACAAAACATTATATGTATTTTATTGCTCATTTTGTTGAAATGTTTTTGCTTTTTAAAGCACTATATGAAGTAAACATAATATTATTATAATAGTTGATATTATTAATAATAACTATGTCAATTGATGACATGGCTGGTAATGTGATTTCAATATGGCAGCTACCATTAAATGATTAGTTCACTTTCAAATGAAAATTAGCCCATGATTTACTCACCCTCAAGCCATCCTAGGTGTATATGACTTTCTTCTTTCTGATGAACACAATCTGAGAAATATTAATAAATATCCTGACGCATCCGAGCTTTATAATGGCAGTGAGTGTTACCAAATGAGTATGAGCTCCTCCATCCACATCCATTCATCATAAACGTGTGCTCCGGGGGATTAATAAAGGCCTTCTGAAACGAAGCAATGCATTTGTGTAAAAAAAAAAAAAAAAAAAAAAAAAAAACATATTTAACAAGTTATGAAGTAAAATATCTAGCTTCCGCCAGACCGCATTCCGTATTCAACTTACAAAGAAAGTGTAAAACTCTCGCAGTTCAAAAAGCTTACGCTACGTCCTACGCCTTTCCCTATTCAATTTATGGAAAAAGCTTAACTGACGTGATGCCAGTTCCGTTTTTTTTTCCCGTAAGTTGAATACGGAAAGCGGTAACATAATATTATTATAATAGTTGATATTAGCTTATGCTACATCCTTCGCCTTCCCTATTCAACTTACGGAAAAAGCTTAACAGGCACGACGCCAGTTCCGTTTTTTTTTTCGTAAGTTGAATACGGAAGGCGGTCTGGTGGAAGATAGATATTTTACTTCATAACTTGTTAAATATGTTTTTTTTTTTACACAAATGCATCGCTTCGCTTCAGAAGGCCTTTTTTAATCCCCCGGAGCCGTGTGGAGTACGTTTATGATGGATGGATGTCCACTTTCTTCAGGTCATACTCGTTGATCCAGCTCACTGCCATTATAAAGCTCAGATGCGTCAGGATATTTATTAATATTTCTGCGATTGTGTTCATCAGAAAGAAGAAAGTCATATACACCTAGGATGGCTTGAGGGTGAATAAAGCTTGGGGTAATTTTCATTTGAAAGTGAACTAATCCTTTAAGGGGCAACCCATGTAGAATAATAAAACAGTTAAAACCAATAATGCGATGTTATTATTTATTTAAAAAATAAATAAATAAAAATAAAATAAAATACTA
Source organism: Hypophthalmichthys molitrix (assembly GCA_037950675.1). Lineage (NCBI taxonomy): Eukaryota > Metazoa > Chordata > Actinopteri > Cypriniformes > Xenocyprididae > Hypophthalmichthys > Hypophthalmichthys molitrix. Next base: position 28,485,127 of record CM075493.1, read on the forward strand.
AATGCACCTTAAATATTGAAGGCTGTATTTAATGACACAAATAAAATTTGATCAAATTCCCATTGACTCCTATCAAGCTCCCAACATTCACTTGCTCATCCACGACCTCGATGACATCAAAGAGTTCTCCAAGAAAATTGCGCCAACACTCCAAATTATGACGTTTTATCTTGAGGAAACAGTCAGTTAGTGGACCACATAATATTAAATCCAACGGACCTCTTCCAGCTTACATGCAATTCTTCTCAATTTTTATAAACGCATTAACTTACAATAGTCATCGCTTGATGAAACCAAGAGAACAGATATTCGTTGTTATTAAAATAAATTCGCACAAAGCAATTTAAATAGACGCAAAACATCAGAAATAACGGCTAAAAAAACATAAACGGTGACATAATATTATAGAATACGTGTTACTGGTAACAATGGATATATATTCAAATGACTGTTCATCAGCGCCGCATTCTGTGTGTTTTGTAAATCCATATCTACCGAACTACAGGCAACCCAACGGGAACGAACCGGTGTTTCAAACGACAAAGAGAGTGTCAAGGAGAATTTAGAGGTTGCAGGACAGAAATGAGCGTTAAGTATGTTTCAAGTGGATCCTCCATTGGATTGGGACCGTTATTTGTGTCTTGCACAATAGTGCGAGTTGAGCCTCCCTCATTTAACAGTGACAGAGCGGCCTTACCTCTTCCAGAACATTGACCGTGTTCCGACAGCTCTGCAAGCGGGTGGTGAAGCTTGATGTCGTGGGGGAATTGTAATCCTCCGTCGTCTCCGAGAGAAACTCGGACACGGAGATCTGATCCGGCATCCTTGCAAACACAGTCGCCCAATAAAAATGGAGGGGAGAAAAATCACAATAGCACCATAAGAACGGAGCGATGTCTCAGTTTGGGTAAGGTTGAATGGCAAGGCAATGCGTAAAATGAAAAGAAACGTAGCCAAATGTGTGGCAGTGCCCTTTTCTTCACTGACTATGCAATTCCAGTCCCTAGAGAGGGTCGTTGTGTGTAATTTCCACGTCTTTCCTCTTCCCCTGTCTTAATTATCCACTTGCATCTACATTAAACGGCTCAGGCTGCTCTCCTTGTTCTCCCAATGTAAGATGTAAGATGCTAGTTTAAAATGCACTCATTCCACAATTTAGCTTTAAAATGGTATGATATTTTGAATATTTCCTTCAATTATGGTTGTTCCGGTTTCGGAAGAGGTTTCATTCTGTTTTCCCTTTCTCTTTCCTCCGTTTTCCCCCCCGTCCTGACGGTCTGAGCTCCCTGACACCAGCGCGTGCACGCACGCTCATCTCCTCCCACCACTGATGACGGGATAAACAAGAGGAGAAACTGCGCATGCGTCAGAAGGCAATAGCGAGGGCTTTATTTTTGCTACTTTATAAAAGATTAATACATAAATCAAATGAATAAATAAAGTCGAATAGTTAAAAAATAATCATAATAATAAATAAAGAATTCAATAAACGCAAGAATAAATAATAAATTAGTAGTAAAGTGAATGAATTAGGCTAGTAAATTAATAAAAACAAATAAATTCAGGACTAAATTGTGCCACAAATAAAATTGGGTCATTTATTTATGCATTAGGTTATATTTCTTATTATTACATTCATAGATTATAAATGTAATGTAGTCTATACAGCCCTAATGCTGATATCTACTGAACACATCCAAAATGTATGGTTTCATGCACTGAAGCAAGAAGTGTTTAAGCAGCAGTCATAAAAGGACAAGCAAAATACAGTTATAGATTGTATGACAGTCAGTCATATGTTTATTATGATGTTATATACAGCACAAGCACGTAACTATAGCATATAAAATGTCTCAAATTCTCAATTTTTAGGAACTTCGGAACAAAGCTTTTTATATATATATATATAGTATATATCTCACAGTTTCTCACAATAGCAATATTATTACACAATATTTGGACATCTCACAATTGCGACAGGAGGGGCATCCAAAGGACCACAATCTGTCCATGAAACCATTTAAGAGTTCAGCCAGTTCTTTGATTAAAATTAAAAAAAGTTTACTAAAAATGTACTACTCTGCTGTAAATTGAGGAGTGTTAGTAGCCTATTGATTGATGTGCAAATCTGGAGGCAGAATAAACTCACTAGAAGCACATATGATGTGCAGATGGAATATTTAGTGGTATAACATAAAAAAGAGCAGTGCATTCTCTACTCACCGACTCCATAAAGAATCCCTGGAGGAAAAACTTGATAAACGTGAGGATGAGGACCTCATCTCTGTAGTCACCTCAACAGAACAGCCTCGAGTTGAGACAATAAAAATGCATTATTATCAGTGAGAGGATAACAATGTAGGCTATACATCTGTTCCCTATTGGAAAATCCAGCTTAAGCTAGTAGCTGGTTTCTGGTCCAAGCTGCTAGACCAATTTTGGCCCATCAACAAGCATCTTGAGCTGGTTGACCAACTAACTTGAATTTTCCAGAGAAGTAAACATGTCAATAATTAAGTGTGATTCTCATCTTTCCAAGGAAAAATACAATCCCTAAAAATAGTACGCCTCTCTTCAAGTTTCTATTTGCTACTGACATCACATTTATCTAAAACAAATTTTGCCACGCCTTATAACTTACCGAGACAGCTGCGGTTTCACTCCGTATCAATAGCTTAAAAAGTAATTGCAAAGCAGATTGTGCGTAGAGCTCCGTGTTTCCAAGTGGCACCATATTCACTGCATTGTGCTCAATCGAGCGCGCGGACATTACGGGCTGAAATCACATGCCGCTACAGTTACAATGAGTTGGAATGCGCGCATTGATCTGCCCCATCTGGAGCTGCTGGACAGGAAGCGAAAATCAAGCATGTGGGCTGGAGGGGGCCGGAGGAGGGAATCCTGCACAGGACCACAACTAATGGCAGGAACTGGGAACGCTTAACTTTTAAATGGAAATCTGATACCGCTGGCGAAATGAACGCGTTATGCAGTATTAAATTCAGCCTCACTGACAGAAATCACAAACTCGTTCTCTGAGAAAACATCATGCGGATCAGCAATGGTAGCTACTCACTCAAAGTAATAAGCATTGAACGTATATTAAGGTCATCAGACACACAAACAAATTAAGAAATTAAATTAAAGAAATTAGGTTTGTTATTTTTTTTTAAAAAAAAAATTACTTTCAACTTATTTGGAAAACAGCTATAATAACTGCATGTCAAATTAAATTAAATGTTTTTCTGTAAATATGTTTTAAATCAGGAAAAGGTCAAATTACCATCCATCTCCTTGAAGGTCAAGATTCGCTTTTAAACTATTTTATATATGAATAAAATATAATTTTTCCCCCCCCATTTGTTTCTTATGCTCTAAACAATGTAATGACATAAAAAATACTAAATTCAAAAAACTTTTTTTCTGGGTCTCAGGAGGATATTTTTCTATATATATATATATATACACACACACACACACATACATACACACACACACATATACAGCAAATCATCATATTAGAATGATTTCTGAAGGATCATGTGACACTGAAGACTGGAGTAATGATGCTGAAAATTCAGCTTTGATCACAGGAATAAATTACTTTATAAAATATATTCAAACAGAAAACAGTTATTTTAAATTGTAATAATATTTCACAATATTACTGTTTTAACTGTATTTTTAATTAAATAAATGCAGCCTTGGTGAGCAGACGAAACTTCTTTTAAAAATCATATCCAATCATGTCCAAACTTTTGACTGGTAGTGTGTGTGTGTGTGTGTGTGTGTGTGTGTGTGTGTGTGTGTGTGTGTGTGTATATAACATTTTATTATTAATAAAAATGAGAAGTATGAAATCTAGCATTTCTACACTAAAAAAATACCCCAAAAAAAGAAACAAATTTACACAGTAAAATACTGTTTAAAAACATTGAAAACAGTAATATACCATATACCAACTATGCATTCTGGGTAATATTTGTCATTTTAAGAAAAGAGTCCTGTAGGCAACTTTCTCGAAAACGACAAATACTATTACCCAGAATGCATTTTAATATACAGAAGTAATATACTGTAAAAACAATGCATTCTGGGTAATATTTGTCATTTTAAGAAGAGAGTCCTGCAGGCTACTTTCTCGAAAACTACAAATATTATTACCCAGAATGCATTTTAATATACAGAAGTAATATACTGTAAAAACAATGCATTTTGGGTAGTATTTGTCATTTTCTAGAAAGTATCCTAAAGGTTTTCTTGAAAACTACAAATAATATTACCCAGAATGGATTGTTTTTATAGTATATTACTGTTTCAATGTAATTTACTGTGTAAATTTGTTTTGTTTTATTTGGGGGGGGGTTAGAGTGTATATTGAGGGTCTCTGGGTTGGATCTGTAAAGGTTGAAAATCGTTGCTCTAAAATGCTCTTAAGCGCATCGGTCTTGTTTTTATAACAATGGATTTAATCATTTGGCACACTGGTACACACTCTTATCCACCTGTTAAATGTCCCCTAGCAAAATAGTTTGTAATAAATATCACTTTTTTGATGTATCCGACAATGCACAATTGAATACAAGAGGAAAAAAGTGCATTTATTATGGAGGATCTGCAACAGAATGTTCTAAACAAGACTTGAGCAGCTCGTATAGCCCTCACAGCCCCAGCAACTAGCTGAGGCAAACAAATATAAAACAGGAGAACAGGGGATTTCATCTCCATTTCAAAGTCTTTCATCCCTAACATCCACCTCCAAGCAACCCTGATAGTTTCAAAACTTATAAAAGCTCACCCGGCTTAAATCGAACAAATTATTTTCAAGTTAAAATAAAAAGAACAAAACAGCCAACACAGATTTTAATAACACACCTATATAAAGGCAATAAAAACTGATGCGATAACCACACATGTAACACAGCTCCGTTAAAAGAAAAAACAACAAAAAAAGTTGTCTGATTGACTTTAAGTCTGTTGCATGGACGTGGTGATGGGGTGAGCTGTTGGCCCCCATCTTGTCTCTTGCCCTGTAAAGATAGGGAGCAAGATTACTGCATGCTGTGAGCTCACAGCTACTGAACCCCCTTCCCTGTTTTCCGGGAGGGGTGTTGCTAGGGGGGCGTGTCCGGCACAGCCCCCTCTAAGAGGGGGTGGAACAGGTTAGTCTGAATCAGAGTCACTACTATCTTCTGATGATGAGCTGCTGGAGCCGTCCGACCGGTCATCGTCCTCATCATCCTCATCATCATCTTCATTCTGTGTATCACGCATCAATGTTAGAACAAAAATGCAATAATAACAGCAGATTTTCTAGAATTTAACAAAAGGAAAATTAACCTCATCATCTTCGTCATCATCATCACTATCAGTGCTGCCAGATGACTCATCATCTTCATCCTCTGAGTCTGAGGTGTCTGTTTTTTCATCATCGTCATCAGAGTCCGATGTGTCCTGCTGGAATCCAAGAGTCACACATCTCTCAAAAAGGCAGCTATACATGCATATACATATATTTGCTTGTGTACACACACACCATCAGCACAAATCAATTAGCAAATTTAAGATGGCGTAACACCCTAAGACACTTCATACTGAGTCCACAGACTGTGTGGGCGAGTTGCCCAGAGAGAGCGGGCGTTACCTTGGCCCGGTACGCCATGGAACGCTTGCCCCCCCCAGGACCCACAGTCGCGGCTCTGGCACCTACCGCCTTCCCCTTGGTGACTCGGACTTTCGCCCCGGGACCTCGTGCTTTTGTCGTGCTTCGCCGTTTCTATGAGGGCAGAGAGAGGGCGGGGTGGGGGATGCAAGGACAGAGCAGCACAGGAAAAAAAAAACAAAAAACAAAAAAACACGTTCAAGCTTAAGCAATGATTAGTAGCTCCACAGTACAGCCCTAAGAACATTATCCATTCAAGTCATGTTAGTTTGAGTCAAGAGACGTATGCATTTCTGAATGGGGAGAAAGGAAATAATAACGCCACATGTGATGGCAGGGACAGAAACAGCCTCTGTAAGTAAAGTCAATCAACTAAATGAACCAGAGTGCCTCATCTTGCCATGCAGTGCAGGGGGTATCGGTTTAGAGAAGAGTAAATCACAATCTCAGCTATATGTATGCTGTGTGAGAAGTAAATCTAATATACAGAGCTTTGCATTATAAAGAGCAGGTTACAGCTGCAAAAATGCACAATTACTTACCGTAGTGGAGAACTCTTTATAAACTGCACGCTCCTGAGGGGATAGTGACTAGGAAAAAAAGCAAAAAAGAGAGGGAAATATGTTACTATAAATCTCCAAACTCACATTGTTCACACTTTTATTTTTGTAATAAGGTAAAAGACACACGAAAGTGTCCATGTTAAGGAAAAGGAAAATCTTTTTAAAACGTAGGTTTAAAACACGTGCCAATTTCTTAAAAGTGTACTCTTTGTATTTATATGAGTAGTATTTATAGTTATTCATAAATGTCATTTATGTTTTTTGTAGATTCACACTACATTTTACCTGGAAAATTAGCTTTGTTTTTCAAAAATTAAAAAGTAGGGAAGTCTTTGTTAAAATATAAAAAATAGAATAATAACAACAGAAAAAAACTACTTAAGGTTTTCTTTTCAATAATTTCATTTTCTTTTAATAATATTAATAAAATAATACATTTTAAAATAAAATTCTTTTTAATAATTAAATTTTTTCATCATAGAAGAGGTGTATTTAAAGGGATAGTTTACCCAAAAATGAAAATTATTCCATGATTAACACAATGTCATGACGTTCTACACTATGCCATGACATACTACGCGTTGTTGTGTAGAACGTCATGACGTTGTGTACTGCATCGCGGAAGTTAGCGGTTTTTGGACATATGTCGGATGCGTATGGCTGACGCGCCGGAAGCTCGTTATTTTACTTTATAAAGTTTTAAATAAGGATAGTTGTCTTACACAAACGCATCGATTTGCTTCAGAAGGCCTTTATTAACCCCCTGGAGTTGTATGTAGTCATTTTTTTTATGGATGTATGCATTTTTTTCTGTCTTCAGAATTTGTGGTACCATTCACAACCATTATAAACCTTGGAGGACTAAGGATATTTTTAAATATATCTCCGATTGTGTTCGTCTGAAAGAAGATAGTCATATATACCTAGGATGGCTTGAGGGTGAGTAAATCATGGAATAATTTTCATTTTTTGGGTGAAATATCCCTTTAAGTGATTGTATATATGAATTGTACTTTAAATGTATTTCTGAAATACTTAATATATAGGACAATAAATTAGCACCATGCCATTGACCCAAATAATAAACATAAATGTGTATTTTAAATTGCAGAACTGGATGATTCAACCAACTTCTTACCTTTACCCAGGCATCAAGCTCAGCTTTGTACTCTAGCTGTTGTTCCTCCACCTGTTTTTTATATTTGTCCTTCTGGCTCTGACTAAGCTTGTGCCATCTCTTGCCGATCTCCACCATCCGCTCCTTCAGGCTGAAGTGATTCAGCTCACCGTTAGTTAAAAGTTCCTGAGAGAACATTTGATATCCGCTCCTGAGGTCAGAAAGAAGAAGAAGAAAAGTTTTGGTAACACTTTATTTTACAGTGTCCTTGTTACATATGTTACATGTACTTACTGTAGTAATAACAGTAAATTATGTAAGTAAATTAGTTAGCTCACCCAAAAATAAAAATTCTGTCTTTAATTACTCACCCTTATGTCGTTCTAACCCCTTAAAACTTTCGTTCATCTTCAGAACACAAATGAAGATCTTTTTGATGAAATCTGAGAGATTTCTGTCCCTCCATTGACAGTCTACGCAACTACCACTTTGATGCTTCAAAAAGTTCATAAAGAGTTTGTAAAACTAATCCATATGAATCGAGCAATTTAGTCCAAATTTTCTGAAGAGACTTGATCGGTTTATATGATGAACAGATTGAACTTAGGCTTTTATTCATAAACATTCATCAGCTCACAGATCAGTTATGGTAAACTGAAGCTCAAGTATGTTCACTTGACGTGTGAGAACCAACGAGGTTCATTCTCGTGTGTTACGCATCACATTTGAGCTTCCGCAAGAGGTTTGCTCTCACTTGTGAAGCAGTTTCAGATGAGCTTCTGTTTATTTTTGCTGATCAATGTTTATATGTGAATAAAAGCCTAAATTCAATCTGTTCATCATATAAAGCGAACGAGTCTCTTCAGAAAATTTGGACTGAACCGCTCAATTCATATGGATTAGTTTTATGATCTCTTTATGAACTTTTTGAAGCGTCAAAATGGTAGTCACGTAGCTGTCTATGGAGGGACAGAAAGCTCTCAGATTTCATCAAAAATATCTTAATTTGTGTTCTGAAGATGAACAAAAGTCTTACGGGTTTGGAACAATATGAGGGTGAGTAATTACTGACAGAATTTTAATTTTTAGGCGAAATAACCCTTTAAGAACATGCAACTAAACCAACCAAAAACCATAAAAAAAAGAACATGTTGATTGATATTACTCAGTAGTTTAATGTATAATTACACTGTAACAAGGACACCTTAAAATAAAGTGTAATAAAAAAAATTTACAAGAAGGAAAGTCTCTCTGGAAGCAACAAGCTAAAAATGTGATACTTACACCGGAGGCTTTTTAGGCTCGCCATCAAATTTTGGTTTTCTTTGTCCCTGTCCTGACAGAACTGTCCTCATCTCTAACAGTTCTCTCTGCAGAATAAAAAAACAAGAAGAAATATGAGCAAAGAGACTTTTTCTATTGATCCTAAATGCAAAGACAAGACATAAGACAAGTCTATGTTGAAATGCTCATGAAAACAGATGAGCAGGCTGATAATCCACTGCAAATATATATACATATACATATTATATATATACATATTATATATATATATATATATACATACACACACACACACACGCACACACTAAAGTTAACACACATCGAGATGCCAGATTCATGAGAATATTCAAGAATAAGTAACAGAACACTGAAATGAAGACATTTAAACAACACTGCAATGATGTCAAATCACGCTCATCAAACTAAAGTACAAGTTCCACCAAATTCAGCTGGAAACAGCACAAACTAAGCATATACACATTGAGATACAAGTGCATCCATTGCAGACCCCTCCACCTCTATTCTAGGGAGGAGGAAAGTTAGGGGTGACCAACATTTTGACATTTCTTCAGCACAGGTGAGAAGACAGTGGTCAAAACGTCTGGTCACTGACCACGGTCCGGTACTGAACCTCGTATCGCTTCTGGTCCTCTGCAGCCTTCTTGATCCAAGGAATCTTCTCCTTCTTTTCCATGGCCTTCCAAGCAGCATCCATTGCATTCTGCGCTTTCTTCCGGTCATTCTGTGAAGAGCAACAGTTTAAGTTTATGGTTTCTAGAAAAAAAGTGTTGTGGTTGCCAAAGTACTTGGGAAAAGCTGTGCAAAGCAAGCCAATCAGTACAGAAATGCTTAATATGTGAAGTGTGGTTTTAGACCAATGAGATTTTACTATGGGTGGAGCAGAAATTTTTAATACAACTTTTTGTGGTTAAAAACACATCTTCCTTTATCATTCTCAGCAAGGGGTCTTATGAAAAATCATTCAAGTTGCTCTTACTCTGTATTTAGCCAGATAGTCTCCTATCACGCTCTGCTGCCACATCTCCTCTGGAGTCTTCGGCGTTTCAGGAAGCCGTGTTTTCTTCTTACCGTCTCGTTTCTCTTTTGAAAGCCCATGCCCCCACTGATCCAGCTCAGGGTCACGACACCGTTCCTACGGCACAACAAGAAGAAACCACTTCTCATTCTGATTCAGACAGCATACCACAAGAGCATAACAGCATGCATGTATATAAACAAGGACATCTTGCACATGCCCACCTTCGCAGATGGGGATTTGGCCCTCAGGGGGCTGCCTGCACCCGCTATGCTCAGCTTGGTGCCTCCCATCTTCTCCTCTCCCATCACACGCTCCCTCTCCTCATCTGGGAGACTCTGCAGAGAGATGGAGTTTGAGACAAAGTGTCAAAATAAGCAGAGCCTCCCTTTAAAGGCAGAATCAAGACTTCAACAGTATCTGTTTTAAGAGTATGAATTTGTGGTGCCTTGTACTTACCTCAATAAACCTCTGAAGGTCAATCTCATACTGTTTCTTTTTCTGATGAGACAGATAAACATTGTAATCTTTAGTTATGGCTAAGCCAGTGTTAATGTAACAACTATGTTATCAAGAATTGTTGTAATAATCAGATATTTATTATTATTCTTATTAACCATGCCTGCTTTGCCAATTAACTGAAATGTTTAGCTTTCCCCTTTGTCAGTTCCAAAATCTACTGACAGTTATGTCATTTTTTGTTAATTTTCAAGTTTTGTTAATTTTTATTCAACAAGGATGAATTAAATTGATCAAAAGTTACAGTAAAGGAATGTACAATGTTACAAAAGATTTATATTTTAAATAAATCCTTTCTGCTCATCAAACAATCCTGTAAAAGTTGTATCACTGTTTCCACAAAAATATTAAGCAGCACAAAATGAAAAAGAAATGCTTCTTGAGAGCCCAATCAACATATTAGAATGATTTCTGAAGGGTCATGTGACACTAAAGACTGGAGTAATGATGCTGAAAATTCAGCTTTGCCATCACAGGAATAAATTATATTTTACAATATATTAAAATAAAAACAGTTCTCTTAAATTGTAATATTTAACAATATTACTGTTTTATTGTGTTTTTGATCAAATAAATGCAGCCTTTTTAGGATTACTGTTATTTGATATTAACTTTTAAAGCATCTCTAAGGATACTGATTTTTAGAAGGCAGATTGAGATGGTGAACGGGAACATGGTTTGTGTAACATTAGCAACACAGCTGTTTGATAACGTAGTCAAGCAAAAAGCTAATCATAAAGAGCAATACAAAAAACACATTACCATTCTGATACATCGACTTTGTAGACAAGCCTGTATAATTCACTCTTCCAGTTTACTACAGTAAAGTTGACCGAGTGGATCTCTGAGTGGAGGCGGGGCTAATTTGCATATTCATGTTTCGTGTATGGGTCATTGAAGAATTAATTTTGAAGTTTTTCAAAATTAATTTTGAAGTTTTATTAAGTGTTAACAATGAGATTATGTGGTTTTTATAATCAATTAACACTGCTTTTGTAATTTTTTACAAGATGGACAAAATTTGTCACCAAAAAAGTCATTCGATTTAAACAAAATTTCAGTTTTACCGAATGACACTTTTGGTTGTACCGAATGACGATATTTTCAAACAATGCTAACAGGCTGATATCTAACATAAGGACAATCAAACATTTTATATTTAGTAAAAAATTTTTAAAAAATTACAACATTTTCCATGTTTTTTAGCGGTTGTACCGAATGACCTAATGTTTCGGGACATGCGTATGAGCAAGTTTTGAGAATTTTTTACATTTTTTAAATAGTTAAAAGAGAGTTACATCCTGTCACATGATACTGACCGCATGACTTGATCCAAAATGGTCCCTTTATATTGGTTACTCCGAATGACATCAATGAAATTCATTTTTCCAGATATTCTTCCTCTTAACAAATAAAAGAGATCTAGTTGTACTACCTTACATACTTTGGATGTCATATCTTTTTTATTATTATTATTACGGCCTTTGGACAAAAAAAAAAAAAAAAAAAAAAGCGTCACGTCATTGACCCATATCCTAAATGAAGTGGAGTTACATAATTTTGGTGATCAAAGATGAGTTTTAAGGGATAAAACTATTGACTACAGGGGGACTTTATTATTTTCTTCTTTTTTTGGGGTTTAAACAATTGAGTGTGGATAGGTTGGGGATGGGACAATTGGATGGGACAATTGAGACCTGTTCGCATCGTTTCTGGAACATGTCCTTCTCTTTCTGGGTCATCATCTTCCACTGCTTACTGCATAGCACCATTCGCTCTGTGCTTGGCACGTCCTTCATGTTTACCATTAGTTCAGCACAATACAGAGAATAGCCATTTCTGCAGAACAGAACCATAAATATATACTTAAAAACTGCATATATATGACAAATACTGCAAATATATAGACAAGAACCACTAGCTGATTTCAAAATGGTCAACAACGCCCTTTCTAAGAGCAACATATCTCGGTAAGATAAGTCTGCATAAGCCATGCAAAACAACTAAATTAAGAGATTCCTGGACCAAATGTTACTTAGCGGTTTATAACATACGGTGGTGGTTTGGTTGGCCGGCCATCAAATTTGTCCTTGAGCTGCCGTTCAGCCTTGGTCAAAACAGACTTGACATGCTCCTCAGAGTTTGCATCTGGATGAGCTTCAAAGTACACTCTCATGCTGTCCTGTATGAGGAAGTAATATTTCACAAACTTCACAACTTACTTTATCCCTCTAATCCAGAAAGACATCATCACCTTAGCCTCAGTGAGAACACAAAGACATACCTCATAGTGTTTCTGCAGCTCTAGAGCTTTGCTGATCCATTTCAGCCTTTTTTTGTCAGGTAACTGGGACCACTGTCTACGTAATGCTTCCTTAAGCTCCTTCTGGCTTACCTACAAGAATCAAACGTGGAAAAGTGAGTGTAGGTCCATCCATAAACAGTTGAATATGATGAAATGCACTCTTTGATTCAGTAACTCAGTTTGTACTTGAGTTGCTATACCAAAACTATAACTATACCACTAGGGTCTTTTCCCCTGCCAAATTCTGTTACCTCTGGGTGAACTTTCATGTAGGTCTTCTTCTCATGGTTGTACCATAACTGCTGAGGGGTCTTGGGTTTCTCTGGGTGATCTGACTTCTTTCTCTCCTCTATTAAATCTGGGTGGTCCTCCCTAAAAACAATAGAAGCACCTCACTGAATCACCAGCAAAAAACATGCTTGTGTAAGGTACTTTTGTGCAGAGGATTTTTGTGGAAACTAACTTGAATCGTGCCATGTTCTTCTCAAAAGACTCTTTCTCTCTCTGGAACTCTTGAATGTACTTGAGCTGACAAAAGTAACAGTGCAAATTTAAAAACAAATTACCTTCAAAAGTAATATTTACAAGAACTTTGAGAAAATCAATGAGAAACAAGAATGAAATTCTACAAACACCAGCACTTCATACTTAAAATACCAAAGCAGCACTGGACAAAATAAAGTATATATTACCATTATGTTATCATTTCAGTTACATTTTTCACTAGTATTAAAGAGTTAATTTACCCAAAAATGAAAATTCTGTCATTAATGACACACCCTCATGTCGTTCCACACCCGTAAGACTTTCGTTCATCTTCGGAACACAAATTAAGATATTTTTGATAAAATACTTGACTTTTGGCAAACTGCCAAAGTCATGTGATTTCAGTAAACGAGGCTTCGTTACATCATAAGTGTTTCTAAATGTTTTGAAATTTCAATAGTTCACGTGACTTTGGCAGTGTGATACGTGCTCCAAACCACTGATTCGATACAAAAGATTCATAAAGCTTCGAAGCTTCATGAAGCAGTGTTCTGAAATCGCCCATCACTAGATATTGTTGAAGAAAGTCGTTATTTTGTTTTGTTTTTTGGCACACAAAAAGTATTCTCGTCGCTTCATAACTTTAAGGTTGAACCACTGTAGTCACATGAACTGTTTTAAATATGTCTTTAGTAGCTTTCTGGGCATCTGAAAGTGTTAATTGTCTTGCTGTCAATGCAGGCCTCACGGATTTTATCAAAAATATCTTAATTTGTGTTCCGAAGATGAACAACTTTTTTGGGTGAACTAACCCTTTAATCATCTTTTTTCCATTTAAATAGCCCTGCAGTGACAATTTTTTAAGTAAAAATATTCTCAATTTTAGTCTTCATTTTATTTCTATGTAGCTTTAATCAATTTCATTTCAGTTTTAGCTAAAAAAAAAATTGTAATTTTAGTTCTTCAACTTGTTTATTACAAATAGTATTTCTATTTTTATTTATTCATCCAATATATTTATATTTTAATACAGTTCATCTTTGCTGCAATTACCAAAACCAATTTTTAATAGTTTTAGTTTTATTTAACATCATCACTCAGTTGCAGGCATAATAATTAGAAAATAATGAACAAAATACAGTCTTAAAAAAAAAAAAAAATAGTCAAAAGTTTCAAGTATAGCATGTCACTTTAGGACAAGTAAACTTCCCAAAAGCATTTCATGTCAACTACCCACTAAAACTAACCTTTTTCTTTTCAGGAAGCTCTTTGTACTTTTTGGACAGAATCTTGGTGAGATCCAAGTTGCTCATCTCAGGGTGGATTTTTGCATACTTGGCTCGCTTCTCCATAAAGAAGCGAAAGTAGGGAGTGAGGGGTTTCTTTGGGAAGTCTGGATGTGTCTAAACAGAGTTAAATGCATAAACTCACTCTATTAGTTGTCAACACGTCAGGGTAAAATGTGAAATTTGATTAGTTTAAAAGAGATACTTTTGATATCTTAGCATTCTCACCTTCAATTTTTTCCCCTTGTAAGGGTTCTTCACATATTCAATAGCATCCACAATGAGCTCTGTCATCGTTCTGTATTTACGCACCTAGAGTGGGAAAATTATTATACAACTCCATTTGATTCAAGACAAATAAACATTTTAATGTTCTGCTTATTATTGTGCGAGCAAAGTTCAAAGTAAAATAATCTTTACATGGACAATCTAAACAGAAAGTCTTTTACATAAACGCCTATCAGTGTTATTTGGAAAACAGGCACATTGTTGCTTTAGCTCACTGGAATTTGGCTCACCTCTGTGGAAACTTTCTGCCATTTCTGCTTACACATGTCTCCCGTGAAAACCCCAAACCCCACCTTCTCCCAGTCAAAATGAGACTCTGTGGTTTTATACTTCATTGTGTCTCCATCAGGTAGCAGACTGCGTATCCTCTCCAGCAATGTCAGACAGTCCTCTTTGCTCCATGTATCTGCATCTAACAAAAACAGTGCACACCAAAGCACTGAGCATGATGAATGGCCAAAACCAAAGGGTGTTTTTTTTTTAATACTGACAAAGACAGTGTAATTGTTGTGTGTCTGTGTGTATATGTCCTTTATTGACAGCATATGAGCATACTTGACTCAATTTTGATTCGTCCTGTCTGGGTGCCAGACACACTGGTGCTGCCATTCATGATGACAGAATTCACCAAGCTCCACCCTGACACTTCACTGGCCAAGTGGCTGAAAAGAGAGAACAAGACAATTCAAAGTTACAATGTGAATATGGCAAACCACTTCAACATTTATTTATTTATACTAGCACTTATTCAATTACTACTAGTAATTTAATAGTGACATTCATTAGATACTAGTGCTTATTCCTTTGCTACCAGTCACTATCGCAATATCTAATAAAGTTAGTTATTACTAGCATCTAATAAACAGGTACCAGTGTCTATTCATTTAATGTTAGGAAAACTGGTAGAGATGCTAATAACTATTTGAACTGTTACAAGTAACTAAAGAATAAGCAGTAGAACCAAATTACTAGTCAACTGTAATAAATAAATACTAGTCGGAAGAGAATAGCTGATATCTGTACCCCATATAATATCCTAATTTAAGTCAAAAGTAAAATGTGTAATATGTTAACAGTAACAATGGAATAGTTATTTGTCATTATTGAGTGAATAATAACAAAGAAATAAGTACTAGAATTTAATAAAACACTAATGACTAATTGAATAGATACTAGTCACAACTGGAGTACATAAAAACTAGTATCTAAAGAACAGGTTCTTGTTAAACTGAAAATGATACTGGTCACCACTGTATTAATAGCAATTAAAGGGACAGTTCACCAAAAAATGAAAATTTTGTCATCATTTACTCAGCCTCAAGTTGTTCCAAACCTATGTGGATTTCTTTGTTCTACTGTTCACGAAGGAAGATATTCGGAAGAATGTTAGTAATCAAGCAGATCTCGCCCCCCATTGACTACCATGGTAGGAAAAAAAAATACCATGGTAGTCAATGGGGGGTGAGATCTGCTTGGTTACTAACATTCTTCCGAATATCTTCCTTTGTGTTCAGCAGAACAAAGACATTTATACGGGTTTGGAACAATTTGAGGCTGAGTAAATGATGACAAAATTTTCATTTTTTGGTGAACTATCAAAAACAGATGCTAGTTAGTTTTAAGGAATACATTTTTAAAAAGTTTGCCATAATGGCAATAAGCAAAATTAGTTATAATAAACTCATATCATAAAATAAAGACCTGTAAATCAGTAAAAAGGTAAACAGTCTGGACAGAGCAGTATAACTTTCTACAGTATTATAGTGCTTGTTAATATTTTGAAGTAGCTTTTATTTTTATACTTTCAGTTTTAGTATGTGCATTTGAATATATTAGTTACTTTTATCTACATAGCGTTAATTTAGTAGGTTTAATAATTGTAGAACTTCAGCAAACTTATTTCAGTAAACAGCCATGTCAGCATGTAACATTTATATTTTATTTTATTTAAATGACCGGAAACTATTTTTAATTGTTTTAGTTAACAATAACAACATAAAATGTAATGAAGGAGGATTTACATTTAATGTATTTAACAAATGGTTCGATTTTATTGTTTTTATTATTATTTTGTGAATGTGATAAGATTAACGAAATGTATTGGATGTCATCACTGCCACCCAGAGGAACATGTGCCCATGCCCCGCCTCTGGACCACCTCGACACGGGCGCGTCATTACGCCGTGGCCATACCAGTGCACCAGCGGCGGCGAACGGCGAGAAATCATGACAGGATGCTATGATCGCATATTTCCAACGCCTTTACGTGATCACACCGTGATTTTCATCATCGAATTGCATCTTTCGTTTTCACCTAGAGCGACCGGCTAAGTAAAACATCCAGGAAGGACCGACAACTATCCTGGTTTCCTGCCCGATTCGAGCCATGATTTGAGGATGCGTGAGAAGCGCACGTACATGGTGTCGGGGGTCATCTTGGCAAGGAATGGCAGGAAAGACTTTCCTTTTGGATTATGTAACCACGACCAGCGAGACTCGAGGACGAACACGACCCTTGCTCGAGCGCATCAGTATCGGCGGAAGTCTCGGTCTCTCCTCCCGTTCTTCGCGAGCGCTCACTGTTTACATGCTACCAGTACAGCACATTCATAGGCGAGTACTTCACTGTGCATAAATACATTACGGACATTTTATTTTCTGATCCGTGAGAGATGTGACATACGATTCAACACATATAGGGTTTGCTTTAGCGTCTGCTCAAATGTTTAACTGCTTTTATATATGTAATTCGTGATTATTTCAACTTCAATAACAACGAACAAACTTTAAGTCCAGTGTTACACTGGCATTCGGTATTATGGTGAGGAAAGGCTCGCATGTATACTTTAAATACTTTGCCAGTATCACAATACTTACTTTATGTTATGTTATGTTATGTCATGTCGTTAAGCCCGGAACATCACCGAAAAGTGTCACTGATGTCTCGCACGTGCCCGCGTCTCTCTCGAGCTGTGGCGTCGCTGCGCGCCCGCACGAGGCGCCGGTTTCCCGGTTAGTGTCATCCCCGCCCGCGCGCAAGGTCAACTGAGCCAAAAAAGCTAAAAACACTAATTTTTTCTCTTTTTTTCTGCATTGTTCGAGTCTTTCTATCAACAATAATTTTTTTTTTAGCCGTGTTATGTTCAAGAAGTATTGCACTAATCACTTCTGACAGAAAGTATAACAAAGTAAACTGTCCAAAAATAAATTTGAGTTTTATTAAAACTACGGTCGATAACAAAGTGTACGTTTATTTACTTTAATAATTCGTGTGAAGACTACGATAACTGATTAAATAAATGACTGTAAAATGCGTTTCCTGTAGTCCACCGACCGTTAGTCTGTTTGCATCCCCGGTAATGGCGTCTTTATTCCGGCAGGAGTCACCACGCAGCTTCCGCTGGCACGAATGCCTCAGCTAGCGAGCGAGCTACTGGCGAAAGTACGACGAATATCGCTTACGCCGATTAAAAATGCGAATCGATGTCTTTATATACGCATATCAGTTACATCCTTACTGAAAATTCAGATGTAGATACATGCAGATTTTGTTTTTTTTGCAGGGATTGTGACAATATCATAAAATGCATTATTTCACTATAAAATCAATTTTGTCATGAATAAAATACTTAAATGCTTAATTCTGGTCGCATATTAAATATCCGTTGAATAATACAATGTTTCGGTGAATCAGAATTAAAAATAGAGGTATGAGCGGGCGCTTGTGCCTTCTCTCGCCCCAGAGCCCTCACTGCAGAGCCGCCATGAATGTTACAAAGACTCGGGGACGAGCAAATTGAAAATCGTTCAAAACGGGCTCAAAAACTATCAAATCACTTACCTTTTTCAATATTCCGTCACGGATGTGCTTATGGATTAACGATGTGTTCGTGTTAAACGGTTTTATTGTATTTAAGTATCTGTTTTTTAGCCGTAAACCCCGGGGAGTCAGGTCGAAACGAATCCGACAAAAGGAGCGTCTGGTTCGGTATGAAACTCCGCCCAGCGCCGCAGGGGGAGGAACTCCGAGGGAAAACATGCGAGGAAAAAAAGGCGGAGGCTAAAACTTAAAAATAATATTTATTTTTAACATTATGATACATTTCTAAATGATATTAATTAAATGTTTATGTGTTTTTCAACATTTTAAAGCGCTACTTTCTTAAGCTTTAAACTCGCTTAAACCAAAGTAGTGATTTTCCGTACATGCATCTAACAGTAATAAACTACGTTAATATTAGTTCACATTTACTATATTAGCTTTCTTTTTATGGCTGGCCATTTAACAGGACAAAAATATCTACTGGTTCCCATGTAAAAAAGCAGGACTCTTTGCCAACCCTGCAACTACTTCAAGAGCTAAACCGATTAGTTTGGGTGCCCACATTCATTCTGCTGCCGGGGAGACTCACACGGCCTCCGCGCTCAAGAAATCTCGTCGCTGCAGCCCAAAAACAGTCGGTTCTAATTAGTGTGTTGAGTTTATCTCCAATTTGACGTTAAACTGATGTGTTGGCTGGGACGATGTAGACTGTTGGCTGCTTGTGCTTATAGTTCCCATCGTTTGAATCACTGTCACAGAGGCACCGATTCCCCTCAGCTTTAGTAAAAGTGCCATTGACTGTATCTCGCTCTCTCATGCTCTCTGATTGTACACAATCGTCACGAGATTTCTTTATGTGAAACTGACCAATGGCACGAGGAAAGGAGGAGACAGCTGTGACTGACTCAACCCCCTCAGTTTGACCGGGCCTGAGAGAGATGCTTCACAGAGATCACTGGAGTGACCAAGAAAACAAGTCCATCATTGATTACTATGATTACTTATTAATTCAGCATTTTGGCACATGTCAGTGTGATATGTATTGAGCTGGGTGGCATAAACAGTGAGTGATCCAACAGTATTAGTGTATGTGGTCATATCTAAATTTTCTCAGGATACCCACAGCCATGGAAACCAGGGATATTAAAAGAAAAATCTGAATTAAAGGTGCAGTGTGTAAATTTTAGCGGCACCTAGTGGTGAGGTTGCGAATTGCAATATAGAGAAGCTACGGTGGCCAACACAGGACAAACATGTCGTGTGAAACAGCAGAGAGTAGCCAGTCAATCAAACGCTCTCTGTAGAGCAGTTTGTCCATTTAGGGCTACTGTAGAAACATGCCGGCGCAAAATGGCGAAATGGCACATTCTAAGGTAATAAAAACATAACGGTTCATTATGTAAGGTCTTTATACACCACTGAAAACATAGTTATGTATTTTATATTGCATTTCTGTCAAAAGATCCTCCTAAAATGTACACATTGCACCTTTAAAATTAACCAAATTTTATAAGTCATGGAACAATGTATGCATGTAAGAATGTCATTCAAAGTGACTCACCTCATGGTTATGTAAACTGTTTGTTTAGATGATATATTTGAGAATTACCATGTTTTCCACCCATTATAAAAAAAAGAAAAATGTGTGGAGAGGTTGGTTTTGAGTCATTTGTTTCATACATTTCCATCAATGTAAGTTATTTGAATGTTTTATAAAATCCTAGAAAATGTTATTTTTAAATGTTAATTAATGCTGCAGAAGTGTGTGTGTCAAGTGAAGTATGTACTCTTGGTTAAAGGGATAGTTCACCCAAAAATGGAAATTCTGTCATAATTTATTCACCCTCAAGTTATTCCAAATCTGTATGAATTTCTTTGTTTTGCTGAACACAAAGGAAGATATTTTGAATAAAGTTTGAAACCAGGCCGCTTTGGGGCACCATTGACTTCCATAGTAGAAATACTATGGAAGTCAATGGTGCCCCAGAAGTGTTCAGTTTCCCACATTTTTCAAAATATCTTCCTTTGTGTTCAGCAGAACAAAAAATGTATACAGGTTTGGAACAACTTGAGGGTGAGTTGATGATGACAGAATTTTCATTTTTTGGTGAACTATTCCTTTAATGCTTGTTTTTGTACTTACAGATATCTTGTTGCTACCATGAGTGGCCAATAGATGGCAGCAGAGGTGCATTAATATAGTGAACGGCCATTCATCATGGCAACAAATCACTGTCACACTAACATATGTATTGTAAAGTTTTCCACTTCATATCTAGCACATAGGACTAAATGGTGTTTTTTTTGTTTTGTTTTTTTTTTTGTCAGTTTGTCTTGCTTCAGGTTACACTGAGTTGTAAAATAGCATGCTAGCATAGTACAGAGAACATAAATATTGCACTTGATTGAGTGTATGTGGAGAAAGTCTAGTGACATCAGTGGCTGATCTTTTTGGTTGTTTTTAAAATTTGAGGATTACTTGAGATAATATTGTAGTGGTATTATAAAACATTATAGCACTTCAGCAAGATATACCAACACAATCTTGCACAATTTGCTTTGTGTGTGTTAATAAATAAAAAAAGAAGACAAAGTCTTATGTAAAATCAGTTCCATTGTTTTATTATGTTTGGGCCTGTGCTCTTAAGTATTTACAGAGCTAAAACCAAAAGATATGCCCAAATCATTGACATTCTACAGTAATATATTAATAATCACAAAAATCTGTTATTGAACACCTCTTTCTCTATCACACTTGCTGTGTTTAGTTTTCTTGCTAAGGTCACTTCTTCAGCTTTGTAAAAGCAACATTGAATCTGAAATGAACAATGAAGTGAAAAAAGGCACTACTACAGTGTGTGGGCTAGTTATGAAAACTGCAGAATGAACTGTTTTAGTAGCAGAAAATACACATTTTGACATTTATTTTTAAACCATACACAACAGACTAAACAACATCTTAGATGTAGTCTCTTCTTTATAAAATTAATTATTCACAAGATCATCACTGGAATGTACACATATAAGAAAAGGGATTACAGCATTATACCAAATCTACACTTGCTTTTGCTTGTTTACATTCTAAATCTGTACCTCAAACGACAAATATTCACCTATGAAACTCGTTAATAAAACTAAAACAGTAGTGAGGCAAATGATCAAACCATTTCACAAGTGTAGTTGGTGATATTTAAATCATAAAACATTATTCATCATAGCAGAGATGGTGTAAAATGTAACCTTTCGAACTCCATAAAACACTCCTTTTAACAATGACCATGGCTTTTCTCTCTTTCATACAAACTGGCAAATAAAATCCACTATAATCACTCTTTTTGTAGCCTTATGTGCTATTGTAACTATTAAAGACTACTTATATGATTCCCTTAGTGTTCATGTGATATAAACACACAGCCCTCTTTGGTGCTCTGGTGAGAAAACTGGTTTCAAAATAGCTATGCAACCTTTTCTCTTTTTAAAAGACAACATATTCACAGTTATTCATGTATATCTCTTCTTCTGTCCATATAAGCTGGTTTTGTCACAAGTGGCAATGCTTGTAGATATATATTTCCGTTTAGCTACAAAAATATTGTGTGTGTGTGTTATATTGTGTAATGTTATAATGTACAGTTGTTCATTATTAGGAGTACACTACGTCATCTTGCAATGAAATGTAACGAAGCAGTAGAAAAGGCTTCAATTTACCTTAAAGTGCTTCCTGTATCATTTTGAGTTGACTGGAGATCATAAATTCATTTAACCCTCCACAACACATACATAGCACAATAACATTTAAACTCTGATAAATAAACAGATAAAATATTAATATTACAGGAGACAGAGATTTCTTTACGCAACAGATACAAGTGACACTGAGCAAATATTTAACACTTTTACATATGTATAAATATAACGTCTCCATGAATTAAGCAGAAACAAAATGGAACAAACATTTATAAATGAAAAAAAAAAAAAAAAAAAAGACAGGCAGTACATTTGGACATCTCTGCCTGAAAAGAAAGTCAGGCCAACCCAGGTAGTGACAGAAGAGGAATGAGGTCATACTGGCATTTGCATCTCTGTATATTCATCTTGGCCTTCTCTGTCATCAAACGACGGCTCTGCATCATCGGCGTCAAGCTGTCACACAGATAAAATGAACAGCGTTACAAGCAATAGGCAAAAGCAAAATAAGATTTTATTATTAGTCTTGTTTAATTTTTTTTTTAATTTCATCTTTATAGCTGCAGTTCAAGTTAGAAATATATAAAATCACACTTTTTCTAATGTTATTACTAAATAACATGAGCCACGTTTTTAGAGAATGTATCTTGAAAGTTTATATGTCTTACCGGATTACCAAATTTAGGTGTAAAACTAACAATATTAAACACCACTGCATCTGCAAATAATATTTTGCCTATCAACAAAAAGAAAAGAAACCCTTACACATTGTATCTCACGGTGAGTAAATATTCGGGACAACAGGAACCTCCTGAATGGCACAGTGAGGACAAGGACAAATGGAAAGGCTAATGAGGCCGCGGTTGACATTACAATCCACAGCACAGCCAGGCACACCAGCTGCAAACAAGTGAACAGGTGCATGCGGAGAGTACGCACCTGAAATAGACAAGTCAAAGGTTAAAGCACAGCTAAATCTGAATAGACCAATTGAGAACGGTATTCCATACTGTCATCAGAATATTGATTTAAGAATGGTGAATACTGAAATCTATTGTGACGAACCTTGCGGACATAGGTGTGGTCAGGGTGGTACTTTGGTGGCATGAAGAGCAGCATCATGCGTTCTGTTAGCTGGATCCCATTGAGAGACATCACTCCCATATAGAGGAATATACCAAACAACACAGCGATAGGAACCTGCCGCAAAAGATCTCCAATCACAATGGAGAGACCTTTGGAAGGAAGAGGGTTTATGTGCTGTCAGTTCCAAACAACAAATATAAAGAAAATACAACCAATAATGGCCACAACTGGCCAATCACTACTAATTTATCTAGGGAAGCAGTGATGTTAAAATTCTGGCTGATACCAACAGAGCGCAACTGCCTGGTTCCAGAAAGTAAAAACTCCATTCAATTTTTTCATAGGGAAACATTTTTTTTTTTTTAATGGTAACTTATAAACCTTTAAAGATAGCCTTAATGTGAGCTACGAGGTTGTCAATCAATAGTATTTGCTTCTGTTGAAGCTGTTAGCCAGCATTATTTCAACTTGGTTTAAAATAACTGTTTAACAGCAGAATTCGTGTCGAAAACTACATTACCCATGATGCTGTACAGAAAATTCCACCAATCAGACAGTCGAAACGAGCAAAATGCACCAAAGAGCTCTTTAGCTCCGCCCACTCCCATAAAGAGCCGCATATTGACGTAATCGAGTTGGTCTCCCAACACTTTCAAAATACTTAAATATTTGAATATATATGCATATTTTGCAATAAAC
This sequence comes from Hypophthalmichthys molitrix, assembly GCA_037950675.1. NCBI lineage: Eukaryota > Metazoa > Chordata > Actinopteri > Cypriniformes > Xenocyprididae > Hypophthalmichthys > Hypophthalmichthys molitrix. The sequence goes on from CM075493.1 coordinate 28,508,968, forward strand.
TTAAAATATACTGTTCTTATACTGTATATATATATATTGTCTTCTTTTAAATGGATAGTTTTATATTTCTCCATCGTTTTTAATCTGATTATGCTGTTTGCAATGCTTCATGGGATTGCCGTTAAGTGCAGTCTTGTAGTGGGCGGACTCTGTTCCACTCTATAAACCAATCATGTTATGGCTTTTAACCAATTAATTTTAAATGTTACAAGTGAATTTAGGCATCACAACATTAATAATAATAATTAATAATCTACAGTATGAAAAAAAAATTCAGTTAGATTTGCTAAAGTTTGCTAAAGTATTATCATTATAAAATATTACTAAAGATGCAGTCCGTAAATTTTGCCTCTTTGTCGCCATCTCTGTTTGAAACCTGCATTTGCAGTTTTTGCGGAATTATCATCTTTACGTGGGTTGTACATCGGTACGACTCCTCAGTGCGGATGAATCTAATGTTTGCTGTCAGTCACCACATCGGTGTGGATACTGTACTTCAGAATCACATATTCTGCGTTTTGGAAGTATGACCAAAATAAGAATTTTCACTGGAAAATGTCATCTGAACAAGTAAGTAACAAATCTGTCACTTTTGTTCTGACCAACTGAGAAAAAAAGCATTACAATAAATCACGCTACGAATGGTCATTAAATGCAACGATCGCTTAGCTCATATCACATCATAGAATGCAAATTATTATTATTGTTACACTTTGTTCTCAAATTGTTAATGTTAACAACATCAACATTGTGTGACTATGTGTATTTAGTGTGTATTAGCGTCACCTGTAGATTTTAATTTCTGTACAGTCTAATCTCTAACGTTAATTTGTCATACCATACAATCCCCATCAAAATGATAAGTTTAATTATTCCAGCTGCTGAGAGAAAAGGCATGGAATTAATGATGCGATATAACCTACTAGCTGGGACTCCTTTTTTATGTGTAAACAGACGTGACGTAATGACGCATTACGTCACCATTACGTCATTACGTCACGAAAGGCTGCATGCTCAAATTTCCCGTGAAAACCTACCAGTACCACCCGAATTAAAAAACATTATTATAAGCTTATTGTTGTGAATCAGGCTAAGGTAAGGAGATAGTTTTGAACACTGGCTGGTTATGTACTTGCTCAAAAATTGATTTTGGATCATTTTTAACCAAAAAAAGTTACGGACTGCAGCTTTAAGGTGACGTAAGGTGTAACTACGTCACCTTAAAATAAAGTGTTACATTAACTATTAAATGTTATTAGAGTATTAAATAATTAGTATTTTAAAGATTATTTTAAATGAGTTTTAGATGATGGCAAGGTAATCTAAATGTAAAAATAGGAGAAATAGCCATGTAATAAATAATAATCTAAAACCAGCCGGTTTATATTCCAATATTGACTGAGAGCGATAAACTAAATCGGCGGCTAACCAATATGGTGCAGATATATATTTATCATTCATCAAATTAAGTTACTTACCTACAAGAAAAGCCACCAGAAATCCCGTTACTCTCTGCTCTTTTACTTCCTGAATGCGAGGTTTGTCGCCAGGAGCGACGGCTTTGCTCATCACCGTAAGACTATTTGCATGAGTTACAGAACGAACAGTCGCACCAGTCAACCATGGCAGCCCAAACAGCGCTGAAATCCCACCCGCAACCACGATGATTAGCAGATCCAGGTGAAACCCTGAACCCTTAACCAGCATCCTGTCCTTCTTACTCACAATAAGACTGTAACGGAAAATAAATCAATAAAAACAGAGGAATAATATAATGGAGGTTTTAGTAAATACAGGTTTGTGAATGCCTGTGACTCACGTGGTGATCTGAGTCTCCATGAAAATGAGGATGTAGACAAGCAGAGCCGGTAGAATGCTGGCAACCATCATCCAAATGGGGAACTGGCCGTCAGAGCCCAGTGGGTTTATGAACCAGCCACGCTTATCCGGGCTCGTCACAGAGAAGCCATCAGGAACACTTAGTTTCTATATGGGGAGGAAAGAAGTTTAAAGATCAGTGATTCATCTTAAAAATTGTTTAATTTCCTACAACTTCATATGGAAGCTTGTTTCTGCCACTGAATAAAAAAAAATTGTGATATAAACATACAATTGCGAATAATAAAGTCAGAATTGTGTGATATAAAGTCATAATTGCGTGTTTCACAGTCAGAATCGCAAGATATAAACTTGCCATTCTGACTTTTTTTCTCAGAATTGTGATTGCGATTTATAAAGTCCGATTTGTGAGATATAAATTTAGAACTGTGAGATATAAACTCGCAATTCTGAAAAAAAAAAAAAAAGCCAGAATTGTGAGATAAAAAGTCTTTTTTTTTTTTTTTTTTATTTAGTGGCGGAAAGAAGCTTCCATAATTTCGATTACTTGAAATTAAAATGTCTAAAAAAAAAAAAAAATATCATGCTAGTCTTTCATCATTTCGAAATGTGTCATTTAAAATCTTGCTTGATGTACAATGAATTTGGTTGTTTGAGTGGACAAGGCTAAGAATGAACTAGTTATATTATATATTAATCAAATAATATAAACATTGCTTCATGTATCACCTGTGTGTAAGTGTCCTTAATGCTGTAGTCCAACAGAACCATGGTGGAGATTGCAATAGGAACTCCAAAATCTCCAATAGCCCTTCGGAGCTGTGCAAAAGATAAGATTTAATATCACTATGGTCAACACCACTTCATCACACACAGAATCGAGTAAATGCCACACCACATGAACACTGGGATACTGGCTTACCCTGCCAGGGAAAAAAGCGCTGTTCTTGAATTTACGCAGATAGAAGGCAATGAAGAAGGTGCCTGACGTGAGCACCAGGGAGAGGAGAGCGGTGTTTGGCTGGTTTAGGGTTTGAGAGGCATCTGAAGACCTGCCGTCACTGGTGGGTGTTGGTAAAGTAGTGTCATTTTCTCCTCGCCCATAGCAGCTCTTGAGAGGATGATCCATGAAAATCTAAAAACAAACAAACAAACAAAAAAACATTTTAAAAAACGTACCAACCCCAAACCCCAAAGTTTAAACGACAAATAGCATCTCAATACTTTGCCCAGCTTGAAGAAGGTCTCGTAGATGAAGATGAGAGAGATAAGGATGGAGAAGATCTCTTGGGTGAAGCGTGTCACAAATCGCACCAGGAAGCTCCCTTCAAAGGCCACCGTGAGAACTACAATGATGACCAACCAAATTCCAATCCACGCACGTCCTGTCAGAAACTCTATTTCATTGGACTTGCAGAACTGCAAACACATTGTTTCATGGTCACATTCAGTTTTTCCTGCTATATCTTTCCAGTGAAACATTTTATATTTGAGTTTGTTTGTGGGACGAATTCACTAAACAGTTGCACCACACTTTTGCATGCACCAATTCAGCATTATGTACACTATGTAACTTTTTTGTTCAAAAGTAACAACAATAGATCATTATTCCTTCTTCCAAAAAGTGTTTTTGACTTACCCTGATTCACTATGGTAAGCCTATTATAAGTGTTTATATTTTAGACCTGACGGGATGGTTTTCAATGGAAATTGCATATATCTGTGTGTGTCCCGTCAAGTTGCTCCGCCTACTTTGATAGCATGTATGATGTGGGAGTGGCATAGGTTAGTCGTCACAATGAGTGAAAAAGGTTGACTTGGAGCAGCTAAATCTCAAATGTCCATGGAATCACCTGTTTAAAAAAAAAAAAAAAAAAAAAAAACGCCGAACAGAGGAGAATCTGTTGGCAAAAAGTGAATGCGACAGAACTCGTAATAAAACAAGAATCAACATTGGCCTGGCTTTTCAGAGATGGCAAGAACCGAGGGATTGGAAAAATCCCTCAGTTCTCGTAAAAATCTTGTAAAAGAGACGCGGAGATGGCATTTTTATTACTCAACAGGGGAGTAAGGTATTATCTTTTAATAAAAATTGCCATATGTAGCTCTCTAACGGAGTTCATTGTAAAGCATTATCTATTGTGAAGGGTCATCTTCCGCACAGTCACGGAGAGCCACAGCACAACCAAAACAATGTTCTTCTGCAAATGCATAGTTTTTTTAACCACTAGAGGGCCAAAGGTTGCATAGTGTACCTTTCACTAAGCCGGGTACTAAATGCATTGCAATATTGCAACAGCACAGCGAGTATTTCAATTTAATCACTGTCATTTTCAGTCTAAACACCCCTTTATAAGCAAATTAGGCTCAATATAAATGGCACTTTATTCACAAAAATTCATTGCTATTTGAATGCAATTTGAGGGTGCAATCAGTGGGCGCAATTTATTCTTAGTGAATTAGTAGTATATGTATCCATTTATTATAAATACTAACTGAATAGAAGGACTCTTCAAAAACTAGAAGGGGTCCAGAGAAGCCCACCACTAGAAGAGGTTGAGCCCCAAGCAGGCAGAACAACATTCCCTGCACGGCAGTGGAAATAATCAGCTCTGACACACCTATCAAACCATCTGTCTTTTCACCTGGAGAAGAGAGAAATGTTGTACCTTATAATACCTTGTTTTAGTTGCATCATAAAAACAGTGTTTTAAATAATAAAAAGAACAGCTTTAACTAACCCAATAGTCCGCCAAAGGTGATGGCAGGAGAAAGGGCAGCAAAGTAAATAAATATGACTGTGGCCATGCATTGAGGACTTAGGGCATCCTTAAAATCGCTGATGTATTTAGGGTAGCGGCGCCGTGCATCCCGGATAACCCCGCCAAACAGCCGACCCGTTCTCTTAAGAGGATCATCGTCTGCAGGTTTTAAAGGTGGATGAAAAGCTGAAAGAGAACATTGAAGGGTTAGTTTACCCAAAAATGAACATTCTGTCATTAATTACCCTCATGTCGCTCCAAACCCATAAGACCTTCGTTCATCTTCGGAAGACAAATTAAGATATTTTTGATGAAATTTGTGAGCTATCTGGCCTCCGATAGACTGCAATGTTATTACCACTTTCAAGGCCCAGAAAGGTAGTTAAAATAGTCCATGTGACTACAGTGGTTCAACCTTAATGTTATGAAGCGACAAGAATACTTTTTGTGTGCAAAAAAACAAACGACTTTATTCAAAAAATTTCTTCTCTTCCGTGTTAGTCTCCTACGCAGTTGACGTAGTAAACACAGTGCAGCGCTTCCGGGTTCTACGTCAGAACGCTATTTTAAAAGATGTCTTTACTATCTTTCTGGGCCTTGAAATTTGTTATGACATTGCTGTGAACATGGAGATCAGAAAGCTCTCTGATTTCATATATCTTAATTCGTGTTCTAAAAATGAACAAAGGTCTTACGGGTTTGGAGCAACATGAAGGTGAGTAATTAATGACAGAATTTTCATTTTTGAGTGAACTATCCCTTTAAGAATGAATAAAAGGGAGATAAAATGGTCATTCAGTACATTTATTTTGGATGAACAGGAAACTGATCTGTTCACTTATGTATTCTGTATATGACTGAGACCCTTGTACCCATGTCCTCGGGGCTCTTGAGCTCCTTGGCCTGTAGTTTGACCTCTTGCTCATGTCTCTTGTGCAGCATCTCTTTCTGGAAGCGAGCGATAGAATGCAGCAGCTCATCTCCTCCAACCTCAGATGGAGGAAGCACAATACTGCAGTCCAGGAAACTGTTGATTGCTGTCAGCAGGTCCTGGCGCTCATCTGCCAAATATGCCGCCTCATGAAAGTGCTGGAAGGGACGTTCGAAATACCATTTTTACTTAGTGGAAAAACATCTCACAGAGCAGTTAGACAACATACACTTATATTAAAGATGCACTACTGTTCAAAAGTTTGGGGTCAGTAAGATTTGTTTGTTTGTTTGTTTTAAATGAATGCTTTTATTCAGCAAGGATGCATTAAATTTATTTTTTGAAATTATTTTAAATAAATGCTGTTCTTTTGAACTTTCTATTCCTCAAAGAATCTTGAAAAAAAAAAATGCATCTCAGTTACCACAAAAATATTATATTATGACTGTTTTTACTGTATTTTTATCAAATAAATGCAGTCTTGGTGAGCAGAAGAGAAACATTAAACAAATCTTACCAAACCTCAAACTTCAAAAGGGTAGTGCACATTCTCTGAAAGTCTTAATATCTTTTTCAGTAAATATATCTTGTTTTAAGGATTTTTATATATATATTTATATATATATTTTATATATATATATATATATATATATATATTATAATTTTTTGGTGAACTATCCCTTATTTAATGAGACTTGATAGTGTCTTGTGTGCTTACTTTATCCGACATAAGTGTTGATATGGAGCGGCCGATTTGGTGGTAGTCAACATTGGCAGTGGGTGGGCCAAGGAGCACGAAAATAAACCGTACTGGAATCGGGACTTCTAGAACTGACTCTAACAGAACTGCTTCCTGCAGTCTCACAAAGGCCATGGTGGGCTGGTCCAGGAAATCCACGCTACCTGTGAAAACCGAGGTCATCTGCATCAAGACTTTAACATGTGTAGTATGTCATATGTCTACTCTTGTGATATCACAGAGTTAAATACGGACAGTAAACTGACCCACAAGGACAACGGTCGCTTCTGCATCCTCGGGAATCTTCTCAAGCAACTTCAGCTCATGTTTAGATTTGGTCTTGTGCAGACCAAAAAACTGGGGTGTGTCTTTCTGTGGAAACAATGAGGAAAAGGTCTATTATTTACCTTTCTTTGACTCTCAAAAACACACACACTGACTGTAATGAACACAGTACCTCATTCTTATCTAGGTCTACACTGCTGCGTGATTCAAAGTTACGTAGTCCTGCCATGAGCGGGTCTGTGGCAGGGGGCTCAGGTGCTGCGATATGGTTATTGCTATGGTAATGAGATATGAGAGAGCCAAGGCTGGTTGCAGAGATGTTCCGTTTAAACAAGCTGTGCTCCTTGCCATCACTCGGATGACTGACAAACAGAAGAACAAAAAAGCAGAAGATTCAGCTGCATGATCAAAACAATTAAGATGTCCTGAATAGGCGAGTATCTTCAAGGAGATGTTATTAATCGTTTTTGAGACATGCAATGTAATGTTCACATAACCTGTGTGAACTAACCTGTGTTTGAGGAGCAGGGCTCGGAGCACGTTGGCTCTGTCCTGTGCTCTGATCTGATCTGAGATGATCATCTGCTCCACAACCTGATGAGCAATACCAGGAAGGGTCTTCTGGTCCAGGTCCAACAACACTGCACCTGTAAAATTATATAATCAACATATCAGACACCAAAAGGCATTGCTTCCAAAACACACCACAAAACGTAATTACAGCGAAAGCGTTTTAGTCACAGCTGGCTTTTAATCACAGATGTCTTTTTACAAAGTCTTTATTTTGTCTTTGGGGTCTAATAGAATAAGCTTTCATGCTTGAATGTTCAAAAAAACACTTTATTTGTCACATATTTTACATTATTGCAGCACCTCTCTTCCCAGTCTGTCAGTAACACACTGTTTAGTTCTTGTCTCTATGAAGCCCCTCCTTCTGAAAAGCACAGTGTTCTCTGATTGGTCGGCTGGATCAGTGTATTGTGATTGGTCAACTGCTTTAAGCGTGTTTCAGAAATGTCACGCCCCTTACCATAACCACAAGTTTCAACACACTAAAGCAACTCAACCAGGCCTCACCCTAGTGTTGTCAAAAGTACCGACTTCAGTACCATGTCGGTACTGAAATTTTAAAAATGTTACACTTTGAGCGCTGTCCAGCGGATTCGTAAACACCTCTGATTGGCCATTGTGTTCATGCGGTCAACATATATGTCTATGATTGGCTACAATGATTAACGCACAGGAGTGTTTGAATTTGAAAGCGGGAGCGTTTGAAATCAGGTGTCTATCAGTGCACTGGTCCGCTGATAGACGCCTGCTTTCAAACACTCCCATGTGTATCTGTGTAAGCGCTCAGTGAATAGCGTCATTGATGACTATTTACGCTTTTGAAGCGTTGATCATTGTAGCCAATCACAGACATATCTGATGAGTGTGTCAACACAATTGCCAATCAGAGGTGTTTATGAATCCGCTCAACAGTGCTCAAAGTGTCACAATTAAAATCGACTTGGTTCTGAAGTCTGTACTTTTGACAAACTTCCTCACCCCCTATATTTTGCGTATGGGAATTATTTAAATGAAGAATATTGTGATTTGTAGCATTTCAGGGAGTTCAGAAACAGCACACACTGATATAAAGAATAAACATTTTTGGAGTGGATTGTGTGCTTTTTAACTTTGCAGAACTTTTTCATGCTCAAACAGCAACATTACACACTAAAGAATGTTGAAAATGTAAAAAAAGCATAAAAGGTCCTGTTTAAATATATAAGGAATAAAAAGAATATACGCAAGCATTAAATTCATCTAATATATTTTAATAAAACAACTGAACCAAAAATAATAAAAATATTATTATATAATAAAAATAAAATATTATATTTTATTCAATAATAAAATAATTGTATTTCAGTCATTTCAGTGTCCTCTCTCACCATGTGAAATGGTCTTGCGGAGCTCCAGCAGGCTGCGGAATGAGAGAGAAGCTACATGAGGTTTCCCCCAGCGTTCGGTCTCCACCTCCACATCCTCCTCAAACTTGATCCAACGAGCTGTTTCCCTCCACTGCATCTCCTGGTTCTTATCCATCACTAACTCGTTCAGCTCAACAAACACCTGAGAGAACACATACATTTTTGATTTACATTAACTTTCTTATACAGCTTTCCAATACAGCTGATCTGATGGAAAGGCATCTGATTAAGTTATGAGAAGTTATGTGTTCATTGAATCAGGTTTGGATTGTTAAACATTTTCCATAAAATATAAAACGGTTTAAAAACACCTCACAACCTTTAGCAAAACAAAAAAGTACTTATATAGTTCATGCATCATGGCAGGTAAAACTATACACTTTGTTAGAGGAAGCAGACTATATCTGCAGTTCTTTCAGACAAGAGCAATCTTTTCAGGCAAGCCAGTCAAAAATACTGTGTTGTCAGTAGAGCTGTTCAGTTTGTTGTCCTAAAACTAATTTCAAGCATTTGAAGTTCCCTGAGGAAATTCTAATCAGATTTTAGAATAGAGGTTAATGCAGTATGTGGTTAACACAACCTGAAGAGACTTTACATTATTACACACCTCAAATGTGAATCCTGACTATTTTGTGTGCTTTGAAAATTGCAGTTTAGGATAAATAAGCTACACTGCCATTCAAAAGTTTGGGTTTGGTAAGATTTGTATTGTTTTTGAAAGATTCTTATACTCATGAAGACTGCATTAATTCGAATCAAAAATAAAGTAAAAATAGTAATATCATTGTGGCAAGCAGGGTGAGGCCGAGAGCCATGGGAACGGAGCGATGCCGGTGGAGTGAGTGTTAATGAGCCACACCGGTCTCGAGTCTCACGGAGGAGCTCCGGAAGGATAAAAGGAGGAGTGATGACAGCGAAGGACAAGAGAGGACCAGGCCTGGACTTTATGTTGTTGTTTTTATTATGTTTATCTGCAGCAGTCGTCCATGAGAGGCTGCCGCTTCAAGGCATGAACACACCAAGCCGACGGTCGGCCGCCAGGCAGCTTTTGTTCGTTGGCCGACTAAGTTTTCTCAGTGTGTTCCGCACCGTCAGCTGAAGTTGGTACTCGTCTGCTTTTTTTCGGCCGATTCGACATGTTGAATCGGCGTCGGAGCTCGTCGGTCCGTTGGGCCATCTGATCATTCTGATTGGCTGTTCAGCTACTGCCACCTGCTGGTACGGAAAGGTATTTCATCTTACGCAGGCGCAGAACGGACGTGCTACTTGGTCGTCGGCTGTCGACCGTCGGTTTGGTGTGTCAGGCCAACTTTGGACCCAGACGCTGCTGACATGAGCCAACCCCGCAGTCTGCTTTCGTCGCCACTAGTTCGTTGGCGTCGGTTTGGTGTGTTCCTGCCTTTACTAGCATTTTGTTGTTTAGTTTTGGATTAAAATTTTACGTTGAACATTTGCCGGTTCCTGCCGCCTTCTTCCATGAACTTTAAACATTGTTACAATTGTGAAATAGTATTTCAATTTGAAATGACTGTTTTAAATATATCCAAAAATGTAATTTATTCCTGTGGTGGCAAAGCTGAATTTTCAGCAGCCATTTCTCTAGTCTTCAGTGTCACATGATCCTTCAGAAATCGCTGATGATTTGCTGCTCAAGAAAAATTTTAACTATTAGCAATGTTGAAAATGGATGTGCTGCTTAATATTTTTGTGGAAACCATTTTTTTCTGGATTCTTTGATGAATAGGAAGTTGAAAAAAACAGGATTTATGTGAAATAGAAATCTTTTGTAACAATGTAAATGTCTTTACTGTCACTTTTGACCAATTAAATGCAATTTTGACCAATATTAAAAGTATTCATTTCTTTTGGAAAAAATCCCCAAACTTTTGAATGGTAGTAGTGTATATAAGGACTACAATGGTCACCTCATTGGAAAACCAAATAAACTCACATCCTTGTGAAATCTGTAGCCCTTGTTAGCAATTTGCGTTTTTAATCCACATAATAGCTGTATGTAATTTATGTTGTAGAACAAAACATTAAAGTCTCTTTAAGTACTTATTCTAAAAAAAAAAAAAAAGTGCCATTATATAATGACTGAACAGCTCCATACGAGTACAGTTTTGCAAATGTAAGCTTAGTTATACACAGTTCTGATATTGTGACCATTTTCTGCCTTCAACAACACCAGAGGTACAGATGTGGTGTCAGCAAACAAGTGGGAATTAAAAACCACACGCAAGCTTCAGCTGTTCCACAAACCAATCATACCAGCTCTGTGCCGCCCTACCTTCAGCTGTTGGGCATGACGAACCCTGTGGTCCATGTAGTAGGGCCATGATCTCCTCTGATAAACAACAGCAGGCTCAGTGAGCCAGTAGTAGTGATACTGCAGCTTTGTTTGTACAGCATGCAATCTAAAACTATTTCCTCCCTAGTATAAGGAAGCATTAAAGCTAAAGAGTGCAATTTGCTCAATATTTAAACTATTATTGGGTTGATTTCCTGAAAAGTTTCAAAGCATTGATGTTTTCGTTTGAGCATTTTGACCAGCCAAACACAGCAATATTGACTCAACCAATTGTGTGAGTTTTAAGATTTTAATAATCATATTTTTCAGATTCTATTTGGTGACACTATAAACTACGCACTTCAAATTTAAGGTGATACTCATGACATTTACTACATCAAACGCAACGCCTAGAAAACAGCTCCAAGTGGAAGGGGAAAGATAATCTAGTTAGCTGTTATCTCACCTCATGTGGGGTCCGATCCAGCTTAGTGCGGATACGACTGCTGGGTTCTTTGTGGTCCTTGCCAATGTGGACCACCTGACCTTTAGCGCTCTTCTTAACCAGGTGCCGCCGCACACCAGGGACATCTTCAAACCTGTGACCTGCGAGAAAGACAGCAAGACAATGCTGAAATACTAAACCAAAAGTTGAAAACAACAAACAAGTCAGAACAACACTGAATCCATTGTAACACACTAGAAGGTTTTTGAGTATCAGTAACTCAGTGCTTACCTATCCTTGACAATACTGGCTACTTTACACACAATACTCAACATCCAAACACTGAAAACTCAACTGAGCGGTCACTAGAGCATGACTCAGTTTTATGTCTCAAAATGATCTATTGTTTGGTCAAATCGTCTGTATATTCAGCACACACACATGGGTACAAAAGAGACGTCAAAGGCACAGTTGTAGTGGGCAGCTCTGCACCCTTTGAGAATGTCCACATTCCTGAATCACAGCCATAGATGGTTAGATGTACAGCCTGAAAACATGATTTATTCTCAGAAGAATGAGAACAGAAAGGTAAATAAAGAAGTCCTTTATAACCTTAGAAAAAACAGAGAAGCAGAGGGAACAAATACATTTTCTTGCACTCAAAACACGTCATTGATGATCTATGATCTACTGAAATGCGTAATACACACTACTTAATACTGAAAAACAACCAATCTCACTAATAACCAATATAATGCTGCACTATACAGTATATCTAAAACTATACATACATACATGCATGTATATATATATATATATATATATATATATATATATATATATATATATATATATATAAATAAAATACACAGTTCCCAATGAAAAGTTGAAAAAAAAATATTGCAAATAAATGCTGTTCTTTTGAACTATTCGTCAAAAAAAAAAAAAAAAAAAATCAGAAAAAAAATGTATCAATTTTCACATTGATATTAAGAAATGTTTCTGGAATATCAAATCAGCATATTAGAATGATTTCTGAAGGATCATGTGACGCTGAAGACTGGAGTAACGATGCTGAAAACTCAGCTTTGCTATTACAGGAATAAATTACATTTTAAAATATATTAAAACAAAAACAAATATTTTAAATTGTAACAATATTTCACAATATTACTGTTGTTAGTAAAAGACTTCTTACAGACCTCAAACTTATGAAGGACAGTATATAATAAAATATAATATATATTTAACATCCCCCTGTGGTGAAAATCAAGTTTTTAATGTTGTTTATATGTCTATGTGGTGTTTTTAATATGCTTTAAGATAAACCATGTGCAAATTCATAAATCAACACCATTGCTGAGTATTTCCTATTTAAAATTGCAGTGATCTAAAGACAGTTTCAAAAACGAGGATTGAAATCGCTGGTGTTTCTGACGTCACAAACTACCTTGTACAATCATGTCAACGTGCCGGTGGGCTTTAGTGTAGCCCCTCCAGTTCGCACCTGCCCGCTCCAAGCGGGACACGAACTCGGGCCTGTCCGCATGGGAGTTGGACGCTCTAACAAGGAGGCTAAAGGCTGCAGCCCCTAGCGTTTCTAGAGCATCTCTTAAAATCAGGGGAGTGAGGTTTGCACGGACAGCTCTTTCTAGCCTACATCTGTTACACTCACCCCCCTAAACCTCACTCCAATCCGGGTCACGGCACCAATCTAGCCCCTCCAGTTCGCACCTGCCCGCTCCAAGCGGGACGCGAACTCGGGCCCGTCCGCATGGGAGTTGGATGCTCTAACAAGGAGGCTAAAGGCTGCAACCCCTAGCATGTGGTGGTATATTTTTCTGTTGATATGAAATTGTGTAGATTTAGCAATATAGCGGGCGAATGATGTATATAATGATATTAGGATGAACTATATACCTTTCTGAGTTGTTCAAAGCGTTTCTAAGGATACTGATTTTTAGAAGGCAGCTGTCTGACTCTGACATGGCGAACGGGAACATGGTTTGTGTAACATTAGAAACACATTATTAGCTGTTTGATAATGTAGTCAAGCAAAAGGGTAATCAATATTTATTACCGTTATGTTGTAAAGAGCGATACCATTGTGTAGCGTTTACCTCAGTAAAGTTGACCGAGTGGATCTCTGATCCACGTATATTAAATCAAGCAAGGGTGTAGAGTTACATTCAGGCTATTTTAAGGAAAGGAAAAAATGTTTAAATATGTCACTTTGGTGATCAAAGATGAGTTTTAATGGATAAAATTATTGACTACAGGGGGACTTCAAATATAAATAAATGTTAAAACTAATTTTCGTCAAATTTTACACAAACACATACTCACTCTTAATGCCATCCAGGTCAACCGTGGCGAGCGTCTGTGCCTCGCTCTCATCAGTGGGCATGTGTTGGTAGTGTGCGAGCGCAGTGCCCGTCATGTTGCCTGTGCGGCGCCGCTCGTGCAGATCATAGCTGCGGCCGGGCTTAGAGTTGCCGTCTGGCGAACTCAAACTTGGAAACAAACATGGTGCGGACACTCGTCTGCCATTGGGCAGATTACGAACCCAATTTCTGCCCCTGCAGAGTTAACAGAACATGGTTAGGGTGAGCACATACATGTATGTAATCTATGAGTGCGCACATGTTCACTTACACTGTTGCTGTAACATCTTCTGGGATGCTGATACTGGTGTGAAGTGTTGAATGGGGTATGATTGACACTTTTCGATGAGGTGAGGCTTTACCGTTCTTTTTTACAGTGGAGTTGGGGTCATCTTCTGATACAAAAAACTGCAGGCCAACAAGAGAAAGGTTAGCAAGGTCATGACATGTTGTGTGTGTATGTGTATGTGAGCTTTGATTACCTCTGCCTGCTCGGTGTACGCCTCTGTGTCCGTGTCCGGTGTAGGTGTGGTGGTGACATTGCCCTCTCTGTCCTGCTGGCTGCAGGAATCTTCATCCACCTCTTCATCCTCATCATCCTCATCTATCGGGGGAGCTGCTCCCATGGATGAACTCCTCCTCCGTCCTGAGTCCTTCCGCTTCCTCCCGGTCTTTTTCCTCCGGCCCTCTGGGAGTTTTGACAGAGGGTGGTGAATGTGTAGAGAGGTGTGGCGGTGATCTACAAATAACACAAACATGACAGACTTAGAAGAGCTTCACTATGGAGCCCCTAAAGGGACATGTTGATGGTCAAAAAAATCAGATGGCAGGAAAAATTATATTCCAATGGTTTTGTGTTCTCTCACAAAACATCTGCGTTCCCTCACAAAACTTTTGTGATGGAAATAATATGAGGCAGGATGAAAAACTATATTTCAGTGCTTAGATTTTCTGGAAACACAATAGTTTTGTAAGAGAATGCAAATGTTTTGTCAGAGACCACAAAGTTTCTCAGTGGAACGCAATTCTTATTATTCTTGAAATAAAATTCATGTTTTTTTGTCTCTAAAGTTCACATTCGGTGATAAATAGCAAAATTCTAGAAATAAAAACAGCACTGAACAGTTACATAAATATTCTAATTTTATATAGTTGTTTATGATAACCAGTGTTGGGGGTAACGTATTACAAGTAATGCAAGTTACGTAATCAGGTTACTTTTTTCAAGTAATTAGTAAAGTAATGCATTACTTTTAAATTTACAACAAAATAACTGAGTTACTTTTTCAAATAAGTAACTCAAGTTACTTTATTTTCCCATTTATTGACTGACAGCTCTCCTGTCCCCATTTTGAGAGAAATCGGGAGTAAGTGCAAAGGTGTTGTGTGCGCTGTGTGAACATGATGGCTATTCTAGACTAGTTCTAGACTAAATGTGAGCATACATTTACTCATTTACTTCTTCTCCTGTGTCCTATTCTTCTGTATTCCAGAATGCCAACACAGCTGAAAGGCTTGTTTTTTTGAGCTGCGCCCTCTACTGTACAGGAATTTGTGAAGTTGTGAATTTTTATTTCCTTCAGCCTGAGGCTTATTCATTTCACTTTTGGTGTGAAAAGGCCTTGCTAAAAATAGAACTTTTTTTTGCTGTTATAAAAACAAATAAACAAACAGCCCAGCCCAGATGAGGAAAAGTAACTCCATAAAAAGTAACAAAGCAACACAATTAGTTACTTTTTTAGGGTGTAATATTGTAATGAATTACTTTTAAATGTAAGTTTCCCCAACACTGATGATAACATTCTCTAGACTGAGGCTATAGACCAGACGCATCAGGAGTCAAGCTCTCACACTCAAAGTCCTCCTTGTTGAATGTGCGGTGTTGTTCGATGGGCACGCGCTGGGCGGGCGTGAGGATCTGCTGGAAGCGCTGCACTCCTAGTGCCTTGTTCAAGTCCCCTTCATCATCGTCGTCACATCGCTGGGGGGGAGAATGCACTGCAACAGGCTACACATAACCAGAGAGAAAAATATTAACTTTCATTTCTTTGCAAATAGCTTTTGATACTAGTGGCTGTGCAAGAAAGCAGACATGCATTCTCAGGTTCTTCAACTTATTTCTATATTATAGCAAGGCCAGGCAAATTCATTTTATACCACATTTAAAGGGATAGTTCACCCAAAAATGAAAATTATCCCATTATTACACACCCTCAAGCCATTCTAGGTGTATATGACTATCTTCTTTCAGATGAACACATTCGGAGATATCCTGACTCTTGCAAGCTTTATAATGGTAGTGAATGGAGGTCAGGATTTTGAAGCCAAAAAAAAGCGCATCCATCCATCGTAAATTTAATCCATACAGCTCCAGGGGGTTAATAAAGGCCTTCTGAAGTGAAGCGATGTGTTTGTGTAAGAAAAATATCCATATTTCAAACCTAAACTAAAATAACTAGCTTCTGACAGACGGCCGTACGCATACTGCGCAAGTCGACTTGCGCCACAAGAGTAACCCCTGACGCGATGTATGACGCAGGATGTAGGAGTATCGTAAGCTTATATGTCTCTCACAGTTCAAACAAATAGGCCTGTAAAACAAACTCAAGCTCCTCTTCTCTTATATCGAAATCATCCGATATTTCTCTTAAATTTCTTGTTTTAGACTTCTAATTCGTTTTCTTTTGTTTTGCTCTTTCCTCTAAGCTTCCGCGTTCATCATTGCGTCATGCGTCGGGTCAGAGGTTACTCTTTCCACACTAAATCGATGCGTACAGCCGTCTGCAGGAAGCTAGTTATTATAGTTAATAAAGTTTTAAATATGGATATTTTTCTTACAAAAACACATCACTTCATTTCAGAAGGCCTTTATTAACCCCTTGGGTTATGGATTATATTTATGATGGACGCATTTCTTGGGGGCTTCAAAACACGCCCCCCGTTCACTACCATTATAAAGCTTGGTAGAGCCAGGATATTTTTAAATATATCTCCAATTGTGTTCATCTGAAAGAAGACAGTCATCTGAAAGAAGTCATATACACCTAAGATGGCTTGAGGGTGAGTAAATCATGGGATCATTGTCATTTTTGGGTGAACTATCCCTTTAATACACAATGGTAATTCAAAGTGCTTTACATAAAATTATTTAAACATGATCATCTAATAATCAGATGCATAAAAAAAAACAATTAAAAGTTATTTATAATGTATTAAACACAAATATGGAGAAAAGAGAAGAACATATACATAAGATGATACTTTATTTGTATAAATCTTATACAAATAAGATCATACAAAAGACATTCTAAAGGAACGACCAATCTAAGGAAATTCTATTAAATCTTCTACTTAAACTATGATAAGAAAACAAATAAAAGTCCCTTTTACACTAATACTAAAACAGATTAAAAAACAACAACTTTAAAATAGATCTTTTCAATTGCTTTAATATACAATTTATCATCACTGCTTCTTGTAATATTCAATAAACAAGCTATTTGGTCCATACTTATCAATACTGTAATGGCATACAGTAATACAAGGCATAAAAATAATGTGGTAAAACAAGGGCTCAAGGTTTGCCTGGTTAGCCCCTGCTGGTATATGCTGGAACTACACAATCTGGCTCCAAATTCCACTGACCGTCCACAGTTCAAAATTACCTGTGCATTCTAATTAAATACTTTATTTTGCAAGCCACACATGAATTCCAAATATTTTGTTATATTACAGTAGGTAGTTTAGCAGTTGTGATTTTTTTTTTCTTCTTTTTCCTTAAATTTTACAATTTCCCTTCAGTGAATCAGTGTTGCCATGTCATTTTCCTGCATTTTCTCTGCATTTACAGCTCAAGTGACTGGTTAAATGAAAACTTTCACTCAGAACTGAGTGCTCATGAGCAAAGACTTCCAGGGGTCTTGCGCCACCCAATTAACTGCCAATGACATAAAAGTGAATGCAAATGGATGTTTTTCTGTAGGTATTTCAAAGTAATTTCCATATCAATAGACGTTTACGGACGTCCATTCTCTTTCGCTCTCTCTCTACACACTCATCCTCTCATTCCGTGTTTTCTCCCCCGCTGTCTGTGGTATGCTATCCTGAGGATAAACTGAGGCTTGTGGTCTTGTGCTCCATTTAATTCAGTGTTTTGACAGGGGGGCCGCTCTCCGGGTAAAACTAACATGTCCACAGATACCAGGCTCTGGCATGCACATGCTCAATCAAGACACAGCATCCTGTAGCTCATCCCACCTATGCCACAGAGAGTGAGTCAGCACTCCTACAGCCACTCACAGAGGCTGTTGCTCAAGTAGATCATGACTAATGTGTCGACGACACAAATGAAGCATTGTCTTACTTATAAAGCTGTTGGATCATAGGAGGCTTGCTGGGTAGCCTTGTTAAGAAGCCTGGTAAGACACCAGCATACCAAATACCCAATGCTGTGGACCAGAAATCACAATATGCAGTAGTGACCAGCTGATCTTGTCAACTGTTTAGACAGTAATGACGCCGAAAGGTATCTGCAGTGTATAACCATAGCAACCACATAGGTAGCTGTCAAGTAAAGGAAGCAGAGGATGTGATATCAAGAGTTACAAGATGTAATCAGACACTTATTCACACCCCCAGCCTCTGACATCTTCGGCCATATCTATAGTCATATCCTGATCCCTTACACGGGTCATCTTCCTATTTGAAGAATTACCAGTGCTTAAGACAATATGATGCAGGCATACAGTTAAGTTATATTTACTAATAGTCAGAGAACAGTCTGAACAGAAAACGTTCATGCACACAAACAAGTAACAGGACTATGATATAATTATATAAGCATATTGAGACGCCATGTCAAGTGGATTTTTATGGAGTCAAGTGGATTTTTAATGCGAAATGTATTTTATTTTGGAATTAAGTAGCATTGATTATCAAGCATGTGTAAAATGCTGTGACAGAAACCTAAATCCAAATTTGGTCCGTCCAATGACATTTCAGTTTCTACAAGTCATTTGCATAATATTTTGGAACATAAAAGAAGTCAAAATATCAAAGATGCTCTTCTCAATACAACTAAATTTCACTGTCTATCAAGTCAAGTTGGTTTATTAAAACCACATACTTGGACTTAGACAGGATTTGAACCCAGATCCACTTAGATAGAATTCCAGATTTAAAGTCCCCCTGTGGTGAAAATCAAGTTTTTAATGTTGTTTAAAATGTCTATGTGGTGTTTTTAATATGCTTTAAGACAAACCATGTGCAAATTCATAAGTCAACACCATTGCTGAGTATTTTCTCTTTAAAACTGCAGCGAAAAAAAAAACAGTCTCAAACCCACGGTTTGAAATTGCTGGTGTCTGTGACATCACAAACTACCTTGTAACCAATCATGTCAACGTGCTGGTGGGCTTTAGCATATCATTAACAGCAAACTAGCAGGAGAGTCTCGAGAGAAGAAAGGTTATCCCGGTATATTTTTCAGTTGATATGAAAAATCGTGTAAATTTAGCAATATAGCAGGTGTATAATGTACATTAAGATGTTATGATGAACTATATGACTTTCTCCACTGACGTTCTGAGTTGTTCTTAAAGCGTTTATATGGATATGATGTTAGAAGGCAGCTGTCTGACTTGCGATCAGGAACATGGTTTGTGTAACATTAGCAACACATTATTAGCTGTTTGTTAACAAAGTCAAGCAAAAGGCTAATCATATTAATAACCATTATGTGTCCGACGTTGTAAAAAGCGATACCATTGTGCAGCGTTTACCTCAGTAAGTTGACCGAGTGGATCTCTGGCACGAGCAAGTGGAGGCGGGGCTAATTTGCATATTCATTGAGCAATGTATACTAAATGAGGCAAGGGTGTAGAGTTACATTCAAGCTATTTTAAGGCATGAAGAATTTTTTTCACAGAAAAAAAAAGTTTAAATATCTCATTTTGGTGATCAAAGATGTTCTCAGAAAGTTTTAAGGGATAAAACTGTTGACTACAGGGGGATTTTAAGGCTTGTTCACACAAAGTTTTTGCAGTGTAAATGTGCGCTAGATGGACATTTTTTTCATTCCACTGCCCTGCATCTTGCATTTTTAACACAAAAAAGATTTAGTGTGAAAGGCCGCTTATACAGTATGTCTTGCACCATATCCTGATCAGTCACGGCCCAATAAAGCAAAAGGCAATAAAGGTATATGTTAATTGGAGTTTTTGTCCTAAACTTGACCGCACAAGTGACACTACACTCTAAAAATGCTGGGTTAAAAACAACTCAAGTTGGGTTAAATATTGGCAAACCCAGCGGTTGGGATAAATGTTAGACATAACCTGCTGGGTAGTTTTATTTAACTCATCTTTTGTTTAAAAATTCTACATTGCTGGCTTAAAATTAACCCAAGAGGGTTGGAAATTAAAAATCAGACACATAATTACTAGAAGCAACAGTAATAATCAAAAGGTGAACATTTATTAATAAGCAATTTAATAAATGTTTATTATTTAATTATTATTTATTAAACTTAATAATAAATGTTAATTTTTTAAACATAATAATACATGATAATTTCCTAATCTTAATACTGTTCAATTTATTTTGGGTTCATTTCAACCCTCTACAGCACAGTGTTGCCCTCAGGCAACTGAAAATTTTCTTAAGCCCTATGTTTAGTAAATTTTTCTTTAAATGATTACAACCAATTAGAAAGGTCGAGAAAGTACCAAAGAACAGTCCAGTAAGGTGTGACTATCAAGCACCATTTAAAGGTGGGACGTCCTGTTCTGACACATGTTCACAGGAGCACATGGTGTGAGAAGGCGGCAAGATTATTTGCTTTAGTAATCTTATTTAAAATGACATGAACTGTACATAAAAAATGTGTGTGTGTATGAAGGTGTAGAGAAGCCTTTTGTCAGGTTTTATGAAGTTTTATTTTATTTTGCATGTTCAGAAATTCAGTTTTTCCTTTTCGTTGCCTCAGGGCAACGTTGTGCGTTCGATTTTTTGGACAATACCTCACATTGGCCATAATGTGTTATAAGAAGGGAAAGATGCAGGGTTCCTGGGTGTGCAGGAACACCCAAAGTGATGTGCAAAAATTGTACCATACACCACTATTTCACAGCAGAAAAGAACTGCTTATTACATGTGGTACATTATATGGCATGACACACTACATGATACAAACATATGCATGTATCAAATTCAATATATCAATGTGTTTCAAGTGTTTTTCCCTTTTTACTTAGTGATTTCTCGACATTTAAAAAAAAAAAAAATTGTGATTTTGATGATAATTTTCTCTATGATTCTGTACCATTGTTGCACAACGTTGCCCTGAGGCAACAAAAAAATATTTTTTCATGTGCCATCAAAATGTGTGCAGTAGAAGGGTTAATTGAGAAATACAGTAATTTTTAAACAATAGTAGAGTTAAATAAAACTACCCAGCAGGTTGGGTCAAACATTTAACCCAACTGCTGAGTCAAAACAACCCAAATGCTGGAAACTGAAATGTTTGTCCATTTTTAACCCAGCATTTTTTATATTGTAGATTTTGTCATTGAGCTCTGTCTACTCTAGAACTGATTGTGCTGCATCACATCTCATTTTTATGTTTTGTGACAGACTAATCGCACACCGCTGGAATCTTGTCACGACCCCGTTTAGGAAACGGTACACATACTTTTTACCTCGCCGAAGGCACCAAGTCAGGACTACTACTGGTGCCCGAGATGCATGAGGCCCCTATAAACACACACTCACATTCCACCTCCTCAAATCCATCTGTCTCTGATTTGGCTCCATCATGGACACCTGACTCAAATATTTCTGATATAACTCAAAGTATTGTGTTCCTGAATATTGAATTCTCTACACAGGGTTTCTTTTTTTTTCCCCAAAGGATGAAATGTGATTCTCCTGTCACTTCACTTTCATCCCTCCATCTACACAGTGAGAACCTCATATTGACTTACATTTTCCCACAGAAGTGTCATTGCCTCTGTGAGATCTGAGCACCGTTTTTATATCGGGCACAATGGTCAGACTGAATGAGCTAAAATCCTCCAGAATTACACGATCGTTTTACCAGACAGAAAATGACTTCACACACAATCAGCTGGTGACCTTTTTTTAGCCCTTTTATGTCATCACAAAAACCCCAGAACTTCTGCATAATCTTCAAACACCATCATGTAATCAGGTATTAAAATTTTGTTTCAGGATGTTCCATTCCACCCACTTTGAAGAGATATTTATTTCAAAAGCCATTTCCTGTGACAACTTCCACTTTATGTAGGAAATGATATAATAAACTGATATCATCCCTTCATTTTTTGAAGAATGTTAATCAACTACACTGAATTTGTTTTCTATATTTAGTCATTTTGTGTTGTTTTACACTAAAAATAAGATAAATTCACTTTTGCAAAAGATATAAAGACCTGTTTTCACAAAACAAAACTTTTTTAAAATAAAGATCATTTTTAAAAATGTAATACATTTTATTGACTACACTTATGTATATATTTGAAATTAAGGAAATGTACATTTTGAGGAAAAATAGTTTCACAAAAATAATGAAATATTTTTTAAATTAATAATCTAGGTTTATGCCTAGAAAAATGTCAATTGGGTATAAGAAAAGTATACTTCATTCAGGATTTTCTGAAAACAAGTCTTAATATGTTACAAAATTTGCTTCTGATGCAAATGTGTCTTGTTTTAAGGATGTTTAGCTATTTTTACTAGGAAAAAAAGATTAAAAATTATATTTGCATTGTGTATCTTGTTTGCAACCCTTGTTTCTCTGTATCTGTATTGTATTTCATCAGTATGTGTTTTCACTGCAACACTGATATATAACCTAATACATTTAGGCCTGGTTTCACAGACAGGGCTTAGATTAAGCCAGGATTAAGCCTTAGTTGATTAAGGCATTTAAGTAGCTTTTATAAATGTGCCTTATAAAAAACATTACTGGTGTGCATCTTGAGACAAAACAATGGCACTGACATTTGCTTTCATTTAAAACAGCTCAAACATGCATTTAGTCTGGGACTAGGCTTAAGCCTTGCACGTGAAACCAGGGGTTAAAGCTTTAATTACAGTCTTGTTCCATAATTATATGCCTAACAATCATCCACTGTTCAGATGATTATTTAACAAGCTATTTTAACATTATTCACACTGAAAACTCATCAATATGAGCTTTTTCAATAAGATTGATTTTAAGTTTGAATTCTCGATTGTCACTGCTGAGAGCCCCTGTACCCACCTTGAGCGTAAGCAGGAAGTCCATCAAGACACGAGGAGCGATAAACCACCCAGATGAAGGTTAATTAATAGACTACAGTTACATATTTCAAAATATTTAAAAACCAAGACACAATCTGCACAGTTTGTCTTCATCACAGCTGTATAATGGCAGAACATGTTCCTCAGATGTAAATTGATTTCTGGGAATGGCACATTAGGCGGCTCTGTCTCCATAGTTACACAGATTGTTTTTAAATCTTATTCTAGTACATCAGACCCCTGGAGGATAAATGGCAATTGTTTCAATAAGTGATCTGACCACTGCTAGAGTCTCTACAAATCAGCAGAACAGGTACTTAATGATGTCCCTAAACACATATACCACACAACAATCACCCTTCACTGAAAATAAACCAAACCAGTGCATCCGAACTTCGGCAGCTATTTACACCAGAGTTCCTCCGTTCCAAAGAAAACACAAAGTTGAAAGACTTTGGAGAGCCAAAGTCAGAGATCTGCTGCTTTCTTTATTACCTCTAAATGGTCAAACCGAACAAAAACAGATTTGTTAAACAATCCTGATACCAATTCTAACAATTACCGGATTGATTTTTAAGGAACACATAACATTGCAACTACAAAACGTCTTGCTGTTGAGCTGTACTTGAGGGGCTGCACGCCAAAAACAACCGACCAGTGTAGTCAGATTCACAAACAAAGGACTCTTATGAGTCTGTTCTTTTTAGTGAATCAAAAACATATACAGTTGAGCTCAAAAGTTTACATACCCCTTGCAAAAATAAGAAGGATCATGAAAATTGCATGTTATTTTTATTTAGTACTGTTCTGAAAAAAAAAAAAAATGTACATGATGTTTTCATAAAGTCGACAAGACAAAAAAATAGCTGAAATTATAAAAATGACTTTACATACCCTTGATTCTTAATACTGTGTGCGGTTATCTGGATGATCCACGACTGGTTGTTTGTTTTGTGATGGTTGTTCATGAGTCTCTTGTTTGTTCTGAGCAGTTAAACTGAACTCTGTTCTTCAGAAAAATCCTCCAGGTCCTGCAAATTCTTTGATTTTCCGGCATCTTTTGGATATTTGAACCCTTTCCAGCAGTCACTGTATGATTTTGAGATCCACCTTTTCACACTGAGGACAATTGAGGGACTCAAACACATCTATTAAAAAAGGTTCAAACATTCACTGATGCTCCAGAAGGAAACATGATGCATTAAGAGTCAGGGGGTGAAAACATTTTGAATTAGATGAACAGGATAAATTGCAAAATTTTTTGTCTTCTGGGAAACATGTAAGTATCTTTTGAAGCTTCTGAAGGGCAGTACTAAATGAACAAATATGATCTTTAAACAAAATCAGAAAAACTTGCACATCATCTTCTTATTTGTTTCCTTCTGGAGCATCAGTGAATATTTGAACCTTTTTTAATAGTTGTGTTTGAGTCCCTCAGTGTGAAAAGATGGATCTCAAAATCATACAGTCACTGCTGGAAAGGGTTCAAATATGCAAAAGATGCCGGAAAATCAACGAATCTGCAGGGCCTGGAGGATTTTTCTGAAGAACAGAGTTCAGTTTAACTGCTCAGAACAAACAAGAGACTCATGAACAACCATCACAAAACAAACAACCAGTCATGGATCATAACCACACACAGTATTAAGAATCAAGGGTATGTAAACTTTTGAATGGGGTCATTTTTATAATTTCAGCTATTTTTTTTTTTTTTTTTTTTTTTCTTGTGGACTTTATGTAAACATCTGTTATGTGAAATAGCTTATTCATGACAGTACTAAATAAAAAATAACATGCAATTTTCATGATCCTTCTTATTTTGTTAAAATGATTAACATTTTTGCATATTCTGCGAGTGGTATGTAAACTTTTGAGCTCAAATGTACCAGTGACCAATGTAGCCCGATTCCTAAACCAAATGATTCTTATGAGCCGGTTCTTTTCAAAGAATCACAAACATACAGCGCAACCAGTTTGTAGTTGGATTCTCGAACAGATGAATAGTTCAAAAAGGCGATTTAGACGTTTGAATCAGTCTGAAACATGGCCCAGTATAATTTACAGCAGGAATGCCTTAAAAAAAGTAATCAGGGTCATTGTAAACCTGCCCAAACATTTAGTGTGTAATAGGCAGGGGTGCACATAACTTTTTCGGTCTGGTTCTCAAGGGAGCACCTGGACATCTTGCTTGGTACTCACACTTTGCTTTCCTCACTGTCTTCTTTTCTCTCAAACATGGCAGATGATAATAATTATGTTTTCTGTTTGTTTGTTTGTTTTTATTAACATTAATGACAGACGACAGCAAGAATATTCGGCTGCTGCCACTTTAAGACAGAATGCACGCACAGACTGACTGACACACATCCGGTTTCTTTCTCAACTGTTCGCTAATGACAAGCAAAACAGGTATTTTGACATAATTTTGTGTGTATGTGTCCCGTCAAGTGAAAGTAAACGCGAAAGAGGAATCAATTTGATGTTCCAGCGCTGTCTGAAAGCGCCCCCTCTCTCTCTCTCTCTCTCTCTCTCTGCGTGCGCATGCTTCGGGTGTGGCACAGATAACAGCTCACGAGTCCCGATTTTCGCCTCTTCTTCCGCTTTTAAAATCGTTTGAAAGTGTTAACTGGCGAGACAAAACACGTCCAAATGATAAACTTTCACTCTATGATGGTTAAACTTAGCAGTTAATCCGCGAATCACATGCGTGCTGAACCGTTGGACCTTATCGGTATGGATTCATACAGATTAACTGCGATCCGTTGCACCCCTAATAATTAAAGAACACACTTATCATCATGATTGCTATCTTACCAGAGATGGAGAAATATCCTACTCCAGTAAGTAAACGTGTCCCTGTGAACCGGTCTCCAAAAATGTTGTTACTCAAAAGCCCTTCCCTCCACGTTTTCTGGTGCGCATTGTTTATTTTTACCACACCTGCGCACCCCTGGTGATAGGGCTGCCCCCTAATAGTCGATGAAAAGAGGCTTAGTCAACCTAAAATGTTATTAGTGGGTTAGTCACAAAAGAAACACACAAAAAACACTCACGCAGTATGTGACGGACAGATCATTAACTGCAGGAAATCCAAACACTTGAAACATGTAAATAATAGCAACTTTACAAGTCTGCTCGCTCTGACGTTAACCTAGATAAATGTGTGTTATTATTTGGCGCATATCGTGTTTGTGTGGAGAGCACGCTTACTGCATGACATGGAGGCGCCGGTGCGATCACTTGCATTTAACATATAAATATTCTGTCATTTTTGGTCATACAGATAAAAGTAATCCAATAACATTTTATTTCAGCTTAATGATCATCATAGCCTAAAAATTAAAACGTGAACAAGATAAAATTTCTCACCAAATGTCTTGTCAAGCCTGCGGCTGAAGTGACGTCATTGGCATCCTGAGGGTCACTCATTGCTTATGGTCAGGTTTGTGGGTGATGCTGGAAAGTGCTCTGGCTTTAGCCCTTTTCTTTTTCACTCAGACTCAACTGGGAACTTTCGGGCAGCATAACCTGATGTGACACAGAAAAAGAAAATAGGCTTGGTTAAAAGTTCCATGCAATGTCTTAGAGACGACCTTTATTTTTTCCTCACTGCACTTGTTTTTTGTAGTTTATTCAGAAATGCAGCACTGAGAAATCTCTCAATTCTAAAGAGATTGCTTGGCTTCAATGGCCATTAAAACCTGTCCATTAATGGCTTTAAAGCCCTAAAGTAAAGATCCATATAGTTAAATAGTAACATAAATGATCAATGCTGTGAATAGCGGTAAATGCATATTGCTGGAAGTCTTTTAAGGACCCAGCAGAAGTATTTTTCTTATATGGTATTTCACTCGATTGTGATGAGAGTAAACCACAAAATAATTTGTACTCATATAAACGTTTGCAACATCACATATATGCACATTCTCAAGTTTAAAAATAAGTTCTCAAGGCTAAAATATAAATCATATTTCCATTATAGGCATTTCCCCATCCAAGTTGGAAACCCAAGAAGACTGGAGGCTGAAAGATGTGCTTTTCAATGCTACATTTTATGTTCAAATTGATGTTTGTATGCTGCATTAGAGGGATATTCAGACACTAAATCTGTCTGAGCATCAGTCAACAACAAGGTCAAAGCTCATATACAATATCACAGTTGCAGCATCTCAAACTGGCCAAGTGACAGGAAATTCTGTAACATTTCTCAATGGAAAACACCAAAATTAGAAGCCACATCCTTATTCAAATCGATACAGATGTAGGTGTAAGGTCACAGTATGTGAAAGGTCAAAGAATTCATTTCTTCCAATAGAAACCATCAGTAAAATATTCCACTTATAAAGGACTGGTAAACAATGAGCCATTACAAAAACAATATGGTGAATTAAAAGAGAGAGAGAGAGAGAGAGAGAGAGAGAGAATAACATCGGAATACAAACAACTTCTAAAGAATAATTCATACCTGTGAAGGCCTAAATATGAGGACACTAAAAACATTGCCACTGCAGCCTAAGTGTGCCTGCTCAAGCAGCTTATCTACTTCCCCTGACTCTTTTTTAAAGTTTCCTGTGGTACCCTCCATTCAAAGGTTAAGTAAAGTGTGACGTTGGTGAAGCATGCAAATGCCTAAACAGAGAACACTCTTTTCAAGGCTGAGTAGTTATAATAGCTGGAGTTCATGTGCACTGTTTCCGTTATTATTAGGACATAAATTGTCTTCAAAGCTTTATCAAGAAAAAGTTTTACAAATGTTATTTGCATCAATGTACCATGTTAAACTGTGCAATGATATTGTTCAGAGACGTGTTGATGACATGACCTAATTTTGGTGAAGGTGCCCTGTTCGTGAACTTACACTTCATTGCCCAGTTTCACAGACAAGGCAGTTTCATACGTCATCAGCGCATTCACGTATGCTGTGCAGACAGCAACAACTTTAGTTTAGTAGTACTGATACTCAATGTACTGTAAAGTTTTCTCACCGGTGAATGACACATGATGTAATCCTATACCGTTGTCTCTGGTCGTCTCACTTCTGGTCTGCGCGCGTTCATGTGTTTTGGAGGAGGCTTTGGACGGCGATTTGCAGGGAGGGTAGGATTGTATGCTTTCAATGCTAGCAGGCTAAAGTTAGCATTTCCCAGATCACTTACTGCACCTTTAAAAGGGGTTCTTGATTATGATTTCACTTTTTAACTTTAGTTAGTATGTAATGTTGCAGTTTGAGCATAAACAACATCTGCAAAGTTACGATGTTCAGAGTTCACTACAAAGGGAGATATTTTCTTGAGTTGGTTACATCACTAACCCTAAAATTTACATAAACCCTGCCCCCGAGAACACGCAACAAAGGGGCGAGGCCATGTTGGGCTGCTTTAGAGAAGAGGAAGAGTTGTTGTTGTAGTGTTGTTGCCATGCTGTCATTTTACGCCAGACTGCTTCACAAACGAGGGTCAATTCAATGCTGGATTTGCACAGAAGATTAACATGATGGCACATGCTAGTCGATGAGTTGAATCAACTTCACAGCAACTACATAAATGTATCCACTAACCATTTAGAAACATCCAGATGCATTCTAAAAGTTGTAACTTCTTCCTGAGTCTCTCCATCAGTGCCCGACTCCAGTTTGAACAATGTAAGGCTGAACCGTTACTGACAATCGTCATTTTGGCTGTGTGAGATTCTCCTGCTTTGTTGTTGTTGAGCAACAGAAGCGCGAGCTGTTAAAGCTCCGCCCTCTTCTGGAAAGGGGGCCGGGAGCAGCAGCTGATTTGCATTTAAAGGGACACACAAAAACTGTGTGTTTTTGCTCACACCCAAATAGGGGCAAATTTGACAAGCTATAATAAATGAGCTGTGGGGTATTTTCATCTGAAACTTCACAGACACATTCTGGGTACACCAGAGACTTATATTACATCTTGTAAAAGGGGCATTATAGGTCCCCTTTAAGATTAGTCGCAGACTAAAATGCACGTTTGAGCCGTTTTACCTGAAAGCAACTTGCACTGGCATATCTTAAAATATGTCAGTGCCAATGTTTTGTCTCAAGTTGCACACCAGTAATTTTAAGGCACATTTATAAAAGCTATGTAAATGTCCTAATGTAACTAAGGCCTAATCCTGGTCTAAGCCTTGTCTGTGAAACCAGGCCAATATATGTTAAAACTGAAGCTTATTAACTAAGCTTTTAAACTAACTATTAAACTAAGCTTATAAGCTTAAATAATATTTTTAAGGGGGTCTTTTGCTTTAATGACACTAGTATTCAAGCTGCATTAACTCCACGTTTGCAATCATGTTGTCCAGCATGATTTAAGCATCTTGCACTTTAATAGAAGGAAATCTGATCTTTTATACAAAGTTTACATGGTCAGTTTGAAAAATGTGCTTATTTGATTAGTGACCTAGAAATATTGTACAATCTCAGATATTTCACAGCATTTCTTTGCTTAATTTTGTTTCAGTTTAAAATTCGAAAACATCTCCTTTATGTGCAGATTCAAATTAAAAAAGATTTTCAATGTGTGCTTATACTATAATATACTGTTTCTCTCAACTTTTCTTTGTTTTATGTGCCAAACTCATTATATTTGTTTGTTTTAGAACTGCCAAATC
The DNA here is from genome assembly GCA_037950675.1 of Hypophthalmichthys molitrix. NCBI lineage: Eukaryota > Metazoa > Chordata > Actinopteri > Cypriniformes > Xenocyprididae > Hypophthalmichthys > Hypophthalmichthys molitrix. The sequence continues at coordinate 28,538,546 of CM075493.1, forward strand.
TTTTTCCATTTAGGTTTAAATAATAAATGCCCGGATTTTCAATGTATCCTCAGAGTTTTGTGTGCTACTGTGTTTGCACTCTAAAGGTGACTGAGGACAGTGATTCAGCAGAGATGCTCCCCAGAGACTATATGAACATCCACACTGTGAGAGACTTATTCTTATGCTGCTCAAAAACCACTACCATGTAAATGTTAAATACAGAACTGTGTGATATAAATTATAGTTTCTTACAAAACAGTATAATAATGGAGTTCTTTACAGCATGCAATCATAACATAGCCTATTGCTTTGTGAATTGTGCTATTTGCCTGTCTGGTGACACCAGACAGTCCGAAATAGAAAAAATGTCAGAGCCATGTAGACATTCAACAAAGCACTATTTTTAGATGAATTTATACTTATATGTATTCAAGCTGAAGCTATATATTTGATCAGCCCTGGAAATCAAACCCAAAATCTTTATGTTTCTAGCTACTGTTTGAGCTACAAGAGCACTAAATAGAACAGATTTGTTAGAAAATAAGAGAAAGCAGCTGTTCTTCAGAGTAAATATTAAAGTATTTCAGTCCATTATAAGAATTACTGAGTCATGATCTTAATCTGGGCCAAAGTCATTGTTGCTCTGATACCAAGTGTAACTTTAGATCCTCATCTTCACTAGGCTGGATACACAGAGAGAGGATGAGAGACCAAAGAGAAAGAGAGAAAGTGCCACATTCCTGACAATCACAGTCCAATCACACACAAAACAGGCAGAAACATCATTACAATTCTTTCAAGCATATTTCTAAGCATATTATTCCTCTCTCCCTAATAGTGTGGATGAAATTGAAAAATTCCAGCAGGAAACACTTTGTAAGACAGGAAGGGCTGCAGTAACAATTTCAGCAAAATACAACTACAGCAAACACTTTATGAGCCCGCTCTTCTACAAAAATACGAACATACCCTTTATGAAATTAATATCCAACAGACATCAAACCACTGACTAAAACTTTTTTTTCCTGTTGAACATATAAGAAGGTATTTTGAAGAGCGTCTTTTTTTGTCCATATGATGAAAGTCAACAGTCATCAAAATGGTTTGGTTACCAAAATTCTTCAAAGTATCTTCATTTGTGTTTCCGCGGGGGGGGGGGGGGGGGTTTGGAACAACATGAAGGTGAGCGTAAGGATGAAGGAATTTTCATTTTTGGGTGAGCTATCCCTTTAACTAGACTTTGTTAGAGAGAAGAAAAGCTTTGCTACTAACAGAGAAACACAGACTTACCTCAGAATGCTCACTGCAGGCAGACTACAGCAACAGCAGTCATTGTAGTGTGATGGCAAAGACCCACTGAAGCCAAACAGCCAACGAAAGGCAGAGAAAGAAAAAGACACAGAGAAGGAGGAGGGACAGGAGGTGAAAAAAGGCAGTGATTGGAGAACAGAAAAGCTGTTCTGGAAGTAGAAGCACACTACCCTTTTACCCTAACCTCTCTCTGTCTCTCTCTATCTGTCAAACAGACATTCTGTTCACTTCCAACCTTGAGGGACGCACTGATAGCTGTCCCTCCCCCCTCGATTAAGTTTCCTCCTTTAGCCCTCTGACAAACATGTGACCGAGGGGACATGACTCAACAATATGGCTCTATGGCCTAAACTCCAGGAATCATTTGAAAAAGACTGATATACACTCATCCAAGTGCTCTGTTAGACATCTATGGATATAATTCATATATGACCATGCATGCTTTTATTAAATTATTATTTTATTAGCAGGGTTGGACACAAAATCTGAAATGTGTCATCATAATTTTTCACAACCCTTATGAAAAAGAAATATACTTCAAGTTCATTTTACTTAAGTAATATTCAAGTATATTTTTAAGTATACTTTATGAAGTACACTAATATCAACGTACTAGTAGTAAACTTATAAGTGTACTATTTTAATACTGCTTGGGACTAAATTGGCCCACTTTTTAGTATATAAAAGTATACGTTTAAGTGTACTATAAGTGTAACCAAAGACTATAGAATAACAAGACGAGTCACTCGTATTATTATGAATGGAAGAAAGTGCAACGCGAAATATGGCGGAATAAGTCCCGCCTTCTAAATAAGAGCCAATCGCCGATTGGTAAAGTCATCACATCAATGCAGCGGCCATAAGAAGCTCCGGTTCCTATAGAAACCGCCTCCGAAATAAGGGCATGCGCATTAGCTTGATCCAGCCTGAAAAATACCGTTTTTTGCCATGATTCGAGCATTTACAAACAAAATTTATGAGACAGTTGTTGTCAGATTTCATTGGTGATTTCAAATATGAAATTTAATCAAAAGCTTGGCAAACAGCTTTAGAGAATTTGATGTTTCCCCATTCAAAGAGATAGGAGCTGAACTTGGATGCCCGAGAGGCGTTTCAAAGATGGCCGCCGAGTGAAATGACTTGTCTTAAAGGGACTTTGGTGTAACAGTAGGAAACTTTAAGTGCACAACTAGTTCACAACTACATTTCTTGATTGTACTGCATCTGTACTACAAGTGAACTTATAAAGATACTAGTAATTTACTATATTAATACTTATAGTACATTTTTTAGTTTATGAAATTACACTTTGAAGTGTACTCTCAGTAAACTACTAGTTTGGTAGTTTTATACGGCAAGTATACTTGTAAGTTTTCTTCAAGTAAACATAACATCAAAACTTATAGTTTACTATTTATATTTTTTTTGCACTTTAAGTATACTAATATGTTCCTATTTAGGTATTAATTTTTTATACTGAACTGTAACTCTTTATTTTTAGCTTCATGCATCCTTTTTATCAACAGTTGAATGTGGGTAAGTTTCATTAAATAAAGGCAACATTTTAAGCAGAAAGCTGAGAAAAATTGCATTTACATCCGGTTCAGATTGAGAACGAAGATCAAAACATAGGTCGAGTATATCGCGTCCATCAACTCCTCAAAGCTTCACAGTCATTTCCTCTTCATGGGTTCAACTTTTCATTCAGTAACGTTACGCAGTTTTTATTTATATGCTGTTTAATGTGTGACGATCGCGCAAGCAATCTTCTATCACTTGTTTCAGCTTCTTCTGCTCCTGTGTTTTGATCCAGATTCTGTATTAAAAAAATGCGTAATAGCGCCCCTACTGTATAACAGTGAAAACAAGGATAGCCAGAAAATTCAGTCAGTGCCGGGGAAAGAGTAAAATAGATTTTAAGTAAATTCGTATGTACACTACAAGTGGATTAGCCTACACAAAAATTCAGCTACTCAGAATTAGGAACATATCTGTTTTCTTTATAAATCTTTTCAAACAGTTTAGACAGTATGTGAAACTAGCCTATGTAAAAAAAATATTTAATAGTCTACTCAATCAAAAGAGTAAACCAGATTGCCAGGTTTTCACAACAAAACCCACCCAATTGCTACTCAAAACTAGCCCAATCGCATTTCAGGGGGTAAAATCCATGTTTTTGGCGGGGTTTCCCTGGTAAAATTTGTATTCCAGGGGCTAAATATCATGTTATTTGAGGTCGCTTCAACTCGTGGACAAGAAAAACAACCCGCGGAAACAGTATTAAAGTAGCCCAATTCCACTGGAAAACTGCAGACTTGGCAACACTAGAGTAAACACAACTACCAGCCAAGTATACAATACTTAATTATACTTTTAAGTATATCTCGATCAAAAGACTGAGTACATGTATAGTCCAAATATACTTAGACCTTTCTGTCAGTATAAATCAAGTATACTTAAGTGCAATTTTAAGTAGGCCTGTATTTCTGAGAAGTAGCCTACATAAAGAATATTTCTGAGGAGTACATAAAGTAGACTGAAAGTATACTTTCTTATTTTTAGTTTAAAAGAAGTATACTAATACCACTCTTGAATAAACTTCTTTTTCATAAGGGAAAAGATTAAATTTACAATTTAAAGGAATATTCTGGGTCCAGTACGAGCTAAGCTCATTAGACAGCATTTGTGGCATAATGTTGATTATTATTTTGACTAAAAATAATTTATTTCCCTAAAAAAAAAAAAAAATTCAGTTTGTAGGTGGCAAATCTGTAAACATTAAAATACTCATTGTTTCGATAGTAACATCACAAGAATTAAACAATATGCAAGTTAACAGGTTTACAGCTCAAATAATACACAAGTTTTAACAGAAGGATTAATGTATGTTCTTTTATAAAATTACAAGTTTCACATTTCTGCTTTTAAATCCTCCAAAAATTGTCCCCATTCACTTCCATTTTAAGTGCCTCATTGTAATCCTGGATTTCTTTCATTTTTTTCTTTAAGAAAATGAGAGATGAGTCTCTTTTTTGTGATAGTCAACACTATGCCACAAATGCTGTTGATTAAGCCTGGAATACTGTTGCTGTTGTATACGTTAAACAAATTATTTTATTGACTATTGTTCATAATCGAGAGTTAAATTATGAAACGATAAAACACAGAGAAGCTCAGTAGCCTTTCTAGCCAAAACAATGTTTTCAACCAAGCCAATTCGCATGCTTGCTCTATCAGTGGAGATATGCTTTATCCTGCTTATGACCTCAGTGGCCACTGGACGTTACCAAGTCTCGGTGACAAACTGCAGTACAACAGTTTGTGTTTAACTGATTATATGTCCAGCACTGTTCTAGGAAATTTGCCTCATATCTTTATTGTTTCCTAAGGTTATAGTCTTAATTGCAAAATGACGTCTTCGTAACGCATTTACCAAAGAAATATAATCCTAGTCTTGAACATTATGATATAATGGATAACCGAGACCCTGCGATGACGTGAATTCACGGCTGAATTGTTCCACACCATGCAATCCAGCCACTAGCAATTAAATGGTACACTTTAATTTCATATTACAGAGATGCTATTTTAACAGTAAATTATAACTGAACATTGTCATTTCCTGTTTGACCTATGCAGATTTTCTTTTCAAAAATACACCCTGATGCCTTCAGCACTCACGCCTGGTTGCGTGGCAGTCAAGGGTTTGGCTGCAAGCTGAATCTGTGTCTGTTTTCTGATTATGGTGCTTGTACTGGGACATGTCTTTCACAAACCTTTGAAAAATCAAAACAGTATGCATGAAAATAGTTATTTAAGTGCAAATGGTATTATTCTAATTAGATTCATCTGTAGAAACAATCTTATTTTTCTATCCACTAGTGTTGTGAAATTACTAATATTGTTTATTGCAGTTTTGTGAGTCTGCAATTCAGGGTGGCTGGAACTGTAAATTGGAAATATGACAAAAGGGCCAGCAACTGGTGGGCTAATTATGGATAATTAGTGTTTCGGGATAACCATAACCCTGCCAAAACATTTTTTCAGCTCCAGCAGCTGCGGTGGGAGCAGAAGAAGGGAGGGTGCAGGGTGTTAGACGGAGTTATTTTTACAGCGACAAATATTTGTTGTTAAGGTCTTCATTTACAAATGGAGGCATCCCAAAAACAAGCCTGTTAATTCCCCATTCAGCAATCATCCATATTGGCAAACTATATTTCTGTATGTTCAGATGAACACTGCTCTGCAAAGTCAAACTGACCTGAAAAAAAATCAATGATCTGGAAACACATAGTCATTCATAATTTAATAACAAACCATGAGAAACTATGTGTACAATGAACAGTGCTGTGTTCCTTGACCATGTTTACATGCACGCCATTTTCTAATTAAGGTCCAAGACTTTATAAAAAGATATTTTATGCTGCACAGTTATTGGAAAATGATTTAAGAGGATCCCATTAAAATGACCATGAGCTTTTAAACATACTGCAGTCCAATTTGACTTTTTTCCCATTTACCATGCTTACAGCTACTACTCTGCTGTTCGTTCTCGCGCTGGTTACTCATATGTCCAGTTTAAATGTGTCATATTGCCAAACGCTCTTCCAGAACGCGTTTAGTACAAGTCACAAAACGAGTCAAAGCACGTGCCTGTCGAGCAAACCAACTCATTTTATGTCAGCCGTTTGGTCTGGGAAACGAAACGCGCAGGAAAACGTGGACATGCGGCATTCAGAGGTTTTGTATCAACCATCTACACTGCAAGCGACGCGACAAAACTACGAGGCTCACATTATTGTCATTAAACGATCAATTCTGCATTATTTACAATTGACATCACGCGCTTGTAGAACACGCAGTTTGTTATTAGCAGCGTCGCGTCGCTCGTCGCAAGCAGTGTTTACCGGGTGTGCTAAATAAATATGAGGACATTATGCAGAGCTCAAACGATTACCGACCTCATCACTTGTCTGGACTTCATGTACCGTGCGAAGAAAACATGTTAAATGTTAAATAAGCCCCAACAATACAGCATGAGCTGCACGCTCCGTCAACTTCAGTCAAATATTGACCATGACTAGAATTCACAACAAGTTAATGAAACGACCGGTTGAAAAGGGATCTGAAGGTTGAGCATCAACCACCCCACAATTATACATTAAAAAGTAAAAAGACAGATAAAATTTAGCTATGAAATTGTACCATACTCACAGTAGAAGGCAGTTATAGTCAAAGACTATTCCAGTGGTGCACAGCAAGTCTCACCAGACAGGAAAAAAAAACACAACTCACCTGTCATGCAAGAGGTGTCCAGTTGTCCAAATGCTAAATATTTGTGCTCTGGCAACAAAAAGATGATGTAGTCGCACTAAGTCAACTATTAGCTGTCAGTCAGATGGAGAGGGAGGTCTTGGAAACCTTTGCATGCCCTCTCGTGAAGAATCAGTCAACTGTTTTGTAAAGGGCACTCAAGACTCACTTTATATACAAGAAGTGGTGCATGGTGTGTGCGTGTGATTAATTGGTCAGCTTTTAAATCCCCTCAGGAAAAAGTGCAAAACGAAGGAGTCACTTTACAAATGCACAGCACAAATATTAACCTGCAAACGAACAATCATGTCCGAACATCGTGTCCGTCGCTGTGTTGTGGGATAGTCTTGACTTTGTTTTTGATGTAAATGTGGAATGAGTGGATCTAGAAGGGATAGATCACTTTAAAATTAAAGGGTTAGTTCACCCAAAAACACCCGTAAAACTTCGTTCATCAAATTAAGATATTTTTGATGAAATCCGATGGCTCAGTGAGGCCTCCATTTCCAGCAAGATAATTAACACTTTCAGATGCCCAGAAAGCTACTAAAGACATTTAAAACGGTTCATGTGACTACAGTGGTTCAACTTTAATGTTTTGAAGTGACGAGAATACTTTTTGTGCACCAAAAAAACAAAACAAAATTACAATCATGTCCGAACATCGTGTTCGTCGCTGTGTTATGGGATAGTCTTGGCTTTGTTTTTGATGTAAATGTGGAACGAGTTTGTGATATTATTCTAGTGGATCTGGAAGGGATAGTTCACTTTAAAATGAAGTCATTTCAGACTGTATGGGGTTATTTTTGCTGCAGAACACAAAAAAAGAAGGTATCTTGAAGAGGAACTGTTTTCGTCCATAGAATGAAAGTTAGTGGGGTCCAAAACAATATTGACTCATTGGATGGACAAAAACACTGAGACATTCCAAATATCTTGCTTTGTGTTCCACAAGTCATACAGATTTGACATGAGGGGAGAATTTTCACTTTTGGGTGAACTATCCCTTTAATGGCAAGATTTGAGAAAACAACACAAAGTCAAACTCAAAATTTCTTGTTACATCTGAAATGCTGTACATTCCCATTATCAATAAATGAACTATAATCTGTTCTTTCTTCCCAAAGTTTATCAATGACTAATAACAAACTGTTTAAACCCACAGTGTGATCTCCACGTCTGATCTATTGCATACACTGGTGACTAATTGTCCCTTGTTACAAAAAATGCACATGTAGCTCTCCACAACCAGGACCCTTTTAACTTAAAAGGTCAATTTAGTGAACTTTAGTCAAAAAATGTCAGGGGTCAATACTAGTTTGAGTGACTATCAGTTTTCTGCAGTGCCCTTTCAGAATGAACTTATTCTGCTGAGACAATTATGACAGATCAGCACACCGTGAACTTAAAACACAACAGTATGTTTTGCATGAAATCAAGGTCATTTATTTTGATCTAATCACTGTGACAAGATCATGCTACCCTCTTCTAACTGGCAAATAAACAAACAGTTCTTTTCCAACACAGAATAATCCTGGGAAAGTAGGGGATAATGTATAATTAGGCCTTATGCATCCGCAGAATATTGACGAGAGTGAAGCAGAATGAAAAATGACCACCCTTTGTGCAGGTGTTCTGTGGGAACAACTGTCTCTGTGTCAGTGTTGTTAATAATTAGGGATCCTGTGACAGAACAGTGTTATGCAAACCTGCCTCACAAATATCTAGACAATTAAAGGCTTTTGATTCAGCATAAATAATGGCTTTTTTACTCTAAAAGGTGGGGGAAGTAAAACATTTGAGAGAAGCTACTGGTATAATTATATCCAGTATAATAACTAATTTGTTTGAAAATAAACTTCCAAATATTCTGTTTACCCATAAGTTTAACTTAATTTAATTGCTCAGTTGTTCGAGAATAAGTGTCATTTAACAAGCAATAAAATGTGAGATGCATACTTGATTTATCTTTTAGGGTATATATAAGATGAAAGACTGAATCTTTAGCATATATCACAGTATAGGTTACTCAACTTGAAGATGCACTTTTTAAAATGATGGAGTTCGGCAGTTTTTACGCAGGGTGGTCTCTCTCATGGTGCCCGCCATGTTGAAGTCACCTATACTTACATTGTTACCGTTTTCAAACATTTTCACTCACAAAATAAAAGAATCTCAGAATGAAATAAATGCCCTATTTAAACAAATATACTTGTTGGGCATTTCTAAATTTGCATTGGTAAGCAAAAACCTTTGCTTTAATGCTATGCTTGCATCCACACCACTAGGTGTCAGTATAATTAAATTTCTTTCATACATTTTCCTTGTCAAAGTAAATTTATGGGTAAAGACTAGAATGGATACAGCTATGGCCAATATTTAATATTTATTTATTTTATTTAATAACTGTATTTACAGTATTGTAAGGGTAGGTTTGGGGTTGGGGGTAGGTGTAGTCGTTAATAAAATACAATCTGATAAGTAGCAAATTTATTTACTGTTATTTTATTATGAAATTTTGCCTCACTTCCCGCCGTATCCCTTCTAGACACAACCAAAATTATGTGACCATCACAAAGTGATCTTAAGGTAACTTAACAGTTCTAGTTCAGTCCAAAAAGGAAAATAAGGTAATAAATTCATCAGTACCTAAGCAGAGAAAGATGTTTTGTTGAAGCAGATGTCATAAAAAAAAAAAATTTACATCAGAAGTACATTACACATTACAGAAGTAGTAGTGTGTTCATAAAAATTAACCCTCGCTTTACATTGTTCATAATACACATCCAAAGAAGAAAAACAAAAACAGTAAATTCAGTAATAAGTCAGCATAAAAATGAATCAGAGGGGCTGTTGAAAAAATGACCTGCAGCTTTACTGCACTAACAGGAGCTTTTGCCTGAAGCTACACGTTAACCTTGTGTGCAATGGGGCAAGAATTCAATAAGCAGCAGATATTATTGTTATAAGCCGTCATCCAAATAGCTTAAATGGTTCTGGGCACCTGGCAGCTTGAATTTAAAAGTGAGTGCATAGAGAAATAATGAACCAAAAACAATATAATATGTATCATTATGCAATAATATCTCTTACAAACATGCTTTCTACATGTTAAAGTTGGCATTAAACTGAAACTTTTAGTCTTTTCTTTCCTATTGTGATGTACACCGATGAACCAAAACATTATGACCACTCATTGGTGAAGCAAATTTCATTGATTATCTCCTAACAGGGCCACACTGGGTAGATTAGATGGTAAGCGAGCAATCATTTCTTGTAGAAAACATGTTGGATGCATGAGAAATGGGCAGGAATAAAGACCTGAGCAACTTTGACCAAACCAGGGCCAAATTCTTATGGTCAGACGATTGGGTCAGAGTATCTCTGAAACGGCAAGGCGTGTGAGTTGCTCCGGGTCAGCAGAGGTGAGAATTTGCCAACAGTGGTCCGAGGAGGGACAAACCACAAACCGGCGACAGCGTGTTGGGCGCCCAAGGCTCATCGATGCAAGAGGGCAACAAAGGCTATCCCGTCTGGTCCGAGCCAACAGAAGGTCTCCTGTGGTGCAAGTCACACAAAATTTTAATGATGGTTAGGAAGGAATGGGAGGAATGTGTCACAACACACACTGCCGCGTATGGGGCTGTGTAACCGCAGATCAATCAGAGTCCTATAATGACCCCTGTCCACCATCAAAAGCCCCTACAATGGGCACACAAGTGTTGGAACTGGCCTTGGAGCAGTGAAGGAAGGTCACCTGGTTTGAAGAGTCCCATTTTTTTTTACTTCACGTGGATGCCTTTGTATGTGTGTGCCATTTACCTGGGGTGCATGACAAGCAAGCAATGTGTAGGAGAGTGTGATGCTCTGGGAAATGTTCTGCTGGGTCCAGCCATTCATGTCAATTTGACACATGCCACCTACTCAATGTTGCAGACCAGGTACACCCCTTCATGTCAATGGTGTTCTCTAGTGGAAATGGCCTCTTTCAGCAGGATAAAGCACTCTGCCACACTGTACACATTGTTCAGGAATGGTTTGATGAACATGATGAAGAGTTCAAGGTGTTGCTCTGGCCTCCAAATTCCTCAGATTTCAATTTGATTGAACGTGTGCTGGACCGACAAGTCTAATTCATTGTGGGTCCAACTTGGAATAAAAGATCTGCTGCTAATGTCTTGGTGCCAGATACCACAGGACACCTTCAGGGGTCTTGTAGAGTGCATTCCTCAGAGGATTAGTGCTGTTTTGGCAGAACAGGGAGGACCAACAGCATATTTGTCATATTTGTTTTTTTGTTTTGGCTCATCGGTGTATACCCGAGTGAAATGGCTTCTCGAAAAAGAAAAAATGTGAGTGACAGGTTGTCTCGCCATCGTGCCAGTAAAAACATCATCAGAGAACAGAAATGTCACTGCAAGAGGGAGGAGAAGTTATTTTGATTCAAGAATTGTCCATTTTGATTTCATGGTGACTTTAAAGGGTTAGTTCACCCAAAAATGAAAATTCTCTCATTAATTACTCACCCTCTTGTCGTTCCACACCCGTAAGACCTTCGTTTATCTTCGGAATGCAAATTGAGATATTTTTGATGAAATCCGATGGCTCAGTGAGGTCTCCATTGACAGCAAGCTAATTTAGACTTTCAAATGCCCAGAATTCATGTGACTACAGAGGTTCAACCTTAATGTTATGAAGCAACGAGAATACTTTTTGTGCGCCAAAACAATAACAATATCTAGTGAAGGGTGATTTCAAAATACTGCTTCATGAAGCTTCAAAGCTTTACGAATCTTTTGTTTCGAATCATTGGTTCGGAGCGCGTATCAAACTGCCAAAGTCACGTGAACCATTGAAATTTTGAAACACTTATGAGGTAACAAAGCCTCGTTTACTGAAATCATGTGACTTTGGCAGTTTGAGATCGTTTGATACACGCTCCGAACCACTGATTCGAAACAAAAGATTCGTAAAGCTTCGAAGCTTTGTTTTGAAATTGCCCATTACTAGATATTGTTGAATAAAGTCATTATTTTGTTTTTTGGCACACAAAAAGTATTCTCGTCACTTCATAACAATAAGATTGAACCACTGTAGTCACATAAACTGTTTTAAATATGTCTTTAGCACCTTTCTGGGTGTTTGAAAGTGTAAATTAACTTGCTGTCAATAGAGGCCTCACTGAGCCATCGGATTTCATCAAAAATATCTTAATTTGTGTTCTGAAGATGAAGGACTTACGGGTGTGGAACGACATGAGGGTGAGTAATTAATGACAGAATTTTCATTTTTGGGTGAACTAACCCTTTAACATGTGAGCTACAAAAACAGATAAGAGTCATTCTCTCATATTTGCGTGAGTGTAAGAGGACATGAAACCAGGTGGTGGAAGGAAAGTGATCACAGCACAATGGAAAGCTCATATAAATCGTCATTTTCCTTCTCTCAGACTAACTAGGAATTACTGTTCACATGACTGCTTGCCAGTGTGAGGGCAGAGCGCAAGAGAAGTTATTTTAGTTGCAAACAAAATAATAAACAAAAGAGCCAAAGCTCATTGAGAAAATTCAGAGAAGAGGATATACACAAATGAATATTTGTTTACACAGCGGCCCTATAAAACATTTGGACACTTAAACCACACAAAATTGATGAATGTCTTGCATAAATGCCCATGTTAAAAATATGTTTAATGTGTTATTCCAGTTCCAAAGGGAGGTTAAAGTCAAATACAGCACAAAAGCAACAAGATTTGCAGGCCTAAAGGCATTGTGCAACGTGACTCACAACAATTTCTCTGCCAATATAAACTTTTCCTTTCACCTTATGCCCCTCTCCCCCCTCCTAAGACTGATATAATGAAATGAAATATTATATAATATTTGAATGAAAGTATGAGCTGCTCTTATCTGATGAGCCACACTCTAATTACTAGTTGAGTCATGTTGATCTCAGCCTCAGGATCCCACTGCATCTTTTGCCACCCAAGCATACGACAAGACCACACTCAGAGTACCTGGCCCAAATGCATCCCTTCTCCTTTATTAGGATGGCACTCACTGTTCCCAATATTAATAATTACGGGTTTAAAATATCATGTGTGGATTCTAATACATTGGTGACATGTCTTCCTAAAGCACTTCTTGAAAACATCTCTACTGAAGCACAGCTGATTTGGATCTTTTAAGTTTTTTACCCTGTAGAATGAGAGAATATTTAACTCTGTTATTGAGAAAAAGAGCATCTTCTTCAGAGAATAAGACCAACATTTGACTAATGGTTTAAAGAGTGAAAAGGATCCAAGGCCAGTTATTAAATAACCAAGTTAATCTAATTTTCCTTTAAATTGACGCACTAAAAATAGCAGAGAAACTTCTAGGCACCAGCTTCACTTTGGTCGCACGTTTTGAACAGCTAAACAGTTGCAATCTTTTTTGCAAGAACGCGAATGCTAACATTTATAGATATCTCGTTCTTGAATATTTGACGGAAGAGGGGTTAAAGGAATTATGTGGAAATTAAAGTAGATATTGAAGGGTTAATGTATTGTATATTTTTTTTACTTTTTATGTAATTGTTGGTTTAACTTAAAGTAAGTTACTTGGTTGACTTGAAATTTTGAGTTAATTGAAATTAAAAATTTGAGTTAATACAATGAAGTTGATTGATTTAATCAACAGAAACTCAAAATATTATGTTATCTGAACCACATTAATTATCTAAGTTGATTTGACAAAAGAAAAAGTGTTGTGATAACAAATCATGAAAATAATTTTTTACAGTGTAGCTATAATTCGTATGTATTAATTTAAATGCTGCAACCAAATATCCTTTGGGAAATAAAATAAAGACAAACTGAACTGAAACTGAACTTAGGTTTTTGCATCTTAATGTTTAAAGTATTGACTCCTCAATTCAACCTTTTAGTTTCGGTTGAACTCAAAACTTTGGTTTCTTGGATGATCTTTCGGAAATCTGAACAGATACTGACCTCTACAGGGCATGGCTAATGTTACTGATAAAGTAAGCACTGCAGGTTTTAGGGTGTCAGAACAAAACAACAACAACAAACATTTGTTCATATGTTTATCAAATCACTTCTCACATCAAACACAATAACACAAGTCGTCTTTAAATAAGATTACATGTTTCATTGCACATTATTTCAACAGACCAATGATGAGCTGCCCTGATGTACAGAATATCTGACTTATCACTCAGTCATCAGTTCACCACTCCATCTTCCCTGATTCTATTTGACAGAGAAATCATTTATTACAGTCCAAGAGCAAGACTACAAAATAAGTCTAATGGGAGGTTAGGTATAAAAAGGGCATTAGACAGTGTATGTTGTGTACTGTTGAATTAGAAGTTGCACTGATAAATTTGTCCTAATGTTGAGATCTACTGAAGTATATTATACTTCCAGGAGTGTTTTGTTTGGATCATTCCTTAGGCTCCTGTTCATCAGCTTTGCTCTCCGTTTGCCCGTCTCTCCTGTTGGCCAGCTCTTTCAGCCCCTCCTGAAGCTGCTCAACAGCCTCTCCATCTCCTGCTGCATGTGCCAGAGCCAGGGCTTCCTTATACAGCTTACCAGACTCCTCAAACTCCCCTGGTTAATAAAAGACAAACAACAATGACAACTGTGTAGACCTGAGAATATCTTCTAGAATATTTGTTAATCATTATATTATAATCATTTATGATTATAAAAAAACAATACAATATAATATAATATAAACAAGTATGGATTTCTACAAAAATATTAAGCAGCACAACCGTTTTCAACATTGATAATAATAAGAAAAGTTTCTTGAGCACCAAATCAGCATATTAGAATGATTTCTGAAAGATCACTGAAGACTGGAGTAATGGCTGCTGGAAATTCAGCTTTGCCATCACAGGAATAAATTACACTTTAAAATATAGCTGAATTAAAGTGTATAACAGCAATTAAAGGGGTTTCAAGCACTTTAAGGCCTTAAAGCATTTGCATAAAAAGATATGTTTTATTTAACAAGTATGTAACCACTTAGATCAAAAGACCATTTACAGCCAATCCAGGCAATTTAATAGGAAATATATGGATTTAGAAGCTTTTTAACAGTTATCAGGGTTGAGCCAAAAACCTAGGACTACTTTTTTGTAATATTCTCCAATATTTAACAAACGATTTCGATGGACAGCGGCCGCAATAAAGGCAAAGTTGCTCAGAACGAGGAGTTCTAACATGTGGTATGAATGTTGTGGGCGTGTGCGAAAAATCACGTTATATACCATTCTTGATGCATATGAATATCTTGAAGGTACCCCCTGTGGTCGATTTCTTTCGAATTTTTCCACAGGCCTCTAAGGCCGTAAGTCAAACAGGTCCAGCGAGTTTCATTCCGATCGGCCTCCATTAACCTTGTCTGATAGCTACTCAAACTTCATTGGCCGATGACAGACATGTTTTTTGAGATACGTCAATATCCTCATAGACAGTCATGGGACCTTGGACAAAGACACTGCATACCAATTTTCAAGTCAATCGGACTAATGGTGAAGTAGTTATAGCCATTTTCATGTTTTTTTTCCTGTTATAGCACCACCATGTGGCCAATCACCATGACTTTTTTTTTCACGTGACCAAAGATTGAACCCATACATAGGTGTTCTGAGTTTGGCAAAAATATCTCCTTCCTTTCATGAGTTATTTTAGTAAAAGTGGCTCCGCCCACTTCAAACATTTTGGCGGCCCTTAGAGACTGAGAATCGAAATTTCAACTTTTCTTTGATAATTATTGACAATCAGACTCCAGAGAATCTCACTGCACTGGTTTGGTTCTGATCAGGTCAAAAACCTAGGACTAGTTCGCAAAAGTAGGTTTTTCAAAAAAATCCAGAATACCTGAAAATTTCGCCAAAGAGCGACAATCGAATCCGATGCATGCATTTTCTCCGTCTTGAGCCAAGGATTCCAACAATATAAGACACTTGAGTTATGAGCGATTCTGTACTTTTCTGTAGCGCACCTGTCAGGCTGATCGGGGCGAGCCTTGGTGACATTATAGACTTTGTGAGTACTAGCAGCCCTCAAAGTTTCAAGTCTCTACGACTTACGGTTTGGTCTGCCCGATCACAATTACAATAGGGTTTCAGCACTACTTACTTGAACCCCTAAAAAAATTCTCACCCCAGACTTTTGAATGGTAGTGTGTGTGTTCTTGTATACATAGTTTATGAGGACACAAATGTGTATAATGACATGGGTATTACAACGTAAACATGGTTTATGAGGACACCTCCTGTGTCCTCGTAAACCAAATGGCTTAAAAAAAAAACATACTAAACTGTGTTTTTTTGAAATTCAAAAAATGCAGACAGTTTTCTGTGATGGGTAGGTTTAGGGGTAGGGGTAGTGTAGGGGGATAGAATATACAGTTTGTACAGTATAAAAACCTTTACGTCTATGGAGAGTCCCCGTAAACCACATATACAAGTGTGTGTGTGTATATTAAATCAGTTTCAAATTGTAAATGTCAGTGTAACTAAATTGAGCAGTTGAACCTTTGTGCATCAGAATTCCTGCCATATTCCCAAGCAGCACATGTTGATCAGGGTGACCCGCTGCCTGTCCAAGCTCAACAGCCTTCTTCACACAAGTCAATGCCTCATCATGCTTCCCCTGCAGGTCCAACACGGTCGCCAGATCACTCAACAGAACCAGGGTCTGAAACAGATTAAACAATACCAATTAATGGGACAAACACCGGTACACTTTACACCTGCTTGCCACATTGACCATCAGAAGATCTTGTAAAATGACTGGGGCTGCGTCCAAAAACTTAGCTAGCTGACTTGTTGCCTTGCTGCCTTATCAGGTAATGACTTCGTAGGCAGCGTTTGCATGAAGGAACCTCACAAAACTATTTTTGGACAGACTTCTGAGGCAGTATAATGGTTTAATGATCTACAGCAAAACAAAGCAAGCTCTGGTGATAACTAAGCACATTTTTAATTACTACAATAGGAATTTCTCGCCAGAAATGAAACATTGGTCAAACTGACCACCAAACACAACAATCAGACGCCATCTTTATTTTTTAGCTCAGCTGACACAAAATGGAAAGCACAGGATTGTGGGATACATCTATGCTGCCTTTAAAAATTGATCAGATGAAGGTCTTAATATTCAACAGTATTATTAATCTAACCGCACTGACTCTACTGGATGAGAAACTGAACTGAGCTAATGATGAAAATTGAAAAAGTAATGCTTTACTTTACTAGTTACTTGAAAAATAATCTGATTTTGTAACTCAAGTTACTTGTAATGTGTCCCCCAACACTGCTACCGGTACATTTATTGCACACCAGTGTGTAATGTCTTACGACGAAAACATCACCTGTGGGTGGGATTCTCCCTGCTCCTCCTGGCAGATCTGCAGCGCGTGCCGGTAATCCTTGCAAGCCCCTGTGAAACGATGATTAGCTGCCAAATAACGTGCCCTCGCATCCAGACTAAGACCGAGCAGCAGCCTGGTGTCTTTGCGCTCCTCATCTAATTGAAACAAACATTTAGTAAGAGATCAAATAAAACACAAATAACCTGTTTGCACTGACATACAGGGAATGAGCCTAGAGTAAAGAGAACATACCTGACAGGCTTTCTGGAGGAAGGTCCTTCTGTTTCTCAATCTTGGCCTCTAAAGATTCTGTGCAGAACTGGAAGCCATGCTCCGCCAACTCGTTCCTGGAAATGAAAAGTATGAGTAACTGAACAGCGCAGAGGTTAACAGGTCAGCTGATTCAAGTGTTTCTGCCTTTTTTCACTCTTTCAGCAGAGGATCAGAACTCACTTGTTTTGAGTGGCATATATGCTGGCCAGCTTCAGCGACATCTCAATCACTGCGTTGTCATCCTTTTGAGGTAAAACGGGTACAGGGGGTTTAAAAAAAAAAAAAAACAGACCGAGGCTGATCTCTCATTTATTTATAGGATAATTAGTCAACCAATGTTCAGAAATTAAGGAATCAGGAAAGAGCCTTGCATACAAAAGTATATACATGCAAAAGTTCATTAATGTTCCAGCATTGAGTGTTTTACCTGTGGTGTTCCTCCTGACAGCATGAAGCTCATGGCTGCTTTAAACAGCTTCTCAGCCTGCAACAAAGAACAAGAGTCACATGCTGACGTTCACTACAGATGTACAAGCTAATGTAGAGCACTGAGTCAGGGGAGCAGGGCAGAGGGGAGATCTCCTTCAACCTTACTCACATTATCTAGCTGACCTTGGACAAAGGCAAGATTCGCCATCTGTGAAGAGAGGAACATTAAGCTAAATTATGCTCTCATTTAATCTTCACTGTCATATTGTTTAACAAGGAGAACTGCAGGAAAAAAAATGGACTGTTGTAGGTGAAAAAGGAGGGAAAAAAAACATACCAGGCTGTATGTATATATAATGGCGTCATTATTGTGCATCTGATGTGCCAGTCTGACAGCTTTGTGTAAGAGGACATTGGCAGCGTCCAGTTCCCCAGTCATCATGCTGTACTGTGAAGGATATTAAGATCAAAAATTAACATTATGAAAATTATTTTTTTTTAAATATCAAAGACTAGAATAGATTTTTGCTGCCTGTATTTTTTTATATAAATTTTGTGTTTCGCAAAGTTTGGTGCTTTAGTGTTTGTAGATTATTTTTTCACATTTCTATGGAAAAATACTGGAAAAAAATAAGCATTTCATAAATTTTAAAGGCTTTTATTGGCATTCAATATATACAAAGAGTCAATATTTACAGTCTTTTAGGTGCAATATTCTTTGCAGCAATTTTCTTGCAAGTGAGGCCATTTTGATGAAAGCGATGATGGCTGCACATCTTTCTTTGGAGGTAACCATTGCTAACACAATGACTGGAAGCACTTCTTCCCTCCTTTAATAGCAATCAATCTGCTGTTATAATCCAATCAGAATGATAGAGTGATTTTGCCAGACTAGCACTCGTTCACACTTTCCCATGTAAAGATGATGTGATTGAGTTGTGGCCAAAAACAGTGTAATTTGGGTTTTTGTTATAAAGTTTATTTTGGTTTTCCATTAAAGCTTTTTGCAATTATTCAAAATGCTTCTGATTACTCTGCACAATAATCTAGAAACAATGTGAATCAACATCACAACAACTAAAGCAGAAACGCTAGTTGCCGAAAGTCAGAGCCAGTCTGCAGATTTGGGTTGACAGATTTTACAGAAAATTTTGTAGTGCATCTATATAATAATACAGTAATGTAATCTATATAATATTTACAAAGTCTGCAAGTGAGTGATGACTAGTGTTTAAAATCTGTTCCGATTTGAAGTTGTGTAGTGTTTTCCAGCCTTAAAGGGTTAGTTCACACAAAAATGAAAATTCTGTCATTAATGACTCACCCTCATGTCGTTCCACACCTGTAAGACCTTCGTTCATCTTCGTTCATCAAATTATGATATTTTTTGATGAAATCCGATGGCTCAGTGAGGCCTGCATTGCCAGCAAGATAATTTACAGTTTCAATGCCCAGAAAGCTACTAAAGACATATTTAAAACAGTTCATGTGACTACAGTGGTTCAACCTTAATATTATAAAGCGACAAGAATATTTTTTGTGCGCCAAAAAAACCAACAAAATAACAACTTTTCAACAATATCTAGTGATGAGTGATTTCAGAACACTGCTTCATGAAGCTTCGAAGCTTTATGAATCTTTTGTTTCGAATCAGTAGTTCGGAGAGTATATCAAACTGCCAAAGTCACGTGAACTACTGAAATTCCGGAACACTTATGACATAACAAAGCCTCGTTTACTGAAATCACGTGACTTTGGCGCTCCGAACCACTGATTTGAAACAAAAGATTTGTAAAGCTTCGAAGCAGTGTTTTGAAATTGGCCATTACTAGATATTGTTCAAATGTCGTTTTGTTTTTTTAACACACAAAAAGTATTCTCCTTGATTTATAACATTAAGGTTAACCCACTGTAGTCACATGAACTGTTTTAAATGTCTTTAGTAGCTTTCTGGGTGTTTGAAAGTGTTAATTATCTTGCTGGAATTCTGCATCTTAATTTGTGTTCTGAAGATGAACGAAGGTCTTACGGGTGTGGAACAACATGAGGGTGAGTAATTCATGACAGAATTTTCATTTTTGGGTGAACTAACCCTTTAACACAATTTAGGGCAGATTTTTGGAAAATCCAGTGACCACTACTGAAATTTCTGCTAATTTACATAATTTTTGAATGAAAACAAATTTAATTAAAAATTATACTATTAGTATAACAATATGAACAAATGTAGATCAAACTGTCTTGATGTGATAACTTTATGTCTGTAAAGAGAACCTAATAAAGCATCACAGTATACCTTGGCTTTCTTCAAGAGCAGAATAAGTTCATCCTCAAGTTTTTGTTCCTCAGTCCTCTCATCAGAACTTCCAAAAAGCGAAAAGGCTGATGCAAAAGAAAACCAGTGTTAGATCATTTTAATCATTATACAGAGGTCACCCTGGGTCGAGGTGGTCTATACATTACGTAAATAGCACGAAACACTGTTATGACAGCATCAACTCACCCATCACACCCCACGCAAGAGTCCACCTGCTGAACCCTGCCGTGTCCGCGTGACGCTTCTCACCGGTGCATTGAGAACTGACGCCCAGATGCCATGACCTTCTGTGCCAGCGGCTCACACAGCGGCTCGATTGCACAAACACACCGGCCGACTCACGCAGCGATTTGATTCTTACAAAAGATAAGCTGGAACCGGATCCATTTCTCGTACAGTCATTTATACAATGCTTCAAACGAGCCAACTGTCGACAGTAAGAGCGCAGCGCCATATTTGATATTATGCAATGACGTCAGGCGTGGTGGTCACGTGACCAGCCCGGGCTCATGATTTGCTTCCATTCATTTCGTTCCCATTTAGTTTTAGGTTGATTATATAGTTTGTTTATGAATTGTGCACTGGATGTGGATTTATTACACTATTATTAATTTATCTTAATGTCTGGCAGTTCAGATGCACGAAAACATACGGGTCAATTCTGTAGTCCGTTATTATTATAAATTCAAATACTATTTTTGTATTAAAATTTTAAATCACAAATCATACTAGTTTAATGACATCATAATATCACAATGTAAACATATTTTGATACATTTCATCCCATTTCTAACATGAAATAGGTTTATTTTTTGGTAATAATAGTTTTAATTGGTAAAACCTTTAACTTGCTTAATTACATCATTCTCCAGGAAATGACACCAGGAAAAAAAAAAAATCTAAAACAACATCTTAAAAATAAACTAGAAACAGCCAGGTCTACAAATGATATTCTGGACCTACAATACTTATTTTAAAAAGTTACTTAATAAAAGAAATAAAGCATACAAAAGACATCCATTTATGATTCACTGTTCAGTTTATTTATTTTACTAAAGCACAGATGAGGTTGCAAAACACAATATCCTGTTATCACCCACTGGCCATTCGTTTTTAACAGGAAAAAGAGGGAATGCTTTGTAATAATCTCTTTTCAGTTCTAGGTTAGCACACAGCAAGTGAGTCTCTGTACCACAGATCATGCAGTAATTTTAGCTTAAACATATTCATTTGTAGACACAGAAGTGCACAGAGAGATAGGAAAGGCAAAGGGTGATCCATATACACAGTCACTCACACATAATATTCACATGAACAATAATAACTTCACAAAAAAATATACAAATCACCTCATATTTCAATCCTTTATCTGAAAAAAGCTTTAAATGTCTGTAAAGCCTTTATACATTTCATCTTAAAAAGAGAACAAAGTAACACATGTGAAATGTCCATCTAAAAACAAAACATAAATGTGTTTTTTTTTTTTAAAACTGCCATTTATTTTAACAACAATATTGTAGGTTAGCATAGCCTAATCAAGAAATAAAGTGTATGGGTATGTAAGGCTGTCTAACCAAATCTCTTATGACCCACTGCGACACCTATCCATCAAAAAGATGAATGTGTAGTTTACAGAAACAGCACATAATGCAAGCAAAGAGGAATGTCAAAAGAGTGTAAATGACTTTAAAACCTATTGAGGTTTTCAGAATTAAGGAATGTTTTTCCAAATTAAAATGTTAAAACACTCTTACACCTATAAGGTCTTAAAAGGCAAGAGAGGTATATTAAAGCCCATGGAAAATAAGCCCTATGTGCTTGAAACAAATAAAAAAAGTACATTAGATCCTCTTTTGTCTCTTCAGAATGTAATGTCATCTCTTTTCAAATAGGTCAGCACCTGATAATTAAAGGTTTAGTTCACCCAAAAATGAAAATTCTGTCATTTATTACTCACCCTCATGTCGTTCTTACACCCGTAAGAACTTCGTTCATCTTCAGAACACAAATTAAGATATTTTTGATGAAGTCTGAGAGGTTTCTGTCTCTCCATTCGCCTTATTCACCTGGCGGCCATTTTGAAAACTCGAACGCCGTTGAGGGGTACACAAACCCGGAAGTTGGACTTCGATACGGTACTATCAATCAGTAGCAGCAATGGAAACTTTGTGGACTACGAATCTTGCCATTTTTACACATGATTTGACAGTTTATTTTAATAAATATTAACATATAAAAGATGTGCATCATAGCTCACATTACAGTTGTTTTTTGACTGTAAATTATTCCCTTCAAATGTTATTGAGCTTTAAATTATGACATATTTATGTATGAGCGTATATACAATAGTGAAAAATAGCCATTTTTAAAAATGATTTAACAGTTTATTTTAATAAATATTAATAATATAAAAGGTGTGCATCATAGCTGACATGTAGATGAACACTTTACAGTTGTTTTTTTGACTAAATTATTCCCTTCAAATGTTATTGAGCTTTAAATTGTTATATTTATGTATGAGTACAGTAGTGTAAAATAGCCATTTTTAAAAATGATTTGACAGTTTATTTTAATAAATATTAAAAATATAAAAGGTGTGCATCATAGCTGACACCTGGATGAACACTTTACAGCTGGTTTAATGGCTGTTAATTATTCTCTTCAAATGTTATTGAAGTTAGAATCATGCATACCTATTGTCGGATATAATTGTCCCTAAATTTGCGAATATCAAATGTCCAACGTCAAACCAACCTTATGCCAGTGACCAGGATCCCTTCTGATATTTTTCATCCACTTTCGATGTAGTCCCTTATGCTCTGGAGAACGGTGAAAGGTTTGTCCTCTGTTGGATTTTTTCCCTGTGTGACGAAGTGCACTAGAGAACACAGCAGTGCGGCACCATTGCCGCTAAGAGAAATCACAACGCGAGAATTCCCGGAAGTGGTAGGTGTACCCCTCAAGCTCCTTAGAACGTTCGAGGTGAATAAGGCGAATAGAGATCCAATGCAACTACCACTCCAAGGTCCAGAAAAAGGCATGATTAAAGTCCATGTGACTCCAGTGGTTTAACCTCAATTTTATGAAGCGACGCGAGTGCTTTGTTTATGCAAAAAAAAAAATAATTTACCACTTTACTTACAAAAATATTGATCTGCAACACGTGTTCATGAGAGCTTTGTGACATATGCGTGTTGTGTTCAGACCATAGACTGTAAAAAAACATGGACGTAGTGTCTGTGACGTCACCCGTAGGTTTCTGAAGAGCATTTTTGAAACTTAAAGCTGGCCGTTGCCATTTTGGCAGCACATCACCGCGCATCACTGTAACTGAAAATAGGCAAAGAGGCGGGATGTGGGTGGAGCTGAGACAGCAGGCAAACGGCTAGTGGTGACAGCAGCGGCAATCCACATGTCACTCAAGTGGCCACGCCCTTAATTATGCAGAACTTTAAGGCTTAATATAATTTAAACAAATGAGTTATAAAAAAATTCACCCCCCTCACAGTTGTCATGAAGGGCAAAATTAGCTATATAGACCAAAACCACAATTTGTACCAGGCTGTAAACATGTTTTTTTCTGCTGTAAAGTAGGGCATTTTAACATGGGGCTCAATGAGATTCTGCTCTCTTTTGGAGCCTGTCCCTAGCGGCCAGTCGATGAATTGCAGTTTAAGTCACTTCCGTATTGGCTTCAAGAGAAACAGGGGGTGGTTGCTGTTTGGTTCAGACTCTCACATCAACTCAACGTGCATGTGCGAGTGTTCACGAGAGCTTCATGACGTATGCGTGTTGTGTTCAGACTCACGCTTCAACTCAACGCACATGCGCGAGTGTTCACAACACGTGTTTTGAGTTCACGCGAGAGCTGATATTGTTCTGTGAATGCTTTGGATAATATTATTTTGTAAATAATGTGGTAAATTATGTTTTTTTTTTTTGCAAACAAAGCACTCATGTCACTCCATAAAATTGAGTTTAAGCCACTGGAGTCACATGGAGTACTCTATTGATGTTTTTTCTACCTTTCTGGACCGGGTGTGCCTCATAAGTCCTGAAAAGTGAAGCTGCGGGCTCTTTGATCGCCCCCTGGTGGCTGGATGCAGTACAGGTCATAAACCTCGCCCTCTCCATTCAAACGAACGGGAAAAATAAATTACGCTTCAAATAAAATTTTCAGAAAGATGGTTTTAGTCATTTAGGGTAGTTGTTATCACGCTGATATATATTCAATTGTTCGTTTTTGTTATAAGTTTGATTTTAGCTAGCAATTTGATGCTATAGAAACGGGGCGTGTCGTCATGATTGACAGTTGTGACTGACAGCTTCTCTGAGGACTGTCGGAGCTTCGAGGGGAGATTGAAGATATATAACTAACTATTAATTATCAATTTCTGTGTTATTTCACACCGACAAAATGAGTTGTTCAGCAATACTGTACTAACCGACCTACAAGATCTGACGGATCACTGAACTTTTTTCGGTAACGTTAAATGTGGGCTTTATAAGCTAATTAATAAATGTTATTAGTTAAGATAACACACCTAACGTTAGCCATGACGGGAAAAAGCAGGTGATCGTTACCTGGCAGTTACTAATTATTTTAATGGGTATAAAATAATAATTAGCAGGACAAAACTAATGATAGCCTACTCTAATTAATTATAGAGCACTGTCTACAGCAATCGATCTACTGTAACGTTTGTTGAACTTGATTTAAAATGGCAGGACCATTTCTGGCATTTTAGAGTTGTTTCTAGTGGCATATTATATTGAGTTCATCTACTGAATTTGCTGTTTCAAAAATATTATTGCTCTAGAAACAGAATAGCCTATTATTTTGACTTCATCAAAAAGATCTTAATTTTTGTTCTGAAGATGAATAAAGGTCTTATGGATGTGGAACGACACAAGGGTGAGTAATTAATGACAGAATTTTCATTTTTGGGTGAACTAACCCTATAGCATCTAAAACATTTTACTTAAAGGTGAATTAGAAAATTACAATAAAAGCAATTAAGAGTCTTGAAAATGAGTAAAAACTCCCAAGCATCATTTACCAGGGAATATATAGACATATACTGAAGACCTCACAATTGACCTGTTGGACCAAGTGCCATCACCTCATAACAGGAGTTATATTTGGCACACAGTATATTTTTCATAAATCTGCACTGGCTCCATACAACAGCACTGAAACCTCATTATCATCCAGCATTCAGAGGCACAAAATATTTACTGACCACAATAAGTTCCTGTAAGGTCCAGCTTCAGTCCCCCAGTCAAGAGCAGGTTATTGCACAAAAGGAAAACAAAGTGTCACATACGGGCCTCTCTGGCTCAGGTATAATTTCACTGCACAATGTTGCTGATTGACAAAACTCAGGTTGAAAGGACTGTTACACATTTAGCGATTGCCAGCAAGGTTTAAGATTCATTTAAACTAAACAACATGCAAACGAGGGGATAATAATTAAGTCACTATATTCCCCACTAAATCACACCCAAACACACATTGATTTTTTTCCCTCATTATTGAATGCTGGAATTCTAAAAAAAAATGTTAATGCTGATGACCTAGGGCATTTCAAATCACAAAAATGATGTGCAGTGATTGTCTACCCTGAACAGCATGTGTATATCTGATTGGTAGTATGGTTATCTTGCAGCAAGGGTGCATACTAGGTGTGCAAAGAGCTGCCTAACCATGACCAGAAGGAAAACAACAGCACACAGCAAACTTCAACTGCCACACAGAATGAAGGAAGACTGTTCACTCCTCACCAAACCTTGGAGTAACTGAGAAGGGGGGGTGGGTGTGTGTGTGTGTGTGTGTGTGTAACAGAGGACAAAGGCTCAAACCCAGACATAGCATGAACACCTCACTCACGGCTCCCAAAGAGCTGAAGGAAAAAGAGGAATATGTAGACCACATCCATGTAGAGGCAGATGGCTCCAAACACATGCTCCTCTGGGTTCAGAGAGTACCGCCTGTTGCCAATCAGCAGCTGCATGTCGAATGCCAGGAACTAAAGCACGACAAAAGGAAGATAATAAATGTATTAGTGTTGTCAAAAATATCGATATGTATCGATACTAACGGTTCCAATACTCCTTTTCTGCAATATCGATACAGTGATACCAGCTGCGCGTTCTTGCTCTTTCTCTGCCTCCTCTCACTCGCTCCGGTTGGATAATGCTTGCATTATACTGCACATAATTTTACTCATTCCCACAGGTTTTTCACTCACATCAAAAGCGCGAGCACCACTGATCTATAAAAGCCGCAAACACAAACAGCTTGCGAGTACCAAACTGAATTCTTTTTGTTGCTTTTTGCGCTTAAACGGTCAAATACATCTCAAAATGTCTCTCTTGCCGAGTATTCAGGTAAATACAGTAAGTTTTTGGATTGTAAATAGAGAGAAAATGCATGTTGCGTAACAGTACATTAGATCTGCGTATTTGCTCTTAAAGTGACAGCAGCCTAATATTCCTGCTGCTGTCTGTCAAGAGGAAATCACTCACTGCTCTTGACAGAAAAACTTTTGTAACTTTAATTGTAAGCATTAATCTGAATTAAATTTTTACAGTGAAGACTATCCAGTGCCAATTTACATTTGATTACTTTAACTTCTGTAGTTTCTTACCTGAATACCACTGTTAGACCCACCTGAAAAACTTAAAGCCATGTTTAATTAATTTGTCTCTTTATTCTATTGTATTTATTTGTGCTATCCTTTGCAATTTGTTTATTGGTTCTTATTTTATTACTGACTGTTTACTTGTCTTTTTTTTGTAAATTTAGTTCAATGGTTCAAATAAAGCATCCCTTGTTCTGTGTGTAAGCTATTGCAACAAAATTACCCAAATTATCAAAAAATTATGAGATAATAACAAATTATCTGTATGGCAGTATATATGGCAGTTTTCCCGTGGTATCGAAAATGGTACTGAATATCGATATTTTTCAAGGTATTGTATCAAAGTTGGAAATTCCAGTATCATGACAACACTATCTTTTATGAAACACATAAACATGACAATATTTCATAGTCAAAGGGTACTAACCAGAGTGAAAACCAGAGCACCAAATCCAGCATAAGCAGTATGCAACCAGGGTATCTAAAACCACAGACAGAGTTGACACTATGGTTGGACTGATATCAAAATTATGGCTTCAGTATGAAATCAATATGATGCTTTTTAGCCTTGTTCAGACTGTCAGTCCAAATCTGATTTTTGTGCATTTCCAATTGGAATCCGATCATGTTTAGCAAGTGTGAACAGCAAAAAAAATCACATGAAAATTTTTGCAAATCCATTTTGAGCTACATTCATATGTGGTTTGAAATCCTATTCAAATCACATTTCTGGAAATCCGCTTCAGTCTGATCACTCTAATCGGATTACGCGTGGTTTATGTCACTTTCTTATGCCACGTAAAATGTGAACATGTCAGACATGTAATAGGAAACATGCTGAATGCATGCAGAGCAGGGCTCTAGTCTAACGTGTTGCACTGGTGCGCCTAACTTTTTTTCTTAGGTGCACCAGCACAAAAGTTAGGTGCACCCAAATTTTCAACAGCATCACATTTAACACCGCAGTTTTACAAGTTCACTGTTTTTTTTTTATTTTTTATAGGCAATATTGACTTGTAAATGATTAACTAACAATCTGGTCAACATAAAGTTCTTTATTTGAAGCACAATTCTACAAGAAAGGTAACTTACTGAAAAAGTGTTTGTGCTTAAAGTGCTTCACTGAGCTGAAATTTAATGGATAGTATTCATAGCCTTCATCACATTAAGTATTCATAATATTCATCACTATTCAGCAGTGATTAACATTGGGACAGTTAATATGGTCATAGTTCTGTTCAATATACAAAGTAACTTTCGTTTTAACATTGTTTGTGGTTAAAAGAGATGAAGATGGAATGGAGAAATAGTCAATTAATAAATCGTTTCATTGTTTTATTTTGTAATGTATGTAATGTTTATAATAGAGCCGTTAGTCTGAGATCGATTCTTTATTATAGTAATGTTTGTAGTAGATCCGTTAATCTGAGATCGATTGCTCATGTCTCGCTTTCTCAGACGGTATCGCGAGAGTTTCTCCATACAGGCGAACGTTCTCAGGTGAGATCGCGAGAGCTGCTCATACGAGTAAATGCCATCACTGAAGAAACGTATCATCATCGTGATTATTTCTCCCTGTTTATTCTCAGGTATCGGATCACTAAAGTGATTATAATGCAGTTCGAAAACGAGTTTGAATGTTGAGGACATGGTTATGTAATAGTTGAAAAAGAGTAAAAGTTTCATTAAGTTTGTTAGTGCGTGCACACGAGCGGAGCACATGGTAGCCGGGCCTAAAGCATGGCTGTGTAACGTCAATATGATTTTCGCCTTGTGAAAAAACTAAAAGGCGTATCTATATATTGTGTTATGTTTCATACTGTTTATTTTTGTAACTGTTTACGAGTTTTTGTACGAGTATACTCAACTGCATTCACTTTTTATTCACTAATAGTGAGAAAAAGAATGAGAAATGTTTAAGGAAACTTTGCGTATGGTTATAAGTTAATTATTTGCAACACAAAGGAAGTAGATGCATTACTGTGACACACAAATATTCGGATTTGGACTGACATTGTGAACATAGCCATTGACACATTATAATAGTGACAGCTTCAAAGTGATCTAGTATATTTAAATATCTGTTAAGCAGCTTACATATCCAAATGGTGCAGTGAAGAACAGCAGAAGCCCGGTTATCATCAGCACCATCATGAGAGAGAAAAGTAATCCGTGACAGGTGGTGAAGTCAACCTAGATGACAGAAGACAGTGCTCTATCAAATTACACATATATGAAGCTCTTGACAGAAGCCGTTTAAGATGAAATCAGCTCACCCTGGACTGGAAACAGAAGAGTGTGATGGCCAGACACACCAGTGCTGTGATGCCCACACTCAACATCACCACTTTGGTATTATGGTAGCTGTGTATAGAAAGAGAGTGAGATTAAAACATGAAAGTAGTGTTGCAAATTAGACACACACATTCTTGTACATCTATCTTTGTGAGTACATTCACTGACACAGTGCAACTTCTAGCTCTTTACACTAACCCTACCCATCACAACTAAGTGCCTGACCCGAACCCTTACCCTTACCCTAAACCTACCCTTAAAGGGTTAGTTCACCCCAAAAAATTATCCCATAATTTAGTTTTTCAGCCAAACACAATCTGAGTTATATTTAAAAATATCCTAACTCTTCCAAGCTTTATAATGGGAGTGAAAGGTACCATTTTTTTAAGCTCAAAAACGTGCATCCATCCATCATAAAAGTAATCCATACTGCTCTAGGGGGTTAATAAAGGCCTTCTGGAGCAAAGCAATGCATTTTTGTAAGAAAAATATAATTTGCTCTATCCTCTGCGCTTCTGTGTTCGTCAATACGTCATGCGTCGGGTCAGAGGTTGCTCTTCCGCCGGAACTAGACTCGAGTACGGCCATTATTGGAAACCAGTTATTATAGTTTATAAAGTTGGATAAACTTCACTTCAGAAGGCCTTTATTAACCCCCTGGAGCCAAATGGATATCTTTTATGATGGATGGATGCGCTTGTTTAAGCTTCAAAAAATTGTACCATTCACTTCCATTATATAACTCTGATTGTCTTTGGCTGAAAGAAGATAGTCATATATACCTAGGATGGCTTGAGGGTGAGTAAATAATGGGATAATTTACATTTTTGGGTGAACTATCCCTTTAACCTAATTATAACCTTGTCCCTAAAACCAAGTCTTGACCCTCAAACAGGCCTTTAAAGAGGTCTCAGAAAGGAAAGAAGTCTTTACTCTATTTGTCCTCATTGTGATGGCCAAAAACTGAAACCAGTCCTCACAAAGTTAGCTGTACAAGAACATACACACACAGGTTTGTTTTTGTGAATTGTGGGGACATTCCATAGGCGTAATGGTTTTTATACTGTACAAACTGTATATTCTATCCCCCTACACCTAAACCTACCCATCACAGGAAACTGCACATTTTTACTTTCTCAAAAAAACTCATTCTGTATGATTTATAAGCCTTTTGAAAAATGGGGGCATGGGGTAATGTCCTCATAAGTCACCCTCTCCTTGTAATATCTATGCATTACCCATGTCATTATACAAATTTGTGTCCTGATGTCATAAAAACACGCACGCACACACACACACATATATCTCAATACAGGTAACTATAGCAGTGGCAGAGTAGGATACAATTCGGTTCATTTTGTCTCCTACTTTACAATGTAATATATTGACCATAGTGACCTTAATGGCGTGTATAATAAGGGCAAGGACTCTAAACTCCAGAGATCTAAAAATGTAAAAATAATTCATCCTAATAATTATAAAGAATATTTCACTTCTAACAGTGGTCCGTTTTTTAATATAATATAATATAATATAATATTGTCTTACCTGGCGAGCATGCCAGCCATATAGGACATTGCCAAAGTCTAAAAACATAAAACAAAAATATTCATCCCTTTCTTTTTAAAGTTAAATGATAGTGAATAAATGTTTATAATATTTACTATGAGACAATGAAATTACTTACAAAAATGGATAGAAGGATCATATTGGTAGGGTATCTTCGTCTGCAGATGAAACACAAACACTGATCAGTAAGTGATGGATATCAAAGTTCCTGAAATGACACATCTCCTATGCAAGCCAGAAGGTGAACAATGTATAACAAACAGTATATGTTTACCGTGCGTTTGTGCTGCATACAAGCATCAGGTATGTTCCCATGAAAGTCATGCTGGATAAAACAAAGCAGTGTCACTCACAGGATCACAAACATTAATTCATATATAAAGTCCTAAAGCCTCTAAAGAGAAAAGAGCACTGTGTGTAATTCACTTACTATGAAGTCAGATAGAAAACCCGATTGTACTGTACAAACTTCCGGACTGGCTCACTGTGAAAGACAGGACAGTCATCAGTAACAGTGCTTTCTTTTAAAGGCATAGTTCATCCAAAATGAAAATTATCCGATGATTTATTCACCCTCAGGCCATCTTAGGTGTATATTACTTTCTTCTTTCAGACAAACACAATCAGAGATATATTTAAAAATATTCTAAGTCTTCCCAGGTTTATAATGGTAGTGAAGGGGGTGCAAGATTTTGAAGCCCAAAAAAGTGCATCCATCCATAATAAAAATAATCCATACGGCTCCAGGGGGTTAGTAAAGGCCTTCTGTAGCGAAGCGATGGGTTTTTGTAAGAAAAATATCCATATTTAAAACTTTTTTAACTATAATTACTGCGCAAGTCGACTTGCACCACAAGATTAACCCCTGACATGATGTATGACGCAGGATGTAGGAGTAGCGTAAGCTTAGATACCTCTCAAATAGGGCTGTGGAACAAACTCAAGCTCCTCTTCTCTTATATTCAAATCCTCTGACATTTCTCTTTAAAATTTCTCGTTTTAGACTTCTAATTCGTGACCGGTGTTTTGTTTTGCTCTATCCTCTGCGCTTCCGCGTTCGTCACTGCATCATGCATTGGGTCACTCTTCGACCGCAAATCGATGTGTACGGTCATCTGCTGGAAGCTAGTTAATTTAGTTTGTAAACTTTTAAATATGGATATTTTTCTTACAAAAACTCATCGCTTCACTTTAGAAGGCCTTTATTAACCCCCTAGAGCTCTATGGATTATTTTTATGATGAATGGATGCATTTTTTTGGGCTTCAAAATCTTGCACCCCATTCACTACCATTATAAAGCTTGGAAGAGCCAGGATATTTTTTAAATATATCTCAGGTTGTGTTCATCTGAAAGAAGATAGTCATTTACACCTAGGATGGCTTGAGGGAGAGTAAATCATGGGATAATTTTCATTTTTGGGTGAACTACCCCTTTAAAAGTGGAATAAATGGAGAAAAATGGGGTTGTGTCCTGTACTCTGATGTGTGTATAACTTACCAAAATGTGAAGAGCGACACCACACCGAATGTGACCATGAGCTGAACCATGAGGATACAGAAGACCTGCAAAGAATATATATGCTTTTCATAACTAGAATGTATTTGAAATAGAAATCTTTTGTAACATCATAAATGTCTACTGAAGACATTCAAAAAAATAAAATAAATAATATATATATATATATATATATATATATATATATATATATATATATATATATATATATATATATTTACATATACATGGAAACAAATATATACAAATATGCTGCTATAAATAAAATGCAAATTGTTTGCTGTGAGACCAGTATAAATGTTGGCAGGGCAGGTGAAAAAACTCAAATAAGCCCTGATCAACCTGAACATCATTTTTAATTATGACTGACTGAGCAACAAACACATTGAAAGATATAGACTGCCCACTTGCATCCAACCCAATTCATATCAGTTAATAACGTTTGAACTGTCAAGCAGACTGCTAATGGAAAAACAATTGGATGAGAACTTTCACACCTTCCTGATGAACATGCGGCGGACATTCTTGTCCTCCCAGTTGCTTCCACTGAGGCCGTCAAAGCTGCTGCCGGAGCTCGGATCAGAGAAGGG
The DNA here is from genome assembly GCA_037950675.1 of Hypophthalmichthys molitrix. Taxonomy (NCBI): domain Eukaryota; kingdom Metazoa; phylum Chordata; class Actinopteri; order Cypriniformes; family Xenocyprididae; genus Hypophthalmichthys; species Hypophthalmichthys molitrix. Next base: position 28,571,174 of record CM075493.1, read on the forward strand.
TGAGGACATGTCTGCAGCATAAGCGTTGGAATATCCTGGACCTAAAGAGACATTCTGCACTATTAACAATGTTCAGAGAAGATCCTCAGACAGATTTTATCCTCAGACTTATCTCACATTAAAGAGAATGTTCCTTGCATATAGATGACACAAATGTGTTGTAATAAAATGTCACATACTAGGGCCGGGATGCACATAAGCCCAGCTGGGGTGCATGGGCATGGTTGGTGGTGGCATTGGGGGCGGCTGGGAAGCGTAACTGAAGCTACCAGCTCCTTGTTCTTTATCTCCTGCTGTAGCTTCAGCATAGCTGGGTGGAGCTGCTGGCAGACTCATGGTCTACTGTAAAACAATAACATTCAAAAATCATCTGAGAACGGAATCAAGCACAAGCAGATCTGATATTCGAGCACCCTGACTTTAATTAATATTTTATGCCACAAGGCCAATGGAACTTTGCAACTCTTCACCACATGAATTCATTATGAACCTAAAACTTGGATCCTTTCCTATTTTAAGCCAATGGGGGACATAAAGGATTTTTTTTTTTTAATGAAATGAATGTACTATGTTTTTTTATTTCATATTTTGTATTTTTAGGGGACTTTATGGTAAATGCCCCCAGTTTCACAGACAAGGCTTAAGCCTAGTCCCAGACTAAAATGCATGTTTGAGCTGTTTTAACTGAAAGTACCTCGCACTGACATAAAATATGTGTGCCATTGTTTTGTCTCAAGATGCACACCAGTAATGTTTTTTTAAGGCATGTTTATAAAGCTACTTAAATGTCCTAATTAAACTAAGGCCTAATCCTGGTTTAATCTAAACCCTGTCTGTGAAACCAGGCCTAAATTATATTTATGCAGTAGTTATAATCCATTTATTCACTTTGTGAGCATAGACATGAAAATGAAATTTCCAATTTAAACTGTCATAAATCTTGAATGCTTTGGAGCACAGATGTAAGTTTGGTCTCTTTTTAAAGACAAAACTTGGCAGATTATTCCTGACATTTAAAAAAGTGAACTTTAAAAAAAGTTATAATGTTATAATGAAAAATGCACAAAAATACTATTTTCAATTTATATATGAAATATATATTTTTCAAAACATGCTTTACTCTAAAACTGTGAGAAATGAATGCCATATTTCTAAACAAGTTTTGTTCCAAATAGGAGGTTGAAATCTCAATGTTTTAGTAAGATTTTATTTGGGCGCATCAAAATTTTCCACGTTTGTGGCTATTTTTTAGGACCATTTAACCTTTTCAAATCATGTCCATGATTTTTATTTTCCCACATAGCAAGTCCCAAAACATTTACCAAGTTTTGCACCATTCTGATTAAGTAAAAAAATCTTTTTTAAAATCGAACAGTGTTACATTATTTCTCCCAATAATAATATGTCTTAGTAAAATTATATTTAAATGCTTAGTCTTATGATCAAGGCTCTGTAGTTTTAATTTTGGGGGACAAAACTTATAATTAAATGCAGTACAATGATAATTTACACGTGATACACATTTTAACATGATTTTACTAAAAATGTATATGAATAATATATATATGGATAATGAAGTAAAATGCATTGCTTCAGTCTAGTAAAAGTTCATCTTGAAATATTAGCCTACTAATAATATAAAATTTATTCTTAAGTTTACTTTATAAAAAAACTTAAATATTTCACAGCAAAAAGACATGTATAATAATTGTGTACAACAGGTTTTCTTCAGCAAAGCTGTAATCATACTAATAATTTAGAGGCCTTAGAAATTCCTATATATCAGGTATGATTCAGTACAGTTATACAGTTATCATAAACAGTAAACTGAACATCAGTTTAACCACATATTGATCTGGCTAGTGTCTATAGAGCTGTCAAACACACAGCACAACGGTCTTTTATCCTAAACTATTAGTCTTGACGAGTCGAGTACTACTGTATACTAAAATCAGCTGCAACAGGACTGATATAAATGTTGACAGCGCTTAGCTTAGCTAGCACATCGATGACACTTTTCATGCCCCTTCTGTCGTGCAGGAGACGACAAATACTTTGCGCATATAAGTAAAACGTTGTTATAACCTAAATCAAAATATAGTCTCTAACAAATTAATGGTAGAGTAAGCTCTGCAATTCAACTCACCTTACTGTAACAGCTAATGTGACACTCGAGATCCCCAAGTAAAGGTAAAAACAATGAACTCAATCGTCCAATGACGTACATCCGGTGTTTCCGGAAATGACGAACGCGAACCGTAAGCAAGATAAAAAATTTTAAGCGGTGTTGGTCATTTTTTTTTATTGTTTGGCAAAATGTATTTTACAGTGAAAACATGTGCTGTTGGATCTCAATGCAAGTCAGAAAAAACAAAAGAACTCACAACATTTTTATTAACTTTATGTATCCTTAAATGCAACAATACCTCTTTGTATTTTTAAAAAGAATACATTATAACTAAAAACAAACAGCTATTCAGTGTACAGACACGTATCTAGTGTCTTTGTGCAATAACTAGTGTCTCTAACTATTAAGGACCAGTAAAACACCTTAACTAATCAGTTGTCACATTATTTCACTACATAAGTGAGGACATTTGTCCCTTACAAGTATAGCCAAGCCTGTACACACAAAAAACAAAATTACTAATTTTGTTATAAGAAAGATAACAATGAAAGTATGTTAAATTTGTGATTTGTACATATTTTGTTTTCTGTTCAATGTTTCGTAAAATGTTATTTCTCCAAATTAAGATTTTTGTATATTTATTAATCCGAATTAGATTGCAAAGGTACAGAGGCATTACAGCCAAGTAGACACGGAACCATAGATTCTCTGTTCTGTAAGAAATCAATTAAATACATCTTGCAGAAACTGCACAGAGAACTTATCTTGAACCCAAAGAAAAAGCACAAGCCAAATCAATAAACGTACGCTTTTAATTAGACATTATTATTGCAAATACAGCTTTAAACAATATTTGATACAATAAAAAAAACCTCATGAAGAGTCTTTGAAGTTTACTTTATAGTTCATATTACAGCCTTTGTCCTATAGACCTGCCCTGCACTAGTAAAAAAAAAAAATGAAGTGCACAACCATGATTTTTAATAGGTTTTTCAAAAGTAAAGTCCAAATACTGTGAATGCATATTAACACACAAAAAAGAAAACATGACAGCTACTTCCACTGGCAACCCCAGTAACAGACTCCTGTGTTAAAGAAGGTACTGAAACCGCAGTCTAACAAGCATGCTTGTATTTTTCCTGGAGATCAATAGTCTGGCTGGCAGAGATGTTGGAAGTTGGAACTGTCCTCTATTGGGGGACTCTACTGGCTATAAATCATGCATCTGTTTGTCGATTTTTGATTTCAGATGTTCTTTGTAGGCCAGAATGTCCCTGTTCCATTTTGTGATGGTCTGCTTTTCACAAACCCAGATCTCCTGAGCCACCTGCAAAGAAACAAACAAACCAAAATTATTACAAAGAAACACATCAAATCAGCAGGACATGTACAACAACCAAACTTAAAGCTTCACATTACCTGCTGAATAAGCCTGAAGTCGTGGCTAACCAGCATCATTCCGCCCTCAAATTCATTGATCGCCTCAGCCAGAGCATCAATGGTTTCAATGTCAAGGTGATTGGTCGGCTCATCAAGAAAGAGCATGTGGGGATTCTGCCAGGCCAGCCAGGCAAAGCAGACACGGCACTTCTGCCCATCGGACAGATTCCTAATAGGGCTCACCTAGTTAAAATAAAGTCAATATGATAAGTAGAATTCATTTGCAGATTTATTAAAAAAAAAAAAAATTCAGGGTGAAAAAACAAAAACAAAAGCCCACCTGCTGTTTGCCAGTGAGTCCATAGCGGCCAATGATTTTCCTCATCTCTTCTTTCTCCTTAATCTCAGGGTAACACTTCATCATGTACTCCAGAGGTGAAAGGTCGAGCTCCAATTGCTCTGTTAGATGCTATAGAAAGAAACAAAAACCAATATTTTAAATAAATTATTAAAAACTTAATTATTATATCTCCAACATCTTCATTATTTTCATCATCATCATCAGACTTTTATTATATTAAAATGTCATGATATAAATGTCCTGAACAGACCTGATGATATCGGCCAATCTTCACATGGGAGTGTTTCCTAATCATACCATCTGAGGGCAGGAGCTGAAAGAAGAGATGATGACTTACAAACTACGACACTAAAGATTTCAAACCACATAAAATGTGTGAACCTAAAATCATATCATGGGTTGCATGCACTCAAGTTAAAATGTGCCATACCTCTCCAGTAAGGAGCTTCAGCAAAGTAGACTTGCCAGCTCCATTGGGCCCTACAAGGGCCACCCGTGTGTCCAAGTCAATTCCAAACTCCAGGTTCTTATAAATATACGGCTATGTAACAAAAGGAGACATGTAAGAACCTCAATCCAGAGAGGGATGCAACAACAGAAATGTGTGTAAAATGTGGTATTGGAGATTAGGTAAGGTTATGGTTCTACGTACCGTACTTTCCGAATACCTGAAGCTGACATTTTGAACCATAATGACAGGAGGAGGGATCTTCCCACAGGGAGGAAAATAAAATGACAGGGTCTGAAAGGGAGGGAGAAACCATCAGTCATTTTTACTATTGACTAAACATAACATACAACATTAAAAAGGCAAATATAATAGTGCTCAAGATCAAGCAGCCAGAAAAACATTAAGTTCTTTTCTCACCTTGTCATTCACAACACGCTCAGTAAGACCTGAGGCGACCATCTTCTGTAGAGTCTTCTCTTTGCTCTGGGCTTGCCTGGCCAGCTTGGCAGATCCGTGACCAAACCGAGCAATGTAGTTCTGAGGATCAACAGGAACATGTTTAAATAACCACAGCTGAGCAGTTTAGAGAAAGGCACAGAACATTTGAATGTTTACAAAGGTACATGTCGAAGTCATTTACCTTCATGTGTGCTATTTGGTCCTGCTCCCAGTTAAACCGCTTCATCTGATTCTCCTCCAGTTCCTCTCTGGTCTTCACATACTGGTCATAATTACCCTTTATGCAAGAAGATGAATTATGAAATAAGTGAAATTGCACATTTGTAATTAGAAAACAGCCTTACAGGGGAAAGAATTAGTCTTTACCGTGTAATATTTGAGCTTGCGCTGGTGCAGGTGAATAATGTTAGTACAAACGCCATTGAGGAAATCCTGGGAATGGGATATTAAAACCAGAATTCTTTTAAACCTGACAGGGGGAAAAAGAAACAAATTTGAGCATCCAGCTCTTAGCATGGTGTTTGCATCACAATAACAGAACAATGCATTTTGTAATGTAACATTAGTTACACTTTATTTAAATGTGTCCCTGTTACAGAGTAATTATACATACATACAAGTAATGAGTAATATTAAAGGGTTAGTTCACCCAAAAATAAAATTGTCACTAATTACTCACTCGTGTCGTTCCAAACCAGTAAGACATTCATTCATCTTCAGAACCCAAATTAAGATATTTTTGAAGAAATCCAAGGGGTAGTTTTTTTTTTCTCCCATAGAAAGCAACAAAATTACCACATTCAAGATCCAGAGAAGTAGTAAAGACATTGTTAAAATAGTCAACTGTAGTCACGTGGACTATTTTAATGATGTCTTTACTACTTCTCCTGACCTTGAATGTGGTCATTTCGTTGCCTTCTATGGGAGATAAACCTTTTGGGTGAACTAACCTTTTAACATGCATTTACTATCGGGTTTGGTTTAGGACTAGCTGCTTGTAATTATGCATAATTTGTTATTCCTACAGTACGTAAATGTAACATGTAACAAGGACAGCATAAAATAAAGTGTTACCTTAACATCTTCCAAAACAAAACTGCATCTGGGTTGCGCTGACAGATCAGCTAAACGCTTCGGTCTAGTTTTTGTCAAAGCTCTATCCATAACAAGAACAAACTTGATGGAAGAGCTACAATTCGGCCTTTTGTTAACATCATTTCATCAGCAACAACCCATAGTAAACAACAAAAATTCTACATAAAAAATAAAGACTTACTGTCTGAGCTCTTCCTCCAGCCACACACACGCATCCAAGTCCAGGTGGTTTGTTGGCTCATCCAACAGCAACATGAAAGGCTTGAGGAACAGTGCCCTGAAGATAAAAATCATGAATGAACTAAGACTCCAAAGATTTGTTGAAAGAGATGCACATGCATTCACTGAAAGAGCTAAAAGGGATCAGAAAAAACGCTTCAGACAGTTTTTGTCATTGCACAGTTAGCAAAAAGCAACTGCGCTATCATTCGGCCTTTTGTTACATCATCTCCCAGGAGCTCTGAACTTCAGAAAGAGGCTCTCAAGACTCACCGAGCAAGAGCAACACGCATCCTCCAGCCACCGCTGAAGTCTTTGAGTTTCTTCTGCTGCATAGCGGCAGTGAAGCCCAGACCGTGGAGGATCCGCGAGGCCCTCATCTCAGCTTTATCGGCATCCAGTTCCTCCAAACGCTCATACAGCTCCATCAGCTTCTCACATTCAGCTAAAGTTTAACAAACAAATTTAAACAAAGTTAAATTACAAATACACAAATATATATAATATACAAATAAGTGTTCCTCAACAAGGAAATTCCTTAAAAACCATGAAGAATTAAGGAGTCTTCAAGCTGAGATATTCAATATACCACGCCTAGGAAAGGAAGCTGTTACAAAAACAGTTCCTATGAAAACGTGGCAAGTTGTATTGATTGACCAATTAACAGATCATTTGGAAAACAAAAGTTCATTCTACACACTCATTACATATCATTTACCCTCATGTCTTACCCTCATTGGTTCTCACACAATTGATGTTGAACAAAGTTGATGGTTTTGAAAAAGGAAATGCCAATTTTCATTTCCAGGTGAACTATTTCTTTCAAACTATGCCGTTTGCATTTGATCAGTTGTTGAAACTCACAGTCCTCATGAGCTAGTCGTTCAGCCTCTCTCTCCAGCTGGATCCTAGCCTCATCTACTTCCATCACACACTGCAGAGCGGTCTTCTCACTGGGTGCCATCTCCCGGGTCAGGTGGTAGATATCAATGTGTTCTGGAATTGGCACCTCCCTGTGACCAATCGCTGACAGCAGCATGGATTTACCTGCACAAGTTTAAATGCAAGTCAGTTATCTGTGAGCCTGTCAGTTGAAATTACTTCTAAAGCCACCAAGTGGTGATTTATTAGCCCAACAGATTCTTCATTTACCGGTTCCATTGAGTCCGATAAGGCCATACCGACGGCCAGAGTTGAGCTCCAAACTAGTGTCACTGAGCAGCTCCTGTCCGTGAAAGGTGAGAGACAAGCTGCTTATGTGCACATCAGTGCTGTTGGGATGAGATGCCAACACACCAGTCACTGCACGGGCCTCGGTTTTCTTCAGCTCAAACTCATCCAGCTCCTTCGTCAAACTGGCAACCCCTGAGATAAGGAGGGGAAAAAAAAAAAAAAAAAGATTATTCAAATGAATTTAAAGGATGATAAAAATCAGGTTTTGAAACCTTGAGTAAAAGCACTTTACATATTGCCAATGGGTGGGGGGAAACTCAGTGTAACAAAAGTATAAAGGTTTGGTTACACAAACACTAATGTTTGACATTAAAAAAATTGGTCTGATGTTCCTATGCGATGTTAGTTCAAACTAAGGGCCAGATTTACTAACAGCTTGCACCAGCCCAAACCCTCTTTGGCGTAAAAAAAAAAACTACTCCCAGGATTTACTAAAGACACGCAGTGAAAAATTAGCGATGAGAAGGCGTGGAGACAGTTGTTTTTGCGGCTGACTTTACTGCATATGCATTGATAGGTTTTTCCTATTCAGATGCAAAATTTATAGGAGGAGAGTATTTAAATGAATCATGCAAGGTCATTTACTAAGGTTTACGCTAGTCAATTTACTGGTATTTGAGCCATTATTTACCACCCAAAAAAATAAAGCATAATTTGCACTGCTCTTGGTAGATTATGTTTGCCATTATGGAAATGATCCATCTCTGTCTGCGTTCTGTAATTTGCATAGCATCAGTAGATCATGCACAGAACTTTCCACTCCCATTGGTTCTGAAATTGCACCCTCACGTTATTTTACCCCGTTTAGTAAATCTGGCCCCAAGTGTGCCGCTCAAGTCCTGAAAAACAAAGCTAAAGCATTTCGATCACCCCCTGGTGGCTGGGTGCAGTAAAGGTCTTCTACCCCTCCCTCTCCATGTAATTGAATGGGACTTGAGCCAAGCTAAAAAACACTTCACTTATTTTTTTTTTTCCCCCCAAAGATGGTTTCTAGGGCTGCATGATATTGAAGAAAAATGCAATAACTTGTTAAATAATGTGATATTCGATACGATAATGCTTTAAGTGTGTAAAATCAATTTAAATTATATTTAAATATATTTAAAATCTGAATGATAAAACCAAAATACGTTTCACATTCTTTCTGAGAAAAAGCATCGCTACAACTTCTGAAAGTAAACAGCAGTGTTTTAGCATTAGGCCTACATAAAAAGTATTGTCATTTCAACATTAAATATAATGAATTAATTTTATTATTTTAAATTTATCTTAGCTATTAAAAATAAGAACAAAGAGGCAAAAACAGTGCATTAAGTTTTTCATGTAGGCATATATTAGATCTATTTAACAGTAGCATTCAAGTAAGAAACAATACAGAAACTGAATTAAATGTAAAAAATAAATGCATATAGTCTTTACATGAATTAAATATACAATGATTCATTTTAAAGCTACAAAACTTATTCAGTCAAGAGCAGCGAGTGATTTTTTTTTTCTTTTGTTGTTTGACAGACATCAGCAGGTATACTGTATTAGGCTGCTGTCACTTTAAGACCTGATGCACAGATCCTATTGACCCACAGCCGATTTCTTTCCCAATTGTTTACGTTCACTTAAGATATAACCGACTGTGTTTACTCACTAAGACAGGCATTTTGACATAACTGTGTGTGTATTTGACAATTAAGTGCAATAAGCAGCAAAAGAGAACCGAATTCGGGATCGCACGCCATCTAAAGCGGCTTTCTGTGTGCGCTTCAGGTTTGTGTCAGACAGGGTAAGTACTGCAATGAGTTGTTTTTCACAGCGTATTACGCTCATTTAAACATCAAGCAAGTCACACGTAAGTAACAGTCATGTGCCCAGTCTATTCTTTACTATATGCGTTGACCTAAAACTGTTTGCGACTTTTTAAAGTAGCCTATTAAAATCATTCAGATACCGCAAGCCATTGCAATATGTACATTTGCGATACTTCAATAATTTTGATGCATCGTGCAGCCCTAATGGTTTTTGTCATTTTATGTAGTTCTCATCACGCAGACGTATGTTCAAGTAATAACTAAATAACTTATTGTAAAAATAATAATAAGTTTGGTTTTAGTTAGTTATTAGATGCTATAAAGATTCAGGCTCCGAACAACGCAATCGCCAATGACCGTTACTGGGACATTTTGGCTTCATTTCACTCTTTTGGCTTCATTTTTTTTTTTAATAGTCAAAAACGGCAGAACAAAACGCAACTTCACTCTCTTACAGTAGGTGGCGATTATAGAAAAGCAGAAATATCCTTGTAAAGGTGCAGTCGCATTAGTAAATTTCATGGACTCAACGCGGTTAACCAATGTAACCAACTCGAAACCGGTGCAAAACCTCTGTGGGAAAATCTTCTCTCTCATGTGAAATTCCTAACTGCATGGATTACAAATTAATAAAACGGGATTTAATCCACAAAAATATGCTAAACAGTGGTAAATGTGAACGAAAAAAGTCCTATAAAGGTTTATCAAATAACACCAAATTCAAGAGTACAGAGACACAAGAGACAATTTTCACACCAAATTTTAATTTTGGTGTGAACAGGCCTTACAACTGTCTTTCAATGGTTCCTCTTGGGGATGGGCAGATCTATATGAAGTATCGATATATCGATACTGACGGTGAGTATTTAAAGTATCGATACTCAAATTAAAATATCGATACTAAGGTGTGTTTTTTTTTTTTTTTACCATTGATTGTTTATTTAACAATAAATTTAATGCATACAATATGCATTGAATTGGACAAATAACCTATGTTAGCAAATAATTTGAAGTAGAAGTATTTTCCTGCTCATCTGAACAAGCAAATGCTGCAAGTCAGAACCAATCAATCACAGAGAGCGTTCGCTCACTGCCGACACTTCATTCAAATAGGGCTGCGTTTAGTATCGTAAGAAACCACTGATGCTTTTGGGAAACGCAGCCCAGAACAATGCTTCACAGAAGACAGAAAAATATAATATTATTATTAGTTATTTCACAATAAACAAAGTGAAATAGTAGCCTACATAGTTTGTGCAATTATATTTATTTAAATTGAATGTTAAAAGTTCATATTGATGTTCTGTCAGAATACAAATGTTTCAATTTATGGGTGCATCAGCCTGTCACTGGCAGTTCCTTATGAAAATAAACCATTACTACAGTGACCATAGTTCAGCTAGGCATATAGGGTTATATGAAGATTTTCCATGGTTTACCAAGTAAACATTTTAACCATGTGTAAACAAAAATATAATCTAATAAATGGCAATTAAGGCATATTGAATGTTAAAATGCCTTTCAAATATAATGTTAAGTGGGTATCATAACCCATTTTACTCTTAGTAATTCAATAATTGAATAAATGTTAAAATCTATAAGTTCATATTAGAGGTATCAAATCAGTATCGATACTTTCAAGGCCGATATCGGTATCGTATCGAAAACGAAATAAGTGGTATTGCCCATCCCTAGTTCTTCTTACCATTGACCTCAGCTGCTCCATTCAGCTGGCTCTCAGGTTTCTCTGCATCACCATTCACTCCATCCTCTGGTTTCTTGGTACGTTGGCGAGCTTTGGCTGCTTCTTTTTTCTTTGCCGCCTTCTTTTTTGCTAAATCAGATGGCATTTTAGCTGCGAATCCCAGGAACAGAACTATCCTGAAAATCTGAGGGAGAGATACAGAAAGATTAGTTGGAGGTAAAGATGCTCTCATAGGACTATAGATAAAAAAAAAATACAAAGTACACACTGTTCCCAAACGTACTTCCGGTTCAATTGACATTTAATTCGTCACTTATAATTTGAGCGAAGGGTTGTTTTAAGGTCGTTTTAATATAAACCGAGCTGCAGGCACCAGAGGGCAGTGGTTCGGCTCGGCTCACGTGGAGTACAGTCAGTCGGCCAGTAATTTTCCCTGACGCAGTGTAGGCGAATAATGGCATTGATAAAGTGATGCGGGCCCAGAAAAGAGCATATTACACGAATGATATCATAATAAGTTCTGAAAACACAAATGACCGATGATGTAGCGAAACAACAGAGCCGCTGCTCTCAAGAGAATAAAACGTGTCGGTTAACTCTAAAGGCCCAACAAATGAGTCACTTCACCAATCATGCTAACTCTAGCCATACCGGTTAATCAGCGATCACGGGTAAATCTTGCTCCCTGGATATAGAACAACTTCAGTTTATATACATATATATAAAAAAAATGCGATAACATAAATAAAAGTGGTATCAAACGATAAACCGTGTGAAACTTGTTGAGAGGCGCACACGAATCTCTGTTTCCACGAGCTAGCCACCAAGCTAACAGCCGGTAAAACTAGCCCATTAATCCGAAAAATGTCCGGCGAACGAAACTAAATTAGTAAATGAAGTATGACATTTTTGTAGACATCGATCATAACATAGATATATAACAATTGTGAATAAATAACGAACTTTTGTAAAATTAGGCCGTTGTCTTACCTAGATCTCTTCCTGACGAAGCGCTACTAGCACCAGAGAAACGGTCTCATGGCTCGCGCTACAAAGCGGTATAAGGCGCGTGTCACCAATACCGGCACTGCAGCCAATCAGATGCCGATACGTAATAACTCTCCACCCACTTCTTTACGTAGCAGCAAAGCTGCTCTCTGATAGCAGTTTTCTTGATGAATTTCTCATGTGAAGTAGAACATTTAATCAAATCACTAAGAATAATTAATCACAAAAAAATGTATTTCTTTTTTGAAGAGATATCATGAGATCTTTCATGTACCGTGATTAATACTCGTTTTGGTGTTTTTTATCCTCTTTTCTTTCTTTGTTCTGTTCCTTCTTTTCTTTGTTCTTAAAAAAGCTATTTAAATGTATCTTTCTCTTTTAACGATCATTGTCAATTTTTTTTTCTCTTCCATATGTTCAGATGACTTTGGACTTATTGTTGATACAATCTGTGATACAGTCTATTTCATTAATGTCATATATTAATTGTTGCAATAATAAAAAAGTTTTCTTGTTGAAATCACTCCCTCGTTATCATGTTTCCCGGTTGCGTCACACAAAATGACCTAAAATGAGTAATATGATCAACTAGCAATTAATGTGAATCATACAGAATTGACAATTACAAGGTTATGCTATGTGCTCGTGATTTATGGTTGATTTTTTTCCTTACAAGAAGATAAAAAGATAATCCTGTCACTGTTTACTCTCATATTTCCCCAATCCCCATTACTTCTTCATATGTGGAGCAAAATATCATTCAGACTAAAAGACAAAATCATGGAAATAATGATCATGATTTTATTTATTTTATTAATCTTCTTCAAAAATGTCCTTTAAAGACACACTGCACCTTTATTTAAATAAAATACATAACACAGTAAGAATGTCTTGTAAAAAGGTAAAGGGCCAATGCCTCTGAATATGAACGCCTTTTAATATTCATGTACACCAGATTTAGTTCTCATCTGTTACACTTGTGCATCAAGCACACCTCAGGCCACAGGAATACAAATGCCATCACTTATGTGATGGAATAATCAGTAAAATTAAGTAATTTATTGGCATTCACAAAGATGATGTAACTGTACTTAACCTTTGGTTAATGCTTCCTGTGCATCTCGGTGATTTAATAAGGCAACAAAGATCAAAAACCTTTCTGAATCATGCTAAAAAAGAAACCCTTAAAAAACAAAAATATTCACATGCAACATGCATTATTGTATTTTTCAACACACAATATATTTAGAACACATTTTGTTTTACTGCCATTTAAAGTCTCTGAAAATGAAGACATTTTCAACCATCATTTTTAAAGACTGCTTATGAGCATCATTTTAGAGTCTTTAACAATACACAAAAATCTGTATTGTTAAGAAGTGTTCACAAATCAGAATGATTTACCATATCTTTAGTGTTAATTTCCATATGTAGAACGTATCAAAATTGTGACAATAAATGTCACTTATTGCAAATAAAGTTAGCTTGCTTATCTTAATCCAGTGGATTTCTTCATGATCTCTTTTTGCACAGTGCAAATTTACAGAAAAAACACAGAAGAAAGCTGCAAGCAGAACGTGATGCAATATTCAAGCATGTAGAAAAAACATGACAGATTCAATATGTGTACTTACATATTAACATTTAGCATGTCATTAATGGTTAAAAAAGTTTTTCAGGCATCATAAAGTTTCATTCATTGTATTTTTTACCTTTTCTAATTGAAAAGACACACAGTAGCATATCTGCACTTCATGTGCGTCGAAAAAACTGATAAACACAATTACAATAGCTGCTGTACTTGTGTGTAATCAGCATGAAAGTGTCATTCTCAAGCCACATTCTTAAATTCATTGTACTGTGAGGTTATATACATTCAACTGTACATTAAACATACATCAAATAAGAGTACATTATACTTTTTCCTTGACTCTTATTACAGCCTCATTGGTTAAAATCAGTCCAAACCTCCATACTGAGAAGGGGTCTAATACTTTCATGTCCATTGAAAACTGCCAGTGTGGAGACCAAGCCACAGGAGAAACAGACTAGTTGAGTTTTAAGTGGTTCTCATTGCTAAAGCCTGTTCAAGCTCTTGTCTTCGTTGTTGAATCTACATAATAGAAAAAAAAAAAACATACATTTGTAAATGAAAAGAACAACATTGACAGTATCACGTTTGATTATGACAAACACTACAGTTAAAAGTGAAATATTATTCCAATTTAAAATAACTTTTTTAATTTAACATTTTAAAATGTAATTTATTCCTGTGATGGCGAAGCTATTACTTCAGTCTTCAGTGTCACATGATTCTTCAGAAATCATTCTAATACGCTGACTTGCTGCTCAAGAAACATTTATTATTTATTATCAATGTTGAAAACAGTTGAGCTGCTTAATATTTTTGTGGAAACCGTCATACATTTTTCCAGGATTCTTTGATAAATATAAAGTTCAAAAGAAGAACATTTATTTACTGTCTTTATATATTTATTTACTTTATATACTGTCACTTTAGATAAATTTAATACATCCTTGCTGAATAAAAGTATGATTTCTTTAAAAAAAAAATCTTACTGACCCCAAATGGTTGTATGTATCTAACATGATTCATTGTCACATTCCCTCTTACCTTGCAATAGAAATAGCGACTGACAGCTTCCTGAGACCAGGGCTGGTTATAAAACTCCGCTCTCCTCTCTTCCTCTGGATTTCCAACTGTATCTGTCATCAGCTGCAACCAAAAAATCCAGTCCAGTTCAAAACGGCAAAAAAAAAGACTATTTCTTTAAAAGCAGTTACATCCTTTCCACCACTAGGTAGAGACACTGTTTCAAAAATGTTAAATGTTTAACTTATACAAACCTGATTTGGACATTCATAAAGAGCGCATAATGTTTTGATATTTGATATAATAATATCCTATATGGCTATGATTTAGAGCATGGTTTAAATTCACCTTAAGATCCCGGTTCTGGGAGCAGATCCAGTCCTGGATGTAGCCCTTGGGGTCTCTGGAGAAGCTGAGCATGAAATCTCTTTGGATCTTAAGTTGGTTGATGGACTCGATAGTTTCATGGATCTAAAAGAGAAAAGGTGACTATGTGAATTTTAACTATGAATGTACATAATGTTATGCAGTAACTCATGCCATTTTAACAGTGCCACATTTTAACAAAAAGCTCCTTCTCACCTTGTTGTCTAGGGATGCAATCTCTTGTTGATTGGCTGTGGACAGCAGGAATCCATTCATCTGACTCTTAAGAGGATCATCAACTTCAACATCAATGTCATAGCAGGCTGTCTTCTTCTGGTCATTTGGATCCACACTGATAAAATAAAAATAAAAAAGGCATTTAAAGGAACAGTTCACCTGAAAATAAAAATTCTGTCATTAGTTACCCACATGCCAATTTAAAGCAATATGCTGTTATTTTTTTAAGTGTAACACAATAATACATAACTTATAATGCCTTTTGTCCTTTTTGGAGCATCACACAATGAATTTCTGTAGTAAGGAAAAAATCCATTCAAAGAATCTTTAAATACAGGTTTGGAACAATTTGAGGGTGCGTAAACAATAGAATTATTTATTTTATTTTTTTGGGGTGAATTATCCCTTTAAATTCTAAAGTAAAACAGCCCTCAAAAAAGTGCATTCATGTCACGGGCCTTAAAAATGTAAATGTAAACACACTAATTTTATGGCTAATTACCTGATAACATGATTGATCACAATAGGATCAGGCGGCAGCAGCAGGTTGGTTAGTCGCTGAGGGATCTCACAGAACTTTAGACGAGGACAGTCGAAGATCTGGGGGGGAGGGATATATATATCATATTCATTTTGGTGTTAACCTTTTGCCTGATAGCATACCTGATATATATATATATATATATATATATATATGACAGAAGTGTGTCAGTGCCTGCTGGAAATATTTATCACAGTTGATGTACTCCTTTTCATGAGAATCCTGCAGCTTGTTGGTCTTGACGTACTGCCATAATGCCTGGATGATGCAGGAGCGGGTTTGAGTGTGGATGCCAAGGAGACGTGCGAGGCGAGGATCCAACTTAAACTGAGGAGGCTGAAATGCACAATGGATAAAAGAAATGAAATAAACACATTCAGAAATATCTGAACAGAACTATACAGTTATAAAACATCCACATTATTTACTACATTATCCCTACTACAATTTAAATTCAGTATACTTGAGTAGCTGACATTACATGCCCATGAACTTTATTCAACAGCAAGGTTTTGGTTAAAATTTATACTACTGTTCAAAAATTTGGGATCAGTAGGACTTTTAAAGAAATTATTTTATTCAGCAAGGATGCATTAAATTGATCAAAAGTGACAGTAAAGACATCTTCAGTGTTGCAAAAGATTTCTATTTCAAATGAATGCTGTTCTTTTGAACTTTCTGTTCATCAAAGAATCCTGGTTTTTAGCACTGATAATAACAAAAATGTTGCTTGAGCATCAAATCAGCATATTAGAATGATTTCTGAAGGATCATGTGACACTGCAGTAATGATGCTGAAAATACAGATTTGCCATCACAGGAATAAATTAATTTTTAGAATAAATTAAATTGGATTAAACTATTTTAAATTGTAATAATATATCACAATGTTACTGTTTTTACTGTATTTTTGATCAAATAAATGCAGCCTTGGTGAACATATGAGACCTCTTTCAAAAACAAAGTATAAGTATAAAGGAAAGTGTACATCTTAGCTGCTGTAAACGGTCACAATTTCTTTTCCAATGCCTTCACTAGTTCATTTAAATGCTTCTAAGGCGTGACAAAATAATTTTTAAAAATGCAAATATTCAATTTAATCCATTTTTAGTTGTTATAGTCTCACAAAAAACATCATGTATAATAATTATAAAAGATTTAAGAAAAATTTTAACTAGTTTTAGATGGTTATAGCATGTGGTTCAGCTGGAAACTGGAAATTTCACCTCAACGACCCAATTGCAAATCCATTTCATTGTCTCTTTTTCATGATCTTAAGCTCTATTGTTTAAAAACATAGCTTTAGTTTTCTGACAAACCAAGCTTCTTCCCATCAGGATGTAGTTAGCAAAGTGAGAACTGCTGTAGTTAAAAGAGCCATTTACTCGCTACTGTATTCATATTGAATACTGTAGCGAGCTACTTTGGTGAACAGAGAAGGGCAATCAAACTTTTAGTGATTAATGACTCGACTATAGCTGTTAACAACAGTGCTTTTCAAGATGGAAAAGAGCCATCATTATGCAGATGAATTTCTAATTGGTGTCTTTCTCAATATGTAAAATAATTGCTACAGTAACTTTTGTTTGTTTTAAAAAAAAAAATGCTTTATTTTAAACTTTATTTCAAGGTTTAAATTAGATTTTGAATCCCAGATTTTTAGCATAGCCTCAGACTTTAAGACCCCAATGTAGATTTTTCACATAGTTATTATTTAAAGAGGTTGATGTCATGCACATAAAACCAACTACACCATTCAGACTCTCCAGTAATAATCCAGCATTCCTGCACACACCTGGTAATCCAGCATGAGCAAGAGGGTACAGCGCACATTTACATCGCCGGGCCTCTTCACCTGGAAGCCGTCTGTCTCTTGGGTTGTAGGGGTGCGGTGCCACTGTTATGAAAAGTTCAAACAAAAAGACTATCATATATAACTGCAGCACAAGAAGTACACTGCAAATTCAAACTAGATTTTGATATTTACATTTACATTTATTCATTTGGCAGACGCTTTTATCCAAAGCGACTTACAAGTGAGGAATACAGTAAGCGAGTCGTCATGACGAGGCAAATAGGGACAAGAAGTGCTCACAATACAAGTTTTAGGCAGTGCTCAGAGTATCATAAGCTACAATAGAGAGGGATTAAAAGAAGTGAAGGGATAGGTATAGAATTTTTTTTTTTTTTTTAGGATAAGTGCTCACGAAAGAGATGAGTTTTCAGCTGTCTTTTGAATATTGCCAGGGATTCTGCATTGTGGATGAAGGCAGGAAGATCATTCCACCAGCAAGGGAAGAAAAGTAGTGTTTGTCTGTGCTTAGGGTGTTTGCCAGGGCATGCAGTTGTATTCAGGGTGGTTTTTATGTAGTCTTTGATATTCTGTGGCCAGATTCATGAATCATTCTTAAGAATAAAATTCTTCTGAACTGCCAATTTCTTTCTAACTTAAGAAAAAGAATATTTTGTAGTGTGCAGCGCAAGTCTGTCATATAGGATACATAAAATTATGAGCATAATTTTAATAAACATTATAATTGTGTGCTTTGGACATGGCTTTCAATTGTGAGACTTTTGTTTTTGTAATTAGGCTCTCAAAAATTACATAAAAATTTGGATTTAGATTTATTGGCCAATATATCGTTTCTCGTCTTTCAAATATAAAGAATTATCGGACAAAATTTTCAAAATTCCTTTTTTTTTTGAGAGAGAGAGAGCGCAAGAAAGACTGAGCGCAAATGAATGAGAAAGACCGCTGAATCTTGAGACAGGCTCTTTTAAAATTACTATTTTAACTTGACACAACACATTAAAAACACAACGCTAAGTGATTAACTCCCGTCAAGCCAGTCGCAATGAAAATAGAAAAAAAGACAAGCTTTGAGGTGTTTTTCATCAGCAAAACCCACTTTTCAATCACAAAAAAAACACCAAAGCCTTTCATTTTCTTCTTAAAGGGGGACCCGCGTTTATATTGTTATATTGAAAAAATTTTTCACATGAAAAAATGTTTAAATATGTAATTTATTTATCTTAAAAATTTTCTTAAATTCTTTCTTAAGAAGATTTTCGCGAATCGGACCCCTGGGTTCCTAGATATGATTGGGTCCTTTCTTTAGTGTTTTCTTCAGTCTGTGTGATTTTTGCCCATTTTATTGCCCAGCAGGCGATAACTATAAATCTGACTTTTCTCAAAAAGAAGAGTTACACACAAAAATTTAATATTTATGAATATGTGTTTGTTCAAATCTGCAACCCTGATTATGAGTGACAGTGTATAACTTGCCTGTACATTATTGAGCCACATTAGCCAGTGAAAGAAAAAACTGTATTAACTATAGGCCGCTTATGCACTGTTTATGCACACAGGATACATTCAGGCTTGAGAGTGAATAAAAATAATTAGTCTCTTAATGCTATCTCACTTGCATTTTCCCTAAACCATCGCATGTTTCAGTGCTATTTGAAAGAGACAACATAATGGCAATGACTCACAGCTCAACTCAATTAGCTTTGCTTGACATTGGAGGGTTTTTTCAATGGTGTCCTTCTAGGCAGGTAAATCACTTTTTTATCGCCTGCCTCAAATTGGTGTGTGTTGTGATAAAAACCCACAGTCACCAAGGACAATTTAAAGAGCTGCTGAATGAATAAACTCAAATGCGGCCAGTTCCAATGGGCCGGAGGCACGAGGGTCACTCCTTGAGAGCCGCAGACCACTTCTCTGAATCTGCCTTCCCTAAAACTGAATGTCCCTAACAAAGTGCATATAAATATTAAGTGCTTGAAGCAGCTGGGAAGGTTCCCTTGTGTAATGTAAATGCCTGAGTGTGTCTGAATAGCACCTGTGCACAATGGTTCCTCCACTAAAATAGAGTAAAACACACTTGCTGAATACAAAGCCTCTCAGAGTTCAGGGTGTTGTAAAAGGTTGTATAAGTGTTTGTTTTCAGAAATACATTTCTTTTCTCCCATTAACGCTGCCCAAAGCTCTGTGCCGGCTGCAGTGTCATCACTCCACAGTGTCATGGGCAACTACCTTATGTAACCCGTCGCTATGGAAACCATGAAGACATGTTTTACATGAAGAACGGTTAACTGAACTTTTTATTATGACATTGAATTTTCTATTGAATTCCTAACCAATCTGTCACACAGTGAGGCCAAGAGATGCTCGTGGACGCATACTGAAATGTGACAATTTCACCCTGAGTGACTGTCCTCAACTTTGTTTGAAATGTAAAGAGGACTCTTGAGATTCTACCTTATTAAAAGCTTTCATCTTTTGTTAAGACTGAACATCAAATATAGTTTGGCAATACTTTTTATTGTCGTATGTCGAGTGAGTTATTGCTCACCTCCACTAAGTGGTTATCAGGGCCGTACAGATCCTTGTCCAGCTCAATAACAAGGCTTTTAAAGAAAGACGAAAACTTCCTCTTTTGTTTTCCAGGCTAAAGTGCACAGGGAATAAAAGTTGAAGTTGAATAGAAAAGAATGAAGTTAAATACAAATTGAATGAAGAATCCTAAACAAACATTAGTATCAGAAGAATCATATCTGCTATTAACATAATTAAATTGTTCCATGCAATTACATTAAGTCTTTTCAAGAAAAATAATAATAACTTGAATAGATTTGTTCTAGCCTACGAACTTAAATACATTTTATGTCTGCTAGATGCAATAAAAAGGACTAAATTGGATACAGTTATGGTCAATAAAAATTATTCATGCATGGATTAAATAAACTTCCATTATACAAACGTAAACCGATTGCATGCAATGAAATTAAGTTGTGACAAAATGGTCATGAATTGTTACATTTGCTCATTTTAATTAACTAAATTGAACAAGCAGCAAAAAATTGATTTTTTTGACTGACATTTTAAATAATAATAACAACGATCATGACAAATGAATTCAACACTGCATTATAGAACAGATGGTAAGATTATAAATGCAAACTCAGTGCTTACATCATCCAATAACTTGCCCTCTACACGCAGCTCCCATGATGCAATGCTGCCCTCCGAGTCCTCAGCGTCAGGTTTGGCAGGGTTGAAAGTGTTCGAAATGTACAAGCGTAGCTTCCGCTTTTGCTAGAACAGAAGAGCACATTTTTCATGTCATAGTTAACTAGGAGTGTGTATTTGAAGTGAAATCACATACCTTCATTGGTCTTTTGAGGGCTTCCTGTATATCCACCCTCTTCCTCATAATGGTTTGGTCAAGTTTGCGCTCAAAAGCCAGGAGGTCCATGTACGCCTGGGACTCTGGCACCAGTTCACGGATCTAATGAAAAGGCATTCAATGTTTTCTAAGCAGTTTGATGATATTTAACACATAGTGTATGGTATAGTGCATTATTTTCCCTGAACCATTAACTCTCTGGTTCATTATCAAGCTCGGTTATGACAGAAGATCAATCAATTTTGACGCTAAAGCTTAATAGCGGTTTTGTTTCAAGTGCCAGATTTTAAGTTGGACAAAGTGGAAACTCAAAACAGTATCAAAAATATTTTATTGTGCACCAACACAACAACAACAAAAAAGCATGGATATATTACCATAATTATTATATTTATATATAATATGTGACCCTGGACCACAAAACTAGTCATAAGGGTATATCTGTAGCAACAGCCAACAATACATTGTATGGGTCAAAATTATACATTTTTCTTTTATGCCAAAAATCATTAGGATATTAAGTAAAGATCATGTTCCATGAATTTATTTTGTAAATTTCCTACCGTAAATATATCGAAAAATTATTTTTGTGAGTGGATATGCATTGCTAAGGACAACTTTAAAGGTGATTTTCTAAATATTTTGATTTTTTTCTGCCCCCCTCAGATTCCAGATTTTAAAATTGTTGTATCTCGGCCAAATATTGTCCTATCCTAACAAACCATACATCAGTGGAAAGCTTATTTATTCAATATAAATAAAAAAAAATTGACCCTTATGACTGGTTATGTGGTCCAGGGTCACATATATTATATTCATGTATTTTTATGTAATCTTTAATAAATTATATAAAATTATATAAATTATTAAATGGTTGCACTTTATTTTACAGTACATGTACTTTCTTGTACTTACAGTGTTCTTACCTAAGAAAATACTGGTAATATAAGGTAACTACAGGGGTTAAGGTTAGGTTCAGGGTTAGTACCTAGATATTACTGTAATAAGTACATAGTATGTACATGGGGTACATGGGTAAAATAAAGTGCTACCCGTTAAATTATTTTATTTATATAATTAATTTATAATAGATATAGTACATGCAAAATTATTAACAATTTTGGTTTCTAAAATTTTCATGCTCTTAGCAGATGAAAATCCACTGCCTGAAACACATTCTGTTTGTCACAAACTATTTTTATCCTCAATGCAAGTGAACTCATATTTAATGTAATCTTTTTTACCTTAGATTGAGGAAATGATTTGAGGTAAAACTCCATTAGCATTATGAATAAAGTAATTACTCATATCCTGACAATTAAAGATATCCTAATCTATATTCTAGGCCATACCAAGTCAGTTGTTATTCACGAACTGACCGAACATCAAACGATTAAGATTTTCCCAAGCGTTTGCACCACTTTACTAGGTCAATGACAGTTTAACATTCTTATTCTCATTTGTTACTGAAGCAAATGATGTATGTCCTTGCGTGATACACAGCAAAATTGTAACTTGACTCTCTCCTGATTTTCACAGTGTTGCATCATTCTCTCCATCCCATGTGACCTCCAGCATTTTACAAACCCCATCGCAATGAATTAATACCTTTCAGTTTGCCTGTAAAAAAAAAAGCCTTACAAAGACATTAGGAGGATTGGCCATTTCAAAAACCAACATCACCTCCAATTCCTGCTATTGTGGCGTATTACTGTGTCACATCCCGATGGAGACATTTTACCTAATCACTTGTGTGCCTGCACTCAGCCTACTTCTCCATGCAACCACACACCATCAAATTCCTTGGGAATCAAACCCTTTTCCAACGACAGAAAACACCAAATACACAAGAGAAGTCTCATGGACTCCTCTTACCCACCCCTTTCACTTTTTTTACCCCCGGAAAAAAACAAAATCAGCGCAATTACCTGTATCGTCCAATCATTCTTGACTTGGCACTGAAAATTAAGAGATGAATAAACAAACACAGACAAACAGATAAAGCCACAATGATGGACCTCACCCTCTGAGGGAGAATCTTGTCTGCCATTTTTCTTCTCTTGGCACTATGGATGGGGGAAAACAGAGAGAAAGAAAGAAAGAAAGAGAGAGAGAGAGAGGGAAAGCATGTTACTATGGTGACTGATAGCAGAGTCCACAGGCCATCTGCTGAATAACTGGGACCCATCCAGACGTTTTTCCAGCTGTGTGTGTGTTTGTGTGTAAGTGTGTGTGTGATCAGAGAGAGAGAGTATAAGAGGGAGAAAAAGACAAATAGAGGCTGAAATTGAAAATTAACACTTTATCATAATTATGAATGCATAAGTATTCATTTTTGTGTGTGTATGTAGGAGAGGTTTCTTGCTGCTTTAACATCTGGCTGTCTCAGTTATTGTAAAGGGCCGTTCACACAGGACACGTTCTTGCATTCAAAAATGGAAAGATGTAACAATGTCTCAAAACCTCTTTATTCATGTCAAAAGATGCTAAAAAAAAACAGCAAGACATGACGGAACAGTCAGATACATCCCTCTTGCCTTTGTTAACATACCATAAAAATGTTATTTCTACAGAAAGGGACTAAAAATGTTACAGTAAAAACCTGTCGACTCTTTAACTGCAAGTTACCTTACCATATACAGTTAAAAAGTGTAAATGGTTTAATATTGCATTATATGTAGTTTTACAGTAAAATACTAATTATGTTCTTTTTTTATCAATTAAAACTATGAGTTACCATATAATTTAGTCCCTGAATATACACTACCAGTCAAAAGTTTGGACACGGTAAGATTTTTAATGTTTTAAAAAGAAGTTTCGTCTGCTCACCAAGGCTGCATTTATTTAATTAAAAATACAGTAATATTGTGAAATATTATTACAATTTAAAATAACTGTGTTCTATTTGAAAATATTTCAAAATGTAATTTATTCTTATGTTTGAAAAGCTGAATTTTCAGCATCATTACTCCAGTCTTCAGTGTCACATGATCCTTCAGAAATCATTCTAATATGATGATTTGATGCTAAAGAAACATTTATTATGTACAATTGTACAAAATATTTGTGTACAAAATTTCTTTTTCAGGATTCTTTGATGAATAGAAAGTTCAAAAGAACAGCATTTATCTGAAATACAAAGCTTTTGTAACATTACACACTACCATTCAAAAGTTTGGGGTCAGTAAGAATTTTTATTTTTATTTTTTTGAAAAGAAATTAAAGAAATTAATTTTTTTTTTTCAGCAAGGATGCATTAAATCAAACAAAAATGACAGTAAAGACATTTATAATGTTACAAAAGATTATATTTCAAATAAATACTCAAAGAATCCTAAAAAAGAAATATTGTACACAAATATTTTGTACAATTGTACACAATAAATGTTTCTTGAGCATCAAATCAGCATATTAGCATGATTTCTGAAGGATCATGTGACACTGAAGACTGGAGTAATGATGCTGAAAATTCAGCTTTGATCACAGGAATAAATTACTTAATAAAATATATTCAAATAGAACACAGTTATTTTAAATTGTAATAATATTTCACAATATTACTGTTTTTACTATATTTTTAATTAAATAAATGCAGCCTTGGTGAGCAGACGAAACTTCTTTTTAAAACATTAAAAATCTCACCGTGCCCAAACTTTTGACTGGTAGTGTATAAATAAAGTCCCAGAGTGACACATCACATCTGATTATATTTTATTAAAATAATTTTGTGCTTTTTTGTTATTAGTACTGTACATTATGTGATTTGTGTCACAATTTATGTTGCTTACTTCAGTGTTTCTCAACTGGTGGGTCGCGAGACCATTCTTCTGAATGGGTCGTGAAATGCCTCAGAAAAACGTGTTGTCCCGATTCAATATCTGCGGTCAGGTGAGATGTTGTCAGGCTATATGTCAGTGTCATTATTCTAACGTTATTTTTGTAGCTTGTTACGAAATATAAAGTCTCATCACCTCAGAAAACCGAACTTTCCTGTTCTGTCAGACGTTATACTGTGCTCGTAGCGTGCATGCCCAAATGTAGCGGCACACGCTTTATGCCACTTTAAACATAAAGCGCAAGAGAAACTACTAGCATGCAAAGTCGTAGTTACGCTGTCAATTAGTAAGTCATGAAATAAAAGTAAAGAAGGCCTACCCATAAATCACGTAACTGGTACGTTGTGTGTTAGTGTTAGCAGCGCCGATTACCTCACACAAACTCACTGAAAACATCAGAAGCTGTTCAGCCTTCTATGTTCAAACCAAAGTCGGACAATGATGGAGAGACTCAAGAAGAAGTGACAACATGTAGAATGCAACAGGACGTTTCTGAATGGTTAGTTGATGAATTTATGTGGCTGATGTGGAGATAACTATTTTTAAGTCATTGATTAGCATATTCTGTTATGATAATCTATAAATCACTCATGTGGGAACTGTGGTAAAATGCCTACAGAGCCAGAGAATATATGCTGCATGAAGATAAAACAGGTATAGTTTAGTTTAATCACGGTTATAACTTATGTTGGCATCTTGCTTTTATGACATGCTATTGCATTTGTGTTACATACTGTATTGCAATAACATGGCCTCACCCCCATGTTGCGTGTTCTCGGGAGCAGTTATTTTGTATATTTTTAAATATATATATATATATATATATATATAGCTACAACCTAATGACCATGGGAAAATGAATGTGGTGTTTTGTCTTTGTGTTTATGACCCTGTGCACTGTATTATCCTTGTTTTCCAAAGAACTCTGATGCATCATGTGGTTCTCTGTTTTACTACCTGTATTATCATGGTGGTTTTCACTAGATTTTAAGGTAAAAAGCAGATTTTTGGTATCACTTAATGAATTATACAGTGATAAGTTGAAAAATGTACAGGCACCAATATGTCATCTTGTAATACTGGAAACACTGTCACAGTGAATTACAGCTCCCATTTTTACTGTAAATTTAATGAAAAACAGAGTGCAGATCAACATAAGAACATGTACTGTGTGAGCAGTCCATAACATTTAGGAAACCAGATCTTTGCGGTCCAAACGTCTGAAAATACAGACTTCTAAAATGTCATTCCCAGCATCAATTTGGACCACAAAATCTGAGTCGCATCCAATTGCTGTTTTCAGAAAGACGTTCCCAAACATGATGCATATAATTCGTTAGTGCAGAAAGGTTTTTCCACTGACAGACATGCCACACTCCTACAGACACCGAGAGCTCCTCAGGTCCAGAGTCGAGGAGCACATGACTTTGTCAGAGCAGGAAATGTCTGTCCACGTTCACATCCACACCCCCTCTGGAGTATAAACTTTCTCATGGTCCGACTCTTCCACCCCAAGCCACACTGCTCCTCCGGGAGAGGCTGAGATGTGGTGGGGGGTGTGAGAGTGAATGCCTCCTTACATTTTCTTGATCTACAATTAATGCATTTAGGTGGAAAACGTGCGTTTACTGAACGTAGGGCAACGGTAAGACTGAATTAACACAAACAGCATGACAGAAGGGTCATGCAGTCCGCATACACAGCTGACTGAACGCAACCTCATGTTCTTCTTCACATGCACTGGAACAGGACATTCATCCTCAGGTCATGTCAACAACTATTGCCTCCATTTAGTGGATGTCATTTTTTATTGGTTTTTACTTTAATCTGTTACCTTATCGGGTTAGCTCACCCAAAAACGAAAATTGAATGTCATTCCAAACCCGTAAGACCTTCATACATCTTCGGAACAAAAATTAAGATATATTTGATGAAATCCGAGAGGTTTCTGATCGCCCATTGAAAGCAACGCAAGTACCACATTCAAGGTCCAGAAAAGTAAAGACACTGTTAAAACAGTCCATGTGAAAGTATTCTTGCCACTTCATAACATTACAGTTGAACCACTACAGTCACAGTGACTATTTTAACAATGTCTTTACTACCTTTCTGGGCTTTGAAAGTGGTAATAGCATTGCAGTCTATCGGAGGTCAGAAAGCTCTCGGATTTCATCAAAAATATCTCAATTTGTGTTCCGAAGATGGACAAAGGTCTAACGGGTTTGGAGCAACCTGAGGGTGAGTAATTAATGACAGCATTTTCATTTTTGGGTGAACTAACCCTTTAAGTGCACACATGCATTGGGGAAATATGGTCCAGCCAAGTTTGATGCTGCAAACGTGAACAAACCAATCAGGCAACGAGATGTCCATCACAAACTGTCAAACTAACATGCAGCAGAATAAACAGCCTACTTGGATCCAATTGCAGGATCTGACTGGGCTTCTCTCATGTCCATCTGTCTCGCAGATATCTCATTTGTTGCTGGAAATCCAAGTGGTTTCCTATAGGTTGATTTGGGGGTACCTCTAGTTAGTTATTTAAACAGTAGAGATGCAGTATATAGATGTAATAATATTGGCTGATATCAAGATATTTTTTCAGTAACAGTCACTATTGTACACATATATGTGTATATATACACAATATTTGAATTATCTGAATATCGTTTCGTTGAGATGTGCTTTTTTTTTTTGTTTTTTTGAGAAATGAATGCAAGGTTGTATTAAATGATCCAAAGTGACAGTAAAGACACTTATAATGTTACAAAAAAAAATCTATTTCAAATAAATGCTGAACTTTCTATTGATCAAAAAATAAAAAAAAATAAAAAAAGATCAAATGCATCACACAAATATTAAGCAGAACATCAGGTTTTCAATATTGATAATAACAAGAAATGTTTCTTGAGGACCAAATCATCATATTGTGATTGATCATCATAATGATTTCTGAAGGATCATGTGACACTGAAGTAATGATACTGAAAATTCAGCTTTGCCATTACAGTAATAAGTGACATTTAAAAAAAAAAAAATTTTTAACATATAAATGGCTTTTACCATCATCTATTATTCACTTAAAGTTAATCTTTAAAAACACTAATTTAATAAAGACAAAAATGTAATCTTTATCTGTTCTCAATATCCACTTGAAAATTATTTAAGTATTAATATATAATATTAATACTTAAATAATTTTCAGTGCTACAATTTCAATGCTATTTTATATTTTATTTAGACAAAATAGAGATATATTTATATAAGAGCCATTTATCGGTTATCAGCCATAACATTAAAATAATTAGCAGCTTATCTGTCTCATTAGGATTATTGTTTTGTATTTTTATAATCCAAGTCTAACATGTTAAACAATTTGAATTTTCTAACATGATCTGTTGAATTCAGTAAGCTGCCCATCAATGATCACAACTGACACCCTTACAAGAATAAACACTTTAAATGAAAACGCAAGGACAATTACAGTATAGCAACAAGACAGATGAAAACCTGAGAAATCTAACAGCAAATTTCAAACGTCACTTTCATGCCCTTGGGAAGAGAATGCTATTAGCAGGGTTGTTTCAAATGAAAATGAGCAATGGAATCCCTTCACGAAGGTCCCTACCACAAGGCTGTTAGTGAAGTTTCGAGGCGATCGTGACTTTAAGGACACAATTTTGTGATCACATGATCCTGATGTGCATGTAAAATGTCTTTGAAGCAAATGCCACAAAGAGTGCAGTGTGAATCAAACAAGACATAAATATTCAATACATGATGCTAGGTCTTATTGGCTAAAACCTGAATATCTATAAACAAGAATTCAGTGTCAAGCTAGCTAACAGTCCAGTTCTGATTATAAAGTGTCACATATGTGCCATTTAGTACAGCCTATACTTGGACATAAGAGACAGTAATGCACTGCAGACTTCAGACTTTATTTCAAGTGTAGTTCTGAGTTCTGTGCTTAAGTGATTACTTATAATAACTGTGGCACTATTAATATTTACCAAGAAATATTTGTCATTTAATAGCAATCAAAATGTTAGTTTCTATAATTAGAGCACCTGCACAAGCCAAACATAAGATATTCCAGTCACTAGAGAGCGCTATACTTGGCAAGGGCTCCATGGTGAATTATATGAGCAAAAAAACCCTTAATAAAATTTCATATAGGCATAAGAAGTGCATAAAAATCAATATACACCCAGTTTGCTCTCAAGAAAGGCTCTGGGAATACATGTCTATTATTTCTCATCTGTTGCATGAACTGATCTAAAATCAGCAGACAAAGTGAGAGGTCAGAGAACCGTTTCACTCACTTTCTGGGACGGTTCTGGACAGGGGGAGGTTGCACGGGCTGGGTCGGGGTGGGACGTTTTCGGTTGGGATCTAGGGCTGGGTTAGGCATCCCTGGTCGAATTGGCGGTGTTCCTCCATATGGAGGTCCAGGAGGCCCCATGGGAGCTCCTTGATGGGGCATCCTTGCCCCTGAAGTCATCCCTGGACGCTGTGGGGATGAGAAATATTTAGAGTAAAGGTCAGGCACCAAAACATTTCTTTGACATGAGTTATAGGAAGTTTATCCCAAATATCTCTGACACACAATACATATGAAGATATTTTTTTTTTTTCACAAAATTAATCAATTACAGAAAATTCACATAATACACAAAGAGCTTTTAAGCTAAGGCACTATTGGGTGCTGTAATGAGCTCCTCTTCCAGTATCCAAAGCTGAATTAGGCCAGGGACTCTCGCACCTGTGCCTGTCATTTCTGAAGCGACAGCTGCTCGCCCTCTACCAAAACGGAAAGTCAGTCAAACGCAGTTTAAAGGACAACTGTGCAAACTGTGATTTCAAATAACTCCTCATTTCTGGCATTAGACATTAAACGTGTTTTTGGGGAATTTATTTTCTTTTTTCTGAAAAGTGCTATAAAAATAAATCTGAATTTTTAATTGAATAGCGATCACAATAATGTAGATTTTACAATAAGAATCAATTCGTTAACATCAGTAAATGTGATAGCTAAAATTAAATACGCATATAATTAAAAATTTTACAGTATATATTATTGTAGGTTATTGTTCATTTATGTTTACACAAATATGCAACATTTTTGTTGCATAAATTTGAATAAATTATTCATTATTCATAACCAATTAAATTGAATTACATTTAAATTAAATTAAAACATGATATTATAACATCATAACATAAAATGATCAGTGTTGGGTAGTAACTGATTACATATAATCTGGATTACGTAATCAGATTCCAAAAATTAAGTACTTGTAATTAGATTGTATTTCATTTTAAAATACTTGTAATCAGTCTACAGTTTTCAATTTTCTTTCACTTTGGATTTTTATATCAATATGGTACAAGATTATCCTATTCAAATCAATGTGATAAACAAGTTAGGTCAAAAGTAATCTAAAAGTAATCCAAAAGTAGTCAGATTATATTACCTTAAATGTGTAATGTAATGGATTACGTTACTAACTACAATTTGTGTCATGTAATTTGGAATCAGTAACTGAATACAGTTTGTAAGTAATCTACCCAGCACTGAAAATTAATAGTATATTTAAAAGTTAACATTTTTAGTGTTATGTTAGTTCATGACACCTAATGAATTAGTTAATGTTAACAAATTAAACCTCACTGTAGAGAGTTACCCCATTGAAAAAAGCAATTTTATCTTTAGGTTTTTGTCCTGTTTTTATTTCTCAGTTTAGTTTGTGTGCTGCAGAGGAGATTTGAGGTCTGTTGTTCATGACTCATAATGGCAGAGTTGCAAAGTCCCTGTGACTCTCTGGATGTGCAACAAAGTTGTGGAAACATCCAGAATGTGAGCCAATGTCCCCAGCTCCAAGTCCTCCCTACAGTGGGGGTACAGTACATCCCTGCCGGAGATGATCCCGTATGGTGCGGTGACCCTCATAACCCGATCATTGCTTTCCAAAGTAGGCCAAGCTCCAGGGGTGTCCAGGCCTGGTCCAATCTCAGAACATCTGAGTGAAGAGGCAGTGGGATGTGAACATGTGGACGCAGCGGGAACCGGTGCAGGTCTCTGCACGCCTCTGCCAATCCCTAGCTCTCAAGGTCGCAATGGAGGTGTTTAGGGCACAGGAGGAGGCAGCAGCACTGGACTATCACAGAGGATAAGTTACAGAACAACACTTTTTGGATGCTGCCATGCCAGACTTATACTATATATATCAGATTGGAGGTAGCAATATAATTTTTCTCAGATCAATAACAATGTGAATCTTTACTAAAAGGGAAAAAATATCAATGGGTTTGTAGTGATACAAACTGTTAAAGGGATAGTTCACCACAAAATGAAAATTCTGTCATTTATAACTCACCCTCATGTCGTTCCAAACCCGTAAGACTTTCGTTCATCTTCAGAACACAAATGAAGATCTTTTTGGTGAAAAAAGCCTAAACATGCTGCGTAACCAATGATGTTCATTCTCATGTGTTACGCAGCACATTTGAGTTTCCGGAAGAGGTTTGTTCACGCGCGTCAGTTGAGATTCTGTTTATTTTCACTGATCAATGTTTATATGCCAGTAAAAGTCTAAATTAAATCTGTTCATCATAAAAAGCGATCGAGTCTCTTCAGAAAATTTGGACTAAACTGCTTGATTCTTATGGATTCATTTTACAATCTCTTTATGAACTTTTTGAAGCGTCAAAGTGGTAGTCATGTAGGCCTACCTGTCAATGGAGGGACAGAAATCTCTCAGATTTCATCAAAAAGATCTTCATTTGTGTTACGAAGATGAATGAAAGTCTTATGAGTTTGGAACGACATGAGGGTGAGTAATTAAAGACAGAATTTTCATTTTGGGGTGAACTAACCAAATAACACTAACAAATAATAGAAATGTATTGAACTCAATTTTTAAAAAGAAATAAAATAATAATAATAATAAAACCTGATAAAATAGTAAAAATGTACAAGGTCAGTTAGCAACCAACCTTAGCAGGCCAAGTGAGAAGTTAGAGATTACCATAAATACCCCTAAAGAGCCAGCATTCAAACCCAATCCATTCAAATTCATAAATAGCCTTTTCTGGAATAATATTACCACAGTATTTTGTTAAATAACACACACTACAGATAGAGGATCAGTATGTCTTCAAGGTTACTTCAGCAAAAAGCCTCTAGAAATGATACCTTTTATTTAGTCTGATATTATCTAGCACTTGAATGCAGCCTCAAAGTAGTTGTATGACCATCAAAAGTTCTCAAAAGTCTCCATAAACCTTTAATTCTTCCACATTTGCAAGCAGTACACACCCTGAAACACATACAATCAAGTTTGCTTCCACTACATGTTCAGGATTGAATAAAATAACACAGCAGCATTTTTATGTGTGATCTACCCTCCTGATACACACCCTCCTCTGCCTGCACACACACACACACACACCAAAAGAGCATCCTTTATTTCATACTGGTGGTACTCGTCCCTTAAAATACAAGTATCTCTCTCATACTTCCAGCACCGGCGTTTCTCTTTCCTTGTGTATCCTCCTCCGTTTGTTAAACATAATAACCTTTTGCCCTTTCTCCTACACTGAGTCCTCCTCGGCTGTTGCTGTTTTTTAAAAAATAATCTAAAAAAAAAATGATCGGTAACAACCGCTGCATCTTAGTTCTCCAGTGAGCAGAGCCATTGACACGCTTCCACATGCACAAACACGCTCACTCACTCACCACTCCATGGACGAGAAACTCAAACAGTTTACTCTTGGTGGCTTTACGAGCTCCTCCGGCAGAATCCTCCATGTCCATTTATAAAATCCCCAGTCCCTCTTTTGTTTCCTCTATTCCTGGGTACCTCTGCCTCTGTGCGCTTCCCTCACTTTTCTTCTCCTCCAAAAGAGAGTGCTCCCTCCCTCCTTCTCCGCACTCTGACGTTCCCTTTCTCCACTCTCTCTCTCTCTCTCTCTTTTTAAAGCATGTCAGCGTGTGGCCAGAGTCGAGTCTCTCTCTCTTTCTCGCTCGGTTTTAGAGTAGCTTCCCTCACAGACTCTGGGTTGGGAAGGATGGGGGTCTGTGAAGGGGGCTGTCGCTGGACCACCAATGTGTTGAGGAATGCTGCTGAAAATAGTGACACTACCAAAACAGCCACAGTGCTGTTCCAATGGACAGTTATTTGGCAGACAGTAAATAATCTGTGTGCTCTCACAGCTGGTTATTAAGTCAGAGAATTAGTCTGAATGACTAACTTTAGGGAATCTCTGAAGGAGTGTTTCTACAAGGTTTTGAAGAGTTGTAATGGGACCACTTAGAGGGGACCTATAATACTGTGAAGTTTCAGCTCAAAATACTCCACAGATAATTTATTATAGCTTGTCAAATTGGCCCCTATTTAAAAGTGCAATATGTAAAATGTCCAAAAACCACTGGGCCAGTGTTATATATTTTGTTCACTTGAGTACTTACAACTCAGAGCAGCCGCCGAGCGAACGCACCGAATAACGTTATAACAATTTTCAACACTCTCAAATGTATCTACTATATGATAAACAGAGCTGCGTTCCCTCATACTCATGACCGGAAAAGCGGAAGCAGCGTCGGCGACTGTGGCGTAATAAAAGTTCCGCTGCTCATGAGGCGGCGTTCAGCTCCAACATCACTCGGTCCTGCTCTGCTTCATACTACAGTAACGTTAATAATCTCATCCATGAACATGATTTCTTCCCGAGTCCTATCCCGATTGTTTCCACCAGCTGTGATGTGAAGACCACACGTCCCAAGATTCTGCGCTCAAACTTGCCGTCACACCTTTAAGTGTGAGCAAAAACACGCAAACATTTTTGTGTGTCGCTTTAAATGCAAATGAGCTGCTGCTCCTGGCCCCCTTTCCAGAAGAGGGCGGAGCTTTAACAGCTCATGCTTCTGTTGCTCAACAACAACAAAGCTGGAGAATCTCACGCAGCCAAAATGATGATTGTCAGTAACAGTGTTCAGCCTTACATTGTTCAAACCGGAGTCGAACACTGATGGAGAGACTCAGGAAGAAGTTACAACTTTTAGAATACATCTGGATGTTTCTGAATGGTTAGTGAATAAATGTATGTAGTTGCTGTGGAGTTGATTCAATTCATCGTCTAGCATGTGCCGTCATGTTAATATTTTGTGCAAATCCAGCGTTGAATTGACCCTTGTTTGTAAAGCAGTCCGGCGTAAAATGGTGCATGGTAACAACACTTTACTACAACAACTCTTCCTCTTCTCTAAAGCAGCCCAACATGGCTTCGCCCCCTTTGTTGTGTGTTCTCGTGGCTGGGGTTTATGTAAACTTTAGGGTTAGTGATTCCTTAATTCCAGAGAATTCCTTAAAAGAAAATATCTTCATTTGCATTGAGCTTTGAGTGTCGTAACTTTGCAGATGTTGTTTATGCTCTAAGAGCAACATTACACACAAACTAAAGTTTAAAAAGTGAAAACATAAACAACCACCCCTTTAAGTAAGCAATTAAAGGGATAGTTCACACAAAAATTAAAATTCTGTCATTTCTTACTCATGTCATTCCAAATCTGTATGACTTTTTTTCCTTCTGTGGAACAAAAAATATATTTAGAAAAACATGAGGTCAAAACCACATCAGACCCTAATTAATTGTTCATTATATGGACACAAAAAATACTGAGACATATCTGGCGAGTAAATGATGACAGAATTTTCATTTTTGCGTGAACTATCCCTTTAACCAAAGCACATCTTAGAGGCTGGTGGATGTAAATGTGCTGCTAAATCTTTCAGATGGTCCAAACATTAAAAGAGATATTATTGCTTGAATACGTTTGTCAAATAAAATATCAAAACAATAATAAAGATTAAAAAAAAAAAATCCACTGACAAGGAGGAAGAGACTGATATAATTAAACATCCAAATATGTAAATTATTAATTATAACTACTAAATATGTACATTTTCATAATTAGCATTGTACTAATTTGCACAAGGTTTTGCACTGTTAGCACCAACTATCACTATTAAAAAAATAAAAATACAGAAGAGGTAGAAAAATATCTTCCTACAGTAGAAGACCCCCTTTAAGGACCCCCATAAAGGCTAATACAGAAGGGTGGCAATGTCCCATTCAATCAGAGAGAAGGGGGTGCTGGAGGGGGCAAACACAGGTTTTGGGAAGACTTGAGCTCAGTTGTCCAAGTGCACACACAGAAAAGGTGCTTTAAAGCTCAAGCATTCTCCTATCAATGAACTCATTTTTCAGTACTGTTAGATGCATATTTTCTATGGTCTAAAGCCTATTACTTGCGGTAAAAAGAGTAAATGTGATGTGGTACTGCTGAGGTAAAGGCCTCCACTGGAATTACAAACTTTAGTATTGCAAACAACACTGTCTGGAAGCACAGAGACACAATGCACAGCAGATGTTGTGCTCAACATCAGCAGTGCCATTCAAGATGCATCGGTATCAAAGCAGCTGGAAGAAGTTTTGAGAGACTATTGTTGGTCATATAATCCGATATGGTATTTCTGTGCGGTCAAATAGATGAAAAAAAAAAAAAAAGATTATGCATTGCCTACAAACAACAACTGAAGGACAAGAGCAATAGTTCAATTGACAGGTGTCAATTAAGCGCGCAGGACTGTTTATGTTTTTGGTCAAATAAAATAGTCAATTAGTATCAATGCATGAAAAAAGCAAATTAGAATAGTATAAACGTCTGAATAGGACTCTCGTGCCAAGAAACGCTTTGAAATAATGAATTCTAAAACGCATTTGAGATTGAAGCGGATAATGACGCTGTGAGCGAAGCGATGGCGTTGCATTCCTACCTTTCTTTCCATTGCTGCAAGTTTGATGCTCTCAGTTCAGATGAGGAGGTGAAACCCCTGAATTACACGCGGTCGATGTCCGGCAACTTCTTCGTTGTTCCAGACAGATTCTTGGCTACTCCCCCCTCCCCTGGGAATGAGCGCTGGATGGAGGGATGCAGGCGAGGAAGGCCCTGTGTCTGTGATTTCAGTCGGGCTCTGGCGGCGGTGAGTGCGGCAGACGCAGCAGCGCAGGCGCGGGGATCGTCCGACACAAGCGATTCAATGAAGGTTCTAGGGAACGTCGTCAAACTACAGTCAAATGGAAGCAATCTCTGTACATTTCGGTCAGATAACGAATGAATGTACTTTATCGTATTAAGAATAAAGGAAATTTTCTCTACTCACCGAGATTAATTAAAATGCACATTGCAAAAAGAAGAAAGTCTTTTCTATGTAAACACTACAGGGATTTTAGTGAGGGCCAAAGAAAGCTTACATTTACATACATTTTATATTGCGTTTTACCCAACGTAAAAATGTGTTTATATATATATATATATATATATATATATACACACACACATATATACAGGTGCTGGTCATATAATTAGAATATCATCAAAAAGTTGATTTATTTCACTAATTCCATTCAAAAAGTGAAACTTGTATATTATATTCATTCATTACACACAGACTGATATATTTCAAATGTTTATTTCTTTTAATTTTGATGATTATAACTGACAACTAAGGAAAATCCCAAATTCAGTATCTCAGAAAATTAGAATATTACTTAAGACCAATTAAACGGTTTAAACACAATTGGTTTAATATTAAACCAATTAAAGACCAAAGAAAGGATTTTTAGAAATCTTGGCCAACTGAAAAGTATGAACATGAAAAGTATGAGCATGTACAGCACTCAATACTTAGTTGGGGCTCCTTTTGCCTGAATTACTGCAGCAATGTGGCGTGGCATGGAGTCGATCAGTCTGTGGCACTGCTCAGGTGTTATAAGAGCCCAGGTTGCTCTGATAGTGGCCTTCAGCTCTTCTGCATTGTTGGGTCTGGCATATCGCATCTTCCTCTTCACAATACCCCATAGATTTTCTATGGGGTTAAGGTCAGGCGAGTTTGCTGGCCAATTAAGAACAGGGATACCATGGTCCTTAAACCAGGTACTGGTAGCTTTGGCACTGTGTGCAGGTGCCAAGTCCTGTTGGAAAATGAAGTCTGCATCTCCATAAAGTTGGTCAGCAGCAGGAAGCATGAAGTGCTCTAAAACTTCCTGGTATATGGCTGCGTTGACCTTGGACCTCAGAAAACACAGTGGACCAACACCAGCAGATGACATGACACCCCAAATCATCACTGACTGTGGAAACTTTACACTGGACCTCAAGCAACGTGGATTGTGTGCCTCTCCTCTCTTCCTCCAGACTCTGGGACCCTGATTTCCAAAGGAAATGCAAAATTTACTTTCATCAGAGAACATAACTTTGGACCACTCAGCAGCAGTCCAGTCCTTTTTGTCTTTAGCCCAGGCGAGACGCTTCTGACGCTGTCTGTTGTTCAAGAGTGGCTTGACACAAGGAATGCGACAGCTGAAACCCATGTCTTACATACGTCTGTGCGTAGTGGTTCTTGAAGCACTGACTCCAGCTGCAGGCCACTCTTTGTGAATCTCCCCCACATTTTTGAATGGGCTTTATTTCACAATCCTCTCCAGGGTGCGGTTATCCCTATTGCTTATACACTTTTTTTCTACCACATCTTTTCCTTCCCTTCGCCTCTCTATTAATGTGCTTGGACACAGAGCTCTGTGAACAGCCAGCCTCTTTTGCAATGACCTTTTGTGTCTTGCCCTCCTTGTGCAAGGTGTCAATGGTCATCTTTTGGACAATTGTCAAGTCAGCAGTCTTCCCCATGATTGTGTAGCCTACAGAACTAGACTGAGAGACCATTTAAAGGCCTTTGCAGGTGTTTTGAGTTAATTAGCTGATTAGAGTGTGGCACCAGGTGTCTTCCATATTGAACCTTTTCACAATATTCTAATTTTCTGAGATACTGAATTTGGGATTTTCCTTAGTTGTCAGTTATAATCATCAAAATTAAAAGAAATAAACATTTGAAATATATCAGTCTGTGTGTAATGAATGAATATAAAATATACAAGTTTCACTTTTTGAATGGAATTAGTGAAATAAATCAACTTTTTGATGATATTCTAATTATTTGACCAGCACCTATATTATATATATATATATATATATATATATATATATATATATATATATATATATATATATATATATATATATATATATATATATATATACACACACACATACATACACACACACACACACATACATACACAAACGTGCATATGTAGTGGCCCCAAAAGTTATTTGGATACTTAAAACCCACATGATTCACAAATATTATCTAAATGTCTTAGCATTATGTAACAAAACATTTTTTTGTAAAAACAGAACAAGTGGATTTTTTTCCAGCCAACATTTCACAAAAAAAGATGTAATGTTCAAAATTAAGACAAAAGCTATTGTGGTAGTTTTCATTTTTTGGACATTTTCTTGTCAAACTTTAAAGTCGGCATGAAATCAAAATTGACCCTATTTACTTTGTTAGTGCATATTACTAGTATTGTGGTGAACAATTAATCCGTGCAAGTTAATACACAGGAAAAAATTGTTTGTCGCGGTAATCTTTAATCAAAATCTGAAAAGTTACTTCCGGTCTGGAATGGCGTTCCTTCTCTGATGACGTCAGTTTGACGGCTTGGGTTGAAAACGCTTAAACCACTCCCCTCGAACCGTTAGTCTGCTATGAGCGAGAGATGGAGAGGAGGAGCGCTAAAGTAAAACCCTGCCCTCTATTCAATATTCTGTTTCACTTGGAAATACGTCACAACACTGGAGTAAAGTCGTTTGCAACTTCCGGTTCACGGGGACTTTATGTCATGTCAAATACACCTGTACTTACTCTGCTAGGACCCCAGTGCGAACTGGAGGGGAAGTAACTTGAAACACACATTAAAGTTCACTTTAAAATGAAAATTGCCCAATGATTTACTTACCCTCAAGCCATCCTAGGTGAATATGACTTTCTTCTTTCTGATGAACACACCTGTTTAAAGCTCGAAAAAAAGCGCATCCATCCATCATAAACGTACTCCACACGGCTCCGGTGGTTTAATAAAGGCCTTCTGAAGCGAAGGGATGTGTTTGTGTAAGAAAAATATCCATATTTAACACTTTATGAAGTAAAATAACTAGCTTCCGCCAGACCACCTTCCGTCGCGTCACTTGCGCTTTTTCTGTATGGAAGGTGTAGGACGTATCGTAAGCGTTTTGAACTGCGAGAGATGTTACACTTTCTTCGTAAGTTGAATACGGAAGGCTGTCTGGTGGAAGCTAGATATTTTACTTTATAACTTGTTAAATATGGATATTTTTCTTACACAAACTCTTCGCTTCAGAAGGCCTTTATTAACCCCCCCGGAGCCGTGTGGAGTACGTTTATGATGGATGGACGCACTTCCGTCAGGATATTTATTAATATAACTCTGATTGTATTCATCTGGAAGAAGAAAGTCATATACACCTAGGATGGCTTGAGGGTGAGTAAATCATGGGGCAATTTTCATTTTAAAGGGAACTAATACCTTAAAAAACATTCTGACACCAGTCATTTCAAAGTAATTGGAGAGATGGCTCAGAAAGTGAATCTAGTTCTGAGAAAAACTGATCACTTGTTTGCAGATGCCATTTGGTGTGATATCTTTATATATGACTTTAGAGTTCATAAGTGTCTACATTTTTGGGGCTATAGTATTCCCAAACACATTCCTGGAGACTCCCCAACACTGCATGTTTTCCATGTCTCCTTAATCAAACACACCTGATTCAGATCATCAGCTCATTAGTCGAGATTCCAAGACCTGAAATGGGTGTGTCAGACAAAGAAGACATGTAAAATGTGCAGTGTTGGGGAGGCTCCAGGAATGTGTTTGGGAACCCCTGGTATACATTAACGTCTGCACCATTTTCCAAAAATGGACAAATCAGTCTCATAACAATTATATGAGAAGCGGTAAAGCACTTCAGAAATGACAAGTCACCAGTAAATAAAAGAATGATTTAATAGATTATATCTCCATTTCAAAAGCCTTATTGTACACAAATTATTTTAATTGTCCCAACATATAAGAGCAGCTCTACCTGACCTGTGTTACTACATTTTGAGTCCGGCAGACAGCCAGACGAGCCTCCACTTGAAACTCGAACACCATCATTTCATACACCCTCTTACAAGCAAGCCCCAGTTTCACACTGGCAGCATGCATACGAAAAAAAAAAAAAGAAAGGACAGGCACAATAAACATCTCTAGTTTTCTTTTTAAAAAAATCAAATATATAGCATATTCCTATCTGTGACAAGCATAAACTTAGAGCAGATGGAAAAATGGCAAAAGTGATGAACAAAAACAAAAAAACAAAAACAAATAAAAAAACCACAATAACAAAAAAGAAAACCTCAGAGATGTTTCTCTGATATCACAGCCTTCAGCAAACCTCAAAAGTCCAGAAATCCCAGAAGACATTGCCACTGGCACTGGTAAGTGAGCAAGTGCGAAGAATAAGTATCTGTGTGTGCGCAAACACGTATATGCTGAATATAATTGGATAGTAACAGCCATCAACGGCGGTATACCCCGAACGCAACAAAACTAAAGAAGATGGTGATGCCCACGAGTGAGGCGGTGGCAGGTGCAGTGAAGAACTGTCGGTACTGGATCTGGAAGTACCAGAGCACAGACAGCATGAGCA
Source organism: Hypophthalmichthys molitrix (assembly GCA_037950675.1). Taxonomy (NCBI): domain Eukaryota; kingdom Metazoa; phylum Chordata; class Actinopteri; order Cypriniformes; family Xenocyprididae; genus Hypophthalmichthys; species Hypophthalmichthys molitrix. Next base: position 28,611,477 of record CM075493.1, read on the forward strand.
CGAACAGAGGCACCATGAGGCTCCCCTATGTTGAGCGCCACATGCACCTGGTCAGCAGCCCGTGCCCCGGCAGGCATGGCCCGTGTGGCATGCTGCGAGATGTGGCAGTGCAGAACACTGTTGTCAGCCAGGTTGAGAGAGGCCAGCGTCTGGGCATCGTCCTGAAGGAGCTGGCCCTGGTAAATCAGACGTACCTGGTGCTCCTGTCCAGCAAAATAAGTCCTGAAAATGCAATCAAACAAACATAAGTTTATATACACAAAAACAAACACCTACACATACTGGTCTGATCACAACAATGCTGCTTGACTTTTAAGCATATGAATAATTATTGTATAACTACACACAGAAAAAAGACTACACTTAAGAATAATCAATATAATTATACCATATAATGAGTGTAAATGAAAAGTGGACTAAGACCCTATTAAAAAAAGTTAACAAAACGACTTAAGTACAGGTACATTGTGAAAGCATATAGAACTGGGATACATACTATATGTACAATTCAAAAACCCTTGTTATTAGTGACACCAGTGGTCATTAAGGGAACTGCAGCCAGCAACTTAAAGGATTTGTTCACTTCAGAATTAATTTCCTAATAATTTACTCACCCCCATGCCAAGATGTTTATGTCTTTCTTTCTTCAGTCAAAAAGAAATTAAGGTTTTTGAGGAAAACATTCCAGGATTTTTCTCCATATAGTCGACTTCAGCGGCCACCAACGGGTTGAAGGTCCAAATTGCAGTTTCAGTGCAGCTTCAAAGTGCTCTACAAGATCCCAGATGAGGAATAAGGGTCGTATCTAGTGAAACGATCGGTCATTTTCTAAAAAAAATAAAAATGTATATACTTTTTAACCACAAATGCTCATCTTTCACTGCTCTGTGATGCGCCATGTATTACGTAATCATGTTGGAAAGGACATGTGTGACGAGGGCGGAAGTACCATGGTAGGACAAAAAAACTCCATCTCATTTTCTCCTCCAACTTCAAAATCATCCAACATCATTAATTTACCTTTTTTTTGTAAAAGCCGTTTTCAATTTGGACCTTCAACCCGTTCCCAGCCGTTGTCCACTATATGGAGAAAAATTCTGGAATGTTTTCCTCAAAAACCATAATTTCTTTTCAACTGAAGAAAGAAAGACAAACATCTTGGATGACATGGGGATGAGTAAATTATCAGGAAATTTAAATTCTGAAGTGAACTAATCCTTTAATGCTCATGCTCGCACTTGTGCACACGTAACGTACAAGTGCATTAGTTTCATGTGTCACATAACGGAAGAGAGGCTCTCGGGAGCACGCGTAAACGCCTTTCATAGACAACCTAGGAAGTCAGGGAAGGTCTTGTTTAAGTTTCTTTCCAAACTGTTTGCACATTAGCAATAAAAGTGACTAATACATGAAAAATTCTTACGTATGATATACCCCCTTTAAAGGGGGGGTGTAATGCTATTTCATGCATTCTGACTTATTTACACTATTAAAGAGTTGCATTCTCATGCTAAACATGGCCAAAACACGAGTTGGATGTATGACGGTATTTCTGTGCCAAATCCACTACTTCCGGTTTTGGTACAGGATTCGGAGAGTTTTTTTTTTTTTTGAGTGTGTCCTGTATGACATCAAAAGAGAGCGGAATTCCTTGAATAGGCACTTCTCCCTGATAAGTGTGCGTACATGAAATGAGACGCAGCTCCTGTCACCAAAGGTGTTCGTTTTTGGTTGTGAGGGAAAGATGACCTTTTTCAGCTTCCCAAAGAACCCAGCGTTAAGGGAACAGAGGATGAAGTTTGTTTTTCCGAGGCAGCAACGGAGTTGTGCACGTATGTTTGTTTGTTCCCGGGAATTCGGTGACGAATACTTTGTAAACAAGTCCCAGTTCGGCGCTGGATTTGCAGATCGGGGGTGGTGAGTAAAGCTGCATCAGATGTCTGTGTTTTGTTGGAAATAGGCGCGCAAGTGCATATAATGTAAACAACACGAACATTTTTGTTGCCTTTTTATTTATAATGATGTCGCAGCTAGCATGCGATCTCTACTCAGAAGCTGCGTGCGCTTGTGACTCTTTAGCTCTGCCCACAGCACTGATGGCAGACATCTTGACTTTTTTCGGACAGACTCGGTTTAGCGTATCAATCTTCTATAAATATGACAAAACTAAAGACTTTTCGGCTATATGAAGGATGCATTGTTACTCTATATGTACTCAAGATTAACATGGGATTGGCAGAAACTGTGTGATACCCCCCCTTTAAATAACAGGGGTTCTAAAAGCAGTTTATAATGGGTTGAGAATATAAGAGCTGCTTGTTCATTCTGATTTTATTTTAGCTCTGATATCCAAGCAGAATGAGATGAGATGTTAAAAGTTTACCATATCAAAGTTCAAATCACAACGTCAAAATAGTCACAGTATGATTTTTTTGGTCAAATTGTGTAGCTCTAGACAAACAAAAGGCAAAGAATCATAATAACCAAAAGACCTCACAGCCTTCAGAAATCCTAAAAAAAAAAAAAAAAGTTCAGAAAAACCTTTCAAGTCCACACCATGCAAAAATGCAGGCGCAAAATAAATTATCATCTAAAAATGCTGTGCTGATGCATTTAAACTATTTTAATAGAACATTCTTAGGTAGTTTGGAACAACTGAAGCATTAAAAAAAAACTGAATTAAATACCATTTTAAATGCTATCATTTGCAGAAAATGCAGTTATTTTGTAAAGCTGCTCAGCAATGTTTAAATTCCATTCAAAATGTCTTCCCAATGAATAACTTTCCAGAACTGAAACTCTCCAATCTGACCTCTCGAAAGGGTGCATTCACCTACTGCAAACATGATGTGAACTCCCACACACTCAATGCCTCATGTTTCCAGTAGACACAGAAGAACCCTTCTGCCTGATTTTAATAGAATGGTTACTGCTTGTAAGAATGGATAATTGTGTCTCATGAGGCTCAAGGAGGTCTCTTTTTTGGTTCACTCTTATGACTGAAAGCATGGTGCTACACACTGCATAGGAAAGAGAAGTGGTGTTGGAACAAAAGGTCTCTGGCCGGTAACTGTGTGTGGGCTGTTGTTGCAGACATTTTCTTGGCATAAACTTTCTTATTGACTGACAAAAATGTATATGTTGCCTGGTGACAATTAGCAGGTAGTCAAGGATACCACCTATATGTAGAAAAATCAAATATACATCAAAATGCTTTCTTAAATGTAGGCCATTTGTTTTACAAACACGTTTTGTTATACTGGTTGAAACTCTCTTCACATCCTGATAGAAATCAATAATAGAAGTGATCTAAATATTAAAACATGTACATATATCTTCTGTGGAAGTCTCAGAACCAAAAAGTGTTCGTCCAATCATTGCATGCAATAATTGTACGAACATTTTTTGGTCCATACAACGTCCTACCTGCCTGTCAACATAAGTATTTCCATACCTGGGAGGGAGGGATCTCATGCTTTCAAAGCTAACTTGCTATTGCTAGCCTCTCCGCAATTGCCTACCCTACCTTTAAAGTTATTATACATCTACAATCTTGTTGTACGTGTGAAAACAGAGGACAAACAGAAGCAGGGTTGCGCACCATTTAGAACTGAATTAAGAACACCTGTTAAAATCCAACTGAAGTTTTGAATTTGAATTGAGGTTCCAAGCAGGACACAAAACTGCAATTTGAATTTAAAGAGATGATCCACCCCAAATTTAAAACTCTGTCATCACCTACTCACCCTCATGTTGTTCCAAATCTATATGCCTTTCTTTTTTCTGTGGAAGACAAGATATTTTGAAGAATGTTAGTAGCTAAACAGTTTCATTGACTTCCATTGGACAAAAAACACAATGGAAGTCAATGGCTACTTAAACTGTTTGGTTATCAACATTCTTCCAAGTATCTTCTTTTGTGTTCAGCAGTCTGCAGAAGAAAGAAATGCATACAGGTTTTGAAAAACATGAGAGAAAGAGAGAGAGAGAGAGAGAGAGAGAGAGAGAGAGAGAGGGATGACGATTTTTGGGTGGATATTCCCTTTAAGGACATAGAATTAAAATGAACTGAGAAATTTGCTGACTAACTTATTTATTTCCCCAACTATGGCCAATTTTTTTTTATTTACATTTTATCTAATCTTTTTAAATATAAAAATATAAAAGTTAAATATTTGATTTAATTCGGTGGGGTGCTGCTACAACTAATTAGCAATTATAAAATTTGAAATGGGCCAATTTGAATTGTTTTTAAACCATTTTGACCTAAATATGCTAATTATAAAAAAAAAAAAAAAAAAAAAAAAAAAAGTCTTACCATGTTTCCATCTGCAGTAATCTTTATGCTGCCTTGAGCATCTTAAACATTTGATACCAAAATTATTTTAGGTTGAGTATTCAGTTGCTTACCGTTTAATGTAACCAATCGTGTCTTGAGGATTCACTTGCGCTGTCCTCTCTGTATCATTCAAGAACTTCAGCCTGAGCACCATGTTTCTTTGGGTGTCATTCGGTGCATCTTCGGCCGAAGGCTGTGTGGCACTTGGGGCGCTGGCTGGAGGTTGAGTCGAGGGACCTGCTGATTCTCGATGTCTCAACCCATCACTCCCAATCCCTGCTTCCTCCAGGAGGCCTCCCTCACCTCCTCCAGCCCTACTACCATCCGAGGACTGTCCCACCGCTCCCGCTTCTGTTCCAGGCTCACTTTTATCATTCTCCCTGACGCCGCTGGGCGACGAGTCTGTGTTACCCGAGGGGAGCGGCTCCTGGCTGTCAGTCTCTGTGGAGGGGGAGGTCCCTGGGCTGGGTGAGAGGAGGTGTTCAGGGGTTTCAACAGTGTGAGTGGAGGCCCAGGCCAGAACCAGGACGAGCACCAGGAACACCACTCCAAAGAGCAGGGTGACCTCATCACCCACACCCTCTATTAGAGCCATCCTGGTCTGCTGAGTCCTGGACTAAGGCAACTTCAGACTAGGCACCTACAGCACATGTTCACAATTACTAATCACATTCGTGCAAGTTCGTTATTTCTGTCAAATAAAAGGTCTGCATTATGCATCATTCAGGGTTCCCACAGTTTCCACTAAATATCCTGACCTTTCCAGTCATTACTGGATTAGGCTTTTTTAAAATCCCATATCTTGAATCACAGAGATTGCACAAGCATATTTCCATTTATCTGACTGATATCAATCTTTTGAATTAATAGATTTACAATTATACTTATTATGGGACAAATACTTTTTGAAGCAAAACTAAAACAACTGATGTTCACTATAAAAAATGTAAATAACTTTGAAAGATTTGACTCGGTTTGTTTAACGCTATGCTAGTTTATCTGGCTCTATTTATGGTGAAAACATTATTTTCTTTACTATTTCTCCTACAATTCTAAAACTAAATTGAATTAAAAAAAAAAAAAAAAAAAAAAAAAAAAAATTTTCAAGGGTACCAAGAGAACAAAAGCCATTTTCTCAGAAGAGTAGAAATATTACAATTCAATAAACTGTTTTCTGACTATTCCATGAAAATACCATTTTAAAATTCCCAGATATTTGCAGGTTTTTCATGACTGTGGGAACCCTGATCATTTTTAATAAGATGTGATGAAGACATTTGAACCTTTCCGTTTACTTGGGATCATTATTCTTTATAGATTTAAAACAAATAAACTACAAATACAAACTTTGCCTTTGTTAATGAAACCAGTCTTTGTGGGGGGGGATGATAACTATAACGATAACTATATTTGCATCCACACCAACAAATGATAATGGTCTGTCTATTCTAAGCTCACGCGCTGCGGTTTCAAAGTGTGTACAACATGTTTTTGCTGTTCTTGTTGCATTTACATGGCTTTAACCAGCAGATGTCCTCAGCATGCTATGTTTCGAGTGAATCTAGCTAGTGTAATCAATCTAATCTAACAGTGAATTTAGCTGATGAAGTTAAAAGGTGCAATATGTAAGATCTCTGTCCGCTAGAGGTCGCTAGAGACCTATTCAAAACAAAGGCGTAGCTTGATGACGGTTAGTTTGAGCGTGGAATCTTGGGACATGTGGTCTTCACCTCACAGCTGGTGGAAACAATCGAAATAGGACTCAGGAAGAAATCATGTTCATGGATGTGATTATTAACGTTACTGTAGTATGAAGCAGAGCAGGACCGAGTGATGTTGGAGCTGAACGAGGCCGCTGGAGCGACTGCGCAACACACACCTCATGAGCAGCGCAACTTTTATTATGACACAGTCGCCGGCGCTGCTTCTGCTTTTCCGGTCTTGAGTATGAGGTAACGCAGCTCTGTTTATCATATTAGATACATTTGAGTGTGTTGAAAATGATGTTATATAATGTTTGCTCGGCACCTGCTGCAAGACACTTGTTTGAGACACACTGCAGTAAGACAGATCGATTTTAGAATATCATATTAAATGCTAGATGGCTTGTGTTGATAAATGACATGCAATTAATTTTAAAACGTATTGTATGATGGAGAAAATTCTGTATTACTGTTACTAAAAATAAAGCTGCATCTGATTATGCTATGTTAGCTACTTCACTAAATAGTGTTTTTCTCTGAGGCATGGTAAAGCATGGTACTCACGAAAAAACAAACAAACAAGAAAATTAGATTTAAACAATAAGACTAAACGTGTTGAGATATATAACAACAATTAGTTTTCTGTCTATAAACGTAACCAAACAGTTGTTCCCTTGTCTATTAAAACGTAATATATTAAAGCGTCTTTGGTGTTTCCATGGTTTCTACAAAATAAAACCTGAAACCGAGGGTAACGCAGGTATGACGCAATTGACAGGCGACTCCTCACACGTCCCGGAGCCTTGGTTAAAATTGCAATTTTCTCACGATTTACATTTGGGATATTGTAAGTACTCAAGTGAACAAAATATATAACACTGGCCTAGTGGTTTTTGGATATTTTACTGCAAAAATCTTACATATTGTACCTTTAATATAGTGGAATAAAAACAACGCCTAATATTTTTCACTGCAACTTCAAAGGAAGCAAGACAATGTTGTCGAAACTAGCACTGGATACCTGAGGTAATTTTTATGTTACACTGTTTGCTAGCCTGGCATAACGATCTCATTGTTAATACTTCTCACCAATTATTCCAAGGGTATGACTGATTGTTTTCCATAGATCCATTTTCTTTAAAGTATCCTTGAAAAGGGGGGTTGACTTCTCAAAAAGTGGTGGCTTTTTCTGGACACTGGCGATTAACTTTTTTTGCAATGTCGTCCGCCATTTTAAATGTTTTTCGTTCAACAGCTGGAAAAAAAATTGTTCTGAAAGTGATCCCAACAATATAATTTCTCTATATCCTTATCGTTATAGTTGTGGTGTGGACAGTGCTATTCTTTTATATTCAGAATGATTTTTAGAACTATATCTTTATCGTTATCATTCTTGGTGTGAACGGGCCTTTAGTCATGGCCTTCCAGCATTTAACGGCTTTAGATTTGACTCTATAATATTTTGCATTTACTAAGATTTAGCCTCTCATTCTCATACTGTCTGCCTAAAAGTGCAGTAAGCGATTTCTGAAAAACACTGTTGAAAGTGGATCGGACCGAGCAACAAACACAACTTGTAGCCAATCAGCAGCAGTAGGAGGCGTGTCCACTCATGGTGGGGGAAGAGAGAGAGTAGGCAAGAGGGAGATTTGAAAAAAAAAAAAAAGACTGTAGAAAGAGAGACAGCTGAGAGACATTAAAAAAGAGAAAAGGTCAAAGGGATATCACTGGAAAAAGAAGTGTTATGATCAGGAAAGAGCTTTAGGACACAATAATATTAGAAAAGCTTTCCTATGCTGGAGAAACCCAAGCGGGAAGGCCTGGAAAAGGATGCTAAGGGTTGCGTTGTTTCTGCTCCATACACGAGTACACTGGTTTAGTGTGTGTGATACTGGAGACTAACAATAAACTCTTGCTTGACTGTGTATAGGCCTATTTGAGTACTGCATGTTCATTTTTTTATTCTTTCTTGTCATTCGTTTGTCATCTTCGCTTCATTTTGCTTCGCTTCTGAATGAAGGGAGGGGTGTGTTTGTTTGGGTTGATTTCAAATATCAACAGTGTTCAACAATGATTCTCTGAAATCGCTTACTGCACCTTTAAGGTACAATGAAGATTTATTTGTGAAATATGAATGATCTACAGTGAAACCTTCAAGATGTACAACATTCAGTAACTAATGGCAGAATTATATAGGCTAGAAGTTACTAAAAATCTGAAATGCCAAAAGCAAAAAACCTTAAGATGAAATTGTATCTCAATGGTGTTTATTTACACAAATTCTGACCCCATAAATATTCAAAGTGTGTTTATTTTACCCATTATACCAGAAGAAAATTTCACCCAAGGCTCAAGAGAAGTCTTTAAAATCATGAACAATTTGAACTAATGATCATCACAGATCGGTGCAGTTTCCAGGGCAATAAGGTTGAGATAATCTTTAATTAAAGCAAGATACAACAGGTAAAAAAAAGGGTACAAATACTAGATTTCACCATACTTCCCAAATTGATTAATCACAAGACAACTGTTTTGTATTAGTTTGTTTAAATAAGCATTATCTAACTAAAAATGTAATAAATCTGAACATTGGACAAAGCCGGATTCAAAATTCTTCTTTCATTTTGCTGGCATACTGAAGTAAAGACTTCTGGCTTAGTGTATGAGGGGGGAAAACTCCTTATGGGAAAATGGCCTTTCCTTCTGGAACTGTAATATATATATATATATATATATATATATATATATATATATATATATATACACAGAAGTCATATATAAACTTGAAGCAATTCTAGACTTTAATCTCTCCAAGTCCACTTCTGTATTTCTGTTAGGAGATCTTTCTCCGATTAGAGTTTCAAAAGAAACAAAAGCATTTATCTTTACCTTATCTATATTAGCTAACTGGAAGGACAGAACAAAAATATCTATTACCAAATGATTCAATCTATTAATAGACACATTAACACTTGAAAAAAATGAGTGCCTCACTTAGAAACAAAATGACTGCTTTTGAAAAAATATGGAGCCTTCTTTTAAAGTTCCTCAATTAATGAACTTGAAACATGAAATAATGCATATAATCAAAGGTGTAGACAAATTAGATGTTTGGTCTATAATTTTTGATGTTTTCCCACAGCATGACTGTGTAAGCAGAAATAGTCTCTGTGTACAATCCTTTAAACTTTTACAAGGCATAAGCCGCAACCTTTGAACACAGGAGCACTCAGCAAGTTTAGGCCATATCTCATGCTGCCTGATGACAACTCCTCTCATTATGCATGCAGTCCACTTTACAGTACATTTCTCAAGAGCAAAGAGGGTAGAATATTTTCCTCAGAATATATTTAAAACCTCTATGACTTTATTTGAAAATAGGAGATGTTAGGCGGAATATCAGGGGCTGACAGCCTCAGTCTTCTCATATTCATAGCATCTTTTTACATACATTGAAAGTGAAGAGAGGCTGTCATTCTGCGAAAACAGAAATAAAGCCATATGACGAGAAATGAGGGCGAGTAAATGATTTCTGGGTGAACTACCGCTTTATAAGTAATGCCTTTTAAAAATTATGCAATTAAATACATGTAAATAAACAGGTGTGATTGGCCAGATGAACGGAGGTGAATTTACTGATCTAAATCATAAAACACAATGTAAAGGTACAAATAAGAACAGGAAACGAACAAACAGATGTCAACAGCCACGTAGATAGTACATACAGAAAAAGTTTAAGTTAACTATATTTTTAACAAAAACGTCCATCTCTCGTCTTTTCTAAAGCCATGAGTTTTGGGGTCCAGAGCATCAGGTGAGTGTTTATAAGTAAAGATCTGCCTGTGAACGTAGAGGCAGGTGAGCGCTCGCGCACCGCTACAGCCACGAAACAAGCTCGAGAGCTGCTAACACGCGCTCAACACAGCTGTTACGTCTCAACTGAATGTGTCCTCGAAATGAGCAGAATTACAACTTTTTATAAAACCTATATGAGGCTCTGAAAAATGACTTACCGTTGACATATCACATCGTATGATGGTCCATGATTCACACCGTTTAACGTCTCGCTTCCTGATCACAGGCAGGCTAGAACGATGCTACAAATACGACTTCCGGTTTAAGAAAAAAGTCTCCCTTCAAAATAAAGGTTTATTGGTTCGACACAAATCCTACAAGTAAACTGATAATCTAGTCCAAATTAAACAAGTTTAGTCGATATTTTTAATCACTGAAGTATATGTAAATTGACAAATATAATTCTGTTAGTAGGAAATACTTAAAGGGATAGTCAAACATTACTCACCCACAATTTCTGTCTCCTGTGGCGTATGAAAGATGTTTTGAGAAATACATGTCCATATAAATCCAGAACTCAGTGGCTTCAATACCAACATTCTTTAAAATATATATATATTTTTTGTGTTCCACAGAAGAAAGAAAGGCATAGAGATTTGGAACATGAGTACAAATTAGTAAATGATGACATAATTTTCTTTTTTGAGTGAACTGTCTCTTTAAAAATAAAAAATCTAACACTTTACCTGTTAAATGTGCTGTGCCAGAATTGTTTGAGTTACATTCAAATGAACATGCACTGCTCTTTATTTACTACATGGTGCATGTATTTTGCATCTAGATAATCTGAATATGTTGCCTTTACTGTCTGTCCTTTCACACACAGATGCTGAGATGTGTCAGACACTAAATGACAAACTCAGAGCTGCCACTACCATCTGATCAGACTGTGTTAAACAGGCTGAATCCATTATGTTTGAGAAAACAGCTTCAAGCTCATTGCAGAACACCTTTTGAAGCCAATCATTTCAGAATTGCACATTCAACTTTTGACATTATTGGGCATATCAACAGTGAATAATAAAATTAAGAAATAATAATAAATATTGAAAAACTTAATTTTCTTAACAAAAAATGAGAAATGTTGCCTTGGCAATTAACTGAAACAAGTTTAGAGTGGGCATGAAGTGGATCATCTTTTCTTGCTTGTGACATAAAAAGGCCTCTCGAACAAGGGCGGGACTTGATTTTGTCCACTGGGAATTCATTGGATCGTTGTGGTTTGCAATTGCTGCGATATCATGTGAGAGACAGGTTGTCCCTGCCCTCGAGCCAGTAAATGCCATCAGAGAAGAGATGCCGCTGTGGGAGGGGAAGTTATTTTAAAGGGTTAGTTCACCCAAAAATTAATTCATTAATTACTCACCCTCATGTCATTCCACACTCATAAGACCTTCATTCATCTTCAGAACACAAATTAAGATATTTTTGATGAAATCCGAGAGGTATAAATCACACTACTAGGTACTAAAGACATCGTTAAAACCGTTGACGTGACTGCAGTGATTCAACCTTAATTTTATGAAGTGATGAGAATACTTTTTGTGCGCAAAAACAAAACAAAAATAATTACTTTATTTAGCAATATCTTCTCTTCTGTGTCATTCTCTTACGTTGTTTATGTCCAGCGCTTCCAGGTTCTACGTCAGAGCGCCGACTCTCGATTATTGGCCGGCTCCTGCACCAGCATCACACACATACGTCGCGCTGCTCACGTGATCAGCTTTGGCCAATACTGAGTCGGCATTCAGACTTCAACGCAGAAGCCTACACTGTGCTTACTGCGGCACCTGCGTAAGTATAATGACGGAAGAGAAGAGATTGTTGAATGAAGTCTTTTTGCATGCAAAAAGTATTCTCGTCGCTTCGTAACATTAAGGTTGAACCACTGCAGTCACATCGACGGTTTTAATGATTTCTTTAGTTCCTTTCTGGACCTTGAAAGTGTTGATTATATTGCTGTCGAAGGACGAGTCATATACCTCTCGGATTTCATCAAAAATATCTTAATTTGTCTTCTGAAGAAGAACGAAAGTCTTACTGGTGTGGAACGACATGAGGGTGAATAATAAATGACAGAAATTTCATTTTTGGGTGAACCCTTGAAGTAAAGAATTGCAGAGTTTATAATTTATAATAAATAAGGCAATATTCCATAAAAAATATCATTTTTGATTTCATGGTGGCTTTAAGTTAAAGCACTACAAATATTAAAACTATACGGAAATACAAAATGTATACAAAAAGTATATAAATAGTATTAAAATAACACTGCATATCGTTTCCAATTAAGCAAAGAAAACTTGAAAGGATTTCTTCCTAGTTTGGGGGGAAGAAAAAGAAAAATTCAAGACAAAGTTTTCTGCTTTTTCATTTTTAATAATCGTTTTTTTTATATAGACATTTTAATATGTATATATAAACAGACATTTCGATCCATTTCCCCACCTGCTACCTGACACACAGACATTCACTCACACAGACATTCACTTCCCATAATAAATTATCTTTCCCTCTAAAGAAAGAGCAAAGCAAATGCACACAGATCAAGTGGTATATGGTTGACTCGCACAAAACACATCTTCCATATTAATAAGATCTGACTTTAGGATCTTTATGCTTTTCATATTCATGTAGATGCAAGCAAGGCCTTGATTTAACAAACCCTCATGGCTTTAGTTAAAATGAACTATGCAAAACTTATTTTGTACTTAGTAAAATAGATTATGATAATACTTGATCACACTTGATTGTTGCCAGTCACTGTGACAAAAAAAAATGAATGTGACAAATCCAACTGGATTCCCATCTTTTTAATGATTAAATTAACATTATTTTTTTTTAATTGCAGCTAACTTGTCTTTCATTAAACTTTTTGTTTAGAATTTATCTGAAGATTACAATGAGGACAGATCCATACGCTAAAGGCACAATCTAAAAATGCAACATTCTCCACATGGGAGATGAAAACATTATTTAATAACTATCCTGCAGTCAACTTTGTGCATTGCTTTTCCCCCCTCGCATGACACCAAAGCGTCAATCATTTTGAGAAAATAAAATATATAAACATAACCCATTCCTGCATATAATAATTCTTGTACATTCCAACTTTTCTTTTCTGTATCTCCATACAGTTCAAATCATAAGACTTGCATTTCCACTTATTTCCTAATATATATGTCCATATTTATCCCCAAACCCTCAATTGTTTTAGGTTTAAAACCAAAGAGCAGCAGTGGCCGTGGTGGCAGCATCTGAAATACAAAGAGCTGTGGCTCATCACCAGACCTCTGCACACTTGTGTCCACGTCCATAAAATATACTATAGTCCTTATACTTGCCCCAAAAGACAAAATTATTGCCTACTTCCAAGCCCGCACCTAAACACACCAAAATAACCGTGAGGACATGAAAGTGGATGTGGGAACACCATCAAAAACAAAAATAAAACGCTGGGGAATATGAAATAATAAACCACCCGCTCCTCTCACCCCCTAATATATACCAAAAACACTCACTCTGGACAAAATATAAAACATTTCAGAAGTGCTGCTGAATATACCGTTCATTGAGAATGAAATGGTCCTTGATCACTCACTGAGGCAAGTATGCTTGATGAAGTTGAATAAGCTGTTTTCCAGGCACAGTTAGACTTACTACATTTACCTTTTTGAATTTGCCCAGAGGAGACCTCTGTATAATTAAAGAATGACACCCACCCAGATTCCTTGTGTCAACTGATGTTTTGTCCTTAAAACAAGGACTGTTCACATCCTGTGTGTACAAACGCACATACAGACGCTCACATACACACACGGACACATACGTACACCATAGTCTTTCTGAAAACAACAAAACCTCTTGAAAATGCGGAAGTCACACATGCTCTCTGAAGCACATGAACACACACTCGCTCCGTTTATGTCGTCATAAAGGAACCTCCAGCAGCTTTTTGTGTAGGTACTGCTTTACTTCCTCAATCCCATTCAGCTTCTCCAACTCCAGATAGGGCAACTACAATAAAGGTAAAATCATGGGTTATTTTTTTTTTTTTGAACATGACAATACGTTGTTTTCAGGAATGTGTCTTGCTAATACCATTTTTTTTTTCAATACATTGGTGTAACATGTAAATAATGGTTTGTAATTGTTTTTAACTTTTACATGATACATGTAAGGACGTAAAGGGTTCGTTTACCCAAAAAAGATCTCTATGGAGGGATAGAAACCTCTGACTTCCTCAAAAAGATCTAATTTGTGTTCCGCAGATGAATGAAGGTCTTATGAATGTGGTCACTTTTGGGTGAACTAAGCCTTTAAAGTTATAGCCTTCTTAGAAAGTTTTATTATTTAATAAGCACACTACTTTTCAAAAGTTTGGGGTAAGTGAGCTGCATTTCTTTGATCAAAAATACAGTAAAAACAGTAATATTGTAAAATATTATTAGAATTTTTCTATTAATAGAAGTTTTCTATTTTAATATGTCACGTATGTCATGTAATGGCAAAGCTGTATTTTCAGCATCATTACTCCAGTCTTCAGTGTCACATGATCCTTCAGAAATCATTCTGATATGATGACTTGGTGCTCAAGAAACATTTCTTATTATTATCAATGTTGAAAACACATGTGCAGCTTAATATTTTTGTGGAAACCAACCATAAACTTTTTCAGGATTCATTGATGAATAGAAAATTCAAAAGAACATCATTTATTTGCAATAGAAATCTTCTGTAACATTATAAATGTCTTTACTGCCACTTTTTGACCATTTTAATGCATTCTGAACATAAGTATTAATTTCTTTTCTGTTTTTAAATCCTACTAATATTTTGCCCATTCAAACAGATTCAAAAGTTAGAATGTTTTTTTTTTTTTAAAGAAATTGAAGAAATTACTTTTATTCAGCAAGGATGCATTATATTGATCAAAAGTGACAGTAAAGACATTTATAATGTTACAAATGATTCTATTTTAAATAAATGCTGTTCTTTCTTTAAATACTTTTTATTCATCAAAGAATCCTGTAAATAAATTGCACAACTGTTTTTAACATTGATAATAATAATAAATGTTTCTTGAGCACTAAAACAGCTTTTTACAATGATTTCTGAAGGATCATGTGACACTGAAGATTGGAGTAATGATGCTGAAAATTCAGCTTTGATCACAGGAATAAATTACATTTTAAAAAATATTTACACAGAAAACAGTTATTTTAAATTGTAATAATATTTCACAATATTACTGTTTTTTTGTTTGTTTTAAATCAAATAAATGCAGCCCTGGTGAGCAGAAGGGGCTTATTTTAAAAACATTAAAAATCTTACTGATCCCAAACTTTTGAACAGCATTGTACATTATGCTATTCAAATTAAGAAAATTAAAAAATATATATTAAAAATAATTTCTAATATTTTAAATAAACTAGACAGCATATCACAGCATGATATCTTAAAGGGATAATTCACCCAAAAATGAAAATTCTGTCATCATTTACTCACCCTCAAGTTGTTCCAAATCTGTATACATTTCTTTGTTCTGTTGAACACAAAGGAAGATATTTTGAAGAAAGTTTGTAACCAGGCTGCTTTGGGGCACCATTGACTTCCATAGTAGGAAAAAAAAAACTATGGAAGTCACTGGTGCCCCAGAACTGTTCAGTTTCCCACATTCTTCAAAATATCTTTCGTGTTCAACAGAACAAAGAAATTTATACAGGTTTGGAACAACCCGAGGGTGAGTAAATGATGACAGAATTTTCATTTTTGGGTGAACTATCCCTTTAATCCTGCAAGAGTAATTAATAACTAAATAAATCATATACATTTTTCAGTGTTCACCTGTAGTATGATGTAGCCCAGTAACTGCAGGTGACGATCTCTCATGGCCCTGGATCCGACCAGCACGTCAGAATTATGGCAATAATGCCATTTATCATTCACAGACATAATAACCCTGCATATGAGGAAGGACAGAAAGAATGTGTTAAAGATGACAAGCAAGACATTCAACACCTAGTTTGAATGATTCAGGAAGGACTGACCTCTTCACCTGCTCTCCTGTGGTCCGGTCAGCTTCAGGGTTGTCAGTGTTGTGAAGCTGCAGTGGAGAACCGACCACCACATCACTCTCACCACCTTCTGGGTACGACACGCTTTCATAAAAACTAGTGATCTCACAGTCCGGCCCCGTGTTCGCTCCTGTCGCAGCACCCCCCTCATCCTCCAGGATTTTTCCAATGGAGAACTGGAACAGGGAGTCTTGCGGTGCAACCGTCCCTGGAACGGAGGGCCCTGTCTGGGTCAAGCAGTCTGAGGGGCTACTGAGGGTGGAGCTGTCCTGGCTCTCCAGAGAGTGTTCCTTGGCTAGAGTGGAGTAATAATCTGAAGTGGTGTAATATGGGCTGTAGTCCAGCGAGACCGTTCCATTAGGGCCGACCCTTTGAGATCCTGCCGCTGCTGGAGGACGCATGTGAGCAGAGAGGAAGGCAGGCTCCTCTCCGCCTTGTTTGTCAGCCCCTTCCTCCAGTGACGGGGCAAAGGGAGAGAACTTCTGGAAGTCAGTAGTGAGGGCCGTGACTGAGCCGGACCCGTCTGGAGATTTAAGGTTCAGTACTACACACGGGGTCGATCCTGCTGCTAATGTTGCTGCTGGTGTGCCTGTTCTGATGGGGAGGACACGGCCTGTGCTGTCGATCCACAGCAGGAAATCTGCCATGAGAGAAAATGGCACATGAGTTTTATACAAAAATGCACTCGTAGAATCTGAGCATGCAGTTTGTGGCACAAATTTATGCATTTAGCTTTTATCCAAAAAGCAATTTGTCAAAAAATAAATAAAATGAAAAATCACCTGTGTAATATCCTGGTGCGAGAACTTCATCTTGTTTGTAGCCGTGCTCGCCAACAAGCTGCCGGAGTGCCTCTGCAACCAGACCTTTATAACTGAAACACAAACACTCACTGTTACCTGGACAATTTTGTGGCACTTCTCTAATGGATTTTAGGCAGACTTCTAAAGTCACTTACCTGTATTTGCGGTTCACCTCATCTGCAGTTAAAGCGTGGTCAAACATGAGCACTTTGTGGGTGTCCTGAAGGCGAGGTCCAGTGTAGTCCCTGTATTCCAGCTCTACAGCTGCATCCAGTAGTGAAAGGTACCGACGTACGATTAGGGCGTACGGGCTGTCTACGTGGGAAAAGATAGAACAGAATTAAGCTCAAACCTGCAGAGAGGAAAGTGACTTCTCCACTCTACAGTCCTGCCAAAAACATGGGTGTCTGGGTGATATTTCACTCCAAAATAATAAAAATAAATAAATAAATAAAAGAAAAGAAAAGATCCATTGAAATTGATCAAAATACTTTTACATTATGACAAAAAAAAAAGTATTTCAAATAATTGCTGTTCTTTTCAACTTTCTATTCATCAAAGAAACATGAAAAAAAAGTCAGTGTTTCCACAAAAAGCAGCACGACTGTTTTCACATAAGAAGAAATGTTTCCTGAGCACCAAATCAGCATATTAGAATGATTTCCGAAGGATCATGTGACACTGAAGACTAAAGTAACGGCTGCTGAAAATTCAGCTTTTCCATCACAGGAATAAATTACATTTTTAAATATATTTAAACAGAAAACAGTTCTTTCAAACTGTTTGAATGGAAGTGCATAAATTAAATTCAGTGCAGCAAATACTGCCATGATGCATAAATGCTTTACAAATTATCAAATAAATTACAATTTTTATTATTTACAGAACAATGTTTTTTTTTATTTTCCGTGAAACTAATTTTAGAAAGAGCTTCAATTGTTTTCACAGTAGGCTTTCTTTAAATTTCACATGAAATTTAATGCCACTGAATTTAATTTATGCTCATTATAATTAATAAAAATAAACTTTTTTTTGGTGGGGGGCACGTAGACATTTCTTTATCCTTTGTGGAAATCATTTTTTAATGTTTTTAAAGAAATAAATCCGCCAGCAGAGGTCACCATTGATTTCTGTTCCCTATGATGTGTTTGCATGGGTGTATACTGGTCCAAGGCAGTTTCAGTGTTTACTTATGGGTGACTAGGATGTTAAAAATAAAACATTAAACATTAAAAAAAAACATGAAGCCATGAACCATCTGAGTACATAAGGACTGGCTATTTTATCTTCCCAAGAGGCAAGTGCTGGTCGTCTTAGCACTGCACAAACATGGCAGTTAGCTTGCTTTGAAAACAAGCATTCAGTAATGACTAGAGCTGCACGATTCTGGATAAATTGAGAATCATGGGTTTTTTGTTTCAAATAGAGATCATGATTATCCCACGATTCTGAACAGAAAATTGAAGCAGTCTATTTAAAAATATTTAATTTATTTGAATTAATTATTTTTTAAAAATCGGGTTGAATGAATGATTCAATGACACACTCATAAATACTTCACTTGTTTCATTACTGGATGAACCAGTATTTTGAACAAGTCTTTTGAATGAATGATTAGATGAAAAATATGTTTTTTTAACAGTCACTTGTCGCCACATAATGGTGTAATTATGAAGCTTTTTGAAGCGTCAAGTTAATTTCAAATGGTGATATGCTCTATTTTGATCGCTTCTGTAGACATCAGTGTTTATATCCGAAATATAAACTTTTATCCCAATACTTCTGTGATAATTTGAATATTTATAACACAGAAATAATGATACTAGCGTGTGGTTGAAAAGACTGTTTGTGAAGCTTTTTCATACTTATACTTGACAACTGCTCTCTCTGGGTCAGCGCCAACGCCAGCGCCAGCGCAGATTTGAAAGTTGTGGTGTGATTTTGTCAAATTTTGTAATGACAAATTCCAACTCACTTGTGACATTGCTGATGAATGATGGAGAGAAGACACGGTGAAGAACAAGCCCAGGAAAATGACCCAGCTGGAACAAGGACATGAGGATGTTGACAGTTGCCAGCGGAGAGCTTAGAGCCTTGAGTTCAAGCACCATCTCCAGCTTGGAAAAAAACTGAGTCTCATTAGCCGGCCGATAACTCATACGACTGAATGGGAAAACAAGCTTCTGGATCACCTAGACAGAGGAAACATTGAAAGAGGAAAAGTTAAATACGATACTCTTCTCATTATATATATATATATATATATATATATATATATATATATATATATATATATAAAAAAGAAGCCAGTTATTATTATTCTTGCCTAAATAAATAAACAACTCCTTA
Organism: Hypophthalmichthys molitrix; assembly: GCA_037950675.1. NCBI lineage: Eukaryota > Metazoa > Chordata > Actinopteri > Cypriniformes > Xenocyprididae > Hypophthalmichthys > Hypophthalmichthys molitrix. Next base: position 28,630,603 of record CM075493.1, read on the forward strand.
GTACTAAAACAATTTGCCAAACCTTGCTGTCCAGGTATTCACCCTTCTTGACCAAGAAGTCAGCGATAGTGTCTAGCAAGCGTGTTTCTCTGAGACGATGGCGAGCGATGTACTTGGCAATGAGGGCCATGGTGTAAGGCGTGATGCTATCAACCTTTTTAGGCAACTCCTCTAAAAAGATAAAAAAGATTTAAAGTTAGCCTCACTCCACAACAGGAAATTAATTTTAGATTCATATACCAAAGTTTGACCCCATCGGCCCCTGTTAGAAGATTACCATTAGATTTCTCCATGGACATATATTCAAAATTTTAAATAATAAAACATTATTCACAGAAATGTTAGAATTATTACAGAAAATTCTGTTTATCACAAGCCTATCATTTGCATTTTATGATGGATTTTTTTAATACATCACTTTTCACACAAAAATTAATGAAATATACAGAAAACATTTTAGAAATATGCTGAAAAATATACAAAAATATGCTGATGTAATACATGAAATATATAAATACATATTATAAGAAAATATGAATATAAGTTTGGAATCGGTAAGATTTTTAATGTTTTTAAAAGAAGTTTCGTCTGCTCACCAAGGCTGCATTTATTTAATTAAAAATACAGTAAAAACAGTAATATTGTGAAATATTATTACAATTTAAAATAACTGTTTTCTGTTTGTAACATTATACACTACCATTCAAAAGTTTGGGATCAGTAAGAATTTTTATTTTTATTTTTTCTTAAAAGAAATTAATACTTTTATTCAGCAAGGATGCATTAAATCGATCAAAAGTGACAGTAAAGACATTTATAATGTTACAAAAGATTATATTTCAAATAAATGCTGTTCTTTTGAACTTTCTATTCATCAAAGAATCCTGAAAAAAAATATTGTACACAAATATTTTGTACAACTGTATACAATAAATGTTTCTTAAGCAGCAGATCAGCATATTAGAATGATTTCTGAAGGATCATGTGACACTGAAGACTGGAGTAATGATGCTGAAAATTCAGCTTTGATCACAGGAATACATTACTTTATAAAATATATTCAAACAGAAAACAGTTATTTTAAATTGTAATAATATTTCACAATATTACTGTTTTTACTGTATTTTTAATTAAATAAATGCAGCCTTGGTGAGCAGACGAAACTTCTTTTAAAAACATTAAAAATCTTACCGTGTCCAAACTTTTGACTGGTAGTGTGTGTGTGTGTGTGTATATACACACACACACACACTAACACTACCATACTGTTTTTCTTTAAAGAAATTAATACTTTTATTCAAACGGATGCATCAAAATGACATGGTCATGGTTTGAAAATTCAGCTTTGCCATCTCAGGAATAAATTACATTTTAAAATATATTAAAATACAAAACAGTTATTTTAAATTGTAATAATATTTCACAATGTTACTGTTTTTACTGTATTTTTATGATCAAATAAATGCATGGTTGGCGAGCATAAGAAACTTTCAAAAACCGACCCTGAACTTTTGAAAGGTGGTATATATATAAATTACAGGGTTCAGAGAGAACTACTGAAGTGTAGTAAAATTGTCTCCAATTTTTACAGGCTAAGACAAATGTGTCATTAACAGTAAAACTTTAGTATGGGTAACACATATTTACTATTAACTATGACTTTTCCCCTCAATAAACTCCTTATTCACTGCTTATTAATAGTTAGTAAGGTAGTTGTTGTAGTGGTTAAGTTCAGGTAAGGGGTAGGATTTAGGGATGTAGAATATGGTCATGCAGAATAAGGCATTAATATGTATTTTATAAGCACTAATAAACAGCCAATATGCAAGCTAATAAGAAACTAGTTAAAAGTGATAATTGTCCCCCATACTGAAGTGTTACCTCATTAACTTACCTGCAAGACTGCTCACAAACTTCTCCTGCCTGTTCTGGTAGAAGAGGTGAGAGCTGAAGATAAGCTCGAGGCTCTTGTTGCTGGCCTCCCTGGCACATGCTGACAGCATCTCATCCAGCAGAGCCATCTCATGGTCTCTGACGCTGCTAACGCTGGCCAGCGTGTGCTTCACCAGCCGCAGGATCTTCCGGTTCACCACCAGCTGCTCCGGGGAGGCTCCATCCGTCACCCGCAGCGCTCTCCATTTAGTGCGGTAGTAGGAGAGCAGGAGGAAGAGCGTCTGAGGGTGGCGCTCCCGCTCAATGTTCTTCTCTAGCCCGGCGAGACACGACTCAATCAAGGGATGCTGGCTGGACGGATGCAGCTTCATGCTGCTGCTGAAAACCATGGAGATGTCCTTTTGGTTGAACTGGGACAGACGAGCCTGGGACTCTTCCTCCAGCACCTGCACAATCTGAGAGTCACTGGGCAGCCCTAAATGAGATGGAGAACACATACGATCAAAAGGTGGTGAGGCCGAAACCAGCACATCCAGTGCATGTAGGCTTTGACTTTTTAATTTCCTTAACATTATTTTATTTATCCGTTTTATTAGAGAGACCTTTTTGAAGGATATCAGTTTACTTATGCCCTTTTTGAGCACTTAACCTTAACTGAGACTTCAGTGTTTGTAGGCATTTAAGAGGCTGTTGTGTCGACCTTGATTTACTGCAATTTTGAGGTGCTCAGTTTTATTTCAACTTGCGTGCTCTTCTCACAAATCAACTGTTTCTTGTTTTTTACTGGCATGTCTCTTAGGTGTTGAGGACTAGTTCATCTTTGAGCCTACATTACATTTACGCATTTGGCAGACGCTTTTATCCAAAGCGACTTACATTGCATTATACTATACATTTGTATCGGAGTATGTGCAATCCCTGGGATCGAACCCACGACCTTGGCATTGCTAGTGCCATGCTCTAACCACTGAGCTACAGGAAAGCTACATTACAAACCCGCGGTTTGGAATCGTTGGTGTCTGTGACGTCACAAACTACCTTGCAACCAATCACGTCAACATGCCAGCGGGCTTTAGCATATCATTAACCATGAGCGCTCTGAAGCAGGAGAATCTCGAGTAAACCATCCCGGTATACTGTATTTTTCTGTTGATATAAAAGAAATCGGGTAGATTTAGCAACATAGCAGGTGTTTGATGTATATAACGGTGTTATGATGAACTATATGCCTTTCTCCACTCATGTTCTAAGGTGTTCAAAGCGTTTCTTAGGATACGGATTTTTAGAAGACGGCGGTCTCACGAGTGGGAACATGGTTTGTGTAATATTAGCAACACATTATTAGCAGCTGTTTGATAACGTAGTCAAGCAAAAGGCTAATCATACTAATAACCGTCATGTGTCTGACGTTATAAAAAGCGATACCATTGCGCAGCATTTATCTCAGTAAGTTGACAAAGTGGATTATCATATTCATAGATCCATGTATAATAAATGAAGCAAGGACGTAGAGTTATACTCAAGTCATGTTTAAATGTGTCATTTTGGTGATCAAAGATGAGTTTTAAGGGATAAAATTATTTACTACTGGGGGACTTTAATAAATATCCTTGAAGAATTTCTCAATGAATATTGTGTGCAGGTTTTCTCTTTTTCTGTTCTTTAAATAAATGATTATTATAAAAATATCATTATTATAAAATACTTTTAAATATTTTTTAAATTAAATCATAAAATATTTGAGCTGAGCTATACTTCATCTAAAACAATTTCAAACAACATTATTTAACATTATATTAACATTTTTGAATAATTTTCTTAGTATTTTCATGTCCTTTTGCTTTAATAACAGCCAAAGAAAACACAGAAAACATATTTTGCGTTTGCACTTTGCCACTTTTTGCACCTTCTTTTCTCAAATATATTTATTCATTTTTTCCTATATACTGTGTACAGGCTTTTGTGTTTTTCTTTTCTTAAATTATTATTATAATAAAATACTTTACAAATATTTTATAACAAATTTTTAAAGTATTTTTAAATACAATATATACATATTTTTGCACTGAGCATTACTGCTTTTTAATTAAAAACATTATTTCTACTATAGAAAGCTTCATGACTTGTCAATGATTTTTTCTTGTCACAATTTGATCATTTTCCATGACATTTCCAGGCCTAGAAATCTCCATAATTTAAAATGTCCCTGATATTTCCATGATCAGAACTCTGCTAAATGGAAATAAGGAAATCTGACCTTTTAAGGATTGAGGTTAACATGGTCAATGTCACACATTTGCATAATTCATTAATAAACTAATAAAAGTGCAAAATATAAATATAAAAAAAGTTCCCGGCTAAATTGTCATTGAACTAAACATGAAGAACTCACCGAGAGCAGCTACAGCATAAAGGCAGTTAACAATGCTGAAGTTGTCAAACTTGGAGCAGTCATTGACAATGGCATCACAGAGAGTCTGAAAATCCTGATTATCCAGAATCTGTCGTATAGTGTTCTCCCCTGAACCTCCAACAGAGGTCGCGGGCAAGGCTCCTTCGCCCGCTCCCCCACCACCACCACCCGCTCCGCTCCCACCCGCCTGACCTCCAGCCTGCTGCAGTACCAGGAGCTGACCGATCTTCTGTAGGGCAATGGGGTAATGATTGTGCGAGATCTTCCCTGGATTCTGCGTGACCCAGCGGAGAACTTCATCCACGGTGCGCGAGCGATCGATCAGCCGCTTCATGGTGAAGAAGGTGTCGTAGCTCATCTTCTCATGGATGAAGTTCCATGTCTTCTTCTTGCCGTGGTGCAAATGCGCATGGGGCTGGTAGTGCGGAGGGGGGAGGTGGGCGACTTGAGGGTGCGTGTGGTAGTGCTGGTGGGTCTGGTAATGGGGCCGGTGGGCATCTAGACGGGCTTGATAAACGGGCGGGTAGCTCTGAGGCTGATGGACATGAGGGTGATGTGGAGGGAGTGGATGATGGTGGTTCTCCAGCATGGGCGGCCCTCCTCCAATCAGGCCGATGCGCCGACCTGGCTTGCCCCCACCACCGCTGTACATGCGTGTGGTGTACATACTAGTAAGAGCACCTAGACTCAGTAGGCGAGAAGGCTGGTGGGGCGAGGAGAATCTCCTGCAGGTTATGAGGCCAAAGCGAAAAGGCAGCCCCAGCATGGTATATAGGGTGGTCCAAGAGGGAAGTTCAAGAGAACACTCCTACAAACAGAAAGCACATCCTTTATTAAGTACACAAATGATTTTATCAGTCTGTATACAGCAGATTTTAGTCCTGAACCACAGTGAGATGCAACATTATGGTTCAGCACTTATAGAAACTCATCTCCACTTTAATGAAGCAGGCAGGAGGTGCTCCAAAAATAGACGGTAACTTGAGAATTGTCAGACTGATGTGCCCTTTCCATCAGGGGGCTGAGTGGAGGAGAGGGTATCCCATCCTCACATCTCAATCAGACCTCATTTATGAATTAAGATATTCATGAATATTAAAAATTTAGATGTTTATGAAGTTTCATATCAAAGCAATACAATAATTATAAGGTTGATCCAGGTACAAAACTTTTAAAACAGATTAAATGTATATCAAGATTTGGATGTACACTAAAGTTTGGGGTCAGTAAGATAAAAACAGTTTTTTGGAACTTTTCCAAAGTTTCCACAAAAATACAATTGATTTCAAGATTAATAATCATAAATGTTTCTTGAGCAGCAAATCATCATATTAGAATGATTTCTGAAGGATCATGTGACACTAAAGTGGAGTAATGATGCTGAAAATCAGCTTTGCATCAAAGGAATAAACTACATTTTAAAATATATTAAAACAGAAAACATTTAAATTGTAGCAATATTTCACAATAATACGTTTCTTACTGTATATTTGATTAAATAAATGCAACCTTGGAGAGCATACGAGACTTTCAAAACCATTTTAAAAAATCTTATCAACCCCAAACCTTTGAACAGTAGTGTAATCATCACATATTCAGGGATCAGAGGGACCAAATATACTAAACCACTGAAAAATGCATATTAAACAAGCACTAGTAATCCGAATATTGGATATTGAATATTGAATTATAGAGACTGACATTTTAAGCGCATCTGCTGTTATTGCCTCATGTTGGTGTGTCAAATGTTGGACTAGTCACTATGGAAACACTGATCCCGTGAGCGAATCATTGGTCAGCCATGGAAGTGGTCACCTTTGAGAAACTTAACATTTCTTGGACTATTTGAATGCCATTTCCACAGCATTTGTCCCCTTTAAAAAGACAGTTCACCCCCAAAAAAGTCTGTCATCATTTACTCAGCCTTGTGTCTTTCCAAACCCACTTGACCTTGTTAAATGCATGGAACATAAAAGAAGATATATATAGCTGAATGTCCAAGCTGCTATTTTCCACACACTGAACTCAATGGTGACACACAGCTGTCAAGCAAGATTTTCTGTGAATAACAACTTCAAACTTAAAGCGTTCCTCACAAAAAGCTATTGTATTTCTTTAGACTTGGAATATATACATATGAAATACTTTAATTATGCTTTTTTAATTGAAATAATATATCACGGTTTCCATAAAAACATTGAGCAGCAGCACAATTGTTAACATTAACAAAACAACAAAACAAAATAACGACTTTATTCAACAATATCTAGTGATGGGCGATTTCAAAACACTGCTTCATGAAGCTTCGAAGCTTTACAAATCTTTTATTTCGAATCAGTGGTTCGGAGCGTGTATCAAACTGCCAAAGTCACGCCCCCCAGTGGTGAACCATTAAATTTTTGAAACATTTATGACCTAACAAAGTTTCGTTTACTAAAATCATGTGACTTTGGCAGTTTGATACACACTCAGAACCACTGATTTGAAACAAAAGCTTCATGAAGCAGTGTTTTGAAATCGCCCATCACTAGATATTGTTGAATAAAGTCGGTATTTTGTTTTTTGGCGCACAAAAGTATTCTTGTCGCTTCATAAAATTAAGGTTGAACCACTGTAGTGTTATGAACTGTTTTAAGTATGTCTTTAGTAGCTTTCTGGCCTTCTGAAAGTGTAAATTAACTTGCTGGCAACGGAGGCCCCACTGAGCCATCGGATTTCATCAAAAATATCTTAATTCGTGTTCCGAAGATGAGTGAAGGTCTTACAGGTTTGGAATGACATGAGGGTGAGTAATTAATGACAGAAATATCATTTCTGGCTGAACTAACCCTTGAAATAATGGCTACAGACTTGGAATATTGTTATATGAACTACGTTTATGATGCTTTTTCGTAATTTTTGGAGCTTGAACTTTGTGTGCCACAGAAGAAAATAAGTAATTCAGTTTTGGAACAACATGACAAAGAGTAAATAATGACAGATGCTTGTTTCATTTAGAGTGAACTGTTCCTTTAACAGTTCTGGACTTAAACTTCTAGTATTCTCTAATCGTTCTGTTGTACCTGTACAGTGACAGAAAAGCTTGATTTTTCTTACCACTATAAAACAGACTAAACATAAAATTGTTTCCTTACAGTTGCTGTCATAAGACCCGGCGTGATAGTGTGGTTAAAAGCAGGCTTACATGTTTATCTCAGAGGATGGCGCATGGATGGATGTGCAGGGTCAGGAGGATGAATTTGCCCGCAGGAGTCGGTGGCATTGGCAAGATTATTGCTCGTGATTCTAAACGATTCGACGGCTAACTGTGCTGCACAGCTGTGTGGGTTCAAAAACGTATCTTTAATAAACGCTTTAAGGGGACTGACATATTGTAAAAGCAGGATTAATGGAGCATCTGCTGAGGCCCGGAAGCTGAGCGCTGCTAACGAGCTGCTACACCGATGATTTCACAGTATCTGCGTGTTGAAGCAGCGGTTGTTTTGCTCCGTGTCCCGAAACGGTGAGAGTTGTATTAAAATATGGCTAATACAGTGCGTGCATCTGGTGCGATCCGGTAGGACATGGCTTCATCAACATGCACGACTTCTTCTCCAGCAGCTAAAGTCAGTGTAGGTGAAGGTAAAGCTGCCTGATCGGAACGGTTTCTTTCTATGTTCTCGATACAGACTCATTCACGAGACTCATCTCCTATCGCCGCGGCGGACTCGTCTGTCAGGGCCTGATAACCTCGGGGTGCCCAGCCTTCCGCTACACTCCCCTTGCACTCCGCCAGTGGTCGTCCGCCGCCCCGGTGTTCGCCATGTTTCCGGAAGTCAACAGAGGCAGTCCGGAAACACGTGTTTGTCAGACGGACAGTTTTTTTTGTTTTTTTTTCCAAAATAATAGTTCTATCTATCTAATTAAGTATTTTTTAATTAATCATGACATTCATTTTTCTTGCAGGATTAACATTTATATGCGTTTATATAAATATATATATTTATCCATCTATTAACTTTTTGTCATATATGACATTATACACTGGTATTATTTTTGTTTTCTCTTACAGTTTTTCTCAGTCACTTTGGTACATTTCTTGAATCATCCTTAAAGCTGCAGTCTGTAACTTTTTTTGGTTAAAGTACATAACCAGCAAGTACATAACCATCCAGTGTTCAAAACTATCTCCTTACCTTAGCCTGATTCACAACGGTAAGCTTGTAATAATGTTTTATAATTTGAGTGGTACTGGTGGGTTTCCACGGGAAATTTGAGCATGTCGCAGTTCATCTTTGCATCATTACATCACGTCTGTTTACATAAAGAAGGAGTCCCAGCTAGTAGGCTAATATCATGTGAGCTGCAGGTCATTTATAGCCTTTTCTCACAGCAGCTGCAATAATTAAACTTATAATTTTGATGGCGGATTGTAATCCAAAAAGTTCCAAAAGACAATCGTCAGTGGTGGAGATTCACCCATAGTCAAAAGCAAAAGACTTCAGACTGTGGAATGGCTAGAGAAATTGAAATCTACAGGTAACGCTAATACACACTAAATACACATAGTCACGCAATGCTGATGTTGTTAACATTAACAATTTGAGAACAAAGTATAACAATAATAATAAGTTGCATGGTTTGATGTGATATGAGCTAAGCGATCAATAGATCTAATCACCATTGGCAGCGCAATTTATTGTAGTGCCTTTTTTCTCAGTTGGTCAGAACAAAAGTGGCAGACATGTTACTTACGTGTTCAGACATTTTCTGGTGAAAATTCTTATTCTGGCACATATAAATTTCAACAGTACACATTTACACATTACTGTGGGTATTGACTGCAAAAAACTGGACAGGATCCACAGTTCACTTTTACTTTTAGTCTGTCAACAAATTACATTACATTACAATGTCATTGCAATAAAAAGAAAAAGACAACTATACGCTGTACATGTGTGTTTGTGTGTTACATTATGTCTCTATAAAATATATTTACTGTATAATGTAAAATGTAAGTGGACTACTGTAAAATAGCATTATACAGTAAGTATTATTGAGAACAAGGTCCACAAAAGTGGCCCTTATTTCATCAGAAACATGTCTACAATCTTGGCCTCTTCTACCTCTTCCACTGTTTTGCCTCTGTACCTTTCTACCACATCCTTACTCCTCTTCTGACACCGTTTGTTTCCTTGTTGTTCTTCCATTGTCAGAATTTGTAACACTGTGTTTAGCTCTGTGTTTATGAACTGTTTGATCATTGGTTGATCTAACACTTTACATTTACTTCCCTTCTTTGGTGAAATTCAAAATTCACCTCCACAATTCAGGACACATTTACAAAAAAAAAAAAAAAATAGAAGACTAACAGAAGTCTAATAGAAATGTATAGAAAATATACTTGATGCATTATGACTTGTTCAACCACTTTGCATTTAATTACTTATGCAAGGAACTAATGCCTAGATGTTTTAAGGGGTAAGACTATTCAAAAGAGAACCAGTATAATACATTTTGATGATATAAGCAACTGATAATTTAGGAAACAGCAGACCGTTGTACATAATTAGTTGCATTGGCAATTTGTTCAAAAGAATGAGAAATTGCTTTTATGATGTGCACAAGTGACTAGATGATGTGGAGGTTGAACAAGTAGTTTTGAGAATTTCAGTTGTGATCGAAATGCACCAAAGCGACTGAGAAAAACTAATATATCACTACAATTTTGCTCAAATAAGTTGCATAAATCCACATTTCTTCTCATTTGTTATATCATTGTACAACAGATGTTCTCTGTTACACTTTTTATATTCATTCAAAATATGATACCTTTCTACTACATTCTCAATCAAGTTTGCCATAAAATAAATGCAAGGCTGCAAAAAAGAATAGACTGTACGAACATTTGAGCAGATGCCTTTATTATTTTGTTTTTAAGGTGTATTCTGAGATGATTTGTAAAGACATGGCATTACTGAAACAAATAGTCTTAAAAGCCAAAGTCTGTCCAGTGTTGATCCTGCTATTCATTCATTCAGTGAACTTATAAATAATAACATAAGAATTATTTTGACATGGGCAGTGGACTTGAATCGTTATTGTTATTAATGTAAAATGATTATAAGTGGTTAAATTGTATTATAAATGGTTACTTATTGTTCCATCATGACAACTCTCGGAAGATTGGTTGCATGGTAATGGATATGACTGTTAACGTATTTGGTCTGCTGCTGTGTTGTAGATTATTGCTACTGCCAATACATACGCCGAAATGCTGCTGTGAGTATGCAAGACATATTGTTGCTGCACAAATAGCATATACCAATTACCCATAGCAGATCTGTACAGGTGGAGCTGGGGAAGGTGGAGGGTTTTAGACGAACTCTGAAAGCCACTGCAACTGCTATCCTCAAGCTCATTGGCTGCAGATGCAACATGAACCACTCAGCTTGTGTCAGTAGTTAACGCTGTAAGTATCATCAGCTTGCGTTAAGGACCCATCAGCCTGCACCATCTAAAGTTTCATGTCAGAACTAGGCATTTACAGCAAATAATTACAGAAATAAACACAATGTAGTTACATATGATTGGGTACGAAAGGTACAAATGTGTGACGAGCAGGGCGGGCGTGAGCCGTGAGGGAAGGCGCGAGGCCGGTGACGCGAGTGATAACGAGCGTCAGCTGCGCGTTGCACCGGCCTCGAATCTCTCACGGAGGAGCTCCGGAAGCATAAAAGGGGAGCGACGACAGTGAAGGACGAGAGAGGACCAGGCCTGGACTTTATTTTATGTTTTATTATGTTTGTGTGGCCGGCAGATGTCCGCATTACTTTCGTTTTGTATTTGTTTATTTTATATATTAAATTGTGTTGAATGTTCGCCGGTTCCCGCCTCCTTCTTCCCGTATATACGAACTGTGTTACAAAATGTAAACTATATAACCAATTTCGTTGTTGTAGTTTTTTTACTTTTAATATCCTTGATTTCTCTAGTTCATTTCAACGGTCATGCAGTGTGATAAATTAATTTTTGAAAAGGGTCACATATTCCCTGTAACTTCTGGGTTAATATTATACAATGAAAAGAATGTATGCAGAATAACACAGTTTGAAAAATGTTGCTCTTTACTTTAAATTGCTTGGAAGGTTTTAAATGGAGTTTCAAATGATACTGTACATAGTATCAGACATTGTCATTCAGACATGACATTGAGATGCCATTTTATAGCTTTGAAGCTGTGGCTTATAACCTTTAGACCAGGTGTCCCCGACACCTACAAAACATACTAGGCGTCTCCATTTCGACCTGTTCAAGTTGGATGACGCCTCGTCCCTTGTGAACACTATCACTTGAGAATGGAAATAAGATTTCTAACCTGCTGTGCAACATTAATCAGACAGACTCCAGACAATGCCTTTGAATATGCTTTAATCACAGCTGGGAGGATCTGACCATTTTCAGAGAGAATCCCCCAACAAAAAGTGTACAACAGTTTTTGTAGAATAGGAGCGTGAAAAAGGTGAGATGATTCATTACATCATTTTTCTACAATATGATTGGTTCTTGATATGTATAATTCAGCAAACCCTTATGTTTCTAAGTGAAAGCAAATCTGGATTTCTTGATTACTTCAGCTTGTTTCTTAAGTCATGAGGTTAAATATTTAGACAGTTTAGTTTCCCCTTCTAGTTTTGTTTCCCCTTTTGTAATATTCAGACACACAAACAATTGGGGACATTTAGTTTTCAAAAGCATATAAATGTTAATCCTGCAAGAAAGAGAAATGTTAGTTATGATTAATTTAAAAAAAAATCCTTCATACCTTCAAGTCCCCTTAATGTAATTTGTATTAATGTACATCGATTTAAAACACTAATGAAAACAACCGCAGCAAGTAAATACCAGCGTCTCACTGCAGATTTACAGATCTCTTCAAGATCCTGGACCTCTTAAATTCATTGCCAAAAACTTAAAGCTAAAGATCAAGATTTGTATCTTTTTATTTGTGGAAATGTTGGGGACAATTCTACAATCTATTTTCTATGAAGAATATTTAGACATTTTTAAAACTTTTTAAACAATTAGTAATTTGAATTGTATGTTATTCAACACTAGGACATACTAATGAAGGCTACTGTATTTTCTATATTTCTCCCAAAATTATTACATCATAATTTTGAAACATACTGAGAAAACTGATAATTGAGCAAAAATACACAATATTCATAATTAAATTCAAGATAAAGAAACTTGGCCTGAATGGTCAAAGTTATAGGGTACACTGTAAAAAAAGTCCATAAAAATAAGGCACAATGTACTGTATAAATATGAAGGAATTTTCCGTATTTGTATTTTACAGGTGATTTACCTGTATTTTGAATTAAGGTTTGCATTAGGTTGTGTTTTAATGATTAACAGAAAATTCCGTAAAATTACAGATAAAGTCCTGGCAGAAAATTACCAGTACATTTTCCGTTTTTATTTTTTACAGTGTACATTTCATTAGTATTTTTGTTTTGTCTTGTTTTGTTTTTTTTGTTTTTTTTCATGGCCAGTTGCAAAGATCCTTGATTGTTTTTATTTCTCAGATGCATCCCAGACATCCAGTTTGTTGCTCATTTTCTGCTGTTAGTGACAACAGAGTTCCAACCCCAGAAAGATGGGATCTCTTTGAGGGATGCAAACATTCGGATACAGTTTGTTTAATCTGCAATGAGAACAGTTAAAACCTTTTAATGCAGGAATATCTTGACAACAAAAATATTGGATCATGATGGTGAATTAAGGAGGTCTTTGTCCCCAATATGTGGCTAATATGTGACGTACCTTTTTTTTTTCTCTGAGAAAGAAACAGGACATTTTTCCACGACATTCAACACAAGAAACTTGAGGCTGAGAAAAACAGAACAGTGTGAAACTGTAAGCTATTTTAAAAAAGTGTATTCTACAATGACTCCTATAGGCATTTAGACAATCAAGATCCTTCTGTGAGAGCGAGTAGATACTTACTGTAGACTTTGGATTTCGGATTTTTCAGTCTTTCCGATGGACAAACGGTTGTCTCTTGTCACATGTGGTGGGTTTTAATAACACATTAAGCATGCGCTTAGCAGGATCCTGTCATATAGGGGAAAGATGACAACCATAAATGTAGGAAATGTTGAAATATTTTTATCAAGCACTTTAAGGCCGATGCATAAAACAAACAATCAAAACAAACAGTAAAATGACAAAAGTTTAACATTTGAATTAAATAACTTACTACTGTTATAATGGAGTCAAAATCAAGGTGTTTGGTTTTTCCATGTCTCTCATTGGCTTCTTTTATTGCTCTGTCAATAATGTTTGCATCAGATTGGCTTAGCTGATCATATCCGTTTCCGTCTGTGGACTCCAGCAGTAACAGAGCACTAAGCAGTAACAGTGAACCTCTCATCTTGCACAGTAACTGAAGTTCTTCACTGTTTGCCTGATCTGGTCAGAAGCAGTAACTGGTGTCACATCTACACAGACCACAACAGCTGTGATTGGTCTGCTTTGTAACCGGAAGCCCTCCCCAGGATGATGAAATAACAGGGCTTCTGCAGGTTTTATGAAGATAAATTTAAGACCCTTTTAAGATCAAGTCTTAGACAATTTATGTCAGTAAATGCATTTTCAACATACTTTGGTATGAATATTCTGATTCATCAGTCTAAATATCTTGTCCTAGTTTAATATAATAAGACCTGCATGACTCAAACCCAACTTATAAGGTGGTGAACCATTACAAACTAAATGCATGTCAACACAACTGACAAAACTAGTACTGCAAATATTCTTTGGGACAAACATTTTCCCAACTTAACATCTCAAAGCTGCAATGTTCAGAAAAGATCTGCGCATGTTTATCAAGTTCCTCTACAGGTTACAGAGTGTTAATTTTATTGACAACAGATATAGAAAACCGACGGATAGAAACAACCTTTTACATGCCTCAAGTAGCCATGTGAGACCATTAAAAAAAGTTTTGTTCAAATAAAACGGGTTAGCACGAGAGTATAAAAACAATTGTTGGATTTGGCTTTGGAGAAAGCTAAAGTTTTAGATGATGTTTCGATTAATACGTCTAAAAGAAAGGAAAAAAATCGATGTTATGTTGCACAAATATAGCCTACATTAATAAGGATGTGAAAAATATTAAAAAACACGAGCATATTTTAAACAGATTGGAAATGTGAATATCTGTTTAAATACCTTTATTTGTGCATTATGGGAAAGAAATCTGCAGAATTAGCTACTTGGTGCATGCTGATGTTGACATCCAATAAGAGTTAAAGGTCCAGTAGGCTTTTTCCATGTAGACATTGTTTGGCTTGTCGTGACCTAAAAAATGTTAGTTTGTGAGTTGCTCGAAAATACAGGAATTTGAAATTAGCCATTTTATTTCTTGTCGTTCAATAAATGTGATTTTGCTTTCTTGGCCTTCAATATGTAAGACCAGTCATCGGTTGAGATTTCGTAAGTGCTATAAGCCGATGGTAAATCACCAGTTGCTCAACATTTCACGGAGGTTAAACATAGTTAATGAATGATCTTTTTGTGGAATAGGTATGGTACTTCCAATGCGTTGTTATACGAAGAACAGAAATTACAAACTGAAAGCAAATTGGTTTTTCGTCCGAATACGGTACAACCACATGGATTGAATGAAGACTTTTTTCGGTCTAATATTTTAATGATTTTTTTCTCTCCTCTTTTGGATAGCTATATTGCTGAATTGTCAGTTGAGTAACTGGTCTATAATTAAACTGATTGACTGCATTTACAGATGCATCTCAATAAATTAGAATGTCGTGGAAAAGTTCATTTATTTCAGTAATTCAACTCAAATTGTGGAACTCGTGTATTAAATAAATTCAGTGCACACAGACTGAAGTACTTTAAGTCTTTGGTTCTTATAACTGTGATCATTTTGGCTCACATTTAACAAAAACCCACCAATTCACTATCTCAAAAAATTAGAATACTTCATAAGATAAAAAAAAAAGAATATTTTAAACAGAAATGTCAGGCTTCTGAAAAGTATGTTCATTTCTATGCACGCAATACTTGGTTGGGCTTTCGCTTGCTTACTGCATCAATGCGGCGTGGCATGGAGTCGATCAGCCTGTGGCACTGCTGAGGTGTAATGGAAGCCCAGGTTGCTTTGATAGCGGCCTTCAGGTCATCTGCATTGTTGGGTCTGGTGTCTCTCATCTTCCTCTTGACAATACCCCATAGATTCTCTATGGGATTCAGGTCAGCACAGTAACACCATAGTCACTGAATCAGCTTTTGGTACCTTTGGCAGTGTGGGCAGGTGACAAGTCCTGCTGGAAAATGAAATCAGCATCTCCATAAAGCTTGTCAGCAGAAGGAAGCATTAAGTGCTCTAAAATTTCCTAGCATACGGCTGCGTTGACTGTGGACTTCAGAAAACACAGTGGACCAACACCAGCAGATGACATGGCACCCCAAACCATCACTGACTGTGGAAACTTCACACTGGACTTCAAGCAACATGGTTTCTGTGCCTCTCCACTCTTCCTCCAGACTCTGGGACCTTGCTGAAACAGCATGGAAACACCAAAAACACTGTAATATATTATGTGTTTTATTAGACAGGTGAGCAACTGTTTGGATACATTCATGGACAGAAAACAAATCATGTTTTTCTTGATTTACCACAAGTACCATGTTTTACCATACATAATTGACAAACCAGCGGCCTTCATACTAAACTTTTTTTAAAAACTTTTAAACAATTATTAATTTCACTTGTTTGTTATTCAGCACTAAGACATAATAATGAAGGCTACTGTATTTTCCATATTTCTCTCAAAATTACATCATAACATTGAAACATAGGCCTATTATGAAAACTGCTAGTTAAGCAAAAATACACATTAATCTAAATAATTAAATTCTTGATAAAGAAACTTGGCCTGAGAGGTCAATTTTATAGGGTACATTTCATTAGTAGTTTTTTATTTTTTAATTCATATATAGCCCGTTTCAAAGATCCTTGATTGTTTTTATTTCTCAGATTCATCCCAGACATCCAGTTCATTGCTCATTTTCTGTTTGTTCCTTATTTCCTTACATTCTTGACAAAGGATGTGCTGCCCCAGGAATATAGGATATCTGTGGTGGTGGAGACTGCAAACATTTGGATACAGTTTGCTTAATCTGCAACGAGAACAGTTAAAACCTTTTAGTGCAGGAAAATCTTGACAACAATCATGATGGTGAATAAATGAGTTCTTTGTCCGCAATATGTGAGTAATATGTGATATGTACCATTGTTGTTTCTCTGAGAAGGAAACAGGACATCTCTCCCTGACAATCAACGCAAGAAACTTGAGGCTGAGAAAAACAGAACAGTGTGAAACTGTAAGCTATTTTAAAAAAGTGTATTCTACAATGACTCCTATAGGCATTTAGACAATCAAGATCCTTCTGTGAGAGCGAGTAGATACTTACTGTAGACTTTGGATTTCGGATTTCACAGTCTTTCCGATGGACAAACGGTTTTGTTCTCTCACATGTGGTGGGTTTTAATAACACATTAAGCATGCGCTTAGCAGGATCCTGTCATATAGGGGAAAGATGACAACCATAAATGTAGGAAATGTTTAAATATTTTTATCAAGCACTTTAAGGTCGATGCATAAAACAATCAAAACAAACAGTAAAATGACAAAGGTTTAACATTTGTATTAAATAACTTACTACTGTTATAATGGAGTCAAAATCAAGGTGTTTGGTTTTTCCATGTCTCTCATTGGCTTCTTTTATTGCTCTGTCAATAATTTTTTTATCAGATTGGCTTAGTTGATCATATCCGTTTCCGTCTGTGGACTCCAGCAGTAACAGAGCACTAAGCAGTAACAGTGAACCTCTCATCTTGCACAGTAACTGAAGTTCTTCACTGTTTGCCTGATCTGGTCAGAAGCAGTAACTGGTGTCACATCTACACAGACCACAACAGCTGTGATTGGTCTGCTTTGTAACCGGAAGCCCTCCCCAGGATGATGAAATAACAGGGCTTCTGCAGGTTTTATGAAGATAAATTTAAGACCCTTTTAAGATTAAGTTATAGAAATTTTAAAGAATAAATCAAAGGGTACACTATGTCAGTAAATATGTTTTCAAACATACTTTGGTCATAAAAACTCGAATCTCAATAAAATCTCTAAAAATCTTAGATTAGCCAATAAGACCTGCATGACTCAAACCCAACTGCCATTATAAACTAAACATGTGTCAACACAACTGACAAAACTGAATTTGAACAACATCCGATTGGTGAAATGGGGAGTAAACCAATGTTCAGAAAAGATCTGCGCATGTTTATCAAGTTCCTCTACAGGTTACAGACAGTTAATTTTATCGACAACGGATATAGAAAACCGACGGATAGAAACAACCTTTTACATGCCTCAAGTAGCCATGTGAGACCATTAAAAAAAGGTTTTGTTCAAATAAAATGTATTATGATACTTAGGTTAGCATGAGAGTATAAAAACAATGGTTGGATTTGGCTTTGGAGAAAGCTAAAGTTTTAGATGATGTTTCGATTAATATGACTAAAAGAAAAACATTTGACAATGTTATGTTGTACAAATATAGCCTACATTAAAAAGAATGTGAAAAACATCATTAAAAAACACTGGCATATTTTAAATACAGATGAGAAATGTGAACATCTGTTTAAAGACCTTTATTTGTGTATTATGGGGAAGAAATCTGCAGGATTACTTGGTGCATGCTGATGTTGACATCCAAAAACAGCATGGAAACACCAAAAACACTTTAATATATTATGTGTTTTATTAGACAGGTGAGCAACTGTTTGGATACATTCATGGACAGAAAACTAATCATGTTTTTCTTGATTTACCGCAAGTACCATGTTTTACCATACATAATTGACAAACCAGCGGCCTTTATACTTCACTAATGTTAATAAATCTTACATTAGCTCATCCATGAATATGATTTCTGCCTGAGTCCCGTCTGACTCTTTCCCACCGGCTGTAGACGTGAAGACAACACCTCCCATGATTCCACGAAATCAAGGCGTCATCAAGCCACGCCTTTGTTTTGAATAAGTGACCTCTAGAGGCGAAAAACTACTGCGCTCAAGTTCAAGATCATTTGCGATTTATAGATTTCACATCTGAAAGGAAGGCGTACGCTCGTTTTCTGTTTGTACGTTCATTCTATGAATCACACGTACACACATCGGAGAAATGATTGATCAAATTTAGGACGGTTTCTGCGAAACATTTTATAAATGAGGCCCAAGATCTCTAGTGTCTAGCCTGCTGCTCAACAGTAATCAGACAGACTCAATGCCTTCGAATATGCTTTAATCATGGCCGGGAAGATCTCGGACCAATTTAAGAGAATTCCGCTTGACAAAAAGTGTACAACAGGTTTCATAGAATAGGAGCATGACAAAAGGTGACATGATTCATTACATAATTCTTCTCCAATATGATTGGTTCTTCATGTATAATTCTGTTACTAGGTAAAAGCAAATCTGGGTTTCGTGATGCTTAAGCTTGTTACTCAAGTCATGAGGTTATATATTTAGAGGTTATACTATCTAGTTTAGTTTCCCCTTTTGTTATAGACAGATTTTGGCATAAGTGTTGGGGACATTTAGTTTTCAAAAGCATATAAATGTTAATCCTGAAAGAATGTTAGTTACGATCAATTAAAAAAATTCCTTAAAGCCAAAATTTGAATTGATCTAATGAAAACAACTTAAACAAGTAAATACCAGCGTCTCACTGCAGGACATTCGTGTACAGATCTCTTCAAGATCCTGGACCTCTCAAATTCAGTGCCAAAAACTTGTCTAAAGATCAAGACTTTATTCATGAAAACTTTGAGGACAATTTAACAATGTTTTCTATAAAGAATATTTAGACAATTTAAAAACTTTTAAACAATTATTAATTTGTCTTGTTATTCAGCACTAAGACATACTAATGAAGGCTACTGTATTTTCCATATTTCTCTCAAAATTATATCATAACATTGAAACATAGGCCTATTATGAAAACTGCTAGTTAAGCAAAAATACACATTAATCTTCATAATTAAATTCTAGATAAAGAAACTTGGCCTGAGAGGTCAATTTTATAGGGTACATTTCATTAGTAGTTTTTTATTTTTTAATTCATATATAGCCAGTTTCAAAGATCCTTGATTGTTTTTATTTCTCAGATTCATCCCAGACATCCAGTTCGTTGCTCATTTTCTGTTTGTTCCTTATTTCCTTACATTCTTGACAAAGGATGTGCTGCCCCAGAAATATAGGATGTCTGTGGTGGTGGAGACTGCAAACATTTGGATACAGTTTGTTTAATCTGCAATGAGAACAGTTAAAACCTTTTAGTGCAGGAAAATCTTGACAACAATCATGATGGTGAATAAATGAGTTCTTTGTCCCCAATATGTGAGTAATATGTGATATGTACCATTGTTGTTTCTCTGAGAAGGAAACAGGACATCTCTCCCTGACAATCAACGCAAAAAACTTGAGGCTGAGAAAAACAGAACAGTGTGAAACTGTAAGCTATTTTAAAAAAGTGTATTCTACAATGACTCCTATAGGCATTTAGACAATCAAGATCCTTCTGTGAGAGCGAGTAGATACTTACTGTAGACTTTGGATTTCGGATTTTACAGTCTTTCCGATGGACAAACGGTTGTCTCTTGTCACATGTGGTGGGTTTTAATAACACATTAAGCATGCGCTTAGCAGGATCCTGTCATGTAGGGGAAAGATGACAACTATAAATGTAGGAAATGTTGAAATATTTTTATCAAGCACTTTAATGCCGATGCATAAAACAAACAATCAAAACAAACAGTAAAATGACAAAGGTTTAACATTTGAATTAAATAACTTACTACTGTTATAATGGAGTCAAAATCAAGGTGTTTGGTTTTTCCATGTCTCTCATTGGCTTCTTTTATTGCTCTGTCAATAATTTTTTTATCAGATTGGCTTAGCTGATCATATCCGTTTCCGTCTGTGGACTCCAGCAGTAACAGAGCACTAAGCAGTAACAGTGAACCTCTCATCTTGCACAGTAACTGAAGTTCTTCACTGTTTGCCTGATCTGGTCAGAAGCAGTAACTGGTGTCACATCTACACAGACCACAACAGCTGTGATTGGTCTGCTTTGTAACCGGAAGCCCTCCCCAGGATGATGAAATAACAGGGCTTCTGGAGGTTTTATGAAGATAAATTTAAGACCCTTTTAAGATCAAGTCATAGAAATTTTAAAGAATAAATCAAAGGGTACACTATGTCAGTAAATACGTTTTCAAACATACTTTGGTCATAAAAACTCGAATCTCAATAAAATCTCTAAAAATCTTAGATTAGTCAATAAGACCTGCATGACTCAAACCCAACTGCCATTATAAACTAAACATGTGTCAACACAACTGACAAAACTAGTATTGCAAATACTCTTTGGAGTATACCAATTTAACAACTCTAAGCCTCAATGTTCAGAAAAGATCCAAAGTTCCAACAGGGGGCAAAAACTGAATTTGAACAACATCCGATTGGTGAAATGGGGAGTAAACCAATGTTCAGAAAAGATCTGCGCATGTTTATCAAGTTCCTCTACAGGTTACAGACAGTTAATTTTATCGACAACGGATATAGAAAACCGACGGATAGAAACAACCTTTTACATGCCTCAAGTAGCCATGTGAGACCATTAAAAAAAGGTTTTGTTCAAATAAAATGTATTATGATACTTAGGTTAGCATGAGAGTATAAAAACAATGGTTGGATTTGGCTTTGGAGAAAGCTAAAGTTTTAGATGATGTTTCGATTAATACGACTAAAAGAAAAACATTTGACAATGTTATGTTGTACAAATATAGCCTACATTAAAAAGAATGTGAAAAACATCATTAAAAAACACTGGCATATTTTAAATACAGATGAGAAATGTGAATATCTGTTTAAAGACCTTTATTTGTGTATTATGGGGAAGAAATCTGCAGGATTACTTGGTGCATGCTGATGTTGACATCCAAAAACAGCATGGAAACACCAAAAACACTTTAATATATTATGTGTTTTATTAGACAGGTGAGCAACTGTTTGGATACATTCATGGACAGAAAACTAATCATGTTTTTCTTGATTTACCGCAAGTACCATGTTTTACCATACATAATTGACAAACCAGCGGCCTTTATACTTCACTAATGTTAATAAATCTTACATTAGCTCATCCATGAATGTGATTTCTGCCTGAGTCCCGTCTGACTCTTTCCCACCGGCTGTAGACGGGAAGACAACACTTCCCATGATTCCACGAAATCAAGGCGTCATCAAGCCACGCCTTTGTTTTGAATAAGTGACCTCTAGAGGCGAAAAACTACATATTGTTCCTTTAATTTGCGAACGCAGCATAAGGAGCCTCATTTATAAAGCGTGCGTACGCACAGATTTGATCTTAGAGTGTGCGCACGCCAATGCTCATATTTATAAAAACGGTCATATTTACGTGGTAAAGTGCTTAGGGCAACGTCAGGGTCTGAGCAGACGTACGCACTTTTCACTGTCAGATTAATGCAGGTTTTTGGAAATCTAAGCTATTCTTGCAGCTCGCTAAGGATTTGGACGATGTCTGTTGATCTTTTATATGTAAATGACATTAATTAGGTCTCGTTTACAACGCAGAGAACTGAATCCATTCAGCTGCGCTCAAGTTCAAGATCATTTGCGATTTATAGATTTCACATCTGAAAGGAAGGCATACGCTCGTTTTCTGTTTGTACGTTCATTCTATGAATCACACGTACACACATCGGAGAAATGATCGGTCAAATTTAGGACGGTTTCTGCAAAACATTTTATAAATGAGGCCCAAGATCTCTAGTGTCTAGCCTGCTGCTCAACAGTAATCAGACAGACTCAATGCCTTCGAATATGCTTTAATCATGGCCGGGAAGATCTCGGACCAATTTAAGAGAATTCCGCTTGACAAAAAGTGTACAACAGTTTTTATAGAATAGGAGCATGACAAAAGGTGACATGATTCATTACATAATTCTTCTCCAATATGATTGGTTCTTCATATGTATAATTCTCTGTTACTAGGTAAAAGCAAATCTGGGTTTCGTGATGCTTAAGCTTGTTACTCAAGTCATGAGGTTATATATTTAGACAGCTGCTAGTTTAGTTTCCCCTTTTGTTATAGACACATTTTGGCATAAGTGTTGGGGACATTTAGTTTTCAAAAGCATATAAATGTTAATTCTGAAAGAATGTTAGTTATGATTAATTAAAAAAATTCCTTAACAAAGCTAACAGTTAACATTTGACCTTCAATAGTCCCTTAATCTACATCAATTTAAAACACTAATGAAAACAACCGAAACAAGTAAATACCAGCGTCTCACTGCAGGACATTCGTTTACAGATCTCTTCAAGATTATCTTGAACCTCTCAAATTCAGTGCCAATAAATTGTCTGAAGATTTAAAAACTTTTTTAAACAATTATTAATTTGACTTGTTTTTCAACACTAAGACATACTAATGAAGACTACTGTATTTTCCATATTTCTCTCAAAATTAGGCTACATCATAACATTGAAAAATATTGAGAAAACTGCCATAGTTGAGCAAAAATACACATAATTAAATTCTAGATAAAGAAGCTTGGCCTGAGAGGTCAATTTTATAGGGTACATTTCATTAGTAGTTTTTTTAAATTCATATATAGCCAGTTTCAAGGATCCTTGATCGTTTTTATTTCTCAGATACATCCCAGACATCCATTTTGTTGCTCATCTTCTCCTACTCTGTACAGTGAATGTGCTACCCCAATATGATGACCACTCACTGACTGCAAACATTTGGATACAGTTTGTTTAATCTGCAATGAGAACAGTTAAAACCTTTTAGTGCAGGAAAATCTTGACAACAATCATGATGGTGAATAAATTAGTTCCTTGTCCCCAATATGTGAGTAATATGTGATATGTACCATTGTTGTTTTTCTGAGAAGGAAACAGGACATCTCTCCCTGACAATCAACGCAAGAAACTTGAGGCTGAGAAAAACAGAACAGTGTGAAACTGTAAGCTATTTTAAAAAAGTGTATTCTACAATGACTCCTATAGGCATTTAGACAATCAAGATCCTTCTGTGAGAGCGAGTAGATACTTACTGTAGACTTTGGATTTCGGATTTCACAGTCTTTCCGATGGACAAACGGTTTTGTTCTCTCACATGTGGTGGGTTTTAATAACACATTAAGCATGCGCTTAGCAGGATCCTGTCATATAGGGGAAAGATGACAACCATAAATGTAGGAAATGTTGAAATATTTTTATCAAGCACTTTAAGGCCGATGCATAAGCACAGAAAACAAACAATTAAAACAAACAGTAAAATGACAAAGGTTTAACATTTGTATTAAATAACTTACTACTGTTATAATGGAGTCAAAATCAAGGTGTTTGGTTTGTCCATGTCTCTCATTGGCTGCTTCTATTGCTCTGTCAATAATTTTTTTATCAGATTGGCTTAGTTGATCATATCCGTTTCCGTCTGTGGACTCCAGCAGTAACAGAGCACTAAGCAGTAACAGTGAACCTCTCATCTTGCACAGTAACTGAAGTTCTTCACTGTTTGCCTGATCTGGTCAGAAGCAGTAACTGGTGTCACATCTACACAGACCACAACAGCTGTGATTGGTCTGCTTTGTAACCGGAAGCCCTCCCCAGGATGATGAAATAACAGGGCTTCTGCAGGTTTTATAAAGATAAATTTAAGACCCTTTTAAGATCAAGTCATAGAAATTTTATGTCAGTAAATGCATTTTCAACATACTTTGGTATGAATATTCTGATTCATCAGTCTAAATATCTTGTCCTAATATAATAAGACCTGCATGACTCAAACCCAACTTATAAGGTGGTGAACCATTACAAACTAAATGCATGTCAACACGACTGACAAAACTAGTACTGCAAATATTCTTTGGGACAAACATTTTCCCAATTTAACATCTCAAAGCTGCAATGTTCAGAAAAGATCTGCGCATGTTTATCAAGTTCCTCTACAGGTTACAGACAGTTAATTTTATTGACAACGGATATAGAAAACCGACGGATAGAAACAACCTTTTACATGCCTCAAGTAGCCATGTGAGACCATTAAAAAAAGTTTTGTTCAAATAAAATGTATTATGATACTTAGGTTAGAATGAGAGTATAAAAACAATGGTTGGATTTGGCTTTGGAGAAAGCTAAAGTTTTAGATGATGTTTCGATTAATACTAAAAGAAAAAAAATTGACAATGTTATGTTGTACAAATATAGCCTACATTAAAAAGAATGTGAAAAACATCATTAAAAAACACTGGCATATTTTAAATACAGATGAGAAATGTGAACATCTGTTTAAAGACCTTTATTTGTGTATTATGGGGAAGAAATCTGCAGGATTACTTGGTGCATGCTGATGTTGACATCCAAAAACAGCATGGAAACACCAAAAACACTTTAATATATTATGTGTTTTATTAGACAGGTGAGCAACTGTTTGGATACATTCATGGACAGAAAACTAATCATGTTTTTCTTGATTTACCGCAAGTACCATGTTTTACCATACATAATTGACAAACCAGCGGCCTTCATACTTCACTAATGTTAATAAATCTTACATTAGCTCATCCATGAATATGATTTCTGCCTGAGTCCCGTCTGACTCTTTCCCACCGGCTGTAGACGGGAAGACAACACCTCCCATGATTCCACGAAATCAAGGCGTCATCAAGCCACGCCTTTGTTTTGAATAAGTGACCTCTAGAGGCGAAAAACTACATATTGTGCCTTTAATTTACAAACGCAGCATAAGGAGCCTCATTTATAAAGCGTGCGTACGCTTAAATCCACGCCAACGGTCATATTTACGTGGGAAAGTGCTTAGAGCAACGTCAGGGTCTGAGCAGACGTACGCACTTTTCACTGTCAGATTAATGCAGGTTTTTGGAAATCTAAGCTATTCTCGCAGCTCGCTAAGGATTTGGACGATGACTGTTGATCTTTTATATGTAAATGACATTAATTAGGTCTCGTTTACAACGCGGAGAACTGAATCCATTCAGCTGCACTCAAGTTCAAGATCATTCGTGATTTATAGATTTCACATCTGAAAGGAAGGCGTACGCTCGTTTTCTGTTTGTACGTTCATTCTATGAATCACACGTACACACATCGGAGAAATGATTGATCAAATTTAGGACGGTTTCTTCGAAACATTTTATAAATGAGGCCCAAGATCTCTAGTGTCTAGCCTGCTGCTCAACAGTAATCAGACAGACTCAATGCCTTCGAATATGCTTTAATCATGGCCGGGAAGATCTCGGACCAATTTAAGAGAATTCCGCTTGACAAAAAGTGTACAACAGTTTTTATAGAATAGGAGCATGACAAAAGGTGACATGATTCATTACATAATTCTTCTCCAATATGATTGGTTCTTCATATGTATAATTCTCTGTTACTAGGTAAAAGCAAATCTGGGTTTCGTGATGCTTAAGCTTGTTACTCAAGTCATGAGGTTATATATTTAGACAGCTGCTAGTTTAGTTTCCCCTTTTGTTATAGACACATTTTGGCATAAGTGTTGGGGACATTTAGTTTTCAAAAGCATATAAATGTTAATCCTGAAAGAATGTTAGTTATGATTAATTTAAAAAATTCCTTAACAAAGCTAACAGTTAACATTTGACCTTCAATAGTCCCTTAATCTACATCAATTTAAAACACTAATGAAAACAACCGAAACAAGTAAATACCAGCGTCTCACTGCAGGACATTCGTTTACAGATCTCTTCAAGATTATCTTGAACCTCTCAAATTCAGTGCCAATAAATTGTCTGAAGATTTAAAAACTTTTTTAAACAATTATTAATTTGACTTGTTTTTCAACACTAAGACATACTAATGAAGACTACTGTATTTTCCATATTTCTCTCAAAATTAGGCTACATCATAACATTGAAAAATATTGAGAAAACTGCCATAGTTGAGCAAAAATACACATAATTAAATTCTAGATAAAGAAGCTTGGCCTGAGAGGTCAATTTTATAGGGTACATTTCATTAGTAGTTTTTTTAAATTCATATATAGCCAGTTTCAAGGATCCTTGATCGTTTTTATTTCTCAGATACATCCCAGACATCCATTTTGTTGCTCATCTTCTCCTACTCTGTACAGTGAATGTGCTACCCCAATATGATGACCACTCACTGACTGCAAACATTTGGATACAGTTTGTTTAATCTGCAATGAGAACAGTTAAAACCTTTTAGTGCAGGAAAATCTTGACAACAATCATGATGGTGAATAAATTACATATTGGGGACAAAGAACTGAGTAATATGTGATATGTACCATTGTTGTTTCTCTGAGAAGGAAACAGGACATCTCTCCCTGACAATCAACGCAAGAAACTTGAGGCTGAGAAAAACAGAACAGTGTGAAACTGTAAGCTATTTTAAAAAAGTGTATTCTACAATGACTCCTATAGGCATTTAGACAATCAAGATCCTTCTGTGAGAGCGAGTAGATACTTACTTTAGACTTTGGATTTCGGATTTCACAGTCTTTCCGATGGACAAACGGTTTTGTTCTCTCACATGTGGTGGGTTTTAATAACACATTAAGCATGCGCTTAGCAGGATCCTGTCATATAGGGGAAAGATGACAACCATAAATGTAGGAAATGTTGAAATATTTTTATCAAGCACTTTAAGGCCGATGCATAAGCACAGAAAACAAACAATTAAAACAAACAGTAAAATGACAAAGGTTTAACATTTGTATTAAATAACTTACTACTGTTATAATGGAGTCAAAATCAAGGTGTTTGGTTTGTCCATGTCTCTCATTGGCTGCTTCTATTGCTCTGTCAATAATTTTTTTATCAGATTGGCTTAGCTGATCATATCCGTTTCCGTCTGTGGACTCCAGCAGTAACAGAGCACTAAGCAGTAACAGTGAACCTCTCATCTTGCACAGTAACTGAAGTT
Organism: Hypophthalmichthys molitrix; assembly: GCA_037950675.1. NCBI lineage: Eukaryota > Metazoa > Chordata > Actinopteri > Cypriniformes > Xenocyprididae > Hypophthalmichthys > Hypophthalmichthys molitrix. The sequence goes on from CM075493.1 coordinate 28,658,013, forward strand.
CTTCACTGTTTGCCTGATCTGGTCAGAAGCAGTAACTGGTGTCACATCTACACAGACCACAACAGCTGTGATTGGTCTGCTTTGTAACCGGAAGCCCTCCCCAGGATGATGAAATAAGGCAGGGCTTCTGGAGGTTTTATAAAGATAAATTTAAGACCCTTTTAAGATTAAGTCATAGAAATTTTATGTCAGTAAATGCATTTTCAACATACTTTGGTATGAATATTCTGATTCATCAGTCTAAATATCTTGTCCTAATATAATAAGACCTGCATGACTCAAACCCAACTTATAAGGTGGTGAACCATTACAAACTAAATGCATGTCAACACGACTGACAAAACTAGTACTGCAAATATTCTTTGGGACAAACATTTTCCCAATTTAACATCTCAAAGCTGCAATGTTCAGAAAAGATCTGCGCATGTTTATCAAGTTCCTCTACAGGTTACAGACAGTTAATTTTATTGACAACGGATATAGAAAACCGACGGATAGAAACAACCTTTTACATGCCTCAAGTAGCCATGTGAGACCATTAAAAAAAGTTTTGTTCAAATAAAATGTATTATGATACTTAGGTTAGAATGAGAGTATAAAAACAATGGTTGGATTTGGCTTTGGAGAAAGCTAAAGTTTTAGATGATGTTTCGATTAATACGACTAAAAGAAAAAAAATTGACAATGTTATGTTGTACAAATATAGCCTACATTAAAAAGAATGTGAAAAACATCATTAAAAAACACTGGCATATTTTAAATACAGATGAGAAATGTGAATATCTGTTTAAAGACCTTTATTTGTGTATTATGGGGAAGAAATCTGCAGGATTACTTGGTGCATGCTGATGTTGACATCCAAAAACAGCATGGAAACACCAAAAACACTTTAATATATTATGTGTTTTATTAGACAGGTGAGCAACTGTTTGGATACATTCATGGACAGAAAACTAATCATGTTTTTCTTGATTTACCACAAGTACCATGTTTTACCATACATAACTGACAAACCAGCGGCCTTTATACTTCACTAATGTTAATAAATCTTACATTAGCTCATCCATGAATATGATTTCTGCCTGAGTCCCGTCTGACTCTTTCCCACCGGCTGTAGACGTGAAGACAACACCTCCCATGATTCCACGAAATCAAGGCGTCATCAAGCCACGCCTTTGTTTTGAATAAGTGACCTCTAGAGGCGAAAAACTACATATTGTGCCTTTAATTTGCGAACGCAGCATAAGGAGCCTCATTTATAAAGCGTGCGTACGCTTAAATCCACGCCAACGGTCATATTTACGTGGGAAAGTGCTTAGAGCAACGTCAGGGTCTGAGCAGACGTACGCACTTTTCATTGTCAGATTACTGCAGGTTTTTGGAAATCTAAGCTATTCTCGCAGCTCGCTAAGGATTTGGACGATGACTGTTGATCTTTTATATGTAAATGACATTAATTAGGTCTCGTTTACAACGCGGAGAACTGAATCCATTCAGCTGCACTCAAGTTCAAGATCATTTGCGATTTATAGATTTCACATCTGAAAGGAAGGCGTACGCTCGTTTTCTGTTTGTACGTTCATTCTATGAATCACACGTACACACATCAGAGAAATGATAAATCAAATTTAGGACGGTTTCTGCGAAACATTTTATAAATGAGGCCCAAGATCTCTAGTGTCTAGCCTGCTGCTCAACAGTAATCAGACAGACTCAATGCCTTCGAATATGCTTTAATCATGGCCGGGAAGATCTCGGACCAATTTAAGAGAATTCCGCTTGACAAAAAGTGTACAACAGTTTTTATAGAATAGGAGCATGACAAAAGGTGACATGATTCATTACATAATTCTTCTCCAATATGATTGGTTCTTCATATGTATAATTCTCTGTTACTAGGTAAAAGCAAATCTGGGTTTCGTGATGCTTAAGCTTGTTACTCAAGTCATGAGGTTATATATTTAGACAGCTGCTAGTTTAGTTTCCCCTTTTGTTATAGACAGATTTTGGCATAAGTGTTGGGGACATTTAGTTTTCAAAAGCATATAAATGTTAATTCTGAAAGAATGTTAGTTATGATTAATTTAAAAAATTCCTTAACAAAGCTAACAGTTAACATTTGACCTTCAATAGTCCCTTAATCTACATCAATTTAAAACACTAATGAAAACAACCGAAACAAGTAAATACCAGCGTCTCACTGCAGGACATTCGTTTACAGATCTCTTCAAGATTATCTTGAACCTCTCAAATTCAGTGCCAATAAATTGTCTGAAGATTTAAAAACTTTTTTAAACAATTATTAATTTGACTTGTTTTTCAACACTAAGACATACTAATGAAGACTACTGTATTTTCCATATTTCTCTCAAAATTAGGCTACATCATAACATTGAAAAATATTGAGAAAACTGCCATAGTTGAGCAAAAATACACATAATTAAATTCTAGATAAAGAAACTTGGCCTGAGAGGTCAATTTTATAGGGTACATTTCATTAGTAGTTTTTTTTAAATTCATATATAGCCAGTTTCAAGGATCCTTGATCGTTTTTATTTCTCAGATACATCCCAGACATCCATTTTGTTGCTCATCTTCTCCTGTACAGTGAATGTGCTCTCTCAGTATGATGACCACTCACTGACTGCAAACATTTGGATACAGTTTGTTTAATCTGCAATGAGAACAGTTAAAACCTTTTAGTGCAGGAAAATCTTGACAACAATCATGATGGTGAATAAATGAGTTCTTTGTCCCCAATATGTGAGTAATATGTGATATGTACCATTGTTGTTTCTCTGAGAAGGAAACAGGACATCTCTCCCTGACAATCAACGCAAGAAACTTGAGGCTGAGAAAAACAGAACAGTGTGAAACTGTAAGCTATTTTAAAAAAGTGTATTCTACAATGACTCCTATAGGCATTTAGACAATCAAGATCCTTCTGTGAGAGCGAGTAGATACTTACTGTAGACTTTGGATTTCGGATTTCACAGTCTTTCCGATGGACAAACGGTTGTCTCTTGTCACATGTGGTGGGTTTTAATAACACATTAAGCATGCGCTTAGCAGGATCCTGTCATATAGGGGAAAGATGACAACCATAAATGTAAGAAATGTTGAAATATTTTTATCAAGCACTTTAAGGCCGATGCGTAAGCACAGAAAACAAACAATTAAAACAAACAGTAAAATGACAAAGGTTTAACATTTGTATTAAATAACTTACTACTGTTATAATGGAGTCAAAATCAAGGTGTTTGGTTTTTCCATGTCTCTCATTGGCTGCTTCTATTGCTCTGTCAATAATTTTTTTATCAGATTGGCTTAGTTGATCATATCCGTTTCCGTCTGTGGACTCCAGCAGTAACAGAGCACTAAGCAGTAACAGTGAACCTCTCATCTTGCACAGTAACTGAAGTTCTTCACTGTTTGCCTGATCTGGTCAGAAGCAGTAACTGGTGTCACATCTACACAGACCACAACAGCTGTGATTGGTCTGCTTTGTAACTGGAAGCCCTCCCCAGGATGATGAAATAACAGGGCTTCTGGAGGTTTTATGAAGATAAATTTAAGACCCTTTTAAGATCAAGTCATAGAAATTTTAAAGAATAAATCAAAGGGTACACTATGTCAGTAAATACGTTTTCAAACATACTTTGGTCATAAAAACTCGAATCTCAATAAAATCTCTAAAAATCTTAGATTAGCCAATAAGACCTGCATGACTCAAACCCAACTGCCATTATAAACTAAACATGTGTCAACACAACTGACAAAACTAGTATTGCAAATACTCTTTGGAGTATACCAATTTAACAACTCTAAGCCTCAATGTTCAGAAAAGATCCAAAGTTCCAGCGGGTTACTGACAGTTATTAATAAACAATCTTTCCATATGTATATGAACAGTTTTTGTGATTCAATTAAATGTAATATGGGATATAAAGACAGTGAGCTTCCATTTAAGTTGATCAAATTTTACCAACAATGGTAGCCTTTAGAAAATCGACGGATGGAAACATTAATTGGTCTAAAAGAAAGAAAAAATCGTTGATTTTGTTCTACCACATATAGCCTACATCAATAAGGATGTGAAAAACATAATTAAAAACACTGGCATATTTTAAATACAGATGAGAAATGTAAATATCTGTTTAAAGACCTTTATTTGTGTATTATGGGGGAGAAATCTGCAGGATTACTTGCTGATACAGCTGCTGTTGACATCCAAAAACAGTTAAAGGTCCAGTGGGCTTATTTCCCCCTGTAGACAATGTCTGGCTTGTCGTGACCTAAAAACGGTTAATAAGTTTGAGTTGCTCGAAAATACAAGAATTTGAAATTAGACATTTCTTCATCATACAGTTAATGAATTATCTTTTTGTGGAATAGATATGGTACTTCCAATGCGTTGTTATACGAAGAACAGAAATTACAAACTGAAAGCAAATTTATTTTTCATCTGAATACTGTGCAACCACATGGATTGAATGAAGACTTTAACCTGTCTAGTTTTTTTATAATTATTTTTTTTCTCTCCTCCTCAAATATTAACACGACAATTAGAAAACGATCCTGATATGGAAAGCTGTTTTAATCCTTCAATAACCCATTGTGATTTATTAGTATGATATATCCATCTTATAGGTTTTGCTCATGATGTTTGCTATTTGTTTTTCTGCTTTCAAAGTACAAACAAAGTTTACACAACCCGATAAAACATTCAATGTTTGATCTGAACTCAAACCAACATTACACAAATATCACCCTTGGCTCAAGGCTGCAGTCATGTCCACTATTTATACCTTGTTTATTTCACTTACTACACTTTAACCATAATTCCAGCACTGGCTATTCTAAACAGAGGACAAAGTTCACCAAAACATGCTTCCATAAAATCTCTTAAAGAGAAAAGACCCAAGTGTCATATTTGAAGAATTTATTGTTCTGGCATTTGAAACCAAGAGCATCATAACAGGCTATTGACAATATTTTAAACAATAAGGGGGGGTGGGAGTGGGGAGTAAACCAATCTTCAGAAAAGATCTGCGCATGTTTATCAAGTTCCTCTACAGGTTACAGACAGTTAATTTTATCGACAACGATATAGAAAACCGAGGGATAGAAACAACCTTTTACATGCCTCAAGTAGCCATGTGAGACCATTAAAAAAAGGTTTTGTCAAATAAAATGTATTATGATACTTAGGTTAGCATGAGAGTATAAAAACAATGGTTGGATTTGGCTTTGGAGAAAGCTAAAGTTTTAGATGATGTTTCGATTAATACGACTAAAAGAAAGAAAAAAAATTGACAATGTTGCACAAATATAGCCTACATTAAAAAGAATGTGAAAAACATCATTAAAAAACACTGGCATATTTTAAATACAGATGAGAAATGTGAACATCTGTTTAAAGACCTTTATTTGTGTATTATGGGGAAGAAATCTGCAGGATTACTTGGTGCATGCTGATGTTGACATCCAAAAACAGCATGGAAACACCAAAAACACTTTAATATATTATGTGTTTTATTAGACAGGTGAGCAACTGTTTGGATACATTCATGGACAGAAAACTAATCATGTTTTTCTTGATTTACCACAAGTACCATGTTTTACCATACATAATTGACAAACCAGCGGCCTTTATACTTCATTAATGTTAATAAATCTTACATTAGCTCATCCATGAATATGATTTCTGCCTGAGTCCCGTCTGACTCTTTCCCACCGGCTGTAGACGGGAAGACAACACCTCCCATGATTCCACGAAATCAAGGCGTCATCAAGCCACGCCTTTGTTTTGAATAAGTGACCTCTAGAGGCGAAAAACTACATATTGTGCCTTTAATTTACGAACGCAGCATAAGGAGCCTCATTTATAAAGCGTGCGTACGCTTAAATCCACGCCAACGGTCATATTTACGTGGGAAAGTGCTTAGGGCAACGTCAGGGTCTGAGCAGACGTACGCACTTTTCACTGTCAGATTAATGCAGGTTTTTGGAAATCTAAGCTATTCTCGCAGCTCGCTAAGGATTTGGACGATGACTGTTGATCTTTTATATGTAAATGACATTAATTAGGTCTCGTTTACAACGCGGAGAACTGAATCCATTCAGCTGCACTCAAGTTCAAGATCATTCGTGATTTATAGATTTCACATCTGAAAGGAAGGCGTACGCTCGTTTTCTGTTTGTACGTTCATTCTATGAATCACACGTACACACATCGGAGAAATGATTGATCAAATTTAGGACGGTTTCTGCGAAACATTTTATAAATGAGGCCCAAGATCTCTAGTGTCTAGCCTGCTGCTCAACAGTAATCAGACAGACTCAATGCCTTCGAATATGCTTTAATCATGGCCGGGAAGATCTCGGACCAATTTAAGAGAATTCCGCTTGACAAAAAGTGTACAACAGTTTTTATAGAATAGGAGCATGACAAAAGGTGACATGATTCATTACATAATTCTTCTCCAATATGATTGGTTCTTCATATGTATAATTCTCTGTTACTAGGTAAAAGCAAATCTGGGTTTCGTGATGCTTCAGCTTGTTACTCAAGTCATGAGGTTATATATTTAGACAGCTGCTAGTTTAGTTTCCCCTTTTGTTATAGACACATTTTGGCATAAGTGTTGGGGACATTTAGTTTTCAAAAGCATATAAATGTTAATCCTGAAAGAATGTTAGTTACGATCAATTAAAAAAATTCCTTAAAGCCAAAATTTGAATTGATCTAATGAAAACAACTGAAACAAGTAAATACCAGCGTCTCACTGCAGGACATTCGTGTACAGATCTCTTCAAGATCCTGGACCTCTCAAATTCAGTGCCAAAAACTTGTCTAAAGATCAAGACTTTATTCATGAAAACTTTGAGGACAATTTAACAATGTTTTCTATAAAGAATATTTAGACCATTTAAAAACTTTTAAACAATTATTAATTTGTCTTGTTATTCAGCACTAAGACATACTAATGAAGGCTACTGTATTTTCCATATTTCTCTCAAAATTACATCATAACATTGAAACATAGGCCTATTATGAAAACTGCTAGTTAAGCAAAAATACACATTAATCTAAATAATTAAATTCTAGATAAAGAAACTTGGCCTGAGAGGTCAATTTTATAGGGTACATTTCATTAGTAGTTTTTTATTTTTTAATTCATATATAGCCAGTTTCAAAGATCCTTGATTGTTTTTATTTCTCAGATGCATCCCAGACATCCAGTTCGTTGCTCATTTTCTGTTTGTTCCTTATTTTCTGTTTTTAGTAACAAAGGATGTGCTGCCCCAGGAATATAGGATGTCTGTGGTGATGGAGACTGCGAACATTTGGATACAGTTTGTTTAATCTGCAATGAGAACAGTTAAAACCTTTTAGTGCAGGAAAATCTTGACAACAATCATGATGGTGAATAAATTACATATTGGGGACAAAGAACTGAGTAATATGTGATATGTACCATTGTTGTTTCTCTGAGAAGGAAACAGGACATCTCTCCCTGACAATCAACGCAAGAAACTTGAGGCTGAGAAAAACAGAACAGTGTGAAACTGTAAGCTATTTTAAAAAAGTGTATTCTACAATGACTCCTATAGGCATTTAGACAATCAAGATCCTTCTGTGAGAGCGAGTAGATACTTACTGTAGACTTTGGATTTCGGATTTTACAGTCTTTCCGATGGACAAACGGTTGTCTCTTGTCACATGTGGTGGGTTTTAATAACACATTAAGCATGCGCTTAGCAGGATCCTGTCATATAGGGGAAAGATGACAACCATAAATGTAGGAAATGTTGAAATATTTTTATCAAGCACTTTAAGGCCGATGCATAAAACAAACAATTAAAACAAACAGTAAAATGACAAAGGTTTAACATTTGTATTAAATAACTTACTACTGTTATAATGGAGTCAAAATCAAGGTGTTTGGTTTTTCCATGTCTCTCATTGGCTGCTTCTATTGCTCTGTCAATAATTTTTTTATCAGATTGGCTTAGTTGGTCATATCCGTTTCCGTCTGTGGACTCCAGCAGTAACAGAGCACTAAGCAGTAACAGTGAACCTCTCATCTTGCACAGTAACTGAAGTTCTTCACTGTTTGCCTGATCTGGTCAGAAGCAGTAACTGGTGTCACATCTACACAGACCACAACAGCTGTGATTGGTCTGCTTTGTAACTGGAAGCCCTCCCCAGGATGATGAAATAACAGGGCTTCTGCAGGTTTTATGAAGATAAATTTAAGACCCTTTTAAGATCAAGTCATAGAAATTTTAAAGAATAAATCAAAGGGTACACTATGTCAGTAAATACATTTTCAAACATACTTTGGTCATAAAAACTCGAATCTCAATAAAATCTCTAAAAATCTTAGATTAGCCAATAAGACCTGCATGACTCAAACCCAACTGCCATTATAAACTAAACATGTGTCAACACAACTGACAAAACTAGTATTGCAAATACTCTTTGGAGTATACCAATTTAACAACTCTAAGCCTCAATGTTCAGAAAAGATCCAAAGTTCCAACGGGGGGCAAAAACTGAATTTGAACAACATCCGATTGGTGAAATGGGGAGTAAACCAATGTTCAGAAAAGATCCAAAGTTCCAGCGGGTTACTGACAGTTATTAATATATAATCTTTCCATATGTATATGAACAGTTTTTGTGATTCAATTAAATGTAATATGGGATATAAAGACAGTGAGCTTCCATTTAAGTTGATCAAATTTTACCAACAATGGTAGCCTTTAGAAAATCGACGGATGGAAACATTAATTGGTCTAAAAGAAAGAAAAAATCGTTGATTTTGTTCTACCACATATAGCCTACATCAATAAGGATGTGAAAAACATAATTAAAAACACTGGCATATTTTAAATACAGATGAGAAATGTAAATATCTGTTTAAAGACCTTTATTTGTGTATTCTGGGGGAGAAATCTGCAGGATTACTTGCTGATACAGCTGCTGTTGACATCCAAAAACAGTTAAAGGTCCAGTGGGCTTATTTCCCCCTGTAGACAATGTCTGGCTTGTCGTGACCTAAAAACGGTTAATAAGTTTGAGTTGCTCGAAAATACAAGAATTTGAAATTAGACATTTTATTTCTTCATCATACAGTTAATGAATTATCTTTTTGCGGAATAGATATGGTACTTCCAATGCGTTGTTATACGAAGAACAGAAATTACAAACTGAAAGCAAATTTATTTTTCATCTGAATACTGTGCAACCACATGGATTGAATGAAGACTTTAACCTGTCTAGTTTTTTTATAATTATTTTTTTTCTCTCCTCCTCAAATATTAACACGACAATTAGAAAACGATCCTGATATGGAAAGCTGTTTTAATCCTTCAATAACCCATTGTGATTTATTAGTATGATATATCCATCTTATAGGTTTTGCTCATGATGTTTGCTATTTGTTTTTCTGCTTTCAAAGTACAAACAAAGTTTACACAACCCGATAAAACATTCAATGTTTGATCTGAACTCAAACCAACATTACACAAATATCACCCTTGGCTCAAGGCTGCAGTCATGTCCACTATTTATACCTTGTTTATTTCACTTACTACACTTTAACCATAATTCCAGCACTGGCTATTCTAAACAGAGGACAAAGTTCACCAAAACATGCTTCCATAAAATCTCTTAAAGAGAAAAGACCCAAGTGTCATATTTGAAGAATTTATTGTTCTGGCATTTGAAACCAAGAGCATCATAACAGGCTATTGACAATATTTTAAACAATAAGGGGGGGGGGGGACAAAAACTGAATTTGAACAACATCCGATTGGTGAAATGGGGAGTAAACCAATAAACCAAAAAAGGGGGAGGGGCATCCAGTCATTCACATTAAAGTACAGCGACAATAAAAAAAATATTCATGAGCGTTTCCTTGCCTCTGTCCCAAGAAGGGATCATTAATAATATTAATATCAACATCGATAAAAAATAATTACAAGTTATAAAGAGAAGCCAGTACCACTGGGAAGAGTGGCTGGCGGCTGCGTCTGTGTAAGTGTGAAAGAGGAAACGGAGAGATATGAGAGAGAAGAAAAAGTTATGAAGGGCAGGATGTATTTGACAGTCTATGCGGAGAGGTCACTGTTGTCAAACCGTTCCTGATCGTACACCTCAGCGATGACCTTGCGACCTCCGAACCAGCGGTTGTTGAGTGCCTGAATGGCCTTGTTCATCTCTGATGCTGCCGAAAACTCTACGAATATCTTCACAATGACTTCGGCATCCTCCTCCTCACCCTGCTTCTCCTGGTAAATGATCACTCTATTAACGGCTCCGAACTTCCCACATTCCTCTGTTACTTCTCCTTCCAGATCATCATCTATGTCTTCAGGTCCAACCATGTTCCTGAGCACCATAACCGTAGACTGTGGAAAGAGCGTACAGAAGTGTTTAAATCTCACCTCTCCACTAGGAGATAAAGGATCACTTGCATACAATAACTAGGGCTGCACGAGTTATCGCACGATACGGAAAAATATCATTGAAATCGCGCTTAAATGTGATTCTTAGTGCGATTATGAAATTGCAAAGGCTGCAATTGTTTTTTTATGCGCAGCTTGTCAATGAAGTATGGCTCCAAATGCTAATCCATTTGAAAGCACTGCGAATTTGAGTCGCTTATAACGTACATTTGAAAAAGCAACACGCATCAAACATCTTTCCAGATATGAGAAGCATTTATTAACATCTTGTCCAACAAAAGACAACATTTAATAACATGTTTTTACCCCAAACTCATTTCATAATGACAGTTGAGCATCCTTCTGTGAGATGATGTGGCTTCTTTCACAGAATAAGGCAGTCGTGTGTTTATTAGTCATGTTTAATCAATCAAAGTGTTTCAATCTCCTGTTTATTCAACTACAGTGATAGTATGATGTCCATAGGGATTTCCTGGAATGAAGTGTGTTATCTACTTCTGCGGCAGGGCATATTTTGGAGTTTCTACGCAAGAGTCCTTTCTGGTTTTCAGATGGAGAAGCATTAACTACTGATCACAGAGCCGTATAGCTCTGACAAGCAGCGCATAAAATAATCGCAGCCTTTGCCAAATCGCGTGTGATAAAATTTGCGATAGATCACAATATATCGTGCAGCCCTACACACTATCATTCAAAAGTTTGGGGTCAGTAAGTTTTATTTATTCTAAAGAAAAGAATACTTTTATTCAGTAAGGATGCATTAATTGATCAAAAGTGGCTATAAAAGACATTTATAAAATTGAGATTTACAAAAGACTTCTAAATCAAATAAATGCTGTCTTTTTAAACTTTCTATTCTTCAAAGAATCCTAAAAAAGTTTAGTTTTCAGAAAATTAACAACCGTTTTCAATATTGATAAAAAATGTTTCTTGAGCATCAAATCATAGGGATCAAGGTCATGTGACACTGAAGACTGGAGTAATGGGCTTCATTCATGAAATACAAGAACAATTTTTCTGTAAATCATTTGTAAAGCAGTCCTGACATAAATTTTCAGATTCATGAAAAACTGTTCAACTTTGGGTAAAACACAACTCAGTCGCTTTTTACCCAGCCGTCCAATCACAGTGGAGGAGGGGTGGGACAAATACTACACTGACCAACCATTGTACAACACATAAACAACAATGGAGAAGTTAATATTGCTGGTTACTGCGTTTTTAAATTCAGTAATATTCTTTAAAATTTGATACTAGTAACACATCACTGCCTGATATATTCTGTATCATCACAGCAACCAGTGTCTCAGCTGGAAAAATGCTGCATCTCCAAAGAGCTCTCAAATGCCACCAGCTGCCTGTTTTCAGAAGAGCAGCATGCATTTTTTCAGTTGGCTAAAAATACTTTTGTGGACACAAGTTAATATTTATTGTTAGGCATATGGGCTATAAGTCTTTTTTGCATTTCTGCAATATACTGGAGACAATCATGAGAAGGGAGTCCAGAAGACTCCACAGCATTCCTGGACACGCAATTTATTTAGTTGTAATCCATAGGTGGTGATTATGCTAGTTGTGAATGGCGTGCATGCGTGCCCTATTTTACGAATGCTTGCAATTCATTAACATACACGTTAAACTATCAAATCAGATGTTTTTATGAATCATTTGTGAAAGTTTTCAGGAAGGTCCATTTTATGTGCAAATTACTCAGAATTTACTCATTTACGAAAGTTTCAAGAATATGGCCCACCGGCTGCTGAAAATTCAGCTTTGCCATCATAAGGAATAAAAATAACTAAAATGTACTAAAATAGACAAGTTATTTTAAATTGAAATTTCATAACATTACTGTTTTTAATCAAATAAATACAACCTTGGTGATCATTAAAGACATCTTTAAAAAAAAAAAAAACTTTTGAACTGTACATCAAAATAAAATCATTACTAATTAAGAATGTTAAGGATTAATCAATCTTAACTAACATTCCTTTTTCTTTCAGGATTAATATTTATATGCTTTTGAAAACTAAATGTCCCCAACACTTGGGCCAAAGTTAGCATGTCTGTACATAACAGACGGGGAAACAAAACTAGACAGTTACATATATATGTCTAACCACATGACCATAACAACAAGCTGAAGTAAAGGAATCCAAATTTGCTTTTACCTGACAGAGAATTATACATATGAAGATCCAATCATATTGGAGAAAAATGATATAATGAATGCCATGCTCCTAATCTATAAAAACTGTTCTTCTCTTCATTGGGGTAATTTCTCAGAAATTGGTCCGAGATCCTCCCGCCCGTGATCAAAGCATATTCGAAGGCATTGTCTGAAGTCTGTCTGATTACTGTTGTGCAGCACGCTAGAGATTTTAAGTGATAGTGCTGAAGTGGAGATGCCGAGTATAAATTTGTAGGTATCAGAGACACCTGGTTTAACCCAAGTCAGGTGCATAGGCAAATTTCCACCACAAAAACTAACCTCCTGTTTTCTCAGCAGTTTCTGCATGACCATATGCCTGGCGCTGCTGCCCGAGATGCTCATGTGCTCCTGTTCACTGAGCATCTCCTGGCCCGTGCCGTCTTGAGCGGCTTCCTCCTCTTCTTTTTCCTTCTTTGCCTCTTGGGCTGCAGCCACAGCTGCCGACAGTGATGGCGGAGAGGCCAACACCGGGTTCACAAGGCCCACCTGAGGCACAACAGGCAGCGTGGGCCGGGCTGGCGTCACCCCTGCACAGAAACACAGGAATCAGTATATTAACCGAGGTCTGACACATGAATCTCTGCTAGACACCTATAAATCCCTCTCTATGCAAGCGAAATGGACTATTACCAGACTACACGGCCATTACAGAACGATTTCCCCCCAAAAAAAAGGAAAAAAAGAAAAACATCTGAGGCACATCTGAAGTAAACCGAAATGTATTATATATTAGAATTAAAAAAAAAAAAAAAAAAAAAAAACTTTGAAACTTCTGAAATCACAAAATAAATCATGTTTAATTTAATATATCAATATCCTCAGTATCTGTTCATTAAAAAAAAAAAGCTTGAATCTGTCACTGCGTCACTGAGATGAACTTGAGAATCAATACGTCAATGAAATTCAGTTTGTGAATGAAATGGATCAATCAATTGATTGAAATGATCTGACTTATAGTAAGATTTGTTCATGAATCCAGCATTGCTACTTCACTTACAAAAGTGCCAAGGAGTGCTAGTGCGGATGTCAAGAATTTGAGTAATTTCTTAAATTTCATAATTTTTTGCCTGAACTATTCCATAAAGAAAATGTAATGTAAAGATAACAGGAAACACTTTCATCTCTCATGTAATTGATTCATAAAAAAAAAACACAAAAAAAAAAAAACACATAGAAATCAGACAGATTTGGCATTGCTTAAGCATTCTTCCTCTGTACCTGCTCACTTCTTGCCTCTGTGTGCAAATTTTTTATATTGAAACATAAGAAATATATTTGAGTAAGATTGGGGTAACTTTTCCCCTCTTTGACCAGTCACTCGGCATTTATTTATTTGAAACCCCATCCGTCCTCTCTTGGGTTGGCTTCACAATCAATTCCACAAAAAAAACAAAAAACAAAAAAAAACACCCCACACAGGATCTGAGAGACTCACTGGCCAATAGGAATGAGAGATTTGTTTATGAGGGGAGGGGTTAGAAACAGTCCTCTTCAAACTTGGTTGATCAGTGTGCAGCAAAAGGGAAGGGTCATGGCGAATGTGGAGAATAAAGACAGGGAGGGGAAGAGAGGAGAGAGAAAAGGAGAAAGAAAGAGACAAGGAGAGAAGAGAAAATAAAAGAGAAATCTATTAGTGGACACGTCCCACGACAGGCCACGTTAAACTGAGTACTGTGTAGGACAACAGAAACCTGAGGGGGAGAGAGATTGTGCACATATAAGCTAATGTGGAAATGGGAAAACACGTTGGGCGTTCAGAATGAGCTTTGCAAGTAAAACAAACACACAGATCTGAGCACAACCACTTAAAATTAGTGATCCGATCTAAATAGTGTAGCCCTAAGTAATGTGTGGGCGGTCATGCCTGCCAAATTAAGGCTTTGAAAGAAAAATAAAGCCTGTGTTTGTAATTATCTTTTGTTCTGACTCCTGTAAATGTTCCTAACAATCCTGTTTTCAAAAACAATACATGAAATGCTATCATTCATGCAAAAGACATCCAAGTAAAGGGCCCCACTCTTACACAAGTCAACTACATGCAAAACCAAAATACTAAAGACATACACAGCACAATTAAGGCACACAAGTGAAAACACCGATTGAAGAGGGCCACAGTACTGACAAAATACAACTACAAACCACTTCTGAATGCACCTACCTGTAATGACCCCTGGGGCCTGAGCAGCCATGACGGCCTGTGGAAGCTGGGGCAGGTTCAGGCCCGACCCGCCAGTCATCGCCCCCAGAATAGATGCTCCCGCTACCGCTTCCTGGAAGAACAGAGTGGGACATATAGAAACACCGCCTGGACAGCGCCCGTTAAAAGCACACATAACACCGACACGAGTGGACAAACACGTCACGGAAAAACAGACCTTCGCACACACAGACAAGCCTTGGGCCAGCTGCATAAAAATTGGCAGTTTTAGCTTATGGTTTATTGAGAAATTTGATTTTTTTTGGTCAGCATTAAAGGGTTAGTTAACCCCAAAAAGAAAATTCTGTCAATTAATCACCCTCATGTCGTTCCAAACCCATTCATCTCCAGAACACAAACTAAGATATATTTGATGAAATCCGAGAGCTTTCTGACCTCCGATAGACTGCAACGCAATTTCCACTTTCAAGGCCCAGAAAGGTACACCGTTAAAATAGTCCATGTGACTGCAGTGGTTCAACCTTAATGTTATGTAGAGGCGAGAATATTTTTTTGTGCGCAAAAAAACAAAAATAACGACTTTATTCAACAATTTCTTCCTATCCATGTCAATTTTTGACGCTGTTCATGTTGTAAACAGTGCAGCACTTCCGGGTTCTACGTCAGAACTCCAGCCAATATTAAGCCGATGTTTTGACGTAGAACCTGGAAGCGCTGCACTGTTTACACAACGTGAACAGTGTCAAAAATTGACATGGAAGACAAGAAATTGTTGAATAATGTCGTTATTTTTTTGCGCACAAAAGTATTCTCATCGTTTCATAACATTAAGGTTGAACCACTGTAGTCACATGGACTATTTTAACAATGTCTTTACTACCTTTCTGGGCCTTGACAGTGGCAATTAAATTGCTATCTACGGAGGGGTCAGAGCTCTCTCGGATTTCATCAAAAATATCTTAATTTGTGTTCTCATGATGAACGAAGGTCTTACGGGTTTGGAACGACATGAGGGTGAGTAATTAATCATTTTTGGGTGAACTAACCCCTAAATATATAAAATATATCTACATATATTGTACAGTCTCCAAAGCAGAAGATATACTCAATCACAGTCAACAAACAAGCTCAGTTATGTGCTATATGCTCAGCTGTCCCTTAAGCCTTTGTATACAAGATATAGGCCAACTAGGGATAGGCATTTCAAAAATATTGTATTCGAATATTTGGGCTCAAATGAATATTCGATTGTTTAATTAAATGAAGTTTAACAAGAAAGACTTCATTTTTTCAGTCATTAAGTTTTTGTCACTATTTCTAATCAAACTTATGATTAGGCTATACACAACAAGCTTGCATTGTATAGTTTTTTTTAGTTGAAAACATTAATGTGTGCAAAAAGAGTACAGAAAAGCATTTAAGCTCACGCAGTGCACTAATAAAGCAGAGTGTGAATTATCGTACAGAACGTATATATACACTCGAGTCAGCATATGGTTATCGTGTTTATAGTGTTTCACATGTTGTTGAGAAAAACAAGTATATCCACATGTTCGGATGAAAGTTGGTTCAGTCTGTCAATAAGGCCAGATGAGGAGAAAAATCGCTCCACCAACAGATGCTGCAGGGACACAAAGATAATAGTGTGCTAAGCGACCAATTTCTTACAGAGCTATGTGATTTCAGTCCTTAAACCAATTTCCCTCAACGAAACAAAAGATGTTTCGATATCATTTTGCTATCAGATGAATGGTCTTCTCGGCTCACTCAGGGCTACATCTGCACCTACCTGCATTTCATGTGTTTACTTATTGCATTAGTGATTTTATTATAACTCAGTTTCACCTAATAAAGTAATTTCAAACTTTGCTGTGCCTATAGGCAGACAACACCATTCTGTCATCAAATATGATCAACTTGTTTTCACGCTCCACAGCACCACCCAATACATTTAGTTTTAGTTTGCGTCCTTAGGATTTATCACGGATACACTGCATTGATCATGGATCAAAGCACCATTTAGTGAAATTTAAATAGTATTTTTAACTTTCAAATAATTATTGCAGATCAAATATTAAAATATTATACTACTCACGCACACCCCTAATCTCAACACAATTTTTAAATTGATGATTTCTGAAGCAAAGTTGGGTTTTGTTCAATGGACTATATATACAAAACCTAGAGGGCTTTAAATCCTAAACATTGTTAAATAGATGAAAACTAGCAATATACAATATGAATGCTAGCTAGGCCTTTTAAACAATATAAAAGCCTAAATTTGATTATATACACCACAGTTAAAAGTACAGGGTCAGTTCTTTTTTTATACATTAAACAAATCACAAGTTCTTAATATTGATAAGAAAGGTTTCTTGAGCAGCATTTCAGCATATGAGAACGATTTCTGAAGGATCATGTGACAATGAAGACTGTATGAGTAATGATGCTGAAAATTCAGCTTTGCAATCACAGGAATAAATTACATTTTTATTTTATTACATAAAATATTAATATAAAAAAGTTTTTAAATTGTAAAAAAAAAAAAATAATAATAATATACTGTATTTTTGCTACTGCAAATTACTGCATAAGAGTTTAACAAACATTTCAAAAAATCTTCCCACCCCAAACTTTAACAGTTAATGTATAAAAAAATCATCCAAAAAAGCTAACCGCTTAAAGAAATAGAAAGTTGCTAGACATTCAGGCATTTCATGCAACTAGGCCCAAGACCTGAAATAAAGGTCAAGAACATGTAACAAAACAAGCTAAATTGATTATTAAAAATCTTTATAAATTAAATATAAATTAATTTAGACACTGCTAAACAAGTTATGCATTTATTTGCTTACACAATATATATTTAAACTAAACTATGTATGACAAGCATGAGACAACACAGAACAGTTACATTACTGATCATACAGATTTACAGTATACTGAGTAGCATATAGTATAGCAATTTTTTTTTAGCATGATCTACGCTGTAGCATAGATGCAATAAAATTAAATAAAATGGAAGTAATCCACAATGGAAAATGCCAAAATGGTATCTCAGTATTAAATTATTAATGGCACACCGGTTAACAAAGAACTATCAAGAGATAATATAAGCCTCAAGGGATTAAGCAGACATCCAGAATAATAAATTCATCATTATGTGGGCCAGAACCCAGATTACAGATAAGAGGCATGATGATGTAGCTCAAATTGGCAGAGGTGCTACTTAAAGTCACCTGTGACTAAAACTGCTCAGGCCTGTCTAGTAAACATTCTCTACCTAGCACACTATAGAGCAATGAGCATCACTGTTACTGGGAGGTCCTGAAGACAAGTCTCTCCCCACACTCATATTCTACACAAAACAAAAAAGCACCAGCGTGCTTTGAACAGAATTTCCTGAAGGATTTACCAGACAGTTGAGGAAGTCTTCTGTCCGATTCTCCGGCTGGGACAGATTCCATGCCATCTGTTTTTGGAGTTTACACGCTATGTTATCTTTCTGCATGTAAAAGCTCTGTCTCAAATAAGTAATGCTGTGTCATAACTGAGTCTTCATGCCAGTCAATGCCTAAGCTGACTCAAATCAAGCCCTCACATACAGCACCAAGTGTCTGCTCTAGCCTTGCTAAGCGAGTTAAAAATCACGCTGCCTTACTTTACAAAGGAAGGCTTTTAAATGCCAAAGGAAGCAACTGCTCACACTCTCACACACACTCTCCCTGACTAACAATAGATGACTGAGGTGTGTAAATGCTCACCTGTGCTGTGATTTTGGCAGTGGCGGCTGCAGCGGCTACGGCAGCAGCGGGAGGCAGTCCGCCCGGCGTCGCTGGAGTTAGAAGAGGCATGGGTGGCGTGACGGCTTTGCCCACTCGCAGGTACTGCCCGCCCAAGTCGAAAAGGTTCATGGAGGAAACCGCATCCTGCGCAGACTGGGCCTTATCATATTCTACAGAGGAAACAGGGAGGACTAAGACTCAACAGCATCCAAGAAGACTCAGCATAAATCTACCAGAGCTCTGAGACAGTTACTGTGTAATTACCAGCGGGTACTTATGGCACAAATTGTCCGTAACAGAGCCTAAGAAAACAACGACAACAGAAATAAAAACTTACTATGAAAGCATGTGAGGAACCTGCCCCCACCCTTCTCTATCCCCTGTGAGACATGTAGAGAACAGCATTCTGCCATGACTGACTGCTCTCAGTCAGATACATTTATATTCATCCGAATGGGTGAAGCAGTCGCCCGCTCACCTATGAAGCCATAGCCTTTGTGCTTTCCCGTCGTGGGGTCCCGCGCCAGGGTGCAAGACTTGATTCTTCCGAAGGCCTCGAACACGCTCTTGATGTCGTCGTCTGACAAATCGGGATGCACGGACGCCACGTAAATCCGGTTGAAGGCGCGCGCTTCTTCGGCTAGCTGGTCTATGATCGGTTGAGCCTGACCAATGTTGCTCGGCCGTCCCACCTACGAGTGTTGAAACAACAGATCAGAAATTATAGAACACATTTGAAAGATTTAGGAAAAAAAAAAAAGTTGGATCAAAAGCTATTTTTTTTTTTATTTTTTTTTTTACAAAGTGCTCACTTTAATGTTTCTACCACCCAGCATAACGGAGTTCATCTGTTCTAAAGCGAGCTGTGCTGCCTCTGGTACTTCATACTCTACAAATGCAAAACCCTGCAGAAAGAGCAGCATATCGTCAGTTAAAATACAGCAAAAATCATAAACATAAAATGGTAATTCATAAAACATTCCACAACAATAAAAAAAGACATTCTGACCTTGTGTTTTAATGTAACAGAGTCCCAGGACATGTCAATGCTCTTAATGGGGCCGAAAGGAGCAAAGGCCTGTCTGATGGTGTCTTCTCCTAGCTCGTAGTAGATGGACCCAACATAAACACGGCACATTATGGCTAATGCCCGTTGCCTCTGTGCTGCAACCTGTAATGGACAACTGAAATGATCAGATGGTGCCAAGCCAGACATATGCTCATCATTCATGGTGTTTATCATTTATAGGCTTGTTCCAATGATTGAGGATAGAACCAGCAGACAATGAACATGCTGGCACCGAAGACATAGCACTGGCTTTTCTTTACCTCCACCCATTACACACATGAGTACTGAACAGCCACATGTATGTCAACAAAAGGAGGGGGAAACAAACATCTACTGCATTCACAAAAAGTACAGCAAGATTACTGCGTTACTCTGAGAAACTGTGCTGGACTTACAGACTGTAGTGGTGAGAGGGGATCTCCAAAGCCCATCGTTAATGAGGCCATCTGAAGGGAATTAGGGAGCTGTCAGGAAAAACAAACCAGCTGTCAATGACTGTTGTACCATAGTGGGATGTTGTCAGATGAGTGCAGAAAAGGGTCCTTGAGATAACACTCACATTATGATACATAATTACAACCATTTGTGAATACAAAAAAACCTTGATTGCAATTTATCCGTGCAAAATACCGGAAGTGGCGCATTTCACAGACGAGCATCCATGAATCGCATTATTAGACCATTTTCTAAGGCTGCACGACCATTTAAAAACTACACTATAGCATCGTGCTAGTGTGAATTCACAAAGGCAGAAATTCTCTTTCGCAAAACACGAAAGAGAACTCATGCTTGCGCCGTGAGAAGATTTGTGCACTCATCAAAAGCGCGCACACGAAAGTGTGTACCTTGTGCAAATATTGAGTTCTCTTCTCTTTCGAGCCTTGCGCTTGAACAGACAAATTCACAAAAAAATTGTCAACATGCCCGTCTTGGCGAGTATCCTAGCAAACACAGTAGGTTATGTCTTAAATTAACTTAAACACTCAAGAAAGAACGCGTGTGTTCAGTGTCAGTGTACTAGATCCTTGCATTATGTCTTAAAGTGACAGCAGCCTAATATTCCTGCTGTCTGTATGTGTTTTTAATGTTAATCAAACAACAAAAGACAAGAATCACTTACTGCTATTGATTGAATAGCTTTTGTAACTTAATTAATAATGATTAATCTTTAATTTATACAGTGAAGATTATATGCATTGTTGTTTTACATTTGATTAGCTACTTTATTCAATTTCTGTACCTGAAAAATAATGCTAGATACCTGAAAAACACTATTTTATTTGTATCTTTGCTCTACTGTATTTGTGCTGTTGCTTGTAGTTCGATTATTTGTTCTTATTTTCTTTATTTTTATTTGACAGTAGTCCTTTTTTCCCCTGAACATAGCACATACCGAACCGTACCGAAACTGTGACCCTAAAAATGCGATAAAAACTGAACCACGAGTAATTTGAACCGTTACATCTCTAATCTCTGCATATGCTGAGTTTGGATTTATTATAACATTTATCTGGGAACACAATAGGTCTATTTTTATTACCAAAAAAAAAAAAAAAGTACTCCATTAATCATCAAAATAATCGACCGATTACTCGGTTACTAAAATAATCATTAGTGACAGCCCTAAACCCCCCACCCCCCATTATTTTCCATGTTCTTGAGCAGTTTTACCTGTAGGTTGCTGAGCTGTTGCTGCTGATGGGCGAGGGTCTGTTTGACCAGGACACTCTTGATGCTTTGTTCCATGGCATACTTCTTTGCCTACAATTGAGAGGACATTACACCAAATGAGTGTCCACTAAAGTAACAGATCTTCAAACCACCTCAGGAGGATTACAAATAGTCAGGGCTCTTGCTAGATAATATATTTCAGTTAAACGAAGAGTTTCACCTTATAAAATTTAGAGGTTAAATGAGAATGATCTCCCAGTTTAAAGTGTACCAGCAATTGAGAATAGTACTAGCAGATAATCAGACGCTACTAGTACCGAAGGCATAGCGCTGGCTCTGCTCTTGTCCACTGCTTGCTTACATGTGCACAAAGCAAAACACATGCTTATAAAGCTAGAGGACATGGAAAAAGACCCAACATGACAAATTACGGAAACTTTGGCTTCAAGCTAAATGTGCAGATATCACAAAAGGCCATACTTAAGATGGGTCTTTGAAATTATACAACTATTTTTTTCAGCATCATGTACACTGATTATTATAGGTTATTCATTACTATTTTCATTTTATGAAAGAAAAAAAAAAAAATGGCAGCATGGGAAGCAAGTCTCTTTTTTACTCTTCATGCAGATTTTCTTAAGCGCACACCCCAAATTGCTCTCCGATTATTAACCTGATCACAATGTAACAAAGTATTCTGTAACCAATCACAAAAACATAACATGAGGGCTTGTCTGATACACTTTCCCAAACTCAATAACAATTAGTGTTGTCAAAAGTTCCGACCGCGATACAACGGTACTGAAATTTTGAAAATGTGACACTTTGAGCGTAAACACCTCTGACTGGCCATTGTGTTCACATGCTCATCAGATGTCTGTGATTGGCTACAATGATCAACGCTTCAATAACATGTTGTAAATAGACAATGACGCTCTTCACCGAGCGCTTGCACAGATACATACTCCCGCTCCGCTTTTAAATCGCTTCCAAATTCAAACACTTCTGTATTCTTTCAAACGACCCAGTGCATTGATTATTGTAGCCAATCACAGACATATCTGATGAGTGCGTGTACACAGAGGCCAATCAGAGGCGTTTACGAATCCGCCCAACAGCGCTCAAGCGTCACATTTTTAAAATTTCAGTACCGACTTCTGGTATCACGGTCAGTACTTTTGACAACACTAATAACAATTATACAGTCATTGATTTCATTATCCATGTGCAGCAGAAGTATCTGGGGAAAGTCTCACCTTCTGCAGCGCCTCCTGCTGTTCGGGGGTGAGAGGCGGCAGGCCGAGCTTCGAGGCCGTGCTCTGTCCATTCTCCATCATCAGAGCCTCGCCTCCCTGCACAGAGCACAGGCATCTGTCAGACCTGATGAATGTGAGCTGCAGCGAAACGGCACATCCACACTGGACAACTTCCTTATAGCTTTTTTAGATCATCTAGTTTAAGAGCAAACTCAAATTATATCAGTCAGGTAATACATCAGGATAATTCTTCCCTCGAAGAATCTTATGAATTATGCATTTTATGCAAATAATTTACTTTATAAATGCATTAATAAAATCAGTGTTAGGGCTAGCGAGGGAAAGAAAACTACAAATTGCAAATAATTCTAGATCATTTTGAGCTTGCTCTAAAACTGCTTTTTACATTTTAGAACATTTTGGACACCTTCAATTTAGCATAGGGCTTATCAAAATTTTTTACACTGAACTGAAAGGCTGTTGAAATTCAAAGCCTTCTGTATACACTCAATTTACAGGCTCCTCACAAAATGGTAAGGGGAACTTTAAGGGGAACATGGTGAAATTTCCCCTCAGTGGAAACAAATACTTGATTCTGTCGGTCACTGCAGGAGCATATAACCTTAGAGTGCATATGCTAAAGTAATTGAGCCCTCTTATTTAATACTACACAAGAGAAAACTTAAGTACCTTTGCTCAAATGAACTCCAGAGTGGTGCACTGCCCCCCCCTTAAGGAGGTTTGAACCCAAAAAGTTCTGCCATTGGCTTTGGAAATATAGTACAACCAAGAGATATGTTCTACAGCACAGACGACACATAGAGAGAAACGACAAAAAAGAAAAAAAGGAAAAGAAAAAACACAAACCTACTTAGAACAAGAGAACTTGGTAGGAAGACAACAATTTGAGATCACTGACATCCAAATCCAGGGAAAAAGAGTTGCCTCTAATGTTTAGGACCAAAAACCCTTCGTGACATAACTTTCGGCAACATATTTTGTAAACAGAGGTTTTGTGGCAGTGATTCTTAAAGGATTCGTTTTCATTAAAATGAAAATTACCTCAAAATATACTCACCCTCAAGCCATCCTAGGTGTATATGACTTCCTTCTGATGAACACAGTCGGAGAGATATTAATAAATATCCTGACGCATCCAAGCTTTATAATGGCAGTGAACGCGGGCAAACAAGTTTGAAGCTCAAGAAAGTGCATCCATCCATCCTTCTGTATTCGCGAAGTTATGCTTTTTTCGTAAGTAGAATACAGTAGGCGGCTATATAATTTTACTTTATAACTTGTTAAATATTGATATTTTTCTTACACAAACACATCGCTTTGCTTCAGAAGACCTTTATTAACCCCCTGGATCCGTGTAGAGTACGTTTATGATGGATGGATACACTTTCTTGAGCTTCAAAATCATTGTCCCCATTCTCTGCCATTATAAAACTTTGGATATTTATTAATACAACTCCGATTGTGTTTGTCAGAAAGAAGAAAGTCATATACACCTAGGATGGCTTGAAGGTGAGTAAAGCTTGGGGTAATTTTCATTTTAAAGTGAACTAATCCTTTAATAGGACAGTTCGCCCAAAAATGAAACTTTTGTCATTTAAGACCAATCACACCAAAAATGATAACTAAGGTTTATTAATCATTCTAATTTAATGAGAACAAGAAAGTCCACACTATAGTTACAACAATAACGACACAGTGAAACAATATCATTGGAATTACTGATGAATGATCAAAAACATTAACAACCCAATGTAATGAGCTTGAGCATTTAAAGCGTCAGATGACATAACTGCTGCCCACACTTAAAATAAACAGAACATTATCATCCGTTGATTGCTGTAGTTATTTTTGGTGTGAACGGGCCTTTACTCATGTTGTTCCAAACCCATATTATTTTCTAGAGTAATGGCAGATGTCAAGATTTTCACTGCATGACGACTTCAATTTTGTTTTGGCTTCAGAAGACTTAAAAAACAATGTTTAAGATGCACTGACTACTTCCCATCCTTTTTGAAGCTTAAAAGCCAGTCCACTCACAGTGTAGTGATGTGTCGTTCATTTTGAACGAATCTTTAATATGACTCGAGACTCAGGACTCCGACCCAAACCCGAAGACTCGGGAGGTTAACTAATCATCTCTTTCTGGTACAGACTGCATTATAGCCTATGGGGCGGTGACGGGATAAACGAATGACTCGAACCCGAAAGACTCGAGAGGCGAACTAATAATTTCTGTTTCCAGTACTGCAATTGCATATGGGGCTGTCACAGCACAGTTCAGACACTGATGGAACTAATGACTCGAACCTGAAGACACGAGAGATATCTAATCTTTCTGGGGAACAGATGTGATAAATGTGAGGTGACAAAAGAAAGAACGTCTCGGATCTGGAGATGAGGTGAACTAACAGACTGCATAGCCTGAAGCCCCTGCTAAGCAATTAATTAATCATAATTACTTCATCTTACTCATAATTTGGCCTTCGCGGCTGTATTAGCCAATAGTTTATTTTTTATTCCAAATGTCATACATGTTTGTGTAAGTAGTATGTGTTGGGGAATTTAAAATGTAACATTTCAATTATATTCTGCTAAAATGAACGAAATTACTTGAAAAAAAAAGACTTCTTCATTTTGCTGAACAAGATTCAAAGATCCTTGTCAGTAAAATGATCCGAACTTCCCGCTACCATTACAGTGTGGAAAAGAGCAACCAGGACAATCCCCAATTTCCAGAGAATAAAGAAAGTCATACATGTTTGGAACAACATCGTGAAAAGCAAATAATTTTCATTTTTAGCTGAACTATTCCTTTAATGGACTGAAAACAAAATTTCCCAATGCATGAATATTAGTGCAAAAAAACACGCACATTGCTCAAATTCATCCAAAAATTACAGGATGTTCGCTACCAGGATGGTACGACAGGTTTGATTGACAAATAATGAACAACAAGATAATGAAAATGTGTTTTTGTTGTAATGACTATGCAAAAAACTATTTACCATACCTTACCGCTCTGATACTTTTTTTTTATATATATACACTGGCGACACATGAACATTATATTAAGTAATTAAAGGGTTGCCTTATGCAACCTTTTGTTTATCAAATATATGCAATAATTCAATAACTGAAAAAGAAATAAACCCTTTTCATAACAAAGGGTAAGTGTGGTTTCGGGGTGAGCAGTGGATTGACCCCTTACCTAGCGCCTGCTCTCCGCTGGGGTGTCTTGTGAGATTATATATGGGGAGCTTTTACTGTTCAAAACGGAGTCTATAAGGAAAGAGAGAGGTTTCAGTAAACTCATGTACACTGCGTCCATTTCCCAACTTACTTTTCAAAACGTGGGCTTTGCGATGTCTGTAAAACAGACTTCGATGGATGGACAAATTTATCTATAACGTTACATGTAGCCAGTACTGATTTACAATGCATACATCACCTAACGTTGACAAATTAAGTAACCACGCTGACTAGGAAGTCAAAAACCAGCATTAATAAATGCTGAATTTGTATCCCACCCTCCCATTCGTTCTGACCGTGCATAGGGCCTTATATTTGGGTTTAACGATATTCAATAAGATGCATGAGGGCGATGCACTTTTTTCCAAAAGCGAATTGTGACTGCAACCAAACCTCAGAGCAAAACACGTTGAAACGGAGCGTTTGTTCGTGCAACAGCGAAGTTGATTCAGCTCATGGAGGACAATGTGAAAGGGTTAACGCGTTAGCTCATGTTAACGAGTACAGAAAGCGAGTAAGCGCATGCGTTTAGGTTATTATTCTAGTAATAACCCACTAGAAACAACCGTTCTACGTAAATCCTAACTATCAGAAATTATGTGATCAGTCAAATATTATTAATTAAACACTGTGGCTCTAAAGAGACACGCAGCAGCTGCAGCAGGCCGGGATGAAAATCCCGCTCTCAGTGTGCTAAGCTAGTTAGCCATACCCCTGTGCATCTAGCTGTTTTAAATGAAACCTCTGTCCGGAAACATTACTATATGCGGATGAAATAATACTGTGTGAATATCAAGAGGGAACTTAAGCAAAATATTACATTTACCGCTGAAACAGCCACCGCCATTGATCACACCTTCCAGCACTAACGTCCACACCGCGAGGAAGACTATGAAAACTCGCGATATCGAGGAGAGCGTTAGGTAAGAGGCGCGCAGCTGCAGTGTGGCCGATCAGGCTCTGATTGGAGGAGCGCCTCGAAGCAAGTTGAATGTTTAACAAAAATATAGTGTAAGTAGAACGCTATAAAGCATAACTTTTCAATTTTCTTTCAATAATATGTGGCGCGTGCCACTGATAAGACGATCACAAAAAAAAAAAAAAAAGAAATTTCTAGAAATAGCGTAACAATTCATGTAAAGGGCGGACCGGGGTTAGTATATACTGTATATACTGACCGGGGTTAATATATACTGTTAGTATATACTCACCGGGGTTAATATATACTGTCTGTTACACTTTATACTCCAGTGAATATTTCTGCGAGGATATGAAACTGAAGTAAATTTCTATAGACACGTACATAAAACAACAACACCAGGAAAAAAAAAAAAAATTAACACACACTGGGAACACATATTATTAAATATTATTAATATATACTGTCTGACATTCAGCAGCCTATTATATGATTATCAGCACCATGAAAACGGTAAAACAATTATGAAAAACAAAATTCATTAAGCAGCAAAACCGTACGATGCATAAAAATACATAGCCTAACTGTAATTAATTAACTGTATAAATGTAAAACTGTTAAAAGCATGACAACTTGCCTCTACCAGACCTGAAAATCCCCTTGTCCAGATATCATTAAATGTTTCAGTTTCATCTCCATTTATTAGCTATATTAGACCTTTTCTATGCTATTATACAGAAGAAATATATGTAGTCGTATTAAAGTATTAATATATTTTAATGTTATAGTATTTCATGTCACAGTATACAATTTCAACACATAAAAAAAAATAAAATAAAACTGCCCAAAAACAAAAGTCTGGTTAATGCATTTGATTTAGATGAGAAAGGAGACCAGGAATTAGGAAGAGTACATTTTAACAGCTGCTCACTGTACATTCATACTGTATATCTCTTGTATATACATACAAATGAATTACATTCATTTGACATTCAACACAAGACATTTGAGTCTCATAATAACACTGGGAAGATGGTGACTTTTTTTTTTTTTTCATGACATCTGAATCATTTGAATTTGCAAGAATAAATGGAGATTTGACATCTCTTGTAATAGTTTTCTAAAGCTGTGATACATCCATGCCAATATAACAAAAATGAAAAAAATCCAGTCAAAGCATTCTTTTCATGACATGCACATATTTTTTAAGGGATACTGGGAAGTCAAAGCCATTGGAGAGTACAGTACTGAAAGCATCCCTTAAATATACTATTGCTTTGGACGGCATGGCAACATAGATGTTTTCACAGAATGAATACTGTTGTAAATATGCAAGTGTCAATCAAATACAGGACATTATATTTGCAATGTAGTACTCATTCTTGCCAGCACTGCACCCAGTCTTTGGCCTTGACATGGTTCAAGTTCTCATTTGCATGTAGAATACATAGAAAGTAGTGTATAAATCATTTTGCATGACATAAAATATACACATGCTGTGGTAATATTTAATTGCCAAGAAGAATAACAGCCCTTCATACCCAAAGGAGGGATTTATTACAGCAAACCTTTGTTTCTTCTAATTCAGTCATGGTCAGTTTATTGTAGCTATGCATTAATCAGTATAATGGACAAAGAAACAGATAAATGTTAAACACCTCTGAGCAGTCAGCTGATCTAAGATCAGCTCATATTCACATTAAGAAGGCAAATAAAAAAATCCCATGTTAACACTGTTACAGTCATGAACAGGACCCCTGTGTTTGTGAACCTATCATTAGCTGCTCAAAATGCTTTGATTACTTATTTGTATCAGTCACTTTGGTTAAAAGCGTCTGTTAAATGAATAAAAGTAAACGTCTTAACTCTTTCCCCGCCATTGATGGAAATTTCCGTGTTTTCACTGTTATACGTTAAGGTAAAAGTATACTTCACTTTTTACGTGTACGCGAGAGTCAGCGAACAGTACGCGTGACATGAATTTCGTCATCAGAAGAGTAAGTGCGTACAGACCGCCGGATTTTTATAACCGCAAGGTCGCACATGCGCATTTATTTTATTTATTTTTTGCAATAATTAGTCAAAGAAAAACTGCATAAACGGAACAGACTTGGAGCTCATGCAACTTACAGCAACAATGGAGGCCTACATAGACGAGAAACTGTGTGAAGAGGTTAGAAAGCACCCTCATTTGTACAACTCTAGCATGAAAGAATACATAGATATTTACATGGGTTGTAACTCGTGGCGAGATTGCTCAAAACTACGCATGCGTCATGTGTACGCTTAAAAAAAAAAAAAAAACGAAGTATACCCAGGGCTTTAGGCGTAGCTATTATGCAACTTCTGAAAGAGTACAGAATCTCCGTATCCAAACATTGCGAAGAAGCAGAAACAAGCGATAAAAGCGTTGCTTATGCACACTGTAGTCTTTGATAAAAAGAAAAAAATGCGATTTGTGTTCAAAATGTTGCTTTTTTATGAAACTTACCCATATTCAAGTGTGAAAATTATCCAAAAAAAAGAAGGCAGGGAAAGAGTTAATGAATTTGGAGAGCTACTCGTTAGTTAAACCATTTTCTTGGTAAAAGACATCTGGATTAAGTGCTCTTCTGCTTTATTGACTGAAACAGTGGAAATATCAGATCAAACTTCACTCAGGCTGCATTTATTTGATCAAAAACAGTTATATATAAGTTTTATATTTTATTTTAAAATGTAATTTATTCCTGTGATGGCAAAACTGAATGCTTTTTTATTTGGTGCTCAAGTAGCATAAAAAACAGTTGTGCTACTTGATATTTATGTGTAAACTGTGATGTTTTTTTTTTTTCAGGATTCCTTAAAAGAAAGTTCATAAGACCAGCATTTATTTCAAAATAGATTTTTTTTTTTTTGTAACAATGCAAGTCTCTACTGTCACTTTTGATTAATTTAATGCGTCCTTGCTGAATAAAAGTATTAATTTCTTTCAAAACATAAAATCTCACCGACCCCAAACTTTTAAAGGATAGTATACCATTCTAGGATACCATTATTGCCACGGTTTACAAATATTTGCGAAGTTCATTACTGAACTGCTATTGAGATCAACATAGTATCATGGAAGCAATTCAGAACAGAGACATTTTAAAACTCTGTTAGAATCACTTCACATTAAGAGCAAGAAATGAAGTTGAAGGTCTGAAAAAAAATTTCAAAAAAGAAATATAATTATAGCAGGTTCCAAGAGCACTTGTCATTGTACCGTACATTCGTTTGCTCAACGTCAGCTTGTTAAAGCATACAGAATAAGATAATGTAGAATTAAACATTTTGATACGTTTTCCTTTTAAAACATGTATACCAGGACCATGTATTAATTGTTTAAAATAATAAATAATACATTTAAGTCTGGAACAAACAGACTCCAATTATATTGCCTGATGGGAAGCAGCAAATATTTCTTAGATATTTAGCCTCCTCTCTCAGGTTCCTGAAGCTCTGTCATCCTAAAATCATCTGTTTGTGTGAAACTTTGTCCTTTGCTAGATGAGGATGGATTACGCCATAGACACGATGTTTTTAAAAATCCGTCATTTAAAAAAAATTCACAACCCAAAATGCTGGCACTGAAGGCAGAATCTCTGCAAGTAATGGAAATGTATTTCTTCGTTATAGTAAAATGACAAAATGATCAGTAAAATGATCAGTAATTAAACTTCAAGATCAAAGTTAACAGTTTGAGCTCTTTGGAGTTTGTGCAGGTACCATGCGGTGTGGTGTGAGCTTTCTTCCCCGGTCCATCGCTCATTCTCAAGCCATCTTGTCATGACCTTCATTATGTAATGTTGCACTTTTGGTGTCATTTCCCTCTTGTCAATCTGGATCTTTCGCTCTCTCTTTTTCTCAAGCTCTGGCTCAGACTTCAAGCACTGTCTGTCTATTATGGGACCAGCTGGGCTTAGTACATCACAGCCATGGCGGTAGGGGAGGTGGATGTCCCTGACCAATGCTTACATAATGCATCCTCAAGGAAACATGCTAACTTCTCACAGTCTTCCTACAGGACACAAAAACAAGACAATCACAATCACACAAAGCAAAACTACATGAGCTATTCAGTTCATTTGACGGTTTCATTCCACAGTTGTCTTTGGATTGCACAATAGGGGACTAAAGATATACTCTGTAAAATGTGTTATGTATAAGTATTATGCAATAACTTTCAATTAATTCCTTAGTTAAACTGCTTAGGGGTGGGTGATAATGATCAAAAGTCTATCCAACTTGACTCACATACATACAGTACAAGTACGTAAAGCAATATATACAATATCGCAAATCTGCTTGTTCATATCGTCACAAAACGAAATATTTAAAGTTGGTTATATAATACATCCAACTTTACCCACTTACATACAGTACACTCATGTAAAGCGTTATATATCAAACCTCAACTGCCTGATTGTTTAGATCATCGCAAATTTACATGTATTTAAAGTTGGCAGATCCAACTTTATCTGCATACATACTAGGGGTGTAACGGCTCAAATTACTCACGGTTCAGTTTGTATCACGGTTTTAAAGTCACGTCTTCTGTACGGTTCGGTATGTGTTATGTTCAGGGAAAAATGGTCTATACTGTCAAATAAAAAAAAAAAGAAAATAAGAAAAAATGATCTAACTACAAGCAACAGCACAAATAAATACAATAGAGCAAAAGATACAAATAAAATAAAGAGTGCTTTTCAGGTTTTTCAGGTAGGTCTAACATTAGTTTTCAGGTACAGAAATAGAATAAAGTAATCAAATGTAAAATAAATGCATATTTGACTATAAATTAAAGATTAATCCTTATTAATGTTACAAAAGCTATTCAGTTAAGAGCAGCGAGTGATTTCTTGTCTTTTGTTGTTTGATTAACATTAAAAACATGTACAGACAGCAGGAATATTAGGCTGCTGTCACTTTAAGACATAATACATGGATCAGTACACTGATACTGTACGTTCATCCGACTGTGTCTGCTAGGATACTCACCAAGACGGGCATGTTAACATCATTTTTTGTGTGAATTTGTCCGTTCAAGAGCAAGACTTGAAAGAGAACTCAATATTTGAGCACTTCGGATTAGCGCACACAAATCTTCTCACAGCGCATGTGAGTTCTCATTCGCGTCTACTGGCTCTTGAATGTTTAAATTGGCAAGGCTTCAATTTAGTTTAGTTTAAACACCGATAGCAATATGAGCTGTTCAGGTCTAACCTGGGCTTGCACGCTATCAACACCCGGGTGATGACGGCGTAAATGACTGCTCATATTCAAGTATACGGCACTTGCATTGAACAAAGTTTACAAAGAGTGACTGTTTTGTCCATGTTTTTTTTTTTTTTTTTTGATCATCGCTGTTGTAACGTATTAGGAAACCAGAATGCGTACAGAATGCGTACAGAAACATACATTAGCCGAGCTTTGTCTGTATGTTTTATGTGTTGTTATTTTTAACAAACCAGATGCGTCGTCAGATTTAAGTTAAACTGCGGTGCAAGTGCGCGAACGTTACGGTTAGATTTTTTTTTTTATTACAGAGAACCGTTACACCCCTAATACATACAGTACACTCATGTAAATCGAAATATACTTTATAGCAAATCTCAACTGCTTGATTTTTAATATAATGTCACAAAATGTAAACTATATCATCACCCGACGATATATTTAAAGTTGAATATATAGTACATCCATATTTATTGTGTGACTGTTAATATTAGTGCAATATGTAAACTATATTAATGCCCAGCTCTAATTTGCTAAATGCAACTTTAAAACATGAAGGCCTGGTTTCACAGACAGGGCTTAGATTAAGCCAGGATTAGGCCTTAGTTAAATTAGGACATTAAAGCAACTTTTTTAAAGGGATAGTTCACCCAAAAATGAAAATTCTGTCATCATTTACTCCTCCTCAAGTTGTTTCAAACCTGTATATATTTCTTTGTTCTGCTGTACATAAAAAGGAAGATATTTGGGAGAATGTTAGTAACCAAGCAGATCTCGTCCCCCATTGACTACCATAGTAATTTTTTTTTCCTACTTTGTTGTTTGGAACAACTTGAGGGTGAGTAAATGATGACAAATGTTCCTTAGAAAAAACATTACTGGTATGCATCTTGAGAAAAAAAAACTGGCTATCATACACTGAACGACTGAGGATCACACACTACCAGACTTTCAAATCATTCCGAACACAACAAACTCGCACAGAACAACACGTCTCATAGCTAGGAGACGCATGAGAGAAAACAAACATGGATGTGCAGGAGATGACCGCAGTAGTTGTTGTAGTGACTCTGTGTGCTGAGTTGCAAAAGAAAAAATGAGCTAAGTGCATTTGGATGTGGTCTTAGGTGGGTAGAAGCGGTCAGTATGGACTCTCTATTGTCTATTGTCGACTCATATAAACTGCAAATCGAGGCAAAAATCTGAGCAAAAGTCATGTATGTGAGCCTTTAGATAAATAATGAAGCCTGATGGTTAGAAGATCTCATGCTTACCTCACTGATAAAAGCATGGTGAACCAACTCACTAGCCAAATCTTTGGGACTGTCAGCTGGGGATAAAAAAAAAAAAAAAAAAATTAAATGAAATGAAATTTTTTTTTTTTTCAGATATATACATTTCATATATTCTCATTTTAATTTATTCTTTAAAAAAAATCTCTTTTTATTTATAACATTTTTAATTGCACCATAATTACTCGCCTAAACTATTTTAGCAAAAAACAAACAAACAAAAAAACAATTGCAACAAGAACACATTTGATTTGAATGTGATAATTACTTACATGGTAAAACATCACAGCTAAGCTGACGGTGAAGTCTGTCATCCATCTTTAAAAAGAGAGAGAGCTACAGAGAAAGAAAGGATAGATGAAGCACAATATTCACAGATTTGTTTTGGAGAAGAAGGTAAGCAAAACTACAAGCCAAAAAAATTAAACTCACATGACTCCTTGTGCCTTCCTCATTTGCTTCCAGATTACAGTGGATCTGGACAACCTGTACGGAAACATGAGGATTTAGCTTTTACGTGCTTCTTTTCTGTTGCACAAGCCAACCACACCTGGTTGGATAGAGTCTTAAAAAAATACTCTATAAACTAACAGAAAGTAACTAGAATACTGTTTGTACATGGATGAGATGATTACCATTTCTGGGAAATGTTTAAACAAATGTCAGCTTTTTCAAATTGAACCTTGCACATCATTAGTGTCATAACTGGACACACTTCCCATTAGTCAGGCAACATTTGTCGGTTAATATTTTGCTTAAAAAAAAAGAAGATATTCACACCTCCTAAAGCTTCATATGAAGTATAGCATCAATACTTATGGTTAGTTTCTCCCAACACTGCTTATAATATAAATCTTCTTCTAACCTTTCTGGTTTCAGTCTCCTGTGGTTCTGGGGTTGGGGTCTTCACAGTCTCCATCTGTTCCTGCGACAAAGAAAGAGCGCGGGGGATAGGATGCGGCCGGTGGGAAGCAAAGTTCATCAGCGGATATATGCCATTTCTGTTCATGCAGAAGAGGAAAGGTTTCAAATCATGGAAACAAACACAGTCTAAATGAAAGATCAGCTGATCTTCTCCATGACTCACTTCACATCCTCAAGGAATTTGTCCAGCTCCAGAGGTGAGACGTGAGAATACCTTGAAAAAAAATATAAAAAAATATGTCTAAAAGTGGGAAATAATCACAAAAGTGAATCAGAAACCTCACATTTTGTTTGAGAAACCCACTTTAGATGGACTCCAGGTCGGTCACGATGATTAATCTCTGCCATGATACCATTAGGGTCAAAAGATTTGGTCTTCTCTTCCACACAATTCTCAGGGAGGAGATCTGGAAAAAATGAAAATAAGTTTAAGAGAAATGGAAATACAAAGAAACAGCAATTTCGTTTTGGATGATTGGGCCATCCATATGTTTCTGTTATGTCTGAGATAGAAATGAAAGCATTATTACTCTGTGGTGTCAGGAAGGCATGAACAGCAGTGTTTTCCATGTTCCACTTACACTGGTTATTGATAAAGCAATGCGCAGCAAGCAGTTTTAAGGAGTGGACCTCAAATAACACTCTGTGGAACAGCAGGTCATGAGCCGTGGGTCTCGACTTGCCTTCTGTTCGTACACACGACTGGATAAATTCCTGTCAGTGTGAAGAGATAAAGGCATTCGATTAAACAAAAACAAAAATACAGCTGAGCTGTTTTAGTTATAAATATGGGCTTAAAGTCTTTTACCCTCATGAGAGGGTCCTCAAGTGACTCTCCAGCATGATCAATGGCCTCTTTCGAAACTGCAGCATCCCCATTGGCCTGGATTTCCAATACTGCCATCTAAAGGTGAATGTGGAATACAAAATTAAAGGTCATACTTCAAAATTGATTACAAAAAAGTAGTATTATTTGCCATTTTGGATTGTAATTTTCAGACCTCCAAGGCACAGATACCAAATGAAAATATATCAATGGCATAGTCATCTTCAGCAACTGGAGAAAAAGAAAAAAAAAACAAGAGAAATATTATAAAGCTTTTTACATACAGTGATGTCAAAAAGCCTCAGACCACAAGTGAAAATACTTTTTTTTTGCATTTTTATAAATTACAAATTACAAGCAAAATTACAAAAAAAATGTTTTTGTTAAAAAAAAATCTTTCTGTTAATGTCCAAGTTTAAATTAAAAATTTTTTTCCAGATTGCAAAAGCTGTAAAAATGGTAAAGGCATCAGATACTCACTTCCATACTCCGGAGCAAAGAAATGCTGGTTACGCATTTCATCTCGATGTTGATGCACATTCCCATGAATCGCCTCAGCAAATACTAAGGGAAAAGGAGAGACACACAACATTACAGTCAAACTCTATTTATAACATTATATGGATGGAAGAATTTTAGCCAGTAAACATAGATAAAATCTCTAGTACATGAGTCCAAAATAAATACTCTGAAGGGGGATGTGGGTCTTATTTTCTTTATATATGTCTTAGATTGTCAAAGCTGACAAGAAATGTTACAGTACATTACATAACTGCCAGGATTTTGAGCCAAAATACGCAAAGCATTGTTTAAGGAAGGAAGGAAAAGAAACAGTCTAAGTACGGCCTGTGTTTTCTTTCTGATGAGATAACCACATTCCTGTGCACATGGCATATGGAGCTCGGAGTGGACTCACCATTTACAAACAGCCTGTGCCAAACTGAAAGAAAGAAGAGACATAAGCATCTTAAAACAGTTGTTCTGTATTAGAAATGATCAAAAGTCAAATCATTTTGACTACTGTCAAACCTGAGCCAATCTTTATGAGGCCGTTGTGCTGGATAAAGATAGTGTCACAGGTCAGGTTACCATGGATAATGGGCGGATCACATGAATGTAAGTAACTAAAGAATGAAAGGGTAAAACATCAGTACAAATCATCCACACTGATAAAAATAAATAAATTTTTCCATACAAATGAAAATGTTATACTTTACGTATAAAATTAATATTCATATATATTTACAATAATAAATATAATAAAAGAAAAAAGTTTAAAGTATCAAAACATTGAATGTTTTAAAAATAAGAAATAATTTTTTCTAGTTTAAAAGCTGAAGTGTGTAATTTCAAGTGTCATGAAACAGGATTTAAAGGGATAGTTCACCCAAAAATGAAAATTATCCCATGATTTGCTACATGAGTATGCGTACGGTCGTCCGCCGGAAGCTAGTTATTTGAATTTATAAAGTTTTAAATATGGATATTTTTCTTACAAAAACGCATCGCTTCGCTTCAGAAGACCTTTATTTACCCCCTGGATTACTTTTTTTTATGGATGGATGCATTATTTTTTACTTCAAAACGTGGCCCCCCCATTCACAACCATTATAAACCTTGGAGGACTAAGGATATTTTTAAATATATCTCTGATTGTGTTTGTCTGAAAGAAGAAAGTCATATACACCTAGGATGGCTTGAGGGTGAATAAATCATGGGATAATTTGCATTTTTGGGTGAACTATCCCTTTAAAAGATCTCAAACTTTTTTCCTCAAACACTCCCCTCATCTGTCATTGGCCAAACAAACAGACAGCCCCGCCCCCAAACTTACACCATTGGTTGAGTCAGTGTTGCTGTGCTGGGATGGTCAAGATGCTCAAACAAACAAAGCAATGTTTTGATAGCCACAGAGCCACAGTGTTTACACTTTTGTACAAATCAACCGACACATAGTTGTCTCTGTATATTAAGCTGGGAAAATATTTTTAGTTTACCTACACACTTCAGCTTTAACAGCAAATTTGCAGATGAGTTTAGGGGATAATATTGAATTCTCAATGCCCTACCTGAGTGCAGAAAGTATCTGAGTGCACCAACGCTTCCATGCCTGAGACACACAGAAAGCACCAGTGTGTTAAGATTTTGTCATATTTCTGCCAGAAGGTGGCGTTGTCCTCCAGCTTTTCACTTTCAATGATCGATGAAACGTCTCACCTTCACATTCATAGTTTTGTGATTTTTCTTGGTCTTCTTCAAAAACTGCTTGAGACTTCCAGATGACATATACTCAGTAATAAAAATCACCTGTGTGGCACGAAAAGAAGGAAAACGTGAATGTCTGAATTCAGGGCCAAGTTCACAGAACTTTTGTTTTTATCAGGTGTGTTTTGAGTCTCACCCTCGCTCTGCTCTCTCTCATGTCCAGCCAGTACTTGTGAAACTTCACGATGTTCGGATGCTCCACCTGCATCAGGTTCTCAAACATCTCTCGTATCCGCTCCTGCATAACACAAAGTACATCAACACTTGGTTTTACATTTCAAGCATTTTGTCTGTCTGTCACTGTACCACCATTCCAGAATGATGACGCTTCAGTACAGTAACATTTCACAGATTTTTGTGGTGTATCACGCCAAGTATCCCACCCAGAACACTGATAGTAGAAAACAAACATGGTCCTACCTCAAAGGACTTGAAAACCTTCTTGTCTGAAAACTGCACTTCGTTCCACACCACCTCCACCCCCTCTTCAGTGTCCATGGCCAAGTATGCACTCTCAATGCCTGGGACATTTCCCTGACTGACCTAAACCAGGGAAAAAAAGGGACATAGAAAGAGAGGAAAGAGTGGAAAGACAGTTTTAGTGCTGCCAAGTTCACACAAAGTACCATTTAGCCAGTGATATCTGCAAAATTTACTTCACATTGCACAACCTTCTCTTAACATGTGATATTTAGTATCAACTTCTTGGTATTGTCAGTACTGGAAATGAGTATTTCTGTGAAGAAGAAGGACACGCCCCCTTCTCCGCCCCCCTGCTTCACAACTCTCTCATGGTGCACATTGTGGTTTGGGCTGCGAGGAGTGAATATGAAAACACAGACTTTGAATGGCCGTTTTGGTCTTTGTAATGCTGTTTTTCACTGCTGTTTGCTCCACCTTTTTTTTTTTTTTTTTTTTGGACAGAACCAGTCCTTTTATTATCACAACTGTCTAAAGGAAAACAAACCATCCAGCATTTTTTTATATTTTGATTTTCTATATTTATAGCCTGAATTTGCTCCCCTCCTGCTGATCAGTGAACTCAAGTTATGTGTTTTGGAGACAGACACAACATGATCCAGTCATGCTGAGATCCAGCTGCCCTCTAAAAGGCCTTGGATTTAACTGTATCTCATTGAAAAACGTATGACTACAAATTGATAATACCGGTTGGTAC
Organism: Hypophthalmichthys molitrix; assembly: GCA_037950675.1. Lineage (NCBI taxonomy): Eukaryota > Metazoa > Chordata > Actinopteri > Cypriniformes > Xenocyprididae > Hypophthalmichthys > Hypophthalmichthys molitrix. The sequence goes on from CM075493.1 coordinate 28,696,575, forward strand.
GCTTCAGCAAAGAGCTTTTCCATTTGTCAGAGCATTCAGGAACAATTAAATAAGAGTACAGCTTGTTATACATATTGGAGAGTCATTATAATGTTTACTACACTAAATAGCATAAAGTAGAAATTCAAGCACAATACAATATTATAATATCCCAAAAGAGTCTGAAGGTTTATCTTAAAAATTAACAGTTTATTTTGGTATTTTAAGTGCATCGACTGTCGATCGCCATTGTGTTCCAGGCTCAGAGTTTAAATGGTGACCGTTAAAAGGACCGACTTATATAAATCAACTTTAGGGCAACAGTAAAACAGAACAAGTTTTATGACACTTTTACTGATAATGGCAGAGCACAGAAAAGCTGGGTTACGTAACACAAGGACACCAAAAGCATGTCCAATTACATTTGGGCTTAATTAATTCCCTAGATGCCGCACAAACAGACAAGGAATGTCTTTGAAAACAAATAAGAAAAACTTTCCAGTTCCTCTGAGAGCCAGAGAGTATACTCCCACCCAGTTGGAGACTCAAAATTATGGGCAAACAAAGGCAGCTGACCCTGGATAAGTATTGTACCTCAGTATGCACCAGTGGCGTACACCGATCAGGCATAACATTATGACCACCTTCCTAATATTGTGTTTTGCTGCCAAAACAGCCCTGACCCGTCGAGGCATGGACTCCACTAGACCCCTGAAGGTGTGCTGTGGTATTTGGCACCAAGATGTTAGCAGCAGATCCTTTAAGTCCTGTAAGTTGCGAGGTGGGGCGGCGCACACACACCCGGCCATCCATCAGACCAGGCCACCTTCTTCCATTGCTCTGTGGTCCAGTTCTGATGCTCACGTGCCCACTGTTGTCTCTTTCGGTGGTGGACAGGGGTCAGCATGGGCACCCTGACTGGTCTGCGGCTATGCAGCCCCATACACAACAAACTGAGATGCACTGTGTATTCTGACACTTTTCTATCAGAACCAGCATTAACTTCTTGAGCAATCTGAGCTACAGGAGCTCATCTGTTGAATCGGACCACACGGGCCAGCCTTCGCTCCCCACGTGCATCAATGAGCCTTGGCCGCCCATGACCTGGTCGCCTGTTCACCACTGTTCCTTCCCTGGACCAGTTTTGATAGATACTGACCACTGTAGACCGGGAACACCCCACAAGAGCTGCAGTTTTAGAGACGCTCTGACCCAGTTGTCTAACCATCACAATTTGGCCCTTGTCAGACTCGCTCAAATCCTTACGCTTGCCGATTTTTCCTGCTTCTAACACATCAACTTTGAGGACAAAATGTTCACTTGCTGCCTAATATATCCCACCCACTAACAGGTGCTGTGATGAAGAGGTTATTCATGATGAATCAGTGTTATTCACTTAACCTGTCAGTGGTCATAATGTTATGCCTGATCGGTGTATATATAATGTTAGGATTTATCAAATTATGGTCTATTAGCCATGGCGCATTTTAATTCAATGCAATTTGTATGCATATGGGTTGTTGACATGAGGTCTTTAGCATGCCCTAAAACTATTGTAATGTTCTAAGACTATTTCATTTAGGAGCGTTTTTAAGTCCAATTTTATTCAGAACCAGTACCAAAAAAAAATGGAATGGAACAACATCAACATTAGATGACAAAGTTAAGTCCGATTCCCGAACACATGGCTCTTATGAGTCGGTTCTTTTAAGTGAATCAAAAACATACAGTGAAACCAGTGTAATCCAATTCCCAAATAAATGATTCTTATGAACAGGTTCTTTGAAGTGACTCAAAAACATACAGTGTGACCAGTGTAATCAGATTCTAGAATGAATGATTTTTTTTTTTTTAAGTGAATCAACAACATACAGTGTGATCAGTGTAATCCGATTACTGAATGAATAACTTATAAACCAGTTCTTTTCATCAGTCAATAAATCAAACTTACAGCACAGACCAAAAAATCTAGTGGAATGCATCAAACTACCCACAAATAAAATAAACCACGATCAAAATGTAGTTGTGGTGTTAAGTTCTGGGTTTCTGGTCTGTCTTGTGTGAAGTTTATAAAGAATGTTTTGAGAATCAGTTGTTTGATACCTTAAATACCAAATAACAGGGAACACTGTGCCCAAAAAACAGCTGATATCATCTCACGCTCAGTGCTTTGAAATCCTTTCTGACATGACCCCACATAACAGCTTTTCCCACAAAAACAAACATTACGATCTTCATTTCATGCCCTTTCATCCCCTAACCTGCGTCTGTCACCGATACGCTTCCAGCGGTATTGCCTCTTCCTGCATAATGTATGAAATCTAATAAGTTGTGCTTCTGTGAAACTACTTTCATCTCTGGAAACCTAACCGTGAATGCTCAGTTTTCTATTCTACATCCTATTAAACATCTCTGAGGATTAACAGAGAGAAAATGTGAATGGCTTTGCATGAATACCTGGCTGAAACAGAGCTTTATATCCAGGTACAGCTTTTCAGCTTTACAATTATCATCATGAATGGTACTTCAGTTTAGCATACTAACCCCAGATGCATATTGGGTCCCCTAGACAGGACTAAACTTCTTGTCTAAATACAAAGAAGAGCCTCAATCTACCTTTTTGATGGAGAAAGGAGACTGGTTTTAACTGACATACAGGAGACACTCATGTCTGTGCTCTGCTGTAATTTTGGAACAAAATGGTTTGTGTAACACTCTTAGCTGGAGAGAGACCCATTCCAGATGTTCCAGATGTGAAAACAAGCAATCCTTGTTAGCTAAAGTGCTAGTGTCACTCAAGACCACCAAACAGCCTGAGGGCACCCTGCTCAGGGGTCTGGGGGTGGAGATGCACATTACATGACATGACATGAAAGAGATACAAACGTGCTCCTCTGCATTCTTGTGGTAAAGCTCTCTCCAAGAATTGAGGAGTTGCATGAGCAGAAATGCTGGTAATCCATCTGTCATTCGCTGCCCTACTATTCAAATGGAAAACAAGGCACTTCGATCTGCAGAGTGTTTGTTGCAAGCAATTTATGAGCCAACAGAAACAATTATAAATGGCCTAATTTTTTACATACACCAAATAAACTTCTTTAGAACCAATGCATTAGCATAGCATATATGTTAAATACATTAAAAAAAATGTAAGAGATGTACAATACTATTTAAATAAATTCTTTTTTACAACTTGTTTTTTTACAAAAAGTTTGGAATCGGTAAGATTTGTAATGTTTTTAAAAGAAGTTTTGTCTGCTCACCAGGGCTGCATTTTTTTAATTAAAAATACAGTAAAAACAGTAATATTGTGAAATAGTATTAAAATAACTACAATTGTACACAATAAATGTTTCTTGAGCAGCAGATCAGCATATTAGAATGATTTCTGAAGGATCATGTGACACTGAAGACTGGAGTAATGATGCTGAAAATTCAGCTTTGATCACAGGAATAAATTACTTTATAAAATATATTCAAACAGAAAACAGTTATTTTAAATTGTAATAATATTTCACAATATTACTGTTTTTACTGTATTTTTGATCAAATAAATGCAGCCTTGGTGAGCATATAAGAGACTTCCTTAAGGGATAGTTCACCCCAAAATGAAAATTCTGTCATTAATTACTCACCTTTGGAACACAAACGAAGGTCTTTTTGATTAAATCTGACAGCATGCTGTCCTTCCATAGACTGCCTTTGCAACTTGATCTTTGATGCTTTGACCCTGTTGTTAATGTTAGAAGTGTCCCTGTATAATTTACAACATTGGTGACCGAGAGATAATTACTTTCATATGCGAGCAAAGAGACATTATAACTGTAATATAAATAACTGAATCAGAGTCAAATCAAATTGACTCAAGAGCAGTCGATTAATTAACCCAGTTGATTAATCGCCCAATTAACACAATTATTCAAAGTTTACTAATGTGCAATGTAGAGCTGCACGATTAATTGTTAATAAGATCTCAATTCAAACACCCACATGATCTTATTCCTAAATGACAAAGATTCGGCAATGTCTATTAAACCTTTGATAAGTACGATCACAGCGAACATTCAAATATGCGTTTGTGCTGCCGCTGACACACAGAGAGCAGTTGTCATGTACAGACCTTCATGAGGTTAGCCGCCATATTAAATTTAACACGGATGAAAATGAGGCTGTGAGGAATAGACTTGCAGTCTTTACAATGGCAAGCACTGTATAAAGGTCCTAGATCAATTTTCACAACTCAACTTTTAAAACTGATTCATGGAGTTGTTGTCTACTGCAAGTTTTTTTTTTTTTTTTTTTTTTTTTTAAAGACTTTTCAGAACCAGCTGAACAGTTGGCATGTTGTTAAACAACAGTACAAATCCATTGAATGCACTGTATTCTATCCCTCACAGCCTTGTTTTCATTCCTGTCTAAAATTAAATATGGCGCTACCCTGACTAAGGTCTATGGGTATGAAACGGCTTCATAAACAGTCTTTTCAACCACACCGTATCATTATTTCTGTTACAATAAGTACTGGGATAAAAGTTTATAGTTCGAATATAAACACTGATGTCTACGGTATTGATCAAAATAGAGTAAAATCACTTTTTGAAAGTAACCTGAGATGGTATCAATTACATTATTACACCAGTAGTTGGTGACAAGTGACTATTAAAAATGTATTTGTCCTGAAGAAGGAAGCTTTTTGCATTCTACCTGGTTGTGGTGCAAGTATGTGATATTATATCACAGATTCATGGAATTGATTTTCCAATGGACCCAGAGGTGTGTTTATTTTTAACAACTCTAACCTCCCACATAGTTAAGATATTAAGCTAACTGAAATGTTGTTGATAAGAGCTAAAAATCGTATTGCTTTGAAGTGGAAAGCAAACATTGATGTGCCGATTGGATTGTGGCTGTCGGAGGTTTGCAGCTGTGTATCTTTAGAGGAGATCACATATTCAATAAGAGGTGAATTATTTTATAAAATCTGGAAACCCTTTTTGAATTATATAAAAACTCCGTTCTGATAGAGTTGATTTTCTGTTCTATATTGTATTTCCCTTTTCTTTTTTTTTGTGTGTATGTGTGTTTTTCCTTTGTGTCTTGTCTGACATTCGTTGGTGTTATTATATTTGAAAAAATAAATAAAAAAATAAAAAAATTTGAATTGTCCTTGAATCATTCAAGGGGTTCGTCGAGTATTGAAACAAGTAAAGTCTTTATGAGTGAGTCATTGAATCATTCATCAAACAGTTTTTTTTTTTAAACAATTAATTTAAATGAATTAAATATTTTTAAATACACTGCATCAATTACATTTGGTCAGAACTTCTAGTAAATTACTTATTGTTATTTTGAATCGTGATCTCTATTTTAAACCAAAAAATGTGATTCTCAATTTATCCAATTGTGCAGATATTGCAAGGATTAATTGCTAACCCAGGGTAAAATATGAACAGCAAAAACAAGGGTCATGTTAATCTAGTTACTGGGAATTAGAAATTGTCAAAATGTAATGAATCACAAATACAAGTCAAGCAACAAAACCGCTAATCGTCAGGCACCTAGACGCTCTGAACTGAGCATGTTATATCAGTTTGACCATCCCTGAGATTCACACACTTGGCAGTCATTTAAAGGAAGTACTCAACGTGATAATCCTATGAGTAAAGCGTCGCACTCATCAAGCTTTCACTACATCCTCTACCAGCTTAAGCTGTATTGTGCAACTTCTCCCAAAGAAAGAGTGCTGACAGAGGCATCGTATTTTCAGCTCCAGCCTCAGGGTGTCCCTCCCCAAAGCGCTCAACCTTTTATTCTACGCTCACATATGAAATAAAAGAGTTGGCAAAATCAGCAGTAAGTGATGAATAGCACTGCTTTCGGTTAAACAGAGCAAAGTAGGTGTGTTTGTGAAAGTAGGAGGATGAAATGTAAGCCAGGAATTTAAGGAGTCTAGGGCCTGGGACACACTAGACGATTTTGAAATCTTAACAGATTTTAAAACTGTGGAAGACCACAGACATAATGACAGTTTCTACCTATTTTTAGCATTATAATCCTCTGAACACACACACTAGATGCTTCGACTGGACTGCGAGACCACACACCTGTTGATTGCAGGAATGATTTCACAGTGAGACTTGATCTGACAGAGACTCGCGAGATCAAATGTGACTTGAAGAAAAACAAATGGATGACAATCGACGTTATTATCAGCTGGCTCTCCTGCCACACGTTCTGCTTTACAGTAAAAAACAAAATTTCTCAATACACCATTTTCGTGGCATGTTTGTGGCTGCCAAGTTTCAGCTAAAGAAGTAACGGTAGGTGACGCTTGCATGTTTGATATTTACAATCCGTCTCGATCGGGAGCAGTTAAAGGATTAGTTCACTTTCAAATGAAAATTACCCCATGATTTACTCACCCTCAAGCCATCCTAGGTGTATATGACTTTCTTCTTTCTGATGAACACAATCTGAGGTATATTAATAAATATCTCTATGCATCTAAGCTTTATAATGGCAGTGAACGAGACCAACGGGTATAAAGCGGAAGAAAGTTTCTCCACATCCACATCCATCATAAACGAACTCCACACGGCTCCAGGGGGTTAATGAAGGCCTTCTGAAGCGAAGTGATGCATTTGTGTAAAAAAAACAAATATCCATATTATGACAAGTTATGAAGTAAAATATCTAGCTTCTGTCAGACCGCCTTCCATATTCAATGTATGAAGTAAGTGTAAAACTCTTGCAGTTCAAAAAGCTTATGCTAAGTCCTACACCTTTCCCTATTCAACTTATGGAAAAAGTGTAACTGACGCGACACCAGTTCAGTTTTTTTTGTAAGTTGGCGGAAGCTGGATATTTTACTTCATAACTTGTTAAATATGGATATTTTTTTCTTACACAAACGCTTTGCTTCGCTTCAGTAGACCTTTATTAACCCCACCCGGAGCCGTGTGGAGTACGTTTATGATGGATGGATGCACTTTCTTCAGCTTTATACTCATTGGTCCCATTCACTGCCATTATAAAGCTCGGATGCGTCAGGATATTTATTAATATAACTTCGATTGTGTTCATCAGAAAGAGCAAAGTCATATACACCTAGGATGGCTTGAGGGTGAGTAAAGCTTGGGGTATAGTTCACTTTTAAATGAAAATATCTTTTAAATAATCTTAATGACACCACACAGTTTGCGACAAGCCTCGAATTGGGCCGTGCCCCCCGATCGTTCGGGGTGCAAATCGGGCTTAAAATCCAGCCTAAGGGGCTGTTTACACAACACAGTTGTCAACTAAAAACGCAAAACTTTATATGCATAAAAGAATGTGTATGTGCGCTGGCGTGTAGTCTTTCTTTACAAAGTGATATCACCAACTACTTGTCTGGCATGCATATTATAGCATTTTAGTCATTTTCGTGGATCCGTGTGAATTGGGATTGTTTTGACAACACTGTCTTCTGTACAAAATAAAAAACATTACCGTTTTTAGTGAATCACTGTCGTGTAAAAGTAAAATAGGCAGGTCTACAGTTGCACTCTTGCGTAAATGTGTGCTCAGTTGTTGTTTGTGATCTACAGAACGGTATTGTTCTGTACAACAGGATTCAGAAGCCCAAATTCAGGCCAGTGGTACCTAATGCAACACTTTATTACATAAACCTGAACATTTTAAAAGCCACATCAGGACAAGAGCACCACTGGGTCTGAACGTGACTGGAACATTTGAGGATCTATCGGCTTGTAGGATCGAAGTCTGCAGCATTAACGGAGTTGAGAGCTCTGGCTTTGAATGAGGGGTTAATGCGAAAAGTGATCAATGCTGATGGACTTGGAGGGATCATGAACAAAGAATGGTGCAATATGTAGCAAACTACATGAAATGACTTCGTAAAAAGAGAAGTAGAGAGAAGGACAATGAGGGGAAAGTAAACAAAGAGCATTATTGAATAAAAGCATGATGTGATGTCCACACAAAACTGTGTTAGTCACCGCACTCACGACACATGAATGCCCTGCATTGTGACACTGAAGATGGTTGTGAACGGACTGAAAGCTTTGTCTCCTCCTCCTTTTTCTACTAGCTTTCACTTTCTGTCGCAAAGTTCTGAAAACCGGTATTTTCCAATGGTGTGCCAAGAGAAGAACACCTGCATCAACCAACCCAAAACTATCCAGCTTTGATAAGATAAACAAGTTGTTTTTATCTAACTTTTCGATTGGTTGAGGGAACAACCTAAATGCAACAATCACAATTATTATACACAATCTTGTCTTAAAACAAATTAAACTCGTACATTAATCTAGCCCTGCAGACAAGTGAAAGGAGAACCAAACAAAGTTCTCCTAGATTACAAGAGTGACACATGAATATGGGAAGCTGCATATAGGAGTATCTTGTCTTTACTTGTGACATTGTGAAAAACAATTTTAAATACTAAACCTATTCCACTCCTTAAATACTCCACCCAAACAAATTAGAATTCTTTCATCATTTACTCACCTTCATGTCATTCCAAACCAGTGTGACTTTCTTCTGTGGAACATAAAAGAAGATGTTTTTAGAAATGTGTCAGTGTTTATTTTGTCCATACAATGGAAGTCAGTGGGCTCCAACGTTCCCTGGATCCCAACATTATTCAAAATATCTTCTTTTGTGTTCTACAGAAGAACAAAAAAAAAAATGCATCCAGGTTTGGAATGATTTGGATTACACCAAGATTATGCCATTAAAGGTCCGGGGTTTCATATAATGTCTAATGATAGCAATACGTATTAGTATGTGAATGAGTACGGGACTTCACATGAGATCTGTCTAGCTCACACAATGGCACAGCGTAATCCACAATCAAAACTACCATCTGTCCCATGCCTGTTCTTTAGAAACACATAATACTTGTTGAAATATCAGGGGTGGATAAACTTAAAGAAGCTTTATATTTATCACAAAGTAATATTTTACAGAAATGCATTCTATACATTCGAATTTAAATAATTCAGATTGATTTGCTAGTGAATCTTCAGACTAATTTGTGAATCTGTTTGTCCGATTCACTGAAATAACTCAGAAATGAAGAAATATGGCCTTCAAGCAAGTTTTACTTTATATAAGGTCAATATCTATAGCTGATGAAAAACATTTAGAGCAGAATAAAACAAGAAAATGTTTATTTTCTACATTTATATTCTCAAGGCCTGGAAAACACAATTTGATATGTGCAGGCTTTCCAGAACCATGGGAACTGTGTAAGTAAATCATTTGGGAAATCATACATTATGGATGATTTTAGCCATTATTTAACCTTCACCAGTGGAAGTAAAGCTGAAAGCTGGATGGAATTTCAGTTATACCTTGTATCTGACAGTTCTGGTCTAGTTACTGCTAGTCAGTCACATGAGATTCATTTGGAAGCGTGAGCGAACTGAAATACTCAAGCTGTCATCAAAAGCTCATTCTGCAGACTCACACATGACACTAATAAGTTCGAACAACCTATCGCTGTCATCTAGCATCTCTGAATAGATGCATTGTCTCAACTGATTGAAGAAGCATGGCAGATTACTCTTGCACATTTAATCAGTCCAACTCCCGACAGAAAGAGTGAATCTAATCTAATTGCAGCTGAAGGTAGTAAAAAACACAGTTCTGCATCTAAAACAGACAGATGGAATTGAAATTGTGTAAATGTTATTCAGTTTTACATTGAATTCGCAAAAGATGAAACTTCAAATGTGATGCAGAAAACCAAAGTGGTTTAGAAATACAATAATATCTCAGAAGTCTCTGTGACACTCATAGGCAGTGCCTCTGTTTTCTTGGCCATACAATGAAAGTCATTAGGGTCAAATCAATGCTGTTTGGATCCAAACACCTTCAAAATGATCTTCTGTGTTCCACAGAAAAAAAAATAAAGTTGTACAGGTTTGGAACAAGAGTGAATGATGAAAATTGTATCGGTCAACTTCAACCAAAGCTAATGTTAGGAAGCTATGGTTCAGCTAAAAGTTTCATTGTCCATTCCAAATTAAAACTGTATTAAATACAATTAAAATGTAATGTACGCACACTACGCATTTACAAAACAAATCTCTAAAACAGGAGATCCTTTAAACATTGTGTCACAGGAAACCAGCCAGTCTTCTGGGACTTTGAGAGAGGCTGGCACAATCTTCTAGAGCCCAGTGCCAAACACAAATCAGAGAGGGTCTATGAAAACCATCTTGATAATATAGTGTGTTGAAGAAAGATGAGCAGTGGTCAGAATAAAAGGCCAACATAATGGTTTTCCAAGAAACTGGACAAATGCTCATGCAATAAGAGCAAGCGAGACAGAGAAATACCATATGAATGGCTTAATGCAGTGAGACAGATGGTGCACATTGGTTTTGCTTTACACTGGCCATTAGCCAAAGCACTCTCTCTCTCTCTCTCTCTCTCACACACACACACACACACCAATTAGTCTGCTGTTCCTCTCCACTGGGTTAATTATTGTAAATGCATTACCACCACCTTTCAATGGGTTAGAGGGTCCATTACCTGTGAGTGTCTGAAATTGACAGTACAAATATACCAGGATAAGCAAAAGCAAAATCTTATATTATGGTATGATTGTTTTTTTTTTTGTTTTTTTGTCACAGTAATATCTCAAAATACACGACCATTCAAAAGCTTGGGATCGGAACAATTTTTAAAATGTTTTTTATGCTCACCAATGCTGCATTTGTTTGATCAAAAACACAGTAAAACAGTCAGTGTCCTTGTTAAAGAAAGTATTAAAAAAATATTACTGACCCCAAACTTTTAAACAGTAGAGTACATATATTTGCTTGAAACTCAACCCTGAAATGAAAATTCAAAAATGATTACATTATTCGTAACAAATGAATGATAACTTTGGGATATATAAAATCAGCTTAATAACTTTAAAACAGTAATGCATTATAAATATGCCTGGATGGATCACGCATGTTCCCTGACAGTGGCGGTGTGACTGCATAGTAGAATTCTGTATTAATGAGCCACATTGTGATGTTGCTCGTCAACCATAACCACTTACAAACACGTGTTCATGCCAGACATCCGTGGTTGTCCCCATTATAATCAGCAAACCTGTCGGCAGTGGCTATTTAAACTAAGCCTAAACTGTTTACATTGCTCCAGTAAATAGCAACAAATAGCATCTTAGTAAATACTGTAAAAGTGCAAATAGTAAATGATACTATTTACTTGAAGTGTAAATAGACATGATATTCTATTTGTACTTATGTTAAATTACCCTGAGCAATAGTAGGCAAAGTTAGTGAAAACAGCCTTTACCAACCACACTAAATAGCATTTTTGAATCCGATAACATCAACGGCATAAACAGGTATAGCAGAATCTCTACCCTCTCTATCATTACACACCAATAATGTCATAACACCCTGCCCTACTAGAAGAAATAAAATCTAAATGTCAATGGATGATCTGTGGAAAAAGCAATTCTGTGAATCATAATAACAAAGTGTTATCCAAAACAATCTCTTTAGTTTAAAAGTTTGCCGGAAAGAAAGTGGCCAACACCCTTAGTTTTCTCATTTCCACATCTGTAATCCTGATAGACACAGGAACATTCTGTCTGCTCGCCTGAAACACGGCGAATCTCTTAAAGACAGAAAAGTGAGTGAACTCGGAGCTATTTTAAGGCAATCTTTTTCCTCTAGCCTCACTATGAGGGCCTCCAGTGGAAAGGTTCAGTCCTTTCTGGGAAATGACAAAAGACTTCATAACCATCTGTGAAAAATGCAAACTAGCTTGCTTATTCACCTTTAAAACCTCAAGCAGGTATACTTTGCATTTTTCACAAATGCTTGTGGAATCTTTTGTCATTGTGAGAACTGAATTAAAAAGGCAGGCTGTATGCAAAACTAACTTTACCTTAGGGTTAGTTCACTCAAAAATGAAAATTCTGTGATTAATTACTCACCCTTGTGTCGCTCCAAACCCGTAAGACCCTTGTTCATCTTCGGAACACAAATTAAGATATTCTTGATGAAATCCGAGAGGTTTCTGATCCCCAAGAGAAAACAACGTATTACCACATTCAAGGTCCAGAAAGGTACTACAGACATTGTTAAAATAGTCCATGTGACTACAGTGGTTCAACTTTATTGTTATGAAGCGATGAGAATACTATTTGTGCCCAAAAACACAGATTAACGCAGACTCATTATTAGCCGGCTCCTGAGTCAGCATCACAAGCATGCGTTGTGCTGCTCATGTGTACAGCGTCGGCCAATACTGAGTCGACGTTCTGACATAAAACTTGGAAGCGCTGCACTGTCTCTACAATGTAAACAGCGTAGGAGAATGACAGGGAAGAGAAGAAATTGTTGAATAAAGTCGTTATTTTTGTTTTGTTTTTGCGCACAAATAGTATTCTCGTCGCTTCATAACATTAAGGTTGAACCAATGTAGTCACGTAGACTACTTTAATGATATTTTAACGATGTCTTTACAGCCCCTGAATTTACTGCTTTGGACAGACTATTGTCAACAATGAACATCATAAGATCATAAGATACTAGGTGATATTAGGGTTTTGAATGCTTCCGTATATATATATATATATTATATATATATATATATATCTCCAACTAGGGCTGCCCTCGACTAAAGATTTTTCAGGAAAAAATGCAATCGATCGCGCCGGCGCCTCCATGTCATGCAGTAAACGCGCCATACTTTAGTTTCCATACCCCGCACAAACACTTGAATGTGCTCCTAATAATAGCGCACATTTATCTAGGTTAACGTTAGAGCAAGCAGCCATGTAAAGTTACTTACATGTTTCAAATGATAAGCCATATTTGAGGTTGATGGATGATGGGCGAATGTTTGGATTTCCTGCCTGGCATACTGTAATTACCACAATGACCAGCCATTAACGATCTGTCCCTCACGGACTGCATGATTTCACCACTTCCTGTGGAGTTTTTTTCTGCAACAAACCGACTAATAAAATTTTGGTCGACTAAGCCTCTTCTAGTCCATTAAGGTTTAGTCGACTATTAGGGGGTAGCCCTATATCCGACAAAATGCAAAATTATTAACATTAAAATAAGGCTATTTACTTCTGCTTTCCTAATTGTAATATTGTTGTTAGTTCAGTTGCATTTCATTATTTGCATTTACCTTTGTTTCCTGCTTTCTGTGGCCCTATCAGAACATTCCTTCAGCAATTTGTCACAAACCTCAGTTCAGAAACACTAGACAAAAAAAAACCATAAACATGCATGCTACTATGCAATTTCCTATTACATAGTTATGTCAAAGGAAGCACAGCGTGTTCTTGAGAAACTTTCAGTAAAGCACTAACATTGACGAGAACTGCATCATGAGATCAGTGGGTTGGCAAGGCTAATTCATTCGCAATGTGCATTTAAAGACAACATTTACCACGTCCTGGTGAATGTGCTTTCATTTGTGTTAGTGTCTGAGAGTCAGAGACAGAAAGACGTTAGAGGAGGAAGGAGACAGATGTTATGCATGCTGAGCAGAATGACTAAGTGTACGCAGATTTGTGTCAGTGAGGGTGCCTGTAACTCAAAGCCAGTTGTAAATGCAGGCACAGCCATGAAAAGCACTTGGGACAATTTAACAGTCACAGATCTAACTGTTAGAACATTTCATTAGCATTGCTCATTAAACACAGAGACTAGGTGAACTTTAGTCCTACTGAGCCTCCTCACAGGCTAATTATTCTCTTCCTATGCTGATGTCCTTCAGAAAGTGATGATGATTGGGCTTTTTAGTCTCTGGGATGTGGCTCATTTAGTTCAGACAAGAAACCTGTTATCTGCTGAGATTGCGACAAAGCGCCGATGCTGACTCACGTGTACACTTTTCGCATTCTCTGTCTAATTAAATTCCCTTAGTTTCAATCCATTGATTTATGTAATCTGTAATCCAGCACGCTCCTTAGGAATGGATTTAGTTATTGCAGTGTTTAAACATTAGGGAAGACAGCTGATAAAAAAAGAATTGGTGAACATTTCACACATTATACAACAGTTACTAAAGGTACTCGTAATAAAATTATTACTGTTAACAGGTCAAAAATAGACAAAATATCTAGACATAGTGTTTAAAATGTAAGGTAATTATTTTAACTTCTTGTTCATTGAACAACTGTATAAAAGTAAAAATAACTATACTGTTACCTACAGCCATGCTGATAGTCCACAACACAATTATGAGTTTGGCTAACCTAATTCCAGATGCGTATTAATGTATCAGATGAAATTGCAAAGATAAGTTTATGAGAAACAGCAAAACGGTTAAAACAGTTGCATAACAAAAATCTTTAAGAGCAATGCCAAGCTGGTTGTGATCACAGAAATCTCTTTAATAATGACTCTATTCTGCTGCCTCAATTACTGCTAAACTTGAAAACGTACTAAACAGATTACCGATAAAAATAAAGTTAGAATAAAAGCTAATTGAAACCAACAATGGACTCGATTTGGACTCGTTTGTATGCATCATTCCCATGTGAAAAATAACACGCCACCACCAGAAAACATCATCGCTCTCCCATCTGTCCACTGAGTCATTTTCACCTCAGGTTTCTCATTCACACACATGTGCTTGGTGCTAATTAAGCATAGAGATTGAACTGTGGTAAACGTCTGCTCAAAAAACAGTTTCCCAGAGGGGAAATATCGTCTCAGATGTTTCACCAAAAAATTAAATTAAATTAAATTAAATTAAAATCACCAACTTTTGATTGTAGACTCTTCTGTAACTCATAAAAACTCATGCCTTTTTCTCAGGAGAAACATCTGAGATGAATGAGACTTCCATTCTTGATTTCATCACCATTTAATGTTGTTGCTTCATCAACAGAGATGTCAAGAGATTTTTTTTTACTATGGGGTGTGCTACAACCTATCTGCAAGTAATGGTTCGTTCAAGTCCTCCTGGGAAGTTCGTTTTTAGGAGGTGGGAAGTCGTGTTTACGTCAGCTGGTGCGTTCAAGTTACTTTCGTCGGAGTAAGATGGCGGTGTACCTTCGCTTAATAAATTACACGAAAATACAGCACTTCTACTTCTAGAAAATGAAGAACAAAGAATGTGCATCAGGTGTGTTTTGCGTCATGTTTTTAATTTAAGAAGCCACTTTATCGTTACATTTTATATTGTTATATTATAATCCTACCATATTTTGTGCAGGCAGAAAAGCCTGACAATGTCACTGCTAAATACCTATAAGTATTGTGGTATTCCGCCATGTTTCTCACTGACACGCCCCCAACTCGTACAGATCGGGGCTTAAATCCTGAACTTCCCACTCGTATTTACAACATTGTGGTGGTGGCGTTCATGTGCGTTCAGCTCATAAATATGATCTTTCCGACATGACTTGAACGCACCATAAATTAATTGCAGAACTTTTTCCATTGATTAAAAATATTCTAAATATTAAAATCTGAAAAAATATGGTGGGTTCTCTATTTATTTATTTATGTAGTTTTTTTTATTGTCATTTTTCAAATGTAGTAACTAAAGCCCACTTTATTAAACAAACATGGCTGGTAAACCAAATGTCACAAGGTTGAAACTGTCAAAACAAACATTAATGCCAGAGTTTTGCAACTACCAAAAAAACTCCCAACATTACATCTTTTTACACTCCAAGTACACAATGAAGCAACCTGCAGAACAGAGTCTGTGATCAGTCTGTGGTTTTCCCGCAGAACTGGGCTACTTTTACACGGTTTCCTGCTGCGGGTTGTTTTTTAGTCTACAGGTTGGCCTTTAGTCCCAACCGCCAAAACACCCCTACCCCCACCCAGAACTCGGTTTGCACCCCCTTGGAACATCATTTTTACCGGGGAACCAACCCAACACCCCGGAACCACAGTTGGGCTAGTTTAGGCCATGACTGGGCTGGTTTTGTTACGCAAACCTGGCAGCTCTGGCTGTGATGCATGATCTTTGTCATTCAGAATCATTGAGAAAAGAAAACATCCACCGCAAACAAACATTTTACTCTTGTTGTACAAGCATGCCTGTCCTTCTCTTAGCCAACACACTGCGCTTTGGCATCATTAACAACACTGACGCAATAAGAGAGTGAGACACATACTAATAACATACTTGCACTTACAGGCTATTCACGAGGAGGAAATAATTACTCGTTGTGTTCCAGCCACTTTGTCCCACTGTTTTTAGCCAATTTTTGCATCTTTATTGCTTTTCACAATCAAGTGTCAAGGAAAAAGAACACATAATCCGCACCGTGTTGAAACTCACATGGCTTGTAAACATAAAATGGAAAACTTTCACAAATATGCACATAAAGTGTGTGTATTATGTTTCACGCTTTTGAGTACACAGTAAAAAACAGGTATTTCAAATTAAACAATTTTGTTGGCTTAACTTAAGCGCAATTGTTTGCTTTTTTATTAGTTTTAATTAAGTTACTGTTACACAGTAATCACAAAAGTTGTCATAACTAAAACAATAAAATTGTCCTAATAAAAATGATTTTAAATATCATGTAATGTAATATAAATGATTTTAAAATATTATATACTAATTGCATTATATACATTATATACATTTTTATATAATTTTGAGACAATTTAAACAGTTAAAACAATAATACTTTAATCACAAATTTGAGTTTAGTTGCAGCTAGTTAACTTAAAAGTCTGCATGAAACGGAAGTTGTTGCAATAGTCTTTTCTTCCCTATTGCTATGTATATCCAAGTGAAATGGCTTCTTGAACAAGAAAAGATGTAGGACCGGATTTTGACCATCGGGAATTGATTGGATCGTTGTTGTTTGCTACTGCTGCGATCTCATGTGAGTGACAGGTTGCTCTGCCTGTCTGATAAAGGCGCATTTCTGTCCCTGCAGTAGGCTAAATGTAAAATGCAGATTGACGTGAATCCACAGACTGGAGCGCCGGCTATGCCGCTGCAGTATAACTGGAGTGTCGGAAGAAGAACGTGCTCTTGTCCACCACAGGCCTGGTGCCACAATCAAATTACTGAATGTGCTTCTGAAAATAGTGAGGGTGCTCCAGTAAAGTGCAGATAAATTGTGTAAGGGTCAATGACATGATGGGTCATTTTTTTATTCCAAAGGCCTTAATAATAATAAAAAACAATAATAATAATAAAAAACAAAATTTTGCTACATATAAAGGTATTTTAAAGATTTTGAAGTGTCAAAAGATCATTCGGTTTAACTGACCAAAGGCCAATACAGCCATTTCATTTGTGATTAAAATGTCTTAAAATGTAATAAATGTATACATTTTTTATTCTGGCATGATTTTATAACATCATATATCAACATAGTGCAAAATGGTATTAAAATTATGTGAAGAAGTCATTGTTTTGTTATGAGAAAGAATGTCCGGAAAAATGAATTTCATTGATGTCAGTCAGAGTAACCAATATAAAGGGACCATTTTGGACAAGTCATGTGTTCAATATCACGTGACAGGATGTAACATCATTCAGACACCTGCAAAGAACCACATGGTCCTGAAGCAAAGTAACATACTTTCTCTCAACTATATGAAAAACTCACGTTTTCACTTGCTCATACGCATGTCCCTAAAAATAGGGTCATTTGGTACAACCGCTATAAAACATGGAAAACATTGTAATATTTTAAAAACTTGTACTAAATATAAAATGTTTGATTGTCCTTTTGCTAGATAACTAGCAAGCTAATTCACTAGCTATCTAGATATCACCCTGTTAGCATTGTTTGAAAATATTGTCATTCGGTACAACCAAAAGTGTCATTCAGTAAAACCAAAAATTTGGTTAAACCGAATGACTTTTTTCCTGACAAATTTTGTCCATCTTGTTAAAAAAAAAGACAAAAGCAGTGTTAATTGATTATAAAAACCACATAATCTCATTGTTAACACTTAATAAAACTTTATTTAAAAATTAATTATATCTCCATTATGTTTTTTTGCACTTTTAAAAACCTTATTTGTCAATGACCCGTAAGCAACAGCTCCGCACCACCATAACAGGAATAGCAAAGTTATTACTTTTACAGATAGCCTAATTGCAGCATTTCAAAAATATTCTGATACTAAAATTTGAATATTTAAATCTATTAGTCTGCATTTACATTGCTTAATACACATCTATTTTGACACATTTATGTTCCGTCGATTGCTACGGTTATCGCTACGTCAATCACTGCAATTTCGAGAGTGAATCCCGCATTTGTATGTGGATGTCACTTCCGAAACTTTGCAGTATGGAGTCGCTGGCCCTCTTAGCTGCATGAAAAACAAAACTTTACTTAAAATTTTGAATGGATTATATAACCTAGAAAGCGCACAAAGACCGCCCCCTTTATAATCACTAAAAAGCAGTCATTCATCTCGGTTCAATGCAATCTCACAAATAAAGTAAATATGATTAAAGTAACCATATAAAATATTTGATGAAGCGATCTACACTGCACAATGAATCTCGTATTTACATCATCTACACTTTGTTATAATGAGAGGATTCGTGAGCATGCAAAACTCAGAACTGAACAAAAATTCCGGCGTTTTGAGATGGTAACTTAAACACTTTTGATTGGCCATTGCGTTCAAGAGATCAACAGACATGACTGTGATTGGCTACATTGCTCAATGCAGCAAAAGCACACTGTAAATAGAAACCTTTGATTCTTTCCAGAGCACAAATACGAACTGGAGCATTTGCCAAATCGGTTCCTCCAATATACTATTATAACAGTTTAAACTGAGGGTGCCTGCTTGTCCAGAGACGAGTAAGTGAGAATCTCCACATACCAAAGCAAACCTTTCATTTGAGATGTGTAATGATTTAGAATAAATTGTTGAACAACATTTTTGGATTAATTACTAATTGCTTTTGAAATGTATAAGTAAGCAAATATTAGCCTGAGTAAATATTAAAATGCCACCTCAATAAAATGTCAAAGTGAGCTAAATAATATTTATTGGGGCGGTGTTCATCATATAGTGCCTAGTTGCCACCCCTCAATCTGCTCTTCATGGTGATTTTAAATGGTTAAGTTCACTCTTAGGTAAACTTGATGACTCAAGTACTTCCTCAGAGAAAAACATGCAACACCTAGTACACTCTACTTAAAATAGTCCAATAAGTATGCTTACTTAGAAGTCAAGGGTTTGCATGCTTCTTAAAAGTAAAATCAACCAACTAGATTTTTTACACTTTCATATGAAGCATGTTAGCATTAATTAGCATACAAATAAAGTTTAACAATAAGAACTACAAGTAGCACATGGTTAAAAAAAAGGTTACAAGTTTCCAGTGTCCTGTACGATAGATAGATAGACTGAATGTGTGCCAGGACTGATAAGCTTTAGTTTACTGTATCTGTGACTTATCTCAAAGAAAGCCGAGATCACGCTTCAACACAAGCCAGAAGGAGATGAGCTGACACCTCCACGCCCATTTTATCTCAAACAACAAAAAAAGAACGAATATGATACACAAATGAATACAAATAATAGTGACTTATACTATGTATGCGCTTTATTTGCGTGCGCGTCTGTACGTGGGCGGAGGGGGAGGGGCTGTGCGTGAACTCAAATGTTTACATTGAATCTCATACGAAAACTACGAGCAACACTTCTAAAATGATGTTAAATGTGCTAAAACCACACATACTTGTTGTTAAAGCATATATGCATCGATTTACATGTTATTTGTCATAACGGCCATTCTTCAGTGTGTTTAACCGCTGCAAATACTATAAACTCTCCATGTGGAGAAACCAACTGGGCTGGTATATCACGAGGACACCCACAACCACATCATACAGCGTTTTTTCATTTGCAGAGCCCTTTAAATGCTTCAATAATAGTTAAATACACATTTAAGTCTGATCCAGACGTCTATGCAGGATAATGACAGTGATGCTTCCTATATATTAACCTCGAGACGTACCTGCTCCCGTCGCTTTTGCCAGCGGCCGCAGGGGCTTTCCTCCAAGATTTCACTTTCATCTTCACTCTCCTCCTCTTTCCCCCCGGACCCCGATATGTTCTCTGGGACGGACATAGTCATTTTACCCTTGTGCGCTGCTTTGACGGCTCCTTTAAGACCAACTGAGCACGCAGGACCTCCTGAGGCTTGCAGCGATGTTGTAGCTGCAAACGTGTTTCATTGAATATAGAAGAGTGACGAATCCCGCTGCTGGTCACGACTTCAAGTTACAGTACCGTCGTCAATCCCATATAAATACTGCAACAAGCAGTTAAAACGACACGAACCGCGTTTTAAAAGCGAGGTAAAACATTCACTGTTCTGGTAAATCCTTACGGATTCTTAGAAAAAAAAGAATAAGGCTCCCGAAAGCAGACAGTGTCCTACGTGAGAGACGTGGGTCTCTGGACGTTCAGTCGCAGTCCACCCTACACATACTCAATGTACTAAAAAGCCCGACCTACAGGCATCATTTCATCTCCGTCCAGCTTTCCCTACTGGCTAGAGCTTTCTGAATTTCCTCTTTTTAATATGCTACCGTAAAGCTTAGACAATATGCACACAGAGAGATCCTTTTACTCTCCTGTGCCATAAAACTATTCAGTGCATGTCAGATTACTCAACCCCAGTCATAATTTACACAGTGCAAAGGGTGATTGGGCTATAAATGGCCTACACGTAAAACAAAACAGTTTCAAATTTCAATACACGTTTGTGATGTTGCTTTAACATGTCATTAATACGATTTTGTATTGAGTTCAATATGTAGAACATTAGGGTTCTTAACTCAGTTTTAAAGAACCCTTTATGCCAAAAAGGTTCTATATAAGGAGAAATGTCTTAAAGGGTTAGTTCACTCAAACATGAAAATTCTGTCATTAATTACTTCCCTTTCATGTCTTTCCAAACCCCTAAGACCTTCGTTCATCTTCGAAACACAAATTAAGATATTTTTGATGAAATCCGAGAGCTCTCTGACTTCTTCATATTTATCCACCACTTTCAAGGTCCAGAAAGGTACTAAAGACATCGTTAAAATAGTCCACGTGACTGCAGTGGTTCAACCTTAATTTTATGAAGCGACGAGAATACTTTTTGTGCACAAAAATAAAGTCTTTATTCAACAATTTCTTCTCTTGTGTCATTCTCCTACGCTGTTTACGTTCAGCGCTTCCAGGTTCTACGTCAGAACGCCGACTCAGTATTGGCCGACGCTGTTCATGTGAGCAGCTCGAGGCATGCGTGTGAGTAAAAAGTATTCTCGTCGCTTCATAACATTAAATCTACAATATGTAGATTTTTTGCCGCTAGAGGTCGCCTATTCGAAACAAAGGCGTAGCTTGATGACGCCGAGTTTTAGCGCGGAATCTTGGGAAATGTCGTCTTCACCTCACAGCCGGTGGAAAAGAATATCATATTAATAAATGCTGGGTGGCTTGTGATGATAAATGGCATGCAATTAATTTTGAAACCTATTGTATAATGGAGAAAATTCTGTATTACTGTTATTAAAAATAAAGCTGCATCTGATTATGCTATGTTAGCTATTTGACAAAATGATGTTTTTCTCTGAGGCATAGTAAAAGCATGGTACTCGCAAAAAATCAAGAGAACTAGATTTAAAAAATAAGACGTGTTGAGCTATATAACAATAATTTGTTTTCTGTCTAAATGTAACCAAACAGTTGTTCCCTTGTCTAATAATAAATGTAATATATTAAAGCGTCTTTGGTGTTGCCATGGTTTCTACAAAATAAAACCAGAAACCGAGGGTAACGCGGATATGATGGCATTTACAGGCGACTCCCGGACACGTTCCGTATCCTTGATTAAAATCGCGATTTTCTCACTATTTACAAATAGTTGGAAACTGCAATTTTGTGGACTATTTTAACAATGTCTTTAGTACCTTTCTGGGCCTTGAAAGTGGTAATTAAATGGCTGTCTATGGACAAGTTAGAGAGCTCTCGGATTTCATCAAAAATATCTTAAATTTGTGTTCCGAAGATGAATGAAGGTTTTACGGGTGTGGAACAACTCCCTCAATTAATGACAGAATTTTCATTTTTGGGTGAACTAACCCTTTAAATGATTGCATTATACTTACATGTTTAACAGGTTTTTTTAATTAATTACTAACATTTTTTTACTGATGGAGTATGTTTACGAGCTGTTTAATTCATAACATTTAATTAAGATGAAAAATTATTTTTTTAAAAATCCATAAAATCCATAAAATGATCCCATAATGGGATCCCCTAAAATGATCTATATATGAAGCGCCTGACAGAACCCTTTAGATTCTAAATAAACATTTTCTTCTAAGAGAGTAAACTGTAAATGAGAAGTGTGTATGCAGTGGGTGTAAACAGTGAATTGTGTATGTGATTTAGGCTTTCTCAAGTCAAGGCTTGCATGACTGTTGAAACTAGTATTTAAATGGGATGACTGGGTTTAGACATGTGTGAAAACCTCCCACAGCCTCTTAATACCCTTTCTCAAATCACATACAATGGCTCAAAAATGTATTTGGACACGTAAGCCCCACCTTTAAAAAAAACGTTTTTTAGCAATACATAAAACCAAGTAGCATTTTTTTTTTTTTTTTTTTTTTGGTATAGAAATATAGCACAAACACACTTGACAAAAATAAATTTCTGTTTTAAGTGATATAGATTAAACAATTATATAATATGACACTTTGGACATTTTCTGGTTCTCAAATGTTAGTGAAACATGTGGTTCCACTGACCTGTGGTTTCTCTGCTAATAAAATGTGAGATAAACTTTATACAGTAGCCTACATGCCCTAGAAATGACTTTGAGACTATTTGTTTAAAAGTAAAATAACAGAAATTGCTAAGAAAAGGGAAGTTAGTTCTGAGAAAAGGTCTTACATCATTTGTTTGTGGATGAATACAATTACAATTAGACATTCTTAGTATACTAGTTTTAGTATTTAGTATAGTAGTATTTAGTATATTAGGTGTCCAGAAGTGTCCACATATCTGTTTGGGGCTACTCACTGTGTAGCATCTCACACTCATTGACCCTTTCTACCTTTCACACTCTTTCTTGCGAAATTCTATGTGAAGTTGCATAAGGCTCTCGTCAGCAATTATACTTGAGCATGGCATTAATAATTTTCTTTTACTGTATACATAAATGAAAAGTCTCACTTTTTACCGCACTGTTTCTTCATTCACTTCCTGAAAGGTTATGTTACCAAGCACCCCAATACCTACATCTATTCTATTACTTTCTATAAAGTTTTAATTTAGTTATTTGAAATAATCTTCCATTTTTTTTTAATACTTACTAAAGCTTTCTCAGTGCTTGCTTTCTTAGAAAAGCACTTCTACTAAATTTCCCCAGAGGTAACAGCTCTTATACCTGAACAACTTATTTTCCTGCCAGTTAATGCCTGCCAGAATGACTGTCTGTTCTCTGTTTATTTTTGTAAATAGAATTTGTACAAACTTCCAGACATCTCTTACTGGAGATTTTGAGCCACCTGTTGGTGAAGTTGTGTAATTACAAAAAAGTACTAATATCTAATCAACGCTATAATATTTGATATCAAATAACTGAACCATGCTTATCAATCATAGGTTCTTGTGTTGGTTGTGTTAACAGTGTACAAGCTGTTTTGTCACCTGAACAGGAAGAACAATAGAGAAACAATTTACAATAACCAAGAGGATACAATAAAGGTTCTTTTAGGCAACTCATAAACTTTAAATATCTATAATGTAACTTCTTGAACAATCATCTAGTCACACACTCACACACACACACACACACACACACACAGGCCTATATAAGTTAAAACTGTATAATTATAAAGGTTTATGCAAGAATCGGATATAATTCTGTGATTAAACCCTACATTCTGTAGTCAAAACTTTTTATAACACTGCATCTGTGCTTTGCTTTATACTAGCAAAAAAAGAAAAAAAAGATGAAATATCTTCATATGGCATAAATAGCTGCATATTTAGTGTGCTATTATGAACTTTTTTTTATTAACCAGAGAAATATACAATAATATACAGACATTTACATATTAATACAGAGAAAAAATATATATATATGCCAGAGCATACAAACCATTGATTCATTAATCAAAAACTGAATATTCCTTAAAAATATGACAAGTCTTCATTGCTTTTTTATTTATAATGTTCTCCAAACTGGTTCAGTAGTCCTTAGTCTCCTGAAGAAAATGAAGAAAATTTGGCTTGGATCCTGACCATTTCTTCTTGTGTATGTGAAATTTCCCCAAATTAATAAACAGTTGTACAATAAAAGTTATTATTTTCATTGGAATAATACATACATATAACAAAATTATTTAATTTAAATATAACATTTGTTTTTCTTCTAATGAAATTTTCCACATCCACCCAAAAAAATATTTGTGTATATACAATTACAAAACAGATGGACAATAGATTCTTTTTCTATTGAACAAAAATCACATGACTAATCAATCTCTAAATTAAACCTCTCTAACACACTTTTAGCTGGATATATCCATGTACAATTTTAAATGTAACCTCTTTTACTTTATTATTTAAACAGTATGCTTCACAAATACACCAAGCTTTTTTCCAGTTTATATTTCTGAATACACTGGTCTACAATACGCTTTTATGAGTAGCTGTTTCATCTATTATAATATTCCTAATATGTTTATTTGTACTGTGTTTCAAAATATCAATGTCTCCTATAAACATGCTGCCTTTAAGAAATATTGCCTCAGAAGAATCACTTCCACAAGCTCTTACAAAATGTATAACTTGTTGAGGTATGGCGTCAAATACAACAGCATACTATTTTGGTGTAACTGGAAACCCAAATTTATCCAAGAATTCACTATAAGATAACAAATATCCATATGAATTTAAAAGTTGTCTAACTAACACAATATTACTTTCATACCAACTATTATAGAAGAGAGATCTATTTTTATATTGAACGCACCTATTATTCCAAATAATGTATTTATTTGGGGGTGCTTAAACACCAGGCTAATAAAGCTTGTTTGTGAAATTTAGCTACAACCTGAATTCCGGTAATGTTGGGACGTTTTTTAAATATGAATAAAATGAAAACTAAAAGACTTTCAAATCACATGAGCTAATATTTTATTCCCAACAGAACATAGATAACATAACAAATCTTTAAACTGAGAAATTTTACACTTTTATCCACTAAATTAGCTCATTTCAAATTTGATGTCCACCACTGATGGTTTTGTACAGCGAGTAGCTACAGAATGAACAGCTAACAGTTCACCGGAAATGCCCGAGCTGGCTTAACGATAACCAGGAAGTCACCGTGCATATAGCCCATTGGTTGCGATGCAAGGGGCACCAGGTAAAATCTTGCCTAAGGCCGGCACTGTGAGCAGTATATGACCCCTGCATGACAAGGAACTGACACCGCCGGTGGAGGGCACTCAGTAAAACAGCTCGATCTACGGCGTCTCGGTTTGGACAAAAAGTGTCGTTTCCAGTCCATCAATGACGATGGGTGACACGATTTTTGAAGAATTAGAAGATTTGATGCATTTTTCTGTCGCCGATTTGCCCGCTCGTGGATATGCAGTGATGGAGGAGATCCGACGACAAGGGAAACTGTGTGACGTTACCCTAAAAGTACTGTGCTTTTCTTTGTTAGGGTTAATTTGCTAGTGAAATGCTAACCAAGTAGCACTGGGCTGTCAGCATGGTAGAGGCTAGTGAAGTGCAGACACTGTTAGCAGAAGGAAGAGCTGTAATTTTCAAGTATGTCGGGTCGTTTGCTAATGTGTCTCATTTGCGTACAAAATTGAGCTTTCTATATATTGTATCAGTTTTTAAGGCGATGTATTCTAGTGTTATTTAGTTAGCATGTACAGCTAACACCCTCATCAGCTGCATATAAGCTGGATATTATAAACTATTATAGCACGGAAGAGGAACAATACATCATACTGTTATTGCCATTATTATTTTAACCGGTAGAGAAATTATAAACGGCTTGGGCTGTGAACTCGCCTTACATGGTCTGTTGAGTAGTTGTCATTTCCTCATGATTAATGTTTAACTGTATTGTCAAGCTGAGTTTGATAGAAACACCTGTGAGAGCTGTATATTTAATATATCTTGAACTGGTTGGCTTATTTTAAAAAACAGTTTCTAGCAAGTTTTTCCCCCTTTATTCGTCATTACGCGATAAGTTATTTTTAAAACTATTTTCCCCTCCCAAATAATTTCTATGCAATAAAAAAAAAAATATATATATTGATTCGAAATTTTCATGACTTTTTTTAGTGAATGAGCTTTGAGGGAATGAATTCAACATTTCTTTATAAATAATAAAAATAATTTAATTAAAATAATGATCATGTCAGTTTATATCTAGATTTGCTGTTTTAGCCTATTTTAAAGCTTGTTTTAAATAATTTTGAGACCCCATTGGAAGTGTGCTGAGGTCCCATCCTGCTGTTTGAGAACCACAGCTTCAGATTCATTCTATACTAAATTCAGCCTATTTTAAGTCAAGTTAAGGTTTATTTCTTAAAAGCACCTCAATGAAGCATGCAACAGTAATTGGAGGAACAGAAATGTTGTTTATGCAGCACAAGAGAAGAAAAGAAAGGTAGAATATAATGGAGACATAAGTGTTTCTATTATAAGTTACATAAGTTTTATGTCTCATAAGTGAGACATAAAACATTACTATTTTTAATGTTTTTTAATGAAGTCTCTTATGCTCATTAAGGCTGCATTTATTTAATAATATATACAGGAAAAAACCCACAATAATGTGAAATATTATTACAATTTAAAATTATGGTTTTCTATTTTAATATTCTTTAAAATATAATTTATTTCTGTGATGCAAAGCTGAATTTTCAGCATCATTACTCCAGTCTTCAGTGTCACATGATCCTTCAGAAATCATTGTAATATGATGATTTGATACTCAGTTATTATCAATGTTGAAAACAGTTGTTTTGCTTAATATTTGTTTGGAACCTGTGATACTTTTTTCAGGATTCATTGATGAATAAAAGGTTTAAAAAGAACAGCATTTATTCAAAATATAAATCTTTTCTAACAATATAAATCTTTACTATCACTTTTTTATCAATTTAACACATCTGTGCTGAATAAAAGTATTAATTTCTTTCAAAAAAAAAAAAGAAAGAAAAAAAAATTACTGACCCCAAACTTTTGAACAGTAGTGTATATTGTTACAAAAGATTTCTATTTTAAATAAATGCTGATATTTTTTAACTTTTTATTCACCAAAGAATCCTGAAAAAGTATCACAGGTTATAAAATAATATTAAACAGCACAACTGTTTCCAACATTGATAATAAATCAGCATATTACAATGATTTCTGAAGGATCATGTGACACTGAAGACTGGAGTAATGATGCTGAAAATTCGGCTTTGATCACAGAAATAAATTATATTTTAAAGTATATTAAAATAGAAAACCATAATTTTAAATTGTAATAATATTTCACAATATTATTGTTTTTTTTCTGTATTTATCATGAAATAAATGCAGCCTTAATAAGCATAAGAGACTTCATTCAAAAACATTAAAAATAGTAATGTTTCCAAACTTTTGACTGGTAGTGTATGTTATATGAAAAATAAACAATAAAAAAATAGTGCAAATTTCTCACATTTTCTATAACAAAAAAAAAACAGAAAAAAGAGGTGGTTTGCTGCTGCTTCCTTGTTTTTGAGTGATGTGTATATATTTTTTATTATTATATATGTTGCTGTATAAAGCACAATTAAGCCAATGAAACCTGTCTCTGATCTGCGGCTGTGCTTTAACTGTTGCATCATCAGCCCTTTATGTGGGTCACCGAGAGCAATAATCCTCTTTTATCTTTTTCACCTGACCTGCTATACGCAAGTCTTTGCTGACTGACAGCTGGCTTATGGTACATACTACAGATCATGCTAAGGATTATGGTATATTTTCAGTATTTCAGGTTTTCTTAATGCCTCAATGTTCCATTTTCCCCACACATTTCTGCTTCATTCATTAAAATTCCACTTGTCTGTTAATTTTTTCCCTAGAGAATGGATATACTTTGTGATCATTTGGCTGGAGGGATAATAATGTTTCAGATTTTCCATTTGGCACTCAATAAAATGCCACTGACTGAATGTCACATTATCAACACTGAACCACTTCTATGTATTATGTGTATGAGATGATTTCTGATCAAGATTTGTGTATCTGCTTGTGTGTATGTAGGTAGGAGAGCACAAATTCAGTGCTCACAGAATAGTTCTTGCTGCTTCTATTCCATACTTCCATGCCATGTTCACCAATGACATGGTGGAATGCAAACAGGATGAGATCGTCATGCAGGGCATGGACCCCAGGTGAAGATACAAAACCAATCAACAATCAAGATCTCTAGACATAGTCTTTTTTTTTTGTCAGTAAGTGTATGTTAATACTTTCATCTCTGTTTTGCCTCTAAACAGTGCACTTGAAGCCCTTATAAACTTTGCCTACAATGGACACATAGCCATAGACCAACAGAACGTCCAAGCCCTCCTGATAGGGGCCAGTTTCCTGCAGCTTCAAAATGTCAAAGATGCCTGCTGCTCTTTTCTACAGCAGAGGTACAGATTAAACAAATAACGATTTCTTCATAACATATAATATAGATATTGAAAGGTAATAAAAATATATATATATATATATATATGTATACACACACACACACAGTACTGTTCAAAAGTCTTAGGCACTAAAAAATGCTGTTAAGTGAGGATGCTTTCAAAAATATTGTCATAAATAGATTTTAATTCTCAATTAATTTCTGTTAACTACAACAAATTAATATTTGGTGTGACCACCCTTTGTGTTTTAAACAGCTTTTGTCCTAGGTGTATGTGTGTATATATATATATATATATATATATATATATATATATATATATATATATATATATATATATATATATATATATATATATATATATATAAAAAATATTAGGGGTGTAACGGTACACAAACATGCAGGTTTGGTACAGCGGGGGGAGAAAACTGAACATAAAATTGCTTCTTTTTTATTAAATAGTGGTTTATTGAACAAATTGTCTCTCTTTAAATTCAATTATAATTAACATTTTCTTAAGGATAAAAAAAAATCTATCTCAGCTAATGCTGTTAACTATACAGGGAGCCCTTTTTTGCACATTACTATAATATTAAAGGTTAAAATTAACAACAAAAGACATGTAAATTGCACATAATGCAGGTTTTGCATTAACTTCTAAATCTTATCATAAAATTATTTTTTCAATTATTTTTCTACTCGGATTAATTTTTGAAATATGATCATTTACACAGTTACTGTTAACAAAACAGCATTGCATTAGCACTCTGGTTTGGAAGGGGGGGTTGGCCTGTGACTGACTGTATTCGTCGTCTGACTGTATGCACCGAACCGTGATGCCCGTACCGTGACGGTTTGGGATGAATCACATACATGTACCGTTACACCCCTAATATAAGGATCATGTGACACTGAAGACTGGAATAATGATGCTGAAAATTCAGCTTTGCCATCACAGAAATAAGTTACATTTAAAAATGTATATATTAAACAAACTGTTCTTTTAAATTTTTCAAATATTTCACATTATTATTATTTTACTGTATTTTGATCAAATAAATGACTGCTTTCAAAAACATTAAAAAATTACAGATTATCATTTATTTTATGTACACAAAAATAAACTATTATTTTATATACACATTATTAGGGCTGCACAAAATATCACGATTTATTGCAAATTTTATCGCACACGATTTGGCAAAAGCTGTGATTATTTAATGAGCAGCTTGGCTCTGTGAGTGAGTAGTAACTGCTTCTCCATCTGAAAGCCAGGGGGCGCTCTTGCACAGAAACTCCAAATATGCCCTGCCACAGAAGTAGATAACACATTCCAGGAAATCCTTATGGATGTCATACTATCGCTGTAGCTGAATAAACAGAAGATTGAAACACTTTGATTATACATGACTAATAAAAGCACAACTGCCTTATTCTTTGAAAGAAGCCACATCTCACAGAAAGATGCTCAGCTGTCCTTATGAAGTGAGTTTGGAGTAAAAACATGTTATTAAATGTTGTCTTTTGTTGGACAAGATGTTAATAAATGCTTCTCATGTCTGGAAAGATGTTTGCTTTTTCAAATGTACGTTATAAGCGACTCAAATTTACAGTGCTTTCAGATGTATTAGCATTTGGAGCCATACTTCATTGACAAGCTGTGCATAAAAAACAATTGCAGCCTTTGCGATTTCATAATCGAACTAAGAATAGCATTCAAGCGTGATTTCAATGTTATTTTTCATATTGTGCGATACATCGTGCAGCCCTACACATTATCGCTTATTTTAAACGATAATGTGTATATATATTTGTATAATCAAGTAATGATAGGATCGAATAATTGCAATCAGTCCATTAAGTAATAACTGTGACAGGCCTCTCAGGTTATGGAGTTATAAAGATTATAAAAAGGAGATATGAAAATGATTAATTTAATAAACACAGATCGTTCTAGACTTGCTCCTAATTTACAGGTTGCATCCAAAGAATTGCCTTGGTGTACGGCAGTTCGCAGAGACCATGATGTGCACTACACTTTACGATGCAGCCAACATCTTCGTTCACCAGCACTTTGTGGAGGTGTCTTTGTCCGAGGAGTTCCTGGCCCTTCGGCCGGAGGAGGTGTTTGAGCTTGTGGGCTGCGATGAGCTCAATATCCAAGCAGAGGAGCAGGTCAGATTCTAATGACTAACATAAAGTGACATAATGTTTTCGTTAATGAGACAAAATAAAATGAGAGAGAGCCTGATCCTATTTGTTGTTTGTAGGTGTTTGAAGCCGTGCTTGCTTGGGTGCGACACGCACGTGAAGATCGGGAGCCACGGTTACCGGAGTTACTGTCTAAAACCCGACTGCCTCTATGTCGACCTCAGTTCCTCGCTGACCGAGTCCAACAAGATGAGCTTGTACGCTGCTGCCACAAATGCAGGCAAGTTTCTTTTAGATAACTTATTCCCCATAGATGGACCTTTTGGGCAAACGCACTGTTTCAAATCCAAAATATGATATTTTTGCAGATACAAATTTACATGAAATACATTTTCAATGCAATATCTAAGATTTGTACTTCAAATCAGCAGCGGAAGTTGCGATAATCTGAATGAAATTTCATGAACAAGAAAAAAATGTAGTGCAGGACTTGGTCATTGGAAAATTGAAAAATATATATATATTATTGCATAGATGAAACATAATAAATGCTTCAATATTCCATTAAATAATGGTCCATTTTTATTTCATGATGACTTTAAGGTTTTATTTTATAAGCAATGGGTCATTGACATGATGTGCATATTTATGTGTCCAAGTGAGTTATTTCCTTTTAAAATAATTTGATAAATTCATAACACACATCACTTTATTCTATAAAACCTATTTAGTTTGAATTAATTTTTAGTACATTTAAATAATACATATTATTTTACTGTATGCTTTATCTTAAACCCCCAAAATGTCAGGTGGTGCAACTGTCCGAACAAATGAACAGACTATTAAAGTATTTAAAATGGTGTCTTAATAATAAAAAATTAAAAACTAAATACTATGGGATCATTTCAGGTTAGAAACCTTTCATATAAACAAATTTTATAATAGTAGTTTTAAAGCTGTTGAGATAATTGAAACAGTTTTGTTCAGCAATTTATATATTCTCAAATGCCAGGGAGGCACAACTGCAAACATGGCTCTTTGACAAGGTAATAACAGTAAACATGATAATGCACCATCCAGAGAACCCCAACTGATCCGTGTGGCAGAGTAAAAAGGTTTGTAGATCTCTCAAAAATACTGGTAAAAAACTGCTTATTTCAAGTACGTGTAGGTTGGTACACTTTCCATGTCAGGTGGTACAACTACAGTATATACATACAACTATTTGGTTGTACCGCCTGATGGAAAAACAGTCAAAAAATGAATTTAAAAAAACAAAAATGCATTACATAGTTTTGAAAAGATTTTTGAAGCTTTTTTTGTCAATGACCCAAATGTAAATTATTATTATTAGGTGGCTGGTAGCATTATTTAGTAATACTTTTTGAAAGGATGTGGGGATTCATTATTTTTGGGAATTATTTGTGCATTTGTAAAAGTATCCATGCATGAACATGCATTTGCTTTTACTCTGACAGGGACCTTGTTGATGAGGCGAAAGATTACCATCTGATGCCGGAGCGACGGCCGCACCTCCCAGCCTATAAGACCCGACAGAGATGTTGCACATCCATCGCAGGTTTAATCTATGCAGTCGGGGGCCTCAACAGTGCTGGTACCTCCTTCTTCACACTGTCCTTTTAGAAAACTCATGTTCTAGTTACTGTCAAGTGTCAGTTTTTGATATTGATTCAATGTTTTATGAACAGGTGACTCATTAAATGTCGTGGAGGTATTTGATCCAATTGGAAACTGTTGGGAGCGATGCCAACCTATGAGCACAGCCCGCAGTCGAGTGGGTGTTGCTGTTGTGAACGGGCTGCTTTATGCCATTGGTGGTTATGACGGTCAATCACGGCTTAGAACCGTGGAAGTTTACAACCCAGAAACTGACACGTGGACCAAAGTTGCTAGCATGAATACTCAACGCAGGTAGGAAATTGTGAAATTTTGAGGAAAATACACTGATTAGGCATAACATTATTGACCACTGACAGGTGAAGTGAATAACACTGATTATCTCTTCATAACCTGTTAGTGGGTGGGATATATTAGGCAGCAAGTGAACATTTTGTCCTCAAAGTTGATGTGTTAGATGCAGGAAAAATGGGCAAGCGTAAGGATTTGAGCGAGTTTGGTCCGATCCAACAGATGAGCTACTGTAGCTCAAATTGCTCAAGAAGTTAATGCTGGTTCTGATAGAAAGGTGTCAGAATACACAGTGCATCGCAGTTTGTTGCGTATGGGGCTGCATAGCTGCAGACCAGTCAGGGTGCCCATGCTGACCCTTGTCCACCACCGAAAGCGGCAACAGCATCAGAACTGGACCACGGAGCAATGGAAGAAGGTGGTCTGGTCTGATGAATCACGTTTTCTTTTACATCATGTGGATGGATGGGTGCGTGTGCGTCACTTACCTGGGGAACACATGGCACCAGGATGCACTATGGGAAGAAAGCAAGCCGGCGAAGGCAGTGTGATGCTTTGGGCAATGTTCTGCTGGGAAACCTTGGGTCCGGCCATCCATGTGGATGTTACTTTGACACATATCACCTACTTAAGCATTGTTGCAGACCATGTACACCCTTTCATTGAAACAGTATTCCCTGGTGGCTGTGGCCTCTTTCAGCAGGATAATTCGCCCTGCCACAAAGCAAAAATGGTTCAGGAATGGTTTGAGGAGCACAACATGAGTTTGAGGTGTTGACTTGGCCTACAAATTCCCCAGATCTCAATCCAGTCAAGCATCTGTGGGATGTGCTGAACAAACAAGTCCGATCCATTGAGGCCCCACCTCGAAACTTACAGGACTTAAAGTATCTGCTGCTAATATCTTGGTGCCAGATACCACAGCACACCTTCAGGGGTCTAGTGGAGTCCATGCCTCGATGGGTCACGGCTGTTTTGGCTGCAAATGGGGGACCAACACAATATTAGGAAGGTGGTCATAATGTTATGCCTGATCGGTGTATATTTAATATATTTTATTTGAAAAGCTATTTTGAAGCTAAATTGAAACCGTTTTTGCATATATATATATATAAGTACATGTGATTATATATATCTGATGCTTTTGGTCTTTCTTCTCTTTCTTCTGCATTAGTGCGATGGGAACAGTTGTTGTTGATGGTCATATATATGTCTGTGGTGGATATGATGGCAAGTCCTCTCTAAATTCAGTTGAGTGCTATTCCCCAGAGACTGACAGGTGAGTCCTACATTCTTTAGATAATGTTTAGAAAATGATTTGGATTAATGTAGGGCTGTCACTTGATTAATTTGTAAATCAAGTAATCAGCATTTTAAGGAATGGAAAATATTTTGTTGAAAAAAAAAAAAAAAAAACTAAAGAGGCCTTTAAATTACATATAACTATGTGACAAAAATATTATTTTTATTACTTAGTAATACTACTAAAATACATAATGTTATAGTATATGTGTGCCCATCAAGGCTGTATTATATTTAAAAAAAGACTAATAATATTTTTTAAAAATTAAAATTTACATTAAAAAATACAACCAAAAATTATTCAGACATTTTTGATATATTTTTACTAGTGGGTGCAGGACACTATAGTTCATTTATGTAAGTGAGCATAGCAAAATAAAGTAAATGTGACATATTATACCCAAAAATTCTTCATACAGTGGACTACCAGTAAAACTGAAAAAAATTTGGAACCAAAAGATTATTCAGACACTTTGACCTGACCATGTTTTGCTTAATTGTTATCTGACATAATTAAGATTATTTTTTTCTGACACAGTTTAACGCAGAGATCTTGTCATATTTTATTACCATTTTTTTAAAACTATAGTGAATAAACTGTAATAATGAATCAAATGTTCAAGGTGTCTGAATAAATTTTGGTTTGACTGTATTTTTTGAAATCATGGTTTTAATTTAAATTTTCATTTATTAATATAATAATATTTTATGTTTAAAATAGCAAATTAATGTCATTAATATTATTTGTTCTATTAATTATAATTTGTTTCTTTGTTCTTCATTTTATTACTGGCTGATTATTTGAATAATTACTTGAAGCAGGGTTTACTTATTACATCACATGTTTATTTTCATAATTTAATTTAATATATTAATACTTAATGTAAATTAAAGATGTGTTCAGTAGCAGCGTTTGCTCTGGTTCTTTGGAATCAGAATGTGTCTGATTTTGTGTGTTTTCTGCAACCAGATGGACAATAGTGACAGAAATGAGCGCAAGCCGCAGTGCTGCTGGTGTTACGGTGTTTGAAGGCAGAATATATGTTTCAGGTGGTCATGATGGTCTACAGATCTTCAACACGGTAAGTGAACATCATAATTCTATTGACAGGATGTAAGTTACAAAATACAACAGTATGTTAAAAGAAAACTCCTTGTTGTTTCATGTCTCTGCCACTAGGTGGAGTACTATAACCAGCATACAGCATTATGGCACCCTGTTGCTCCCATGATAAACAAGCGCTGTCGGCATGGTGCTGCAGCCGTGGGCAGCAATCTGTATGTGGCAGGAGGTTATGACGGCTCTGCGTTCCTTAGTGGAGCAGAGGTTTACAGCTCAATAACAGATCAGTGGAGCCACCTAGTGGCCATGAACACTCGACGCAGCCGCATTTCTCTAGTGGCCAACTGCGGTCGACTCTATGCAGTGGGAGGTTATGATGGACAGTCCAATCTCAGCTCTTTGGAAATGTACGACCCAGAAATTAACCGCTGGACGTTTATGGCACCAATGGTTTGCCATGAGGGTGGGGTAGGGGTAGGCTGTATACCCTTACAGCCCACTTAACGCCACAGTCTCCCTCAGCCCAAAAAAAAAAAAAAAATGTTTTGTACTGAGTAATCTAACAAAATGCACTCATGATCCTTGCTTCACATGTTTGCATCAGAGGTACCATTATTCAGGCTTTTATTCTTAGAAAAGCCTAACGCAGATATGCCAGTACACCTTTAATGGTGACATAATCCTGTTCTGTTCTTTTGACGACCAAATGTAGAATTCGTACATGCATTCAAAGACATTCACAACATTTGGGCCACACGTCTGCTAAAAAACGCACTTTTGCACTGTTAACAGATAGCGTGTATTGTGGGCCCATTTAAGCATCAGTTGTTAGATAACATCATCATGTACACATATAAATTTGTCATTTTTATTCCTCTAAACTGGAAGCCAACTTAGATTTCTAGACAGGTGAAAGTTAACCACTGTTAACCCATGCCATAATTGGGAGAGTATAATCAAGTAGGTATGATTAATGAGGATAAAGCCGTTTTTAATTCTATTTTATCAAGGTTTTTCGTATTTAGAAGTACTAATCGTATTTTATTTGGGATATTGCTCATAATGAATGTTGCTGTTTTGCAGATCATGATGGAAATTTAATGTGAGCGAATGACCGCTTATGTGTCTGTGCAAAACATCTGCTAGATGTGCCATGACTTTCCACTTTACATGAGAATATGTTTTGATTTCACCATTTTATTGACTTGAATTCTCCTAAATTTGAAAGAAAACAGGTTTTTAGTGTGTAGATCTTGTCGATTTTGGGATTGCCGATCACCAGCTCTGTGTACTGGATGGATGGGTTGTGATGTACCCATCTAATCCCATTTCTTTTTAATTTTCTCTCATATTTGAGTATCAGCACACATACCAAAAAAAGGGAGCGTGAAATTGACATTAACTGACAAAGTTAGAGAGGACTCGTGTCAGATATGTGCTTTCTGGATTATTCACTATGTTGAAGTTTGAGTGTTAGACATTTAAATAGAACGTTCCCTCGTGCTTTGTGCAAAAAAATGTCCAAATTATGGTTTATGACTGTATAGACGTATACATTTTTAACTTGATGCTTTTAATTTTAAATAACACATCTGAAATTAGGATTACTGACTGTGAATTTTTAACACGGTTTATATTTTCTTTCTCATATTACCAATACTGCATTTCTCTGCTGATTTTATTTTGATTTATTTTGTATTAACTTCCAATTGTGATGCAGTATTTCTACTTTTAATTTATTATTAGCTGTAATCGTTCTTCTTTTTGTAGCATTGCACATTGTAGTTTATAAGTCACAAATGCAAATCAAGTTTACGTTTTACAGAAATCTAATATATATATATATATGAATCACATTTTCTGTATGTGTTTGAATATATTCCTCAGCTACCTCCGTATGAGATGGGAGAGCTCAACAGGGACAAATATCGAGTCGGTCGCCCTGGTGTCTTTTAAAAACATTTCCATTTAACCTGAAGGAATGGCATTAACTGAGATCTTTTGTGTGGGACTAAAACATTCTTTTTCACATAATTCCTAAATGTCTTAAATAAACATTGATTTTATGGACACAATGCCGCCCTGTGCCGTAATTTTCCCTGTGACGCACAACAACTTTGGGTCACACCCTTTGAGTGGTGTTTTAATTGAACAGACGTGTGCCTGTTCACTGTTGGTATGAGAGTGAAGGATGACTGGGAACATGCAAAGAGCCCTGTTGGTGGTGTTGCTGCTCATCTCTGTGCTGAACTTCTCAGCTGCTTTTCCCATGGAGCCACTTCAGAAGGTATATTTAAGAATCTTCTTTTTAAATGGGAAAACGTATAATTAAAACTGGTTATATTGAAAAGAATAACAATAACTGATGCTATGCATTTGTTGTTCACAGACACCTCTACTGGTCCAACCATCAGATCCACAGCTGTCAGAAAGTGTGACACTAGGAAACTCACAGGTGAGAACTGTGTTTTGTGATGTGACACAATCAGACCTATCTGTTCATATGTAGAATATTACAGCTGTGCTGATGTTCATAGGACGTGAGGGTCAGCAGTCTTGGATTCCGTCTGAAAAGAGCGAATTCTGCTAACACAAAGAAACCAGCCCGTTACTGTGCTGGATGCTTCTCAGTTATTGGAGACCCAACGAGACCGGAGAAATGAAATCTGCTATATCCAAATTCATGTATACCTGCATAGTTCATATACCTAAACATGAATAACATCCAGTTTCTGTGGGAAAGGATAACTTGTTTTTAATCTCTTTATACACCTATATTTTAGTATGCTATGTTAGACTGTCATTTCTTAAAATTTTGCATTAATTTGCACTTTTTTTTCATATAAAACATTCAATACGTTTTAAGTAAGCTACTTAAAGTAGTGCAAATGCGGGGCTGTTTTTCTTGGTTGCCTATTTGTACTAGAAATGTCAGTCAGCTATTGTCTTTTGTTATAGCTTTGCGTTTTTCCCCATGCATGCAGTAAACTTGTTATTTGAGGATTTCCTAAACAAAGAAATGATAGTTCAGAACGATAACATGGATTTGAAGTAACGTCTAAGTGGCTGTTTCATAGACGTGTCATTATAACCACAAGGTGTCATTATCGTGTTAAGGAGCTTCAGTTTTGACCATAGTCAATTATTCAGATTTCCCACACTGTCATTTATGGCTTTGGTACTCGTGGGAGTAAAACAGAATATAGGAATATCAGAATATGGAATCATAGAGGCTAGAAAAGCCACTGGAGAGAGTTTGTATATAAAATCTTCAGCTAAATGCTAAATAAAAATGAATTGAAGTCAATGTTTCATGAGTGCATCTTCAATTTGTCTTATATTTTATTTATTTCTTAACCTGCACAGCAATCATGTAGTCTATAGATGCTGAAAAATACAAGTGAGGAGAAATAAATGAAAATCAAGATTTTTGCAAAAAAAATAATGAAATATTTCATTCATTCTTTCCTTCTTCTGGGGCACCAGGAGCGTCAGAACCTGACAGAGGACATCAAAATGTTTTTTTTTTTTTTAATCTCCAAAAAGTCTCATCTTTTCATATTTTCTACAAAACGTCATTACTGTTAAAGGATTAGTTCACTTTCAAATGAAAATTACCCCAAGCTTTACTCGCCCTCAAGCCATCCTAGGTGTATATGACTTTCTTCTTTCTTATGAACACAATCTGAGGTATATTAATAAATATCCTGATGCATCAGAGCTTTATAATGCCAGTGAACAGGACCAACGAGTATAAAACTCAAAGTGAAAACTCCATCCAAAGTGAAACGTACTCCACATGGCTCCGGGGGGTTAATAAAGGACTTCTGAAGTGAAGCGATGCGTTTGTGTAAGAAAAATATCCATATTTAACAAGTTAAAGTAAAATATCTAGCTTCCGCATTCAACTTACGAAAAAAGATTAACTAACGTGATGTCAGTTACGCTTTCTTCCTAAGTTGAATACGGAAGGCGGTATGGCGGAAGCTAGATATTTTACTTTATAACTTCTTAAATATGTTTTTTTTTTTTTTACACAAACGCTTTGCTTCAGAAGTCCTTTATTAACCCCCCGGAGCCGTGTGGAGTACGTTTCGCTTTGGATGGATGCACTTTCTTCAGCTTTATACTCGTTGGTCCTGTTCACTGCCATTCTAAAGCTCAGATGCACCAGAATATTTATTAATATAACTCAGATTGTGTTCATCAGAGAGAAGAAAGTCATATACACCTAGGATGGCTTGAGGGTGAGGAAAGCTTGGGGTAATTTTAATTTGAAAGTGAACTAATCCTTTCAGCTTAATATTCACAAAACTCAAATGCTGGGTTTGTCCATATTTTACCTCGGGCGGTACAGTGGAACACTAACAGGTTAAACATATCAATAAATGTTAATTTCCAACCTACTTTGAGTTCATTTTAGGCAAGCAATATAGTAATTTTTAAATAATAGTTGAGTTAAATAAAACTATCCACCAGGTTGCATCAACCCAATGATTTTTCTTTTTTTTTTTTTTACCCAGCATTTTTGGAGTGTACAGTCAGATCATTTATTAACTATATTTTGTATATAAAATATATTCCATTGAAACAGTACCTTCTGTCTGTGGACAGCTTTGTGGTTCAGATGTGGGATCAATTCGTCCCTCAGGTACTGAAGAACCACCGGGGAACCTACAGTATACGCACAGAAAACATTGTGGTTACATTCAATATCCCCTGAGAGACCTGTCTGGGATCACAGAAACTGAA
Source organism: Hypophthalmichthys molitrix (assembly GCA_037950675.1). NCBI lineage: Eukaryota > Metazoa > Chordata > Actinopteri > Cypriniformes > Xenocyprididae > Hypophthalmichthys > Hypophthalmichthys molitrix. The sequence goes on from CM075493.1 coordinate 28,736,425, forward strand.
ACTAAAAAAGGGTTACTGAGAATTTAAGATTTTTAAAGGAACAAGGAAGAAGATTGAGTGAAGACTACAGGCCTTGTCCTCCTGTCATAAGCAGATTGAAAATGAACCTCACGTTGAGGAGTAGAATCTGCTCTCCTCTCCGTCCAGGATTCCGTGATATGTTCCGATCTCCAGCTCCAGCTTCTTCCTGTTGTTGAGCAAGGTTTCATAGTCCCGACTCTGCTGCTCAATGTCCCCACGGACGTCTGTGAGCTCGGCCTCCAGCTTTCCGATAACAGAGCCCAGATTTTGGAGCTCAATGTCATGCCAGTGTTTAGCATCTTTGAGGGCGTTCTCCAGGCCTCGTTTCTGCAGGAATCATAAATAGTTCAGTGAATTGAATATTGTTGTGCTTTATGATTTTTGCATCACACTTTGAGAAGGTTGTCCTACCAGAGCTCTAATAGACTCAGTCTCGGCCTGCAGACTCTGAATCTTGCACCCGGCATCACTGCATTCTGTCTTCAGACTCTCAAGCTCCTCTTCTTCTTGACTCAGCTTACTGTTCACACTGCCAGCCTGCTGTACAATCACACAGAGGGGTTTTCAGCTTATGACAGGGATAATGTTTGGTCAGTTGGTCATTAACGCAAAATAAATCCCAACAAGGTGATCAGGACCCTAATGTGGTCCTGAATGAAATATTAATTTGAGTTGAAATGAACTGTAACACTTTTTAAATAAAGTTTTGTTTGGTTACGTTTATAGAAAGAAAACTAATTGTTGTTATATAGCTCAACACGTTTAGTCTTATTGTTTAAATCTAATTTTCTTGATTTTTTGCGAGTACCATACTTTACCATGCCTCAGAGAAAAACACTATTTTGTCAAGTAGCTAACATACAATAATCAGATGCAGCTTTATTTATAGTAACAGTAATACAGCATTTTCTCTATCATACAGTACGTTTTAACATCAACATTTATTAATATGATATTCTAAAATCGATCTATGTTACTGCAGTGTGTCTCAAACAAGTGTCTCAGAGCAGCCGCCGAGCGAATATACCAAATAACATAATTTTCAAATGTATCTAATATGATAAACAGAGCTGCGTTACCTCATACTCATGACCGGAAAAACGGAATCGGCGCCGGCAACTGTGTCATAATAAAAGTTCCGCTGCTTGTGAGGCGTGTGTTGCGCAATCGCTCCAGCGGCCTCGTTCAGCTCCAACATCACTCGGTCCTGCTCTGCTTCATACTACAGCAACGTTAATAATCGCATCCATGAACATGATTTCTTCCCGAGTCCTATCCCTATTTTTTTGCACCAGTTGTGAAGTGAAGACCACATGTCCCAAGATTCCACGCTCAAACTTGCCGTCATCAAGCTACGCCTTTGTTTAGAATAGGCCTCTAGCGACCTCTAGCAGACAGAAATCTTACATATTGCACCTTTAATATATGTAACAAATTGTAATCAGTTACTGATTCCAAATTACATGACAAAAATTGTAGTTAGTAACGTAATCCATTACATTACACATTTAAGGTAATGTAATCTGACTACTTTTTGATTACTTCTGACCTAACTCGTTTATCATATTGACTTGAATAGGATAATCTTGTACCATATTGATACAAATTAACAAAGAAAAAGAAAATATATTCCATTCTTTATCAACAACTTGAAGTGCATTAAATATTACATTAAGTGAGGGTTTCTCAGACTGGGGCTTGTGAAGGAACTGGAGGGATTTAGTGAGTTTAATGAAAAGCTTTTACGTAATTAAATCATGAAATCAAAAATCAAAACACATACTAAAAAAGAAAAAAATATATTTTGTTACATGAAGTGACTTTTAACTGCCATCAGAGAACCATGAACTTAATTTTATTTATTTATTTATTTAATTTTATTATTGGCCTAACTTATTAACTTAAAATATCCGGAGGTTCAGCTGACAAAAAAGTTGGGGAATCCCTGCATTGCATGTAAATATGAAATGACGTTTCGCTTTGGATGGATGCACTTTCTTGAGCTTTATACCCGTTGGTCCCGCTCACTGCCATTATAAAGCTCAAATGCATCAGGATATTTATTAATATTTCTGCAATTGTGTTCATCAGAAAGAAGAAAGTCATATACACCTAGGATGGCTTGAGGGTGAGTAAAGCTTGGGGTAATTTTCATTTGAAAGTGAACTAATCTTTTAATTTTTGGAATCTGATTACGTAATCCAGATTACATGTAATCAGTTACTACCCAGCACTATATATACAGTATGCATGATTCACATTCTATGGTTTACCTTGCACTCGAGGTAGGCATCAGTCTCAACACGGTTCTTCTCAATGACCTTCTCCCAGTGAGAACGGATGAAAGCCAGAATCTGGTCCAGGCTGGTCTCAGTGGGAGCATCCGGCTCATCAACCTCATGCCCGGATATCTGCTTATAGAGCACTCTAACATCCTGAAGAAGAGCAAAAGAAGATCCTAATTTAACACCGAAACTCAAAGAGAATTCTATCATTGATCAGGTCTTATTTCACCTCCATGTGACTCTGCTCCAGATTCATCAGCTCATTCTTCATACTGTCAATCTCATTCTCCAGGTCCATCCTAGTCAGGTTTGCATCATCGATGACTTTGTACAGAGAGTTAATCTCCTCCTCCACTGCTTTACGAAAAGGCTGCTCATTCTCGTACCTACACAATCGTGCATAAAAACACACTATAGACCATTTGCTGGAAATCTGTTGATGTAGAGCAGGAGTGTCCAATCCTGGAGGGCCACTGTCCTGCAAAGTTTAGCTCCAACCTCAATTAAACACACCTGAACCAGCTAATCAAGGTCTTAGGCATACTAGAAACTTCCAGACAGGTGTGTTGAGGCAGGTTGGAGCTAAACTCTGCAGGACAGTGACCAAGTTTGGACACCCCTGTCCAAATGCTAGATAAATGCTAGTGCGATCGAAATCTGTTTCTCTGTTTTATTCAATGAAGCACACTCACACCTGTCTTTGAAGTCCTCTGCAGTGGCTTGAACATTCTCAGTCAGAAGCATAAGTCGAGCATTGTCCAGGATATTGTCACTGACCTTATAGAAAGCAAGATGTTAGCATGTACACCAGTAAGTATAAGCATCTTTTTATTTCCTCAGTACTAGGAGGTAGGTTCATTAAAAAACAAAACAAGTATCAATTTAAATGATTTGAAAGGTTTTAAGGATATTTAGATATCTCCACTGAAAAACCTTTTAATAAATTGTTTTGGCTTTTTGACCTCTATGCTTGAAGCATAAATTCCAACCCTGTCAAACATCCTCCTACCTGTAAATAAACATCCTCCCAGTCTTGTTTTAAGCCGGTCCATGTCCCGGCGCTGATGGCTTTCCTTTCCAAGCAGTGCCTGATCTGTTCCTCCAGTTGTTGGTTGAGTTGCTCCAGAGCTTGAACTTTATCGCGATACTCCAGCAGGCAGGTGTTAAGGCTTTCGAAGCTATGCTGGTGACCTCGATCCCCGGGCTGGGTCACCACAGGAAAGGTGGTGCTTCTAAGGCCCTGCATAAACACGCTGCTGATGCCCAGAGCTCTGCGGGACACGCGTGCACCCAGGCTGCTGGTACCTCCGGTGGAAGCCATGCCTACAAACACTCCCCGAGGCGCAGAGGTCCCTGCTCCACTCATGCGGCCCACACCGCCTGGCCGCTCCGCAGCAGCCTGGCCCAGGAAGGAGGATCGGCGTCGTGGCAGAGGCATTCCTGTCCTGATGCTTTTTAAGTGACTATGCCACTAGTAGTCCATAGACAATGCAAGAGTAAATATCCACTAACCTCCCCTCAGCTAAACGGCAACAGCTACCAGCTCATGCCTCTTTATGGTGGCCTGGCCTTCTGGAAAGCAGGCTCTTTGTTTTAATACTATTGTGACAGAGACCTGGTGATGCTGGTCACTCTCTTTGTTCATTACCGCTAGGCAGTTTTCAGCTGTCTCAGCACAGTGGTCTTCTCAGGAAAGCTCTATGGACCAATCCAGGTCCCCCTCTCATCAGTATGTATGACTGTGTTTGACAATGACAGTGGGGAAACTAAACTATCATCACAAGAGAGAGATACGAGAAGTTTTAACGAGATACAGAATCATCTCCTATAAATAAAGAGTGGTAAACATGAAAAAAAAAAAACAGAAAGATGCTTCACAAGATGATTTTGCATTTGATAAACAATCTTTACCGCATCTTCCTGTTTGCAGGTGTCAGCTATTCAACCATAATCAGAACAGAGAAGTCAGAAAAACATTCTTTTCCCATGAGAAAGTAACATGGTTTTATTTACATGTATCTTTTTTAATCACAGGTACTGAGGGAAAAAAGTGCATTTATATGGTCAATGAGGCTACAAACAGCATGTGGTTGGCCCATGATTTTCTGGCCACAATCATGAGGAAGTAACAATAGCAACACTCCCTGTACGGAATCTTCCCCTTCAGTTTTTATTTATCTGTGTCTTTTTAATCACAGATACTCAGAAAAAACTTGCTGATTGATTCATTGAGGACCAATGAATCAATTGATTCATGCAGGAACGGTGAACAAGTGAATCATTAATTCAATTTCAACCGATTAGTTCGTCCAGAAACAGCTTTTCACTCAGCAACGTCACATGTCGTGTTGCCATCACTTCTGTGGTTTTCATTTATCAAACCATGTTTGCTGGCGGAGGCCAAAAATAGACATAGTAACTGATTATATTTTATCTGAAATGTATGTTTCTCAATATTAAGTTCTTTATTGAACTGCTGTATAGCAATATCATGCTCACAATCCTATTAAACATGGAAACTGTATGGCACACCAGGACACTAATCTGCACAATAAATGTTCATATGCACGGTTTTTGTTAAGCCAGTTTGGGCATTTCTGGTGAACTGTTTAGCTGATTATTCTGTACTCACTGTACATCGACACAAAACCATCAATGGTTGACTTTTTAGTGTTGTATTTATATTTTAATGAATTAACACACTTGCCAACTTTGCTGATAAACCAGTTTTATTGATTGCAATAAAGACAAAGCTATTGGGAATGTTTGAATAAGAAACGCGGCAAGATTTTTTCCAGCACTTCAAATGTTATTTTTAATGTGATGACCACAAACATTATTTGTTCATCCTTCTAAAATTGTCCTCATTTGTAAAAACTGAACTTTTCAAGATGTAGGAAATCCAACATTTGATAGAAAATGCTTTTATTTAAAAAATAAAAAAAGACATTATTACCACAATAACCAGCAGGTGGAGGCAGAATAGCATTTATTTGCGCATATTAGCCATTTCCTGTAATAGTTTTTCACTCAGTTTCGCTTTTGAATAAATATTAAACATTATAAAATCACTAGGTTTAAAAATTTTGTCAAGGTGATGTATGAAGTACTCACAAAATCTCATGAAAAACAATAACTTTTCTTGTGAATGAAGTACACAGAAAGCGATCACCGCTCTTTCCCTCTGTAATCACAGAAGCTGTCAGTCAGTGCAGCACAAGCACATTTTATTCAATTAATCTAACTAAAGTGCACAATAATAATGTTTGACGCTTGAAAGTGTGAAAACTGATGGTCGAATTGAATTTAGCCGAGAAGGAACACTGAGGTACCTCTTTATTTATTTATTTTTTTATGTCGTCTTACGTTTGAATAACTAAATTAATGCTAGGCCTGACTATTTAAGTGACTTTATTCTATAAGTATTGGGCTACACACTTTTGATGCTTAACACACCAACAAGTGACATTTCACCGGATGTTTTCCAGCTGGCTTATATTATTGCGGAAGTTCTAAAGAACGCTCCGTGCATGTAGTCCTTTAGCCTAGCTATGAGATGGAATTATCAATTTGTGTGATGTTGATGATTTGGCAGTCTTTATCTTTGGCCTATTAACCTCACATGACAAGATCTGCAGAAACTGGTGCTGTAGGGCCCAGAGAGAATCCAATTCATAACTAGGCCTAACTGTGACTGTTTACTGAAGAGGCCTGAGGCTTAGTTACAGCTGCAACATTAACGTTACATAAGAGATTATGCTTCTATCTATCTGTCTTTCTGTTTTTTTTGTCTTGTTTGAAAACATTTATGTAAATTCTGGGGCTTTCAGGACTTACTATATGAAACTGAAAATGTATGAAAAAAAAAACACCAACATTTTAGTGTGTAAGCCACATTCAACTTTAGTTTCGCAATTGTTTCTCACAGCAAAGATCTCTTAGATTATCCTGCTTAAAGGGGCCTTTTGAACCAGTAAGATACACCACATACATTTGATGTACTTTTTGACTTCCTGCCAAGTTCATCACCAGAGTTCTGCTGGTTATTTCAGCATTATAAATAAATCTATTGTTATATGCAAATAAAGAAGGATTAACCTAACCTATGAATTTATCCTTTGCAATAAACCCCAAGTATCAGAATAATCAGTAATGGAATAAACCCTCTTCCTATTCTAAATAACCCTGGGAGAAGTGCATAAAGCTCTTCAGACTGTTCTGGCGTTCAAAGAAATGAAAAAGAGTCACATTGTTTTCCACTGAACCAGACAATTCCTCTTCTATGATAGCAGAACAACAGGGTGTGATTTCCCCTTCCCTTTCTCCATCATTTATTTTTGAGGGGATTTTATAATCGATACTCATGCCTGATTCTGCATCTTTACATCCAGGCATCCTGATCTAGTATTGAATGATTTTATTTTCACATTCTTTACAACAATTGAGTTGTCTTTACAGTGGCCTTTTTTTTTTTTTTTTTTTTAGATTAAATTTATATTTTTCTAAAGTGAAACACAGATGTGACAGCTGACTATAATTATGCCATGGACATGCCTTGAATTTGCAAAATGAGTGAAGGTATGCTTCACCTGGCATCCGAACAGGCTCAAACCTATCAGTAGAGTCTGCCCTTGAGCACAGCATAGACTTTCAAGACTAGCAGATGTCTGTCAGATTCCACCTTTTATTAATGTCACTGATACCAAGCGCTGACCTTATGTAAGAGATCTGTGCTAATAATTACATAAAGGCTGGAGTTGACAAAATTCACAGAAAATAGTGTTTGATGGGCAATTTTTTATTTTATTATAGCTACAGACTATGATTGCATTCAGTCAGTGGATCAAACATGCTTTATATACTGAGCCAATTTTAGAACACATATTGTTTTAATTTCTCATGCATCTCCTAGCAGCAAGGTTCGTGCTTCGGTGTGAGCTTGTTTTCTTCGGAACGCTGTGAGAGTCTGGTAGTGTGTGGGTTCTAAAAAGAACCATTGACCAGTCTAAAGTAGCAATGTAATCTGATTAAAGTTAATTAAATATGTATGCAAACAACATGTATATCAATAATATTTTCTCTTATAAAGTAGATGTTTTACCAGTGCTTTATTCTTTTTGTAGGGCTCTTAAAAGCATGAAATTGTATATTTATTTTATAATTTTATTTAAATTATATTTAATTAATTTATATTTTCTCTTGTCTGTTGCCTTTGACATCACAGCTCAGAATATTTGCTAATGGAGAGTATTTGGGACTATTATAGTATTTAATATTTTTTATTTTGAATTAGCTTTTTTTTTTTTTTTCATTTTAATTTAAGATTAAGTTTTAGTAATTTTGTTGTGCTTTTGGCATTTTTATGAGTTTTTTATTTATCTTTAATTTATTTATTTTAGTAATTTTAGTACTTCAACTTAAGGCAACATTTCTAACTTTTTAAAAAGTTTTACATATATTCATATTTATTTTATTTTATTTCAGCTTTAATTTAATTAACAAAAAGTTTTTTAGTAGTTTTAGTTAAAGGATTAGTTCACTTTCAAACGAAAATTACCCAAGCTTTACTCACCCTCAAGCCATCCTAGGTGTATATGACTTTCTTCTCTCTGATGAACACAATCTGAGGTATATTAATAAATATCCTGACGCATCCGAGCTTTATAATGGCAGTGAGCGGGACCAACGAGTAGAAAGCTGAAGAAAGTACATCCATCCAAAGCAAAACGTACTCCCCACGGCTCCAAGGGGTTAATAAAGGCCTTCTGAAGCGAAGCGATGCGTTTGTGTGTAAGAAAATTATCCATATTTAACAAGTTATGAAGTAAAATATCTAGCCTCCGTATTCACCTTGCAAAGAAAGTGTAATGCCTCTTGCAGTTCAAAACGCTTACACTACGTCCTACGCCTTCCGTATTCAACCTATGAAAAAAGCTTAATTGACGTGACGTCAGTTACGCTTTCTTCCTAAGTTGAATACGGAAGGCGGTCTGCTGGAAGCTAAATATTTTACTTTATAACTTGTTAAATATGGATATTTTTCTTACACAAATGCATCGCTTCACTTCAGAAGGCCTTTTTTAATCCCCCGGAGCCGTGTGGAGTACGTTTATGATGGATGGATGTACATTCTTCAGCTTTCTACTCGTTGGTCCCGCTCACTGCCATTATAAAGCTCGGATGCGTCAGGATATTTATTAATATACCTCAGATTGTGTTCATCAGAAAGAAGAAAGTCATATACACCTAGGATGGCTTGAGGGTGAGTAAAGCTTGGGGTAATTTTCATTTGAAAGTGAACTAATCCTTAGTTGTTTTTGCATTTCAGTTTAGTGATGCTAGTTGCACAGAAAGGTCTTGAGTCATTCAAAAGAGAATAAGGCCATTTCAAAGTTCTGAGTTTTAGGGGTGATATTCATCTTTCAGCTTTCACTGCAAATTTAGTATGAAGGCCCATCCTAGAAGGAAAATGTGCCTGCAGGTGAGAATATTTTGAGATTTAACAGACAACCGACGCCATACCTTCCCACTGCGACAAGTTACAGCTTATTCTTTCTATAGAGTGTCTTTTTTTGCACTGCCCTCCCTCACTTAAGTGTATTTAAACGGCGAGCATTAGTCTCTCGCTCTGCCTGCACTCTCTGCTCGGTTCAGACTCTGATCCTTCAGTACTCATCCATAGCTGTTCATCATGTCTTTGTCTATTTCCTTGGCCTCTTCCAGGATGTCTGGGGGATACGGAGGCTTTGGTGCAAGTAGTGGAGCAAGATTGGGTCTGGGGCTAGGGGGTGGTGCTGGTTTAGGTGGAGGTCTTGGCCTGGGAGGAGGACTGGGCTTTGGAGCCGGTGGAGGTCTTGGCCTGGGAGGAGGACTGGGCTTTGGAGCTGGTGGAGGTCTTGGCCTTGGTGGAGGTGCTGGAGCTGGTGCAGGATTGGCACTCGGAGGTGGTGGTGGTGCACTGGTTGCCAGTCCTGCATTCGCAATGGGTCGCGCCATTGCTGCAGGTGGACTCGGTGCAAGTGCCGCGCTCGCCTCCGGTCCAGCATCAGGCTCTGCCATGGCCCCAATACTTTCCAGAGCAGCTGAGAAGCACACACTCTCTGGGCTGAATGACCGCTTTTCCACATACATGGCCAAAGTACGGGCGCTGCAGCAGGAGAACGCAGCTCTGGAGGCCAAGCTGTCCCAGCTGACTGGGGGGACGGATGTGTCCCAAGAGTCATCTGTGACTGCCACGGTGGAGTATGAGGCCCAGCTGAGCGAATATCGCAGCACATTGGAAATTCTCACCATTGACACTGTCAAACTGGAGATCGAGCTGGACAATGTCCGTGGAACTGCCCATGAGCTGAAGGCTAAGTGAGTGTTTCCTTTTTCAATGACATTTAATCGCACAGATGTTTTTTTAATGCTTAATGTTATTCATACAGTTGAAATATACAGCATATTGTCAATAAATAACATTGTTCTTTTTTGGATCTTCATTAAGGCTTGACTTTGAACAAGGAGTGAAGTTTCAGCTTGAGTCTGATATTGCTGCAATGAAAAAGGTGAGCAGGATGACATTCAGTCATAGAATGTATATTGAAACTGATCTGTTATTGACTTAACATTTAACTTGCTGTTCGTAGACAGCAAAAATTTTGACCACACATGCCTGTATCCCTTTTCAGGACATTGAATTGGCCTCTGACTTAAGAATTGATTTGGATGCCAAATTCTCCAGCCTGAAAAATGAACTGGACTTTGTCAGCAAAACACAAGAGGAGGTAGATTTCCGTCAATTAAAATCTGAAATGCATATACATGCATGAAGTATTCAAGATAATGTATTTATTTTTATTTCAAAAAAGCCTCTTGATCCTTCAGAAATCATTCTGATATGCTAATTTGTTTCTCAAGAAACATTTCTTGTTAATATCAGTTGAAAATAGTTGTGCTGCTTAATATTTTTTGTGGAAACCTCAATACATATTTTTCAGGAACCTTTAAACAAATAGAAAGCTTGAAAGAACAGCATTTATTTGAAATAAAAATCTTTTGTAACAATGTAAAAGACTTTTTAACGCATTAATTTTATGCATCCTAGCTAAATACAAGTATTAATTTCTCTCTCTGGGTTATGTTTATCACTGTAGGAATTGTCATCTTTGCAGTCTAAACTGGGCACAACAACAATGGATACTTCAGTCTCAATGATTGAAGTAGACACTGGGAAGTCCTTTGAAATCTCTGTAGCACTCAACAAGATGCGAATGGAATATGAGAAATCTGTGCAGCAACACAGAGAGGAGGCTGAGGCTTACTACAAACTCAAGGTCAGCACACAACACAAGAAGTGCTCACGTTGTCTAAATGTTTCGATAATTTTTTGGCATTCCAACTAATAGATCTTATACTATATACTCATGAATCTAGATGGATGAGATGCAGACGACCAATGCCAAAAATACAGAAGCTGTATCATCAACTAAAGTTGAGATCACAGCAGCCAGGAAAGAGCTGCAGACGCTGAATTTAGAGCTGCAAGGGCTTGTGGCTGCGGTAAGTGTTAGACTTATTAAATTATGCACTTTCAGTACAAAAATAAAGAATGTGGGATGTTGGCCAAAGCGATGAAAAGAAGTGCAATTTAATCAACCAATGAGCATGAGTAAGGTATTCTTAGGGGTGTATAGACAGTAAACAGTAGCAGGTGCCTTGAGAAACAAGGTTTGTCAGCAATGTGAAATGCTTCAGCGCAGGTTCCCAGCATATAATAAACATCTCTTGAATAAATCACAGCTGTCTGGGACAGGAAACAGATGACATAGGAAGTGGTTTATCGATCTCAGCCGTTTTGAATTGGCAGCAAAAGCCCCAATGCCACAAGTGAAGTTGCAATGCTGCAAAAGAACCAGTTTCCCAAACAACTCAGACGCTTGAAGAGTTCTGACATCATTTACAATAAATTTGATATCTGAGAACATGAGATATCAAAATGTGCTGAACAATTAGGTGTTTTTGGGCTCTTATAGCTGTATGGTAAAGTTATTCTATGAAAAGACAATGAAACCATTCTGAAAAAAAGAAAAAAAACATTAAAGCCCATTCACACCAAGGACGATAACTATAATGATAACAAATTAAACTAAATTAAAACTATAAAGTTTTAATTATTTTTCTAATTCTGTGAGAATAGTGGAGTCCACCACACATAACTTTATCAATAACGAGGAACGATATCAGTGGAATCACTTTCAGAGCATTTTTTCACAGCTGATAAACAAAACCATCAAAACCATTGACAGCCAAACAGAATTGAGCATTTAAAGCAACAGACAAAAAAAACTGCAACTTACACATATGATAAACAACATGTTATCTTCCGTTGGTGTGGAGGATAATATTCTTTATAAGTTATCATTCTTGTGAACAGGCTTTTAGGCCCCGTTTACACTAATGCGTTTTCTTTTTAAAATGCATAAGTTTTGCCACGTCATTTACACTACGCCGGCATTTTCGAACCTCGAAAAGACTTTCGAAAACCCTGCAGACCCCGTTTTAGGGTAGCCTACGTTTACATGACAACGATATGCTTAAAACAGAAAAGTTTTTCCTTTGAGTTTTCCCCGTACAGACGATACCAGTGTCAAAACGATCCCCATTCATGCGAATACGTGAAAGTGACTAAAAACGCTGTATTCTGCTGGCAGGCCATTAGATGGCGTTGAAACACTATAGACCAGTGCTTCCCAAACTGTAGGCCGCGGCCCCCCGTGGGTAGGCTTAAATCATGGCTTAAATCAAGATATTAAAATAATTTTAAAAACCTAAATATTCTAATTGTTTTGAAATGTGATTTTTTCCCGCTGCTTATTACACAAACATAAAACATAAAAAGCATTTGTTTTCATTATAGCGAGGTGAGATACATTGCTTATTTTCAAACTGACATCAGTTGCTGACATCGTGTGTTCACGTTTTACAGCAGAAGCAGACAAGCGTCCTGTTGTTTGTGTACAGAAACCGATAAGTGCGTTTTAGCGAATCAGCACGCAGTATTCAGGTCAGGTGACAAGGCTGCTAGTCACTTCAAAAAAACGCGCTAGCCGAGAGAAGTTGTGTAAGTGCGCGAATGCGCGCGTGTGTGTGCTCGTGTGTTTGAGTGTGTTGTAAATGCAATTAAAAAGCAATTACTTGGTTTTATTTAACATGAAATGTGGAGTTATCTGCTTTTGCTAAAATACAAACTTTATATATATACGTTAAATGAAAAAAAAAAAAAAAAAAAAAAAATATATATATATATATATATATATATATATATGGAGCTTTTGCTATGTTTTTGGGGGGCCTTACTACTCTGAAGTTTGGGAAGCTCTGCTATAGACTGAACGTATAATGCGCATGTGCATGACGTCATCGTTTTCACAGATTCACGTTTTTGTGGTTTACACAGAGACCGTTTTCAAAAACTTGCACCTTGAAACCCATTTTCAGACCACCATAACGCCGTTGTCGTGAAAATGAATGGCCAAAACGCATAAAAACTTTTCCGTTTTCAATTGAAAACAGTGTCGTGTAAACGGCCCCTATGTTTGAAAATGCCGGGGTTGCATTTCAGTATAAACGGACCAAAACGGAGACTTTTGAAAACGATAACATGGCTGCCCAAGTTCGCTCTGCGTATCCTTGACGACCGTGTAAACAATAACATGGAGACTAAACTGCAATCTTTGCTGGCTTTGTTGTCATTTTTAGCAGAAATTGTGCAGTTAAACTCTTATTAATACTGCAGCTGCCTACATGCTCAAGAGGCGACTGTTGCCTCTTGAGCACGTAGGCAGCTGCAGCTGTAGATCCTCTTCTACACTGGCGTTTCCACAGCGTTTCAAAAACGATCTCAATCTATACTATATGACCGAAAATGCATGTCATAAACATTCATGCACACTGGGCATGCGCATACAAGTGTAAACAGTGGCCTGAAAACGCATTTTTTTAAACAATTGGGTTTCAAATTGCAAGTTTTTGAAAAGGTCTTCGTGTAAACAACAAAAAACGCAATTGCACTCGCAAGTGCATTACATGTTCAGTCCACAGTGTTTCATCGCCATCTAATGGCCTACCAGCAGAATGCGTTTTTAGTCATGTTCATGGATTCGTATGAATGGGGATAGTTTTGACAATGGTGTAGTCTGTACGCGGAAAACTTTCCCATTGCGAATGAGCAACAAATTTATGTCTGGATACTTTAGATCGGTCGTGGGCAATTTTTTGAGTTCCTCCAATCAGAATGCAAGCAGCCGAGCTTGGAGATTTCAGAAAAAATTAAAACAAGATGGCGGCCTCGCAGTGGAGCAAAGAAAAGGAGAATGAACTTTTATCTTTTTACCCTGGTATGTTGTCATGTGTCAACCCAAAACGGAATTTACCACATTTAATGCTTAAAATACCAACAGGAGTCCAATTTCATGTGTGTTGCCTGTAATTAGTCAAAAGACGCTTTTTGTTTTTAAGGTCGGTAGTGGTGTAAGCTGTAGGGCATGTGGAAGTAGCTTTTGACGCGATCGACGTGGGTTCGAATCCGCCTTTTGCCAAACTCGCTCTTCTCCCGTTTCCCTATCACAAATCATATCGGAAAACCAGGTATATTTAATAAAAACGAAGAAAATATTTGAAAAGTTTAAATAAAGTGCCTAGGGTTTGCTCCTCTCTGATTAGTTGCTCGGCAACTGCTCAAAAAGTTGCCACGTGTATCATCACCTTTAGTCTTTGAAACCTAACATACCTTGACAGCCATCTATGAAGAAGAACATTTGTTTGTGAAGTAAGCCAAAAGGACAAATGTTGTGTTTTTACAGGACTTTGTTGTTTATCTTTTCAGAACATGAGTCTGGAGCAGAGTTTAGCAGAAGCACAGGCCCAGTCTAGTGTGGGTGTTGCTGAGTATCAGGCACAGATTGCTAGCCTCACATCGGCCATAGAGGTGGCTAAAGCAGACCTTCACAAACAGATCCTGGCCTACCAAGAGCTGCTGGACATCAAGCTAGCCCTGGATGTTGAGATCTCCACCTACAGAAAACTCCTGGAAGGAGACGACTTCAAGTAAATATGTCATAATCATATGGGTAGTTGACACATAACATGGTCGTGATTAATTCAACATCAGGATCTTAGGTTAAAATGTACAGAATAAGGAAAAGTGTCTATTAAGGTTGAGTTTTTCCACCATAATCACCTTTTTGCCGTCACTAGTTCATTTTTAACTGGCAGTGATGGTATGTGAAATACAAGTATTCCATGTAGTTGCTTGATTGGTATCATAAATAAATTGGAAAGTGTTGGCATAACACAAGACACTTCTAAAAATGCTAGAAATGTCAAGTCAACTACAGTTTTGGATGATAAATACACAGGGATTGTCTTTAGATTCACATTATTTGCTGCATTTTCTTTCGTTCTTTTCATTCGTACTGTTTAACTTTCAGGGTGCCAGAGTTTGCAGAGTCATCCTACACTTTTTCAGGTGAGAGCTGCTTTTGTAAGTTTCAGTATCTTTGATTAAATGGAAACCAAAAGCTAGTGCAAGTTTAACAAATCGTAAGGACCCACAGCAACAATGGTATCAGAAGCATTAGGGACAGTCATCAGGGAGTTTCCTGACTACCTTGGAAAGCTTCTGTGGTCAGACAGTTGAATCTTATTGAGTCTTTTCGTGGTTACTGTTAACAACTGTTATGTTTATGAGCATGCACTGCATGACCGCTCAAGCCAACAGAATGTTAGTACATGTATGAGTTTACTTTGAATATGGTAATGATGACAAAGAAAGATTTCCTTGCTATCTGAGATAAGAGAGAGATAGATTTCATAACTGTCATCATTTACACACCCTCATGTCATTCCAAACCCTTATGACGTTCTTTTTTCTGTGTAATAGAAAAGGATTTTTTTTTAGTTAAGGTTAATCTTCCCCTTTAATGAGCTGTTAACAGCATCATTGCTTTAGTGAGAACCGGATCTGTCCGATTTGTGAGTCAGTCATTTAGACAGGTTTGTGAACTGGATCCAATTAATGTAAAAGGATTATAAAAATAATAATTTATGGCTGCATTATGGCATCAAGTCATATGAACACAGATACACGTCCTGATTTTGCCAAGTTAAAGGGATAATTCACCCAAAAATGAAAATTCTGTCGTCATTTACTCGCCCTCAAGTTCTTCCAAACCTGTATGAGTTTCTATGTTCTGCTGAACACAAAGGAAGATATTTGGAAGGATGTCTGTAACCAAGCAGATCTCGCCCGAGAGTATTTTTTTCCTACTATGGTAGTAAGTTGGGGGGCGAAATCTGCTTGGCTACAAACATTCTTCCAAATATCCCTTTAAGGGAAAATCGCACTGAATGCGATAATTCGGCACAAATGTTCGTTGTGATGATGTATTTGAAAACAATAGATCACTATGGAGCTATTTACATCGGGCACGAACAATCGCATTCGCCGCGTGAAAAAGTGAGATTTTTTTTTTGGCCAGTGTGCCGACTTTTTCCCCATCGCTAGGCGAGGAACCGGAACCGGAATTAGATTTGAGCTTGGATCATGTACCTGGAGCAGCTGCTGTAGCACAAAAGGGTGAGATTGGTTTTGAAAACCAGTGTGAACACAAATAAACACCAAATTCCAGAATTTGGTGATCCTGGAACAACATTCCTGTTGGCTATTCTCCAGAAGAGAGAAGAGAATGGATGTTGAGTTCTTGTTATCATTAGTGTCTAAGAACAGATTCATTCTCATGTTTACTTGAATATTTCTGTATATAGAAAATCATTTATATTCATTATTCGCTGAATTATGCGATCTGATGAACACTGTCCGTTTTCTTCCACAGCGTTCGCTGTCTACGAGATCTATACATGAGGAAAATACAGTGTCGGTCAGCGCCACCTGGTGTGCAGGAATGAATTAGCCAAAGGTTTCGCGTGTGAAATCTCCGTTCGTCAGCGATTTGCCTCGCTTTATCGCGTCGCGTTCAGTGTGAAAGGAAGACATGTTCCTGGGTCAACATATTTTGTTGGTCCTGGAACAGCATTCCTGTCTGAAAATTAGTCCTCTTAACCCTATTCCTCAACCTAACTCAACCCATAAGTTATCCCTAAAACCAGAGGGAAATGAACACTGAAACACCTAATGCTGGCTGTAAGCCTAAACTTGACATAAACTGTAAACTTGTCCCTCAAATCTGATTGGGTGATTGGAATATTGTTCCAGGATCAACAAAGATGTTGACCCAGGAACATGTACTTGGTGAAATCAGGTTCTGTGACACAGTTTATGATTTTTATGGTTTTTAATTGCCATTTTGTAGCTTGACAGCCCCAGTCCTCATTCACTTCAATTATATTTGAAGTGTGGTCCAATGCTGGTCAATTACATCACTTCTGTGTTCCATGAAAAAAGGAAACTCTTATGGTTTAGTAAAAACATGAGGGTGATTAAGTGGCAAAATTCTTTTTTTTTTTTTTGAGAACTGTCCCTTTAACCAGCTACACAAATATCTTTGACGTCACAAAGTGGATAGGATCATGGTTCTGTTTTCCCCTTTCAAGCACATGATGAACACATGTTGTTGACGTCTGGCTTTCACTAGTTCAGCAAAAGGAATTATGAGGAAAACAGTGCATTCAATAACATATTGACAAAATTTAAATAGTTTTGATGATAGGCTTTTTTTATTGAAAAGAAAAGTCCAGGGGCATGGGGAGGGGGGGCCCTTTCTCATCTGCGCTTTTCCATCCTGTAGGGAGGGCTTTGCCCCACACCAGCACCCCCCAGGACTCCCCCCATAACCCTGCCCCAAAGGACATACAAACTAGATACATCCTGACAGGCAAGTTTTATTCTAACATCCAAAGGCAGTGTAGGATAGAAACTGCTTCAGGTTTATGAACATTGACAAATACTTCAGCTAATTATTAGTGCTCATCCCTTGTCCTTTTCTGTCTCTCTCTGTTTATTACTGTGTGTCTTTATTCCATTGTCCCTGTTTCTCTACCAACAGCAGGTCAAATAAAGGTCAAAGAAATTATTACAGGTACATGCGCAATCATTTCCACTGTTTGATTTGAAATTAACTTTTATTTGTCCAGTTCATGAGTTGTACTTGCATTCACCATTTAACTTGAACTTACCAAGTCATGAACAAGGTCAGTATGTGACTCACCTCATCTTTTCTACACAGAGACATCAGTCATCTCTGATGCAGATGATACTGAATCCTCTTGAATTCTGAGAGGCGTCGAGTCAGTGCAGTCCTGATGAATGCAGATCCCAGGCCCAAATGTGTGGAGTCCCGTTCGCTCTTTCTTCAATAAAGCTGCATTTATGATGAAATCTATACGTGTTTCGTTTTTCTCAATATAATATATAATTCTAAGGCATTCATCAGTTTACTGCAAAAAAAAAGTCTCATGAAAAACTGTATAATTGTTTTATTTATATACTCACTTAAAATTAATGCCAGATTGACTAGTACATACAAACATATACTTGTTCTTTGAATGAAAGAACATCTCAATTAGGGTGACAGTATAAAACTTGAACAAGTATGTAGCTATACTAAACAAAAGCACCTTAATTTACATAACTGAGTTGAATACATAGTACAGGGACTTGATTATTTTTGCGAATCTGTTCATTTAGAGGCACAATATGTAGGATTTTTGGATTAAAATATCCATAAACCACTAGAACAGTGTTATATATTTTGTTGACTTGTGTACTTACATTATCCCAAATGTTTCCAAGAATGTTTAAATCCATAGAAATAAGCAATTTTTAACTAGGACATGGACGTGTCCAACTGTCCGTGCGTTACCTATCAGTGACGTCACACCCACGTTACCCTTGATTTACGGTTTTATTTTGTAGAAACAATGGAAACACTAAAGATGCTTTAAAGGAACACTCCACTTTTTTTGAAAATAGGCTCATTTTCCATCTCCTCTAGAGTTAAACAGTTGAGTTTTACCGTTTTTGAATCCATTCAGCTGATCTACGGGTCTGGCGGTACCACTTTTAGCATAGCTTAGCATAGTTCATTGAATCTGATGAGACCAATAGCATCTCGCTCAAAAAATGACAGAAGAGTTTCGATATTTTTCCTATTTAAAACTTGACTCTTCTGTAGTTACATCGTGTATTAAGACCGATGGAAAATGAAAAGTTGCGATTTTCTAGGCCGATATGGCTAGGAACTATACTCTCATTCCGGCGTAATAATCAAGCAACAGCAGCACACTCAAATGTATCTAATATGATAAAACAGCGCTGCTTTACCTCATACGCATGACCGGAAGAAGCAGAGGCAGCGACTGCGGCATAATAAAAGCCCCACTGCTCTCGAGCCATGTGTCGCACTCATCTCTCATTAGCAATCGCTCCAGCGCCCTAGTTCCGCTCCTACAGCACTCGGCCTCGCTCTGATTCATACTACAGTAACGTTAATAATCTCAACCATGAGCATGATTTCTGCCCAAAACCCATCCCGATTCTTTTCCACTGGCTGTGAGGTGAAGACGACATCTCCCAAGATTCCGCGCTCAAACTCACCGTCATCAAGCTATGCTTTGTTTTGAATAGGCGACCTCTAGCAGTGAAAATTCTACATACTGTGCCTACATACATCCGAAGACTTCCAGAATGTATTTTTTTTTTTGCCAGAGAACACAAAAGTATATTTTTAAAAATATATTTTTTTTCCTCCCATCTCATATTTTTTTCCCATCACCATGTCCCCTTAACCCTTTGATGCATAAGCTATGCAAACCCCTTCTAATGCATAACATGGGTCTAAAATGACCCGTATTCATTCCCTATGTTATTTCAATCAAGGCTGAGTGTTTTTTGCTGAATCTTTAAAAAAGAAATGTATTTTTATCATTTATTATTCCAGGTATTCATTAAATATCTTGCTTTTGATTTCCACAAAAAATAAAAGACACAGTTTTTGTATTTTTGCATCAATTTTGCACACATGGGTCAAAAATGACCCATTTAGAAATCTCCCTTATAGAACATATTTACTGCGGAAAACTATTAACCTGCCACACATTTTACAACTCAACAGAGCTGCTTTTGTATATTTGATGTGTCTAAGTCTTATTATATTTCATACAATAGGCTATATATTATATTCAATCATTTATCATTTTTAGTCATAAATCAATGCTCTTGGTCACCCTTTATGTCTGTCAGTGTTCCTGAAAAGTAACAGTCTTAGACATACAAGGTTTCTGTCCGACAGTGACGTTATTATAATAAGTATATAATGGTTTGATGTGCATTTGAAATGTGCATTTGAAAATATTCTTGTGCTTTTGATTTTCTTTATCCAGAGTGTTAGTATGGTTGGTCCATACTAAAATGGCTGAAGTGCTGCATACAGAACAGGATGAGGAAGATGAGGCAATTCTTAGTCCTGATTCAGAGAAATATCGGAAATATCAGAAATACCTAAACTATGTGCCACAGGGTCAATCTGGAGTTGTAGGTTTAAATCCATCTTCACTGATGTGTCCCCTGAAGAGGAAACTCAGACCCAGTCCAATAAATTGAGTAAAAAGGGGTCTTACTGGAGCGAGCATCCCCCGACTCAGGGTAAAACAATTTCTTGCGATATAGAAAATAATAACTTTAGACCAATGCTGTGTATGTCCAAAACTGTTACTTTTCAGGAACACTGACAGACGTAAAGGGTGACCAAGAGCATTGATGTATGACTAAAAAAAAAAAAAAAAATGTAGATACAAGGTTTCCACATGACAGCAACAATATATACAATATTTGTAATATAAATATGTAATATTTCAACTTATATTGTGTTGCCCTAGCTAACATTAGCTAGCTAGAATAGAATATGTCAAGAGCAAGCAAGCTAATAGTTTTGGAAATGTTTCTCTTTCTCTCTAGTAATAGATTTCATGGTCAAGGTAACCTTGGCCTAACATTCAAATATTATGTCCAGTTATAGCAAATATTTTCTATGGTAATATATATATATATATATATATATATATATATATATATATATATATATATATATATATATATATATATATATATATATATATACACACACACACATATATAGACTTGCATGCATCAAATATACAAGCCAGGCAGCCAGGTGAATAGTTTTCTGCAGTAAATATGTTCCTACTTGCAAAAATTTGCAAATATCAAAGGTTTCTATATGGGTCATTTTTGACCCATGTGTGCAAAATTGATGCAAAAATACAAAAACTGTGTCTGTTTATAAAGTAAGAAAAGAAAAATAATGATTGTGGAAATCAAAAGCAAGATATATGGAATAATAAATGATAAAATACATTTCTTTCAAAGATTCAGCAACGAATCACTCAGCCATGATTGAACATAGGGAATGAATGCGGCTCATTTTAGACCCATGTTATGCATTAGAAGGGTAGTGATACAAAAATGATTTTTATTCAGAAAGTAAGAAAAGAAAAATGAAAATAAGAATTTGTGATGATCAAAAACAAGTTAATTGAGGAATACCTGGAATACTGAATGATGAAATTAATTTCTTGCAAAGATATAGAAAATAAAAACTCATTCGGGTCATTTTAGACCCATGTTATGCATTAAAGGGTTAAGGGCTCCTTAATTATGGGCTATTCACAACTATACTCTTATCTTCTTTAGACAATGATGTTCCTTCAGATGTCTTTTATGGTTTCTCTCAGACAGTTGTTTTTAGATCGCATGCTGCTTTCTCAAGAAAATTGAGGAAGTCACACTTTTTGTAATCACGCTTCTATCATGTCATTTGTTATTCTCACTTTTTTGCTATTTTAATTTTTCACTTTACCAGTGTAATACCACAGAGCTCATGACACTCAAAACAGCATGTGACCTAGAAGGGTATAATGGAAACGTATAGGCACTCAAACAAACAAACCCAAACAAATGTACATCTCAATTCATCTTTTATTTTAGAGTAGAGAGTTAGGAAAACAAAAAGTGACTAAAGCAGCTACAGATCGTCACATAATATGTCACATAGTATTAAAATGCATTTTTTGGTTTCTGCAAATGAGTAAATGAATAAGCTGTCCACACTCAAGAGTAGTTATGAGGGGGGTGTATGAGAGATGGTGTTATCTGTGCTTTGTTCCTCTATAACCTTGTGGTCGTACCATGTCGTGCAAATGTTTACCACAGAATGTTCTCAGTAGTACAAAATGACATGTTTGTCCTCACCTCTCAGTGCCACAGTCGTTGCTAGGTAATGCAGGTTTGTCATGCAAACTGACGTGTCAGTAGGGACACCACCTGAAACTGAACTGACTTTCAAGTCAGTTTGCACTGATTTAATACAAGACTTGCATTGCATCAGTTTTTTGCTATTTACATTTGCAATTGATCACTTTATAACAGTCCTCAGTTTAGTGAAATAACCCAAATAAGGAATCTGTAAAAGTTTTTAGCAGGGTTTTAGAGGCAGTCTAACATGAATCACATGCTACCTCCTCAATGTTTTTTCGAGTTTTAACCAATCAGGGCTCAAACCACAGTTTGAGGAAGGCCTCAGTGCATATGTGTGTGTGTGCATGTGTTTTGTTTGACCTGGTCACTGGAAACTGAAAGAAAGAGGAACAGTTGGTTGACTTGCGTAAATGTCACCTATAGAAGCCACTGGGTTTAATTTTAGACACACAGAGCATGAACACCTACCACCTTTTGTGACATACGCCTTCACTCTTAGAAAAAATAACTTGAAATATTTAAGTACACTAATTTATACATTTAACTTAAAATTATCAGGTTATCTCAATGTAAATATTTCGCTAGCTATAACAGACTAATTCAGAAAATGCCAACTTGCTAATTTGCTAACATGTTAACAATAGCATAACATAAGACTTACTGAATGAGTACACCAACTTAAAATATGTAACGTACCTGCTCTCAACCCAAGCAGCATGCACCACATGTCAACATTATGGTAACTCTAAAAACCCACATTAACAGGAACTCTTCTAAATTAGCATAACAAAACATTAAATCTCCCTTACCATTAATCTTGCACAAAAACATTATATAACACTTAATTTTAGCACTTACTGTCCCTTTCGAGTGAAACATGCTGGGAAATAAAAAACCCCAGTCCAGTTTCAGTTAAATGTAAGTTAGTCTGAATTAAAAGAAATGAGTCCATACAACTGAAAACAATGAAACAGTTCAGTTCACTTGAAATATGTGAGTGCTGTGAACTCAAAAGAAAAAGAAAGTTCTAAATACTCATAACAGTTAATTTAACTAGTTTGTCCTGCTCAAACCAGTTAAGTATTTTGAGCATTAGGGTTTACAGTGTACCTTTAGGGCAGGGTGTCCAAACCCGGTCCTGGAGGGCCACTGTCCTGCAGAGTTTAGCTCCAACTTGTCTCAACACACCTGCCTTGAAGTTTCTAGTATGCCTAGTGCAGTGGTTCCCAAACCTGTCCTGGAGGACCCCCAGCCCTGCACATTTTGTATGTCTCCCTATTTTTGACACACCCATTTCAGGTCTTGCAGTCTCTACTAATAAGCGCTTGAGTTGAATCAGGTGTGATATATGAGGGAAACATACAAAATGTGCAGGGCTGGGGGTCCTCCAGGACAGGTTTGGGAACCACTGGCCTAGTGAAACCTTGATTAGCTGGTTCAGGTGTGTGTAATTGGGGTTGAAGCTAAACTCTGCAGGACAGCAGCCCTCCACAAGGAGGATTGGACACTCCTGTTTTAGGGGTACAACAGCTTGTCACTGGAGTAGTACCCTTAAAAAGACATCTTTGTACCTTTTTTACTCCTAAAGGTGGACATTATTACAACATTAACAGAGTAGCAGTACGTACTTTATGGTACTACTATGAACCTTTAAGGGGTAAATAAGGTACAAAGATGTACTTTTAAGGGCAATGCCCCCCATTTTTTTGATCTTGTCACTAAATCATGTCTGAAAACAAACGATAAGATGAGTTTGTGAATTGAGCAAACAGTATTGCATTTAGCAATGACAGCAATAGATCAAAGATAACCCAAAACTTGTTTTGAGAGGCCGCCCAACAGCATGACCTAAAAAATATCTTGCATATTTAAACATGCTAAGCGTCAGGGTTGTTTATTGCAACTTGCACTATTATATGAAATAAAACATTATATATTTATATTTACTCCAAGGGAGAGCGTGACGTGATAAAGAGGAAATGTCCTTTGACACAGGGTATGGCATAATGTTGCACATAAAAATAAGTGTAATAAATGTCTGGTGTGACAGTATTGATGATAAACAGGATGTCTGAAGCACGAAGATTCACACTTGACCAAGGAACCATGCGTGCAATGTTAAAATTACGTAAATGAAAGCAATTAAAGGTCAGTTATGATAAAACTTTAAACAATATCGATGCATAGCCAAGGTCAGAATTTTTAACCTATTATCTGTATTGTGTAAATTGTTGGTAAAGAAGTTGCTGTGTATGCTAATTCAGCAGCTAACGAATTATTAGTGTTTTACTTGTGCTGGTAAGTATCTGGATCCTGTCATGTCATGTCAATGTGACTGACCACAGTGACAAACAAACCTATAGAAAACAGTGAAAAAGGGAAGATTATACCGTTACAGGTGCTTCCTTGTTTTCTTTCTCTATTTCATTGCAGTCCTGACAATAACAAAGTGTTACTCAAGTGAGTAAAAACCAGAGTTCAGTGCAGGCAAAATATATATATATATTACAATTAATCTAGATGTATAATAATAGAATCGAGTGATCAGAGGTGTTAACAGTCTTTCCTGGATGTCCAGACAGAGTCAGCATACATATGGCACGTAGGCAGGTCATTCAGTCTTTCACATCTGAAAAGATGGTTAAAAGGTGTTGTTGTTGGTGTTGTAAACACATTTTAGTCCTTTGCATGCAATTATGTTGCACCACAGATAACGCTGCATGATGAAATAATGATATTGCGGAGCATGTCCAAAAAATGCTAAAATAAAAGCAAAAAAATTCCTTCTTGTATTATGTATTTAATGACCTTGTAAACAAAGTTTAGATTCAGCTGTTGTGTTTAGAGGTGACTCTAAGAGAGGGGGATGAAAAGTGCGAAAGAGTTCATGCTTCTTGTGCGTCACTGTGGTTAAAACCTCAGACTTTAAAAGCTTCTGCAAAACAGACGTTTTCCAGACGGCGCCAAAAACAACGTGAAAGTGATCTTAGTGATCGGGAAGACAGCAGACAGCAGCTCATCTCTATTACTGCTCGCTTTTTTCTCCAAGATAGTAGAGTAAGTACTGCCTTTACATCAATAGATGTTTTAGAGTATGTAAATGAACAGATTGCTGATGCTTAATTTAATAAACACACTCAATTTCAAAGACTGGTTAATCATATGCACTTTTTTGGGTTGTGGATATTTAGTGTACTTAAGTGTGAATCTTTGTTATTTAGTATTTTTAATATTTACATTTTTTTTTTTACTTATTTAAGAACAGAGAAGATCCACGATGAACTTTACCGAGCTTGTGACAGCATTCGCTGAGAATATCACTACAGAATATGTAAGTGAAATCTGAATATTTACATTAAGTGCATGCTGAAAATGCTGTCTCTCATTATAATTGATGTTTGTCTGCATTTTAAATGCACATTATTGTGGTTAATAATCTACGTAAGCTAAGTAAGACACATGCTTTGCCATATTTCATAGGATTATGATGAATCTTCTACAACTATGGGTGATTATGAGGAAGGGTCAGTGTGTGACAAATCTGGAGTGCGACAGTTTCGAAGCTTCTATGAACCTGCTTTCTATTGGATAATTGTCATTCTGGGAGCCATTGGCAACTTTCTGGTGGTCTGGATATACACACACTTCGCAAACCGCCTGAAGGCGATGACGGATGTTTACCTACTGAACCTGGCTCTGGCAGATATGTTCTTCCTCTGCACTCTGCCCTTCTGGGCTGCCGATTCCATCTATGGCTGGACCTTTGGCTTGGCTCTCTGCAAAATCGTCTCTGCCGTTTACAAAATCAACTTCTTCAGCAGCATGTTTCTACTTACCTGCATCAGCATCGACCGCTACATAGTGATTGTCCAGACGACCAAGGCGCAAAACTCCAAGAGGGTCCGTCTATTGTACAGCAAGCTCATTTGCGTTTTAGTCTGGATCCTGGCAGCCTTGTTGTCCATTCCAGAGTTTATCTTTGCCCGTTCGAAAAAAGACGACGATGGCAATCACTTCTGCACCATGGTCTATTGGAACAATGAAAACAACCGTACTAAAATACTGGTTCTGGCTCTACAGATCTGCATGGGCTTCTGCATCCCTCTCATAGTGATGATCTTCTGCTATACCAACATCATCCGCACCTTGCTCAAGACGAGGAACTTCCAGAAGCACAAGGCCCTGCGGGTCATCCTGGCAGTGGTGGCGGTGTTTGTTATCTCTCAGCTCCCGTACAATGGCATGTTAGTCTTGGAAGCCACTCAGGCAGCCAATACGACAATTACAGACTGTAAAGAGGTCCAGCGCTTTGACATCATCGGACAAGTTCTGAAGAGTCTCGCCTATATGCACAGCTGCCTAAACCCGTTCCTTTACGCCTTCGTTGGAGTGCGTTTCCGAAAAGATGTGATCCGAATTTTCCAAAGCCTTGGCTGTTGTCCAACCCTCAAGAGCCCCAAGTTGTTGTCGGGAAGCCTTCACCGACCATCTGTTATGTCAGACACAGATACCACCAACGCGCTCTCGTTGTGAACGGCGTGAGAACACTGTTAGTGAGGCTTGCTTAGCAAAAGATTCTGTTTTGATGCAGGTGCTTAGCATCTGAGTTTCAAAACAGAAGTTCACCGTTCCATAAGAGCTCTTTGCATGCTTGAAAACATGCTGTATGTTGGAGCGTGAAGTAAACTGCTCACCACAATGAGATGACTGCAACCTTGAATATTGCATAACAAGAGTTCTCTCTGTTTGACTGAGCCATTAATATGAATGTCATATAATCCTGATCATCTAATTGTGTACTGTATAAACAGTGTGAACAGTGTTGCGGCAGGGACTGATTTGCCCATTTAACTGTTACAATATTTTCCAACTCTTGTTCAGCATTAATACTTCCAGTTTATCAAACGTTGGATACAACATGATTTGTCATGTACAAGCAATGAATTTCTTGTGTTTTTCTTCTAAAGGATGTTACGAATGTTTATGAATGTTATTTTATTATGCTATTTTTGTCTTTTATTTGCTGCAAAAGTATAATTGTGAATGTTTCATTTATCATTTAAAGCCAGTTTTGTACATTCAGGGTTTTGTATCTGTATTTTTTCACCAAACTTAACGTTGTATATAAGTATTTGCTGCTCATTTTGTAATTTCAAACAGTATATTATATAGAAAATGTTAATAAAACTTGATATGCAGTCTTCTTAATTGTCTTATTCCCTTTCTCTTATATAAACACGTATGCAAAAACACATTTTCTCCATCATACATTGATATCACTGGGATGTAAAAATGGGAAAAAAATGGTAACTTTAGGGGAAGTACAGCTTTTCACGGGGCAGTACCCACTAAATGTACCCTATATGTGACCCTGGACCACAAAAGTATAGTATATTTGTTGCAATAGCCAACAATACATTGTATGGGTCAAAATTATCGCTTTTTCTTTTATGCCAAAAATCATTAGGATATTAAGTAAAGATCATGTTCCATGAAGATATTTTGTAAATTTCCTACCGTAAATATATCAAAAATGTATTTTTGTGAGTGGATATGCATTGCTAAGGACTTCATTTGGACAACTTTAAAGGCGATTTTCTTAATACTTTGATTTTTTGCATCTCAGATTCCAGATTTTCAAATAGTTGTATCTCGGACAAATATTGTCCTATCCTAACAAACATAATACATAAATGGAAAGCTTATTTATTCAGCTTTCAGATGATATATAAATCTCAATTTCAAAAAATTGATCTTTATGTTTTGTGGTCCAGGGTCACATATGAGTAAATAAGGTACTAAAATGTGTGAGAATACTGCCTCAGTGACAAGGCCAAGGTACAATGTTTGCACTTTTCTGACAGTGTATCCAAGCATACTTAATTTAATAATGACATGAGAGTAACTAAAATGTTTTAATTGCGCTACTCGAATCTGGCAGGTTGCCACAAGTGTGTATAGTGTGGCGAGAACCGTTGGGACTGACGTACACTATCTGTCTGGTTTACTCACTGTGGGTATTGCGGGGAGACAGATAGACTCACTAGAAAACAAACACGTGCTTGATTTAAAAATTCAGCAGACAATGCGCTCAAAAAGCACCTTGAATTCAACAGACCAGAAAATGCATAAATTTCCACATACCTATCAGTTTATTAATATGCAGACTGATGCAAAATGTGCTCTTTTGTTACTTTCACAGTGCTTAAAAGTGATTTTAAAAACAAAGAAAAAACACTGCTGAATAAAAAAATAGTCATATCAAGTGTAGGCTTTTTTTAAAAAAATGTTTTATGGTGATTAAAAAATGTTGAAGGCATTGCAGTACATGCTAAAGATCAAAATGTTCAGCTTCTCTGCTGTTAAATATAATTGTAAAGTGCAGACAGGACAAATAACCACAAAGCGTAAACATCATGAATCTGTCAGCCTGCTGTGCTCATGACAGGAAGTGGCACACAAGCCAACAAATGTTCTTTCCAAAGTGACAGTTGACAGGCGCTGGCTGTCAATCAAACAAATAAATCTGAGGTTAAATATATCACTTAAATATATAAATATATATCACTTAAATATAATATAATAAAACACATATAATATGTATAAACACTATATGCACATCCAATTTTGATGTTTAAATATTTATGGTGAGATCATCGTTTGTTTTTGTATGACTCCCCCTAGTGATGGACATGGACATTTTTGTTCAATCTTGAAACAGATGGTTATTTACCTTATATATAGTATAGTGCGAGTCGTCATATAATACAGAGAATAAAACCATGAAGCCATTAGAAGAGTTAAGAAATGTAACTGGTAGTAAATTACTACTATAAGTTGAGTAATATGAAATATATACGGTTAAATAGATGTAAAGAAATAAACAATCACTATTTAATATGTAAATAGAAGAAAACATAAAAACCAATCACATTTCAGTATGCAAATATTGGCGTGACATCATCGCTCACCTGCCAAACGTTCTAAAAGTGTCAGTGGGAGACTTTAAGGTTTCTTCAAAAACTTACAGAAATGATTCACAAATCCAAAGTTTGAATTGTGTCTTCATGGGGAATTATTACAAAGAATTGTGAGAGTTTCAATACTGCACAAGTCTCTGACTAGAGGACTATCTTTACTTGTCCAGTGGCTTGTGTATCATTTTAGTGTAAGTGGCAGGAGCAGAGCAGGCTTCGGGCAGATCTCACACCTCCTGGAGGTGAGTGCACGTCTATGCTACACTTTTCATTTTTGCACTGCAGACTTTAAGGGATGTTTTATCTGGCCAACTTGTTTCACCCCAGGTGCCTCTTCGTCGGAAGAGTGTGATAATAAGGTAAGGGGTTTATTCTTATAAATATGACACTTATATTGGATTCAAAACCTTCGTATCATAGTCATCATTTTGGGTTTTGCAAATGCCTTTTTTAAACTTTGAAACTTCACTACCAACAAAACGTTTAAATTATTAATAAACAATTTTATCTCTGCAAGTTTTTCATATTGCATGTAACTAGACAGAGTGTCCTGAGAGGTAACTTTAGATGACATATCCCTTTTCTATTGACACTCTTGTTTGAATATTCTGTGTTCACAGGACATCTACATTACTGTTAGTACATCAGCTGGAAAGTCTGCACATGTCTGCGGCAGTGAACGCACAACAGGTATCATGATAGTGTTTCTTCTGCTTATGAAGTTACTTGAGCTGCCAGTGTAACATGAGTATTATTCTGTTTTTATATCATTTTAAAATGAATTTAGATGCATGTACAGTGGCTCCGAAATGTATTTTTACACTTAAGCTATTCTTAAAAATGTCTGAATGTCATTGCATTAAATGACAAGGTATCAAACCATGTGGCAATTCTTTTAACAAAAAATAATAAAATAATAGCACACATTTCAATAAGTATTTCACAAAAAGTAGTTTGTATACATTTTAAATTATAAAATAATTGCAATATTGTTCAAAATGAATACAAAAAATACCTGGACACTTTCCCCCGGTTTCACAGACGAGGGTTAGTTCACCCAAAAAATGAAAATTCTGTCATTAATTACTCACCCTCATGTCGTTCCACACCCGTAAGACCTTCGTTCATCTTCAGAACAGAAATTAAGATATTTTTGATGAAATTCTGACTCCGCCATTTAACCACCACTTTCAAGGTCCAGAAAGGTACTAAAGACATGATTAAAATAGTCCTTGTGGTTCAACCTTAATTTTACCAAGTGATGAGAATACTTTTTGTGTGCAAAAACAAAATAAAAACGGCTTTATTCAACAATATTTTCTCTTCTGTGTCATTCTCCTACACTGTTTACGTCTAGAGCTTCCAGGTTCTACGTCAGAACGCCTCATTAATCAACACTTTCAAGGTCCAGAAAGGTACTAAAGACATTGTTTTAGTACCTTTCTGGACCTTGAAAGTGTTGATTATATTGCTGTCTATGGACGAGTCATACACCTCTCAGATTTCATCAGAAATATCTTAATTTGTGTTCCGAAGATGAACGAAGGTCTTACGGGTGAACTAACCCTTTAAGCCTTAAAATATGTCAGTGCCATTGTTTTGTCTCAAGATTTACACCAGTAAGGCATGTTTATAGAAGTTACTTAAATGTCCTAATTAAACTAAGGCTTAATCTAAGCCCTGTTTGTGAAACCAGACCTAAATGGTTGTCAAGCTTAAGTGGAACATGTCCATAGTTAATGTGATGTACGACACCTGTGATTAGTTAGTTTTAACGTTTGATATTTTGTGACATTCAGTAACAATTATACATTTGTAAATAATTTGTATGCAAATACTTAAGCCATTGTATATTTCAATGAAAATCACAAAGGTTGCAATTCATTTTATTTTGCAGGTATCTTTAGCAGCCTGCATTTCTAATGCCTCTACGACACAGGAACTAACCACCTGTTGCAGCCAAACAAAATCATCCCAGGTGTAAGTAGATACTGACTTCTTACTGACCCATCAGGCATTGTCAGCCACATCTAAGTATAGAGTGTTTTGAAATATCAGTTGTTGAACTGAATGTACCTTTGTTTCATGCTGCAACACTAGACTTCTCACATTTTGCCAACCTGAAACTGATACTCCAATGCTTGGATATCTATTGAAGAGGTTAAATGGCATCTAGAGAAATATTTATCTTATAATTGCTATTTTTATACAAATTATTTTCTTCAGCTTGAAGCAACATCATAAAACCCAGTTAAGGATGCTGTCACACAGATGGCAGAGGCTTGGTCTTCAGTCTCCAGTCCTCTGGGACACACAAGACCACATTTCTGAACATAGACCTGAGGCGGAATCCAGACCAACACTGGAAATCCACTCCATACAGGTCAGCTGCATTGTTTCTTCAAGGGACGAAGGACCAGATGAGATCAAGACAATTAGCAATTCCCTTTGTAGCAGTTGCAACAATGAACCTCTTGAAGTAAATGCAGCTAAACAGTCCTCCAGCCAGGTGTCAGCTGAGTCTGAAAACAGTGACCTCTCTGACCAAGAGAAAGACAATATTCCTATACTAAAATGGGAAACTCCTGTAGAATTGGACCTGAGGCCAGACTCTTTTGATAGAGATCTAGAATCTACAGAGACTGGAGAAGGAGAGCAAGTGTATCCTGAGGTTCTTCCATTTCCACTCAAAGATCTCGACTTTAGTCAGTTGTTATCCAGAGTGGATGATTTGGAGAGCCAGCACAACCTTTGTTTAACCGACCCTTGTCTTGCAGCTATGGCGGCGCGCATGATAAAGATGGAGAAACTTCAGACTGCGACTATACAGAAAGAACAAGGAAAGGCAGCCAGATCTCGTCCAGCAACTGCTTTGGTACGAAGCGCCAATCGTCTGAGGCAGGCGGAAAGCCCTTGTTCTCAGGCAGAACACTTGAGGAATAAAGGCAGTAATTCAATTTTAGATGATGTAACAAAACTCACACTTTCTTCAAGCTCTCATTCAAAGTCTGTGCATCGTAATAATCGTCCCTCGCCAAATGCTGGGAAGGTGTGGATTAGATTTCAGCAACCACCGGCTTTACCTAAGAAGCCACATTCTGGTGCGGTCAAATTAAAGAAGACCGAAGCGCTTGTTCATGATCTTAATGCTCATTCGAGTATGTCACCCAAATGCAATAGTCCAAATAGCTTTAAGAGACACAAACCCACAAAGAAAGCCATGCCAAAGCCTCAGAAGACTTCCTCTGAAAAGACTAGTGTTCCTGTTAAAGCTCCTTGTAGGAAAACATGATATAATTATTTTAGAGGGTTTTAAGCTTGAAGATTGACAGTGTGTTATTAACTGTGTGCATGTCACTGTATTTAATGTTCCAAATTCAATACAAGTTGAGCTCCACCAACAACATTTGTGGCTTGCTGTCAGTTACCACAGAAAAATAACTGAATTGTCCCTCAGTTTTGAGAGGGGAAAAAAATCTTGTACACAGTAACTTAAAACATTTTGTTCAGTAGCTTTTTGTTTTATTTTTAGAATGTTGGTTTCTATTCATTGATATAGACAAAAGATAATGGACATGCGTTAACCACAACCAGCAGAATTAACTACTCAGCATTTTGATATATTGATAACGATATGTAAAAAATGAAATGAAACTAGACAAGTCATTTTAAAATTCACTATTTATTAACACATTGCGCTGTATAATGTGACACAAAATGAAAACATTTTCACGTTTTGCTGTGCACGGATGTAGGCAATTTCCCCCATGAGTGGATGAGGAGATGAGCTCTTGAAAGGCACTTCAATAATAGAGTAGGACAGCAGCTGGCCGTCAGGATCTCTCTCACACACTTGGAGTCACATGTGGTCATGACAGTAGGCAAAACTTTAACACTTACCCTGAAAATAGAATTGAAAATGGTTAGTTGTGCTTTAAAGTAAAGGTTACATTAGTGGGTGACATGCAAACATGTATTTCATAAAAAAGAAAAGCATTACCTTTTAGTTGATAAATTTAGAATGTGTAATATCAAATTGAAACTATGTTTGCTGAGCTGATAATTTAATTTCTGAGAAATATGTATATATTCTATTATATAAAGTTGCAAGAAAAAGTAAGTGAACCACTTGCAGAATCTGAAAACGTGAATAATTTTAACAAAATAAGAGAGATCATACAAAATGCATGTTATTTTTTATTTAGTACTGTCCTGAGTAAGATATTTTACATAAAAGATGTTTACGTATGGTCCACAAGACAAAAACAAATAAATAAATAAAAAAAAAAAAAAAAAAAAAAAACAAACAGCTGAATTGCTTAAAATGACTCCGTTCAAAAGTATGTGAACCATTTTTTTTTTTTGTGATGGTTGTTCATGAGTCTCTTGTTTGTCCTGAACAGTTAAACTGAACTCTGTTCTTCAGAAAAATCCTCCAGGTCCTGTGGATTCTTCAGTTTTTCAGCATCTTTTGCATATTTGAACCCTTTCCAGTAGTGACTGTATGATTTTGAGATCCATTTTATCACACTGAGGACAATATAGGGACTCAAACACAACTATTAAAAAAGGTTCAATCATTCCCTGATGCTCCAGAAGGAAACATGATGCATTAAGAGCTGGGGGGTGAAAACATTTTGAATGTGAAGATCAAGGTAAATTGTACTTAATCTGTCTTCCGTGAAACATGCAAGTATCTTCTCTGTTGCTTCCAAAGGGCAGTA
Source organism: Hypophthalmichthys molitrix (assembly GCA_037950675.1). Taxonomy (NCBI): domain Eukaryota; kingdom Metazoa; phylum Chordata; class Actinopteri; order Cypriniformes; family Xenocyprididae; genus Hypophthalmichthys; species Hypophthalmichthys molitrix. Next base: position 28,769,708 of record CM075493.1, read on the forward strand.
CTAAATGAAAAATAAATCATCCTGTTCAAAAGTTTTGCAAAAAAATCCTTAAACTGAAGAATCCACAGGACCTGCAGGATTTTTCTAAAGAACAGAGTTCAGTTTAACTGTTCAGGACAAACAAGAGACTCATGAACAACCATCACAAAAAAAAAAACAGTCATAGATCATTCAGGTAACCACACACAGTATTAAGAATCAATGGTTCGCATACTTTTGAATGGGATTATTTTATTTTAATAAATTCAGCTATTTTTTTTTTCTTGTCGACTAATATATATAAAAATCTCTTATTTTGTTAAAATTATTCACATTTTCACAGATTCTGCAAGTGGTTCACATACTTTTTCTTGTAACTGTATATATACACTCAAACATGAATTGCTTATAACTTGCAAATTTAGATATAAAATAGTGTTATACTTCATAAATACTTTTGGATTTGGCTAACAACAGTATCTGTAACTTTGTCAAATTGTTCAAAGGATAATACTGCATTGTCAATTTAAAATCAACAGCTTAATTCTCATTAAGAGCGCTCTCTAAAACAGAAACCTTTTTCCAGATGAGATTTCCTTAAAGAGTCTTCTTTATCAGACAGCACCTACAATACAGAAAATAAATATACCAGTATCTTGGTACATTACATAAAGCACACGTTCTTGAAATATCCTGGGGAAATACACAATTATCAGCTGACACACAAGGTGACTAAATTAGTCCATCTAGGTCTTAAAAAAAAAAAACCTTCCCGGAACGAACCTCTGTGGGTGACTAAAGTGAATGCAGGGTCTTCATGAAGCTGAATATGGACAGTTTATTCTGTGATGAGACCAATAATAATGCTAGCAGATAGAAGTGATAAAAGTACGGAAAAATGTGTTACAAAATGTAATTTTAGGGCTGTCAAAATTAACTTGGAATAATTGTGACTAAACTTGGGTAATTACTAGGGGATGTAATTGAATATTGTATTGTTTTGTATTGTATTGTATGTATATATATATAGTATGTTTTCATGATAGCATCACATTTCATTTCATATGCAATATACAAGGGCTTTTATACATTAAAATACATAGCTGCCTCTATATTTTAGAAAGGGGCCCCTATTATCAGATTTGGGGTCTCTGACAGAAAAATTCTCACTATAGATCACATCTACAGCTCAAGGCAAAAAAGATGGATTTTAAAAATGTAAAAAAGATTTAGTGATGCTACAGATGAGATGGGGAACATAAATCCCGTAAGCATTAGCTCTCAGAACTGGCTGTTTATTTCTAATCAGAGCTTTGCTTTGTGTTGGATCTAAACATGCCTTTAGGAGTGACCTGGATAAAGGGCCTTGAAGAGGTCTTGTCCCTTTGAAAGCAGAGGCAGGCAGGAGGATGATGGACAGACGTGTCTCCATTGGCCAGAGAATATACTCGAACACAAAGAAACAATGGGAGAAATAGCACAAACAGCAGTTAGTGTCGATGAAACAAAACCACCATAAGGTTCCTAAGACGCTGAATTATGTTTTTACAGCGTTATTAAGATTAACTTGAAAGACAGACAACTTGCGGGAAGTATAAATTTGTGTTTTTTGCACCACCAAACATCTTTATTTTATGTTGTTTAATGATGACAAATAATGTGAATTTACAGTAAATTCAAATTATTCCATTATCATGCAGGACAGACTTGGCAAAAGATAACAGGCAGATAATTCTTCCAGCATAAGCTATACTTTATGACCGGTGTATCTTTAAGGAATTGAGATATGAATAAAGAAGCAATTACCGCTTGTAACAAGCAGATTCATAGATCAGAGCAGGAAAACCCCTGTATCAAAAGACAACATGGTCACAAACACGAGAACAGTCACAGAAAAAGACATCTAAATTGTCTAAATAGCGAAAAACACACCAGAGGGTTTGTACAGTAGTGCACTGGAAACCATACATATTCTCATGCATATTGAAAAGCACTCAATAGGTTATACAAAAACTATGACACTTAAGTGTGACAACTCTGAAAAAGGTGAGGTATGTCTATCAGAGGCAGTACACTGAAGGTGCTTGGTCCATTGTAAATACTTGGATTCACTCTTACCCTCAATGTCAACCATAAACAGTGCCATCCATTTTTGAGAAAGCAACTGTCAGTCTTTTCATTCATTCTGACTGTTTTGTCTCTGTGAGAAACACCACAACAGAAGCTCTGTTCCAAAACCTAGTGAGCTACCTCACGGTCTACTTTAGGCAGCCTAGTGGTCACATTTGGGGTAAAATTAGTCAGTTTTTAAATTGTTTTACACTTTTTTTTTTTTTAAATGACAAATTTCATTATTGAGCAATACACACTAATGTTCAATAGTTTGGGGTCAGTAGATTTTTTTTTTTTTTTTGAAAGAAATTAATACTTTTATCCAGCAAGGATGCTTCCAACCGTGGTTTCCGCCACCGAATAAAAAAATAAAAAAGGTAATTGCGACTTTTTATCTCACAATTCTGAATTTTTTTCCTCACAATTCCGAGTTCAATTCTCAGAATTGCGTGAAAAACTCAAAATTGTGAGTTATAAAGTTAGAATTTTGTGATTAAAAGGTCACAGTTGTGTGTTAAAGTCCAATTATGAGGAAATAAAGACTGACTTTTTTCTCAGAATTCCGAGTTATAGTCAGAATTGGGAGATAAACTCAGAATTCTGAGAATCGCAAGAAAAAAGTCAAATTGCGAGATATAGTTTATATCTAGCAATTCTGACTTTATAGCTCGCAATTATGGCTTTATATCACACAATTTTGACAAAAAAAAAAAAAAAAAAGAAAAAAAAAAATCATAATTATGAGATGTAAACTCTCAATTGTGAGGAAAAAAAAAAAGTCAGAATTGTGAGAAAGTCACAATTATCCTTTATGTTTATTTATTTCCTGGCAGAAACAAGCTTCCATATCCAACTGATCAAAAGTGACAGTAAGGACATTTAAAATGTTCCAAAATATTTATATTTCAAATAAATGCTTTTCTTTTGAACTTTATATTCATTAAGAATCTAGAAAATATGTATCACAGTTTCTACAAAAATATTAAGCAGCACAACTGCTTTTTATTTAAAAATGTAATATTTCACAATATTACTGTTTTTAACTGTATTTTTGATCAAATAAAAGCAAAAAAAAAAAAAAAAAAAATCCAACCCCAAACATCTGAATGGTAATAAATTGCATATCTATGATGCCTCACTAGGCTTTGGAACAGAGCAACAGGGAGACAAAAGGTGTCCATTTTAATAGGTGTCCATTTCTCCAAATTACATTTTGTAAAATGCAGGAGAAGCCAAAAGAGCCTGATGGCGCTTTATTTTGGGCTTGAAAAGAACGCAAAATGACGATGCCGTTTGTTTTGGAAGGGTTAGCTTACCTTCAGTGTACCAATAGAGGTGTACAACCTGCCTTTACAGAGGAGGCTTTCCCTGCAGACCAGGTCAAGCAGGACCCAAGACCTCAGATTCAGCAGAAACACACCTAGGGCAAGGGGCATGCCGTGGGCCTGCACGCCAGGTTGCGTTCTCACTCTCACACCTAAGGGAGGGTGGATATAGACAGCATTTATGCTGGCCTGACTCATGTCACACTCTAAACAGTCCTTGGTGGTTGTAATATTTGGTTTGCTTCAAATTCTAGTACTTTACATAAAATATAAGGTGTACGAACTTTCATTCTTACATTCTGAACCTTGATCATAATATCAAATATATCTGACAATATCATTTTAGCTGCTACAAGAAGCTGTGTATGAAACATGCAATCTGAACAATATAGATTATCTTGAAAGAATTTTCTTTTTACATTTTATGGGGTGCACTGTAGGTCATCTAAAAGAATAATAAAGTAAATCTTGAGTGTGTCCTGCTCTGATAATTACTACGATTCAGAAATAAAAATAAAATAGCATGGCAATAAAATATGCAAATGTCTTTTTTTTTTTTTCTGAGTCATATCTGCAGATACAAAACCATCATGAGTCTCTGAGGTACGCTGCTGATCATATCTTCTCCTGGATGAAAGGATGCTGTAATGCCTGGTTGATGGTGATCCGCTTGGCGGGGTCCAGCATCAGGATCTGGTCCAACAGATCTTTGAGCTGGAAGACCTTCTTTCGCTGGTCCTCTGGTAGTGCCTGGCGACCCACCATGTCAATCGACAGGTCCTTAGTTGGGTTAATGGTGCTCATGACTGTGACCTTTTCCTGCAGAGAAAGAACGTGAAATGTCAAAAGAAAAAAAAAAAAAAAATGGCTTTAAGTAGTCTGAAGTAATTTATAAAGAAAATGTTCATAGTTGTAAGTAGGGCTGCACAATTAATTGGAATTAAACTGAATTCACAATATAACAGTGAGATTATCAAATTGCAAAGGCTACAATTTAATTTATTAATAATAATAATAATAATAATAATAATATGCACTGCGTGATTCAGAGTGAAGCGCAGCACTGTTCCTTTACACAAACAAAACAAATGTGAATGGAATATATAACACTTACCCTCTCAGTGACCTTATCAACCTCTGTGTACAAAAAATTCAAGTTTTGGTCAAAGTGCTGGTCCTTGAATAGACCCTTCCTGATCATCTGTGAATATTAAAGAATATTTGGTCTGTTTTTTTAGTACATTTTGTTCTGATTTTCCTAATATCTGTACTATAAATTAATTCTTACTTTATTAGGCAATTTTCCTTTCAGGTCCATGGCGAGTTTTAGCATGTGGTTATTTGTCTTTCCAGGGAAAAGGATTTTCCCGGTGTAGAGTTCATAGAGAGTGCAGCCTACAGACCACATATCGATTCCATAATCATATGATTTTCCGATAACTGCAAAAAGAGGAAGAAAAACTTTACTCTTAAAAACAAGCTTAACCCAAGTTTTATCTTCGATGCACTAAGATGGTTTAATATAATTTGTTGTTTGTTTTAGGCACAGTTGCTTTCTTAGTTCAGTTCACAGTACACTCACCGATCTCAGGTGCCCTGTAGAAACGGCTGACGAGATATGGTGTTATGTCATTGTCAGCAACATGTGACGCTGAGCCAAAGTCACACAACTTGAGGATGGTTTTTGATTCGTTAACCTTCAGGGAGAGTAAAAATACATTCAACTTATATGACACAGGAATGAAAGATATTTACAGCAAGAGAGTGTGACTCACCAGAATGTTGTCGGGTTTGATGTCAGCATGCAGAATGTTGCAGCGTTTGAGCAGTTTGAGGGCCAGGAATAGCTGCTGGCTGTACGAGCGCACAGCCTTGATGTGTAGCCCAACATCCTTGCCATACTTCCTCAACACCTCCCGCAGGTTCATGCTAACGCCAGAAAACAAGAAAGTTGCTTTAAGAGAAGAACTCAAGCTGCCTTAATAAGAAACTATGCATGTGAATGTGTTGACTGTAATGTACCTAAGCGGTTCGAACACCAGACACAGATGCTGCTTGTGATAAAAGTGTCTAAACAGACGCAAGCAGTGGAACTTATCATCTGCATCGGCATCATTCAGTTTTTTCAGAAACTCCAGCTCTTTGAGGCCCGTCTTTTGCCTGTGGGACAAAACAAAGGCATCGGTCACATGAAGACCACATCCATATCTACTCAATCTGATTTCTTGTCCAAATAAATCCTTACAACATTTATTGAGAACACTGTTCTCAATTGTAGACATATCAAATCACAATGTATGGTGTTGGTTAAGAAATCCAACTGTACCAGACAGAAATGTTTAAAGGCTAAGCATTCAGCTTTTAAGGGAAGTGTCTTACATCATCTCATTGTTGCGTATTATTTTCACCGCCACTTCCTGATTGGCTCGGGCCAAGTCTCTGGCTCGGATCACATTACTAAAGACACCCTGTCCAGTGTAGCCATACACCCCGTACCGTTTGTCCAACACCTCGCCGATGTTCACACCTGAATACATTAAAAGAACAATCACGTTTTTGATTTTCTTTTTAACATGACACCCCAGTTATTTTTCAGACAAGTTCTGGATTCAACAGATTCAAATACAGCATTTGCTACAAGACAACAAACTCACGGTAATAGCCCTCTGCATCTGTCCAGTTATCTCTGAGACTTGGGTTCTCCTTAAAGTCCTTTCCAATGCCTGCGGCTCGTAACCTGGCACTCTGCGGAGAGAGATTAGATGTGGGTTTGTCATTGTCAGCACAACTGAATTCAGAGAGTTGATTAAAACGTTCATTCATGAACGAGTGACTGACACCGTAAGAGACCATTTGAAAGTCTGAGGGGCCTCGAGATCCAGTGAGCACCACAGAGTCAGATTACCCATTTGGGAAAAAAAAGCTTTGAACAAAGTTTCCAGTACAGAAACAACAGCTTGCACAGGACTATGCAACTCTACCTGTAGAGATCCCCTTACATGGACAAATTCAATCAAATTTAGGGGCTTGCAAAGCCACAGACCTATACAATGGAAAGCAGGAACTTGACTACTCACGTCAAAGTAAGCAGTGAACATGTCATCTGACTCTGTGAACATATCAGGGGCTGGTGGCTTTTTCAGATTGGCACCTAAAAAAAAAAAAAAAAACAACAATGATGCAATGAGGGGAACGTAGACTTGCTGATAACGCATCAGACCACCTTGCACTACATCAGAGTGAATATTTCATGTCTCATATTTCAATGACTCCTTTCCCGCCTTCCTAAACAACTGATATGAGAGGTGTTTTGGACTTTATACTGACATATTTTGGCATGGATGTAGCATCAAGCAAATGTTTTCGGTAACCAGTACTGTCACAGAAATGTCAAAAATAGGAGGGTTACATAACAAAAGTAGCGTGGATGTAAATCTTTGAATTGATGTGATTCAGTAAACAGTCAGTAATAAAATAAGAACAAATAAACAAATTACTAATGATAGCACAAATAAATACAATAGAATAAAAGATACAAATGTAATAAATTGCTTAAGTTTTTCAGGTAGGTTTAACAGTTAGTTACTTACTTCAGGTAAGTAATACTACAGAAACTGAAGTAATTAAGGCCCCATCCACATGGAGACGCATTTTTGTGAATACGTACAAATTTTGTATCAGCGTTTCGTCCACACGGATCTGGCGTTTTCGGAAGGTGAAACCGCTATTTTTTGAAACCGGGTCCCAGAGTGGAAAAATCTGAAAACGCTGTCTTTGCGTTTTCGTGTGGACAGCCTATCCGTATATTTTGTGAAACGATGATGTCATCACCCCACGTGTCGACCCTAGTCAGACGTCGCTAACAACAACAACAACAACAACAACAACAACAACAATAGCAGACTCTAGATGCTTGTGTTCGTGCTGCAGAAGCTACTTTTCTAAGCTTTACTACAGTTTGTATACAGCGCGCGAGGTTTATGCGCATGCTCCAAGTCTTATTCGCTGTTTTAAGTGTATCACTGTGGCAGAATTACAGCGCTGGTCTGGCACGTATACTACATCGTTTTGAGTCATTTCAGTGGTTTCGTGTGGATGCAGATATTTCTTGAGACGAGGAAAGAAAAAAGATGGGATAGGGTAAGCTCCGGCTTCGTGTGGACGTAGCCTAAATGTAAAATAACCTAGGAGAGTCTTCATTGTAAAAAATACAGATTATTTAGACAATTATTTAGTGAAAAGCAGTGAGTGATTTTCTCTTTATCTTTTGTTGTTAGATAATTAACATTAAAAACACAGACAGCAGCATGTTTATTAGGCTGCTGTCACTTGACCTGACGCACGGATCCAATATACTGTTGCACATGCGTTTTCTTTCCGAACTGTTTACGTTCACTTAGAACTTAAGTTAAACGATTGTGTTTATGTGAATACTTGGCATAATCGACATTGTGACAATATTTTTGAGTGTATTGGACCGTTTAAGCGCAACAAGCCGCGAGAAAAAGAATTCAATTTGGCACTTGCGAGCGGTTCCCGGTTAGGAAACACTGGAATAAACCACTGATTAGACTAAGTCTTTCTCTCATGTGAGTGTACATCATTTTAAACTTTTGTCAAAATCAATACTGATTTCTTTATATGTGAAACATTTTAAAGTGGAAAGTACATGTTTAATTAAAGGTTATTTTGCAGATGACATACCCGTTTTCTCTTGAGAGACAAGACTATGCTTCGCCTTCACATTATCCTCAAATGTGTCCAGGTTCTCTTGCTCGTAGGCTTTGACATCAGCAGCCACACGCTCAAGGATGTCATCAGGTGATGGCGATCGGCTGCGAGAGCTACTCTGAGGACTGCCATGATCTGAGAGTCCTGACATGTTACTGTCCTCATTCACTGGCTTATATTTCTGTATAGGACATATTACAAATACAATCATATTATATATCCTACAGTTCAAAACTTTGGGTTCAGTAAGATATTAATTTTTTTTTTTTAGAAATCTCTTAAGGCTGCATTTAATCAAAAATACAGTCAAAACAGCAATATTGTGAAATATTATTGAAACAAATACTGTGATGGCAAAGCTGAATTTTCAGCAGCCATTCCTCCAGTCTTCAGTGTCACATGATCCTTCAGAAGTCTTTCTAATATGTTGTTTTGTTGCTCAAGAAACATTTCTTATTATAAACATTGAAAACAGTTGCTTAATATTTTGGTTGAAAAACAATTTTTATTTCATGATTATTTGATAAATATAAAGTTCAGAAGAACAGCATTTACTTTAAATCTTTCATATCATTATAAATGTCTTTGCATTAAATTGATAAAAAAAAAAAAAAAGTGATAGTATTCTTGATAAATTTAAAAAAAAAAAAAATCTTTCCCCACAAAAATTCTAAGTGACCCTAAACTTTTGAACTTAAGTGTTTGTCTAAAACAAAGTAAAATCCATAGAAGAAATATTCTGACCTGCATGATGGCTAGGCGTCGAAGTCTCCTCTGCTCTATCAAAGCCTCCTCGTCCTCTTCATCAACATCATAGTCCTCCATCCTAGACACAGATAGTAGTATACGTATTTAAAACAAATATGATCAACAACATTAAAGCAAAACATAATTTTCCTTAATACTCACACTTCATCATCTGAGTCCTCCTGCTCAGCCTTCATCCCTTCAGACAGACTGCCCTTAAACATGTCTTCTCTTTCTCTGCTCCTTCTCCTCCACCTTTCCTGGGATCCCGAACGCCCCTGCTGTCGGCGCTCCATCCTGTCACGCTCCCTAGATCCACACAGTATTAATGCAGTTTTAATGCTACTGAGAGATTAAAAAGGGCATTGCAGAAAGAAACACAGCTGTTTGGTACTTAATCATCTGCTTTACACATTCGGTGGCACAGAATTCAGCAGTTACAGCATTCACACTACACATGTAAACATCCCAGAAGCAACACTGAGAACAGTGGCAGCACTGAAACATGGCCCTTGTCATTAAAATTTCATTAAAAGCTCCTCATTAAAAAAAACAAAACAAAAAAAAACAAATCCGTTTACCATTATTTCTGCAGAGGAAAGATTTAAGAATTATTTATGAATTTTTTTTTTTAGCTTGCCAAAATTTTGAAGCCTCTTAAATAGTTGTATCCTCTAAATGAGGAGTTGCAGTGTTGCACAATTTTAAAAGCTACAGCACTCCAGTCACCTGTATCTGAAAGGAGACCTGCTGCTTCGTCTTCTAGGAGAACGGGACCTTCGTCTGAGAGGCGAGTGGTTTAACCTTCGTCTGGAGCTCAGACAGGGACTCTCCTCTCTATGGCCCCCTACCTCATCACGAGATCGCATCCTGGGAATAACAAAAAAAGTATGAAAGTGAGTTTAAAAAAAATTGGGTAACAAGGAACAATATTAGTAATAAGTGTGTTTTATTAACTAATATAGATATCATTTATTAATAGAGTTTTATTTAAATCCATTATAGTATTTATTAACATTTTAATTAGCTTGTGTTTGCATATTTTCAGTTTTTAATTTAATTTTAGTTTAAGTGTTGGTAATTTTGTGCTTTTGTCATTTTATTTATTTATATTTTTAGTTTTTGTTTAGCTTTAAATTTATTTTTATTTCAGTTTTAGTAAATAGTACTTTAACTACAATTATCTAATATTTAGATTTTTTATTCTTTTTTAATATTTTTAAATTTAGTTTTAGTTAACAATTACACTGATTAACAGACAGAATATATGGATGTGATTACAAAAAAAAAAAAAAAAGGAACTTGATGGAACTTTAACCAGCTTGAAAAGTTAGAGCAATGACACAATCATTTCTATCAAAGATTTAAATGAACAGATCAGGAAAGAAAAATAACCTGTCATTTGGGAGTCTCTGGCGCTCTTCTTCTCTCCGTCTCCTCTCAAACGACCGAGATCGCCCTCTCCTTGGAGGGGATCTGTTGTGGCATGAAGATCTGTCCTGTCTGGATGTCCTGTCTGTGCTCTGCACTACAGTGAAGTCTTCAGGTGAGCGGTGGCCCCTGGGACGCACAGACTGGCTGTGCTGTTCTGGACCTTGTTTTCTACTAGGAGATCGATTCTCTTTTCCAGATGAGGCTTCTTTTGAGGGTGCTTTCTCCGATTTCTTGTCTTTCTCCCTGTCAGCTTCTAGCAAGCTGGTGTTTCTTTCTTTAGATCTGGATTTGCTCCTTCTCGCTGAGGATCTGTGGTCTACAATGTGCTCTTCAGGCTGTGTAGTTGATTTTTTATTGCTTGATGGCAATCCCTTGGACTTCACAGGAGATTTGGACCTCTGATCACCGCCTTTGGATTTCTCAGTGCTTCGGGATTGTCTCCGCTCTCTCGCCTGGCTGGGACCACTAGGACTCTCACCGATATTAACATCTAACCCAGCCTTACTAACTCTAATTTCTGATTTATGGGCCGGGACTGATATCTCATCAGACGTACTTCTGCCTTCCAGCCAGGAATCAAATTTTTCATCATCTACGCAATCCTGTTGAGATCTTTCAGCATGTCCCTTTACCATTACATGCTCATTGAGATCTTGTCTCTGTTGCTCAACATTTCGCACAGCCTCCTGGATCTCACCATCCTCCTCTGAATCAGAGTTATAACCCTGTAATATCAGTCCCATACCTGATTGCACAGCCCCTTCCATTAGCTCATTATCAAGCTCTGCTTGAATCATAGCCCTCTGTTTCTCCAGATCCTCCAAAGCAGCAAGGTCGTCGAGTCTGGATCGCTTTGGACAGATGATTGCACCTTCATAGCCAGCAGAACAGTCTTTATTGTCAATGAATGAGTCTCTGTGTTTCCGCTTATGTTTGTGTTTGTACTTGTGTTTGTGGTCCTTCTCATCTGGTGAGGGATATTTATGTTTTCTGTGCTTGCTTCGATGTTTGTGTTTTCTTTTCTTGTGTCTTTCCACCCTAGCAAAGTCCATGTTGTTTGCTTTTCTAGCTCCATCTTCACCGGATACATGTTCATTTTCATCCACACTGTCAGAGCTCTCCATATCATTCCTGGAAAACAGTAGAGAACAGTAATATGATATTAATATACTTTCCAACAAACTTATGAAGATAAATGACTACAATTACGAGGTATTCAAGACTTGTTTCATTGTTGTTAGTTTAAACTTTATAGAAAAAACATACAGCTGGTTTACGTCGACCATAGAGACAGACGGAAGCGTGTTAACAGATATTGACGAAAACCGCATGTCAGACAAATTATACAGAAATGTTTTCATTTTCAATACATGTAACTTATATTTGAATATCTTATATTATAAAAACACAAATAATGCGATATAAAGTCAGTAATGGTGTTACTTACACATAATCCTTCGCTATTGTTTTGGCTAATGCGTCCATGTTCGCCATCTTGATTTATCCTGCCGTTCTTCTGAGTCGTTTGACGAAGAGAGTCGATTCACAATTCAGTCTGGCTGTGATACCATTACTAACTTTAAAATAAACAATCAAATTGTCTTCCAAATATTTATTTAAAAGGTTCTCAACATTTTCCTCTCACTATACATTATACAGTGGCTATCCGCAAAGAGAATATTGAACTGACTGAATCACTGAATCGACACTCTCATCGGTTAAGTTCATTGGAGTGAATCAATCGTTTGGTTCTTTTCCAAACCACGCATGCGCAGTGCGTATGAAACGCAGACGAACGAAGGGATTCTTAGAAAATGACTTGTCTACGAACAATTGTCATATATTTTGTGTTCGCTATTTTGCTTAGAAAATAATGCCTACTACAAAATAATGCCTACTTAAGCCACTTTAAACAAGTTATAAATTAGTGTTGTGCACGAAAATAACGTTTAATTTTGTCAGTACGGAGAAAAAATATAGCAAATTTTATCACATTTTATGTTGTGGATGGTAATTACGACGTGGTCCCTAAACCGCACGTTTGCTTCCGCAGCACAAGCTATGTAATTTAAAGATATCACTCTGTTTGATTCAGGTACGTACTTAATTTACACATCCTTCACACATTTACACACATACACTCACCGGCCACTTTATTATGTACACCTGTTCGCAAATATCTAAACAGAACCTTTTAAAATTAATATTTGGAAGACAGTTTGATTGTTTATTTTGAAGTTAGTAACGTTATATAATCTCATTGTTAACACTTAATAAACTTCAAAATTAATTATATCTCCATTATGTTGTCTTTTTTTTTTTTACACTTTTAAAAACCTTATTCGTCAATGACCCAAATACATGCCTTTCTCTAACATTAGTTCCACAACAATAAATGTTTCATATTTCGGATAATTAACAAGACTGTCTAATGAATAACTGATCAATTTTCCTTCTCCTCTACAGTTTCTTAGAATGGGTGGGTTTAAAGACACATACCAAGACGTTCAACCAGTAACCCTTCGAATTGCAGAAGAAAATGTCACTTCCAGTCTCTACTGCAGCTCAGCCGAGGGCATTGAAGCTCATGTGTCCACTTTAGTGGAAGCTTTCTTAGTTGAAGTATACCGATGTAGAGTCTGTCAATTTACCAGCAACCAAAAAGCCAAGATTAGCCATCATGTCATGGAAAGACATGATCCAGTGTCTCCATGCCCCCATCTGCCATGTCTGGAGAAAGAGGATGAGGAGAGTTTAGGTGTAGGAATGAGGGTTGATGGTGAAGAGGAGGTCGACCACAACAGCTCTCCATACGACCTAGAGAGCGACCTCCATTCTGGCTCAAAAAGCAACGAGGATCAGATGGACATGGAGCGTATGTCTTTCCTCCTCCCGATGTACAGCATGTTTCAAAACATCAGCCCACGGTCATGTGACATTGGCTTGGGCTCCAACTCTGATGGCAACTTGCATGTGGCACAAACTTGTGAGGTGAATATAAAGATTCCTGCAGTATTATAGGGATAGTCCAAATGATGACAGAATTCACATTTTTGGGTGGACTATCCCTTTAATTTGGTTTGAAATATGAGAGAATTAACCTGTAATCTTTTGTTTTGTGAAGGTGAGCACACTCTTTGAGGAGGGTAGACACGATGAGGACAGCGAGGAGGAACCTGTGTTTCAGCTGGAGGATGCTAGCACAGATCTGGCTGTTCCTTTGAACAGCGGAATGGACACAGAAGTTCAGGATGAGGAGATGGCCCAGTCGGCTCATCTCATGACTCTTGGGTTGTGCAGAATCTCAAGCACTAAGTGTCAACCTCAGTCTGCGAATTCAGTGAAAATCCTGTCCCATCCAGAAGGTGAGCAGGATGCTGGAGATGCCAGCATTGAAGCTGAAATGCAGAAGCCATCTGAGGAGGATGGCGGATTGGCCTGCATCCTCTGCCAGACAGTTGCATCCAGTCGTAGCATGCTAGAAGTGCACCTGAAATGCCATAGTGGAGACCAAGGCTTCAGGTGCCCTCGCTGCGGTTGTGAATCAGAGGAGTGGGTTGATATGGAGCAACACTGGAGGGGACATGGAAAAAGAAAAGGCTCAAAGAGGCATAAATGTAGTGTTTGCCCCAGGACATTTAGAAGAGCTGATTCTCGTGAAGCACATGAAGAAAGGCATAATCAGCGGCATCACTGTCGATCTGAGTCTGGGGGGCTAGCTGAGTGTTCTCTGTGCCTGGAATGGTGTCACTCAGGGAAAGAGTGGGAAATACACCAACAATGTCATTTTCAAGGAGGATTTAAATGCTTACACTGTGATTTCAAAGGTACAAATTATTCTTAGTGAACTGGGTTAACAGTATGCTATAATTTTAAGCTATAGGTTGGAGTGAAAATTTTGAAAGGCTTGACCCCTGTACAAGAATTGTAAGTTTTGAAATCTCTAGTATATGTGTTTAGACAGGATGTACAGATCAAAATTATCTTTGCTGAATTGATTGGCTAGATTTACCCTAAGAATTGGTTGTGATCCAAAGGATATCTACTATAGCAGCATTGTTCTTTATAACATGTGTTTTAGTATTTGTCCACACCCATCACATGCAGTTAGATATTTTTTAAATTCAAAGTTTTTTTCATCTCAGAGAGTGAAAATCATAAACTTGGAGTTTAACAATTTTAAACTTTTCATTGCTTTTTTTTTTTGTCTTGCTCTGTATTTCTTCTTGAGTTTTGCTTTATCTAGTTTTGCTGTTTCTTATATTTGTCTTTTAGAGAAGTCATGGAAGAAAACTCTGAAGCATATTCACACTCAACACCAACAGGCCGATAAAAATCAAGAGAAACAGATTGCTCACAGTATGTAAGTATCTAGTGTCATCCAAATTCATCTTTTGTTATCTAATTCAAAATGCTTTAAAGCAGTGGTACTCAGCAGGGGTAACTTAAAGTTATTTAAAGGGATCATTTTTTACCTCTAATACACCACTATGTCCAACTGCCTTGAGCATCCGGTGTGTGAGATCTAAAAACGCGTTCTGATGACGGAAGTGATCTCTTGCGCGTATGGTCAATGAGTTCGAGAGATCACTTCCGTTGTCAGAGCGCGTTCAGACCTCACACACCAGATGCTCAAGGCAGTTGGAAGCAGATAAACATCAAATTTTAATTTTTGGGTGAACTATCCCTTTAAACTAAATCAGAATACACATGAAAATATGCTAAAACAACTAAAAATCAAGTTATGACTCATTTTAATTCAAGCCCATCAACAGCTGCTTTTTCATTGAAGACATCCTACTGTCTTGGAAACCCAGGATATACAATATAAGGTGCCCTAATTTTAAAAGAATGATTTTTAAACCTGGAAAAGTTATGTTAATAAATCTAATTAATAAAATACTAAAACATTATAGGTATTTTTATAAAGAATATACATTTTTCTAGTTATACTAAAGTCTAAATCATTTTATTGGGTAAAAATAAAATATTATAAGAGTAAATATTTACAAAAAATCCTTATCTTCAATCCTTATTAAGTAAATCACAAAAGACAAAAAAAAAAATTCATTAACAAGAGTGGGAACCCTAAAGAACATTTAGCTCTTTAAAACTTTGGGGGCCTCATTTATAAAATGTTGTGCAGAAACCATCCTAAATTTGATCTTATGATATTCATTTCTCCGATGTGTGTACGTGTGATTCATAGAATGAACGTACAAACAGAAAACGAGTGTACGCCTCTCTTTCAGATGTGAAATCTATAAATCGCAAATGATCTTGAACTTGGGCGCAGATGAATGGATTCAGTTCTCCTTGTTGTAAACGAGACCTAATTAATGTCATTTACATATAAAAGATCAACAGTCATCGTCCAAATCCTTTAATTTAGAATGGTGAGCTGCAAGAATATCTTAGATTTCCAAACACCTGCAGTAATCTGACAAGGAAAAGTGCGTACGTCTGCTCAGACCCTGACGTGGGGTTAAGCACTTTTCCACGTCAAATAATAAATATGAGCGTTGGTGTGGATTTAAGCGTACGCACACTCTTAAGATCAAATCTGTGCGTACACATGCTTTATAAATGAGGCCCCTGGAATCTTGAAATTTACAGACAAGTGTCCGTAGATTAAATTTATTCAAACATTTTTGTGGACAACGGGGGTCTCCGAGTCAAAAATGTTGAGAACCACTGCCTTATTAAAGAGTATTTGGTGAAATGGTTGACTGTCAGACTAGAGAAATCCCTGTTTAATAATGACTTCTTTGTCTGTACTCAGAGAAAACCAGCAACTTAACACATCCACCAAATACCCAGAATGCCTCAGAGGTATAAAGCCAGAGTCATGGTCCCAGGTTAGGAAGAAGAGGTTGAAAAACAGGATTGTGGGAAGGGAAAAGAGCAATGAAGGAGGAAAGGACAGAATGGGTCACCTGAAGGGTGAGACATCTGTTGGACTCACTGTTTCCAGACGGAAAGAGTTCTGCTGCAACCTCTGTGACAAGTACAAGAATATTTTTTTTCTTTGTTACATTATCTTGACAAAGAGACTGTTATTGAAGTGCATCTTAATTTTATAGTACATACACTAACATTCAAAGGTTTGGGGTTGGCAAGATTTTTAAAAGACGTCTCTTATGCTCACCAAGGCTGCAATTATTTAACCAAAAATAATACAATACAGTAATCTTGTGAAATATTATTACAATTTAAAACAACTGTTTTCTAATTTAATATATTTTAAAACATTATTTATTATGGTGTTGGCAAAGCTGAATTTTCAGCATCATTACTCCAGTCTTCAGTGTCACATGATCCTTCAGAAATCTTTCTAATATGGTGATTTGGTGCTTAAGAAACATTTACTATTGTCACAATTGGAAAAGGTTGTTTTGCTTAATATTTTAGTAGAAATTGTGTTATATTTCTTTAGGATTCTTTAACGAATAGAAGGGTCAAAAGAACAGTATTTATTTAAAATGGAAATCTTTTGTAAAATTATAAATGTCACTTTTGATCAATTTAATGTCCATGCTGGATTAAAGTATAAAAAATCTTACTCTGGCCCCAAACATTTGAACTGTAGTGTATAATAGTAGAAATGTGTAGTATCTGTCAGAATAAATTAAAAAATATTTAATCTATAGAATAGTCATGCTAAACATGCCTTTCCTTTTCCTTTGAGATAACTCTTAATTGTCAGTTTTCTATAATTTATCTCCATCTATCTCTGTACAGGAAGTTTTCCACCAAGTTGACCATGCGGCGTCACATGGGCATTCATCAAGGAGATAAGCCATTTAAGTGCCCACACTGCCACTACTGCACTCGTCTCAAAGCCTCGCTCAAACAGCACCTCCGCGTCCACACAGGTGCAGTTGCAAGCACATTGTCGATATCTTCCTTTAATATTAAAATTTAAAAAAAATAAATAAATAAATAAATATATATATATATATATATATATATATATATATATATATATATATATATATATATATATATATATATATACATATCATGCAGTGGCAATAGATCATTGTTTTCAGAATGACAGTGACACGTCTTGTCCATCACCTTTATTAGTCCTGGTCACTAAACAGAAATTATGATCAGAGCCAGGCCATTAAATGACTTTCCCACGCTACTTTAATTAGAAATGTAGCAAATAAATGGAGAAAGACGGCTCATGGTGGCATGCAGAGATTTAGAGCTTTGTGGAATTCCTTTCAAAAGACTGGTTCTCATAGAACAGTTGCCATGACATGGCACTGCCTGAGTGTGAGAATTCCAGTGATGTGTTTTTCTTATTACTTTAGGTGAGAAGCCATACAAGTGTTTGCAGTGCGCCTATGCTTCTATTGACAGAAGCTCTCTGCGCCGACACTCAAGGACGCACACACAAGAAAAGCCTTACTGCTGCCAGTACTGTCCATACAGCAGGTACATGCACTCGCCTTTCATAAAGTCGACAGGCTAAACTTGTTTCATACTACGTCTATAGCTAAGAATAATTCTTTGCGTTTCGCTTCAGCATCCAGAAGAAGAGCTTAGACCTCCATTCAAGGCGTCATCACACAGGAGAGTCATTCCCCTGTCACCTGTGCCAATATTCCACACCAGACCGCCAGCTTCTGGTGCGACACATGAGGAAACATCACAGTGCCGAACAAACCGCCGCACTGGGGCAGAGGAACAGCTCTGGTTCTGGCTCCCAAACCGCACCTTCTCAAAGAGCACGGACATCCAAATGATATTTATGATTTGTAAATAAAATTGATTTTTATATTTTTTTTTAATTCATTTGCCTTTTATTTCAGTCAGTTATTTTATAATGACAAAGCAAAGTATTGTTTTCTTATGGTTTGATAAGTTTGGTGGAATATAGATGAATGTAATTGACTCTAATTCAGTGGGTGGTTAATTATAGCTTTAAAATAGTAAGCGATTAAAGGATTGACCAAATGCCATGATACAGCATTTCTAATACTGCGTTTAAAACTACAAGCAAATCCCACCACCAATCCAATAGAAACTGGATTATCCCACCTGTTGCTCAGTGCACGAGCAGCCAAATTTCACTTTAACAGAGCTTTATTTTGGCCTTTTAAAATGTTTGTTTTAATTATTTTAAGGATATATTTGATTTTAACAACTATTTTGTGTTAACGTATTTACTTTAGAAATAATGAGAGGGAAAATTACCTCACTTTGTATATTTTCAATGACAACGACCAGCGGCACTATGCGGCGGCAACCAATGAGATTGCAGTTAGTGACCTGCCGCTTGATGCGATTCGATACTGCTGGAGAATAGGAACGCCCACTAGCATCTGACAGGAATAACAGATTCGATGACCTTTAACGGTTTAGTGTCTGTAAACTCGAGAAATTGATGATTTTTGGATGAGAGTTCACAGGGAATCCGCACAAATGGAGCTTTTAGAGCTCATTATCTGCAGGCGAAGAGGAAAGCGGAGGAGTTTGAAGTTTGTACAACTTGTGTCAGAAGATTTGCATATCCCACGAAAGTAATCCCACGATTTGCGTTCTAATTTTGATGGATATTTAAATTTTTACGTTTTTGCAGCGGAATACATTTTCTGTTTTTATCAAATTTAATTTAGAGATAATTTCTATCTAATGTGTTTATGACTCGATTCAGTTATGGCAGGTGCTGATATGGATTTCTTGCCTCACCTGAGCGTAAATGACTGTTGGGTCGTTGGGCTCGAACGCTTCGCTGTTGGTCCTGCTGGAGAAGAAGAGGAGTTTTTCGAGATTAGGACTGAATGGTCTGATAAAAGCATAACTTATCTGCGAAGGCGATATCATGATCTAGTGAAACTTGTTAAGAATTTGAGCAAATCATTTCCAGACGACAGAGGACTTTTGTCTCAGTCATTGATGCTTGAGGGTATGACATTTATGTACATTTGTGACGTTTAAAATAGGTGGCCATTTAACTGACTTCATTATTGTATGTGTTTATGTTTTATCAGCACTACAGAGGATAAAGGAAGCAGAAGAAAATAATGTTGAAACTAGGCTGGATGAAGTGGAAAAATTATTGAGAAATATCATCAAAATGCCACAAAAGGTGCTTCTATAGACTAGCCTGCCCATCCCCTATGTCAATAATAATTGTATTGATGCCCTATTGTACGTAGGCTACAATAATTATGCAAGTAATTTACTTTACAGTGCTCTCAGTCTGAGGCAGTTCTTACATTTTTCAAGACTTCTTCTCTTGACTATACCTTGAAAACCATGTATGAACCAATCCAGCCTTTCTACCAGAGTCCTGTCACTGTAGCTGGTTTGTATTCATGAGTTCTCTTGATCTTACAGAGAACTGATATTGGATTTTAAACAAATTTTTAAGCTAATATAATATGATACTTTTCTACAGATGTCAGAAGGGCCAATGGGTTTTGTTTGGCCAATACAGAAACTGTTCTTTTTGATGCGTATTTACTAGCAGAAGGAGTATCAGAGCCATCTTCAAAGTACAGGTAAATATCTGACAAATGAACATCCTAATAGTCACTCTTCTATATCTTATATTGATATATTGCTCATATGTGGAATCAACATTTACAGAATCAAAATGTATGTGTCTTATTTCATCACATCCAGCTCTGAGATTGAGTCCCAGATATGGACCGGAACAAGAATACAAAATGGAGTCCAATGTGTAAACACATTTGTGCACAAACCTGACAAGGGCTTCATGGCTCTTGGTACCACCGAAAGTAAAGATACAGATTATCAACCTAAAAAATCACCGATTACCACTAGCAACTTGACCTACCTCCACCTACAAGCCTGTGAGACAGATATCCTTGAATGACATAATGCAATTGACCAGATAATTACTTCTTTCTAGTGTGAAAGTGTACAGAAATGGTCATTTTTAAAGTTTTGTCTTTAAGAACATTTTTTTTTAACTAAAATAATACATTTCTAAATGATTTATAAAGATTTATAAAATAACTAAGATTTATAAAAATGGATATGATTAATATTTTTATGATAAGATGAACTGTAATATTATTAAAAAAATTTAACCAGCTCTGATTGTTTTTTTTTTCCTGTCTATAGCTTGAATAGTTAAATTATTGTTAATGAAGGTTATTTTACACTATGTATATATTAGAGATGCACCGATGATACGGATAAGCGATTATTCAGAGTGATATCTGCTGATACCAATACCGATACCGATAGTTTGGGGGTTCTGCCTTTTATACCTTTTTTTAAATTAATGATAATTTCATTATAATTAATAATTAATTATATTTCTAATTATTATATTTTGAAAAAAATGCAAATAAATACTTTATTCTCTCCATTTCATCAACTGGTTTCAGAGTAACTGGTATCAGTTATAAACAAACACATTACTCAAATTAATATTAACACACATTAACTAAATTCTGAAGATTAAATTAATATTTCTTAACTTTCTGAATGTTATTAATTCATATAATTACTATTAATATTAAACATCAAACTGGTTTCTTAGCATTTTCTTTACACAAAGCACAAATTCAGTGTATTTTCCTGCCCTCTTTTGATTGACAGGACATATCAGTTTATTTTTAAACTAACCGATAAAGGCAAATTTATCGATACCGATTATTGCCCGATATATCGGTGCATCTATAGTATATATCCTTAGGATGTTTTACACTATATAGCTAAATGTATGCTGATATCCAAACACCACACTATAAATGTTGTTGAGCATTTCATATCAATTATGAATGAGCATTTAATATAATATCCTTTGGCATTAATGGTTTTCATTCTTCTTGTAAATCATCAAACATGTCTACAGGAATATGCTCCCAATCTGACATGTGACAGTGAAGCCAGTTTCTGATGTTGAATGATGACTGCAGTCCAGTTTATTCCACAGGTGTTCAGTGGGGTTCAAATCTGAGCTTTTGTGCAGGCCTGTCAAGTTCTTCTTCAGTACACAGTAAAAAACACAGTGCCAAATTAACACTTACAGTGTTCATTAATTTATGGGCCTCGCTTTGTGCACAAAGGGGGCATTGTCATGTTGTAAGACAAAAAAAACAACAACCTCATCACAAATTTGGAAACGCATTATAAAGAATGCCATTGTATGTCTGAGTATTTTAGATTTTTGTTCCCTGAAATTAAAGGGTCTAGCCAAATAGTTTGCCCATTAATTAGAAGCTGCGGTGCTCACATGGTACAATAATTTTTGTTTCACTCTAACTCAAGGTCAAATAAAACTAAATTCAGTTTAAATAATGACTGGTGAGAATATTACATATGTTATTTCTAAAGTAGGTCAAGTTTCTGTTGTGAAACAGATTGAAGGCTATAGGCTGATCATTATTTAACTGGAACAGGGAGAATCATTTCGGTCCTCGTTCAGGTCAGTGAGCAGTTCCCATGATGAGGGATGTTAATCAGTCCTTATTGGAACAGTCATTGTGCTCCACTTTCGCACTGCATAGATTGATGGTTCTCTGCATCCACTCAGACAATCCATAGACCCGTATTTTGAGTCAAAAAAGAGTTTTTTTCCATCAATATCTGGCCTAATTTACTACTCTAAACAACAAACAAAGGAAGCATTTTTGTAGCTAATGAGTTCCAAAAATCGAAACTGTCTACATTTCCTTCTGGTGACCTCTTTAACGCTCACAGGGTTGTCCAACTCACTGCTCGGGTGCTTGCCAACATTTCATATTACACATTCAAACCTCAAATGATATTATGAAAATATGGCCATTCATGTGGAAGGGGACATATTTCTCTGTGTCAGTGCCAGTTATTATGAAACACGATAAATAAAACTAAGTCTACATCCAATGTTCTCTCTCAAATCTCTCAACTAAAAGTAAAAAAAAAAAAAAAAAACATTAGCTTCCATCTTGATCTTTTTTATTATTATTGTAAAGTGGGTCTCAACTTCAATCTTATGTGTTTATACACAATGTTTTTGGTGCTTTTTGTAATCAATCATTCGTTGTAATGCACTTTGAGCTGCATTTCTTATATAAAAGGTGCTATACAAATAAAAATTATATTATTTCAATATGTTTGATAATTTAAAATGATTCATAAATTATATAAATACTCTAAAATATTTTACTTTTATTTCAGATATACCTAGTACAAGGCAATATTAGCTTATCATGGGTCAATTTTATAATAATGCTTAAAATAATCCAGAAATAGCAACAGGTTCAATATAATCTTAACAAGGTCATCATTTTAAGTGTTTTGTTTACCATTACCATTGGCCAAGTGACAATTTTTGACCATTACAACAAGCCAAGTTGTGAACTACTTACTGATCAATAAAAACTTGTTGGTGCATTGATTAGTATATAAAAAGCTAATGTAGGGAGCCACCATTCACAGACTGACACAGAGAGAAGAACAACACTGTTTATTTAAAACGAGAATATAACCACTTTTTCACTTATTTTAACAGAATTACTTTCAGTTTTGTTCACAAGAAATTTAGGACTCTGAAACATCAAGCCACAAAACATGAGCCATCACTCTTCATGGAGAGGGCATCATTGTGCCCCTGGAGACATCAACTGCACAGCAGGCTTTAAGGAGTCTTTGGGCAGCAGGAACTACAAGTTACTCCATGTGCCTTTCCATGGGCCAACCCACAGCCACCACCATGAACCTCCACACCCTTTTCCCACCGTGGATGTTCCTGATCATGCACACTACATCATCGGCTCTGTCATCTTAATGGTTGGCATCACCGGAGTGATTGGAAATGCACTGGTGATCTACGTGTTCTGCCGGAGCCGTACACTTCGCACTGCAGGGAATATGTTTGTGGTGAACCTGGCTGTAACTGATTTCTTCATGTCCCTCACTCAGTCGCCCATGTTCTTCGCGGCCAGCTTGCACAGGCGCTGGGTCTTTGGCGAGCGCATTTGTGAGCTCTACGCCTTTTGCGGTGCCCTCTTTGGGATCTGTTCCATGATGACTTTGACTGCAATCGCTGCCGATCGCTGCCTAGCCATAACTCAGCCTCTCGCCTTGGTGGGCAATGTTAGCAGACGCAAAGCAGGCGCGGTGTTGGCCGTTGTGTGGCTCTACTCTCTGGGCTGGAGCCTTCCACCTTTCTTTGGCTGGAGCGCTTATGTCCCAGAGGGGCTTCAGACTTCCTGTTCTTGGGACTATATGACCTTCACTCCATCAGTTCGTGCGTACACCATCCTCCTCTTCATTTTTGTATTCTTCATCCCACTAGGCATTATTGGCAGCTGCTACTTTGGAATTTTCCAAGCTATCCGAGCAACGGGGAAGGAAATTAGAGAGCTGGATTGTGGGGAAACGCACAAGGTGTATGAACGCATACAGAACGAATGGAAGATGGCGAAAGTCGCCCTCCTGGTCATTTTGCTTTTTGTAATATCCTGGTCGCCCTACTCTGTGGTGGCCCTCACCGCCACGGCTGGCTACTCCCATCTCCTGACCCCCTACATGAATTCAGTACCCGCTGTGATTGCCAAGGCCTCAGCCATCCATAATCCCATCATCTACGCAATTACGCATCCAAAGTATCGAGCGGCTATTGCCCGCTACATTCCAATACTCCGTTTCATCTTACGTGTGAAAGAGAAAGATCTCCGTTCCTCTTTCAGTTCCGGCAGTGTTAGTTCCCGTCGTCCGACCCTCAGCAGCCAGTGCTCCCTGGGAGTTAGCATCGGCAATGCAGCGCGAGCTAACGGCCGCTGGGGGAAGACACGCTTGTCTTCTGCTTCAGATAGTGATTCTTGCTGGACTGAGAGTGAGGCTGATGGTTCCAGCATCAGTTCCCTGACCTTTGGTCGTCGTGTGTCCACCGAGATCTCTACAGATACTGTCATTCTTTCACCAGGGTCAAGTACTAGCACCACCAGTGGGCAGAAACCAGAGAAAGCACACAAAGTTGTAAGCGTACCAGTGCCGTCTATTACTTTTGAAACAGATGCTGCAGATGGGGAGTCTCTGTCTGATGGAAAGGCTTTGCTTCCCGGGGGGAACTAAGGGAATGATGCAGCGCTTCAGGGTCAGTGTTGGGCTTGTTACTCAAATTTATAATTAATTAGTAATTTATTACTAGTTACAAGTTACTCCTTTCAAAAGTAATATTGTTACTTTTTGCTTTCTGGCAACAGTAATTAGTTACAGTACTAGTTATATTACTTTTCCTTCTCGCCACACAGTAATTGTGTATCCCCATAAAATGTTACTAACAACATATTTCTGCCTCATCATTTCACCAAAATCCACATTGGATAGCAGTCAGAAGTTATTACAAACACTCAATGGTGATTGATAGTGACTTTTAAAGGGTACATAACACAGAGTTTCGGCCAATCTCATGTTAATCTTGAGTACCTATAGAGTAGTATAGCATCCTTCATATCTCCGAAAAGTCTTTAGTTTTATCAGATTTATAAAAGAAAGATATACTGTACCGTCTTTCCGAAAACAGCAGAGCTCCCGGAGGCGTGCCTTGGGCGAGGAGCATGTGTGAAGCTATCAATGGTCAGCTAAACAAATGTATTTAAACATACACAATACACCATCGCATTATCCCTGGATAACTTTTGATTCATTATACATGCATGTTGTTTATATTATATGCACTTGCGCATTGACTGCCAACAAAACAGACATTTGATGCAGTTTAACTCACCACCTGCGGTTCTGACTCATAACCGGGATCATTATCGATGTGACCGCTCCATCTTTCAGTTTCAAACGATCTGTAAATCCAGCGTCGAACTGGGCCTTGTTTATAAAACCATAAGCACCGATCCTGAGGGCTCGAGCAGCCACGGAAAACATGAGATATTCTCCATTCATTTTAACTAATAAAAAAATTATTGCAACTTTCAGACACGACGTTATCCTTATTTTGATAGTTAATTTCTATGGTTATTTTAATGACAAATGTCGAGAGTGCATCAATGTAATGTGTGAGCACAAACCTCTCAGCTCCACTTAACGCTGGGTTCTTTGGGAAGCAAGGTTATCTTTCCCTCACAACCAAAAACACACTTCTTTGGTGAAATTGTTGATTTCGTAGTCTAAAAACAAAGTGATAAATTCTTTCTCGAGCAAGTAATGTGCAGGGTTGCCGACGACTTCCGTAAAGCCGAACGAAGCACATTGATGGGTGTCTTGCTCTCGCTCTGGTTAATGTGTGCGCGCGCTCTTCTGGGAGAAGTGCCCATAGAAGGAATTCCTTTATTACATAATACAGGGCCATACTCGAAAAAAAAAAAAACTGTCCGAAACGTAGGAAATCTGAAGGTGTGTATTTGGCACAGAAATACTCTGTCATACGTCCAACTCGTTTTTTTAAACTTTGGCCATGTTTAGCATGAGAATCCAACTCTTTAACAGTGTAAATAAGTCAGAATGCATGAAATAGTATTAGACCCCCCCTTTGAGTAAAAGTGTTGTATTAATCCCATTAATTGTATTATAAATGTGTAGCTTGAAGCTAATTGTAGCTATAATTTCTCTGTTACCAATAGATGATTATATTTCTTGATGTATTTTATCAAAAGAAATCACATAAGTTTGTAAGAAAATGTTTCTTTTTCCAAAAAGATTTTTAATTATAGTAATATACACTACCAGTCAAAAGTTTGGACACAGTAAGATTTTTTTATGTTTTTAAAAGAAGTTTTGTCTGCTCACTAAGGCTGCATTTATTTAATTAAAAATACAGTAAAAACGGTAATATTGTGAAATATTATTACAATTTAAAATAACTGTTTTCTGTTTGAATATATTTTATAAAGTAATTTATTCCTGTGATCAAAGCTGAATTTTCAGCATCATTACTTCAGTCTTCAGTGTCACATGATCCTTCAGAAATCATTCTGATATGCTGATCTGCTGCTCAAGAAACATTTATGATTATTATCAATGTTGAAAACAGTTTTTTTTTTTTCAGGATTCCTTGATGAATAGAAAGTTCAAAAGAACAGCATTTATCTGAAATACAAAGCTTTGTAACATTATACACTACTGTTCAAAAGTTTGGGGTCAGTAAGAATTTTTATTTTTATTTTTTTGAAAAGAATTTAAAGAAA
Organism: Hypophthalmichthys molitrix; assembly: GCA_037950675.1. Lineage (NCBI taxonomy): Eukaryota > Metazoa > Chordata > Actinopteri > Cypriniformes > Xenocyprididae > Hypophthalmichthys > Hypophthalmichthys molitrix. Next base: position 28,796,154 of record CM075493.1, read on the forward strand.
TTAATACTTTTATTCAGCAAGGATGCATTAAATCGATCAAAAGTGACAGTAAAGACATTTATAATGTTACAAAAGATTATATTTCAAATAAATGCTGTTCTTTTGAACTTTCTATTCATCAAAGAATCCTGAAAAAATATATTGTACACAAATATTTTGTACAATTGTACACAATAAATGTTTCTTGAGCAGCAGATCAGCATATTAGAATGATTTCTGAAGGATCATGTGACACTGAAGACTGAAGTAATGATGCTGAAAATTCAGCTTTGATCACAGGAATAAATTACTTTATAAAATATATTCAAACAGAAAACAGTTATTTTAAATTGTAATAATATTTCACAATATTACCGTTTTTACTATATTTTTAATTAAATAAATGCAGCCTTGGTGAGCAGACGAAACTTCTTTTAAAAACATTAAAAATCTTACCGTTTCCAAACTTTTGACTGGTAGTGTAATTTGTATCGGGATCAGAGGGATGTGGGTGGGCAAGCCATGGTAATGCCAGAGTAAAGTAATGCCACAACTTACACAACAGTGTTCAGATCATCTTTTCTTCTGACAAAATCAATGTAATGGCAATATTTCCATCGGCTGAATGTAAGCGTTTCCATATTCCAAGCTTGCCTGCTGCACTGGTGACTTCATGTGCCTGTGCAAGTCATGAAAATTATGAAAATAAATCTAGGAATTATTAGATTGTTGGATTTGAAATCAGTAGGGGTTGAGGCAGCAAAAATAACTAAGTAACAAGCTATGGATGGTAATTGTAATATTATTACTGAAATCTTATTAGTAATTAGTTACACTACTAGTTACTGCAAAAAGTAATATTATTACTGTAACTAGTTACTAGTAACTATTAGTTACTGCCCAACACTGTTCAGAGTATTAGTAGCTTTAGTAGTAATTGCTTTGACCTATTATTTTTTATTAAGAATATATAATCATATGTCCTTCTTTACTCTTTGCATGTCGCGAACAACAAGTGTTGTTAGTTTTGTGAACTCAGTTTTTGAAATGGAACAATTTTCAAGTTATATGTGAATTTAGAGAATGTATTTATTAATTTGGATTATAAAAACTGAAAAATAACCATCTATTTTTTTTCTGGTTTAATCTGAAGATATTGTGGCATGTAGTGTGAGTAAATGTATGTGAATTATGTTTGGCATAATTTTTATTTTAATAAAACAGCATATACAAATATCATCAGTAGTCCTGCTTATTCTGACATTGTGTATTTATATTCTAATTTTATTTAATTGTAATTGTATTTCAAATTGCAAAGAAGCCACAATACAACAAATTCAGAAAAATGTGGTGTCCTGTTTTATACATATGGGCAAATACTATAACTTTTTAAATTATTATTGTTATTTTTTAATTAAAAAGATTAAGCTTACATGAAAAATTTCTATGAAGAGTCTTAGGATCTCCCAAACAGAAGAGGTCACATTTTGTTCAGTGTACATATTCCTACACCTGCTCTAAAAATGTAGGCACTTAAAGCACACTTAAATGTATGAATTTTTTTTTTTTTTAGAAACATCATGCACATGATTTATAAATTTAGGTAACGAAATAGGAAATCGTGCGCACGTTTTAGTAAATCGAGGGAACGAATTAGTAAATTGTGCGCACGATTTAATTTTTTTCCTTGCATGTCATGTGCGGGGCTCCGTAGTACGTCTATTGTTTTGAACTTAACTTAAACTTTTCTTTAGTAACTTAATTTTTCATTTAAAGGGCTTTTATTTTGAATTTGTCTGCCATTTGAGAATTGTGACCCGGATGTTGAATGAAACAATGACACACTGATGTTGCCGACTTCACTCGAGTTGTATTATCTTGTATCGCCTCTGTATGTGACTGTCCGCTCAGCAGCACAAGAGCAGTGAAACGCGACACTCATTTGAAGCGAATTATTAATGGCAGACAGACGACTGAGGAAATAGCTGTCAATATGGGGGATGATGATATAGACTACAACATAGTTTTTCCAGAGGCACTGATCTCAGGTAAGTGATGCTGAGGCTGACAGCAGCACTGGGTTGCTTGCTTGACTAGTTCTTTGCTTCTATGTTCAGTATATTAAGAGCAAATGCATGGAAGCCTGCAAGCTGTGTTTATTTGAGGTGTTAAATTAGAGAGCTTTAATAGGAAGAGGACATTCATATCAACCACTTGGTGTGTGTATCATTGGATCCGTGTTATTTGGATACATTATTCTTGTCTTGACAGAGAAACACTGGCGCGGATCAAAGGAGCCAGTGGTAATTCTCCTAGGCTGGGCGGGCAGCAGAGACAAACATCTCGCCAAATACAGCTCCATTTATAATGAACAGGTGAGACAATGTCCTAAAGTCTTTGAAAATTCGATTATGGGCACTGTTAAAAAATAATAAATAAATAATTGTTCTATTAGCATATGCATTTTTTCCAGTCATGAACATTTCCATTACAATGCTATTTTCACAACATCTGATATTATGTATAGTGTTTAATATAATTCACACAGGCATAATATTTTGTGTATCATGAATACCCACATTCCATCATACCAATCCAATATAAATTATATTTTTACAATTGGAAATTATGCACAATAAAAAACAATTTTTTTATAATGGAATTTTTTTACAAGTTATATTTTTTTTATTGTATTCACACGTCTAATATTTAATATCAAACTTTATAAATTGCATAACCTTTCAGAATTTTTTATTAAAGGTAGTTTTTTTGTGGTAAAAAATGTAAACATTTAAAATGTAAAAAATTATATAAATAATTTTTACACAATAATATTGAATGTTTCATTTTATTCGATTATCATAGGTCTAATATTATTTTTAGTAATATTTTTTAATTTTAGTATGTTTTCAATGTCTTTTATATTTTCAGATTGAATATAAAACATTAAAATGTGTAAATAAAAGGCATTTGAAATTTTTTTCCCCAAGTTTTAATGTGACCTTAATAAAACAAAAAAGAGAAAAAGAATAAAAAAATCATTGGAAAACGTTTTAATAAAATTTGGTCCCTTGGACATAAAAGTTGAAGTTACACCCAAGTATAATGTACTTGGGTAAATGACGTGACGGCTCATTTTTTTTTATCCAAAGGCCTTAATAATAATAAAAAACAAAGATATGACATCCAAAGTATGTAAGGTAGTGCAACTAGATCTCTTCTATTGAATCCAAAAGATTTTAGTTATATTTTGCTACATATAAAGGTATTTCAAAGATTTTAAAGTGTCAAAAGGTCATTCAGTTTAACCGTCCAAAGGCCAATACAGCCACTTCATTTGTGATTAAAATATCTTAAAATGTAATAAATGTACATATTTTTTATTCTGGCATGATTTTATAACATCATATATCAACATAGTGCAAAATGGTATTAAAATTATGTGTAGAAGTCGTTACTTTGTAATGAGAAAGAATGTCCGGAAAAATGAATTTAATTGATGTCATTCGGAGTAACCAATATAAAGGGACCATTTTGGATCAAGTCATGCGGTCAGTATCATGTGACAGGATGTGACATCATTCAGACACCTGCAAAGGACCACATGGTCATGAAGTAACTAATTCTCTCTTAACTATTTAAAAAATTCCTGTTTTCGTTTGCTCATATGCATGTCCTGAAACATCAGGTCATTCGGTACAACCGCTATAAAACATGGAAAATGTTGTAATATTTTAAAAACTTGTATAAATTTAACATTTTTGATTGTTCTTTTGTTAGCTAGCTAGATATCAACCTGTTAGCATTGTTTGAAAATATCATCATTGGGTATAACCAAAAGTGTCATTTGGTAAAACCGAAATTTTGGTTAAACCGAATGACTTTTTTGGTGACAAATTTTGTCCGCCTTGTAAAAAATGACAAAAGCAGTGTTAATTGATTATAAAAACTACATAATCTCATTGTTACCACTTAATAAAACTTATTAATTATATCTCCATTATATTTTTTTTTACACTTTTAAAAACCTTATTCATCAATGATCCACTTATAACAGCTTCTCATTTCTCCGCAGGGATGTGTGACTTTACGCTACACGGCTCCTTTGAAGACTGTTTTTATTTCAGAACCGTTGGGGTACAGGGAACTAAGAAGCACCGCGCACAAATTACTTGAACTTCTGTATGACTACGAGGTGGAGAACAGCCCAATTTTCTTCCATGTGTTCAGCAATGGGGGCTTCATGCTTTACCGCTACATGGTTGAGTTATTGCACAGTCACAAGCAGTTCAGCACTCTGTATGTGGTGGGAACTGTTGTGGACAGTGCCCCGGGCAGCCAAAACATTATAGGGGCGCTCAGAGCGCTCAAAACCACTTTAGGGCCTAAAGTCAATGTGCTACTGCAGTACTTCCTCCTGGCACTGTTTGCTGTGGCAGTTGTCCTTCTCAGGATTGTTCTGTATCCTGTGACCAAGTACTTTCACAAGAACCACTATGATGCCATGACGGAGCACCCGGCGCCTTGGCCTCAGATGTACCTCTATTCCAGAGCAGACCGGGTGATCAGGTACAGGGATGTGGAGAAGATGGTTAAAGTTTTGCGAGAGAAAGGGTTGACGGTTGAAAGTTTTGATTTCATCACCCCTGCCCATGTGAGCCTGTACAGAGACTGTCCAGAGGACTATTCCAACAGGTGCAGGACGTTTTTGACCCGCTGCATGACTACTTCAGAGGAGACCCTGACGAAAAAACGCCTCCAAGTGCATCACTGATTATACAGTTCTTGACCGGCTATATAATATACACACTGTAAATTTATATGTGCACATGCTATTTGTGAAATATACGCACTGCTGTTTAATAAATTAAACAAACTGATCTTAAGCCTAACACAACATTTTAACAGGGTTAAATTTGTACCCTAATCTCTGATGTATTTGTCTTATGCTGTGAATTAAATTGTAATTTAGGGGGTTATTGATTTGTCACATTATTGAGATTTTTAGACATTGTGAATGAGTAGATTTGTGTATTTAGACATTGTGAATGAATAAATTAATGTATTTGACTAATGTGCCTTCCTTAAATAAAAGCTTATGTTAACTAAACTTGATTAAAGTCAACCTTTCCAAAGGCAAGTTTGTGGTACCAGTAAGCTGCAAGTTTACATGGTTGTGAAAAACCTGCTTAGACTAGTCTTACAAATTTGTCAAAAAAAAAAAAAAATTTCTTTAAGAAACATAATACAATTTTAAGTCAGTTTCATTAACAGATTTGTTAAATTTGAACCCGAAAAGTAAGACTGATTGCCTCTCAACAGAACAAAACTGACTGTCTTTGAAATCTCACAAAGGAACAAAATTAACCGTCATTAAAATCTTACAATGAAACAAAGTTGGTATCATTGAAATCTCATATTGAAAACAAACCGACTGTCTTTGAAATCTCGTAAAGGAACAAAACCTACCGTCATTGAGATCTCGGAAAGAAATAAAAGCGACCATCATTGAACATCATTGAAATCTCATAACAGAACAAAACGACTGATACTGAAATCTGACCATCATTGAGATCTTGTGATTGAACAAAACTGCCTATCGTTGAAATCTTGTAGCGAAACAAAACCAACTGTCATTAAAATCTCATTAAAAAAACAAAGCCGAAAAAAAGAGGTAGTCATTGAAATCTCGTAAAGGAACAAAACTGACTGTCTTTGAGATCTCATAATGAAACAAAAGTGTCTTTGAAATCTCGTTACAGAGGAAAACCGACCATCATTGAAATCTCGTAACTGAACAAAACTGACCGTCACTAAAATCTTGTAATGGAACAAAACCGATTGTCATTGAGATCTCGTAACAAAAGAAAACCGACCGTCATTGAAATCTCATAACCGAACATATCCGACCATCACTAAAATCCTGTGAAGGAACAAAACCAACTGTCATTGAAATCCTGTGAAGGAACAAAACAGACCGTCATTGAAATCTCGTAATGAAACAAAATCTCGTAAAAGAACGAATCTGACTGCTATTGAGATCTTCTAAAGGAACAAAACTGACTGTCATTGAGATCTAGTAAAGAAATAAAACCGACCACCATTGAACTCTCGTGACGAAACAAAACCTACCATTATTGAAATGTCATAGTAGAACAAAAGAGGCCTTCACTAAAATCTCATAAAGGAACAAAACTGACTATCTTTGAGATCTCATAATGAAACAAAACTGTGTTTGAAATCTCGTAACAGATTTAACAGAGGAAAACCAACCGTCATTGAAAACTGACGGTCACTGAAATCTCGTAACCAAACAAATCCGACCGTCACTAAAATCTCGTAAACCGAACAAATCCAACCGTCACCAAAATCTCGTAAAGGAACGAAACTGACTGCTATTGAGATCTTCTAAATGAACAAAACTGACCATCATTATCTTACATTCAAAAAAAAAAAAAAAAAAAAAATCACTGAAATCTTATAATGAAACAAAATCAATCAGAATATTAAAAAAAACACACAAAAAATATTCAAAGTTGACACAAAGGCATCAAGAATCAGCACATGAACCTCAACAATGGTGACAATCAAAAGTGTCATGCTGCAATGCATGCTGGGAACAAAAGTACAAAATTCCCAGCATGCATCACAGCATGAATGAATTATGCATCTGAATTGTCCTTTTATTTCTTTAATTCAAACTGTTTATTTTTTTGCTGTGTTTTTTGTTCTGTCTTTTAGTAGCTTTTTGTGATGACCAGATTTGATCTGATTTTCTGAATATTTTGTTGTCACCATTGTTGAGATTCATACTCTGATTGCTCATATCTGTGTTTGTCATTTTAATTTAATGTATTTTGCTTATGTTTTTTTTATTTTTCTTCATTTAAATCTTCAATTTTTTAACTGGTTTCTGCAATACTGTGTGATCTCATATTGCAGTGAACAGGGTTTATAATTCAAATATATTAGTGGTGCACCACTATTATTACATTCAGATGAAATCAGTGATTCAGGCAATTTCTCAATTATTATAAAATGACCAATAGCTAAAAGTCATCAGTTAATTTCAGCTTTCTTTGCTTCTGCAAATGTGTTTGACAAACACACAGTCACAACAGCCAGAGAACTCAAACATATAATAAGAGTTAAGAGCTCAACTAATGGAAACACCAATCACCATTATGGTGACTTCAAATGAAACAAACATGAGCGTTAAACTTCTGTTAATTCTCAATAAGAACTAAAGAGATGAATGACAGAAATAAAGTCAGTCTGGTTAGTAATATGTGAAGCTGTAATGTTGTTTGTGAAGTTGTTTAATCCTCCTCTGCTGAGATCTGGAGAGATTTAATGTCTTCTTTTATCTTCAGTTGATTTCATCTAAGGCTGTGTCTGAAGTCAGTTGTAGCTCTTGTGTTTCTGTTTGTCTGTTTTTTCGGTTTCTTCTTTCCTTCAGTGATTCTGCTTGTTAACAGGTTTGTTAATGCTAAGATGATTCTATAAATATTATATAAAGATTTTGTGGCTCAGATAATGTCCAGTTCTGGTTTATGTCTTTGCTCTTGGCTGACATGTTCGACATGTTAGGAGTGGTCCGCCCAAGTGCCATCATTCCACACCACATGTGGCCCAGATCATCATTCCACGCGTGGCAGATGTAGGCCGGATCTGGGCCGGCACAAATTTGCTATTTGAGCTGTTGACTAATTGCTTGTTTTGGCCAGTTGCGTAAACAGCTTAAACTAGTCTTACAAGTTAGTCATTTAATGCTTTTCTCTAAGACTGGTCATAATTCTTTTTTAAAGTCAGTTACATAAAAACATAGATTGGTCTAATTTAAATTAAAAAATGGTTAACTGTTGGTTGGTCAGTTAGACACAGTCAACATAGACTAAGTTTATACAACTGGCCCCTGCTGGTCAGGCTAGTTCTTAAGATTGTATACATTTGAATATACATTTATACATTTGTGATGGGAAAATGAGACTTCAAAACTGCAAATCAATTAAATCAATTGCTTCGCAAAGCGATTCACAGTTTTGAAGTGCTTGAAACTGCACACTAAGAACATCTGCTGGTTAATGTAGTGTAATTACAATGATAATGCAGCAAAAACTCTATTTGAAACAAAGACTTCAAAGCTTCGCTCATTACTATTACACAGTATGTATTTCTATTCATGCTCTGCTCACAAGATGTAGCCTACGATTTGTGAGCGAATTGTTCTTTCAAGTCTGTTCAAGGAGGAAATTGGGTTTGATTCAAGATGGTTTTCATAAAAATCATCATCCAGTAATCACAAACGACAGGATAGGTAATGGAAATTCGTTGTTCAACCCTGAAACTGGAACTGCTCTGACAGACTGGTCACTTGGTACAAACATTTCAATTGAGTAACAATGCTTCTTTGTATTCATATTGTGACTTTGCCCAGTATTTACAACACTAAACCAGATTCTTTGGTTCAGATAGCTGGCATTGTGTCATCATTTAACCTACAGAGTTCATCCAACATCCTATCCTATACCAACCTTATAGAAGATTTTCAAGAGCAGTACCTTCACTACCCTTTTATTTGTCATAGAGAGATATTTCACTCCAGGCAGGTAAAATTGGCCTTTGTCAGTCTTGACAGTCAGCCAGTTTGTGATCAGGAGGGCTTCAAATTGGTCAGGCAGAGGTTCTCATGGCATGTCTACGACTGTCACGTCTGACATTTCAGAGCGAGTCACTGGCATTTGTCTCTCTGGAAAGCCGTCTGTGGCACTTCATATATCATTTCAAGCCACTGATAGGGAAGAGAGAAAAAGAGGAGTTTATTTATCTGTTTAGACAGATGAACATCACTTATTAGAGTGCATCATGAATGAACTGCGTTGTTTCTGTCTGGTTGGTCAAGCTGCTTGGCATTGCTTGTGTGTTTTCTTAAAAAAGTTGTTTCAGGATTGACTTCAACTTAAATGGTTATGATTGAATGCTTATATGATGACTTTTAGTTTAACACATTTCAATTGATTTAAATCAAATAATGTAGTTAACAGATTTAGTCTTAACTAGTGAATTTGTATTTTAAATAATTTTCATTCTGATTATCTTCATCAACACAGGAAGAACATGCTTTTCTCCTCTTGTTTCTTCATGCCTTTGTTTTGATGTGAGCCACTTCTGAAGTTCATTGGTAACTGTTCTGTCTGTATTCAGCTGTAGCACATTAGTTTCAGTAGAGGGCAGCATTTCTCCATGATTCAGCTGCTGTGCTTTTAACAAAGCCACCTATCAGTTCCTTTGCCTTTGAGTGTTTTGTGTGACCACACACTGAATGTCCTTTTTCACTGACCTAGCAACACCATTGTTTTCTATAGGCCACTTTGTATTATGTGAAGCATGTCTATGCCAAATAATTAAGCACAAGATGTAAACTGAGCTAATATTATTGTTCACATCTACTCAGACCAGGATTAAGAAACATCAAATCTGAGGTTAAGAGGAGAAGATGACCTTTTGGCTTTCAGAGAACTTTTATCATTGGATTTCTTTTAAGCAGCAGGCATGTGTAATTGACAGCACACTGTATAATGGCAACGCCTGGAAAAAGTCCTGAAATTGCCCTGAGAGTTAATGAAGTCGCACAGTGTGATGAGGGAAGATTGTGGTGGAAAGGGGTCAACAGGCCTCTTCAGCCCTCTCGTCCATGGAAAATGGCTGCTGTCAGCCTCCGAACATTATGGGAATCTGAATGCCCACACAGCACACATGCCCAGAGATTAATGATTTAAAATAGCAGCGTTTGGCAGACAAGCCTCGTTTTTAATGTAGGGAAACAGTGAGAAAGAAAAGTAGGCTCTTAAAATGGTTGTATAATTAAATGGTTATATATTTTTAGAATTTACATTAAATATTTTCTTCAGTCATGTGTCTCTATAACAACACTGTCTAATGGAATACCAGCTTACAACCGAAAAACTGCTCAGTGTACACTGCACACTACTAAAAAAATGATGGTCAAGTTAAAGGATTAATTCACTTTCAAATTAAAATTACCCCAAGCTTTACTCACCCTCAAACCATCCTAGGTGTATATGACTTTCTTTTTTTCTGATGAACACAATCAGAGAAATAGCATATTAATAAATATCCTGATGCATCCAGGCTTTATAATGGCAGTAAGCATTAACAAACGGGTATAGGCTGAAGAAAGTGTCTCCATCCACATCCATCCATCATAAACATAATCCACACGGCTCCGGGGGGTTAATAAAGGACTTCTGAAGCGAAGCGATGCGTTTGTGTAAAAAATATATCAATATTTAACAAGTTATAAAGTAAAATAGCTTCCGCCAGACCGCCTTCCGTATTCTACTTACGAAGAAAGTGTAAAACTCAGTTCAAAAAGCTTACGCTACGTCCTACGCCTTCATTTCAGCTTGAGGGTGAGTAAAGCTTGGGGTAATTTTCATTTGAAAGTGAACTAATCCACCCCATGTGTATGCAGCACATTTTGGGAAGTAGGCTCATCTATGTATTTAATACAGAAAATATAGGCCTACACACAGTTTACATTGTATATACATGCTATGCAATAATTGTAAGAGTTTCAAGTGTCTATTACGAACACATCCATCATACTTGCTCGTTTCAGTGCTGTAGGTATAGGTGTAATGTCCAATCTTTAACAACAGATGGCAGTATCAGCCAAAGCAGCAGTAGCGCTAGAGCCGAAAAAATTAGCAAAACAGTAGGCTAAAGCATAGAGAAAAGTCTAATTTTGCGTCTAACAAACCCCTTAGAATGCACTTTCCTTAACACATAAAAATCCTGTGGCTCGACTTTTACTTCTTTTACACTTATTTAATACATTTATCAAAGACTGTTTGCAAAAAAGAAAGATAAAGTTCAGAATAACAGGAATGACTAAACGAGCCCATTCACATTAAGTTATCGAATGCACAGTGATTTTTTTTTTAATGATAGCATGTTACAGGTTTTAGTAGTAGCACTTTCTTTTTGCTGGTGCTGATGGACAGCTCGTAATGTTCTTGACAATATAAAACAGAAGATATTTATTTTTTGAAGCATAACCTGAAATTAAAAGATAACCCGCATCATTGACATTTAAAGTCAGTGGCCATCAAACGCAGAGGGGGATGTCTGTGAATTTTCTAAATCTGTTTTGGGATTTTGTGACTGTAACCCTCTTTTACTTTGAGTTTAATGTCAAATCGTACATCTGTTTTTACATGCATTGCCCTTTGGATAACTGAGATAGACTGCTTGTGAAGATATACTGCCATATACAATCGCTATGCACTCATTGCTCCATTTCTGAAGAGCAATATCTGATATGATATTGTTGCCCTTATCCAAGGGGAAATGGGCAAATCTGTCATGACTGCAAGTTATTAGATAGCCCAGGAAGAAGTTTCGATATTTCATAGGATTTTAAATGATCAAACTACATGCCTTCTGAATCAGAAAATTGATGATATAAATAAAATGTATTGGATGATTCAAAAACTCCATATACCTAAATGTGAATTTTAAAATAATTCTTAAACGGACACTTCCCCCCCCCAAAAAATGTAAATTTGGACATCATTTACTCAGTCATATCTTATTTTCTTCCAATGGAACATACAATGAAAGTCAATGACTTTTTAAACAACATAATATTCTTTGATGTGAGGGTGAGTAAATGATGACAGAATTGACATTTTTAGTTAAACTATCCTTTTAACAAACCATCCGTCTCATGAAACCTCTGCAGAGATGTTTTTGAACTGAAGATACTTCCAGTCCAGTCAATTCCAAAGCCTTGTTGCCCATGCCTGGGTTATGACCCGTCTTTCCTGAAGCTGGTTGTGTCAACACTGTTGTATTTTATGCGGTGTCTCAGGTTTAGAGGTTAACCATAAGCCGATGTCTCTGTCTGCTTCTTCCTCTTCCATCCGCTGTATTTGTGTCATCTTTTGTTTTGCAGCTTTGGATGTCTGGTGTCAGGAAACAGACACATCACATCAGCCCATGTTTGTCCTTCCGTCTCCTTCACTCCCCCGCTTTTTTGGCACAGCGACCCGCTGCGCTTACAGTAAGCCTGCAGGGGCCATTCCGGCCCGCTGGCCTTTTCCTCCACACCTGTTTCAGAGGAGACATGTTGTGTTAGAGCTTCAAGTCCCTTCCACTAATGAGCAAAGCATCCCACTGAAAGGAACATCGAGCGTCGGCCCCCCTCCCACTCGGGATGAAAGCGCAAGAGAGACATGACCAAAGTCGTCTCCGCTTTGACAAACATGAAAAGCTTCCCTGGTGTGTAACTTGAGGAATTGGACACTCAGAGAAAAGAGAAGGGCTTCCAGTCGGACTAGGCTTGCAACCGACCTCTCCAACCCCCCTTGCAAGTTTCCACTTATGAGAAAGAGGAGAAATGAAGAAGAAAGGGTGAAGGAAGAGAGAGGGGCCCTCAGCGTGCGAACAGCACCTCTCAGAGCGCGGGTTGAGCGATATTGTTCAAAGTGACTGCGCTTCACAGAGCCCCTTCAAGAGAACATCTCCGGCTCTTCACAGCCATCGCATCTGACAAGCAGCGGGCTCCTGTTAAAAGCACTGTCGAATTAGATCTACAAAACAAACCCATGCTACACTAGAGGTGGACTTGGTTCGAGAGCACGTGTGTGCCTCCACGGCGCATAGTTTGAAAGATTGAAAGTGTAAAAGTGCGACGCCACTGGTCCCCGAGCACGCGTGGGGTGTGTTTAATTTGACTGATATAGGGCGCCGCAGACGGAAGTATGTCTAATGAAGGGGAGAGATGTACTCTTGTGTGACAGCCCTCCAGAAGCAAGGGCTCACAAAAGCTCTACAGAGGCAGAGAAACAAAGCAGCGGGCTTTTGATTCTGCCGTACAGCTGACACTTCAGCTTCTCTTGTTCTCTATGGCAAAAGTCCCTTTGTTATTCGTTCTGTGTTATTGGATTTTCAAGTAGGCCTATATTATACTCAGATAAGACCAAAGAAATATAGAGTGGCCCGAAAAAAAGACTTGGACATTTTAGCCACATTTAAAAATATGTGAATGTCATGTGCATTAGATAACAAAATTTCAAATCCAGTGGAGAAAGAAAAGAAAAATAGAGCATTAAATTACAAACCAACAGAGAGATTGTCCTAAATTAGGGCAAAAGCATTTGGACACTGTCAGGTTGTCCATAGTTAAATGAATATATACACGAATATATAAAACTATACTTAGAACTTTATTCCTCCCATTAAATATAATATTTTCAGGTTGTTCATACTTATATATACATATATATATTATTAAGTTTTTTATTTTAAATAATTTTTAATTAATTCTTTTGATTTAATGTATATTCATTACATGAATTTGACCATAGTTAATGTATTCATATAGTTATTAATTGATATATGATACATATTGATATGAATTATTATTAAAAATTGTATATATATATATATATATATATTCTTTTTTAATAATAATTGGTATCAATATGTATAATATGTCAATTATTACAATTGTTCATGTATACTTTTTATGCTATTATTTTTATGATTTTTGAGGAAAATATTTTGTGTTGTTGGATTTGCTTTGGATAGGCTAATCCAATAACACAAAATATGTATATAAATTAAAGCACACTCAAAATTGTTTCAAATTGTTTTACTCAAAATTAAATACACACACACACACACACACACACACACACACACACACACACAGACACTCATATGCATATATAATCTGTGTGTACTTTTTTATGCTATTATTTTTATTATTTTTGACTAGGCTATATATATATATATATATATATATATATATATATATATATATATATATATATATATATATATGTATAGTCCAACCAAAATTTATTCAGACACCTTGAACATTTCATTCATTAATACAGTTTATTCACTATAGTTTAAAAAATGGCAATAAAATATGACAAGATCTCAGTTAAACTGTCAGAAAAAAATTATCTTAATTATGTCAGATAACACTTAAGCAAAACATGGTCAGGTCAAAGTGTCTGAATAATTTTTAGTTCCAAATTTTTATCAATTTTACTGGTAGTCCACTGTATGAAGAATTTTTGGGTATAATATATGTCACAGTTTACTTTATTTTGCTATCCTCACTTACATAAATGAACTATAGTGTCCTGCATCCACTAGTAAAAATATATAAAAAACATCAGAAATGTCTGAATAATTTTTGGTTTGACTACATATATATATATACTTTTTTTTGTTATTATTTTTATGATTTTTGAGGAAAAAATATTTTGTGTTCCTGGATTTGCTTTGAATAGGCTCTGCTCTCTCTTCTATGATAATGAGAGGCCCTTCAGCATTGCATTAGTCTGAGTGAGCATTCTGACATTATCCCACTATTACAGATTTGGACCGAGCAGTGGTCTCTGTCTCTGCAGTGTCAGGTAGCTGAGCCAAGAGAAAACCTTGACATTTTGTTCAGTGACTCAGCTGAACCATAGATTGGTTTGTTTTATTTATTTATTTTGCTGTAATGTTTTTCATCTTTTAATTAGTGTTTTAAGCTGTTATTTTCAATAAACGGTGTGCACTGCATAGCCAATGTGTTATGAGGACAACCTGTATATCAATCCTGAATGAAAAATGTATTCAAAAGCATGCATTTATTTTAATTATAAAGAATAATTTTAAAAATGATCTGTTGCCATCTTAAAAATTGCGTGAGGTTTTTTTTTTTATTTTTTTTAATTAAGTGGGTTATATTCCTGCATAAAACACCTCATGTAAATAACAGAGGCTCCTGGGGAGCAACAACCTTGACATCATTATAATAATCTTCTTTGTGCGCTTAAGAGGGTAGGACTGTGTTTAGCTTTGGTACCATTAGTAAAAATCTTATGATTTATGCAGTTGCCGGTAGACTAATATCTTTAAAATTTTGCCTGGGACAACGATTCATCTTAAAGAATGATGAGAGGAGGTTGCTCTCTATGCAAAACGCATTAAGGCTAAATGAGGAGTCTATTACTCAAATCTGGCTGATAATCTGTTAGACCTCGCCAACTAAGCAGATTTAGATATGTCACCGCGATGATGGGCCTCACCTCTTCAGAACATCACACCAGCCTGGTGTTTAAAAAGAAACCTCTATAGCCGCCATTTCCCCTGGACACACATCACTTATCAGCATATCTGTTATCGTACCACAATTAATCTGCTCTTCCCCTCCCACGCACCCCATGAGGGGTTCAACGTGTGCGAGAAGCACTCAGGAGACTCATGGCAACAGCCGCGTTTGTGTGGGAAAAGCCTGTTTATCACTGGGTTAATTAACACGCAGGGGTTTACTCCTCCACCACACACGTGACTACTGTTCACAAGTGTAGCAGAGATGATCATGTGTCTCCCTGCTGCTCTTTTGTCTCAGTCATATAAATGTAATTAATAACAATAAACCCTTGCTGTGTTTACTGGTAATTATTGTATACAGTGGGTTCAGACTGCTAGTGGAAATGCTTATGCATTTGTCTAATGTAATTGACTTTTTTTGCTTTGTTTTTCCTACAGATTATATTTTCAGCATCACAAATTAAGTAAAAATTTTGAATTGAAAAACGTAGATGAATTTCAGAATGTTTTAGTATTCGGTCTGGCCTGTTTTTAGCACTGGCACATGAAATCCACATGGTTGAGGCCACAAATTTGCTTCTTGAAATCTTAAATATTTCTTCTTCATTTTACCTAATAAATTGTGTATATAATTTTTCAAAATTATATATATAAAAATCAGTGTATTTAAAAGTGGCCTCATAATTTTAAACCTTACATAGAAAAATAAAAAAGCGCACATTAAACGTGTTCAACCTGTAGTAGCGTTTGTGTTCTGCATAAAATGTCTCTTGTCTGACAGTAACAAACCTCCGTACTCCAGGGGGCGATAGCATTAGCTACTTTCAAATGTCCTATTAAGCCAGATGCGTTATTAATCAGGTAAGCTGCTATATAATTGGCTGAAAACTTAAGTATGGTGCCTTTGGATGATGCATGCCAAGGTAGGAAAGCATCAAGGAACGTCCGAATCCAAAGTTAGCTTCACTTCCTGTCTCCTGAGATACCTTCATCTGATTGATTTTTAAAGGCTGCATAGATGTATCCTTCGCTTTGATATCCCACAACCCCATGCTTTCAGCTAATAAAACAAAGATGCCGTCTGAGGGGCTGTTTGCTTTACACAACACCATTTTCAACAAAAAATGGAAAACTTTTTATGTGTTTTGGCCATTCATTTACACGACAACGGCGTTTTGGGGGTCTGAAAACTTAAACTTTTGCAAAACGATTTTCAAAGTGCAAGTTTTTGAAAACTACCCGTTATCATCTCCGTGTAACCAACAAAAATGCAGATCTGTGCTTGTTAAAGAATGCGCATGTGCGCAGGCGCGTAGTCTTTCTTTACAATCACATCGCCAACTGCTGACTGGCATAGTCGTTTTCGCGGATCCGTGTGAATGGGGATCGTTTTGACAGCGTTGTCATCTATACAAAGAAAAAAACTTATACAAACATCGTTGTGTGTAAATGTACCCTCAAAGATGCGGTTTGTAGTCAGTTTGTGTGTAAAAGTACATTTTTGACCAGCGTTTACCAATTCTGATGTCATTTCTTGCGGGAAATTACTGTTGTAGTAATTAAATATTTGCTTAGCGATTAATGTTACCTTCCTAGTGATGTTAAATTCATGTTTTTTTCCTGGCTTGAGTTTTATGTATATATATATATATATATATTTTTTTTTTTTTTTTTTTTTTTTTTTTTGAATGGAACTTATAAACAGTACAAAAACAGGCACCAAAGACAAAGCTCCAAAGATGAATGAAAAAAAAAGACAAAAAAATAAGACATTCACAAGACGCCAAATACAGACTCATGTGACAAGACTTCATTAAAAGAATGAGTTCGTTACAAGAAAACCTTGTATAAAGGAGGAGATTTGGAGAATCAACGTTTATGAATAAAAAATTTGCCGTTCAGGATTATCCACCTTATTCCTGACTAGCCTACTGCATTTCGAATTATGGGTTGCACTTCCGGTTTGGGGAACTTTCATTCAAAAGACGTTTCAAATCATAAGGTTACCCTACAAATAAAGCTTATCCAGCAGTTTGACTGAATGAGCTGTCAATTTTTCTTTCATGTTTTATTTTCAGACATCGTGAGAATAACGTAACACTTGGTAGGCTATTTTAACGTAACATGTTAACAAGAATATCTATGGCAAGAGCTCTTCTCAGTCGCTGCTTTCTATCCTTGTAATTATTTTCTTTTGTCTCTATGCATAATAGTATGAAAAAGGACAACATATGCTGCACATTTGTGGTCTGTTCTCCCGATCCCATATATTCACTGGAATGCACGAAGAATCTCTCGTTTTCTCCTCAAAGCCTCACGTCTCTTTCCAGGTTTGTTTTCACAGGTAAACACAATTTATTATCTGTAAAAATGATGGAAATCACTTTGAAGTAGTATCACGCAATGCTGAAGTTCATGAACATTTTTTATCAAGGCAACGTATATTACATGTATATATACATATTAACGTATATATACATAATACAGATATATATCACTATAGTTATATTTAACCAGTCGTTATTGCTGTGGAAAGAATTGCGCTTTTTCATGGCCTGTTGAAAGTACCTTGTTGATGCTTCTACACTTTTAAATTGTCCTTTTAATGTTCGTTTTTTAAAAACGTATTATTGAGTTCATAGAGTGAGCCTTTCATTGACTGTTTACAGCTTAACGGAAGTTACACCCATAATTCGCGCAAAGCGTCATAGGGCGTAGGAATAAATACGCTGCATGGCGTGACGTCATATCCCGACCGTTACAGTGTCTAATGCTCAAAGTCTAGTGTGATCGCGGCTTCAAAAGTCTGCCCGAAATCAGTTTCGTGAGGTGCGTTCATGCGCAAACGCTGCCTATAAAGTCATTGTCTGATTTGAGAATTAATCTGTTTTTCTTCAAACTGTTGTTCCGCAATATTGCGTAGTAGTTGGTGTTGCAGAAGAAACGTATGGGAGAAATATTCTAATGAGCGTGAGAGTTTGGCGGACAGCAAGAGGTAATGAATGATTCCCTGGCATGAAATCCAGACCAATTAAACACAACGAATCAAATCTTTATTATGAAAATGACGTAAGATAAATCAGTTTGGCTCACATCCTGAGAGAAAACAGCATTTTGTCTGTCCTGTGATATTAATTTCGGCTGCTGTCACACTTTTTTTTCATGTTTAAATGGACATTTTGACATTTTTTGGAAAATTAATCCCCCTACCATATTCGGGCAGTTTAAAGTCTTTTGTTTGCCACACACACACGTTTGTTTTGCTGTATTAGTGAGGACATTGCATAGACTTTCATTGATTTTATATCAGGTCAATGATATATTCTATCACCTAACCCAGCCCCTACTCCTAAACCTATACTCATCACAGAAACATGTGCAAAACACTAGATTTAAATAAAAACTTCTTTTTGGTTGATTTATAAGCCTTTTTAACTAGTGAGGACCAGTCAAATGTCCTCACTAGTGGGATGTGAAAGTTTTTCACAATATAAGTGAGGACATTTGGTCCTCACAAGTATAGTCAAAACAGGTACACACACACACACACAGAGAACACAGCACGGTTGTAAAAGTAGAAATTATAAGTCTTATACAACATTCACATTTTGTGCTTTTGTTAGCCTGTTTTCAAACTTACAATATGATTTAATGTTTTTTAAGGGGTTGCCAAATGGGTTCTTTTGGACGATCCAGTAGACCACCGTCATGGAGTCTCTGGTAAGAGCAAGCTTAAAGGGTTAGTTCACCCAAAAATGAAAATTCTGTCATTTATTACTCCCCCTCATGCCGTTACACACCTGTAAGACCTTCGTTAATCTTCGGAACGCAAATTGAGATATTTTTGTTGAAATCCAATGGATCTGTGAGCCCTGCATAGGGAGCAATGACATTTCCTCTCTCAAGATCCATAAAGGTATTAAAAACATATTTAAATCAGTTCATGTGAGTACAGTGGTTCAATATTAATATTATAAAGTGTCGAGAATATTTTTGGTGCGCCAAAAAAACAAAACAAAATAACGACTTATATAGTGATGGCTGATTTCAAAACACTGCTTCAGGAAGCTTCGGAGCGTTATGAATCAGCATGTCGAATCAGCGGTTCGGAGCACCAAAGTCACGTGATTTCAGCAGTTTGGTGGTTTGACACGCGATCCGAATCATGATTCGATACGCTGATTCATTATGCTCCGAAGCTTCCTGAAGAAGTGTTTTGAAATCGGCCATCACTAAATAAGTCGTTATTTTGTTTTATTGGCGCACCAAAAATATTCTCGTCGCTTTATAATATTAATATTGAACCACTGTACTCACATGAACTGATTTAAATCTGATAGATGTTTTTAGTACATTAATGGATCTTGAGAGAGGAAATGTCATTGCTGGCTATGGAGTCATCGGATTTCAACAAAAATATCTTAATTTGTGTTCCAAGATTAACGAAGGTCTTACGGGTGTGGAATGGCATGAGGGTGAGTAATAAATGACATTATTTTCATTTTTGGGTGAACTAACCCTTTAAGTGGTAGCTGAACGTGATAACGTGTGTGTACCTTTAAATGCAAATGAGCTGCTGCTTCCCGCCCCTTTTCCAGAAGAGGGCAGAGCCTTTACAGCTTGTGCTTCGGATACTCCGGCAACAACAAAACTGGAGAATCTCACACAGCCAAAATGTCAGAAATTGTCAGTAGCAGTGCTCAGCCTATAGATGTTCGAACCAGAGTCAGACACAGACGGAGAGACTCAGGAAGAAGTTACAAGTTTTAGAATGCAACAGGATGTTTCTGAATGGTTAACTTTATTCAACTTATCGATTAGCATGTTCCGTCATAATCATCTATAAATTGCTAATGTGGGAACTGTAGTAGGATGCCTACAGAGCTAGAGAATATATGCTGCATGGAGATACAATGATTTGCACAAACATATAGGCTAAGACTTTGCCTAATTTCTTCGGCACATTTCTTTCATAAATGAAATTCATCCACTGTGTCCTTAGTGGCTCAGATGCCAAGAGTCTTTGAAAACGCTTATCTTCACTGGTACATCCAAAAATGAACATTTGTAATGTTTATGTGGTGCAGACATTATATCAATAGGTGCTATATTGAGGATATAAACATGGCAGACTATGTGCGGCTCACTCATGGCGGGATCTATGCTAATAGGGCAGATCGTCACCAGACATGGGCGGGGCTTTTTCCTGCTGTGACATCACAGTAGGGGGAAATCTGGAACAGCGTATTTTCAGACACTGCTTCTGATTTAATTATAAAAAAGGATTGGGTGGATTTTTACAATTATAGGCTGGTTGTTTACACATACTGTGGATACACATCTGTGTTCAAACACTTTATAAAAGTGAATTTTGCATAATAGGTCCCCTTTAATGGCTTTAGTGAGGGAAAGAACTACAATCCCATGAAGCATTGCGAACAGCTTAATCAAATTAAAGACGTTGTAAAACTCATTTAAAATGTTGATTATATATATAAAATTTTAAGTTTATTTGACACGTTGACCGTTCCAAGATGGTTGGCGCGCCAATGTGTCTGGAGCTTATACTTATCTATGGTAGGAAGATCATAATTTGCTGTGCTTCATGGGAGTGGGCGGAGCTAAAGAGCTTTTTTGGGATGTTTTGATTCTCTGATTGGTGGAATTTTCTGTACAGCATCATGGGTAATGTAGTTTTTCACCATGAATGTAGTTTACACCATGAAATAAGTTGAAATAATGCAGGCTGATGACTTCAACTGAAGCAAATAATATTGATTAACAACCTTGTAGAGCACAGTATAGGTCTGTCTTTAAAGGATTATAGGTTACCATTAAAAATCCATTTCCCTGTAGAGAAAACGCGTTTTTACTTCCGGAAGTCTACTCTTGCACTCTCTTGAGGTAATGGTTTGTATTCATTCCCTCAGATTAGACATTTAAAGGTGCACTCTAATAATACTTTTTGAAAAATGAAAATTCAGTAGGTTCAACTTACACAACAAAAACCAAAAACTAAGTGAATCTTTAAATGTTATTTGGCAACTCTAGTAAGAAACCCATAGGAACTGGCATTGTAAGCGATTAACTTATTTTTTGTTTTAGTAGTATATCAGTGTTGTGCTGAATTTTGTAGAAATTTTTACTGTCAAAGTGCTTGGCGGGTGACGGAGGTAAAACCGCAGCCTCTCAAACCTAGGAAAATGGGCGACCTGTACAAGGCAGATCTTGTTTTGAACGGCCGTTTGGTACTAATTAATGGACTGCGGCCCATTCCTGGCCTGAAGTTAAACATAAGCGGCGTGAATTAAACATGGGCATTCCTCATCTTGGCACTACTTAAACTCTACAAGACAAAACCCAATGGAACGACTGTGACCGCGGCTGCCATTGGCCGCTATATGCATGCCGATTTGCACTTCACTTCACCCCACCCCCTGTGCATAAATTGCCACCTTCAGCAGCTGCCAATGGCATTAGCACCCAACAAGATCACCTCGGCTGACAATAGTTAATTTGCGCTAATGATGCTTTATTCCTCCCATTACATTAAATCATTTCCCTCCACTGCTCAACCTTTCCATGTGCCAGTGTGATTCCCTCCCTTGCACAATGTCATTTAAATAATAGAAACATGATCTACAAAATATTACCGGCACATTACGTGATCTGAACAGTATTTACCTGACCCCTGGCTGGGAAGAAGCGACATTAAAGTGCTCATTTCACATCCTCAAGCAATCTAAAGATGCTTTTTGGCTTCGAAGAGGAATATTTTTCTAAACTTTTGCCAAAGTGTTTTTTCTCTTGGGAAAAGTAAAAGTTTTATTGCACTCAAATTTCACACTTAGTTTCAGTAATAGAATGAGACTGGTCATCCCTGCAGCACTGGGTGTCTTTCATTTAAATGACACTACTCTGAAAGGATAGTCATAAGTACTGCGGAGAGATGGCATTTTCAGCACTGTTACATCACTTTTAATCGGATAGAGGTGTGTAATTGGTACCGTATAAGCATGAATAAGTTTTAAGAATATTACACCAGAGGAGAGAGTGTTCTCTAATATTGCTGTAAGATAAAGTATACCAATGAGGGAACATTATCTTTTTAATGCTAATTTGTACCACTTGTCTTACTGGGAATTATCTTCTTGTACTACTTTTATCCTGTATTTAATTAAGTTTACTAAAAAGAGTTAGGCGATGAAAACTACCAGAAGGATTTACCGAGGTTTCTTACTGCACTTATTCAGATGTAGTACTTCCTTGTCTTGTTATGCGTTATTTTAGTTTACTGTTTTACCTGATTGTTTAAATAAAATAGAGCCTGGTTAAAAGAAATCTAACAGGTAAAAAGTCTCTCCACAAAGCTGTGCCTTTGAAAGTCTGTTGTTCCTGTAGGCAGTAGTTCTGATGCAATATTTTCCTTTTATAACTTTTTACTGTATATTGTAGTAGATCTGTTGGGTCTCTTGATGCTTTCTGGAATTATCACAAAAATTAAGCAATTGTTGACATTGCGTGGTGAAGTGTTTTGTTGCCTTCTTGAATCAGTATTTATGTATTCATTCTCTTTTACTCAGCTGTAGAGCTTGTGTAATTGAAAAACGTTTCTTTGTGAAAATGGCTATCACAACCTGAGTAAGCAGGACTTAGCCCTGGTCAACAGTAAGGCTTCAATCTCATTAGCAGTTGATTAATGAAAGAGACTGTAAGATCATATTAAACGTAGCAGCACATTCGCAAAGAGGCAATTTTACAATTGGTCTAGAGTTATGAGTGCATATGTGGAGGGATCAGTTTGAATAAGGCATTGCTCATTCGTTATCTTTAATTGTTCCTGAGGAAGCTTTTAGTCTGGGTGAAATATGATTCTATTAGAAAACGATGCTTTCCCATTTAGAGCAAACAGACATGAATTATCTCATTTGGACCCTTTTCAGGACTGTGCTGTTATATTGTAGGGGTTTAAGAGCCTTACCGTTTCATGCTTCCGTTTGAAGATGGTGTGTGTGGAGATTGTTCCTCTGCAGTGGAAATGGAGAGGAAATCTGAAGGACAGAACTGAAATCTTTTTTATTTGTGAACTCTGTGAAGACACATACTCCGATTTATGCATTGTATAAGAAAGTGTGCTTCATAATGTTATGTGTCATGAGCTTTGTTGGTATACTGTAGGCAATGTCTGAAAAGTCTAATCTAAATGTGTAATATCTAAATGTTTTTATAATTTTGTTGCTTGTGCAATTAAAAATAGTTTCTAAAAAAATCTTAAAAATAAACTTGAATCATATTTTTTTGAAATTATAGCTATGTGTGTATATACATACACTGATCAGGCATAACATTATGACCACTGACCATTATTTCTTCATCATGGCACCTGTTAGTGGGTGGGATATATTAGGCAGCAAGTAAACATTTTGTTCTCAAAGTTGATGTGTTAGAAGCAGGAAAAATAGGCAAGCGTAAGGATTTGAGCGAGTCTGACAAGGGCCGAATTGTGATGGCTATACGACTGGGTCAGAGCATCTCCAAAACTGCAGCTCTTGTGGAGTGTTCCCAGTCTGCAGTGGTCAGTATCATCAAAAGTGGTCCAAGAAAGGAACAGTGGTGAACCGGCGACAGGGTCATGGGCGGCCAAGGCTCATTGATGCACGTGGGGAGCGAAGGCTGGCCCGTGTGGTCCGATCCAACAGATGAGCTCCTGTAGCTCAGATTGCTCAAGAAGTTAATGCTGGTTCTGATAGAAAGGTGTCAGCAAGGTGTATCGCATTTTGTTGTGTATGGGGCTGCATAGCTGCAGACCAGTCAGGGTGCCCATGCTGACCCCTGTCCACCGCCGAAATCAACAACAGTGGGCATGTGAGCATCAAAACTGGACCAGGGAGCAATGAAAGAAGGTGGTCTGGTCTGATGAATTGCATCACGTGGATGGCCGGGTTTGTGTGCGTCGCTTACCTGGGGAACACATGGCACCAGGATGCACTATGGGAAGAAGGCAAGCCGGCGGAGGCAGTGTGATGCTTTGGGAAATGTTCTGCTGGGAAACCTTGGGTCCTGCCATCCATGTGGATGTTACTTTGACACGTAGCACCTACCTAAGCATTGTTGCAGACCATGTATACCCTTTCATAGAAACATTATTCACTGGTGGCTGTGGCCTCTTTTAGCAGGATAATGTGCCCTGCCACAAAGCAAAAATGGTTCAGGAATGGTTTAAGGAGCACAACATGAGTTTGAGGTGTTGACTTGGCCTCCAAATTCCCCAGATCTCAATCCAATCAAGCATCAGTGGGATGTGGTGAACAAACAAGTCCGATCCATGGAGGCCCCACCTTGCAACTTACAGGACTTAAAGGATCTGCTGCTAACATCTTGGTGCCAGATACCACAGCACACCTTCAGGGGTCTAGTGGAGTCCATGCCTCGACGGGTCACGGCTGTTTTGGAAGCAAAAGGGGGACCAACAAAATATTAGGAAGGTGGTCATAATCTTATGCCTGATGATCGGTGTATGTATATGTAAATATATATATATATATATATATATATATATATATATATATATATATATATATATAAATGCAAGGTCAATATGCAGTTTGCCATTTTCTGTTCCTCTTCTCAGAATTCCTCTGGCATAATTGACTCTTCACATACAACTGTCAGACTGAAAAACATATTTTGGATACTTAGGAAACTGCAAAATTAATGATAAATCCATAATTTTTCCCTGACTTGTCATTCCCCAGCGCTGAATGACATACTGAGCCTAATATTTTCTTTTTACACATCTGACAGTTGTCCATGTATGGATTTGATATTATCTGATGGTCTACGCTTTGCTTCATCTCTGCAGTAATAAATATCAAGGCATAAATAATGGTCAAGCTCTAATTTCTCTTGATATTTTCTTTGGTTGTATTTTTTTATCCTCTCTTCCGACGGATGGATTTACTTTGTGCGCCTCAAATGTACTTCACATATACACACACAATTATGTTCAAAGGTGCCATTAAATTTGCTCGACCGGTCATTTGCACTTACCTGTGAGTCAGAGTAGCCTTCATGTAAAATCCTTGTCACTTCATTCCATTTACCGATATATCAAATGATTTACCCTCAAATGGGACAGTGTTACAGTAACGATTAACCATTAACATTATCGCTTGTAAGACTCTTGACACCCAAGGAGTTAAGTAGCTTTTTGCATGGGTGACATGTGAGTGAAACATAATAAAGGTAATTTACTGCAAGGCAAATTCCATAGCTAAAGGGTTCCCATGTTAAATAGCTCAGTGACCTTTAGCGGCTGATTACATAAAGGAGGCACAATCAGATTAGAGCAGGGAGGGAAAGGTCAAGCGCATTCGCAGTGGTGGCCATTTCGGTCTACCTGGAGAGGCATCGTCTCAGAGCGCCGTCCGAAAAAGCAGCCGTCGGCTGGGGGCGAGGAGGTAGTTAGCCTTTGTGCCCCAAGAGCCGTTTACGTAAAGGCCAGCATCTGACATGCTCATGCGTCCCCTTGCTTTTATGTCCCAACGGATGGCACTGTACGTGAGAGCGTCTTCAACCTGAATGATCTGCAGAAGGACCTGTGCTTCAGGATGTTGAGTTTTGTTGTAGTGAAGTCATGTGAAAATCTGAATGTCAAGCGTCTGATTTCAGTAGAGTGGTTCGGGATGTTTTTTTTTTTATTATTGGGCTTTCATTCTTTCTCTGATGCTCTAAGCTGATACCATTGATAGCTGACATTGTTAACCTGTTCAGATACCAAATCGCGTTAGCACAAAAATCCATAAACTAATCAGCACAAATACAGTTACCCTTATGCATGTAGGGACCACGTACATAGTGCCTCTAATTCACTCAAACATTTTAGCTAACATTTTTTAGTGAATTTGTTGGAGTGGTGTTGTGCAAATTTAGTTTTGACTACTAGATGCAATGAGAATGAGGAGGACTGAGCGAGATTTGAGCCTGGTCTCCTGCACACATGCATCAGATCACGTGCACTGCCTATAATTTTCTAAAGATCTTTCTAATTTTTAGCACAATATATTACTTCATAATACCTTTATATTTGACCCTGGACCACAAAACCAGTCATAAGGGTCAATTTTTTGAAACTGAGACATTGATGTATGGTTTGATGTATGGTATATTTGGCCGAGATACAACTATTTGAAAATCTGGAATCTGAGGGTGTAAAATAATCAAAATATTGAGAAAATCGCCTTTAAATTTGTCCAAATCAAGTCCTTAGCAATGCATATCCACTCACAAAAATATATTTTTTATATATTTACGATAGGAAATTTACAAAATATCTTCATGAAACATAATCTTTACGTAATATCCTAATGATTTTTGGCATAAAAGAAAAATTGATAATTTTAACCCATACAATGTATTGTTGGCTATTGCTACAAATATACCCGTGTGACTTATGACTTGTTTTGTGGTTCAGGTTCACATATGTTTTTAGAACATTTTTACAATTTTTTACAAAACATTATTTGATAGTTGACATTAATTTTCTTTTCTGGCATACATCAAGAAAGAAAGATATTTTTAGTGTGTTTTTATGTATATGTAATGTTAATGTGTTTTTATGTATATGTATATGTTTATGTATATAAAAATAACAATATATGTTGCATTAGCAGATTTGGTAATACTTTATTTTACAGTGTCCTTATTGCATGTTACATGTACTTACCATAGTAATAGCAGTAAATTACATGCAGCTAACTTACCCTCAACCAAATCTATTACCCCATACCCTAACCCTATAGTAAGTACATGTTGTTAATTAATACTACTCAGTACGTAAATATATGATTACACTGTAACAATGACACCTTAAAATAAAGTGTAACCGCAAATTTTAATCATCTAAATTGAACATGCAGCAAAGTTATTATTTTTTTTTTTAACTGTTGATCCTGTATGAACGCTGCCATTACTGTATTAATGTTCTACTGTATATTGCCATTAGATCACAGGTGGGCATTATTATTACTGAAAAGGTATAACTTTGTGTTTTCCCTGTTCAGATCTCACCTGAAGTTGCACTTAACCTTGCAGGGGGCACTTTGTCTTATTTGATCCAGCATTCATCCAATATATAGGCAGGACCAATATGTGAAATGTGCGCTTTGCAGTTCACCTTGCAAAATGAGGCCTTCCAAAGTACAAGCCACCAATTTGTATAACCACACAGTGTAGGTTTCAGTCATCTAGCACTAGGCAATTTGATTTTCCAAAACACTTGTGTGCATACACAAGTGCATATCACTTACATGAAGTGTAAAACAAACAACAAATACCAAGAGCGTCTCGGTTTCAATAGGATAATGACATCAACTACTGTACCATTCAGCTGTATAACAGCTTTGCAACACCGCTAGTGCTCATTGTATAAAAAGAAAAGGGAAAAAAAGGAAAAGCAGTGTGTGTTCGCAAAAAAAAAAAAAAATGGCACAGTTTCATTGACATGATAGAGTAATATTTTGCACACTGCAGTTACAGACCCAGTGGAGGGTCAGTGAATGGTAGAAAAATGGCAGCTTAGAAAGAGCAGCGTTATCAAGTGGCTTTTCTCCACTTGTTGACAGCAGAATGGATCTGGGTGGCCCTGTTTTTGTTATTATAATCTCATAGCACAACCTCCATCGCACTAGTGAGTCTGGCAGGCTGGGGAGATGGCGAGTGATGAGACACTATTTGTGTGTGTGGCTGTGTGTATTTGAGCTAACTAGACTGTGTATGCTGCCTGTGTCTACAGTATGTGTGTGTGGGCACGTGTATGTGTGCGCGCAGGCCGGGAAGGCAGTTTGTCTTAGGCGCAGATCGACGCTGGCTGGCCTGTCAGCTGGTTTTATGGCGGGCCCATTAAGGGGCTGACATGGTTAATGCTGATTGCGGCAGGCGCAGCGAGGACCTGACAGTAACGGTGTGCTGAGTGACGCAGATGATGTTAACAAGCCGGGGGAAGCGACTGGGGCCCGTGTTTACAATGTGGGGGTGCTAAAGCTGTCTATGCGATAACCACCAACCTCCTCGGCACACGCACAAACACACACACACATCACACACATGCCGAGGCTGGCACAAACTACACCAGTGGATAATTAGGCAGCCTGGCTTCATTCCTTACCCTTCCTTACAGTGGAGAGCTGCAGTGGCCCGTCACTTACGAAGTGAAGATGGCTCTGTATCTCAGACTATTTCAAGCTTGCTGTTCGACCACAGATGTTTCATCTTGACTGCTCTATCCAGTTTGTCTTTGATTCATTTGTTTATAAACTCTGGCAAGATAACGCTGGCGCATTCACCAAAAATGCGCTTAACGAAAAGTACCGTAGCTCAACAATACATTTTTTTTTTTTTTTTACTGCCAGTAGTTCAGCTTTTCATTTGCCCTGTAGTCTCTGGTCCCACCACAAAAGATTGATCAATTTGTATTCTTAGCAATGTATTTTTATATTCCTTAAAGGGTTAGTTCACTCAAAAATGAAAATTCTGTCATTAATTACTCACCCTCATGTCGTTCCACACCGTAAGACCTTTGTTCATCTTCAGAACACAAATTAAGATATTTTTGATGAAATCTGATGGCTCAGTGAGGCTTCCATTTCCATTACTAAGTTAATTTAGACTTTCAAACGCCCAAAAAGGTACTAAAGATATATTTAAAACAGTTCATGTGACTACAGTGGTTCAGTCTTATTATTATGAAGTGACGAGAATACTTTTTGTGCGCCAAAAAACAAAATAACTTATTCAACAATATTGTGTGATGGGCGATTTCAAAACACTGCTTCATGAAGCTTCGAAGCTTTACAAATCTTTTGTTTAGAATCAGTGGTTCGGAGCACTGCCAAAGTCACATGAACCATTGAAATTTCGAAACACTTATGAGGTAACGAAGCCTCGTTTACTGAAATCACGTGACTTTGGCAGTTTGAGATAGATTGATACGCGCTCCAAACCACAGATTTGTAACAAAAGATTCGTAAAGCTTTGAAGCTTCATGAAGCAGTGTTATGAAATCGCCCATCACTAGATTTTGTTGATATTGTTTGTTTTTTGGTGCACAAAAAGTATTCTTGTCGCTTCATAACAATAAGATTGAACCACTGTAGTCACATGAACTGTTTTAAATGTATCTTTAGTACCTATCTGGGTGTTTGAAAGTCTAAATTAACTTGCTGGCAATGGAGGCCTCACTGAGCTATCGAATTTCTTTAAAAATATCTTAATTTGTGTTCCGAAGATGAGCGAAGGTCTTACGGGTGTGGAACGACATAAGGGTGAGTAATTAATGACAGAATTTTTGGGTGAACTAACTCTTTAAAAGTGTTTTTAATAATAATAATAAAAGAGAAAACCTGGTCCTGTGAGCATCAGTTAAATGCATAAATATAATTTTAGCATGGTGATGATACAACATTTTGTGGTCAGAGACCATGATAATAACTTGGAGTACAATATAAACAATATGATATTTGAATATTGCAATATTTATTTACATCAAATGCATGAAAGTACCACCAAAGTACCCTCTATTTCATTATTGTGTGTTGATTCGATTGAACACGCACAGCTACTGAGCATGAAGACCCTTCATTGCTCATATTTTTTCATGTTTGTATATCCCATCTTGCGCATTTGAATGTCAATTGAATTAAAGAAACATTCTGATATTAGATTTGATGCGTGCAGTCTGTATTGCCCGCAGTCGTCTTCCGCAGCTGCCAAAATGACACGATTTCCACAATGATCTAAAGAAACATGCTCAAAAACAATTAGTGCTGAGAACTCACATTTCAAATTAAGCTGTGGGGCCATTGCATATATAAGTCCTCTTGTCAGCTCGGTGAAGTGACAGCTAATGAGCTTCATTAATATGCTAAACAGGCCTTTTTTCCCCTCATTTTGCTCGTGCTCTGTCCACTGCAAAGTGACCAGCTCTGGAATATTTCTAATTGCAAGTCAATTATGTCATTGAGCCCATTTAGAACTTCATTTGTATGCAAATTCGGGGTTGTGGGGCTGAGAAGAGGGTTCAGCACACGACAACAGTAAGTG
This sequence comes from Hypophthalmichthys molitrix, assembly GCA_037950675.1. Lineage (NCBI taxonomy): Eukaryota > Metazoa > Chordata > Actinopteri > Cypriniformes > Xenocyprididae > Hypophthalmichthys > Hypophthalmichthys molitrix. The sequence continues at coordinate 28,826,376 of CM075493.1, forward strand.
TATAAATAGTACATGATCTTAGTCTAGGCCCACCAGAGCTGTTTTTGTTCTGATGTGGACTTGGACTTGAAGCCTAGCTAAAACAAATCCAGCTTGTTTGTGATATTTCCAATCACTTCTCTTGCAGATAAAGAATCACAAGCTGCTTGGCTCATGGAATGATCATTAATTGAACTTACAAGGTAGAGTTGCACCCAGTGAATGATTTCTCAATGCATCATCTGTCTTTGATCTCTGTGTAGTCAATAGGTTTAGTGGGGTGTAAAACACCCATCAATAAAGGCTGATGAAGACATACTGTAAGTAAATGATTAAGGGAAGTTGATGCCCCCTGCAGTGACAGTTGTGGGTCCATGGAGTTGTGTATAGTGTGCTGTGAACTTAATAGGCTGTGTGTGTGTGTGTGTGCGCGTGTGCGAGAGAGCAGACAGCGAGATGGCTGCCCGCTATGGAAATGACAGTGAGTGGCTCTCTCTTCCCAGAGTGCAACCTGCCTTTCTGTCAACTACTGCAGCTGTAGAGAGTAAACCTACACACAAGAACACACATAAGCTGGTAATAGGCGCATCCACATTTTGTATACACACCTGTTAGTTGGTGTTGTGCTTGTGGGTTTGGTACAGGCAGACAGAGCCATGCCTGCTGTCCGACAGGCCCCTTAACGATTATCAAGCTCCATTTTATTAGTGCAGACTAGGGCTCTGCACAAGAGGCAAGGTTGTAAATTAGCTGCCAGGCCGGCATCAATACTAGAGAAAATCCAGTGACATTGTGAAGTCTGCCACCCATCAGCAGTTAATGAATGGATGAAGTGAAGACCATTTTTAGTAAATTCATTACTGTATTGGACTTGACAGGGCAGATTAATAATTGGTTTGTCACATTTTTTTTCTCCTGAATGATTAATATGCCTATTGATTAGCGACCTGGGCGGTGTGCAGATGATATGGAGAAAAATGCATGCACAAGCACTTGGATACAGAAATCCAATGGGCACTGAAAGACTGACCAGCAGTCAAAAACACTGCATCCAACTTAATCAAATCCTCCTACAGATATCTGTCCACATGCCACTGCAGGAACAAGCTATTGGTCAGACGGTTTGCTGCAGTCACAATATCAACTCTGCTTAATCAGAGTGCACAATATTATTTTTGGCCTTTTGCCACTTTTATTTATAGGGACAGTGAGAGGACAGGAAATAATGGGCGAGGGATGGGGGGGGGGGCAGGATCAGGAAGTGTCACAAGTCAGGGTGTGTTCACACTTGTCATGTTTGGTTTGATTAAAATGAACCCTGGTGCAATTGCTCTGTTAGTGCGGTTCATATAAATAAGTGTGAACGCTAACATTAGAACCCTGGTCCGGTCCGCTTCCAAACGAACTCTGGTCCGGTTTAAATGAAATACGAACACAACACGGACCAAAGACATGTAAATGAACCAAAAACTGGACATAATATCACAAGACGCAACCCTAAAAAGGACAGAATGCTCAAGCACACCTGTTTTTTCTTGTCATAGTCGTCATGTTACCCATCACAGTTCGGTACGGGCATCAGAACTGCTTCCCCTTGCAGCACATCTTCGTTTTTGTGTGTGACGGAGGGATTTCTGCCACTGTTTTGACTCCTTTACACATTTTATAAGCACTTCACGAGTTGTCAGCTCCATCATATACCATGTACGCACATACAGCAAGCTCAGCACACAGCATTGTTTTGGATGTTCGACAAGTTCCGTTGCAAAATATATGTCAAAAGCTGTTTTTTTTTTTTGTTTTTTTTAGTTTTGTGTCTTTAGGTTTTGTGTTAAAAACAAAAGTGTAAACTCTAAGCGAACCAGGACTAAATTATTATTATTATTAGTATTATTTTCTTTTTTTGGTCCGGACCAAAAGAACCAAAGGGCTTTTCACACTTGAATTAGTTAACCCTGGGTCAAACCCCTGGTAAACAAAATCGTTGGTTATCTTTATTCACTTTTCACACTGCTCATACTATACCCAGGGTTAACAATTAATCCAGGGAATTCATAAGCTACCTTTTCGCACTGCACATTCCTAAACCTCGAGATAAAGTCCTTATCTGCATATTTGCGGTGTCAGTGTCACTGACTGGACAAACGCAGCATGTGACCTGTTTACATAAAGGCTCTAGCATTGCTCGTCCTCATATTACACATTGCTGACTGTAATATCAAGTTTTTTCTGAGTGAACTTTTTGAACTATAAAGGTAAGAATGATGGTCTCTTCTTCACTCTAATTGTCATGTTTTCCATCGCCGTTTGACAATTTTTCCTATCATACGCAGAAACGACTGTTTATACATCGAGCTGTGTTTCCGTGGCTGCCCAAAGCATGTAAACATAAGCATGTGTATGTGATTCGTTGTCGGTTGCTAAGCATCTAGTTGTAACATTCTAACACCGTGTTGTTTCACACTGTACAAGTTTGGCACCGCAATGCGGAGTTAACACTGCAAAAGCAGTGCTAACCTTGCTCCAGAGCAGGGCTTCATAACCCTGGGTAAAAAGTGGTGCTAACCCCGCATCTACAATTACAAGTGTGAAACGCTCCTTTACCCGGGGTTAAAAGCGGTGTTTAGAACGTTGATAACCCAGTGTGAAAAGCCCTCAAGAGAACCAAACTATAAGTGTGAACACACCCTTAGATTTGAAACTTGTCTCACCTGCATGAGTTTAAATAGCATGTACTTTAACCACTAAGCCATTGTTTGTTCTGACCACTTCACAGTTATAAAAATGTTTAAAGGGATAGTTCACCCCAAAAAATCTGCCATCATTTACTCACCCTCATGTTGTTACAAAACTGTATGAACTTCTTTCTTCTGTGGAGCACAAAAAATATATGTTAAAGAATGTTTCAGTGGGTTTTTTTTTTTTTTCATGTAATGAAAGTCAGTGGTTCAGAGTTGTTTTGGTGAGTAAATGATGATTACAGAATTTTAGTTTTTGTGTGAACTATCCCTAAGTCAGCATAAACTGCTGTTTGCAAGCCCATTTTCCTTTACTTCAGAGTGAAACAGGATATGAGAATGAGGAAAAAATGTAGGGCGGGATTTTATTCATTGTTTATAGATTGTATCATGACAGTGTGAATCAGAATGCAGACAGACTGAATAGTTTGCCAAATCAGTGTCTAAATAATAGATCTTTGGTTAGCAATATACAACCATTGTGCAACTTGTGTGATGTCAGCAGAACGGGAAAGTTGCTTCATGACGTTTTGATTAAGTATTATGAAGACTAACTACTGTAGACCACAATAAGACTGTATATTCACAATAAGATGAGACCTTAATGTGCAGTAAATTTTATTGTCTATTTTTTTTAGTTAATTTAAATTCTTTTATTTCAGTTTTGTTGACTTAACCATTAAGCAGCTGTTTTTACAATACCACCTTTTTAATTTCTGCAAAATGCTTTGTGATTGTCATTTTGGTATATAACTTGGCTTAGCTTTAAGCTTGTATAGTGGTGTTTAGTGTTGAGCATTAAAAGTGGTAGGATTAAGATGGCATTATACTGAACAGCAGTCAAAATAAATTTGAAAGAATCCATATTGGACAGATCATGGATGAATAGACGGAGCCAGTTATTGAAACTCAGTGTTATTAGTCATGATCACACAATGAATAGTCTGACATTTATGCATTGCACAATATATTACAAGGATTTAAATCTGATAATATGTGCTCAGTTATACATACATTGTTGAATGATATAAGAAAAACATGACATGACACTATAATCCCATATGGACGGTCCTTTAAAATCTTTCATCTGTTCACATACTGGAATTCATACTGTAGATTAAAAAAAAAACACCAAAAGCGTCACAGATTGAGTTATCATTTTACTTCTCGGATTTCCACCGGAAATAATCCATGCTCTACAAAACACATCTAATTCCGAACACACGCTGCTTTGTGGCGTCTTCTGCCGCATCATTGCAGCACATGATAAAGCGCTCGGCTCAATTTCACTACAGCTGAGATTAGGAAAACCATGCGCTGCTTGTGACAATGGGGCATTACCATATGAATATGACCATCGCATCTCAGTCTCTTTAGCCCATCAATCTCTGCTGGCTCTTGTAGGGGAGTCAGATAACCTCCAGGAGATCCCTCTTAACCTCAATTCTGCAGGATGGATTAAGAAATACCCGTGAGCGGAGTGTTTGAGGAGAACGGCGGCCCTGCCATTATTCTTTCCTGAAACGAGTTATAATACAATTAATCTTGTCCAGGAGGAAAAATATGGCACCTAAGTGAATTTTACATGAAGACCCTCCCACTGCTTATCGCCGGGGCCCCTTTCCTGGACGTGGAGTAATTGTGTTCTGACAGAGACAATGACTGTAGGTGAACTTCAGTGGAGAGTGGAGGCAGCTTTCAGAAGACTTGTCACATGCACACAGAGAAACAGCGTTTTATATACAAGTGTGTGTATATATATATATATATATATATATCCAAGACTGCATTTATTTCATCAAGTAAAAACAGTAATATTGTGAAATTTAAACCCTAACCTAATTTAAAATAATTATTTTCTATTTGGGTCATTGACAAATAAGGTTTTTAAAAGTGTAAAAAAAAAAACATAATGGAAATATAGTTAATTTTGAAGTTTTATTAAGTGTTAACAGTGAGATTGTGTGGTTTTTATAATCAATTAGCACTGCTTTTGTCATTTTTTACAAGATGGACAAAATTTGTCACCAAAACAGTGAACCAAAATTTCGGTTTTACCGAATGACACTTTTGGTTATACTGAATGACGATATTTTCAAACAATTCTAACAGGCTGATATCTATCTATCTAGCTAGCTAGCAAAAGGACAATCAAAAATTTTGTATTAGTTACACATTTTTTAAAATATTACAACATTTTCCATGTTTTATAGCGGTTGTACCGTATTTCGGGACATGGGTGTAAGCAAGTGTAAACAAGAATTTTTCAAATAGTTAAAAAAGAGTTACTTTGCTTCACGATGTGGTCCTTTGCAGGTGTCTGAATGATGTCACATCCTGTCACACGATATTGACACCATTGAAAATGGTCCCTTTATATTGGTTACTCCAAATGACATCAATGAAATTCTTTTTTCCAGACATTCTTTCTCATAACAAAGCAATGACTTCTACACATAATTTTAATACCATTTTACACTATGTTGATATATGATGTTATAAAAAATATATACATTTATTACATTTTAAGATATCTTAATCATAAATGAAATGACCGTATTGGCCTTTGGACGGTTAAACCGAATGACCTTTTGACACTTCAAAATCTTTAAAATACATTTATATGTAGCAAAATATAATTAAAACCTTTTGGATTCAATAAAAGAGATCTAGTTGTACTACCTTGCATACTTTGGATGTCATATCTTTGTTTTTTATTGTTATTAAGGCTTTTAGACAAAAAAAAAGACCTGTCACGTCATTGACCCATTTTAATATATATTAAAATAGAATTTATTCCTTTGATGACAAAGCTGAATTTTCTGCTGCCAATACTCCAGTTTTCGTTGTCACATGACACTTCAGGAATCATTCTAATATGCTGATTTGGTGCTCAAGAAGCATTTCTTATAATTATCAATGTTGAAAATGATGTACAGAAAACACAGTGAATACTCAGTTGTTATAATTATTGTTAGTTTATACACAGTTTTGACCCCAATTAATTCTCGTTGCATAGATGTTATCATATGGAAATATGTTTAAGAGGTTTAACTCGTGACTGTGTAAATAGTGTACAGTTTAGACTCGAAAACATTGTTTTTGAAACAGTATTTTTGCTGTATTTTATACAGCATTTTTTAAAAAGTTTGTTCCCTCAACTATGTAGAAAAATCAAGTTTCTCTATTGTATATCAGCCAGTGAAGAACAGAACCCAGTTCACACCGAACATCCGCTGTATGTGTTTCTTATAGCAAAGCGGAAGTGGGCTTGAGAGTCACTTCCTGCTGTCCAGGTGCAGAAGGCACAGCTGTGTAAGCATCTAACGCAGCTTGTGTGAATATTAAAAGCATTACCACATGTCGTATACTCCACTGCCTCATACACAACAAACCATGAGAATAATCTCGCTATCACAAGATCGTTCTCCCCTGATAATGTCTGGATATATGCTGGGAGTGTCGTAATTAACTTTCCAACCGGGAATGCACATAAGACGCTGTGATGTTATTTATAAACACAATATACTTGTGCTCATGCAAATTGTGCTTATATTTTAAAGGTAATCAAATCGTATGCATTTTTATTGATTTATAGTTTTTGCTTCATTTCATTTTTGTACATTTGCTTTGTTGGTTATTCCCATAATACTGGAATTTAGTGTCCCATGGCGTCCTGGTAAAAGGATAAAAAGCAGGTTTTTACCTCCGGAAGAATTCCAGACTCAATTACAGAGCCAGCTAGCATGATTTATTTAAATAAGTCTATTTAATATACTTATATCTTACACACGCTTGACATTCGTAATGGAGGTGTATTGGACAGTGTACGGATAACGGGAAGACATAAACCATGGTCTGATCCATGGGTCCGGCCGTTGGTGTGAGGAGGGGGGGTGGGAGAGAACACAGGTGAAATTGATTCTTGGTGTCTATATTTCATGTTGAAAATTGGCTCGTACATCCAGTGGTTTGATCTATGGGGGCCGTCGTCCTAAGAAAAAACCTTAGTAAATGTGTAATTTCTCCCTTGATGGAACACGGACGAAAGGCGATCCTTCTTATTCCTCTGCCTCTTTCTCTCTCTCTTTCTCACTCCCCTGTTCTTTTCCCCTCTCTCCGCAGACAGTTCTGTTCCTGCAGGATTACGGCCCCCTCCCCTCTCTTTCTCTCGTCCTCTCTTTTCATGCTCCTTGATGTCTCCATTTCATTATGGCCCCTCCATTTATCAACTCTTTTCGGGTGAGGAGTGACTTTGCGCCTGTTTTTTTTCTCGGTGTGATTGTATATGTGTATCTGTTCCATGGTAGTGGGGTTCATATCTGTGTGGATGACATTGGAGGGTGTCCACTGACAGAACTGTGTAATATTCTCTGCAGGTGTCTTGTTTGTTTGGCACCGGAGAAGTGGCCCCGGGCAGATGGGCCGCCCTGCGTATGCGCTGATAGATGTGAATAAAGATAGAGTGGTATAGGTATACATAGAAAAGAGAGGCGAAATAAATGGGGCAGACAGGGGAGCAATGCACAGCCGCTGATGTGTAAATGATAAAGAGCCCTTCGGCATCTATCCGAGGCTTGGATGCTACAAAAGAAAGGGATTGAGGGAGAGGAAGAGGAATGGGTCAGTGCATTACAATCAAGGAATGCTAATAATAATAATAATAATGTGAAATTAGTTCTCTCTATCAGTGGCTGAGCGGGCAGGCCTTTTAATCATGGCGTAAAAGGTGCGAATGCGCTTTATCATCATTGAACTGTGTCCGGGGCTAATTGTGGCCATATTTCACTGTCCGGGAGCCCGGGGTGGCCAACGATCTGGCCTGCTGGAGCTGCGCTGTGATTGAACGCAGATAAAGTCCCAGTCAGAGGAGGGCTCAGCTGCGAGCCGGCCTGGGAGACAGACACTAAGTAAAACAGAGAGCTCCCTCGTCCTCAACCCACCCACCAGCCCCCCGTGCTTCTCTCCCATCTCTCTCCCCTTGGGCCGTGCTGAAGAACAGGGGGAGCTCCTGTAGATCGGGGTCCTCTGTTAGGTGAGCTCAGGGAGGTGTAACGTGGTGCCACGTCCTGAGAGTCTGATTCTCAATTATCATTTGCCAGGGGAAGTGTTAGTAGACAGATGCTTGCTGTCTTATAATCATGACTCAGTGATTTATGATCAGCACTGACATAGTGTTTCAACACTTGCTGATAAAAGAATCGTCGAAAGATGTCCTCTATAATGAACCTCTCTCTTTAGAGATAACTTTGTCTATCAGACATGATTGATGAACAAGACAAAAAAAAAAAAAAAAATGCGCCAAAGATGTTGGGTTTTTACAATCTTAGTTATATACTTGTATTTTATATACAGTATATACGCTATAAAGTTTATTTTGAATGTGTGAATAATATAATATAATATAATATAATATAATACTGATTTTTACATATATTTTTTTATTTTAATGATTATTTTATTTTATGTGTTGGCTCCATTTTGACTAGCGATTCAATGTTCCGTCTTGCTTTTTTCGCTCTGCCACACTTCCATCATTTATTCCCACTTTCCTTTTTTTATAATCAGTTTCTTCTCTTTCTCAGTCACCTTGCAGAGGGATGTAGGTCACCTACAGGGAAGAAACTTTTAATTAAAGTTAAAGCTTCACCGGCAGAGCAGACTGAGACCTGGGGATGGGGACTGGGGGGTGGGGTTTGCAGGTCCTCTCCCTACACTTCCCAATCCTGGCCTTAGGATCATACATGCAAGAAGGCTGGCTTATAAATTTTACCTAATAGACCAAATATCTTTAACAAAAAATGGTCTGACAGCTAAAAGGAAAGTGCCTTTTCCCCTGGAGTGCACAAACCTTTTTTTTTTTTTCAGAAATATCAAGTGTTTTTTTATTTGTTAAACAGTGCCAGTATTATTATTATTTTTTGGAATTACATTAGTTCTTAGAAATGTAGTCTTTCTCAATTTAATAAATTGGCAATATGTTCTTCCCAAAGAATCCAGATTTGCTTTTACCCAAAAATGAAAATTCTGTCATTAATTACTCACCCTCATGTCGTTCCACACCTGTAAGACCTTCATTCATCTTCGGAACACAAATTAAGAAACTTTTGACTACGGGTGAATCTCTGTCACTGATGATTGTCATTTGGACCTTTCTGGATTACAATCCACCATCAAAATTATACGTTTAATTATTTCAGCTGCAGTGAGAACAGGCTATAAATGATCCACTACAAGCAGCATCCTCACATGATAAAACCGATTAGTCTGGACTCCTTTCTGTTTACAGGCGTGATGTAATGACGCAAAGACGAACTGCTGCATGCTTGAATTTCCTGTGGAAATCCACCAGGTCGCTCTTATTATAAAACATTATTACAAGCTTACCATTGTGAATCGGGCTAAGGTAAGGAGATAGTTTTGAACACTGACTGGATATGTACTTGCTCAAAAATTGATTTTGGAAAAAAAAAAACTTTATTCAACAATATCGAGTGATTGGCGATTTCAAAACACTGCTTCATGAAGCTTCGAAGCTTTATGAATCTTTTTTTGCCAAAAAAGATCATTTTCAATGATTCACGTGAAAATGAAAATGATTTTTGTAACAAACAAAGCCTCGTTTACTGAAATCACGTGACTTTGGCACTCCGAACCACTGATTTGAAACAAATAATCCATAAAGCTTCATGAAGCAGTGTATTGAAATCGCCCTTACATTAAGGTTGAACCACTGTAGTCACATGAACTGTTTTAAATATGCTTTTAGTAGCTTTCTGGGCGTTTGAAAGTCTAAGTTAACTTGCTCTCAAAAGTAGCCTCACGAGCCATTGAATTTTATCAAAAATATCTTTTTAATTTGTTAATTTGTGTTCCGAAGATGAACGAAGGTCTTACGGGTGTAGAACATGAGGGTGAGTAATTAATGGCAGAATTTTCATTTTTGGGTGAACTAACCCTTTAAGTAGGTTATGCTGATGACATTAATATTTACATCAGAACACAAAGTAAAAAAGTTTCCTTAATAAATTCAAATATTAATTTATTGCTATTAAAATAAATTTACTCAAATTTAATATCTATATACATTTTGTTATTGATTTTTTTTTTTAATTCACCTGCTCTTACAGTGGGTGATGGTATTTTCAAGATCAAGATATCAGTACAGAGAGCGGACTGTGTGTTCTTGTTACCACGCGTATGTGTCCCCAAATGTATCCCCACATTTGTGTGTTGTTGTTTTTTTTTTACTGCAGAGGCGTCCCTGAGGGGGATCTGGTTACGCACACAAACTGCAGGAGAGGCACCTGATATGGGGAACATGCAGTAAACATTGCATCCCAAAGTAAAACGCATAATCCAAAGAGCCCCCTAACACAATTAGGAGTGAGGCCGTCATAGGTGCCGAGCACCAACAAAACGCTCTTTGAGTGGCAGCGTAAAGTGCCGCAGCTATTTAGAGGGGGGAAAACAGTTTGGAGAGGGGCATCAATCCTTCAGAGGAGTCCAATCTCATTTGGGTGATGGGCGCGTCACTCGACCAGGAATGGAAGTGCAAATTCTGTCTGTAATAGAAGATTGAATCAGAGGCAAATATACAAAAGTGGGGAAATTTTCAAGATTAAATTGGGACAGTTTTAAAATTGTACACCACTCGTCAAATGTTAATGCACTTACGTTGTAAATAACTTTTTTTTTCATTTTTTTGTGTTTACCTTGTTTTCCAGTTGAATGCAAGTAAACAACCCTCTAACTTTTTATAAATATTTCAATTAAATCTAATGTAAATCTATTTAAAGACTTAATGGTCAAGTATCTAATTTCTGCGCTACTGCCTGGTCAAAATGTAATTGTGAAAAATAATGACTTTTTTCAGGTTTGCCTGAACACTCCCCCTGTCTGTCATTGGTCAGACAAACAGATAGTCCTGCCCCCACCTAGCCGTTGTTGCTATGTCAGGCTGGTTGTAATGCTCACACAAACTGAGCAATGTATTAAATTATTTCAGAAATCAACTTACGATTAGTTTACTTCCAGAATAAGTAAGAATGTTACACACTTCCCCTTAATTAAATTTTACAAATTGTAAAAATGTTTTGTTTTTATTGTAGATATTACAACAAAAAACTATTATACTAAACATGCACCATTCTTTTGTTAGTTTAGTAAATTAATAGTCAAATTGCAAATATATACATCAGGGAAAAAAAATACAGTAGATAGCGAAAAGACAAGAAACACTAGAATGATAGCTAGAGAGAAAGCGCCTCTATTTGGCCCTGGAAGCTTTCTATATGGAGATAAATTATGGCACTCTATGTGAAGCATCAACTACCCTATTAACCACGCTCCATAAATGTGACTCATCAACGGGAGCTGTCATAACTCACTTTACAACATTGATTTTAATCATGTGAAATGTAAACATACATATTATCAATATCAATGCAGAAAATAACGTTGTAATATGCAATTACAGGCTGGCATTGATTTTTTTTTTTATCCAGTGTAATCATACCCAATTGATTTAATAAGGCCGTTATGGGCCAGGCTCAAGGAATATTAGAAACACAATTTTCATAAATTTAATGTGGAAGGAGACAAAATCTGAACAAAGAGGTTCAGGCTTGGCACGAATTAACATGAGCGCTGTTTGCACCTACGGCTAACAGATGTGGCATATGTTTATGTGCATTTGACCACTATCAAGTTTATTTGATTAAATCAAAAGTAATAGTGAAGACTTTTACATTGTTACAAACATTATAGTTCAAATTTCTTTTAAGAATCCTGAAAAAAGTGCATATAGGTTTCCACAAAAATACTGAATATTGAATAACAGCTTTTAACATTGATAATAATAAGAAATGTTTCTTGAGCATCAAATCAGCATATTAGAGTGATTTCTGAAGGATCATGTGACTTTGAATACTGGAGTAATGATGCTGACAATTCAGCTTTATCATCATATGAAGAAATGACAGTTTAGTTATTTGAAATGCTAATAATATTTCACAATAATACTGTTTTTGCTGTATTTTTGATCAAATAATTGCAGCCTTGGTGACCTTTCAAAAACATTAAAAAAAATCTTACAGACCCCAAACATTTGAAGGGTGGTGTACATCTGATCAGTTCTGAGCCTTAAAGAGAGAGAGAGAGAGAGAGAGAGAGAGAGATAAAAAAGTAAAAGAAAATGGAAAGGTGGAAATAAAATTTATTGTACATAACTACTCATAAGATCTTCTAAAAAATGAGGTCATGATGACTTCATGATGAATGATAAACTTAACTGTGGAGCTTCCAATTTATCCAGCCTCTTTATTCACTCTGCATTTAGATGAAATATCGCAGTGACTTTGCAGTGGCAGCAGTGTGTGTGTGTGTGTGTATGTGTCTGTCTATATGCTCTATATGTTAGTCTTTAAAGTGTCAGCACATTTCTGCTTCAAAATCATCATCACTAGTTTGAGTGCCAACAACATGATTCATTTTTCGCCTCACTTAAACCCTGTTTCCGACCATCTCCTGCTTTCTTGAGCCACGGAAGCCATCTCTCCTCACACTTCCCCTCGTCATGCTGACAGCAGATTGATTTTCCCCACTCCTCAGCTGTGTTATCAGATTGTGTCGGACATGCGCCCGTGCCACGCTCCCATTCAGAGCCGCTCTAATGAGGACAAACTACCCCCTGAGCCACCATGGATCCTCACTGCATGAAACAAAATGGCTGCATTGAAATGAGAGGACAGAGAGGTCAGCTCACCGTGTCCATTCTCATATTACTACGATCTTTCTAAATGACTTTTTTGCTATTGTAATTGTATGTTGTGGCCCACCGGCACATAAAAGTCACAGTGTGTCCATCTCTCATACTATCGGGGCTCTAATGTAATCACTTTAATAGCCCAGCCCTGATGGGAAAGAGCCCCATGTATAACATTATAGAAATATTTATTTGCCAGCCGAAATAACTGGATGCTAACTTGATTAAGATATGCAGTTATTCATTTGTAGGAGAAAGCTTTATGTCTGCATTAGCTGGGCCGGGGTTGGCGCTGAGTTTTGCCTTGATTCACAGTCTGTACCGTCTCCCGCAACACCAGGGGTCTCTCAGAGAAAACTTAAATTCTTCATTATGCAGGTTCAAATGGGTAAAATGAACCAATAGCTGCATTAATCTTGTTTTGCCATTGTATTTGTGTAACATATACACAGAAAGGGAAATTGTGAATGTCCTTCTTGCAAATTCTATCAACCCTAGGTGATAAATTAAGATTTTTGTTATCCATTTGTAAATGGTAACATATACTTTTTGTTTTTGCATGTTGTGGATGCCATATAGACAGTGATGCTAATTGGACTTCAGTGCAAATAGTGCTTTATTGTTGTGTAAATAAAGAGTAATATGCTGCTATTTGGATTATCATCCAAAGTTTAATTGAATAAAATAGGTAACTATCAAGCTTTCACCAAAGTACAGGCTGCAGACCCCTGGTGGGGTGTGTACAAATTGCAGGGGACCACATACCACAAAAAAGTGTGGTATTATTTTTAAAGACATTGAAATATTGTTATGCATGATGAATTTATTTTCATTATTCTTAAAAACAGTGAGGTTAAAAAAGGTAATTCTGACTTTTTTATTTTATGTATTTTTTTTTTTTAAATCTGGCTTTATTTCTTGCTATTCTGACTGCATTTTGTGTGACTGAATTGCAAGTGAATTGGTAAATCACAATTGCAACTTTAATTGTGAATTTATTTATTGCAATTGCAAATGTATATCTTTCAATGTGTTTTTTGTCTTGCAGTGCAAATTTGTAAATCACAATTGCAATTATTATTTTTAAAATAATAATCTTTAATAGACCAGATTTTCAAGACTGCTGATAAGCTTACGTGACACATTGTTTTTCATGGTAACAATTATGCTATTATGTTAAGGACATTTTTGTTGTACGTGTCTGAACTTTTTTGACATCCTTTAAAATGAACTTTTCCACAAACTCAGTGTTTGAATGCTGAGGCACAATTAAGTTTGGTGTAAACGAGTAGATTGTGTTCATTCTTTTACGCTATTTGTACTCGAGTAACACAGTGTTCATTAACTTGCCTTAATCAACTTAATGTTAAACAGAACTGATTACAGAGGTCTGCCAATTTAGTCCCCGTCTTCTCGGTGGACCATGGAATTAGATGAAAATGTGTAGCTACTGCTGCTTCTATTCTATTCTATTCTATTCTATTCTATTCTATTCTATTCTATGCTGCCATTATCTGAGCTTGTATACACTAGTTGAGTATACATCTTGGATTTCTTAATCATTAAACACATTTTTTTACTTCATTGTGTTGATTAAGCAGTATGACTCTAGGATGATTTTAAAAGGTCTTCTCTCTTTTTCCAGCTTTTTTTTCTCTCTCTCTCCAGCTGTTGACCTGTCAGAAATCATAGAGCCATCAGAGGTGCTGGTCGCTGGAAATGTGTTCATTTGCGGCGCGGTGGTGCGGCACCTGGGCTCTGCTTGAGGGTAGGACAAGAGGATGAAGGGAGGGAGAAAGGGAGGGAGGGAGAGACGGATAGCCAGTCATCCCTGGACCAGCAGGTCCATATTTAAACTGTCCCTGTGTTTTATAGCCGGGGATGTGAACCAGTGGCTTGGTGTTTAGGGACCATACATCAGTGTTAAAATGGCAGATTACTGTTAATGAATGATATTTGTGTTCAGCGGGTATGTCAGAAAGGCGGAGTGACCAGGAAAACAGTCCTCCCTTTTCTTTGCGTCTCTTTCTGCCCTCTGATGCTTCTCCATCCCCTTATGCGCCCATATCTTCCCCCCCTTCCCAGAGCAAAGAGAAGATCTCATTTAGTGGTTGATATTTAACTGTACTTAATGCAGCTTGGGCTGCCTGGGCTTAGGAGACCTGCATGTGTAATCCACTCACTGCAAGTTCTTATGGAGCCAGACTCCAACGACTTCCTCCCAGGACGCCACTGCTTACGTTAGGGATTAGAACAAATTAGGAAATTTAGTAGCATATTGTTCTGAGGGAGAAGTATGCTGATGTTTCTTGTAGCTGCGTGATTTAAACACTCATTTTATGTGTTTTTGTATCAATTTACATTTGAACATTACAGTTTTTGCTATTTCTTCCAGTGATGACTGGGAAAATTTAGAATGAGTTCCCAACCAGATTCCGTCTTATTTCTTCACTTTCTGATCGATTCAGAGGGATAAAGCTGAACAGGAAGATTTTTTTTTTCTGTATACTTTGGTGTTTTTGATTGAAATAATATTTTATATATAAGGTACCACTTTATATTAGGTGGCCTTAACTACTATGTACTTACATCAAAAAATAAGTACAATGTACTTATTGTGCTCATATTGTATTGCAAAACACTTTTGTTGCTATTGAGGTGAGATACGGGTAAGGTTAGGGACAAGTTTGGTGGTATGGGTAGGTTTAAGGGTGGGTCAAGGTTTAAAGGATGTGTCAACAGTGTAATTATAAATGTAATTACAGAAATTAATTACAGATGTAATTACATGCAGGTATTTTTTTAAAATATAAGTACAATGTAAAAACATGTATGTACACAATAAGTGCATTGTATCAAATGATCAATTTACTGTAAATGTAAGTATATAGTAGTTTAGGCCACCTATTATAAAGTGGGACCAATGACCATATATAATAAAATATACTTTTATTGTGTATTTTATTATAATATACATTTATGCATTTGGCAGACGCTTTTATCCAAAGCGACTTACATTGCATTATACTATACATTTGTATCTGAGTATGTGCAATCCCTGGAATCGAACCCATGACCTTGGCATTGCTAGTGCCATGCTCTAACCACTGAGCTACAGGAAATATAAATTAATATACTTTGCTTATAGCAAAGTATTTTTATATTTTTGGTATGAATATTTTATATACCAAAATAATTATATTTTGGTATCTTTATATCATATAAATTATAAATATTTTTTATTTATTTGTTTATAGCTATTTATTTTTTATTAAAATAGTTTTTTTTTTTTTTAACAATTTACAGCTAAACTCAGCAAAAAATTCCCCTTTTCAGGATACTGTATTTTAAAAATAATTTTACTTTACATGGAAAGGGTTTAAACTTTAAACAATGTTTTTCATGTTTTTTCAATGAACCATAAACAATTATTTCACTTGTAGCTGTGCAACAGTCCATAAGACACTTACAGTTTACAGGCAGTAGACAATTGAGGTCACAGTAATAATAATGCGAGACACTAAAGAGACCTTTCTACTGACTCTGAAAAACACCAGAAGAAAGATGCCCAGGGTCTCCACTCATCTGATTGAACATGCCATAGTCCTGCTGCAGGGAAGCATGAATGAGGACTGCAGATGTGAACAGAGAAATAAACTGCAATGTCCATAATTTAAGATGCCTAAGACATCGCTACAGGGACACAGGAAGAACCGCTGATGGTCGCTGCACTGCTCATCCACGTGTAACCATCTGTCCCTCCAGACTTGTTTGAGAACTTGCAAGTGCCTTGGTGGAAGAGTGGAGTAACATCTCACAGCAAGAATTTGCAGATTTGCTGCAGTCCATGAGGATGAGATGCACTGTAGCACTTTTGATATTGACCCCGCTTTGTTCAGGGACTCATTATTCCATTTCTGTTCATCAAATGTCTGTGAAATTGTTTTAGTTTATGCGTCAGTTGTTGAATCTTTTTATGTTCATACAAGTATTTACACGTTAAGACATTTGCTGGAAATAAAAGCAGTTGAAGTTTTGTTACTTTATATTCATAAACACATTTTTGCATTTTAGCATACAATGCCATACAGTACATTTTTGTAATTTAAAACGTTCTTACTGATGCTTTAAAAATGATAACAAATTATTTTTGCAATTTTGACACAAACCACATTTATGATCCAGCTATAACATTATTAATTACAAATGAGCAGAAATTTCTACAACAGTATAGAATACAATCACATGAAACCAAACGTTTCAGTTTGCAATGTGTAAAATAAATGAAAAGTAAAACATCAGCTGTCCCGAAACTCATTGGACCCTGGTCAGCAGGTCATCATTCCCATATTCCCATACTGTCCTCTACATACAGTGGGCAATATGGTTTTAATGGCCTTGTGTTAGTGTTTTTCACCAAGACTAAAGTTGCTCTATGATGCTTTGCTTATGTTAACCACCAGCAGGTGTCACTCATCCATAACTAAATGTGCCAAGCAATCAAGCAGCTCAGCAATCATGGGCCAATGATTTCTGTCATAAACTGAGAAATTGTTTTTGGTGGAGGATCATGGACTAAAGGAATGGGATATGAATTAACTCCATTAAATGCTGGACCATAAATAGTTAAATATTATTGTTGATCTTCACTGTTGCTTCAACTTAGCATTGATTGAACACGTTGTTGTGCATTCATTGCCTCTGGCCATGTTCCATAATTTGTTTTGAATCCAGATGACTTGATAAGTGTGATTTGCACCATTTTGAATCACAGTAATGTTCTGCCCCAACCGTTCTCATTATCTATTTTCACTGAGGGGAAATGTTGTGACTTAACTATGAAGGACTTTCCCATGAGGGCATTTTTTAATGAGACGGAGGGAAGATAGAAACAGTCTTCTCTCTCACAAACATCCTCCTGTTTCGCGGTCAGAGAGTTAGACAATATGAGCACTGACGCAGAGATGTGAAGGCCCATCCCCACCTGCTGCCCTCCCCGTGTGTTGGAGGCTGTTATTGTAGGCATGATTCCACATAGCCAAAACTGTGGGTGGGTCCATGAAGCAGGACACACCGGGCCAGCAGGAAGAGGAAGCCATTACCTAGGCTAACGCTGAGTCACCTCGCTGCACTTTCACCCTCTGACATTGGCCTGACAATTGACTGGATCCTCCCCTTGTTTTCACCTCCCTGCCAATGAAATCACTCGCCCCAGGTTGGCAACATTACCTCACAGTTAAAGATTTGCTCTTGTCAAAGTCCTGGTCAGAGGTGTGAGAGTACAGATTAGATTTGAGTTTCCTGAAATATCAGTGCTTGCAAGGCAGCAAAAGAATAGTTAAAATTTTAGGTTTTGGTTCTTTGTAAATGATTTGTTTTTTGTAGTCATAATGCAGCATGTGTCTCAGCTATAAATTGGAATGAAAAGTATAAAAGTGTATATATATACTCACTACATGCTGTTTTTGCTTATACATTATGAAACATTTTTGTTTCAAACAAATGCTGTTTTTTCTATTCACAATTTCCTTAAAAATATTAAGCAGCACAACTGTTTTCAATGTTGATAATAATAAGAAATGTTTCTTGATCACAAAATCAGCATATTAGAATGATTTCTAAAGGATCATGTGACACTGAACGATCATGTGACACTGAAGACTGGAGTAATGATGCTATCACAGGCAAAGCTAAATTTTGTGGAGTCACAAAATTGGGAAAAACACATTTGGAGTCCAAAGCTTTAGTACTAAAGTTTTAGTCCAAGCTTAGAATAAACCATTACACAAATATTTGAGGAATATCAATACAGAGCTGTCTTGCAAGCACTTTAATAAGCAGAAGCAGATAGACAGTGTTAGAAATGTGATCATTCTATTGGCATCTGGCCTTTGTGACCTGACAGGTCAGCCTGTTTGCCCGGTTGACTGGTTGTTTATGTTGCCAGCATGTGGGCGGCGCTGCTGTCTGTTGGTGTGTTGGCCATGAGACCCGGATGCATCTGCCTGATGAGCATCTGATTGGGGATCCACAGCTCCAAACACCAACAGATACAAACCTACAGCACCTGCTTCCTCTGGAACATGCTTGTTTATGCTTCTAACTTCCTGCTGTCTCGTGCCGACCACGTCCAGCTCAGCAGTGCACTCTCCTCTCCTCCTCTCCTCTCCTCTCCTCTCCTCTCCTCTCCTCTCCTCTCCTCATTGATCCGATAAGCTTGATCGTTTTAATTGAAAGTCAGAGGAGGGCACTCTTGTGGTTTCATTATTAATTTAAACACTCAGGGTAACTTAAAGTGCAATTTTCACCCACATGTGAAACAAAAAAATCAATGGAAACAACAGCAGTAAGCATCAAGGTTAATTACAGATGCTGGAGACACAAGTGTGCACAATGTTTTCTCGCTGTTTCTTTGCTGTCTCACTTAAAGTGTTTTGACACTGTTTCTCTAACAATGGGCCGAGGGTAAACAGTCTCGAATCGGGAATGCTGAAGATTAAAAAATTACGCTTGATTGTTATGTGGTATGACTTTGGGCTGCTCCTCTCTCCACCTTAGTAGGGATTAAATGGAAGACATATATTCCTCTGTAATGAAATCTGTCTGCTGAGGAGAGATGGCAAACATGCCCTCTCAACTAAACTGACTGGATCTTAAAGGTACAATATGTAAGATTTTTGCATTAAAATATCCAAAAAACATGGATGTTATATATTTTGTTGACTTGTGTACTTGCATTATCCCAAATGTATGCAACAATGTTTAAATCCAGCGATATCCGCAATTTTTACCAGTGACATCGCTCGTATCATTGCTTCGCCTGTCAATGGCATCATATCCCCCCTACCTTCAGTTGTCAGTAAAACCATGGAAAAAGTGCGCTTCCTAAAAAAATACGGAAGTGGTAGTTGTAGCGTCAAAGCCGACGATCTCTGGTAGCATCTAGCAAGCCACAGTTGTTTGTTTTATACATGATGGACAACAATTATTCGTTATTGTTTGATGTGGGTTCTGTCACCTAAGATTACCCCATAAAGTGAAAACGCCTGTGGAGGTGAACACGTCAACTCCCATGATTCCATGCTCCATCACTGTGTCATCAAGCTACATCTTTGTCATTGTTTTGAATAAGTGACCTCTAGTGGTGAAACTTGCACACTGTGCCTTTAATGAAACCTTAAAAAAAGAAAAAAGTTTAGAAATATCAGTAACATTCGGATGTGTATTGTATTGCACAACATATTTGGAGATAAGAAACAGAATCTTTATATCTTAATATTTGTACCCTATATTTCTATTGTAAATCATTTAGGATTTAAATGTTTAAATCTTATTTCTCAAACCTTGTCAGTTGGATAGATTTAACAATAACTGTGTGCGATCTACTGACATCTCGCAAATTAAAGAACACAGACGCAGCCGGATCATTTCCATAATGTCCAATGCAATCTATCAAGAGCAGCGCAAATTAGCATCTGTTTTTTTTTTTTTTTTTTTTTGGGCAGTAAATAATGGCGCAAATACCAGTAAATTGACTAGCGCAAACCTTAGTAAATCACCTTGCGTGATTCATTTAAATACTCTCCTCCCATAGATTTGCGTCTGAAAGGGAAACTCCTGCAAATGCATATGCAATAAGATCAGTCGCAAAAATGTCTGTGTCCATGCCTTTTCAGTGCTAATTTTTCACTGTGTGTCTTTAGTAAATCCTGACAGTAGTTTGTTTTAACACCAAATAGGGTTTGCGCTGATGCAAGCTGTTAGTAAATATGGCCCTTGATGTTTCATCTATTTAAAACATAAGATGTTACAGTAATATTTGTAATCATTTTATGTTTGTCACATTAAAGGCGTGGACTCTATATATTTAGAGCACATATTTTCAGTTAATGTACATCTTAAAAGGCTTGCACATATTTCTGTAGTACGTATCATGAGTTCCTCATCACGAACTGAACGGAAAGCAGACAGGATGTCAACAACATGATCTGCTGAAACACGGTAATCAACACAGACGTACAAGCGTGCCAACACACGCACACTCACAAGTACGGAAAAGAAAGTATAATTAAAAACAAATAAGATTCATGATAATGTACCAATTATAAATATTGTGATTTGTAATACTATACAAATGAATATAAATATAAGTATTTTACTTTTTCATTTATATTTTGGAAAATACATTTATTTTCAATGTCTTAGTTGTGTCCAGTGTTTTGCATTAGTCTAGTGTTGTCATTGCATTTCTTTTGTTTTCTGCACTTTTCTTCTATAGCATATGCTTCCTTCCATAATGTGTTTTACCAGTTGTAATTGCATGGAATAATGTGTACCAACTAATACACTACAGTATATCATATCCATTTTGCAGTTTACGTTTTGTCCACTCCTTAAGAGAAGTGAGGCAGTGTGTTTACATAAACTCTGGTGGACCACTCTGATTGTAATTACTGCAACATTTCCACCGAGCTATACCCACACTCTCAACCAATTAACGTGCTCTACACCATAATAGAATTATGGAAATGGAAGACACTTATTCAAACAGGTTCTGCATTACCATATTTTGAAATATTTGACTTAATTATGACCAGCGACTTGGCGAAACAAGAGAGGGGCCTAAAATAAAAGGAAAAAAAGAGGCAAGACTTTTAAAGCAGCCTCATAAAGTTGTTATTAAGAGGCCTGAGATGGCCCTAATGATGTGTTTGGAAATTAGGCCGATCAAACATTTAATGCAAAGTCCTCCTGTAGGCAAAAGGCCCCTAAATGAGTCAATTAGACAGCCATTATTCTCACTGCCAGGCCACAAGTGGAAGCTGATATGCATAAAGTGTTTATCAAGACGGACGTCTACTTAAAAGGATCCCTTTAAAATACAAAGACCGTTAACTGCGAGGAGTGTAGCTACTGCGTTTACAGTTTTTCTTTTTTTGATTTTGGTGGGGGTAGGGGCTTCGCTAGTGGTCCTCAATCAAGAAGTAATTCAGTATTATCTGCATAATGGTGTATCATAAATTAGAATAACCCGATTAACATGCAAAACTCTCAAATTTGCCTAAAATAATGCACACGCATATATTAAGACCTCGCTGCAAATTAGAAGAATTACACTGGTGGTGGAGGATGGAGGAGGTGGTTTTCCAAAATTGCAACAATGACTTTCGTTTAGCTGTCCGTACATGTTCTCATCAGTAGGAATTAATGGCGGAGTGTCGCCTACAGAGAAGCCTCAGAGTTGAGCTGGTAAAATTTAGGCGGCTGTAGCAACGGTGAGACAGCGGGGCTCAGACTGTGGATGAAGTTATCGCTCCATGCTACATTTGCATTAATTAACACGCCGCCCTGCCACGTCTTCATTTCTCCTGCCTGTCCGCTCACTGGCGTCGCACCTTTTCACCCGTCTGCATTTGTGTGTGTGCTAGAGGAAGATGCTGGAAGATGGAGACGGGAGGGTTGTTACATGTCTGCCATTTGCAAATGGTTATTAATTGCATGCAGGGATGAGGTGCGGGGTGGTACGCGGGGGTTCGTGGCGGCTGTACGGGGGCGATCGGCCTGGCCAGCGGTGGCGGCCTGCTCTTCTGCGCACATAGCTCTTCATCAAGCCATAGCCGTCACTGCTCCACAGACAATTACAGTCCTCTGATTGCTATCAGACAGGGAGGGGATTTTTACAAATTAGGGGATAAATAGAGTTTTCCACATGCCTAATGGCAGAGGCTGGGGAGCAGTAATGAAAAACTATACATCACAATCAGGCAGACAATCCTATTCATGGCAACGCATTATGCTCACTATTCATAATAATGGTATGCTGACAGAGACAGGCCAGGCCAGGACAACACAATAGAGTAATGGGGAAGATGCTGCCAGCCCAGGGCACTAGAACCCCATCCCCAGTACGAGCTCTGTCCCGTCACCCTATGGAAATGTTACCTCCCTGTTTTTTTTCATTATGTTCATATGGAGATGTTTCTATTTGATTCGAGGATGATTTATCATTTTGCAGCTGTGTGGCATGTGTAGGGTGCTCAATAATTTACGGGTAACTCGGTTTTATGCAACCTACTGTACTAAAATGCAGTTGTTTATCGGTGTGCCTTCATAGCCTTGGGGTTCATGTGTAATTTTTGGTAGCTTCCTGCTCAGCATCATGTTTAATACAGAATATGAATGACTTTATTATTTAGAAATTTCTCTTAGAAAGTCGTTTTAAAAGAAAGGTTAGACATCCACCTATGATCATGGATTTAGTATCAGTAATTTTAAAATCATTTGGTTGTACCATTTTATTCCATCAGAAAGCCATGGAAAAAAGAAACTCTTTCTGTCGCTCGCTCCTTCACACGCACACACACACACACACACACACATTTGTTTTTGTGAATTGTGGGGACATTCCATAGGCGTAATGATTTTTATACTGTACAAATCGTATTTTCTATCGTCCTACACTACCACTACCCCTAAACCTACCCATCACAGAAAACTGTGCACATTTTTACTTTCTCAAAAAAACTCATTCTGTATGATTTATCAGCCTTTTGAAAAATGGGGACATGGGGTAATGTCCTCATAAGTCACCCTCTCCTTGTAATACTTATGCATTACCCATGTCATTATACAAATTTGTGTCCTGATATGTCACAAAAACAAGAACACACACAGGAACACCAAAGTCACATACACTTTCATTTACCAACACAATCAAGCTTGCAAGAACCAATTTTCTAGTGATTTAAACCCATAGCAGGTCTAGGCTCTCTTCATCTCTGAGGATCCTGGCAATTCTAAACCAGCACACCAACACTGTCCTACAATTACAGCACAGAACAGAGCAATGTAAACTAAACTGACCTGGACTGAGACCGACTCAAGAAACAGGAAAAAATAGGCAATATGCTTTGTAATGAAAAAGAATGTCCGGAAAAATTAATTTCATTGATGTTGTTCGGAGTAACCAATATAAAGAGAACATTTTGGATCAAGTCACACGGTCAATATCTTGTGACAGGATGTGAAATCATTCAGACACCTGCAAAAGACCACATGGTCGTGAAACAAAGTAACTTACTCTCTCTTAACTATTTGAAAAATTCATGTTTTCACTTGCTCATATGCATGTCCTGAAAAATCAGGTCATTCGGTACAACCGCTATAAAACATGGAAAATTTTGTAATGTTTTATAAACTTGTACTAAATATAAAATGCTTGATTGTCTAGATATAAGCCTGTTAGCACCGTTTGAAAATTTTGTTTAAACCGAATGACTTTTTTGGTGACAAATTTTGTCCATCTTGTAAAAAAATGACAAAAGCAGTGCTAATTGATTATAAAAACCACATAATCTTATATGTGTATATATATGTATATATGTCCCTTTTTTAAAATTTGAATATTTTTGATCGTCTCTGCAAGCCTTGTTTATCTTTATTGTATTTTTATAATCAGTATATAATTTGTAAGGGGTTGTCTAGTCTTTTCTTTTATATTTTTGTGTATATTTTTGTTAGTATATGCATATACTGTACGTATATTTAATATTTATAATACAAAAATGAGTATAAATTATGTATTTTAAATAATATAATTTATTGATATAATTTATTACATTTATTTATTATATAATCATATAATATTTATTGATATAATTTATTAATTTATTATGTGTGTGTGTATATATATATATATTTATTTATACAGTATATATATTATATAAGTGTGTGTATTTTCACTATTTTTACGATGTCAAAATTATTTAAGATGTTTCTTTGAATGCTGACTCATAGGAACTATGCAGAGTTTTGTATGTTCTAATTGTTGAGTCACCATTCCAATTAAAAGAACATTCTAAAAAAAATGTTCATTTAGATTGGTGTCAGTATACATAAATTTCACCACGCATTCGGTCACTTCCACTACACTACAGTGTTTACCACGCACAGGCACCCTAACGAGCAAACAGAATGAATCAGTAAGTAAAACCGACTTTCTGGGTAGCAGGAATGAGAGCGAGAGGTACGGAGTTGAGTTTAGACGAATCTAGTTAGTGTGTTTTGTGAGAATCTCCATGTCAGGTCCATTCTATGATTAAGACAATACCCTGCTGGGCTGACGATGACTGCCCTAACACACTTTTGTGGAAGGGTTTCATTAAGAGACCGTCTCTATAATCACTCTAACCACAGATAAAACCAAGGCAGTGAGCATCTCCCCCAGGGGAAATGAGGGACCTTCCAGCAGGCAGCACTGCTGAGAAACACATATACACACAGTCATGTGCAAATATACACAAGTGGTTTAGCATCTCTCTCTTTTTTTTCCTGACACACCCACGCAGTCTCACAAGTATGTGTATTGCTGCCTCATTAGTCCAGATGTAGCAGGATTAACAGCAGCTGTGACATTTGCTTGCTTGTAAGGGACCAGTCTATAAAAACAAGCAAACGAGAGGATCTGGAACCCTAACCCCTTCTTCCCCACCTCCTTCTTCCACCTTTCATTTTATCTCATTAAATATGTATATCTCATCTCCAAGCCGTTCGTGCACGTCTCGGCTTCATTTGCATGCAGTAAATTCCTGTCGATGACATGGCTGAGGAATGTGTGCGAAGGCTGCAACGGCTTGCTAATGTACCCGCATGACCAGGGAGCTCCACAGACACCGCAGTAGCTTCCGAATCACACATTACATAAAGTTATGCAACATTTAGGAGCTTACTGACCCCAAACTTTTGAACAGTAGTGTATGTAATAAGGTTACACTGGTTACAGAATAATATATATCACTTTGACTGACCGAGTCATTAAAGTGCTATGTTGTTGGCTTTTTACTTTTATTCTGCTTGTTTAATGTGAAAAAGACGACAGACACTCTCCTCTTGCTATTTGCTCACTCGATTTAATTGATTTATTTTATTTTACTGAATTATACTTAAAATCTTGTTTCTCTCATTTCTCTCTCCAAAGAGTGCTCTTTATCATTTTACTTTCCTCTTTTCACTGCATAATTAAACATTTACTGAGGGATTTGTAAAAAAAAGGAAACACAACCTCTCAGGTAGGGGAGAGTGGGGTAAGATTTTTTACTTATGTGGTCCTCAAGATAAGGGAAAATCAGAAGATGTAACGAATCCTTGTTTACTGAAATCATGTGACTTTGGCAGTTTAAAACACGCTCCGAACCACTGATTCAAAACCACTGTCTTTAGTAGCTTTCTGTGCATCTGAAAGTGTTAATTGTCTTGCTGGCAATGCAGGCCTCACTGAGCCATCAGATTTTATCAAAAATATCTTAATTTGTGTTCCGAAGATCTTACGGGTGTGGAACGACATGAGGGTGAATAATTAATGACAGAATTTTCATTTTTGGGTGAACTAACCCTTTAACTTCAGTGCCTTATGGTGGGTTAATTCAATTTACCCCACAGAATTTGGCTCACTTTGCCCCATAGCTGCCGTTTTGGAAAAAAAATAGCTAGCTTACCAATTTAGGCTAATATTTAAATGATTTGCATGGTTTTATACATTTGCTAAATCACCAATATGCATAATAAATATTTTTAGACCTGTACAAATTTGCTTTGATGATACAAGATACAGGTAGTGGGTCAACTTACCCACTGGCTCATCTTACCCCACTCTCCCCTATATCCATATGCATTGGTCGTCGGAATGAACATGTAAATGAGTAAAAACAGAATATAAGAAGCACATATTAATGCTAAATGAAAGGGGGCCTAAGAGGAATCTGCAAGTGTCTCAGATGTTCACAGCCGACCCGGGGGAGTAGGAAGTGTCAAAGCAAAGGTCTAAAGGTCAACCAGATCAATTTAGTGTGGAGGTGTGTCATTTCCTTTTTTTGTTATTTTCAGCTCTGTTTTTTTTTTTCCCTGAGCTGGCCAGTCCATATAACACATTTTGCTGTCACATATGGGACAGAATGTACTTCTGCACACCTCAGACAAACTTCCCCTTTCTGTGATCTCACGTAAGCTGCAGTATGTGTGTCGATACTCTGGTCGGACAGGTATTTCTGTGAAGCCAGTAAAGGAGAGAGTTATTAATGGATTGTGCAGTAAGCTGGTGGGTTAACCTACTCAAGCTGCAATCCCAGCAGTCTGATCCCAGTTATAGTACATTAAGCAAAGTGGAGTGTCTGTTAGTGTGTTGCAGTGGAGAGCAGGAAGTGCAAAGCTCTGAGATGCGGCCTGGGTTGTGATCAAATAAGGAGTGCAGGTAAACCCTGTAATTGAGCCTCTGTAGCTGTGTGGAAAAGCGCATTGTCCCTCACTGGCAGTCCTACTTGTCTGCCTTTGTTCACTGGACCCAAAGATCAATCACTTCGTATCAAGTTTAAAGGAAGTGTTGGAGGTGAGCATTAAGACACTTGTGCGCACACTCACACACACACTTGCATACTGACACTATTACACACACGCACACCAAGGTGACGAGCAGCCAGGCGAATCATCGATCGATGGCAGACCAGGGAATCAGCAACAGGGAGATGGAAAAAAAAACAATCACCTATCAGATTGAAACTGACTTCTCCTTGTATCTTTAGGGTCCTGCTACAATAGATTGGACAGGAAATCCAATGACAAGCAGAAACAAAAAAAAATGTAGAAGAAAAAAGTGATTGCTAATACGCTTCAGCCAGAGCCATTTTAATCTGTGACAGTGGAGGGATCTGGTGAAAGCCATTATCACGTACTCCTGCCTCAGATAAGAAGCCTCTAATCTGTTTGCTGGAGGAATTGAACAAATGCATTTGTAGAGCAGAGAAACGAAGGGGTGATCGAAGGAGCATTTGTGTGTGTGTGTGTGTGTGTGTGTGAGAGAGAGAGAGCTAAAGAATGTGAGGATGAAAAATGAGATGGGGTTGTTGGAAAACTTGCTTCCTCTGAGAGTGAAAGGTGACAGGAGAAAAGATGAGTCCTTCAGCTGATGTATTTCAGAGACTTTTAACAGGGTTGTTAAATGTGCTCAATTTTGTGAAAGGGCAAAACTCCAGGGATTCTTCACAGGTGCTTCGTTGTCATATTAGGACATTATAAATGAACTTAGAAATAGAGTTTCAGTGCCAGTATAAATGACATTTAAGGAATGTGTTGAATGTTTAAAGTGAGTATTTTGACTCTTACTTGCTTGGTGCAGAACTAAAAAAAAAGCTAAAAAGTGGCTTTATTATAGTATTGTTAATATAGTTATAAATTAGAAATTATTTGAGTGTGTGTATAGGATCTATCTATCGTACTATCATACTATCGTACTATCTATCTATCTATCGTACTGTCTATCATACTATCTATCGTACTATCTATCTATTGTACTATCTATCGTACTATATCGTACTTTCTATCTATCTATCTATCGTACTATCTATCATCGTACTGTCTATCTATCGTACTATTGTTCTATCTGTCGTACTATCTATCGTACTATCTATCGTTCTATCTATCGTTTTATCTATTGTACTATCTATCATACTATCTATCTATCGTACTATCGTTCTATCTATCGTACTATTGTTCTATCTGTCGTACTATCTATCGTACTATCTATCGTTCTATCTATCGTTTTATCTATCGTACTATCTATCATACTATCTATCTATCGTACTATCAATCTATCGTACTATCTTACTATCATACTATCTATCGTACTATCTATAGAGTACTATCTATCTATCGTACTATCTATCTATTGTACTATCTTACTATCATACTATCATACTATCTATCTATCTATCTATCTATCTATCGTACTATCGTTCTATCTATCATACTATCTATCGTACTATATCGTACTATCTATCGTACTATCGTTCTATCTATCTATCGTACTATCTATCTATCATACTATCTATTGTACTATATCGTACTATCTATCTATCTATCTATCGTACTGTCTATCTATCGTACTATATCGTACTATCTATCATTCTGTCTATCGTACTATCTATTGTACTATCTATCATACTATCTATCTATCGTACTATCTATCGTACTATCGTACTATCTATCGTACTATCGTACTGTCTATCGTACTATCTATCTATCGTACTATCTATCATTCTGTCTATCGTACTATCTATCATACTATCTATCTATCGTACTATCAATCTATCGTACTATCTATCGTACTATCGTACTGTCTATCGTACTATCTATCTATCGTACCGTCTATCTATTGTACTATCTATCTATTGTACTATCTATCGTACTATCTATCTCTTGTACTGTCTATCTATTGTACTATATCGTACTATCTATCTATCGTACTGTCTATCTATCGTACTATCTATCGTTCTATCTATCGTTTTATCTATTGTACTATCTATCATACTATCTATCTATCGTACTATCGTTCTATCTATCGTACTATTGTTCTATCTGTCGTACTATCTATCGTTCTATCTATCGTTTTATCTATCGTACTATCTATCATACTATCTATCTATCGTACTATCAATCTATCGTACTATCTTACTATCATACTATCTATCGTACTGTCTTACTATCATACTATCTATCGTACTATCTATCTATCGTACTGTCTATCTATCGTACTATCTATCTATCGTACTATCTTACTATCATATTATCTATCTATCTATCTATCGTACTATCGTACTATCGTTCTATCTATCGTACTATCTATCGTACTATATCGTACTATCTATCGTACTATCGTTCTATCTATCTATCGTACTATCTATCTATCATACTATCTATTGTACTATATCGTACTATCTATCTATCTATCGTACTGTCTATCTATCGTACTATCTATCTATCGTACTATCTATCGTACTATATCGTACTATCTATCATTCTGTCTATCGTACTATCTATCGTACTATCTATCATACTATCTATCTATCGTACTATCAATCTATCGTACTATCTATCGTACTATCGTACTATCTATCGTACTATCGTACTGTCTATCGTACTATCTATCTATCGTACTATCTATCATACTATATCGTACTATCTATCTATCGTACTATCTATCTATCGTACCGTCTATCTATTGTACTATCTATCTATCGTACTGTCTATCTATCGTACTATCTATCTCTTGTACTGTCTATCTATTGTACTATATCGTACTATCTATCTATCGTACTATATCGTACTATCTATCGTTCTATCTATTGTTTTATCTATTGTACTATCTATCATACTATCTATCTATCGTACTATCTATCTATTGTACTGTCTTTGGTGTTTTATTTATATCTTTTGCTGTAGTGTGTCAGTAGGAAATATCAGTTTACATTTCCAAACATTCCTTTTGCCATTAATTGTAATAATCCAGTGAGATTATTTTAAAACAGCTGATATGCTCCACACAAAGATCTGATTTCACCATCATCGAGTCTGTTCATGATTACATGCAGAATCAGAAAAAGCTGAAACAGACTAAATCCAGAAGAACTGTGGCAATGTCTTCAAGATGCTTGAAGAAACCTTACCTCCAAAGCTATAGTACTGTAAAAGTTTTAGGCACTTATGTAAAAATGCTGTAAAGTGAGGATGCTTTCAAAAATAATGTTATAGATGGATTTTATTTATTTTATTTTAACTTCTGTTAACTAAATCAAATCAGTATTTGGTGTGACCACCCTTTCTGTTTAAAACAGCTTTTGTCCTAGGTACATTTGCACATAATTTTTCAGGTAGCTTTGTTTAGTTCAGTGTTTCTTAACTGGTGGATCGCAAGACCATTTTGAGTGGGTATAAAATGTCATTTTTATTTTGTATTTTTATAAATGTCTTTACACTTTTGATCTATTTAAGGCATCTTTGCTGAGTAAAAGTATTAATTCCCTTAAAAAACATCTTATGTTATGTATGGTGCTGTTCAGGTGTTTTGCTGTCATATTAGGGCATTATACAATAACTAAGAAATGGAGTTACACGTCAGTGGCAGTGCAAATGATTGACATTAAAGGACAGTTTTTAGAAGTGTTTTGACTATGTTTACAGACTGCAAAGCTTTAGCTCTGTACCGAGGGAATATGACCGAGAACAATGTCAGGTACGGGGGCAGAATGTCGTAAAAAGGCCCACCCCTACTTGATTCCCCCTCATGGCTCTTTACAATTTTCGGCTCTTGACCTCTGCCCCTGTGCACGGACTCAAGCCCCAAACCTCGATCTAGCCATCATAAGCTACAGAGGAAGAGATTTATCTGCCCCCCCCACCCCCCCAATAACTACAGATCAGTCCACCTGCATGCGCTGTAACCCTCCAAACCCCACCCTGCCTGCTGCACTCCCCCATTCCAATTGACTGTTCCATTTGTCACACGGAATTCTGTAGCCCCTGGCTACTAGTTAACCTGCACACGGAAACCCTTCTGTGAAATGCTAAAGATTGCAGAACCGTAAAAGAGGGGCGACATGATGTGCAATATGTCAAACAGAAGGACATTTTCAGTTTTTCTCTCCCTTGCTGCCAGTGCACAGCAGAGGCCCAAGGGCATCATCCACCTCCAGTCGCTAACCCTTGTATAAGTTTCCAATTCCAGCTAGCTGAGATTATGGTGCTTTTTATTATTTATTTTATTTTATCGTCAAATTATTACAACGCTGATAAGATGGAGATGATGATGTCCCAGTGTGTTGGACCTTGACCTCTCTCCTGGTAATGGAGCTCACTGTGGCTACTCCTCCTGTAGACACACACGTATTTGTGTGTATGAGTGTGTACTGTACACACACATACTCAATGAAATATGTGACCTGTGCTGGCAAAATGAGTCGGAATACGCACAGGCTAGTTTCGAGCTACAGGTAAAAAAAAGTGAAAAATGTCATTTTTTGTTGAATTTTAGTTTTTTTTTTTACAAAAATTAGTTCATTAAGACCTCATCTAGCGATCCCAATTCTCCAAATAGCAATTAAACATCTAAAAGTATCTTTATTTGTGCGTTTTCTAAGAGGAGTGCCTTTCCTTTGACCATGAACAATGCTGTATTTCTCTGTTTGCTTCTGAACGACTGGCGCTTTCATCAGAACAAGTTTGGTATCGCTGTAAAGTGCAGCATTCCAACTTTAATAGCGAATTCTCGATGGCATGAGTTTGATCCAATGAAATGTGATTTTCAAATTCACGCTGATGTAAATAAAACAATCTTACTCATGCTGACTAATGCCTCAGACAGCACGTAATCCTGATATAGGTTTACACATATACACAGAATTACAGTATTTCAAAAAATCTGTCTTGGTAAGTATTCACACAAACATTATCTGTTATGTTTTAAGTAAATATTGTGAATGTTTGTTGGAGAATAAAAAAAATGTTTAACATTATATATTAGATCCGTTAGGTACAGTAGGTCTTTATATATAGGCTGTCTGTTTCATTAATGTTAATCAAACAATTTTGGAATCATGGAAAAAAAGCTGAATATATATTTTTTCCTATAGATATGGGTTTTGACTTGGTTTGAGCCAAATTTGGTGGTATTACCAGGGATTTTAAGGTTTAAAGATTTTAATCAAATGTCCACATGTCATTTTTAAACAATTTCTACATTTTAATCTAATGGCAGCCTTACTTAAAACTTGTAACTCAAAATGATGTTCTACATATCAAACTGATTGTGATCATGGATGAGCATAAATAGATCCAAATTTTCTCTTTTCTTCATGATCTCTCTCTCTCTTACCCTTGGGTTCAGAGCTAGCACTCATAGAGATGGAGATTGGGTTTTAGTTAAATGTCATTGGAGGTTAAAGGATGGCTCAGGGCTAGTCCTCTCTCTGCTGCCTGTGATACTCTTCACTTCAGAGTCAATAAGAAGCTCTAGGGTCAGCGTGAGGGTCCTAATGAGTCGAGAGGGACCCCCCTCAATCCAGCTGATCACTGTGATGAGACTTTGATTTTACACGCTGAGAGTTACGATCAGTGATTCATCATTCATTTGAATGTTATGTGATGCTTACACATATTAAGCATGCGGACGAATATCTTGCCCATCTTTAGTGTGCGAGACCAGGACCCTGCTTGAGTGTCTGCGCCAGCATGTCCATGCGAATGTCTTCACGTTTGAATGAATATGAATGACATGGGTTGCCTGTCCATCCCCTGCTGTTTGGCTGTCACTCAGCCTCAGGTGAGAATTCTCTGGCTGGTATCAGGAGCTGCGGTGGGCCTTGGGCCCCTTCTGCTATCAGATCACACGGATCACTAATTCAGCACTGCTGACAGATATGCCCCCTGCAAAAGCATGGACGGCCAGTGGAGGATGGCAGGTGCCATTAAACGAGTGCTGACTGAGGGCTGGGCCGCTGGACTGAGGAAAGGTCAGCGTTTTGCATTCCTAACATCCAGCTGAATCATGGACATAAGAAACAGTTTAAACAGAGACCTGGAGGCTTGGGGAAGCTGAATCTGAGCTGCTAGACGTCCCAATAGGAGATTGTGGTAAAACTTTACAAACGTTGACATTAGTAATAACATTAGGTAGAGGGAGACTGGAGATGGCTGTAACATGGGGTCAGTTGTAACACTGTCAGTTTTACCAATTAGAAATGATGCACAGGGAAATCACTATCATAAATGATCACCATCCTCTTGAAAGGAATTTACAAAATAAATTTAAAGACTGTAAATATATCAAGAATTTATATGACAACATTTTTTTTAGGAATAAATTATACATTTTACATATGATTTAAAATGTATTTGCAATAATGTATTTGTTAATAGATGTTAAATTATAAAACATCAGCTGAATCAGCCCTTTTTTTTGTTTTTTTGTTTAATTTGATAAATAACATCAAAATATCAAGTCTGAGCAGACGAGGAGGGTTGTAACACAACTTTACCTATTTACTGTTATCGTACCCCCAAAGATGGGTCAGTATATAAACTAACCTCAATCCCGAGTTTATTACCTGCATTCAGATTTAGCATTTTCCTTCAGTCCTATGTTCATAATAAAAAATCTGTTTAAATGTCTGATGTATTATCTTGTCCTTTTAACAGTTAAGGGGTTTTTCCATGACTGACAGCGCTAGTCAAAGCATTTGTCAGTTGCGTCTTGTTCCGTGTTCACAACAATTCAGTCTTTTCAATGTAAAAGTCTTCGCTACTAACTGACACACTCATAAAGACAGTCTTTGCCACCATCTAATGGCATAATAATGTAACTTCTGTTGCTGTTCACGATCAAGGACTATTTTTTCCGGTGGAAGGAAGGCTTTTAGTGAAAGTTTACTTCAAAGTTTGGCTTTAATATTTGTATTGTGTGGTAACCGTTTTATAAAACAATAAGGTACTCGAGGCTAGTGCTGTATCGTGAATAAGTCACGGCTGAAGGGTGTAATTTACTACACATTGTCATTTAAAAAACCTGTGGATTATTAAGGCTAATTTAACACACTTATATTCTCATTTCAGAGTTGTTTGAGTAAATGATTCGTTATAGATCCTCTGGGCAGATCAGTTGTGTTCATGATTCATTAAAATAAATCTGTCATTAGGTCATGAATCAGACATTAGCGGACGTTGATGCGTTGCGTGCAAATCGCACGCATTGTGTTATTAGGACATCTCAAAAGATTTGTCAACATGGAATACACTGATTTTTTTTTTTTTTTTTACTGATAGTGTGGTTTATGTCAGATGCGTGTGGGGGACGCCTGCAGGAGAAGATGAGGTGATGTTCTTTTGAGCACTATTCACACCCAGCGGTTATTCAGGAAAACATTCTCCAACTGTGCATCGTGAAACATGGATTCGGTCTTCCGAACTTTTAGCATCGTGTCAGTTGATTTAGACTATTATGTGCGAGGTAGAGAGAGAGTGCAAAGACAGTGCTTACTTTGAAGAGAGTTCGCGTGCACGGGGGAGGAGCTCTGCTCGTTCTGTCTGTCAGCGCAGCGGTCATCTGCATCACTAATAAACAACTCTCAATTACTGATCAAATAAGGCTTGGGCGGAACAAAAATTCGTTTTGGCGGCCGCCAAAAATTTTTCAATGTAGGAAAAACCTTGTTATTTTATCTTAGGCATGTATGAAATTAACTAATACTAATGTACAGAAAATTATTGGAAACTGTAACCAAGATCATGATAATTCAGATTCTCTTTGATGCTCTTTTGGGGCAACAAGACTTTACATGCTACTTTGGTATATGTATTTCAAAATCGCAAGTGTTCAGCAGACAAATGCTCTCTTTTGGCATCACATCACCTCCACAAGTGGCCTGTTAGAGAGGACAAAAACGAACAGGAAGCATAAGCACACACTTTATAGTCTCCGTGCTCTAGCCCTCACCACATGGCAGCGAACACTGGGAGAGATAAATGAATATCCCCGTACACATAAACAACATCACACAGGGCCCGACTCCACTCCTCCCCACTAATTCCTATTCATTTAACCGCCACATGGGCAGGCCGCACAGCCAGAGAGACATTCATTATTTAGCTGCTTTTGTTTATGAATAGCTTACTGGTGCAGGCCCGAGCCTGCGTGCAACGGGCCTCGTAAATCACAACCGGCGAGTCGTTTTTCCATGAGCTCCGCTCTGTGCAGTGTTTGTGCACGGCGGTTTGTGTGCTGGGCTTGAGGACGGCTTGTCGTCAATTTACCTTTGTGCTTCTCGGCGCCCTGTTTAATTAATAATGAGGACAAATATTTGTTTGTTCCGGGGGCGAGAGAAAGAGATCGAGGAATAGGTGGGGAAGAGAGAGAGGCTTTATCCCCCTCTGGACAAAATTAAAGTCAGTGCTCTCTGTCAAGCTTCTCGACTGGCTGTTTCCCACACTTCCTCCCTCCGCAGGGCCAGAGCAGAGCTAAGGAGGAGGGAGGGTGGGAAAGAGGAGTGATGGAGCAGCCTGAGGTTGAGGGTAAACATGAATGAGCATCAACAACATCCCTGCCGCCTGCCCGGCAGACCGGCGGTGACTCCCTCCGTCCTTATTTATCACTGCCCGCCAAGAAGAAGATTTAGCCTGGTCGTTTTTTCCAAACAGAGTAAAAGTACACAGAGCAAACCCAGGCTGTTTAACATAGTCTCAGCTATAAATAATATCTCCCCATCTTCATTTGTCAATGTGACACTTTCGTCTTTATTGAGTTACACTCGGGGGATTTGTCTCGCTTCCTCTCCCGTTTGCACGCTCACGTGCTCTTGTCCTGCTGACGAAAGCAGTTGGCCCCGAACAAGACGAGTCGGGAAACTTCATTTGATTGCACTTGTGCTGTGTTTTTCCCCCCATCTGTTTCTTAATGAAGAGGAGCTTCTAAAACATACTGCAGCTTCTTCCTTCATCCTGCTTTTAATGACTGCAGCTTTGATGTTTAGATCCTACCTTCAAAGCGCTTTCACCTTATGGAGCCTAGTATGTGATTAGCCAACTAGTGTAATTGAACAGATACCAGTTCTAAAGTGGGTGTTTAAGAGACTGTCCTATCTGGTCAACATAAGCAGGTGGAAATGATCTGCCGGCCATTTTGCCATACAGTTGCTGTCCATGGTGCTGAAGGAAACTTTTGCACTAATACTGAAACTGAGAGTAGAGGTGTGCCATTATGTGTATATAGTATATGTGTATTTGTTGCATTGAAAAATTATCTGCATCTAAATTTGGATAGAACCAGATGTGGATGGGCTTAAACAGGAAGTTTTAGATGTTCCATTAAGTTCCCTTTAGCAAATATGCCTTGTATATTTCATAAAATTATATTTCATGAATATTATAAATGATTTAAGGCTAGACGATATGACCTAAAATCAAAATCTCGATTAATTGAACATTTTACCTCGATTACCCTCATAGTTCACTGACAAGTTTTGTACTATAAATATGCTTGACTATTAAAGGTGGGATATTTTTTTCCTAATGAAAGAGTGCCCTGACATAACAGCTCTCTTTCAACAGTTATTTTCAACAGTCTATGGTTCGTAACATTTCTTACAGATTTCTGCTCATTGTAAATCAGATAAATTAGCACAGTACCAGTACATTTATTTGAATGCATTAATGAGAGTGATTGCGTGTGTGAATTAGTCATACAGTCTCTCTATTAATTGCGAAGCTGTGGGTTACTTCAAAGTAGAAAAATATATGCTATAATTTTGAGTTTCTAAGCTACTTTAGTAATAAATCACAGGGCGACAGCAATGGCAACGAGTTTCTGCGCTCCTTTCTGTGCGCGCAATCTTAACGTGATGTGTAGCAACTGTCTGTGTGAGTGTTTGCGCGCCACAATGCATCAACGCCTTAGCTCAATATAATGACACACATCCGATGGTCTAAAATCACATAAATGTCCAAACTGGCAAGCTTTAAAACACATACAGTTGACAAAGTTTAGTGACGATGCAAGTGAAAGTGATCTCGCTTCGGGGCTCGCTCGCTGTCTGTGTGTGTTGACTCGGCCGCTGATTGGACGGGGCAGAGTCACGTGACTACATACACACGGTAGTATGTTTTTAAGGGGAAAGTATTAACAGGATTAAAAAAAATAAATAAATGGGAAAATTTTATTGGTTAGAGGTTCTGAATTTCTTCTTCGACTACTTTTCGATTAATCGTCCAGCCCTAAAATGATATAATATTAAAAAATATTTTTATTACAACCTTTTTTTGTAGAATAAAGGTAAAAAATTCAAATAAGGTTTTGCATTTATAAAGTTCACCATTAGTCATATTAGCTTTACAGACTTACCATTGCATTGTAATTTTTTAAGTGTTCATTAATATATTTGAATGAGATGTAGTTTTTTTTTCTATAATTAACATTTTCACTATATCATTGTTTGTTCACTATATCAGTCTAATGATTATTTTTCTATTATTAAAAATATTACTATATCCTTGTACTTGTTGGATAATCAGTCTAACAAATATACAAAAATATCACTGTGCTTGTCCTTGTTGGATGATCAGTCTATAATTCTATTATAAGTCTGTTTTCTTTTTCAATTTTTCCAAAATAAAGTCATTATTTGTCATTTATTATTTGTGCCTTTCTGAATAAGGCTTCAGGCACATCCCTTACTGGAGAGTCATGTCAAAATGGCTATAAGTTACGAACTGATAAAGTACAGAAAGAAGATTGATGTCCTCTAGATAGCATGCATTTAATTTGCATTTATTTGTTTGAATATCATTACAGTTTTAGAAATTTTCTGGACCTTTCACCTGAAAGAATGTCTTAAAACCCTACGCATCTCTGTGAGTATCCTTTTGCACTTTTAATCATACTTTACAGCCGAGATCTTATGCATAACCTATGTGGCATGATGCATAACCCTAAGCCAAACTTCTTGACACAAAGAGGAATATAAAAAGCGCAATTCACGCTTGCTTTTATTCCTTTCAATTTGTTTTGCTTAAAAAAACAAACAGGCTGTGAGCGTGTGAATAAATAAAAGCAGCAGAATGAATGGAGGTGGGGGGGGTCTGAGGAGCAGAGGCCTATAGAGGGGGGCATGGTTTGTCTCCAGGCATTGTGTTCATCATGGTGTCTACCCTGGAAAGGGGACCATCCATCAGGCTACATGCATCACGTAACATGGGGGTGGAAAGGCCCCGGCGCTGGGCTGTGGGATCGGTGGGGTTGTTGTATTTTGTTTGACACAGACATGGTCTGATTTATACTACGCTCTGACACTTTTTGGACTGTGAGATTCACTGCTTTTTAAACTGGATTTAGCACAGGTTCGAGAACTGAGATGTAAGCACAATGCCAGTCTTCTGAAAGTAATTCTGGATTAATCATGTGACTTTTTGCAGGTATGACACATTAGATCAAGATTTTTTTGTGTACTGTAATTCAGCTGTAAAGAAAATTGAATAGAGCCCTTTCCTGCATGGGTTTATTCTTTTAATTATCTTGAATATGGCTGT
The DNA here is from genome assembly GCA_037950675.1 of Hypophthalmichthys molitrix. Classification (NCBI taxonomy): domain Eukaryota; kingdom Metazoa; phylum Chordata; class Actinopteri; order Cypriniformes; family Xenocyprididae; genus Hypophthalmichthys; species Hypophthalmichthys molitrix. The sequence goes on from CM075493.1 coordinate 28,864,755, forward strand.
AAGTTTGTGTGACACTGACAAGCCCTTATTAATTCAAAAATTTGAAATTTTGAAAGTTTGAAATGTAAGCCTTCTGTGGATAACCGATTATATCAAATCAGTGGGAAGTGTACACCCTTAACCCTCATTACCGGTGTCTTACAAGGGACATCCTCTTCTGTTCTGCTTTATAACTGATCTGTCAGGTCTGTCATCCGCTGCACGGATATTCCTACCATGCTCTGGCACCTAAACTTTGTGAACCACAAGGAAAATCAAGCCCTTACAGTTTTCAGGCTCTGTCTGCTGCATGTATAACTTTCAGATGCATGCCTTACTTTTCTGCACTGACACCTGTAGCTGAAGAATAAAGTTTAAAGCTATCAGGTCTTATTGTCATTCAATTGTGTGTCCATAAAGAATCCATCATATATGCACTTTAGAATCTCACTGGAAGTAGTAGGTCATCCAGGGACTTTTTGCCTACTCTTTTATGAGTACTGTGAAATCGGTCATCTTTTGTCTACTATATAGTAGGGAAGTATGTGATTTTGGACACAGCCTTAGTGTTTTTATGTCCATACAATGTCGTTTGCAACCCAATGTTCTTAAAATATATATATTTTTATGTTCTGCAAAAGTGTCCTCAGAAGTGTAAAGTGTACCAAGAAATTTTACTTAAAGTGATAGTCACCCATAAATGTAAATTCTGTCATAATTTACTCACCCTCATATTCCAATTCTGTATGACTATTTTTCTTCTTCTGCGGAACACAAAATAAGATATTTTTAAGGTATTTTTACGTCCATACAGTGTTGTTTGAAACCCAATGTTCTTAAAATATATATTTTTATGTTACACAAAAGAATGTAATCATATAGTTTTGGAACAACATGAGGGTATGTAAATGATGGCAGAATTTCATTTTGGATCTCTTTAACATATGGATACTATATAATATGTATGATTTTTTTTATTCAATTACAAGTCAAACTATCTAGCCAAAAACATATTAGTAAAAAAAGTTTCCATAAATTTACTTAGTTTTTAAGTATTTAAAAAAATACATAACATTTAAGTCACAGATAAGATTTTCTCATCAAAATAACTTTGATACATTTTGTAATAATTTTTGCTTTTGAAATCAATTTAAGTACAGCAAAAGTATTCAGTTTCAATTAAACTCAAGTACAGAACAAATTCTCCAAAATAATACCAGTAAGTATTAAAATGAAGTACAATTAAGCACTTCTGTAAATCCTGATGCTAATTTTATATAAAACTATTTTGAACTTTTTTGACAGTAGGCATAGGAAATTGCGTAACGTTATACAACACATACCAGTATAGACAATATACATTATACATACATGTTTTTGTTTTAATTAGCATTATTTTTTTCTGTAGGAGAGTATAGTGTAGACAGATAAGTGGGATCAGGACATAACAAAGGCAATTTAATGTGTAGGTAATTTTCTTTTTTATTTTCATAAGCTTTCTTTTGTAGTTCGCTTGGGTAAAAAAAACATCTGTGAAGAACATTAAAGTCTGTATACATATATCTTACTACGTTTTTGTTGAGCAGGCGACATAATTGTAGACATCACTTCAGTGAATGCTTTAAGATCTGAAAAAGATTAAGTGTAATGAGAGCGAGAGAAAGAGAGATTTGCAATATACTGTCCACAATAGCTCATACAGTGCCTGTGGTAGCAGAAGCCTCATCCATCTTTCCAGCTTCAGGCACTCAAAGGCATAGTAACATATCACTATGAATAAACACACAAGGCCAATGGCACGAGGCCCCATTATCAATAGCTCTGACTGATCACTCTCAGAGGGAAAATTTTTATAATGCGATCAATTAATTTAGACATCTGTGGATCTGTTTTTGCACTTGCATGGCTCTGAAATGCATCTGTAATTCCAATGAGGTTCTTTGTCTCCAGACCTCTTTATTTGTTAGTTGGGGCACTTCTCATCCCTGTCCCGTCATAACGTTCACACATAAAAGTGAGTGCTGACTCAGGACTTATCTGCAGTCTGTTCACAATCAATACCAAACATTTTTTTCTGACCAAGTGAGAAGAGATACTATCTGTAGCTAAGTTGTAACCAGGGAATGTAGCTCATATTCAAAAAGCACCTGAGCATGTCTGAAAATCCCAGCAGTCCTTCGGCACCTTGTTCTCTTGTGACAAGCATTGATCAGAGGCGTTTTCTGCTGTATGGAGGCCCAGGAGGGAGCTCTTAGCACTGGATTATAGAGCAGTGGACAGTGTTGGCCTGGAGAGCCACCCCAATAAAGAAGACATGCTTTATGACAGGCTAAACGTGCCGGTGGCACAATTTAACCGCTCAATACCTCATCTCGCACAAATTACTTTGTGTTGACGAGCAGAAGAGAGCAATAATCAGCTCAACACAAATATCTCTCTTATACTGAAGAGGGCAGAGAGGTAGATATGTGGACAACCATTTAGGTTGAGCTGACGTTATGGTGTCAGTGGTATCTGTTGAAGTTTGTTGAATTGAAACAAGCCTAAAGAAGACTTAATATCAGTGATAATATCAGTTGCATTTTCATTCAGTTATTGAATGTGTCTCAATGTCGTCTTTCTGCAGCACAGCACCATATTGAAGCCTGTGTATGTCTCAGAATAAAAAAAAATGAAAAAGGTTATGAATAAGGTAATTGTGAGACAGATTAAAATAAAAAAAAATCACAATTGTGAGATTTGAAGCAAATGTGAGATATTAAGTAGTATTGTGGGAAAGTAGAAATTGTGAGATATTCATTCTGAGGAAAAAATTTCAATTGTCAGAAATTAAATAATATATGACCCATGGTAGAAAAATAAGTCGCAATGAGCAAAGTTGTTATTCTCATATTCTCTATTTAAAAAACTTGACTGACAAAAAATGACTGAGCTACACCTGTTTGAAGTTGATATAGTCAGCAAAGTAAATTTTGAGAAATTTTGAGTTTTCTGAAGGTTCCAAAACAAAATCATCTAGCAACCATACCAAATCCCTGGTAATACCACCACATTTGGCCCAAACCAAATCAAAACCCATATTTATAGGAAAAATATACATATTCAACTTTTTTTCCATGATTCCACAATTGTTTGATTAACATTAATGAAACAGACAGCCTATATATTGAGACCTACTGTACCAAACGGATCTAATATAATGTTACACATCAGATGTTTTTCCCCAACAGTTAACCAAACATTCACCTAAGACATAACAGATGTTTGCGTGAAGACAGATTTTTGAAATACTGTAATTCTGTGTATATGTGTATATTGGGATCGTGTGCTAAGATCGTTTTGTTTACAACAGAATTTTTAAAATGTCTACAACAGAGTTTAAAAAAAAAACATTTCACTGGATCAGACTCATGTCATCGAGAATTCCCTTTGAATATTCACAAAGTTGGAAAGCTGCACTTTACAACAATACCAAACTTGTGCTGAGGGAAGTGCAAGTTGTTGAGAAGCAAAATACGGTATTTTTCATGGTCAAAGGAAAGACACTCCTCTCAGAAAATGTACAAATAAAGATACTTTTAGATGTTTAATTGCTATTTGGAGCATTGGAATCGCTAGACGAGGGCTTAATGAACTCATTTTTGTGAAAACCTCAATTTCGACCAAAATTGACATTTTTCACTTGTTTTGCCTGTAGCTCAAAATTAACCTGATTGGTATGGTAATAGATATATCAATGTTAATGTGTTTGGTCTTAGCGGAATAGATCTGCTGCTGCTGCAGATCAAGTACAGAGACTTGCTACTGCCAATACTTTCACAGATATTGCTGTAAACATGTAAGACATGCTGCTCCTGCTGCTGCACATGTAACATATATGAATTAACCCCCATAGCTGATCTATACAGGTGGAGCTGGGGAAGATGGAGGGTTTCTGAAAGCACGCTGCAGACTGCAGACACTTCCGGTATTTGTTTGAATGTTGAACCGCAGCTCATTGGCCGCTGATGCAACAACAACCAATCAGCTGTGCTATGAAGATAATGACGTGATCACTACCAAATGAGGTAGACCTATCAGCCTGCACCATCTAGAGTTTAATGGCAGAACTATGTAATTATGTAATTGTATTAATTAAAAAAAGTTGCAGTTTTGAGAAATTAAATGATATTTTGCGAAATAGTTGCAGTTGTGAGAAGTCATATTTTGAGAAATGTAATTGTGAGAAATAAAGTCCCAATTAGATGAGTCACAGTTGTGAGATATGAAGTCACATAGGGAGAAAAAGTCGTCATTGTAAATAGAAAGAGAAATAAATTTATAAAAAATGAATTGGGAGATACTACGTCACATTGTAGAAATAAAAGTTGCCATTTTTAGATGAAAGAATTTAGATTAAAGACTCTCACATTGAGAGAAGTAGTTGTAAGTGTAAAATTACATATAAAGTCACACTGAGAGAAGCCATAATTATGAGAGTAAAATTGTATATATAATAGTATTACATTGTAAGATACAAAGTTACAATTATGGTAAATTAAGTCAAAATGTGCATTACTCATAAATCAGAAACAAGCTTCCTGCATCTTACAGGATGGCTTTATTTGAGCAGAGTTGACTGATTATAAGCCTGTCTCTGTTAAGTCTGTAATTAAACATTACAGAGAGCTATGGCTTGGGTGACAGGCTTGCAAATGAGGAGTTTGAATACATCCCATCCTCTCTGTGTCACAGAGATTTAGAATTTTCACAACATGCCATAACAAAGCAGGGATTATTCAAAATATAATGTGTGAACTTTTACTGCTCTGTGCTAGCTGACAGGCTAAACAAGTTGCACTGTTTTGCCGTATACACAACTTAAAATGACTGTTTTACATTGATGGACTAGAGTGTGTGCTTGCAGTGTACAGGCACATGTAAAAGCAGTTGTGAGGGAACATGAAGGCCTTTGCCTCTGCAATTAGACCAGTGGTGGTGTTGTGGCTTGCCCTGATGGCTTGGCCGTCTAAAACAACATGCTCCAATTAACACCCCCATAATGCGGCTGCCACAGACCCCTGCCCCTCCCTTGCCCCTTTAGAAGTGCAGAATCAAAGAGCCAGGAGGCGCCCTTGCCAAGGACGTAATTGGGCTGGCCTTTGACCTCCGTACCTTAAATCAGCCCGTTCGATTCTGCACAAACACTCCCCCGTGCTAACTAGCTCTCGCACTAAACCACTCATTAGACACAAATACACCAACACTGCTCAAGACAGACACACACATACTACATGGCGAGGGTTCATCATCATCCGCTTTTTCATTTGTCCAAAATCAAACAGGATGCTCGGAATCAATAATCAAAATATGTACTTTTGGGGTTGTTATTTATTTTAAACACAAGTTCGGGTAGATATGCTCCAATTAACGAGTCTTTTCCAAGACAATCGGCCATTAAAATGGGAATATGTGTGGCTGCCATGTGTACTGATTATCATTATATCATCCTATTCCCATGTGCTGGATTCTCCTCCTCTCAGAGGCCAGGCTCTGGAGTGGGACAGAGAACACCGTGTCATTAAATTCCAGGACACAGCAGGCACTTATTGAGACTCCCTTATTTGCATCGACAGTAAGTGTAAAAAAAACAACAACTATTATTTTGATTTCTTTGTTGCTTCTTGCATGTATCTGAGTGAAGAGCATATAGATAAAACTATGGAACTTACAGGCTTTATTTCCTACGTGACAAGAACAAGCTTAATTTATTTCCTCACCATGCCTAGGAATGGCTCTTCATTTTATGAGAATGACTACCATAAAAAGGATGTAGGTTGGTCTCGGGGGAGGCTGTATGACACACGCGATCATCATTATGTGCTGGCGGTGAGAACATTCATATCGCTGTCATTTACATAGAGCATGATTATTACATCATAGTACAACAAGCACGTGAAAATAAGGGAGTAATAAAACGGCTTGGGTTGTTTTTTGCAGATCTCGCTTCTGATTGGTTAATTCTGAATAAAGTGTTGAGTGAAAATCTCAGAGGGGTGCCGCAACAGAGCCAAAGATCACTTAGCGCTGTCGTCTCTTGCCCAGGAACATGGAGAAGAGCCAGTTCCTGATCCCGCAGGGCCTGTACAGTAGGAGGGATTATTTATGGTGACATTTAATTTCCCTGCCTGGGCGTTTTCTTTACATTTTTTTTTTACAGGGAAAGCAGTGAGATGGGGGACCGATGACAGCATGGGGTTTTTTTGCCCAGCATGGTGGGACCCGAAAGAGGAGGAATTAGCAAAAATGAATTATTCCAAGGCCAGTGAAGTTATCCAAAGTGTAATCGAGCCACGGAGGCTTGGGGAAGCCGAGGGGGCCATGCAAAAGCACTCCATCAAACGACTGTGGCAGGTGCTTCACTGCGGCAGGCATGTTAATGAACAGAGCGGCCCTACTTTCGCCGGCCACTTCTTAACAGTGAAGTAGCTATGGCTAGTGCACTCTGAGAAATTACCCTAAATGGGCTCACCCTCTCAGTATGAAGTATGAGCATGTATTAACCTCCTACAGATCACACTTCTGCACCCCATGCCCTACTCAAGTGCGCCACTTCACCAGTGAGGTCACCCGGATGGGTCACCGGAGTCAGAGCGATGGCCTTGGTGAACAAGCCTCCAAACAGTGGAAGCTCTTCTGCCTGCCATTCTCAGGCTAAAATTAACTAGCCCACTGTCACTTGAGTGTTCCTATGACATCCATTTTGCCCATTTTGCATGGAAGTTCTGACGTGACTTATGACTTGTTGTGGTTTGACATCAGAAATTGGAGCTGGTTGAAGTTGAAAGGGGCCAGTGGATTGTTGGCTTTATAGATTCTCACCATTCCAAAGTCACCTGAAAGTAACTCAGTTCAGTCAACGGCCGTGTTGGAAACACCCCATGCAGCTATTTTCTGTGATAGCTATAGAAGTACAGATCCTGTCTGCTTGGAGTAAGTTGACAATGTATGTTTTTCTATCCACTATTACAGTAACGTTAGATGGATAAACGTAAAGAGGAACCGTGGTCATCAATAGAATAATACTTTTGATTAATCCCTTGCTTTCTGACTCCGACTTTAGAAAGCAGATTGAAACAGAAATTGTAAATTTTTTCAAAAGTCTGGAGTCAGGAAGATGTTTAAAATGTTTTGAAAGGAGCATCCTATGCTCACCAAGACATTTATTTGATCGAAAATACAGTAAAAACAGTAATATTGTGAAATATTATTTCAATTTAAAATAGCTGTTTTCTGTTTTATTATTTTTTTTAAATGTAATATATTCCTGTGATGGCAAAGCTGAATTTTCAGCATTGCCATCACAGAAATACATTACAATACAAAAAAGTGTCACATGATCCTTCGGAAATCATTCTAATATGCTGACATGCTTGAAGAAAGGCCTTCTGAAGCGAAGTTGTGCGTTTGTGTAAGAAAAATATCCATATTTAAAACTTTAAAAACTAAAATAACTATCTTTCGGCTGACGGCCTACGCAAGTTGACTTACTACAAAAGAGTAACCTCTGATGCAATTTAGGAGTTAGAGTAGTGTAAGCTTAGATGCCTTTCGTGGTTCAAACAAATAGGGATGGGCAACAAACTCAAGATACTCTGCTATTATATCGAAATCCTCCGATATTTCTCTTCAAAAATTCTCGTTTTAGTCTTATAATTCACAGCCGTCTGTCGGAAGCTAGTTATTTTAGTATAATATGGATATTTTTCTTACACAAGCGCATTGCTTCGCTTCAGACAGCCTTTATTCACCCCCGGAGCCGTGTGGAGTATGTTTATGATGGATGGATGCACTTTTTTGGGCTTCAAAATATCATCCTCTATTCACTGCCATTATAAAGCTTGGAAGAGTCAGGACATTATTTAATATATCTCCGATTGTGTTCTGCTGAAAGAAGAAAGAAGTCAAATGCACCTAGGATGGCTTGAGGGTGAGTAAATCATGGGGTAATTTTTCACTTTTGGGTGAACTATCCCTTAAACTCTTTTGAAAGGCGAATCTTTATTGTCACTGTAGTCACTAGTCATTACAATTTTTCCCATATATTTGTGTGAGTGGTCAGTCTCTTCCACTTTCTGATCTAATCGGCTTATATTAGCACATATCTTTTAGCGTCTATGTCTTCGAATTGAAAGATTGAAATGCCGAATATAAGTTCCCTTAAATGATTATGATGAGTAGGAGAAGGGCGGTGTCAAACGATTTCTGCCGGCACTTGTCAAAACAAGTCATGCCATGTCGGCTTTAACTAAGACCGGTTAAGTGCAAATCCACACACATCAGATTTCCTCCTGACCTTCTCTTTTGCCCCACCACATTTCCTTTCTAACTTAGGCCTTCATGCACAGGTTTTCTGCCAGAGTGATGCATGAATTTCAAAAAGGGCAGATCAGAGAAATATTCGTGGAAAGCGGCAGCCATATTCCCCTCATTAATGGAGCCATCATCTCTATTTTTCGCCCCAGAACCAACTTAGCAGTGATTTTAATTTGACTTTTCCATTATTGTCTTATAGCCGTAGCCTTTATCTTTCCTCACTGACTTTCTCTTTAACCTTGAGTCGACCACCTGAGCCGCTAATGACTCGAGCTTGTTGAATAGGGAGAGAGGGGTGGGAAAGAGGACATGACACATGTACAAATTAAAAGAGAGGGAGAGAGAGAGGGGGGAGAGAGGGAAAAGCTTTAAACAGGGTTCAATTGTCTTCTATCTTCAGATTCTGTCCTCTTAATCCTTATGCCCAAGCGCAAATGAATCTGGCTACATCACCTTATCAGGCATGCCTTTCAAATACCCCCTCATCGACTGTTTCGCGTGCGCAGAGACACACACAAACACACATACAAATAAACAGATACAGCCAAGTGCACACCCAGACACATACATATGCACGATTATTCCTCGTGCTGGTGTATCTGGGCAGAGATTGATTTGCATAATGTGGCCAGAGCAGTTTGTGTGTGGAGCAGACAAGGTCAGGTCATCGGCTGACATTCCTGCCAGTGTTCATGTGACCCGTACTGTGATCTCTCCTGTTATTCTGCCTGCCATTACGTTCAGTGAGAGAGTATGGCTTGCGACAGTGGGTTAGACCAGCAGTGTGAAACGTGTGGGCATATATTCAAAATGGGAATGAAAAATAAAAATAAAAATAGATTACAATAAATAAATAAAAATGTAACATTTATTTATTTATACTTACCTCTGTGGAATCATTTAAGTAATTTACATATCTGGATATTTACTTTTCTATCCTTTACCCTCTATCTTAAAGGGATAGTTCACCTTAAAATGAAAATTCTGTCATTAATTACTGCAGCTAAATTTGGTTGTCAGTTCACCTTTAAGTGCTTAATCGCATTCTGTACACACACAGTTCAGTAAAATACGGGAGTGACAACCGTATTCTACAACCAAATTAACTCCCGAAAAATACAGGTAGAGACAACTGCATTTACAGAAATTCTACGCTGAACAATTAGTTGTTAATGACTTTTTTTTTAACGTGTATCAGATATGTTTCTCTCTTCAGTATTTGCGGTTAAGAAATCACAGGGAAAGCAGCACAAGCATTGAGTGTTTCCAGATCTTTCTAGAAAAACAGCGAACAAGAACAAGCCCATGATAAAATGTAATAAATCAAAATGCGTTGTGCTGAAAATAAGACCAAAATATTGTGACCCGTGTCTGCTCGCTTTAATAACTCCGTAAACTCGATCACTTTATGAGCTGAGCTTAAACAAGCTCAAAAACTCTTGAAATAAGTGAACATGGCAACACCGTGAGAGCGCGCTCTGTGAAGAAGCCTTTACAAGCATAAACAAAACACGATGTGTCCGTCCACTCTGCTTTGTTTAAAATTGCTGAAAATAACAAGTATTTTGTCACTGTAATATTAATTTGATGAAATAACCGACCCCAAACACACGAGATGCCAGAACGTTAGTTTCCAAGCTGTCAATCATCAAGTTTCGAGAGTGAGTTGTGTTCCGTACATACATATAACGATAATTTATGGGATTCACTCCTGTATTTAAATGCGGTTGTCACTCCTGAAACTTACAGTATGTACGTGGCCTATGTGAATAAAAGCCTAAATTCAATCTGTTCATCATATAAAGCGATTGTGTCTTCAGAAAATTTTGACTAAACCGCTCAATTCTTATGGATTAGTTTTACGATCTCTTTATGAACTTTTTAAAGCTTCAAAATATTAGTTGCATAAAATGTCAGTTGAGGGAAAGAAATCTCTCAGATTTCATCAAAAAGATCTTCATTTGTGTTCCGAAGATGAACAAAAGTCTTATGGGTTTGGAACGACATGAGAGTGAGTGATTGACCCTTCGCCAGGAGTTTGATTAACAGTCGATCTAACCAATCATAACGCTGAATCTGCCATTTTGTCTGACAAAGCAGTCAGGGGAGTTAGTAGATTAACGTTGGTGGACTTGAACTTGAAAATGATGTGTACTGACGTCTTTCTGTGCTTGAAATGTGGTTCATTCATGTTTATTTGATGATATAAATTAACTAGTAAGAAGAGATGATCAGTTCATGAGCCGCTACAGCGATCTGTCACGACACATTAAAGAGCCACAAAATGGCATTTATTGTTTAAATTTCTTTAAAAATTACAAAATTTGAGACTTTGTTTCATATCAAAAGCAACCTACTCTGTCAGTGTCCTCTTTGCTTCGCTATGTATTTTTCACTGAGTAAGAACATGATGTGTGGCCTGAGGGTGGCATGGCTTGTCGGACATAGCAACAGTAACTAAAGGACTTTGTGAACGGTCAGAATTTTCATTTTGGAAACAATCCCTTTAAGACTTCAAAAACCTCTGTTTAGACCAATTACAACAGTGTAGGGTATCAGCAGGTGAATCTGCTCTTGATATGCTTTTGTTTGGGTTAGAGACTGCAGGAATCTGAGGAATGGGCATGAGCACTATGTCTGAATAACTGAGTTTGAAGAGCTTTTTGGCTGATTTTGAGTCATCAATTGCAATGATTTCAATAACCTGTCTAAAGGAAGTGCAATATGTGACAAAATCACAGCAATGAAACCTGTACACCATATAACAGTGTCTTTTAAGGAAATTATTTCTTCATAATCTCCTCATAAAGAGATCATCAGGAACTCATTTTATGGTGCATTTTGTAAAAATTTTGCACAGGTGACAAAATCACTCAAAATAGACATCATGGAGAAATTCCTCCAATAAATCAATTGTAATAGACATCTTCTATAGAGTTTGTAAATTAGTTTTTAAAACATTTTTCTTACCTTCTGCACTTTACAAAATCGGAAGCATTTGTATTGAGTCACAGTCGGTGTGTGTGTGTACGGGTGGGTGTGCGTCCTGTCTGTGAGGTGCAGTGACACAGCAGTAGCTGGTTAATTAGAATTGTGTCACCGAGTAAATGCGCTGTGACCTGGGCCCCTCACACGCAATCTCCAGCGCCACCCTCGACCCTTTCAGCCGCCACCGGAGGAGACCCCTGACAGGCCTGCCAGTCTCCACTGGTGCTTGCGTATTGCGTTTGTGCTGTTGGGGGTGAAAGTCAGGGATGAAAAAGGAGAGAGAGAAGAAGAGAGAGAAAGGGCTCTTGTTAGCTATCTTCCTGGAGGGCCCTCAAGATCTGCTTCTGGTGCTTCGGCCAGCCAGGTGTCGACATCCCACTCCTGAGCTATGGTAATGGGGCCTGGATGAACTCTTCAAGGGCCTTAAAAGCCTCTTATTCAGGAGGCATTTTACTGTGGAGAGAGCAGGAGACGAGGCCCACTCGTGTCGCTGCAGTCCGCACAGGGAAGGGGTGAAGCAGGGCATTCCCTGCAGCTTCACTCATCACTGCCTCCAGTTATTACTGCCCTCTTTCAGGTCCACAGGGTTGTTTCGAGTGCTCCAAACTGTTAGGTTTCCAGTTTAACTGTGTTTCTTGGGAGGAATATGGTTACTTCAGAAATGGCACAGCTTTACTTTTGTCCATGGGTGTTCTTGAGGTATTTTCACTTGTAGTTTTACAGATTTTGGTACGTCATTAAAAAAAAGTAAATCACAAACTCCAGTAAGACTTACTAGTTCAGTCTGATGAACCCATCAGGGGTGCGTTTTCCCGTACAATAATGTAACTCGCTGCTTCACTACCATAGTATGATGCATCGTTGAACAACAAACCAACTAGCTAGCTAGTTCCCGAAACCGTATTGTCACAAACCTGTTGTTCAGCCACGTTGGTGAATGATGTCATGCAGGTGGTGGAGTAATAACTTGAAATAAATGAATCAGTTTGAGATCGAATTAAGGCTAGACTTTTTGCTATAAATTGCAGACATGGCATCTGAGGACTAATTCTCTTTATTTCCATATTCAATCATAGGCTCGTTCTTACGTACCAGAGCACGTACACACATGCGCACTCTTCAAAAATAGTGCTTCAAATCTCTTGACAAACTAAAATATGTACATTTACATATTTGGCAGACGCTTTTATCCAAAGCGACTTACATTGCATTATACTATACATTTGTATCTGAGTATGTGCAATCCCTGGGATCGAACCCATGACCTTGGCATTGCTAGTGCCATGCTCTAACCACTGAGCTACAGGAAAGCTGAAATATGTAAATGACATTTGTATATACAGTATTTGAAATAAAAGATATACATTGTACTTAATGTAAGCTTGCTTATTTTGTTCAAGATAACAATTTAAGTCCACATGTCTAAAAAGAAACTATGTTTCTAACCACAGCTCAAGAGCTGTCATTCCAACCACACATGCAGTTTGCGAATGTTCGTTTATACTATGGTTTTGGTAAACACCAAATCGTTGAACTTTGTTAGTAACGACAGGACTTATTAGTTGATATTAGTTGGCCAACGATATTAGTTGGCTAACAGTGCTTTTGGGAAACACACCCCAGAGCGTCATTGAATCAACATATGACTCACTTCTTGAGCTTATCATTACTTTATATAAAATATCTTATTTTATGTACACTACAACTATTAAGCATTTTGTATTTGTATTTTTTAAAGAAATTAATGCTTTTATTCAACAAGGATACATTAAATTGATCAAAAGTGACAGTAAAGACATTTATTAAAAGATTTCTATTTCAAACTTTCTATATTCATTAAAGCAACTGCCTCAACTGTTTTCAACATTGATTACAATTGATTACAATGTTTTTTCAAATCAACAACAAAAACCACACTATAGGCCTATTACTTTCACTTATATCACTAAAAAGTTATTACAACATTATTATTATAAAAAACAATTGCCTTGTATGCAATTGTATACAAATCTGTTGTTAGTTTTAAAGGGTTAGTTCACCCAAAAATGAAAATTCTGTCATTAATTACTCACCCTCATGTCGTTCCACACCCGTAAAACCTTTGTTCATCTTTGGAATACAAATTAAGATATTTTTGATAAAATCCAATGACTCAGTGAGGCCTCCATTGAGAGCAAGTTAATTTACACTTTCAAATGCCCAGAAAGACATATTTAAAACAGTTCATGTGACTACAGTGGTTCAATTTTATGAAGGGACGAGAATACTTTTTGTGCGGCAAAAAACAAAATACCGACTTTATTCAACAATATCTAGTGATGGGCGATTTCAAAACACTGCTTCATGAAGCTTCGAAGCTTTACGAATCTTTTGTTTCGAATCAGTGGTTCGGAGCGTGTATCAATCTGCCAAAGTCACGTGATTTCAGTAAGCGAGGCTTCGTTACGTCATATGTTTTGAAACATTTCGAAATTTCAATGGTTCACATGACTTTGGCAGTTTGATACATGCTCGGAACCACTGATTGAAGCGTAAATTCTTAATTTGTGTTCCGTAAGGTCTTATGGGTGCGGAATGACATGAGGGTGAGTAATTAATGACAGAATTTTTATTTTTGGGTGAACTAACCCTTTAACTTCTAATAATAATGTACGGCTGACATGGTTCCCTGTAGGCTGTAGTTTACAGTATTAGTTCAGAGAGATTTTTTTCCTTCAGAATAAATAACATAAACTGTACATGATATACAATATATTGAAATGAATCAACATTGGCTTTAATTGAAATCAAGATCAGAATCAAATCGCAAGCTTTGCGCAACCTCAAATTAAATCTAATTGTGAAATTCTCACTCTAAGCTGAACTCAAAAGTTGGCAGCCCTGCTTCATCTAATGCTGCTTTGGTGACTCTAGAGTCTGTAATTTAGTCCTACGAGCAGAGAAATATGTGAATGTTGCGGTTTGTTTGCAACCTCACTGTGTTACTTCATCCGATTCCTGCTTTATCCTCTCCAACTGACTTCCCCCTCCTTCTCCCTCTATCTCACTCTCCTTCTCTCCATCTCCGCTCTTCTCAGTCTAGTGACACCACCTTGCCGACTAATTAGAATTCTGTCACTAAGTAAATGCATTGTGACCAGTGGGTGACAGCTGTGCCTCCCTGCCATTTGGTTTGGGAGAGGAGAGAGAGAGAGAGAGAGACAATCAGCCGCGTGGCAGGCTGGCGAAGGCAATGGCAGCCTCCCTTTTAGTGGGAGAGGTGCTGCTCTCGCCACTGACCTGACAGTCATTTAAATTACAGCCAGTGAAGGGGAGCCTAGCCAAGCACTGTGGAATAATGCACTGACTGACTGACTGACTGACTACTGTTTGCCCTGACAACGGCCCACACTCTCTTCCTTTTCAATTAAGAAAGAGAGTCGGGATGAGGGGAGAACGAGGCCCGTGTCTCCCCCTGCTCAACCTTCACTCATCCTCAGAACAGCATGTCCCATCCTCCCTCGCTCCTGCCCCGGTCCCGTGTCTGCTCTCGTCTCTTGGCGTCGCTCCGCTGTTCTGCCTTGCTGTGTCTCTGTCTCTCTTCCACTCAGAGCAGGGAGTTGTTGATCCACTGATACACAAATGAGGGTTTGTCTGACAGGCGTATTACCTACAGACTGCTGCACGAACGCAGAGCCTGGATACAGCTTATTAGCTTACAGCAGGGAGCCGGGGTGTTGTCTTCTTGATGTTTTTGTCTTATTACTTGAGTCAACAGAAAAAGAAAAAAGAAATTGGGTGAAAACAAGAAGAAAAAGCAAACAAACATTTTATTGACAAGATTTTCATACATAATCTCAGCGGCATCCTCCGGCAGGTCTAGCCGGTGTATTGCAAAAAGTAGTCAAGTCCGATTTGTGAATGAATTGTTCCCGGCAACTGGTTTCTTTTGAAAATTCAGTCGAACAGATTAGAAAATTGCGTTTGTCAATTACTCAACTCAACATTTGATGAAATCAACCTAATTGGAAAGACTAAAATTATTATTAATTGTTAAATAATTGCAAAAAAAAATTTTATGAGTCATTTTTATAAATTATACCATTATTTTATCATGTTATATTATTGTTTTGTTTTAATGTTATTTTAGATGATGATGATGGTGATTATTATTATTATTTATTTACTGTTTTATTGCTGTTTTTTAATTGTTTTAATGATGGAGACAGACTTTTGACAGACTTAACAAATCAGTGAATCTTTTTGTTGTTGTTGTTTTGAATCGGTTCATTGAAACAAAGTGTTTGAACGAACCAATTTACTAAAAGGAATCAGACTTTAGGGAACACAAATCAGTGAACTGTTTGAACAAACCGATTCGCCAAAATGAATTCCCAGAATTCCCGGTTACACTTAAGGTCTCATTTGTTAATTAGTTAATGTATTAACTAACATGAACTAACAATGAGCAATACATTTGTTATAATATTTATTAATCTTTGTTAATGTTATTTAATAAAAATCCAGCTGTTTATTGTTTGTTCGTGTTAGTTCACAGTGCATTAATGTTAATAGTAATTTGTTCATGTTAACAAATACATTTGATTTTAATAATGTATTTGTAAATGTTGAAATTAACATTAACTATAAGATTAATAAATGCTGTAGAAGTATTGTTAATTCTTGTTAACTAAGGTAGTTAACTACTCTGTAAACCCAAATAAAAATTGAGGTAATCAGTTACATCAATTTTTTTAAGTTAAAAAATTCAAAGTTTAACTAAGCAGAACTGGCAGATTTCAATTTTGTAGTCATACATTTTAATTACTCTTAACTTGAGTATTTTGAGCATTAACACTTAATTTTTGTATTTATTCTCCCTTTCAAATGTCATGGCAAAGCATGCTGGGAAATAGAAATCCCAGCCCAGTTTCAGGTCAATTTAAGTTTGTCTAAATTAAAAGAAACAAGTTCATAAAACTCAAAAACAATGAAACAAGGAAACAATTCCGATTACTTAAAATGTGTCAGTTTCGTGAACTCAAAAGAAAAAGAAAGTTCTAAATACTCATAAAAGTTAATTTGATTGAACTAATTTGTTTAATTTGAGTTTGCCCTACTCAAAGCAATTAATTATTTTGAGCATTAGGGTTTACACTGTAATGTTAACTAATGAAACCTTAAAGTGTTACCGACTTCCCAGTGCTAATAAGTGTTCTCTGTGTGTTTAACTTCATTTTGTCTTAAACAGTTTTTATATATGTTGTTCTTTAAAGCATTTGAACACTGAAAAAGCAGCACTGTACATACAACTTTAAATAGATAGCAGTGAAACAGTTTGGCTGCTGTAGTAATGAACTGGCTGAGCCTAGGAGGGTAGTTAGGACAAGGGTGTATGTGTCTGATCTGGGTTGTCTCCATGGGTCTCGCTGCTGCTGTAGGCCTTGGTCATTATTCAGAGATGCCGGGTGTAGAGCTCGCCCTAATGCCGGCTGATTGGCCCAGTGGTGGCCTGTGCCAGGGCTTGGCATGGCTGACAGCTTGCGACATGGCAGTGGATTACGGAGTGTCAGTGGCTGGCTGCCATGCAGATGTCCTTACTAAAACCTGTCATTAGGATGGAGGGGCTTACAGAGGCTGGGGAATACAGAGAATGTGGCCGCCTACTCCAGCTTCTAGAGAGAAAGAGATAGAGTTTCCTCTCTAAGGATACACAATATAATGGTGAACATATTGGTAATCGCAATAATAGGGCTGTTTAATGATTAATCGCAATTAATCGCATCCAAAATAAAAGTTTGTGTTTACATAATATGTGTATGTACTTTGCATGTTTATTTTGTATTTATATACACATACACATACATGTATGTGCGATTGGATGCAACAGCGCCAGTTAACAGGTTTTATATGATCATTATTGGTCCAATTGGGCTGATATTGGGAGTAGACAGTATCTCCATTCATTCATTCGTTCATTCATTTGCAAATTAAATTTGATTGATTCCTGGTTTTACTTGTGAACAATGTGAACAGTATTTTTTTTTTTTAAAGAACTGGAAAAAAGTATAGATTTATAATATTGGGTAAAATAAATGTTGGTATAAGTGCAAAATACTATGTTTTTTGGTGGTTAATTATTTAAATCTGTCTCTATTAGCGTGTATAACGATCTCAGACTCTTGAGTGTGTTAGACATGTTTGAGAGTGGTGTGTTGACCCAAGAGGGGAAACTGTGAGATAGGAGATGAACAGGAGTGAACGTGAGTGACAAACAGTGGGCGCTCGTCCCTCTGAAATATTCATGGCTATTTCAGGGGAGAGGGGAGTTAATTTAGGCCTCTTGGTACGCTGGGGGTAATTAAAAGAGATGATCAATAGTCTGCCCTCCCACCACCCCTTGTGTCTGATAACAACTCTCTCCCAAACAAAGGATAGAAGAGATGCGAGGACAGACAAGGAAGAGGCAAACAAACAAAAGGGGAGCTAAATGGAAAAGGAAAGAACTACTTATAATTTAGCAAATGTATTTTTTATGTGATGATTAGATGTGCATTGAATTGTTCATTATTTAAACACATATATATAATATCCAGTTGAATTTCTTTATTGAACTACACTATGAGGATACAATTCTGCACAGATGGGACATACAAAGAGGCACATGCTGTTTGCTTTGTTTTAGCACCTGATTCACTAAAGGAATGAATTTAATCGATAACACCATGACCAGCACTTTGTATGACAGTTTTCCTAATTTTGGAAATCTATTTTGATTGTTAGAAACTTTTTGTGACTCAGCTGAACCCATTTGACCTAAAATATTGACTTGAAGTACCCCCTGAAATGTTAATATTACAGTAATTTAACAACACATTTGCATGTTCATTTTTCTCTGATGTTGTTTAATGGTCACATGACATGCAGGTAAATTTAGCAAATTTTGATTTGGTTTAATTATTTTAATTTTATATTTTAATTTTTATTTAGTCAATTAGCTTTTTTTTCTCCATGAACCCCCATGGATTCACAAACCCTGTTTTATACTGTACAACACTGTAATCTAAACACCTGAATTGGCTTTTCTTAAATGCAGAAACTTACCATTCAAAAGTTTTAAATACTTTTATTCAGCAAGGACATATTAAATCAAAAGTGACAGTAAAAACATTTATTATTTTACAAAAGATTTCTGTCAACTAAATGCTGTTCTTACTTTTCATCAAAGAATCCTGAAAAATAACAATACATAACATTTACAGTATTACATACTGAGACGTAACAGTTTCTACAAAAATAATAAGCAGCAGAACTGTTTTCAACATTGATAATAATAGAAATGATAAGAAATGTTTCTTGAGGACCAAATAAGCATAATTATTTCTGAAGGATCATGTGACATTGATGTTTGGAGTGTCATCACAGGAATAAATTACATTTTAAAATATATTAAAATAAAAATAATATTTTGATAAGCTAAAAGTGCTTTGTGTTTTGAGAATAAGTCACAATCTATAATAAGCCATTAAAACAGGATTTTTTTTTTCCTGTGAATTTGCTATATGTTAAAAATGAGTCTATTATTAGATTACAACACAAAGCAAATCACATGCTCACACAAAATAAATAAATATTAAAGCAGTCATGTTTATATTTAGCTAGATGGATCAATACCAGCTCAAATCCAACCCCCAATACACCAAAAATGCACTCTTTTCGGTATTACTCACTATTCATAAATTTCTTAATGCAGAGGCCTTGTGAAGGAGATGTTTATTTTTTTGCATCTAAATCTTTATATTCTGTTCTTAATAATCATTTAAACACTGATCCTGTGCGGTGGGCTGGAGAAATTGAGTTCTAAGTGGGAGTGAGAGCAAGTACCTGCCGTTCTGTAAACTGGACTCCATCATCAATATTGTAGAGGAATCTATAGCACGGGAATAGCTAACTAATTAGAGTTGGCTTTAAATAATTTATCTCCTTAACTTTTATTGATTTGTCAGGTCTGTGGTAGGAGTTGAGCTGTAAAATTGACTACCCTCAAACAGACATGGTCGTCTGTGGCTTTACGGGCACCGATCTCTCTCCATGTGTCTGTCTTACCATATATCTTACATGCATCAACAAACCCTACACATAGATTATACACCTGTATCGCTATTATAATTTGGTTCAAGGTTCCTTTTAGAATACACTATGGTTTCTAAACAGCCATAATATAAGCATTTATATTATGCTGTATGAATGTAAACTCTGTGTTTTGTGAGTTGTTGCATTGGGCATTCAGCTAGCGCTGAGCCTCAGAGATCATCAGTTATGAACGCATGCCAATAATTCTCCCTGGTGTGAGCAATTGACCGAATAATTTGATATTTGGTTTAAAGGAAATTGTTAAATTGTTTAATTGTGGCTGAATTATTTGCAGATGAGTTGAAGTCAGTCAACCAGCTGCGTGAGGTTTAGATCAGTTAGCAGGCAGATGGGCTAATGAAGGCCAAGTGAAGAGGAAAGGAGGTTTTTGGGTTTGTTTGTTTGTTTGTTTGGTTTCATTTATTTCTTTGGTAGTTATATTTATACACATTGATGAGATCTCAAGAAATAATGAACCAATGCTTAGGCCATGGCTACAACAGAGTGTTTTTGATTTAATTTTTTAATCTTTTTCATTTAATACATAATACATAGGCTACATTTAAAAAAAAAAAGGAAGTTTCCACTTAGGCTGGATTTATTTGTTAAAAAAAACAGTAAAAACAGTAATCTTGTAAAATAATAATACAAAATTAAAATAATCGTCTTCTGTTTAAATATATTTTACTATGTAATTTATTCATGTTATGTTGAAAACTGTTGTGCTGCTCAATATATATATATATATATATATATTTTTTTTTTTTGTAGAAGCTGTGGTTCTTAGATAAATAAAATGATATTCAAATAAAAAGAACAGCATTTATTTTAAAATAGAAATCTTTTGTAACATTATAAATGTCTTTACTGGCCCTTTTGAGCAATTTAATGTATCCTTGCTGAATAAAAGCATTAATTTATTTGGACAAAAAAATTCTTATGACCCCAAACTTTTGAAGAAACAAGAAAAAAGACACAAATTGACTCAGTGTTGAAAGCAGCCAGTTCTTTTCTGATGAGATACCATCCCACATTTTAAAACAATAGAAAATCACAGCTCTAAAATTCTGTGACGGAGACTTGAGCATGTGTGTCCTCTCCAGATGGCGTGTGCTGTGGAGTTAGGCTGAGAGTGGCCATCGATGTTGGTTTGGGAAACTGTTCCTGTGATGCGTTCAATATGTGTACATTTCCAGTAATATTGAATGGTGCAGCTGTCTGGCCTGGCCTGGTGTGGTGTGGAATAAGAATGGCCTGACCTATGGCACTTCAAATGAAATTGCCTCACAATGAGTGCTGGCCTACATTGATTATACCCTTAGTGTTTACTGCCACACTGGCCACTCTGGCTTTAAACAAGTGGAAGTGCTGTCTGGCTGTAGACTGGGCCGGCCACTGATAGTTGCCCCTGTT
The DNA here is from genome assembly GCA_037950675.1 of Hypophthalmichthys molitrix. NCBI lineage: Eukaryota > Metazoa > Chordata > Actinopteri > Cypriniformes > Xenocyprididae > Hypophthalmichthys > Hypophthalmichthys molitrix. Next base: position 28,885,602 of record CM075493.1, read on the forward strand.
ATGATGGCCACAGAAACTGAGCAGTTGACATGTCACAGCATTGAAGTTTGTAAAAAATTGCTATAAAAAACTGTATATATATCAGGGGTGTAACGGTACACAAACATGATGGTTCGGTACGCACCTCAGTATTGAAGTCACGGTTCGGTATGGGTTTGCTACAGCAGGGAGGTGAAAACTAAACATAAAATCACTTTTTTTTCTTCTTCTTCTTTTTTATTAAACAGTGGTTTATTGAACAAATTGTGTCTCTATCTTTAAAGGGTTAGTTTACCCAAAAATGAAAATAATGTCATTAATTACTCACCCTCATGTCGTTCTACACCCGTAAGGACTTTTGTTCATCTTCAGAACACAGATTAAGATATTTTAATTAAATCCGATGGCTCAGTGAGGCCTGCATTCACAGCAATGGTATTTCCTCGCTCAAGATCTATAAAGGTACTAAAAACATATTTAAATCACGACAAGAATACGTTTTGTTCACCAAAAAAAACAAAATAACGACTTTTCAACAATATAGTGATGGGCTGATTTGAAAACACTGTTTCTGAGCTTTACGAATCGAATCAGTGATTCGGAGCGCCAAAATCACGTGATTTCAGCAGTTTAGCCGTTTGATAGGAGATAAACAATAAACACTCAAATAAAAAAACAACAACATGTAAATTGCACATAAGGCAGGTTTTGCATTAACTTCTAAATCTAATTATAAAATTATTTTTCAATTTACCAATTGAAATATAATCATTTACACAATTACTGTCATGTTTTCATGACAAATTTATTTAAACATACAGTATATTAAATAATTAAGACATTAGTAACAGGTAAAGTAAATAAAATGAATAAGCTAATATAGTGCACATATTTAGTGAAATGCTCCCCTCTCCACTGAAATAACATGCTGTGGACACTAAATGACTTGCCTGAGGTAAATGTAATGCTACGTGAGATATTATTATTGATGTCTTTCTGTGGTTAAAACACTGGTTGAGAGATTACATGTAAACATGCACAGATCGTCAGTCTGTTCTTCTCCTGTGCTTTGTCCTGTTGTGGCAGTTAGCAAACAGCATTGCATTACCGTGTGCGCCCCCTTCTGGATTGGAGTGTTGATCCCCTGTGACCGACTGTATTCGTCATCTGACTGCATGCACCGAACCGTGACGCCCGTACCGTGACTCAATTGACATCTGTACTGTTTACTAAAGTCTATTCCAATGTTTTTTTGTGTCATGTAAATTTCCAGTTAAAATGTTCAAAAATTTCAGCTCTTAAATTAACCTGCAACCAAAACACCTCTGTGATCCCATGCTGAAATAATAATACGATAGGTCCAGAAAGAATCAAAAACAGGCCAGCTTCAACAAAATAATTTCAGCAGAGGTCCATGTCAATCACGCGTGATGGAAACAGTGCACTTTGTGTTATTTTTCAAGAGACCGTGGTCAGGGTCCAATAAGCCCATATTAGTGTTGGTGTGGTGGATGGAGGCGAGTGTGACTGCAGTCATTTTGTATCACTATTCCTCTCTCTCTCTGCCTTTCTCATTGTGTCTCTCTCTCTTCCTCTCTGCTTTCTCTGGCTGTCAGCTGACTTGGGGCCGACAGACACAGTGGATGTGTTGGGAGGCAGCCAGGCTGAAGAGATGCTAAGAAAAGCTGATAAATGGCAGCTTGAACCTCTCCAGCTGCACCCATGCTGCACTTCGGTTCACAGCAGGAGAACACGCCAGCCTGAACGGACACCCTGTCGCTTTAGCTTAGTCTGGAGAGATAGAGAGAGAGAGAAAGAGAGAGAGAGAGAGCCATGTGTTTCTCAGCTCTACGCTGACACCCGCCATTTACACCCACACATGCAAGAATGCACAGAGAACACACGTACACACATCACTCCACATCACATAGTCTGTTGTCTGTCTGATCCTCACCAAAGCTGTAGCTCAATAAAAGGGGACTTATTGAATTTAGCTCTACATAATCAGTCTCGTCAAAGCCGGGCGCAAATCAAGGAGACACATTATTTTGACTTTTTTGTGTTTCTTGGATAGATTATCTGAACTGATCTGAAACAATGAATGAAAACAATTTTATTTCTTATGACTTGATCTCAAAGTATGTGTATTAGACTTATATAGAGAAAAAAAAGATTTTAAGATTGCAGATAGCCAAAAAAGATAAAATCAATGCACTCAACCGTTTTTTTTTTTTTTTGTCTGTGTAGATCAGTGAAAATTGCAATACTTTCAATTGAAGAATGAAAGATCTGCACTCGCTTGTGTCTTCTTAATGAATTATTAGTTTTTTATTATGCAACAAAGCACATCAAGATCAATCAAACAGCCTTCTTCAGTGAGATTGCAGATAGCCCATATCAGGGGTTTTCAAATTGGGGCACTAGAGGGTTTTCAAACTAGGGTTTTTTAGGGCTATGAAAATGATTGTCTTTTTCTATAAAGGTAATGTCTAATACAATCATTTTTAAGACATTTACTAATTTATATTTACCATTTTACTGTATTAGTTTTGTTCTGATTTCTAAAGACTGGTCAGAATGAATGAGATTTAATATTATTATTTAATTCTCCTACTAAAATAAACTAATATTTTCTTCTGGAAATAACATTTTATTCTGCAGCCCTGGTTTTTAGAATTAAGAAATAAAACTCAAATGTGCATGTGCCATGAAAATAATTCTTAGTGTTGATTTGTCCTGTCTTGTGGAGCATATGTTAAATCTTTCTACATTGTTGGTTCTTTTAGAGTTTTTCCTCACCATTGTCACAAATAGCTTGCTCACTATTCTCTGTAAAACTGATTTGCAACAATATGTCAATTCAAAGCAAATATATTTCAGATAATATTTTAATGATTTGCCTTGGCTTACATTTTATATTTACACTTGCGCTGTCTACCTGCCGACTACGCCAAATCCTGCCGACTATGCCTATGTTAGGTCGGATGGATCTCCACATCAGAAATATCAAATATATTAGATCCGACCCCGGACGCCGAATCCCTGCCAGAAGATATACGTCCTGATATATCAGCCTGAGAGTTTGACTGTGAAAGCCAGGGAAGAGCAGAAGCAGGAGACAAAGTGATGATAATAAAAAGAGCAAAGTTTATTGAATAATCTTAGTTGCATATGTTTCAATGTTCAGACTTCGTCTGAATGTTTCAGTGCAGCTCAGACTTTGTCTGAATGTCTTGATGCTCAGTACAAATCTGACAAGTGTTATTATACCAAAGCAAAAACAATGGAAAATTACTGCTTCACAACATCATCCTGTGAAATGGAGACATTTTCTTATCTCTTACTGATGAAGACAAACATGCCTTGAAACCATACAATCATAAGATTAAACAGCAACAGCAAACATGGCAAGAGCATGAAAATAAGTAAAATAAGTAATATAAATATAAAACCATAAAATAACATTAAAGATTAAATAAATGTAAATCAAATAATATGAATTTATGATTACATAATATAAATCAAATAATGATAATATCAGTAAATGATTAAATGATAACTACATCAATGACTAATGATTATAAAATTATTCTAAAATGATCAAATTAAATTTAGAATCCTTAGATTCTTATTCCCCAAAACACTTACTTACAATGTAACCTAAATGACCAAAAGGTTTGACCCAAACAACATTTTCTGTGTAAACTCATTTAAACATTTTCTACTGAGTGCACATTAAAATTATAAACACTAGCTAAACAACATGCGTTACACTTGTTATTTTTGCATAATTGATCTGTTGGTAATCAAAAGAGCTTCATGTCGAGTCTGGCCCCACATGCACAGACAAAGAGTAAAGACGGGCTCTTAATATTTCCCACACATCTTCAGGGTTTGCTCCCTGCCCGACAATAATTAGCATGTCATCTGTAAGCACAACAGACAGTGGCATACAAGAGACATGCTCTGCCAATGTGACAACATGACAAAAAATCACAATAAAAGCTGATCGAGCATCATGATACATCAGAAGAGATTTAATGTCGGTGCGGTGAAAACAGGAAGTCCACATATGGTCATAAAAAACATATCCATAGACAAATAAAAAAAAAGAGTAGCAGTGAGTGTAGTGCCAGTCGCATGAAGAATGAAGTCACCTGGCTTTCCCCAAGCTTTGAAGGTCAAGGAGAAGCTCCTGCATATTCATGGCGCGGATCGGCGCAGGATCGATGGGTTTTAATTGTTTTTTCCTGGCCAGGGAAGGAAGTGCCAGCAGCCATCGATCGCGTGGAGACGAGGCCACTTACATGTCAGCCGTGCATGGGGGGCCGTTGCCCAGCTGCATGGCAGACAAGAGGGAAATGTGACAAGACACCGTGACGGCATGAAACGGAACAGCCATGTTTGCTTGTAAGGCTCTCTGTGTGTGTGTGTGTGTGTGTAAGTGTGCTTACCACCCTAATCTGGTGTCATGAAGGTGATGGAGGAGAGAGGCAGGATGGGTGCATTATGGAGTGTGTCTGGTTCATTATGTGGTGTGTGTGTGCCAGTGTATTATCTCACTTTCTCAGTAGGCCCAATGTTCTTCACTACTGTTGTAAGCTTCTACAAACTTCCGGACTCATGGAAAAGGAAAGGAGTCAAGTGTTCTGTAAATGGTGAGCATTATACTTGGAGCAATTTATCAGCTAACTAGCCACAATAACAGAATTATTCACTCTTTATAATGAAAACACTTATTTTAATGCTAACAAAGGTTAAGTATGTTGCTGCTGATATGGCGTTAAATCATAAATAAATAAAAAATGATTTTTAAATAATCAGATATTGAAATAAATTCATAAATATTCATTATATTTATATGAATAAATATTTTAAAACCTTAAAAGCGGATAAACTTTTTATTTCAAATGTCTGTTGTCAAAACACTTTGCAGTAGTGAACATAACGCACAGCAGTTCATAAGGAGAGATCCATGTGTAGATGTGAGGAGAAATTGAAGGCAGAGGCATTATTCAGCTGTGGGTCTTGTAGGGGCACAGCTATTTGGCGTGAAGTAACACCTGCAATCTGTAGAACACTGCTCTCATTTTGTCAGGGTAAAGGTTGGCCATAGGCTTACAGTACATCAATCTGGTGCCAGACCAGGGCCTAGTCTCAATCAGGACCAGGTGAGAAGGGAAATGCAATGTTTCGTTTGCTGTTGGAGGTCGTAGAGAACTGTACTGAAGTAAAAGCCAAAAATACATGGTACGTGTTGCTTATACTTTATATGTGATGGTTGATTTTAGGTAGACATTTTTTTCAACATGTTACTTCCTTAGGTCTTTTGTACACTTTTAATATTCAGCAAAATAGTAATTCTCCACTCATGCCGTTACATTTACATTTTGCACGTATTTATTTATCCAAAGCAACTTACAAATGAGGAACGTCACAATCAATTTATCATGAGAGTCATTAATATTTGCGGTACACAATGCCAAGTTTCTAGTGTAAGCTAAATTAGTATGCAATCTAAAGCAGAAAAGCTATGCGGAAAAGAAGTGATTTATTTTATTTTATTTTTTATTTTATTTTATTTTATTTTATTTTATTTTATTTTATTTTATTTTATTTTATTTTATTTTATTTTATTTTATATTTTATTTTATATTTTATTTTATTTTATTTTATTTTATTTTATATTTTTATTTTTATTTTATTTTATTTATCTGAGCCAAAGTTGCTCTGTCGGACCGCTTAAACAAACTGAACTTTTGATAGACCTGTTTGTTCACACATTACAGGGAGGTAAACCTACAAATTATTTATTTATATTTTTCTCTGCACATTAAATTGCAAAGTATTTTAACATTTACATTTATTCACTTAGCAGATGCTTTTATCAAAAGTGACTGGATAGAACAAAACTACATCGGCTCAACCAATGGCATTAGTTTTGGCCAAGGCTATCTGTTTGACTAACAAATGTCACTCATTTGAAAATGTATTTTTGCAGTTCTGTTTAAGTGCAGAAATTACTTTAGCTTACACTGTAAAACCCGAAAAGCTCAGAATACTCAAATTTTGTAGACAACGATTACCCTAAAAAATTTAAGTAAACAATAATTATTATAAATAACAATTAAGTCAAACTGAAAAATGTTCATTTTAATTTTATTTAATGTTTAAGTCCACTGTAATTAAAACTATTGTTTACCATACCTAATGTTTCTCATTTTTCAATTATTTTGATGCAGTGGTTGTAAAACCCAATAAGTTCAGAATACTCAATACATTTAAGTAAACAACTCAAAGATTATTTTAGTAGAATTTAAAAAAATATTTTGTACTACACAAACTCGCTAATTACAATTTAATTGAAATATTGAATAAATTAAAACCTAATCTTTATGGTTAAGTGTTAGTTGACAACAGCACACTAGCATACGCTAATGTAAGCATCAAAGAGACTATCACTATTTACTTGCATGAACTGTTAATCAACATGCAGTATTTATAGCCTTGAAGTTTTGCAGCGCATTCTCGACCTAACCACAGGCACTACTCTTCACCACGATGGTAACTTCAACATCACAGAAACACCTTTAAATACCAAAATTACAGAACATTAAACAATAACACATCTTCCCCTGTATTAATCTTGTGCAAAAACACACAAAAGAACACTCAATTTCAACATTTTTTGTGACGGAAAGCATGCTGGGAACTTGAAATCTGCTGGAACTCAGTTTAATGTTGAATGGTTTCTTCTGATAACATTGGTTAGAGCAACGATGTGATGTGGATGACATCACTTTACACAAAAGCTACACAAAAATAAAACTAAACTCCTTGTTCAGAAAATGTAATTGTTTTAAGTTGCATTAACAGACTTTAATTGCAGTGTACTCAATCTTTATAAGTTAGTAATACTGTTCGGGTTTACAGTGTACAGTTGCACTATAATACCAAATTTCAGTTGAGTGCTGAAATATTTCCACTCTTTTATAATAGTCTAAGGGTAGTAAGGCTCCAGCTATAACTCCTCAGTTGGTTTTTGAAGATTACAGCGAGAGATCTTCTGCCCTAAAAAGTTAAAATTACACATCGACTATAAACTTTCAACAGCAGTTGTTCTGAGGAAATGACCTTTTTGTAGTACATCCCTGTTTGATAATGTCCTTCTCATTGCTTCTGTCTCTCACTCTCTCTCTTATTCCTCGTCTCACCATCGGCTCTCTCAACCCCGCTCCACCTGAGAAAGTGATAATCAGCACTTACTGAAGCAAGGCAGAGAAACATTAAAGTCAAGAGAGGAGCAGGAGATTGCGGGAACTACTGAGGAATAACACACCAGGCCGTGGTGCTGCTGTCAAATCACAGCAGATTTTCACTAATAGATTCTCCCCCAGACACTCAATACCGTTCAAAGGCGATCCTTCTTTATCCCAAAGCATCAAATATTTAAACACTCGTATTAGTGCTGGTGTCATCTCCTCAACCTGGAGCTTATGGCACCAATCTCTTTAGCACCTTTTCGCTCGCTCTTTTTTTCTCCTTTCCATTCTGCTTATGATATCCACAATGTTATCTCCAGCAGCCTCCACATATCCTTCTTATCATTTTATATTTGCAATACTTAAATCGTTTCTCCCCCCACCTTCCTTCTCTTTCCTTTTTTTGGGGGGGCTATGCCTTTTTTCCCCCTACCTTCTTCTTTCTTTTCATTCTTTTTGTCAGCGACTGGGCCTTTCAATTTTGGAGGCGAGGCTTACAGATTGCCGGGGAAAAAGAGAGCCGGCGGGAGAAGGGAGGGCGACGGAGGGAGAGAAAAGCCAGGGCGACAGCGCCGCGCTTGACTGATGCCTTTCAAGAGGGGCAGTCTAGCTTGTCAAATCGCTGGCTGCGGGAAAAAAAAAATGAATTGGCATATCTATTCGGCTTACCGCGAGATGTCATGCAACACAGTTTCATATTCCTCGATAAGACGCAATAAAGCAATTGTCAGAGAGAGTGTCGGTGAGAGCGCCTCTTTTTTAACACTCATATTCTGTTTGCTTGCACAGGAGAAGGGGTAGGATGAGAAGAATCGACCAGAGGTGAAAGGAAAAAGTGCTAGCGGTGGGCTTACTGTGACACTTCTGTGTGTGTGTGCGTGTTTAGATGTGGGGGTCCAGTGGGGACAGAATGCCCTCTTTTGTTAGCTTTGATGAATTTTTGAAGTGCTGTGTAGATGCCGACAGTTTGAGACTTTTTACGCTTGGCAGGATCTCTGCGGTGGGGGAGGCGACTTCGGGAATGGACACAGCCACCTCTGTGGCCAGGCTTGGGGAAAAGAGGGCCGCGGTTGATAAAGACTTGTGATAACGACAAACCAACTAACTACCTAATACAATTTTATCCAATAGACTTTAGTTTGAATTCATATCCAAGAAGGCACGCCATAGTCATCTTTTGATGATCCGACCCCTCCCGGCGCTCCGGAGGAATCCCTCCGCACGCGTTCAGTTTCAAAGACAAGTCACGAAGACGGTTTTCCCCAGCTGCTGATTTGACAGCGCTTGCCTGACATCTTCTTGGTTGCGTTCACCTGGAACAAGTTGGACAAACTTTCACTATTTACATGTGTCCGGATTTGGACACCTAGCGTCCTCTTTGGCACATATTGCGATAACAAAATACATATTTACATGTTGGGATGAGAGCAGGGAATGATAATGCCTGGCTGTACCCGTCGGCTGCCCTGGCTCATCTGGTTTCCTATGCCACGCGAGGGTGTCAGGAGCTGCCACGCGGTGAAGGCCCGTGTGTCTTTTCCCCCAGGGGGATGGCTTGTTTTCTCCCAGATTGGGGGAAGAGGTGGCAGGCCTGCTGCATTCTGACTGGGCGTCCCTGCCAACAGGGCATAATGCTCATCATGGCCCCGCCACGTCACTCACAACTAATAATGAGTCTCTCTCCCTCTCGATCTCTCGTCATGCTCATCTCCCCTTGACACTCTTCCGCTTTCCTAATTTGTATGCCGTTTCTATCTTTGCCATCCTTCTTCGCTGTTAGCCTCTTCTTCTCTGTCTCCATCAGAGTTTTTTCTCGTCCTTTCTCACCAAAAAACTATTTTCCTGCTGCTTCTCTCTCTGTCTCTTTGTTGCTGCACCATTAGTTTAGTGTCCAGCCAAGTGTGACAGGCTGCAGTAATGCTGCTCTCGCATGTGTATGTGTATGTGTGTGTGTGGAGGGGAGCTTTTCCATTAGCACGTCTAATGTTCTGACAAGCTGGCACAGCCTTCCAAAACATTCATACACTGATCGTTGTCCCCCCAAATCACATGGCGCGGACCGCGAGCCAGGGAAACGGCGGCATAATCAGCCCGGTCCATGCGCTGTCACTCCTGACTCCAGTACGCCGGCCGTGTCCCTGATGGGCCTGCTGCATGCCGCCAGACACGCCGTGCTCCCCGCTCACTTTTATTGCTCAGTGTTGGGGAAGGGCCAGTTTATGATGGATTGGCCATTTTGACCAGACTGTGAAAGACTGAGCCATGAGTGTCTATTTGTCATAAGCGTCACCTCTCTTTGTCTTCCTTGCTGTCGCTCGCTGTTTAAAAGCCACAGAAACCCTTACATGATATCAGGCAGTGCTGGGGAATACTACTAAATGCCCAAAATAAAAACTTCTGTCATCATTTACTCACCCCCTAAGGACTTTATGACAATATCTAGTGATGGGCGATTTCAAAACACTGCTTCATGAAGCTTCGAAACTTTACTAATCTTTTGTTTTGATTCAGTGGTTTGGAGTGCGTATCAAACTGCCAAAGTCACGCCCCCCAGTGGTGAACCATTGAAATTTCAAAACACTTATGATGCAACAAAGCCTCGTTAACTGAAATCACGTGACTTTGGTGCTCCGAATCCCTCATTCGAAACAAAAGATTCATAAAGCTTCATGAAGCAGTGTTTTGAAATCGCCCATTACTAGATATTGTCATAAAGTCGTTATTTTGTTTTTTTGGTGCACAAAAAGTATTCTCGTCGCTTCATAACATTATGGTTAAACCACTGTAGTCACATGAACTGTTTTAAATATGTCTTTAGTAGCTTTCTGGGCATTGAAAGTGTCAATTGTCTTGCTGGCAATGCAGGCCTCACTGAGCCATCGGATTTTATCAAAAATATCTTAATTTTTCAGTTCCAAAGATGAACGAAGGTCTTTTACGGGTGTGGAATGACATGAGGGTGAGTAATTAATTAATTAATTAATTTTTGGGTGAACTAACCCTTTAATGCACAATACAGAACCAGAAGATTATGTCATATTAGAATGTGTTGCCAAATCTTGTATCAAAACTCATCATATCAAGAAATCAAGGGGAGAATTTTCTTTTTTTTTTTTTGGCTTTTATAGTTTTTTTTCACCTGCTTACACACAAAATCCTTACTTGTCAGACAATTTCTGAAATATGACACTCAAACACCAGAACCACACACCAAATCTGCAAACCCATACACTAATTCTCGGCCTTCGACTTCGAGCTTTCAATTTCATAAAACACTTTTTGCAAAACACAACACACAGTTCTCTATGTAACACAAAAAAATCTAACAGGAAGTATCTTGATTTCCTTTTTCGAACACAACCATTGTTTCTGTCCAACTACACATGGTTGATGTATTTCTTTTCTTTTGTACCGTGTAATACTGTATTCATAGCCACAAATGCTTACAGTAAAAACTGTATTTTCTTTTACAGTTTTTCTCAATCGTTGTGGCTCAATCCTCAATTTTCTCTCAAAACAATAAGTTCAGATGTCTGAACAGTTAGTTTCTCGTTCACATCAGATTTTAATTTCTTATTGTTCAAATTGCATGTGTTTTGGCATGTGTGCAAAAGAGAAAACTGATGAGTTGATTCTCAGTGAAATTGTCAAACTCTTCACAATGATTTCATTGTGTGAGCCATCACATGAAAATCACTTCACAAAATTATCCATTCAGTTATCAAAGTCTGTCAGACATGCGCATATATTCCATAAATGGAATGTTTGTAATGTCTGCTAAATTGGCCTGCCATTGTAATGAAATAGGAATCACAATCTTAGCAATCATCCAATCAAGTTTGGAAGCATATATATGGAGTTTGTCCAGCACAATCACTACTATTTTTGAACATGGAGGAATGTCACACCCTAATCGGCTGCAGCTACAGCAGTACTGTTTAAATACATTTATACAATACATTTATTTTTGTAGAAATATGTTACATGTAAATTGAAAATTCACAGTTGCTTGTTGTGGAAGAGCAATAGAATGTGTGACAAGAATGATATAAGAATATGTGGTGGGGAAAACATTACATGCAACACATTTCTACAAAAATAAATGCACTGTATCAATGCAAATGTTCATTTTCTTTTTGTGTTCTACAGTATTGACTTTTTACAGTAAATTTTGCCTACTGTCTGAATCTACATTTACAGTAAAAAGCTTGAAAAACAAACAAAAAAATAACTTACAAAACTGACAATTTTATATAGTATAGAAAGCAGTCAGTGTCAACAAAAGTAGGGGAAAAAAAATGAAATTTGTATAAAACAAAATATTTCATGGTGAAAAAACATCTAAACATTTTGACCAGTGTGGCTCACACGATGACAAAAACACTTTTTATTTTGGTGGCATTGCCTATTTACTGACATAATAACTAGGTTTTGAAGCATGAATTAAATGTTTTGGGTAACTACATTTTGTAGACATGCGATAGAGTTCTGATGTTCCAGCAAACAATTGTGACAATTGCACTTACAGTTTAGAGAATGTTAAAACTGTTTCGAAAAATGTGATTGAGAAAAACTGTAATTAAAGTAATGAAAACTTGTTTGACAAAGTAACTCATGGCATAAATTAAAATACTCATAGTAATCAGTTTATATAATGTACATTATTTATAACATGTTACTGATATATAGTGGTGTAACAGTTCTTTTTCATTTTATTTTGAAACAGATAATTAAAAAAAAAAAAAGAAGAAGAAGATAAAAAACAAAGGAAGTATAATCAGTATTCAAACATTTGGGAGCCAAACATATGTACATTTGATCAGTGTTGGCTTAAGCAGATGCCTTTGAAACCGGATCAAATAACACCTTGTTTGCTGTGATCAGAGGCCATGTTCTGGATTTTTCTTTCTTTCTTTTTTTTTTATGGTGAGCACTGTCTTTAATTTGACACAGAGAATGCTTGTTAGGTAAGATCACAGCGGTCGATTCAGAGGTTGTCAGCATCGCTCAGACTAGGTGCTCCGGGATGCGGCATGCAAAAAAAATCAGTCCTAGAGACGGTTAATGGACAACGTGACGGATATGCAGTGTATAAAATAACTTTTTTGCCAGTGAAATATTACCTACTTAATGAAATGGCCAGCCACTTCCAGAGATAGTGCTTTCACCATGATGGAGGACAGGTCATGGATAAAACACCATGACACCTTAAGTCCTGAACAGCCCAATTTCTCAAAATAATTATTATGCCCCAGTTACTTAAAAAGCATCAGCACATTGGTGGCCTCCCATTTCAACGCCGGAACAGAAAGACATATTGCGTCTTAAGTAAGAGGATAATCGGATAAATGTACATCAGGCAGACCGAAGACACAAACATAGACAGCCAAAAGGTAAAATATTACCAACACAGCTCTGCAGAACGTGGCAGAGATGAGCAGGAAGAGGACAGGTAATAATAGTTTTCTTAAACTGTCTCTCAGAAAGCTCGCTAGTTAGCACTTAGCCACTCAGGGAATGAAGAGGCTATTGGTTAGACACGGCATGGTGTGGTCTTTTAGTAAGATGTGACCGGATAACAAATGACTAGATATTTTTGAACACAAACAACAATTATAAATAGGAATTGAGGACTAAAAAACTATATAAGCATCATGTGAATGTCTCTCAAATGTGTTAGAGTTGCGTGACTAGAACAAGGAAAAAAGTTTTAAAGCATGTGTTGTAAAGTTCACCTGCATTTATCCTTTGGTGTCATGAGATTTGCTTGGTAGTGATGTATGACGTGACTGTTTCCCTGCTTGAGGCTTTGGCTTTGAATAAAACACCCCCCATGGCCCTAATGAGTGTTTTTCAATTACATCTGTCATGAGGCAATAATACTATGATATATAGTGGGATATTAAATTCATGCTAATCTATTATTGTTTCCAGAGTAGAGGGAGGTAATGATTCATAGTGTATTGTATGTTTTTTTTTTTTTTAATCTTAGTAGTTAATTACTCTTGCTAGAGACCACTGCTGGTCAGTAGATCACACAGTAGGTACACTTTAGTATGTGTGTGTGAGTATATATATATATTTATATATATATATATATATATATATATATATATATATATATATATATATATATATATTTATATATGTGTATACATATATGTGACCCTGGACCACAAAACCAATCATAAGTCGCACAGGTATGTTTGTAGCAATAGCCAACAATACATTGTATGGTTCAAAATTGTTGATTTTTCTTTTATGCCAAAAATCATTAGGATATTAAGTAAAGATTATGTTCCATGAAGATATTTTGTAAATTTCCTACCGTAAATATATCAAAAATGTATTTTTGTGCGTGGATATGCATTGCTAAGGACTTAATTTGGACAACTTTAAAGGCTATTTTCTCAATATTTAATTTTTTTTGCACCCTCAGATTCCAGATTTTTAAATAGTACATCAATGGAAAGCTTATTTATTCAGCTTTCAGATGATGTATAAATCTCAATTTCAAAAAATTGACCCTTATGACTGGTTTTGTGGTCCAGGGTCACATATATACTGTATATATATATATATATATATATATATATATATATATATATATAATATTCTTTTTCAAATTATTTATTCTTTCTGTCTTTTCCGAATTATGTTTATATAATTCTTCACATCTCTGGGTTTCTCAGAAGTCGTCATAGTTGGGCAAACTTCTATAGTAGTGGTGAAGGAAAACTATAACAAATATTTTTTAATGTTTACCCCAATAACAAAAGAAAGAAAAAAATCCACAATATAGTGTTTCTGTGACTTTCCCAAAGAGGAAAAACTATAGAGAGATTAATTACATTGGTCAGAAGAGAGAAAAATGTAAAATTTGCCGTCACTATCTTAGCCATTGTTTTAGAAACACTTATGCAGCAGCGTTCACCAGTTTTCTGTAATTTAATAGAAAGATGATAAAACACAAAGTATATATGTTTATAAATGTACATTACATTTTTAACAAAAAATGAAATATTAAAAACATTGCTCCATTACTGGAAACATATCATCACAGTTTGTGAAAAGGGTAATATAATATTTTATTAAAATATTGTAAAATAATATAATAATTTTATTGTAATATTTCAACATTTTAAATGTTTAAATTATATTGAATATATTTAAACATATTTACAATATAATAATAATAACATGATGTGAAAAAATAAATGACTTGTAATTGTGACTAAAACATCTATTTATGTCTTCAAGGGTGTAAATGTGGCAATCACATGTTGGCGTGAGTGATGATAAGGTTGGCGTACGGTGTTATTGTGGCCCTGTAGATGGGGAAAGAGCCGAGCCGTGGTGTTAGCTCTCCACAGACATGACACTTAGAGTAATAGAGCTGGCTTGATTGGCTTGTTGCATTGTCAGAGCTGTCATGACAGTGTGTTTAAAAGGGCAGTGTGTGAAACCATCATGTTCCCTCCTGCTGAAAATACATCAAGTGGCTTCCTGTCAATGGCACTGAGCTTTGACAATAAGATTCCAATGCAGAACACTGTTGTGAGATCTCTGCATAGATATTAGCACTATCGCCTTTAAATCCTGTCTTATTTGCCGTCCAACACATAAATACGCATTTACATAATTTGTGGTTTCATGATATGTTTTGCTTTTACTTTTGTTGATTTGATTTGCATAATTGTGCATGTTTTGATTATGCTGATGGCTTATGCTAAACAGTTGTGCAGCCTTAAGAACACACTGTATAAATGCCTTTTTTATTATTATTTTCAACTGTTAAATCATCCCCTTGGTCTATTTAATGTCAAACATTTAAGCTAATAACTAGAATCTTATTTGTTTTAGATGAAAGTGATGATACGTTTTCAATTTTAGTAAATCAGTTTTCACTTTAAATCATTTTTTTACTTGATTTTCGAGGATAAAATAAGAAGCATAGCTGTGGTGCAGTGGTTAGTGCAATGAGGGCACAGGTTTGAATTTGTCATGTCCGGTTCTATTCTGGTAAATTAAATGAGGGGGACAAAAAAATCACAGGATCACACTCGTATAGTTGCCATATGAACTAGTCCGACAGGTAGAGAGAGTGTGTGAGTGTGTCTGTAAGCGCTAATACATATGTAGATATATATTCCTTCCCTGCTTTTCCTCTTATCCTAATGCAGATCTGATAAAAGAGTGGCAGGTGGGTGGGTGTCAGAGTGTTAGGGGGGGTCCTGCATGGCCCAGCGGCCCGCCACCCAGCTCCACTCACTCTGCCCCTGCTCCCCATTCATCAAGCCCACACAGACCACTGGCCAAGCACGTCTGCCTATCATTACCCCTCTCACAATGCGATCCATGCCGCTAACCCTGCCTTCATTCCCCAGGATTAATAATATCTCTTTCAACCTTCACACAGTGATAAATAGGCACAACGAGAACAAAAGGAGCCAAAGGAGTGCAAGAGAAAAGAGAGAGACAGAGTGAGACGGAAAAAAGAGGAGAGGTGAGGTGATTTTTACAGAGAATAATTAAAGGCTGAGTGAGAAGTGAGACTCATGTTAGTCTTTATGTAAGATTATAATGCACACTGCACAGTTTCAGAGCTAAAGACATTACCTGCGCTCACCTGCTGAAGAAATATAGATCAGAAATGATAGTTTGTTTCCTCATCTGGGCATTGTGATGTTGGGTATTTCTAGACATAGTACAATGATAAATACCCCCTCATTGAAATATCATTCAAGCACTGTTTGGCAGAATTTTGTAAAATTGAATGAATTGGATATGGAATAAAAGACAATATCATATGATTTATTAGCATGGCAAAGACAGAGCAGAGACTTAACATTACTATTATGAAATCATTATGCTAATTCATAGAATCATGTATGGGTTTGATATTTGTGTAATTAAAAACTCTATTGTATTTTCTCCCTTTACTTTAGGAGCGCTTGTGATTTATTACACATGCTATGCACTTTTCCTCTCCTGTTTGATTTGGGTTGCCTGGCCCATTCGCAACTGTCATAGTCGCAGAAATTTTTCTTTGAATATTGAAATTTGTGTTTTGCCTTCTATAAAATGTGCAACAACTGCAACGTATCCCCTAAACACAATCTAACTGTTCTTATTTAAAGAAATAGCGCATTGATATGTCTTTTTTGTGAAAATCCTCAGAGTTAAACGGGAAAATTCAGCATCTCGAAAAAACAAAATACACTAGTTTATGAAAATGACAGAATAGTCAGTCTAAGCATCTAAAATTGTCAATGCACAATTAATTTGTGACAAAATGTCATATACAGGTCAACATTGAAATGTGTGTATTGCCTTCTATAAAATTTTGCAACAACTGTTATGTGTTCATTTAACACACACTGATTGTTTTTTTTTAAGTGATAGTGCTTGAAAAAGTCTAAATTATCTGTGGATTTCTAATTAAAGCACTTTGTTTAGGCCCTTTGCTGTGATCAGAATTGCCTGTTGATCTTTGGGAGTATGAATTTGTCATTGTGGAAGTCTGCCACTTTTATCTCCGACGTAATGTCATTGAATCACTGATGTAATTTGGTATTTTTGAGAAATTAAACATGGTACGGTCAGGGAGGGATGACAGGAGGGCGTGGTTATTAAAAAAACAAAGGCATACGAGAGCGTTAATGAAAGTTTCAGTGAAAGTGCAGCGGTGGGCGCCTTTGGCCTGCCTGCATCTCCTCTCCCTCCTTTCTCTGCCTCTCTTCCTCTGCGTGATTTAAGAGTTGCTCTCTTGACTGTGACAGTGCGGTATTTCTATCACCCGGATTATAACTCGCTGTGATTATTCAACTCCAATAGCGCTGGCCCCCCAACTGCATTTAGCCCAAACGTAATATCCCTCTTGCATACATTATCCATCTTCCTTATTATCCCAAATCATTTCAGAATTAAATTCCAGCCCTTCCAATATGGGCACCAGGAGTTGACTGCTTTATAGTGTAGTCAAAGGTTAAGATACCAATCAAAGTATCCTCTGCTATGTAGCCAGACACTTTAATATTTGCAATGCTGATAATTGTGAAAGGACATAATATTTTTCCCTTTGCCCTTATTACCCCAAAGGCAACGCACGCTTCGACAAAACAGAGAAGAGAGCTGGTGGGAGTGCAGATATTGAAGATCTGGGGTAAAATGAACACAATGATATAACAGGAAAAATATTGAGATTGCAGGTGTGAATATCCTCAGAGCTGGACAGGGGAAAATTCATCTCGAAAAAACAGAATACACTCGTTTACAAAATAGACTGCAAAATCGTCAAACTTAAAGGGTTTGTTCATCCAAAAATGAAAATTCTGTCATTAATTATTCACCCTCATGTCATTCCACACCCGTAAGACCTTCGTTCATCTTCGGAATGCAAATTAAGATATTTTTGATGAAATCCGAGAGCTTTCTGACCCCTCCATAGACAGCAATTTAATTACCACTTTCAAGGCCCACAAAGGTAGTAAAGTCATTGTTAAAATAGTCCATGTAACTACAGTGGTTCAACCTTAATGTTATGAAGCGACGAGAATAATTTTTGTGCGCAAAAACAAAACAAAAATAAGAGTTGGTGTTCTGACGTAGAATTCAGAAGTGCTGCACTGTGTCTTTGTTTTGTTTATGCACACAAAAAGTGTTCTCGAAATAATTTAACAAAAAATCATTAGGAATGTTTCCATCCAAAGCTGCGAATTTAACTTCGCAAAATTGGAATATTGCGTAAACATGTGCGAATAAAGCACCGCTTCCTGGTAAACTGCCGCCAAATATCACTAAGTAAAATGTAATTTGCTGCATTACGAGAAGATACAGTGGGTCTTTTTCGTTTATAATAAATTACTTGTGCCTCAGAGCGCGTAGACAAAATGCAATAAACTTGCTCATGTTATCTTGCTTATGTTATCTTGCTTTTGGAGGCGGATGCCTATGAACCACTTTGACAACAGATTCAGACAAAACAACATTTCAGATGCTGTGTGAAGAGATCAGTCCACTTTGATCAGTTCCGATTCACATGACTTTTTTGATGCACATCGAAGAAATTTATTCATCGTAGTTTATGTGTTTTTTTTTCTTATTGGATAAAAAATGATCTGCCTCAATTGAGCGCATAAGTTTTTAAGCACATTTGTAGAATTGATGTGTATTTTGGCATTTCTATACAGTGTTTTTTTTTTATTTTTTTTTATGCGATATCCCAAACATAGCAATTGATGCATAATTTGTGACCAAAACGTCATATATTGGTCATCAAGTCTTTTTGTAATCCATGTTTGAAGCACATTTTTGAAATTAAAAAAAGAAAATATTGTAAAAACTGAATGTCCCCATTTTGTTTCAAATATTTTATTTATATGTCCAGCAGGGGAAAACAAAATCCTGATCTTGAGTGATCCCTCACGGAATAGCCTGATGGACAAGTGTGACAGAGTGCACTGGAAACTGATGTTTTAACTTAACCTATCATGAAAACTTACCATCACTTACTTACATTCAAATTAAGATACACCCAGGCTTTAAAGGGAACCGACGTTGCGGATTGTTGGGACTGTGTGCATGCTGGGAGCTGTTATGCATCAATCTATCAGAGGATCTCATCTGTATTCAGATTCAGCGGAAGGCCCCGGGAACTTTGGTGTGAAACAGTTGCGTTTGCGACCTTTAAAATGCACCACGGACACTGCGGCACGCAATAAATCCGTTGCTTTTTAGTCCTCTTGATATGCAATTCCTGAGCTGTCAGCCACACTTCAAATCCTTCAAATGCCACTGAAATGTATGTAGATTACGTTTGTTGTTCAGGAAAGAAGGCCTCAGGCCTGACTCACCTGTTTCATACAGGAGCAGTGCCTAATGGAGGATAAAAGGACTAAATGAAAATTAAAAAGTATGACGTCACACTTATTTAAATAATGAAAAACTATATATACTGTATATATACATTTCATATAGTGCATATGCTGTCAACAAATAAGGGTGGTGTGTTTAACGGTAAGAATCCACTATGTGTCATATCCTGATCAGTTTCCTGTCTGAAAGAATGAATCATGTTCTTTGTATTTGAGAAAATGTTGGCATTCGTATCACTATGAATGTCAGCAGGAAGTGTTGTCTTGCTCCTCTGATTTGTTTGAGTGTTCTCCGTCTCTGATTATCAGACAAAGCAGAAAACACTCCTCCCTCTGCTGATCTCCAGCAGTAACCAGCGACGCCGGCTGCTCCCTCACGCGTGTAAATACAGCTTTGCTTAATTACTCACACCATTAGTTTATTGCTTTTATATATTTGTTGGCTATTAGCTGGCGAGGCTGAGTTAAAGTCCATCCAGTGAGTGCCTAATTACTTCAATCAACACACAAACACACTCACACACACACACACACACACACACAGAGGCACATGGTAATAGCACTGCTCAGCACATGCACGCCTATGACAGTCAAAAACCGGATAATGTATTTACAAGCTCATAAAACTATGGCGAGTTTACTGTCAGCCTGCTCTGATAGGGTTGCTACAAATAATGATTTGTTGGAGGGTGTTTTTTTTTTTTTTTTTTTTTGTGAGGAGAGGAATGTCAGTGACTAATGGGGTTGTGGCACGAGGTGTAATTCGATGTGTAGTTATTAGAAGAATGCTGAGGACGGTTTAATATAGGAAGGAATATGAAATATGGTTGTAAATGCCTGGACTGAAGCGTTTATGAAAAATACAATATACAGACTCGGAAGGGAATGTGTCGGAATTGGCATTCTGTAATAGATATGTAAACCCTTTCTTTAAACCAGGTATATTTTATAAGCTTGTTTGAAATCAGGTCATGAAGCTTAAATCCAGCTCACATGCTGTTAATTGTAGAAACACAAAAATGTTTTAAGCAGTCAGTCTGTGTAAGCAAGTCTCAGTGTGTGTTATGTGGAGTATGTGTGTTGTGGACTGTGATTTGGTCACCCCGAGTTGTGACCTTCCTGTATATTTGTGATGTTATCGTATATTGAGGAGCTGTGCAGCAGTCTTTTCGCTCGTTAAGTGGATTGTCCACCCTCTGTGTTGATCAGCAGAATGCTAATATGTCACTGGGCTCAATTGAATTTCCCCTGGAAACCGTGGAGGTGGCAAACAGGGTCATTTAGTGAGAGACTCACTCTCAAACTCACTCCACTGCTGACTGAACTTCGAAGAGCTGTGAGCTCGTTCAGATCTCTTTCATGTGTGAATCTTCTTGCGTGAGCTCATTTCTGCCACATAAGAAAAAAAATCATGTGTTGGTAAATCATAATATGACATATAAAGTTAAAAGTCAACTTATGACAAATTTTGTCTTTTTATCTCATAATTATGATCTCATTTTGATTTGGCAGTTTTGACTTTTGTCATAATTTACTTTTTATTATCACAACTTTTTATTTCCTAATTTTTGTCATTTTTTTAATCTCATAATTATAACTTAGTATCTCATACCTTTGACTTTTAATGCCATAATTTCGATTTTTTAATCTCATAATTATGACTTTTTATTTCATAAGTGCTTTGGTAAATCATAATTTTGTGCCAGAATTTTTGGCTTCCATATGATTCTGTCTGAAGATGGCTATACCCCAAAAAGTGTGCGGGACCACATAAGTTGATCAAAATTCAATTACTTATTTGTATAACAAAACTAAATCACATGACAGAAGCATAGATGTATGCTTTATTTCAGCACTTTTTATACTGCACTTTTGTCTTTTATGCATTTCTCTGCATATTTACACACACACACACAAATATAAATTTTTCGATACATATTGATAATGAAATAGCGATTCCAATACTCATTTTCCGCAGAATAGATGCGCGATATCATAAACCCGCCTCCCCTCACTCACTCGTTTCATTTGCTCCAGATGAATAATGTTGGTGTTACAGAGCTTGAATTTCAGTGTGGGATTGCATGTATTGCACATCATTTTACTAATTCCCACAGATTTTATGCTCACACCCAAAGCGCGCACACATAAACCACCTCGTAGCACGGGCTAGTTTTTGCTGCTTATATATTGTGCTTAAACAGTCAAAAACACACAAAATAATGACAAAATGCTGGTCTTGGTGAGTATTCACATAAACACAGTCAGTTATGTTTTAAATTAACATAAAAACACACAGTATAATGGATCGGTGTGTCAGGTTTTAAAGTGCACCTAATATACCTGCTGCCAAATTATGAGATTATATTAAAAATATCTACATGTCAGTTTTCCCCCATGGTATCGATGTCAAAATCGTGGCCAGTGAAAATGCTGAGTGACTAGTAACTTTGTAAGACCACAAGCCACAGTGGTTGGTGAGGAAAAACATTTATGTCAAGCCCTGTATATATATATATATATATGTTTGGCAGAGCTGTTGTCATGATGGCCAGTCTCGAGACAGGCTGTTAACAGGCCATTGTACCTGCATGCAGCGCTTGTCCAAAGATGGCGCAGAACTCACTCACTTGTCTCATCAGCTCCAGAATACTTTGCTGGTTGAAAAATAGGAGCAGAGAAAGAAATAACTATTCTATTTATTTGTTCTGACTTGTTTTAAGGCAATTGCTTGAAACCAATATGGGGAAAAATGCAGAAAATATAGGTGTGGACATTTAAATACAGAAAATATATAGGTGTGGACATTCAGAATGTCTCTTTTCAATAAAGCATTATTCTTGCTGATTTTAATAACGTAATGGCAAAGTTTATTTCAGGTAGTCATTAATACAAAAATCCATTCAAATTACCTTGTGTCCCTTTAAGTCCATACACATGTTAAAAAAAAGTCCTCTTAGAGAGGAAATTTGGGAGAAAGGATCTAAATACTACAACATCAGCTCCCTGGGTATGAATTGTTTTAAATGGGCTTTCATGCATTTATTAGCATAATTGATCTCATTTAAAACCAGTCCCTGCATTTAAATGACCATTATGAATGTGTGTAATTAATTGGGAATCTTATGAGCATGTTTGTGATTAAGACAAGGACTAAATATGCTTAAATAGTGTTTGCTGGTTTGGTGGTGTAGTGGAACGCTAACAGGTTAATAAGTTTGTTAAATCAGTTTTGTGTGTTGGGGCACATATCGAAAGATGACTTTAATATTTTCAAGCATTCAGTCACAACCACAATTATTAGTAGCATTTGTTGGGATTATTCAGAAGTCTATGTATGTAGTCTACTTTAGTAGTGATACATCTGTGCCAAAGGCTAGACAAAATTGTCCAATTTGCATTGAAATGTCACAGTTCTGCTTCTACTTAGTGTAGTGGTTCTTTGCATAACCTTTCCCAGTTATCAACATCATGTTACCCTGACCACCATGGAGGGCTGAATTGCAGCACAAATATAACATCAGTACTGCCTGCAGTAGGCTAATATCAGTCATCTGCAGGTGCTCAAGAGAGGTCTGTGACCATGGGGACTGTAGACATGAGTGTGAAATATGAGACATAGGGGAGAGAGAGATGGTGCTGCTTTTTTGTGAGAGCTGATAAGAACACAATCAGGGCATTGACACCCAGATTCATAGCGTTTAGCCTAACCATTAGCCCTCATTTAACCCGCTATGACATCCAGATAAAGTAACAGTGGCCCAAGAGATACTGTCAGTTGTGAATAGGGACTTTAATCGTGTATCCGTTTACCATGAATAGTCTTTCTGAGCCTCACACACACACACACACACACTACCAGTCAAAAATTTGGAAGAAGTCTCTTATGCTCACCAAGGCTTTTGATCAAAAATACAGTAAAAACAGTAAAACAGTCCCCCTGTGGTGAAAATCAAGGTTTTAATGTTGTTTATATGTCTATGTGGTGTTTTTAATATGCTTTAAGACAAACCATGTGCAAATTCATAAGTCAACACCATTGCTGAGTATTTTCTCTTTAAAACTGCAGTGATCTAAAGACAGTTTCAAAAACGCGGTTTCAAATCGCTGGTGTTTGTGACATCACAAACTACCTACGTCAACGTGCCGGTGGGCTTTAGCATATCATTAACTATGACCGCTCTGAAGAAGGCAGCTATCTGACTCTGACATGGCGAACAGGAAAATGGTTTGTGTAACATTAGCAATACATTATTAGCTGTTTGATGACGTAGCCAAACCAAAGGCTAATCATATCAATTAACGTTATGTGTCCGACGTTGTAAAAAGCGATACCATTGTGCAGCGTTTACCTCAGTAAGTTGACCGAATGGATCTCTGAGCTCGTGTGAGTGAGTGGAGGTGGGGCTAATTAGCATATTCATAGATACATGTATAGAGGGTATGCATCGACGTCACTTTCCCGCCGGAACACGCTCCCTCAGCTGGACTGAGTGGCAAAAGAACCTGCTGCATGACTGGATTTAATAGGGTAGGTCTAAATTGGAGTGATCACTTATATCAATGTTATCTATCGTCATATCGTCCAGCCCTAAAACTTGTATAGTTTTTGTCAGTGTTTATTTAAAAATATCCAATTATGCAGAATATAAGATGGTAAATATTTAACAATACAATATATAGGGCATGATTTTACCACAAAATCCAGCGTTTTGACACAAAATGATAACTGCAAATCCATGTTTCTCTGTCTGGAGTCCAGTTATTTCTGTGAATTTCAGCAATCCATTTGGTTCTTTTTTCTGTAGCTTTCAGCAGTCTGTAAAAATATACCTCAGATTTTGTGTCAAAGCTATTTGTACAGTCAATCGCAAAGCTCTTTCCCATTTTGGTTGTTTTTCGCGGCATTCACGCTGAAAACCAATGCTGCCACTCAGTCTTTTTGCCACTCAGTGGGCGTAACCGCAGTCATAATGGTCGACGGTGACGTCACATGCATACCCTCTATACTAAATGAAGCAAGGATGTAGAGTTACATTCTAGTTATTTTAAGGCATGAAGACATTTTTCACACACAAAAAAAATGTTTAAATATGTCATTTTGGTGATCAAAGATGAGTTTTAATTGATAAAATTATTGACTACAGGGGGACTTTAAAATAACTTTTCTATTTGAATATATTTTAAAATGTAAATTACGTGACTGCAAAGTTGATTCCAGTCTTTAGTGTCACATGATTCTTCAGAAATCATTCTAATATGCTGATTTGGTGAAACATTTCTTTTTATCAGTTTTGAAAACCATTTCTGCTACTTAATATTTTTGTGGAATCCGTGATACACTACAATTTGAAAGTTTGGGATAAGTAAGATTTGATCAAAATTGACAGTATAGACATTTATAAGTACATTTAATAATATAAATTACATTAAGTTTAGTTAATTATATAACTGAATCATTAATTGTGCTACATTAACCTATTAAATTAGCAACCTTAGAAATAATGTAAAGAATACAAACACAAACTTTTCAGTATAATGTAATTCATTTGAATATAATGTTTATTTGATTGACAGTCCTGTTTCATGCCATTCTGTTTTTGCATTGATGTTTTGTTTGAAACTGTTTAGATCATTAGAGTCGTGGGTTAGCAGTTGCGTCAGATATGTTGAGTGTTGGTACTTGTGTAGGTGATGTGAGTTTCAGTTCAGCTTGGAGCATTTTTCAGACTTTTCCCCACTTTTCCCCAATTCACTTTTTTATCTTTTCTCTACTATGTGTCTAAACTGTGTCTAGCACTGCCAAGTCCAGCTCTGTTTGTTAGAATCACTATCTGAGCCAGCTTCACCAGGCCAGTCAATTAATTTTCAGCAAATTAAAAAGCTGAAAAAGTAAAACAGTGCATTACCTTTTTACAGCCATGCATCACTGTCTGTAACACTTCTCCTGAGAGAGATAGAAACAGAGAGAGACTAGAGTAACAGAAGAAAACACAAGCTACGAGCGTGGCGACTATTAGTGTGCGCAGATATGAGCAAACACACACACATTCACATTGATGTCAGAAAGGAGGTATGGAGCCGACTGCACAGAACACACACACTGGAAATGGGAGTGTGTTCCAGTTAATTGGGTGACCCCTGGGGCCAGGCTAGTGATTCTCCCTCGTGGACATTAATATTGCATGAACCTTTCAAAGCTGCGGTGTCACCGTGTGTCTCTCTCTCTGTGCCACCCTTCAACCAACCGCCCTGGCCAACGTCACCCCTCCCACTGCTACCGACACACACCCTCCCGACTGTAGCGCTACGTACACGGACCCCGGCCTTCATTTTCAAAGCTTTTCCCACATGCTAGTCTAGACTAGTCTGAGTTAGCACAACAAAGCCATCCTCTCATTTTACAGCTCAATGCTGGTCTGAGCATCATGTCGGAGAAGGAAAGCCTGTCACAAAAAGCGGCTAATAAAACGTTTTGGGGTGCCCATCTATTTGACGCACTATAAAAATGTTTTTTATTTGTGTTTTCTGTCTCTCAGACGTTTTGTAGCTCTTTGAAACTCCCAGCTCTATAAATCCAGTGTTTTCCCAGCTCTGGACGGTGAGTGTTTCATGGTTGATCATCCTAGATTTATCTCCAAATATAGTGAGGTGAAATGTACTGTCCCTTCAGACGGCAAGTTGTTTTACCGGGATTTACTCTCTGTTAAGAAGAGTTATGTACATTGTGCATTTTATACCTCCAGTCATGGAAACAAAGCTGCTTTCCTCAGAGTTCTGAAGGGCTTTGTGAATCCACCTATCAATCTCGATGCCGTCGCGCAAATTCACTCTGGCACTGAGGGCTGGAGAGATGCCGTCTGCTTTTTTAAACGCCTGGTCCTCCTGCTTCAAAGCGGCTGATGGATTTCACTTCCTGGAACGTGTACTGGCTCACTTTTTGTCGCAATTGCACATGCTTGTATCGCAGTGTGCTCCTACATGCGTCACACAAACGCCTTTAGGTTTCAGAATTTAATTGATAATGCCTTTTACATTAGTTGAATTTCTAAATTTGAATTGAGGTACAAAGCAGAATGCAGAATTGCAATTGAAATTCATATGTAAGGAAATAGAGTTCAAATTAATTAATATAAAGACAAACTTTGAATGGTGGCTTGACAACGCCTTGTTTAAAAGTTTTGAACAAAGTTTAAAAAACTTTAAAGTTACATTGTTAATTGCATTAATTTATTAAAATGACTTATAGTTGGGTCATTGACGAATAAGGTTTTTAAAAGTGTAAAAAAAACATAATGAAGATATAATTAATTTTGAAGTTTAAATAAGTGTTAACAATGAGATTATGTGGTTTTTATAATAAAACACTGCTTTTGTCATTTTTTACAACATGGACAAAATTTGTCACCAAAAAAGTCATTCAGTTTAACCAAAATTTCAGTTTTACCGAATGACACTTTTGGTTATACCGAATGACGATAATGATTGATATCTAGCTAGCTGGCAAAAGGACAATCAAACATTTTATATTTAGTACAAGTTTTTAAAATATTACAAAGTTTTCCATGTTTTATAGCGGTTGTACCGAATGACCTGATGTTTTGGGACATGTGTATGAGTGAGTGAAAACATGAATTTTTCAAATAGTTAAGAGAGAGTTAGTTACTTTGCTTCATGACCATGTGGTCCTTTGCAGGTGTCTGAATGATGTCACATCCTGTCACATGGTATTGACCGCATGACTTGATCCAAAATGGTATATTGGTTACTCCGAATGAAATTCATTTTTCCGGATATTCTTTCTCATAACAAAGTAACGACTTCTACACATAATTTTATTACCATTTTGCACTATGTTGATATATGTAAAATCATGCCAGAATAAAAAACATATACATTTATTACATTTTAAGATATTTTAATCACAAATTAAAATTCTGTATTGGCCTTTGGACGGTTAAACCAAATTACCTTTTGACAGTTCAAAATCTTTAAAATACTTTATATGTAGCAAAAATATAATTAAAACCTTTTGGATTCAATAAAAGAGATCTAGTTGTACTACCTTACCTTATTAAGGCCTTTGGACAGAAAAATGACCCGTCACGTCATTGACCCAGTTATACTATTTATCTGTTAATTATTGTGCATAATAGTATATAAAATTGTGATTAATTACAGAAAAAATGTTATTAATTAGTTAATTTTTTTCTGTAATTAACATTCGAGTTTTTAATATTTTTATTTCATTTTTAAATATTTTATATTGTAATAATTTCACAGTTACTCTCCAAATTAATGTAGAAACAACTTAAAGACAGTATATTTTAAGTATTTGTTTAATGGCATATTTTTATAAATGAAGGCCAGTATCACTGATACTAATAGGCTACTGGTACTGATGTCTCTATGAAAATTGTTTTTTTTTTTTTTTTTTTTTACATTAATTATAGACATTCAACTTTTTACAGTATTACTGAAAGCTATGAATTTCAACATTTATTAGGCTCTAAAATAACAACTTTTAATTTAAGTAAACTTAAAACAATCTTCACATAAACCCATTCTAAATTTTGTCCAACCCTGATTCACCCACATCTGTTTTGACCTTTGGTATTTAACAGGCAAAGGTCAGGAACCACATATTAGTGTGTGGTGCCGCCGGTGCTGATCTTTGGTGGCCTGAAGCGAGGCATATGTCTCCTAACAGCAGATGACAGATACAGGTGTCAGTATCCAAGGTTTATTCCCCACGGTCATGGGCTTCAAGCAGAGCAACTAACTCCACCCCACATCCTTGTACGTCCTTATATCACTGCCTCCATTTACCAGCTCTGTTAGTTTTACGCTTCATTCCTCTCTGTTTAATTTTTGCATTTTCTCTAAGACTTTTTCCTTTGTCCATCTCGTCCCCCCCACCCTTCCCTTTCCTTCCCTCCATCCCCTCACCCTCCTCTTCTCTTCCGCCTGCGGGCTGCGAGGATGCCAGGACCCATGCTAATCATGGGTGACACATCATTGAGGGGAGCGGGCTGTTTGCTGTCAGCAGTGTTTTTGGTTCATAATTATTTCACGAGTGTCACGTCAGTGTCAGGCTCTGGGCGAGCGGAGAGAGACAGCCGGCCTGCGGAGAGAAAGAGTGGGTGGAGGGGGGAGTGTCACAAGACCTCACTGTTAGCCACTTTCTGCCCAACACCTCCACTGCTCCACTGCCTGCACTTGGAGAGAAAGAAGAGCAAGATGAGAGGAAAAGAGACGTCTTTCAGTGTATGGTTTGAACTTGATGGGTCACGTTCACCATGTTCACACATATTTGTAAAATCTGTGTGCAAGTGTTTTCACACAAAAATCATGATTCATCTTTGAGTTTGCATTGATTTTTCCCCATTATTTATGTAAACTGCTTTTTGCTCACCAAGGCTGCATTTATTTGATCAAAAGTAAAACAGTAATATTGTGAACTATTATTAAAATTTAAAATAAATTTAAGTTTCGATTTTATTATATTTTAAAGTGCAATTTATTCCTGTGATGGCAAATTTGAATTTTCAGCATCATCACTCCAGTCTTCAGTGTCACATGATCCTTCAGAAAACCTTTTAAGATGCTGATTTGGTGCTCAAGAAACATTGCTAATGACATCTATGTGAAAACATTGTTTTCATTAAACTATTCTTTGTTTGAATGATGATGGAACATCCTTATGATGTTATTATCATTTTTTTTTTTTTTTTGCAGTGTTAGGAGGAAATACAGGAGGAAGAAGTTCAGTCTTTATTTATTGCATTCTTAAATCTCAAAACAAAATTCTCAGTTTTCAGAGCATTAAAATAAATCCTAGAAAGCATGCATGGGAATATTTTAGATTTCACAATAACTGTTCCTTAAAGGGTTAGTTCACCCAAAAATGAAATTTCTGTCATTAATTACTCACCCTCATGTCGTTCCTCACATGTAAGACCTTCGTTCATCTTCAGAACACAAATTAAGTAATTTTTTATGAAATCCGAGAGACTGCAACGTTTTTACCACTTTCAAGGCCCAGAAAGGTAGTAAAGACATCGTTAAAATAGTCCATGTGACTACAGTGGTTCAACCTTAATGTTATGAAGCGACGAGAATACTTTTTGTGCGCAAAACCAAAACAAAAATAACGACTTTATTCAATAATTTATTTTCTTCCTTGTCAGTCTCCTACGCAGTTGACGTAGTAAACACAGTGCAGCGATTCCAGGTTCTACGTCAGAACGCCAACTCAGTTTTGGTTGACGCTGTACACGTGAGCAGCACGACGCATGTGTGTGATGCTGATGCAGTAGCCGGCCAATAATGAGTCAGCGTTCTGATGTAGAACCTGGAATCGCTGCACTGCGTTGACTGCGTCAATATTAACTTTCTGGGCCTTGAAAGGTGCAATGACGTTGCTGCCTATGTGTGGTTCAGAAACCCTTGAATTTCATCAAAAATATCCTAATTTGTGTTCCGAAGATGAACAAATGTCTTACGGGTTGAGGGTGAGTACTTAATGACAGAAATTTCCTTTTTGGGTGAACTAACCCTTTAAGTAATGTGGATGACTTAGTCTGGACTAAGTTACATGATGAATATTCTGACATCATTTACTTACACTCATGTCCTTTTAAAAACCTAATATAATAAAGATAATCGCAAAAAGAAATTTAACTTATGCACTGATGACCTTCCCATAGTGGCCTGTTAATCTCAGTTTAAATTAAATTAATCTCAAGAACCAGATTATTTTTAATTATCACATTTTGAGTTCGGCAGAAGAAAGTAAGTCATACAGGTTTGGAACAACATAAACTACAAAATTTTTTATTTTTGTGTGAACTGTTGCTTTAAAAATAGCAAAAAATATTAAAGTGTTTTTGTAATGTTTTGTAACTTTTATTATATTTTTTCTTTCTCTTCAGAAATTCTCCTCCACTCTGCTGCTTAATTAAATGCAATCCAAACACACCAAGTGGAGAAAGAAAAGAAACAGTGGCAAAAAAGACAAACCCAGTCTTGAAGAAGACAAACCCCAGCTGATGGTTAGGACAAAGACGGCAGGTATACGGTGCATCCAGTGGAAATGAGGAAGAACAAAGGGGAAGAGGAGGAGGAGGTTTTGCACCCTGTTTTTTCAGCCCTCTCTCTGGTGTCACACACGTCACAGGCTGAGGAGGAGGGAAGCAATCAATGATTTAAACAATAATGCAGCTCTCTGTATTCCCTGTCACACTCTCGCCTGCTTGCCGCTTCGAGGACTGTCACACACTGTCTCCGCCTCGACAGCTTATCTCCCGCATGCTGCTACTCCATCTTGTAGCTGTCCGCCAGTGTCCTCACTCACTCTCTCCAATCCCTTTCTCCCTCTCTCTCTCTCCCACATCCTCTCCATCGTTCTTTCTACCTCTCGTTCTCTCTCCCTTACCGACTGTGTTACTCACATGATGCCTTCACTCCTGGTTAATACACTGTGTCCCTATCTCACGCTGTCGCTCCATTCCCTCTCGCGCTCTTCGTGGAGTGGCAGGGCCTGTAGCCTGGCACAGTTTTAATGGATTGTTTTCAGAAGGTAAATGTGGAAGTTCTTTGGCTGATGCAGCTGGCCTTCTGTAAGGCGTATATACTAAGAAGCCAAGGAGACAAGTGGACAGGAACTCTCTCTCTCTCTTGATTTTCCACTGTCCCCCTACCCATTTCCTTCTGCCATTTCACACACTGCGGCTCTAGCTTAAAGGTATCAGCCTAAATTAAACCATCGGGACAAACAAATTACATCTGTCACCTCTGGTTTGCATGGACTTGACAGGAATTCAATGAAGGCCGCCATGTTTGTTTGGTGGAGTTCTAATCACACTTCAGTGATGGCTGCTCCAATCAGGCACTTGGATAACAGACTTGCTGTTCCACTGCTAAAGTTCAAAGGTTACACAAAAACTGGTCTGTAACCTATGTGCGGAAAAAACGAAATCCCATGAATCGATGTCGCAATAGCAAAGCCGCGGCCAGACGTGTGGCGGTGTGTCTCTGGGGAACGCTAATCTCTGCGTCATCAGTCAGGACGCTGAAGTTCGGCTGAGCTAGGGGTCAAGGGTCAAGCCCATCGGCCTACTGACAGCCCATCCCTGCAGCTCCCAGCATGCAGCTGGTTTAAGGCTATCAGTGGGACAGCTGGAGTGAGAGAAGCTCATTATGGGCTTTTGACTGCAGACGCTGGAACCACTAGGAGCAGATGCGCAGAATGGCACCGAAGCTGCGGCAGGCCTGTAATGGAGCCGAGATGCTGAGCGCAGGTGATACGTGTCCTGTGAACTCAGGGGGTGTAGGATGGTATTGGAAGCCCACCGCTGCTGCTCCAGAGATCTACCCAGATCACAGGCTTCTTTTTAACACGACCCCCACACGACAGGGAAGCCCAAAACTCGACTCTAATTGGCAAGCGATTCATTTCACATTCACGTTGTTGTTTCACTGCAGTTCTGTTCTTTTTCTTACAGATCCAAAATGACAGAATACTTGGACCTGAACGTATCCAGTCCTGTTTGATACTCTAACGTTGATTACAAAGGAAAGAGTTTGGCATCAGTCAAGATGGACCTGTCATGGCCGTTGTGCGGCATAATGACACGGTGGACTGGCAGGTGCAACGGATCGTCTCTCTTTAATCTTTCACAAAACAGACCGAAAGATCCCTGCTATTGTACTGCCCTATTTTAAAGGTCATAGGTCAAAAGGTTACCATTTTATAAAGATAATTGTTTTAGCATTGCCTGTCTTTGACGTGTGCTGATCATCCCCTTTATTTAAACATAATGGAACGATAAATACAGAATTCGCTCTCGGCTTGAATGGAAAAATTAGACAAAAGAGCAGTTTAAACCGGATTAAAATAAAGATGGACTAGAATGCGGTTGAAGTAGTTACAATTGATTACTGAAGAATGGTAATAGGTAATCAATAGTTAATATGCAATTTTATACTTTAATAAGGGGCATTAATAACATGGAAGAAAGGTGTATGTCAGTGTTAATGAAGCTCAATGACTCCTGTTTGGCCATTTCTTACCCAGAGATCCTCTTTAGCATGACTACTTCCTACTTTCTAGGGGTCAAGCTATGTATACACATCTAGTGCTGCAGATGCCCTCTTTAAAAATACATGGACAATAAATATCCCTTCTCTTCTCTGTCTTTCTCCCTCAGATGCTCCCTCATTCATAGTGTCCAGCTCCATCTGCCCTTGTTTGATGAGGCCAGTTAAACGGTGACAGAGGAAATGGAAATTTGGGACAAAGCCCCCTGTTTTTCCAGGGGGACTAATATGTTGTGTGTCAACATCAAGGTTCCGTCTACAGCGTTGTCTCTATCTCAGGCAGTTGGACCCATGGTGCAGTGCCTGATAACAGGGCCCCATGACGCAGCTCCATAATGAAGCCCATTTCGACCATTCATCCTGTGCTAAATGGCTGTATTACTGTGATGGTCATCAGTTCAGGTTTTGTTTACACAATGGTCAACATGACCGCTGCACTGACATTCATTAGCCGGGTGTTCGCCCACATATTTTAATGCAACTTTTGGGATTTTGCATTTGTTTGTTTGGACTGTTAATGAGCTGATTTGTCAGACGTGGTATTGTTTGAAGATATAAGGAATTGCTGGCAAACATGAAATTTGTCCAATCGTTTTGTTTGCGCTCTAAACAAATTATTTCATACTTTCTATAAAATGGCTACAACCTTGTGCAAATTTCGAAAGTGACTATTTTGTTCACCCGATCAAATGGTGAAGGAATTGCTGCTTTATTTGCATTTTTGGTATTTGCACTTTAGTATAGGGAACGCATATGAAGACTTTTCCCTTAATAAACGCCTAATTTACTGCTTATTTATAGTTAGTAAGGTAGTTGTTAAGTTTTGGTACTGGGTAGGATTAAGAATGTAGAATACAGTCATGTAGAATAAGGCATTAATATGTGCTTAATAATTACTAATAAACAGCCAATATTCTGGTAATATGCATGCTAATAAGCAACTAGTTAAAAGACCCTAAAATAAAGTGTTACTGCATTTTTTTTGCAATATTCTGTCAATGTTTTGACTGCATCATCTAGATGGCATACAGTTTTTAAAGTTTACTGTTTGCCAACTCACTGAAAAGTTTTGTAATTTTATAGATATCACTATATTTGGGTCTATACAATTAATGTGAAATAACCGACAAACAAAAATGGTCAAATGTTTAAATTAACTTAAAATGTTTATTCTGTCCGAAGGTTTTCTTTAGGACTAATTAAGCCCAAATTTAAATAACTTGAGGTTTGTTCAATGTGACATTACACGGAAGTGATAAAATGAGATAAAATTGCATCATTAAACAAACGAGCCCTCAGGATTACAGCAAAAAAACACTACCACAAGGACAAACCCTTAAACAGGGCATCCATCAATCTAACAGGATCAATTTTCCAAAGGTCTCTGGATCAGGGATAAAGGAACGAGGGGTTAATCTCTAGAAATCATGTCCTTATTAATAACAATTTTTCAAATATCTAATGCCTGTGAAAGAGTAACTAAAAAATTAATCAAAAGTGATAGCAGATTTGGCCAGCTTTTGCCTTTTTTCCAAATGAAACTATAAAGTTCCTTGGTTGCTTTTGAGTTTTAGTTTGTTTATGTTGACTTGCTTTTTGATCTACTAATATTTCTGGATGTTTTTTTTTTTTTCAGTGCGATTTCCTCGTGGCCACGAACAACAAATTATACGGTGCCACTGAATAAAAAAAAACCTTTTCTTTGAACATCAAACTAAGAAAGCAACAGCATCTGATATTTCTGGAACAATTCAATGTGCAATTACTGTTAATTTGTCCTGATGAAATCATGTGAAAGCACTTGTCTGCTGAACTTAACGCTGTATGAGAATATTCATGTCTTTGACTTTCCACACTTAGAAGATAATTATTGTTATTACCATCACGGTTGAGATCACTCTACAAGGACATGTCAAGACAGTTAAAATCCACACACGCAGACGCGTGTGCTGTACAACAGAGCAAAACGCAAAATGTCTCGTTATCACCTTCAAAATGCTAATCAATTATGTCCTAGCGTGTTTCCTGCCGAGAACACGATGTTTTATTTGTATAATTACTCCCCCTCTGCTGTCGTTTTGATTCATATATTTATAACCCATGCAACTTTATTGATTTTACCATAAGGCTGCATCATTTCTGCACCATAAACAGATCCAGGCTTTCTAAACAACAACAGGGTTTAGTGTAAAACACAGTCGTGTTGACAGGATGTATGATTAGCTGTGCAGGGGTTGGAAAGGGCTGCTTGGCAGACATAAAAGACAAGCTTTTCCTTTCAGAGGCAAATAAAGGGACACAAAGTGGACATCACATTGAATCATGCTCACAGTCAGAGGTGGCAGCTCGGCGTGCGTTTGACCAATCTCACTCGCTCAGGGCACACTTATAATCCTCGAGGAAACCACTGGAGCCGATGCGACATATACACTGAACACACACAAACACAAAGCCCCTTATTTCACTCTTGGATGTGGTTAAGAGAGATATAAGAGGGCTGGAATTCCACTCTTCGACGACGTACCCATCACTTTTATTTGACTTATTCTAGCAGACTGTTATTGAAATAGAGTTATTCAAGGACAGCACTGTGTATAAATACAGCCTCGACACCCTTTGCAAGAGACGGCCATCTGATAAGGCAATTAGTGTAATATATTGTCTTGATTTGATTCATATTAGCCTGACTTGATTTACTGTGCACAGTCTGCAGAAGAGCTAAGATCCAGACAACATGTCCCATGCTAGAGTTGATTTAAATTTCTTTCTATGGGCGCTGAGAGTATATCCCAGAATACTGCGAGGAAGTGCGGTACGGCATACTTGGGCTCTTGGCGCTGGGGCGGCACCAAAAAAGACCATCTAAAGTGGCAGTTAATAATCTAAATCCAGAGTGTCTCATCAGATAAAGCGCTGTTTTTGTTTTTGGAGTATGTGAATTTGGGTTGAATTACTGTGCATTTATAATGCGTTTGTAATTTTTTGTGTTTATCATTAGATTACCACATTAAATAAATGTATTTAGATTTTAGGCAACCACACAAAATGACAGTAAACTTCATTCCTTAACCAACAGGCTTGACTCAGATTTACATCGCACTGTCATATTAATTATTTATGGAAGGGTGAATTTATGGCCCTGTCTGGGCAAGCTGCTAAATCTGAATGGCCAAATATTGAGATTTTAGCACTATGCTTTTAAATCACCCCTTGATTTGTCTCTGCTTGTTTGTCAGTGGCTTTGCGCTTCAGGTCATGAGTGGCATTTGCTTGTGTGGCCCCTAATTGCTGAGTCCCAGTCAGACAGATGAGTGTTGATGCCTGGCACTGAGAATAGAACTGGAGTGCTAAAGATTATAACTCAAGCTATGTATAGACTCACTGGATCCCTTCAGACCCTTTCATTATATTATATTAATATATTGGTCAATGACGTAGCGGGTCATTTTTTTTGTCCAAAGGCCTTAATAATAATAAAAACAAAGATATGACATCCAAAGTATAAGGTAGTACAAATAGATCTCTTTTATTGAATCCAAAAGGTTTTAATTATATTTTGCTACATGTAAAGTATTTTAAAGATTCTGAATTGTCAAAAGGTCATTCGGTTTAACCAGCCAATACAGCTACTTCATTTGTGATTAATATATTTTAAAATGAAATAAATGTATATATTTTTTATTCTGGCTTGATTTTATAAATCATATATCAACATAGTGCAAAATTGTATTAAAATTATGAGAAAGAATGTCTGGAAAAAAGAATTTCATTGATTTAATTCGGAGTAACCAATATAAAGGGACCATTTTGGATCAAGTCATGCGTTCAATATCATGTGACAGGATGTGACATCATTCAGACACCTGCAAAGGACCACATGGTCATGAAGCAAAGTAACTAACTCTCTCTTAACTATCTGAAAAATTCATGTTTTCACTTGCCCATACGCATGTCCTGAAACATCAGGTCACTCGGTACAACCGCTATAAAACATGGAAAATGATGTAATATTTTAAAAACTTGTACTACATATAAAATGTTTGATAGTCCTTTTGCTAGCTAGCTAGATATCAGCCTGTTAGCATTGTTTGAAAATATCGTTGTTCGGTATAACCAAAAGTGTCATTTGGTAAAACCGGAATTTGGGTTAAACCGAATGACTTTTTATTGTAATAAATGACAAAAGCAGTGTTAATTGATTATAAAAACCACATAATCTCATTGTTAACACTTAATAAAATTTCAAAATTAATTATATCTCCATTATGTTTTTTTTTTTTACACTTTTAAAAACCATTCGTCAATGACCCATATATTTATATAATAGTTTTATATACAATTATATAATAAAATGTAATAAATAATATAATAATATATAATGTTACAATTTAACAAAAAATATAATAATGTTATAATCACTTTTATCATAGTCAAACAAAGATTACCTTTTAATTGTTTTAATGAACCTTTTACCATAAATTGTTGAAAAATTTTAAGATGGTACAAACTGAAGAAAAAAACAACTCAGAAAATCAGGAAAACAGTAAAGGTCTCAGTCAGGCCTGTATGGAAATAACTGAACTTGCTGTGATTTTTTTAATTATCTGACGTAAATTGTAAATAAGATGTCAGTTGGTGCACATTTTGTTTTTTAAAATTAACAATTACAGCAACATCACTTATTTCCTTTTTTGAATGGCAAGACAGAATGTTCAGTTTCTTAACCACGCTGGGCTGTATCATTTCCCAACTAATGGAGCAGCAAATGGGATAACAAGGCCCTCTAGATTTGTAGGCTGTCTCTGAAATTAGCACATTTACGAGCTCTGTCTAAATTAAACAAATCATTGATTTTATGTAGGGAAGTTATAGCACCATATTCTGGAGTGGAGTCTCGGAGAAACCGGATGGCAATCGGGTTCCCCTGCTTGCGTTGTCTCACTTTCCCTTCATTCCTGATGCTGTTTCCTGTTAAGAGAGAAGAGAAACAATCTCTCACCCCCCCAGGTACTCATGCACACCACCAGGAGGAAACAAAGCCTCCGCTCCTCAAACGAGCGAAAGTCGTGTCCCCCTGTTGGAGTGTGACACACGCCGGGCCCTGCCTTTAGTTAAATATGAAAGCGCCGAGCACGCGCGTGTGTGTGCTAACGTGTATTTGGAGAGAGTGACTGCCAGGACTCACAGAATCAGCTGCAGAACCATTTTTAGAGCTCTCGTTTCCCCTTCTCTCCCCGTCGCCTTTGATCATGTAGCACTGTCTACAGTATGAATGCTTACGTGCTCGCTCTCCCCCTCTGTCTTTCACTCTCTCTGTTCTTTTGTGTGTATTTGTGCATGTGTGTATAGAGACGTCGCAATAGATCCATTGAGAGTGATGGGTGTCCTCGGGTTTGGATTTAGATAAGAAGAGAGGCCTTGTGTAATTCCGGTTAAAAAAAAGAAGCAAGCGGCCCGGATCAGCTTCAGTGCTGGGGTGAATCATCTTCGTGACACCTAAGAGTACAGGAAGCGGTTGAGAAAAAGAGTGAAAGAGGAATTTAATGATTGTTTTTTTTTCTCACAGTGACATACTTATCTGCCATTTCTATCTTTGTCTCTTATTCTTTTGTTTTTCTTTTCAGGCTCTACGATGGATACAGGGATCATTCCATCTCATTTACGAATCCTGTCTGTACCCGTGTCTACTGAAAAGTGTTTAAAGGGATCTTTCACCCAAAATAAAAAATAAAAAAGAAGGTATTTTGAAAAAAAAAATTTTTTTCGAACAATGAAAGTAAAAAAAACCCCACTGGACCTCAACATTCTTCAAAATATCTTCTTTTGTGTTTTGGAATGACATGAGGGTGAGTAAATGACAGAATTTTCATTTTTTGCGTGAACTATCCCTTTAATTTTGTAATCAGACTGGGTGTAACATCATGTGATCACCTAGTTCTGATTGGTTTTCATTCATATTGTAACTGTCAATCATTTCTACAGCACCACCATTTCGCTTGTTCGTTACATTCTTTTTTGTCCTACCCTTTTTTTAATGAATTTATTTTTAAAAAGTAATCTACTAGCAGAGACAGGCTCAGTGACAACGGTGTAATCTTAGGTTATAGTGCAGGAATACAGCATTTAATTTACCAGCTCTTAGCATGAGCACTTCCAAGTGCTAAGTGACAGAAATGAATAGCCATCTGAAGCACATGGCTGACATATGCTAATGAGGGATCTGTGCTGAAGCTCCATTGTGCGGGACATCTCGCTATAGGTCCTCCGGTACACGTTTCACTGCAACCACAGTTGTAAAGGTAATAATTAAGATCTGACTGGTGTGTTGAAGAGATGTCTCTGTTATGCAGTGGCTATCCGGCCTCAACACAGGTCCCTCAATTATCACTGTGCTCTGCATTAAAAGGACATCTGACAAGTCAGAATCACTCAACATAAATGAATGTGTGATGTTTAACTTCCCTTTGAGTGGTGATGATTTTTACTCCTTTTCTGCGTTCACATAGACGTGGCAAGAATGACAAATGAGACCAGAAAGGAATAAAAAGAGCAGTTTATCAGGCATATTTTAAAAAAACCACACACTTTTAACATGATTTAACTGTTATGCTTGAACATTTTCTGCATTCAGATTAAAATAAAAGTAGGATGTCTCTCTGTCATAAAGAGAAAGCAGATCATTTACACTCGGATGAAGCTCTCTGGCTACCTCAACTTTTATATCGACTGAAGTGTAGATTTATAAATGTCCCAGCTTTGCTTGTAATGGATTCAATCAAGTCATAGTAATATGTTTTGTTATTTGATACAGTCTGGAGAGAATGTAAAATAATTTCAATCGAATCAGGGGGCTCTGGAAATGGAGGAGAGGATTTGTGCTTAAGCCTGGTAAAAAGAGCTGTCATCAAAGCACTTCACCAATCCACACCAGTCCATTTAGAGACATGTTAAGAGACTGAGGCCTGAAATTTGATTTTGAATGGAAAGGGACCTTGGACATGGATGGGCTTTTTCCTCCTCTGTTTCACTGATGCTTTAACGGAGGTCATTAGCAATACAACAGAGTGCTAATGTAATGCAGTAATGCACATATGTATGGCATCTGCCCTCCCATCACCCCAACATTGCACTCTCTCCTACTACTCTGACCTGGGAACACACACAACAAACTTGTTGTACGGACTTCTCTTAGAAGAAATAATTCAATAAAATACCACATTACATTTATGTACTGACATTTGTAAACTTGCGCTTCATATAAGCTCTGTGTTTGAGGCTAAAGCAATGTGTAATTCCAGCTCCGTCCAGCAGGTGGATTTCCGCGTGGAGTCTGTTACTGTTTGAACGTGTTTACCCATAAACTGTAATTTAGTTCAAGTAAAGCTGTTGACATTATATCATGGCTTATATATGTTCGTTTTAGATTTTGTTTAACATAAAACATCCACGAATGAATAAAAACTATGTTTTGCAGATTGACAAATGAGTTTAAAACGCATTCGTGGCACTTATTCAGCTTCAATAGCAGGTATGTGCAAAAAAACAAGCAACAAGTAGACTAGAATTACGTTTTACAAAACGTAAAAACACTCATATGCGACTTAAAATAGCTAAAGATAAACTCGCGAGCAAGCCAGTGCGCGCGATGGGACGCCTCACACTTACCTATTTCTGTAAAGACCTCGCGCTTTGTTGAAACATCTTTTGTTTTGCTGTGGACTTCATTTCCCAGGTCTTCTAAATAGCGAAGAGAGACGATAATTCATTCCGTGCTCACAAAACAGCCCATGAGATCCCCCACGGGAGCGTGGAGAAGGGGGGTCAGGGTCCTCAGCGCGCGAGGAGGAGAGAATGAATGTCAGTCAATGAGCGAACCTGGCGCTGAGCGGCAGCACTGCACCTCCAACACTTGGTTTCCACCTCTGAGCAAATCTCTGCCTATAGTCTCTACTTTGCCACTGAACGAAGACTCGTTCTCAGCGATACATGCAACTGATACAACTCTCAACACACGACACGACCCGGGAACTGTGTCTCACGCGCGGCGACCGTTCTTTCCTCGAGGTGCGACTCTACTTTGCCTCTCATGCTTCGCGTTGATCTTCGCTCGCCTGTTTCGAAAAGTTTCGGTTGTGGGGATAAAAGGACAGCTAAACCTTCCAAGGGATTTTTTTAAACAACGTAAGTGCTCTGAATGTCTTGGCGTCTAATGTTTCTGTGAAGAAATTTAGTTTTATCTGACCTCAAGTCAGATTTAACGCATCCTAACGTTGCTGTCTCTTGCTACAGTATAGTATAGCTTTTGTTATTGTTGATGTTTGGTTTTTGTTTTGTGGAAATTGAGTTAAGGTGATGATGCGCAACTTTATTATCACATATCAATAGATCTCCTATCGGAGACCACGTTTCGCTCGCGCGTAATGGCTTTATTGTGGCAATTATTTTAGTGACTTTTTATGGAGCACCTTCTCATGGAAGAGTTA
This sequence comes from Hypophthalmichthys molitrix, assembly GCA_037950675.1. Lineage (NCBI taxonomy): Eukaryota > Metazoa > Chordata > Actinopteri > Cypriniformes > Xenocyprididae > Hypophthalmichthys > Hypophthalmichthys molitrix. The sequence goes on from CM075493.1 coordinate 28,926,303, forward strand.
CTGAACTCCCAAAACATTTCAGCTGCACACTTTGCTTTGACTTTAACATCAGTTCGTGGTGTTAAAGTTGGCTGAAATTGTACATTTGACCTCTGGTTAACTGACTGGAATGCCATAGGCATTTATCTGAGAATGAGAAAAACAATATTACTGTTACATAGTATTATCAAATAAATCATATGGCCTTAAACAATCTTGTTTAACGAGGCGTAACCTACCAAAGATGCCGGTAAACATAAACTCACATTTAGGAATGGCAAAAGTCCTGTCTAGAGTCGTGGGAAATTAGGAAAGTCATTGAAATGCTGGTGTTTTTGGTTGATGGAACTGAAAGGGAACTTGTTATAATGATACCCGTGATGATGTGCGCGTGTCTGCGGCCACCCACGAGTATAACATGCTTGTGTGTGTGATGTTTAGTGGGTCAACCTTTAATAACTAAACGTTATCAGTTCAGACCGGGCTTTAAAACCAGTTGCTTAGGTAGTTCAGTTACGCTCCCAACTAATTTGTGATTGGTAGTGGACGTGAGAACTGCTCCTGTGAGTGGAGATTTTACAATTCCATTTATAGTCCTCTCCATTTATAGTCTGTAATCAGAGCGGGAATTAATGCGCTCGAGACCAATGTTGCGGATAATTTATATTTTGTTCTCAAGCCACAATAGACTGTTGGCCACTCGTTATTTTTAGCCTGTTTTCGTGCGCATGTGTGTTTATTGATAAAGGAATGTTTAGTTTTAAATTATTGTCAATAGTGGTTGTTAAATAAGAAAACTATAGGCCTGCTCGGAGCAGTTAGTTGGATAGCACTTTTACAGAGGAAAGTGGATCAAATCCGTGCAGTAAGGAAACACCTGTTTACTATGGGTCATTACAATTTACACAACACATACGGGAGTGTTTCCGCTGTGCACATGAGTTGTTAATAGAATTTCCAAGGAAAATTCTAGGCACAGCTCTTATTCTCGCATCTTTAGAGTATCCTATAATCTTCACAATGTTTTAAAAACACTGTCGTGTTGCTTATACTCAGATTTTTATTATTATTATGCAATAATTTGAATAATTCTAACAACGCGTTAAGTTTAGTCTTTTTTAAGAACAGTAACAACAAATAAATATTAGAAAGAGACAAAAAAAAAGCACTTGTCTTCGATTCTACAATATTAAGGAGCATTTTTGCATAATAGTATAGGTTTATTTTGATCTATTTAATATTTTCATGATTGTGTTAGGGTAGAGCTACATATCTAAATAGCCTTTAATATCATCTTCTTCACAGTCACATCAATTATTTACATTTTTGCTGACAGAATACATTCGTTGTTAAGTAAATAGCCTCATTAATTTAACATCTTTCATTTGTGAATTTTGAATTTTTATTTGTAAGAGGGAGATAAATTTTATTTAACGGCCTTTTGCAGTAAACATGAAACTATTTTACACTTTGTGTATAATAACTGTGAATAATAATAACTGTGTATAATAACTGTGAATATATTGTAGCCTAATTGACTCTAATAACTCTAATTTTATATTTACAACAATAACAATTTGTAGCGTTTCCAAATGTTTTATTCGTTGTTTATCTTTATTTTGAAATTGTTCTACAGGACAGGAACGCGCTTTATTCACGCGCTTTCATTCAGACAGGCTGAATCATTTTTCACGATTACACGCTTAATTTGCTCGATATTTAATTTTAGATTTTTGGTCATAAATCTTTATTATTACACTTAATATTTCATTGGGCTGTGTTTGATGGTTACTTGGATATTTAAATAATAGTATCAAGTTTATGTTTTTGAATCTCGGAATTAGCCATTACAAAATGAAATTATTGTCCTCAAAGTTAGATAAATGTGTTAATTGATATTTGGAGCAATTGATATTAACACTCGCTTGAGTGTTATATTAGATTATATCATAAATACGAGTATTGACAGTGAGATAGCCTTGTGGAATGTACTATATTGTCTTTATTGTTCATTTAATTATTTTACAATTCTTATTGATTCTAGTTATGCATGGGAGTTATGCAAAACATCTATATAAACACTTCGATTTCTTAAAAGGTCTAAATTTTACTTGCATGTTTTTTATTCGTTTTAACAGAATTATTAATAAAACAAATTAAACCACGGCACCCTGTTGCTCTCTAGCATCTAAAACTTAAACAGCTCAATTCCATAAATTCAGTCTGATTTTAAGTTTTTAATCCCATAAACGTGTAAGTTTTTTTTTCTTTTCCTCCCGAATAATTTGACATTAGAGTTCGGTTCGAGTCCCAATGAGACGCGAGTAGAGGATAGAAGAAAAGTAGCAGGTGATTTATTCGTCAGCGTTTCGATTTTCAGCCCTGCGTTTTCTGTTCTGTCCTTTTCAGCGCCGATGTCAGTTGTTATTGCTTCTCATTGATCCCCGTGCAAAGTGAGAAGTGAACTAAAATTAATGTCGATTCCAGTAGCCGGATCAATGACCAGAGTTATTTTATTCTGGATTTGTAGAATTAAAAAAGAGCAAGCGCAATTAAACGTTTTCATTTCTTGTTAACAACTAGGAGGAGAAGAGAGCATCCTTCCCCACAGACAGCGAGGATGGAGAGAACAAGAAGTTCTGCGGCTCTAACTTGCAATAATATATGACTAGGAAAGTCTATCTGGTCTGCATTCAAAAGAAAAATCCCTCCGACACCGCACACTGAAAGAGAGCAGATGAAGCACGCATTTCTCAAATGCATCGGCTTGATTGGCCTTTTGTCTATTTCATGTTATCGACAAGCGTGCTGTTTCCCAACGAATTAAACTAGAATTAACCCCGTTAACTCGTACACCCACCCGCCCTCGTGCATGTTTATGTTTTCACGTGCTAATAAACACTTCACCGAAAGCTCATTTGTCATGCAGATGGTGGCATGGTATGGTAATTAAAATAATCTACAACTAATACCACAGTTTGAGCACAGGGGAAGGTCGTGGTCCTTAAAGGATTCTTTTGAAATCGTCGAGAAATATTTAATATGCGCGTGCGTGACAAGTGTTTGGACTGTTGTATAAAGATGATAATAATCAGGTGTAGTCCTTGGATTGCCTAACTTCACCATGTCCCCTTTCTATTATGTTTTGAAGCGTGCAGACACGCCTATTCATGTACCTTTTTATTTAGTGCTGAGGCGGAACATTTGAAATTTTATGGTGAGTGAGATACTTTGTTTGTTAGGTAAAGCGCCCCAACCGCAGCAATGCCTTTGAATAAAATCTGCTGCTACTCGGAGGTTTTTGAACACTGATGATCGCTTTACTAGCCTGTCTACTATAACTCTATATAGTTTCTTTCTTATTAAGAGTAATATCATTGTCCTATTGTTGTGATTTATATCTTTTGGGATTTTTCATTTAACTGCTTCATAGCATTTATCATGAGATTATAACTATTATTCATTGTTAATTATTAAATTAAATAGTTTACTACTATATCAACGGTAATTTAATTATAATAAATTGACGCGCATTGACCTTATGAAGAACTGTATTTATTTAGCCTCAGTCATTGCTGTGACAACCAATGGGGCGTTGGCTGCGCGCGTACACTTTATTTTGAAGTGCAGACAGTATACAGATTTTCTATTTTTTACATATATATAAGACTCATGACAAAACTGCATTTTAAAACATTAAGTCATGGATATTTCTGTTAGAGCTAACTGAAGATTCATTGACAGTCAATGCTAGGTTTTTGTAATTTGTTCTTTTTTTATTTACCTACCTGTCCATTATTTAGACGTGAGTTTTAGTACTGTAAAATAAGTTAATTTTACATCCTCTCTCACAAGGCATTACCAGTGCATTTGCCTGGGATCAATAGGAGTCCTATATCTTTCTGCTTGTCCGAATGTTGCTTATCTTCCCACTGAACATTAGTCTAGGAAGGAAACATAGTTCATCCCACCAGTTTATATATATATATATATATATATATATATATACACACACACACACACACACACACACACACACACACACACACACACACACACCCAGTGAAACCAAAAATTATTTAGACATTTTTTATATTTTTGATATATTTTTCCTAGTGGGTGCAGGACACTATAGTTCATTTATGTAAGTGAGGATAGCAAAATAAAATAAACTGTGACGTATTATACATAAAAATTCTTCATACAGTGGACTACTGGTAAAACTGATAAAAAATTTGGAACCAAAAATTATTCAGACACTTTGACCTGACCATGTTTTGCTTAAGTGTTATCTGACATAATTAAGATTAATTTTTTCTGACACAGTTGACACACAACTCTGAGATCTTGTCATATTTTATTACCATTTTTTTAAACTATAGTGAATAAACTGTATTAATGAATGAAATGTTCAAGGTATCTGAATAAATTTTGGTTTGACTATATATATAAATGCCCTGTACATTATTTATTGTGTTTTAGTGATCAAATTCATTTTTTTAATGCACAAATTTGTAGAAGGATGAGCATGAAATTCATTTTGTTTTCTTACTCGGTGGAAAATGGTGTGGAACTGAACCTGGAATAAGTGGCCAACCATGCTAGTTAAATTATTCTTGTGTTAGGCTGGCAAGTTCAGGCGGTTTAGTGGCAGACTGCTCTTGCATTGTGCTTTGTTATCTATTATTGACGAGCCTCTGGTTGGCAAACAGTGTGCTCAAACCAGGCAAAATCAAAACCGTGTAAAGTCTCTCTCTCTTTCTCTGTGTGTCTCAGTACACAGTGGCGGGCAGCAGTGGACAGCTGTAAGGGCGGTGAGGTGGGTGGGTGTGATGGGGTTGGCTTGGCTTCTTTGCAGTCCGGTCCTGGCTCTGAGCAGAGAGGATCCAGACACCTTGCAAATAATCTGGGCTTAGTGAGGAATTAGTTGGCTCAGGTGGGTGGGATGAAACAAACAGTCCATCAGCCCCTGAAATGAATAGGGCAGGCAGGACAGGAAACTTTGAAAATCATTTTGTTCACAATGAATCAATGTTCCCTAGTGCCCGCCGCAAAGCTTTATTTGAAAAGCAAATCCTCACTTATTCTGACAGCTCATGCCGAGTGGCACGTTTTTTACAGCGAGAGTAAATCGTGCAAATTTTGTCTGGTGGAGAAAGAAAAAAAAAAGTTGTGAAAGTTTAGAGGCAGGCCCTCGGTATACTTATGCAGCCGATAAGATCCAATAAAGCAGTGATTGATTACCACTATTTATTGCTGGGTTTTATTGTGTGTCATACACTGTGGAGAATTTATTTGTTGATAGTGAACTGGAGTGTTGAGGCACAGCTTGTACTATCATTATTGATTTAGTTAGCTGTATGTCCAAGTGTCATTATCCTACACTGCGTTCTCACTCTGTCATTAAATCTCACTTTCACGTCTCCAAAATGTGGGTGTTCATTTTTTTTATGTCTCATACTGCAGCTGCTACACGTTATTGAATTGTTCTGTGGAAGATTTCATATCGCAAGGGCTTTGATTCTAATTTAGCAGGATATATTATCTGCATGGTCCTAAGTTGCAGCCCAGCCGATGGTGAATGACTGTATTTTCAATAATATCGACTGTCCTCCGGTCCAAAAGCGCTTCCTTGCGGAATACTAAGTGAGCAAGTGCGGCCTGAGCGATACGCACGGCACCTTTTACCTTCCTCACTGCAAATATTTAACACCGCTTCCCTGATTGACAAGCGGACGGGAGACTGGATTGCCGCGTTTGTGTCGGTGACGGCAGCCATTTCGAGTGGATGCTTAAGAAGAAGACGGTTGTGGATAAACATAAGTTTACCCTCTAGGGTGATTAAAAAACGTAACGAGTTGGAGTGCTGCTGAGACCCTTCAGACAAAAGGCATTTGGGAAGTTTTCAAGAGCAAGAAGTTAAAATGCGGCAGTGTCATTTCCTGCAACGGCGTTTGAGGGCTCTTCATTTTAGCAGCTGCACACATAACAGCCTTCACACCACATCATGTTTTTTGACAGTGCTGGAAGCATTTCAGTGAAAGTTAAAAAAGCATGAGAAATCGTTGGCATGGCTTAATTTGGAGCAGCAATTAGCATGAAATCCATTTATCATCTGCATTCTTGTAACTGTTGCCATTTTTGTCTTGTCACATGGTGTCTAGCTCAGACAGTTAGAGATGTGTGGGTTTGAATGAGTGTGTTTTCTGAGGGTATTGAATGACAGCGTCTGCCCTGTCCTGTAATAAAATGTAAGAGTGGCACTTTCACGGTTGTCAACAATATCTAAATATACTGACAGACAGGCAGAGGAGCTGGAGCTGCGGTTTGAGTGACACCCTCCGCCGAAACTTTTGCATTTTCTCTCAGCAGTCAAATTTGACAGTCGTTTGTTTTCGATGAAATTGGATTCATTTGCACGGCTCCCCAGAGCTGCGCCCAGAAAATGTGTCGTTGACAACTTCTTATTTGTCTTTGTTGTACCCTTTCTGTTTCCTTACATCACTAACTTTCTGAGGGAGAACACGCAGCTCATCACTGCAACTGACACTGCAATATCATAACAATGTAATTTGAAAAGCGCTAGATTTTTTTGCTGGATCACTGTAACAATTCAGTGACAGATTTATTTATTTTTTCCAGATAATCAATCTCAATTTTTTAACTTGTGACAAATATATCATAATGAAATTTAAATGCATATTTACTACTTATTGTAGTAATAATAATGTTTTTATTAATAATAATACATTTAAAAAAAAAAAAAAAATTTACTTTTTTTTTTAAAAATTTAGTTTCTTTTGTTGTCATTTTATGTCGACACCAAGTCTATTTTCTAGTAATTTTTCTGATACAGAGATGAATTTCAATGTTGAGCACTTATTTTGGGTCATTTAAGATGCTTTCTTGAATCTTGGATTTTGCTTGCAGTGATTGATAGACGAAGGGTGAGAAGCGTGACAAGAGTTGTGGTGGACATTTCGGTCCCCCCTCTCTCTCGCTCATACACACTCTTTGGCGTGTCAGTGTGTGTCAGGCTGACTCACTGCTCTCTTCGGTTGCTCTGGGACACTGGGCTCTCAGTTTGTGCATGCTTTTGTGCGTGTGTGTAGCTGGGGCACCAGGCAGACCGGCCGCAGCCACAGAAATGATTAGCACATCTGTACAACACTCAGCCTAGTTATGCCCCCTCTCTCTCTCTCTCTCTCTGTCGTGCGCCATTGGGGGGATATCCTGTGTCCTTTTATTGGATTGTCAGTTTCACACTGCCTGACTGCGCTGATGGTAATGATAATAAAATTGAAATATCCAGGTACTTATCACTGTATTACCTTGCTATCAACACCCACCCGCACTCATTTTTTAGAGGTTATCCGAGGGGAGAGATTCGATACAGAGACGAGGCCCTGATGAGTGTGAGAGTGGAGGCTTTCGATATTGGTACATTTTCAAGGTGCTATTTTCCCAGCTAGGCCGAGTGAGAAGACAGAACGTAATGCGATTCTTGGGCTTCTCGCCAGCATCAAGCGGTGTAGTGTAACCCATTTTCTACAGACAGGAAACTGCACACATTCCCCTGCCATGTATGTGATAATGTAAAGCTCTTTTTACTGGGCCGCAGAGTGTGTGTGTGCAGATCGAGTTTTAAAATTGATTCGAATGAGTGTTCTGGACAGCTGATATCTGTAAAAATGCCCCGATAAATTCCCCTGGAGTTTCTTTGATGCAGTCTGATATTCTGTGTGGCATTTGAAAAGGCCTCGCCGTGACACAAGTCTAAAGGCCCATCTATTTGAATTACTCTGAATAAGAGGACCTGTTCTCCAGATGCATGGATTAAATTCTGTTTTCTGTACAAGCATGTGACATCGCACAAGTCACAACATACAAAAGTTTGGGGTCAGTAAGATTTTTTTTAATGTTTTTGAAAGAAGTCTCTTGCTCACTATGGCTGCATTTATTTGATCAAAGATACAGTAAAAACAGTAATATTGTAAAATATTGTTACAATTTAAAATAACTGTTTTCTTTTTGAATATATATTTAAAAGATAATTTATTCCTGTGATGGCAAAGCTGAATTTTCAGCATCATTACTTCAGTATTCAGTGTCACATGATCCTTCAGCAATCATGCTGCTGATTTGGTGCTCAAGAAACATTTCATATTATCATCAATTTTTCTGTAGAAAATGTGATACATTTTTCCAGGATTCTTTGATGAAAAGAAAGTTCAAAAGAACAGCATTTATTTGAATTAGAAATCTTTTGTGACATTATACTATCTTTACTGTCAGTTTTAATCAATTTAAATCATTCTTCCTGGATAAAAGTATTAATTTCTTTAAATAAAATCTTACTGACCCCAAACTTTTGAACAGTAGTATATGTCACTTTTATTCAAGTATCCTTTTTTTTTTTTTTTTAATCCTTTTTGACCCTTTTTGATAATGGTTGATGATAAAAAAATAATGGAATCTAATTATGTTAATTTTGATTTGTAATAAAGCAAGCAGTCATTTCTAATTTTCATGTAAGTTAAATGTCCGTTTGACTTGTAATAGATCACTTTCGGGTCACCCTCATGGGATTGGCGATGATGGACAGACGCACACGGGCACAAATAGACACAGATTTGCTAAAATGCTTCTCATTAAACCCACTCACACTTTTGCCAATCAGTGAATCTTATCCTCCAGGGCTTCTTCTCGGGCTGTTTGGCTGCAGCTGGGGTCAAGGGGTGAAGTGCGGCTAATTTATTCATTCAGTCAAATATCCTGTGCAGATGGCAGGCTGATACGATATCAGTATGAGAATCCCATTGGAGTCAGAGGACCAGGGTGTTCACATGAGCAGGGCCGCGCTCTTATCTGATGAGCGCGCAGCTCTTATCTGCCTCAGACGCCGTTCTGCTCCGCAGACGGGGAGATGGAGTAAGAGGCTTATATGTGATCTGAACCTCAGATCTTTAGGGGGAAACTTTCTATTTCGGAAAGGGAAAAGTAGGCAAGAGTTTCAGAGTGTTTTTAAGTGGTTTAACTCCTCCTCTGTTCAACTTTCTTCAGGTGGAGGACCATCGAGGATGAGCCGCCAGTGAGAACGACCCCCGATTCTGCCAGAGTGTCGACAGCGCAAAAGTTTGCACCATTCTGCCCATACCGTTTACCCCGTCTCTCTTCTCTCCACCCCTCCCCCACACCCCTCTGCTCTCACCCCTAACCCCCCCTCCGCCCAACCCCAGCCCAGTCTCCAAAATGGACTTGCACCGGGCGGCTTTCAAAATGGAGAGCTCCTCCTACCTGCCCAACCCGTTAGCATCCCCAGCGCTAATGGTGCTAGCATCGACAGCGGAGGCCAGCCGCGATGCCTCAATCCCCTGCCAGCAGCCTCGTCCGTTCGGCGTGCCGGTGTCCGTGGAAAAGGACGTTCACCTCCCCTTCAACAACGGTTCCTATACGTTCGCCTCCATGTACCACCGGCAGGGTGCCGTACCGCCAGGCTTCCCTAACAGAGACTTCCCTCCTTCCCTCCTACACCTCCATCATCAGTTTGCCCCGCCAAATCTGGACTGCTCGCCAATAAGCATGCTTAACCACAGCGGCGTTGGGGCCTTCAGGCCCTTTGCTTCTCCTCCGGAGGACCGTGATGGAGCAGGAGGGGGATACCAGTCCGCCTTCACCCCTGCCAAGCGGCTAAAGGGCTGCCTGGAGGCCGAGGCCTCCCCGCACCTGCGCTACTCGGATGCAGAAGGGAAAGAGTACGACTTCGGTGGAGCTCAGATCCCTTCCAGCTCACCTAGCGCTCTCAAAGCCGTGGAAGACGCAGGGAAGAAGATCTTCGCAGTGTCAGGCCTGCTGTCGGACCGAGAAACCTCGTCCAGTCCAGAGGATCGCATTGAGCGTTGTGAGTACACTGCTAACTGTTATATCTGTAAACTTTTAAATAACTTGACTAATTTTGGAGTCTTCAACTACTTTTAGATCCCAAAATGCATTTTATTTTTGTCCTGTAGGGATCCGGTTCACTTACACACATTTTTCTGATACCCTTTGTTGTATGCAACAAGCTACCTTCTCTAAGATGGGTCTCAAACGTCTAATAGGTTAAACTAAGTTAGTTCAACAGTTAGGGTGAATTTACAAAAGCATTTATAAAAATGGGAAAAAAACAATTAAAATTTTAAATGGGGAAAAAAAATTGATAACCAATTAAATTAAGCCAATGAAAAATTATTAAGATTAATTATTAGGAACTCATGGTAATATACTGTAAGTTCCACCTAAACATCAAGGTTAAAAACTTTATACATACTTTGTGTGTGTGTGTGTGTGTGTGTGGGGTGGGGGGTGGGGGGTTGTAACAGTACTTAACCTATAAATTTCTTGCTGTGATATGTTATCCTTGTAATATAGAAAACGTGTCCCGCGTCATAAGTCAAACTGCTGGGGAATGTTTAGAGAGTGTGCCCTACTGGTTCTACAGAGCAGATAAATTCCACAGATAAAACTCATAAATGAAATGGAGGTTTCTCGTGGGTGAGAGAGTGTGCGTATGTGTGTGTTTTGGAGGTGAGGAAATGTGAAATGTGTGCACAGATTCATAAGACCTCTGCTGAGCGGAAGCCCAGTGGTATTACTGTAGTAATCCAACCTGACCACTCTTACTCAAATACATTAGAAGTCCCAGTGAAAACATAGGTACACACACACACACAGTTCTCAAAATCCTTTTTTTTTTTTTTAAGCTTTCGTTCACAGGATGTTTGCCAGCAAAAAGAACTTGTTTGCCTTTTTAGAACTAAAAAAATTGAAGAAAAAAATATTTATTTTAATTATGATTCATATTTCTAATTGAGATGTACCTGGATATTGTCAAAAATATTTTTTTTTTGGTAACACTTTACAATAAGGTTCATTTGTTAACATTAGTTAATGTAGTAACTAACATGAACTAACCATGAGCAATACATTTGTTACAGTATTTGTTAATCTTTGTTAATGTTAGTTAAAATTCAGCTGTTCATAGTTTGTTCATGTTAGTTCACAGTGCATTAACTAATGTTAAAAATACAACACTTGATTTTAATAATGTATTTGTAATTGTTGAAATCAACATTAACAAAGATTAATAAATGCTGTAGAAGTGCAGTTCATTATTAGTTCATGTTAACTAATGTAGTTAACTAATGTTAAATAATGAACATTATTGTAAAGTGTTACCATTTTTTTTGTTTGTTAGATTTACCTCAGTTATGGGGACAATTTTGTCTTTAAAGTATAGCTAAGTAACCCCCACCCCACACATACACAATTATAAGTGTATTAGTTAGTAAATTCAGAGGTTATAATGGCAGTTGCAGGGATTGCTGGATGCCATCTCTATTTTTATTTATTTATTTATTTTTGTTCTCTGTTTTCTGTTGACACTTTACTATAAGGTTCCATTTGTTAACATTAGTTGACAAAACCTAAAAATTAACCATTCTTCTACCGTCTTTATTAAGATTAGTTTATGTGACATTGTCTAATACGTTTAAAATCAAAAGTTAAATTTATTAACATTAGTTAATGCACTATGAACTAACATAAATGAACAATTGTATTTTTATCAACTAACATTAACAAAAATGAATAAATGCTGTAAAAACTATTTTACTCTTTGTTAGTTCAAATTAGCTAATGCATTAACTAATGTTAGACCTTAAATGGGACCTTTTTACTTGTTTATTTTATGTGGCTTTCTTGTCTAATTATTATCTACCCTCTCAGCATCACTGTTCTTTATAGCATCTGTCCTGATTTTTTTTTTATATGTGCACTCTCTCTCAAATCTTCAAATTTTTCAAATTTTCTAATTTTCTCCCACCTGCTTACTCTTTTCGGGAGAGCTGTAGTGCGACAGGGAGGCCCAGTCGTGGGGGAAATAGCAAGAGTGGGATACGGAAAGAGAGGGAGCAATGGTAGCACCCTTGATCGAACAGATGAGAGACAAGGGCGGCGAGCTGAGACTGATCCGATAAAAACAGCAGCATGCAGGCTGGGAGGAGCGTGAATGACACCCAACAAGAAACAAGAGAGGAAAGCAGGAGAGTGAGGGAGGAAGAGAGACAGACTAGAGGAAACTGTGTCCAGTATCTCATCTAGAATTTCCCCTCTGAGGGTGTCTTGTTTGAAAGCGCTTTTTAAGACATCCACCGTAGCGCTTTTGAACCAGCGGCTGAACAGGAAGCAGCGATGCAGTGCCGGTCCTTTCGGCTAGATGGATTATAACACCTTCACCCTCAGCTCAGATTAAGTGCAGATAGTGGCTCTCGAGGGCCAATCCAGGTATAATCCAAGTTCCTCAATGGACTGTAATCTGACATTCATACTATCAGATAAGAGCAGCGGCTTCTCTTGCTGAAATGAGAGGGGATTAGGGTGGCGGAAGGGATAGGAAAGCCTCAGCCTCCTCTCTGTGGAGAAAGAACAGAGAGAGAGTTTTAAAATACAATGATTTGGAGAGTAGGAGACAGTTTTGCCTTCTCACTCTCTGCCTCTCTCCTTCTCCTTCTCTCTTTTGAAGCTGAATCTAATTAGATTAAACCTTAGGTCCACCAAGGGCTCTAATGCAATTGAATTTCCAGCAGTGTTGTAGAAGAGACTTAAATTGGGTTCCCCTTGACTGGCTACCGTGCTACTGGCTGTCACTTCAGGAGCCCTGTCCTCTCTCTGGGCGTTAAGCCCCAAATCTGCACTGTACTGCAGTCGGTGTGATTCTCAGACTCTACGCTAGTGAGCAGGAAACCTCGGCATGACACTGTTCTATCATGACACAATTCCTGCAGATAGTCTCACCCCTCTCAAGAGTATGTCACATCTAGAGTATCACAGCACAGTTTTCATACTTTTGAGAAAACAAGTTTGAATGGTATGAAGAACATTTCATTTTTTGTGTCTATATAATTTACCATGGTAATTTCCACCAAAATGCCTACAATTTCATTCAGGATTCAAAGTACTGTATTGTATTAGCATGACTGTTTTACATATGTGACCCTGGACCACAAAACCAGTCATAAGGGTAAATTTGGGTGAGATTCATACATCATCTGAAAGCTGAATAAATAAGCTTTCCATTGATGTATGGTTTGTTAGGACAATATTTGGCCGAGATAGAACTATTTGAAAATCTGAAATCTGGTGCAAAAAAAAAAAAAAAAAAAAAATTGAGAAAATCGCCTTTTAATGTTGTCCAAATGAAGTCCTTAGCAATGCAAATCCACAATATTTTTTTGATATATTTACAGTAGGAAATTTACAATTTTTATATATATATATATATATATATATATGTTTATATAATGCTCATTTTCATATTTTATTTAAAGGTGCAGTATGTAACTTTTTTGTTGAAAATGAACGATACATCATCAATCCTTCTTCCAAAACGTGTTTTTGTCTTACCCTGATTCACTATGGTAAGCCCGTTATAAGGATTTATATTTTAGACCGAGCGGTATGCTTGGAAATTGCATACTTGCGTGTCTCGTCGTATATGTAAATAGAGAAAAGTTGCTCCGGCTACTTTGACGCAGGTTAGTTGTCACAACGAGCGAGAAAGGTTGACATGGAGCAGCTAAATGTCGAACCTCCGGGGAATCACCTGTTTAAAAAAAACACAGAACAGAGGAGCTTCTGCTTGCAAAAAGAGAATGCGATAGAGTTCGTAATAAAACAAGAATCAACAGTAGCCTGGCTTTTCAGAGATGGCGAGAACTGTTGTAAAAGAGACGCGGAGATGGAGTTTTTATTACTCGACAGGTGAGTAAGGTATTTTATTGAACAGATAAATTGTCATATGTAGCTCTCTAACAGAGTTCATTGTAAAGTATTATCTAATGTGAAGAGTCATTGCATTATGGTTGTTTTAGCGCTGTGCTGGAATTTATTTTCAAGAAAGTACCATGTCTATTAATAGGTATAGCTACAGTAACGTCTTCAGCTAGTCAGCTTGAGATCCTTTCCATTCAAACTGGTTATATCTCTTAAGTCTAGTAATGAATGTTTTATGAGCAATGGGATAACCATATTCATCCGCACAGTCACGCAAAAACGAAGCACAACCAAAACAATGTTCTTCCACAAAATGTAGGCAGTTGCGTTTTTTATATTTTATTTTTTTATTATATATATGAAAATGTAAACAAATAAAACTATGAAAAAAATCACATGAACAGTTTTATATTAATTAATTATATGATGAAAAATATATTAGCATTAATAGGATAATTATTATTATTATTCATTATTATCATTTTACAGTAGTATCACTGTGGTTTTTTTGGCAGAAATTATGGTTACCATGACATTTTTCTTCCATAGCATGTGATGTGTGTGTTGGTGTGTTCATTTCCCAGTGTGAACGTGTTACATCTGGAGCTTGTTTGTTTGCCTTCTTCCTGCACAACAGAGCCGAGCAGTGAACCTGACCCGGGACAGCTATCCCAGCTTCTCATCCACAGGGAAAATGTGTGTGTGATAAACCGAGAGACTGAGATAGTGTAACCTGTTTCCAAACTCAGTGTGAGCCACAGAAAAAATAAGACACGAGACGTAGTCTTAGAAGAAGAGAAGGCAAGGAATGAGGGAGAGAGAGATGAAAGAAAGATAAAAAAATAATAAAAGGCAGGGGATGAGCAATCAGCAGCGCCGTGAGCTGAAACGCAGACTGCAGCTGCCTTCCTGAGCAGCTGAAATAAAAGGGAAAAAATCCTTAAGACAACAGAGCGCAGCTACACGGGCTTCCTTCCTGACGTGACCAGCTCGTGAGCCGTGTGGGCCTGTCTCCATAAATCCCCGCTGATTTACGGGGAACCGGGTGGCTGGCAGCTCCTTGCTTAACCCCCACTACCCCGGCCTAGTCTTAAAGCCAGGCCTCCGGCCACCCGTCCGTCCCCGCAGAACTCCGACACACTCGTTCTGAACTTTATATGATTTCAGCCCGGGCTGATGTAGTGCACAGATTATAGCACACATCAACACATGTTAAAAGATTCTCCCGTGTCCTCCCTGAATGCACCAGAGTGTCAGTCACAAGGATATATTGTTACAGTGGCAAACCTGGAGGGGACTCGTTCTCTAATTTACACAGCTGCTGAGGAGTAGCGCCGAGATGCATTGTGTTAGCAAGCATAGTTATTTTTGCATTGCGTCTCCCTGTCGCTCTCTGGCTTTGTAGTTGCCAGTCAGCCACTGGGTTGAGCCTTTAATTATTTGCCGGTGCTCTTTCTCTGTCTCTTTTTCGTTCTCCTGCTCTCTCTTTCTCCTCACTCCCTACCCTGTCTGCGTGATTGATTCTTGTTTTCATGTTTTTCGATTGGGCCACACAGATCTGTCAGACTGTATAGTTATTCCGCCGTCTTTTCCCTTTCAAAAGCTCTGAAGAGCAGTGTGCAATGACAGCTGTTAAAACACACAGTTGTTGTTTTTTTTACCTCTTTTTTTTTTGTCAGTGAGCAGATGTCAGTGGCGTGTTTGTGTGTTTTTCTTTAGGATGTATTGAAAACTTTGTGAAACAGTTGCAGCAGAAGTGGAAAATACACCGAGATACATCATAATAATGGAAATTTGTTATTATTGAGCAATAAAAAATGGCTGGTTTTCTCACAGTTGGAGAGAAACGTTTTTTAGGCTCTGTTTTGAGGAAAATTTTCTCTGTTGCTCATCTCCGGCAGGTGAAGAGTTAAGGAGATCAACATTGTCATCCCAGCAAAAATCCCCCCTCCTTCTGTCTCTCCCTCCCTCCCTCATCTGTCCTCCTGCTCTGGTTCCTGCTCCCTCCCTCTCTCTGTCACGGTCTAGTGGCGAGGTTAAGTTAAGTAAGAGTGTTCTAATAATTAGGCTGCAGAGCGACCGCTCGTCTGTGCTTACCCAGATGTTAAAAGGCTTGTCCTCTCATGTTGCCTCCCTGTTGGTACCCCCTCCACCCTTCATTCATCCCTCTCTTCCAGCTTCTCCCTCTCTCTTTCTCTTTCCTCATTCTCTCTTGCTCTTCTATCTATCTATTTATCTATCTATCATCTATCTATCTATCTATTAGGGGTGTAACGGTACACATATTCATCCCGTACCGTATGGTACAGACATCACGGTTTGCTTCATGCAGTTAGACGAAAAATACAGTCAGTCACACTCACAGGCGATCCACACTCCAATCCAGAAGGGGGCGCGTGCGGTAATACTACGCTGTTTGCTAACTGCCACAACAGGCAAAAGAGTACACGCAAATGACTTGAGCGCTTGAAAGTCCTCCGCGCGAAACGGAGCGAAATGCGGAAAATTAAGTATAGGAGGGTTGGGCTTCAGCTTTGAATGTTTAAATAAGTGGAGCAAATAGTAACACTCCTAATGCACAAGTTTTATTTTTCATTATTCTGTTTATTTTGTACTTTTATAACACAAGATGCTTTTCGGTTCTGTAGCTGATTGTGAACAAATACCTTTTGTTTTTATCAGCCCTGCAAAATTCTCCCTTTTAACTAGTTACTTATTAGCATGCATATTACTAGGATGTTGGCTGTTACATATTACATATTATAAGAATGTGCAGAATAAGCACATATTAAAGGGTTAGTTCACCCAAAAATGTTTTTATTGGCGCGCAAAAAGTATTCTCGTCGCTTCATAACATTGAGGTTGAACCACTGTAGTCACATGAATTGTTTTAAATATGTCTTTAGTAGCTTTCTGGGCATTAAAAGTGTTAATTATCTTGCTGTCAATGCAGGCCTCACTGAGCCATCGGATTTTATCAAAAATATCTTAATTTGTGTTCCGAAGATGAACGAAGGTCTTACGGGTGTGGTATGACATGAGGGTGAGTAATTAATGACAGAATTTTCATTTTTGACTGTTTAATGCCTTATTCCTATGACCATATTCTACATCCTATAATCCTATCCAATACCTAAATTTAACAACTACCTCACTATCAACTACATCTATCTATCTATCTATCTGTCTATCTGTCTGTCTGTCTGGCATTTTATATCAAACACTTTCTTGCAGCCAACATTAGGGTATTAAGGTTTCATCTCTATTTGAAATTCTGCCTCTCAGAAGCATTTGAGAGTGATGAGAATTACTTTATTGCAGATCTGAAGAGCAAAGTGTGTGATCTGTCTTTCTCTGTCTGGTTGCTCTTGGCAAAAGACAGCAGGTGTCAGTGCAGCAGGCCATGGCTGCACCACTCTTTGCGGTGTAAGGGAGCGCCGGGCCGGGCCATTGTTGCAGCATGATGCAGATCAAGGATTAGGGCTTCCTGCCTGAGCTTTGTTGGCAGACCCACTTGAATTGGACACAGGCTGGTGTGTGCGGACCGCTGGAGCCACTGTTAGGGAAATGAACAGGGGAAATGAGATGAGAGCATGCATCCTCTCCAGACAAACAGCTGGGATCAGATTGAACGAGTGAAGGTCTTACACACCACAGCACAATGCTCATGAATATACAGTAGCTCTTTATTGCCTAACAAACACACTTGACTTATTTGTGGTCTTATACTATACAACAATTATGACCTAAATGATTTCCATTCATAGATGCAAGCTCTTGACAGTTGTTTACATGCAGCTGTATGGCGGTTCTGGCAAGCATCACGTGTGCACCCAGTCTCCCAGGCTCTAGGTCAGGCTTGTTCCCATGGCCTGGATGTGGGCCTTGTGGTGATGTCACACTTTGCTATAAAAGCAAGCTGAAAGCGGTCCGCTGAGTCCTGTAGAACCGCACAGCTGGCATTAGTATCCGTTCTGCACATGCACTCGGGGTCAGGGAGCCGGTCATGGTACCACAGCGGGCAGTCCGTCATCCCTGAGTTTAGTTCCGGGCCACCGGCAACCAGGAACAGCCCTTAGATCAGGCTCAAACTCCCCTCCTCCCCATCCTGGACTAATGCAGATGTGCTGAAAAGCCTCATCCCCCTGAGTCCCTTAAAGAGGTAGGGGATGAAACTTCACTCTCGCTAACAGGTTCACCACCCAGAGCACAGCAGACCCACCCCAGCCAGCCAGCCAGCCCACCCGTTCGCATCCACCACCTCTTTATCCTTCTCTCTCTCTTTCTTCGTTCACCCCTCCTCACTGTTTCCCCCAGTAATCTAATCTTCTCTTCGTGTGCGGGTGCAGTCTTCTGTGACAGACTTGTTTCCAAAAAGCCGGCTTGGCTAAAGGACACACATATTATATATATTTATTGCTTCCCTTAAATGTGAATTATTGAACACAAGTGATTACTGAGCGGGATGCGTTGGGGGCTTTCTGGGAGTTTCAGACGACTGTCATGGATTAAAACAACAGCATCCAGAGTGACATCTTGCATGAGAGATGTCTTTAATGTAAGCTCGGCTTTCTTCCAAACATTAGCATTAGCTAGAGGCGTGCCGTAAGCCCTTACACCTGTAGCAGTTTGTAGCTTGTTTTCGGCTGCTACCAAAGCTTCCAGTTCTGCTTTATTGCTTCTGAGTGGGCCGCGTGTGTGTGATCATTGCTCATTACCGGTCGCTGAGACCTGAGGCGGAAAGGCGGCTCAGGAGAATCTGCATGGAGATACGCACACTCCTCCAGAATGCCAATAGCCCGCACACATTAGAAAGTGTTGCCATTTTGTACCTTCTTCCCGTCACTCTCTGTCCAGGCGCTCGTAGGGGCCTGATTAATTATTTAGCAGCATGTATCATCTATTTACCTTAGTAATCCATCTGTCAGCACGCTTATTGATCCAATCCTGCATTCTAATTGTGCATCCTCTCGCAGCAGCTAGCTCATATTTAAATTCAATGCCTGTCACTGCGCCTGACTGTCTGTGCGCCGTGTGACTCCGTCGACTATCGCGTCTGTCGCTGCGGTTGCATTTCAGAGTTAAGCTACAGCTGTTCTGGAGGAAGTGAGAGTGTATCTTTCGCCCCCTCTCAGGTGTTACTGCATTGTTGTTTTTAAAGTGACACATTGAAAGGGGGTTTTATTCAGAAAGATGTGGTCGGAAATGAAAGAGATTTGGGAGGAATGAGGGTAAGAAGAAATCATGAAACATATATATATATATATATATATATATATATATCCATTTCGTCAACCCTCAGTTTCGTTCCAATTTCCTCTTACTTTCTTTGGTGTCCAACCTAAAACAGCTGCTATCTATCTATCTATCTATCTATCTATTAGACACAATAAAATTGGGCATTTAGTATTTGCTAGAAACTATCATCTATATAAAATTTAATACATTTACTCCTTTCAACTCATCAAGTCACCATTTGTATTTGTTCTACCAACCACCAGATTACATGAACAGGATTGTTGGATATCATAGACAGTGATTTTGCCTTCCTACCTTCGTATACTGCTTGCAAAGGTAGCATTTTTCATCTTTCGGTCAGCCTTTCTCTTATCTGTTCTCTTACTATTTTCACTTTCATCCCTCTCTCATTCTCTGTGGGTGGTTGTGTGGTGGCAGTAGGGTCGTGTTTGTTGTGGTGACAGGGAGGCGGCCCACTGATAAGAGCACCATGGCAGCTGGTTGCTGTGGCTGTGTGCGGTTAGTGAAAAGGCCAGAGTGCGGGGCGGTCAGGAAGCTGAAACTCTCTTGCAGTTGTCAGGCTGGTCTGTCTGGCCAGGCCCCTCAAACTGGGCTTTTACATGCCAATAAAGAGGGCTGTTTTGGGGGTGGGCTGGTAGCCAGGCAGCCTGGGAGAAAACAGTTAAAATAGGCACTTAAGAACGCCCTCCCCCCTCTCCTATCACGATGGGTTACGCCGCCGTTCTCAGTTGTGTTCTAACAAGGCTTTTGACATAATTGAATACAGTAGCCCTGAGAAGATAAGTGTTTTGTGTGCCAGCCACTGTGCGTCTGAGAATTCCATACTGGAACTGTATGTGTTTTATTAATTTGTCTGTGTACAAATTGTGTGTGTGTGTGTGTCCGCATGCTCACTGCCAGCTGGACGTGTGTGAGCTTATATCCTTCCTTTGATGGCCCACTCCTCTTCAGGGCTAATAAGAACAGATGCGCGAGCGCCCAGCATGAGTGATCGTGCAAATGCAGCAATCAGTAAACACTCGCTGAGTTAATGACACCAATCAATGGCCTTTTAAAACAGCTATTTGATAATTGCAATCATCAATGCCTCCTGTAGTATACATTACAAATGGGCCTCTCTTCTTTTCTCCACTCCCTCCTTCTTTCTCTGTCTCTGTTTTCTTCCTTTTTACTCTTCCTTTCATTTTGTGAACATGGATCCATTGTCATATTATCCTGTCAGTTGAACAGTATGCATCTCAGGCTATCATTGACCCAGAATTGTTAGCATTTTAGCATCCTTGTCTTTCAGGATTTTTATTGAGCTTATTTTATTGAAAAGAATTGAAAACACTCAAAATATATGAACGTTTTAAGCATTTTAAATACAGTAAATAATTAAATTAAGAATAAAAAACTTTAAAAAATCTAAAAAATAAGTAAATAAATATTCAAGGTTCATACTTGATGACTTTTGTTCATCTTTTCTTTTTTAAATCTTTTTCTTTATAAACAATTTCAACTTGATAATGCTTTAATCATGCTCCATGAAATAGATTATAATTTAAAAAAATATATATTCTTTTATATCTTTTAAAATAGTTGAAAACATTAATGCAGTGAAATCTTCATCTAAATATCAGCTTAATTCTTGTTAAAAATGGAATAAAGATGTTAAAGAAAGGGAAATAAAAGGTTAATTTTTAATTTCTGCTACTTTAATTTCATATGTACATCATTTGGGGTCTCAAACAAAGTCAATCTCAACAGAACATGAGGGTTAAGCTTAAAAAAATAAAATTTTGCAATTAAGAAGCCCGAGGCAATCATCAATTTCATCGTATTTGGTGGCAGGTATATTGATTCATTCGCTTTTCATTACTGTTCTTTGTTCCTTTTTGTGTCCACTCAGTGTGAGCGATACAGTATCGGACAGAGAAGGTACGGCGGTTACAAGTGATCTCATGCGCGAGTGCTCTTCCTGTCTGTGTTTTCTGCAAGCAGAGAGCGAGTTTATTTTTGTGATACATCAAAGAATATGGACGCTCTTTGACCGCATCTCCTCCCGGGGGGTCAAAATCTTCTTAAGCAGAGACCCCCCTCACTTCACCCCTATCAAAGGCCCCCCCCTCTCAGTTGGCCATTTTCAGCCCAGCGGCTGTGCGCCTGCAGGCCCAAGACCACGACAATTTCATCACTGCAGAGCCAAAAATTGTCACCATTGAAAATGGCACCTAAAAGTGGCTAATCTGAACTCCCTCTTTATCGAGCCCCCCCTTTCTGTGTGTGTGTGTGTGTGTATATATGTGCTTTTGTGAGTTAAGCTGTGATTCACACCTGCTGCTGTGTAATCCTGTAGTCATGTTGGCCCCTGGCTCCCGTGCTCGCGCGGCTCTGCGGGTGCCATTTGGATACGGGCTGTCTAATACCACATCCCCACGGCAGAATGCACGGCATCCGCCTCTGGGGAAACGGGGGTGGAGGGAGGCACAGTCGAGTCTGCGAATGGGGTCCGGAGGAGGAGGGGGGTGGGCTTAGAGAGCAAAAGAGAGCAAATCTGTCACTTTTCCCAAAGCAGTCACCCCTGTGACCTCCATTCAAAGATATATTGATTTTTCAGTGCTCTGTCTAACAAGCGGCAGGCTGAGTGGGGTTTAGTGATAGTGGTCGTATGGCTCAGACACAGCGTGATGCTCTCTTCTAGAAGTTAAACACGTCTCCTCTCTGTCCTCCTTGCGGGGGCATCAAACAAGTGCAAATAATCAAAAGGCACTGGCTCCCCTCTGCTTCCCCTTTGCAGATCTCTCCATTGGAGACCATTTTTCTGCACATGTATGACAGCATGTTTGCTCCTCATGTGAGGGTTTTTGCTTTAACTTTCCTCTTTTTTTGGTTCTGCATATGTGTCCAGTTTGCTTTGTGGGGTTTAGTAGGGCTCATTCAGGCCCTCCACTTTAATTCTTTCTTTACTGGTCTTCTCAGATACACACAGTCTGGTGAGATGCAAAGATCTGTGGAGCAGAGAGGAGGGAAACAAAGCGACCATGTACAAATAAACAGTATCGGGGGAGAAGGGCCTACGCCTCTCAGAGCGAGCCTATCCTTCAGTATATCAGCCTAAGGCTTTGGAGAGAGAAAGAGAGATGAGAGGAAAAAGAGACGAAGGCTGCGTTCACACAACAGCAGAATACCAATGTCACTCTAGTTTTAGAGTGCTAAATATGTTTACACTGACAGAGTTCATTTCTAAACAGACGTGGAAATATCTTTCACTGAATCTGACATATTTAAGCATTTCATTTTAATATTTTCAATTATTTTAGATTTAATAAATGATATAAAACAAATAAAGCTTCAATAATTTATCTTCACTTTTCTTTTGACTACATCAGAGAAACACGTTAAACGAATTTAAAGTGAAAGTAAGGGGCTTGATTTTTAATTATTGCTATTTTATATGTACATTATTGAGGTCTCAAATAAAAAAATAATGTCAATCCCAACAGAACATGAGGGTTAAGGGAAAAAAATACCATCTTTTTAAAGGGGGTTGGGTTCCATTATCAGATTCATTGCAGTTTTAAATTTTTTAAATCCCCCTTTTTAACTGAAAAATACTGACCTTATTACTGACCATGAAGTCACTTCTAAAAGTTACTGTATGAACATAGCCAAAAAAGATGGCAGGTGGACAGAAAGAATTAGAGAGAGCGAATAGTTTACTCGCAACACCAGAAAAAGGAGGCTTGTTTTTGAGACGAGACTGTTTGTTCAGTCAGGCTTCAGCAAACCTGCCACCAAGAGCTGGGGTGAACACAGAGGAATGTTTCACTTCGTTTTCTCAGATGTGTTTGTATTTCACGGAATGATGCACAAAGAAATACAAGATTTGTTTTTTGCCTTTCCAGAAAGCCAGTTTTATTTTTCCCCTTGTTTTTCTCCCTTGGTGGATTTTCAGGCAATCTGTTCCAAACTGTTACGACTCCAGCTGAATTCTCATAATGACAGTGTGAGGCTGTTTGCATCAGCAGCGGATGTAGACGGTGGCATATACCGTGTGAATAGCAAAAGGGCCTGTAAAGTGGAGGTTTTAAAACTGCCTGTCTTTGCGGCAATGTCACAGTAACAACTGGAGGGATGTTATGAGCCCGCTCCAGTGGCAGGTGTCTGAGGAGAAATGGCCTCACGCAGAAACCTGGTGTTATATCCGTGGTAACAGGGCAATTGGCGGGGTCGGGGCAGACGTCTGCATTCCTTAGGCAGATTGCATGGTGGGAAATGTTTTGGTTGGGGTTCGAGGTTTGCTGTGCACTGTAATGGCAGGGCGTGGAGCACAGGGAGAGGTTTACCTGTGGCTGTAAGAACAGCACTGACATGACCCTCACCCCTAGCCACATGCTGTTGAAAGGTGTTGAAAAAAACACAAGAGTGAAAAAGGACTGAAGTAAAGGGTAATAAAACTGTTTGCCCTACTGTAATTTTTGAGGATTCAGCTTTATTTCATGAAGAGTAAACGGAAGGACGGGTTGGTGTCGTGGCTTAGCAGTTTATGGTGCTCATGTAAATTATGTGAGTTTGATCTGGTTTTCATCAATTGCAAATCTTCCCTATCATTTCCTGTCCTCCATACGGCAAAAATAAAGTAAATAGCAACATTCACAACTTAATATAAATGTGGTAGTGATTTTTAAATTTGTAAGTATTTTAATATTAATATTTAATTAACTAATAATACTAAAAATATATATGGGTCAATGACGTGATGAGTCATTTTTTTGTCCAAAGGCCTTGATGATAATATGACATCCAAAGATATAAAATCACTTTTATTGAATCCAAATATTTAATTATATTTTGCTACATATAAAGGTATTTTAAAGATTTTGAAGTGTCAGAATGTCATTTGGTTTAACTAATGAAATGGCCAATACAGCCATTTCATTAGTGATTAAAATATCTTAAAATGTAATAAATGTACATATTTTTTATTCTGGCATGATTTTATAACACCTTATATCTACATAGTGCAAAATGATATTAAAATGATGTGTAGAAGTCGTTGCTTTGTTATGAGAAAGAATGTCCGGAAAAAAAGAATTTCATTGATGTCATTCGGAGTAACCAATATAAAGGGACCATTTTGGATCACGTCATGTGTTCAATATCATGTGACAAGATGTGAAATCATTCAGACACCTGCAAAGGATCACATGGTAGTAAAGCAAAGTTACTAACTCTCTCTTAACTATTTGAAAAATTCATGTTTTCACTTGCTCATACGCATGTCCCGAAACATCAGGTCATTCGGTACAACCGCTATAAAACATGAAAAATTAAGTAATATTTTAAAAACTTGTACTAAATATAAAATGTTTGATTGTCCTTTTGCTAGCTAGCTAGATATCAGTCGGTTAGCATTGTTTGAAAATATCGTCATTCGGTATAACCAAAAGTGTCATTCGGTAAAACCAAAATTTTGGTTAAACCGAATGACTTTTTGGTGACAAATTTTGTCTATCTTGTAAAAAATTACAAAAGCAGTGTTAATTGATTATAAAAACTATATAATCTCATTGTTAACACTTAATAAAACTTCAAAATTAATTATATCTCCATTAGGTTTTTACACTTTTAAAAACCTTATTCGTCAATGACCCAAATACACACTTTTTATTTGTTTTTTAGTCTATGCTAAATTTAGATTACATTTTCAACAATTGCAATTTCAGCAGCACATTTATGTCACAATAACATGAACATTATATATAAATTAATGTAAGCTTGTAATGTAAATTATTAGCTTTGAGTGTGAGTCTGTGTGTGTGTGTTTGTGTCCACCCTCGGGGGTCTTTTCTAGCTCTTATACCTGTTGTAGCACGCTCTGCTGCTGTGTTAATAATATTCTGTCGATACAGCGACGTGATGAGCCGGCTGTCTGGTTTGGGCTGTTCTACATCCATCATCCCTGCTTCCAGCCTCCACCCGTCAATATCGGGGCCCAATGCTAATGGTGGCATTTAACCAGCGGATCTGACAAATTAACCACCGTCCGTCTACAAGGGTTAAATATTCATCATCCCAGCTTTAACCAGTCCTAGCCCCCCTCGTAGTGCACCTACAGAGCGGTCACATGGACACAGAGCTCTCAGCACTACATCACTCACATGTGCCCTGAACAAGGCCCAGAGCGCCAGGAGGGAACTGAGGTTAAACATACTGTCTTCTTATGGCCAGGAACTGTGAAAAATGGTGACAGTCCTCTTATTTTTTATTTTTTTAAGCCCGCTACATTCTTACTGCGGGCAGATCTCAGGACAGACAAGACGTGTGCATATCCTCACACCGCACATCCCTTGTGATCTCTGCAGTTCGCACCCCTTATGGTCGGGTTTTGTTACAATCAAAGCGTCCCATCACCCTACCTCTCCGGCCAGGCTTGCACAAGTGCTTGTGGTGTGTATGTGCGTCTGTCTGTCTATGTGAGTGTATATATGTGTGTGCAAAGCATGAAAGAGACCCTGGTTTCTACTGTCCACCCCTCCCCTCCACTGATCCTTATGTCTCCCCCCCCCCCTCCTCTGTCTCTCTTATTCAGCCTGTCCATCAGTGGCCTCATAAATAATTCATTGCACTCTCCCTGATGTCTTGTCACCTTCCCTTCTCATTCGCCACCTTGGCTCCCTCCTCTCACTTCCCCTGTGCTGTCCTCAGTGTAGCGGAACACCCCGGGAGCCAGTGAGGCCCAGACCACACACACCCTCTCTCTCTGTCTCTCTCCTTTCTCATCTCTGGCTCCTCCCTTTTCCCCTGTCCCAGTCAATGGTCATTCAATCAGAAATGGCTTCCTTTAGTGTGCTCCATTTGTGGGTTGCATTTGTAGCCCGGTAATTAATAGCATGTCCTTTTAAACTGTCCTCTTCCTTTAAGATTCATGCACTCCGTACTAAGGCCTTGACTCAACACTGAGGAATAGCAATAGAGCCCTGTGTTTTTGTATACAGTATATGTATCATTATGGGTTTTATAACTTACACATCATAATTTCAAAAGTTTAAGGTCAGTAAGATTTTTTTTTAAGTTTTTTTTTTATTCAAAGCAAGGCTGCATCTGGGTCAATGATGTGACGGGTCATTTTTTTGTCCAAAGGCCTTAATAATAACAAAAAACAAAGATATGACATCCAAAGTATGTAAGGTAGTACAACTAGATCTCTTTTATTGAATCCAAAAGGTTTTAATTATACATTGCTACATATAAAGGTATTTTAAAGATTTTGAAGTGTCAAAAGGTTATTCGGTTTAACCGTCCAAAGGCCAATACAGCCATTTCATTAGTGATTAAAATATCTTAAAATGTAATAAATGTATAATTTTTTAATCTGGCATGATTTTATAACATCAGATATCAACATAGTGCAAAATGGTATTAAAATTATGTGTAGAAGTCATTGCTGTGTTGAGAAAGAATGTCTGAAAAAATGAATTTCATTGATGTCATTTGGAGTAACCAATATAAAGGGACCATTTTGGATCAAGTCATGCGGTCAATATCATGTGACAGGATGTGACATCATTCAGACATCTGCAAAGGATCACATGGTCGTGAAGCAAAGTAAATAACTCTCTCTAAACTATTTGAAAAATTCATGTTTTCATTTGCTCATATGCATGTCCCGAAAAATCAAGTAATTCAGTACAACCGCTATAAAACATGGAAAATGTTAATATTTTAAAAAAAACTTTATAAAACATGTTTGATTGTCCTTTTGCTAGCTAGCTAGATATCAGCCTGTTAGCATTGTTTGAAAATATTGTCGTTCGGTATAACCAAAAGTGTAATTCGGTAAAACCGAAATTTAGGTTAAACCAAATGACTTTTTTGGTGACAAATTTTGTATAATCTTGTAAAAAATGACAATAGCAGTGTTAATTGATTATAAAAACCACATAATCCAATAATTAATTAATATTATTAATATTGTGAAATATTTTATAAAATAATTTAACCTGTTAGCGTTCCACTGTACCACCCGTGGTACACATACCTTTCAAAAGAGACCAAAACCATGCATATTCTCCAAATGGTTCAAGAATAGCATGCAATTTACTTTGGGCGTGCCTTTTTTAAGGCGTTTTAGGCCAATTTTACAGGAATGCTAAGGGGTTAAAATAACTTTTTTCTATTGTCATATATTTGCAGCATCCTTTACTCCCAATTTACTACTATAGCCTAAAAACTGGTTTTGCACATCCCTTGTTTTAGCTCATTCTGCCTAGATTTTTAAAATTCTGTCAGGAAATAAAGTTTATATCACTTTATATCCTCCTCAGTGGTAGGTCAGGGAATTGATAGGTTAATCTACCACCAGTTGCACAGCGTGTAACCACAAACATCTTAAACAGCGACGTCATTTATAGAGCCTAGCTCTGATGTAGCATAACCACAATAGCAAACCCTTCTGTTTAAATGGGCTTGAAAACACAGCGCCTTATGATTCGTCTTGTGGTTTTCTCATTGCTATTCCTCCCTGAATCCCTCGGCAATTAATAACTGAATTGTATGTGCACAAAAAAAAAGGAAAAAGACAAGCACCCGAGAAAAGTGAAATAATACTGCTATTATAATGTATTAATCACATAGCTTTGAGGGCACTACAAATAACATCGCAAAGGAAGAAAAAACAAAACTATGACAAATTGGTTTTCCTTCATGGAGCTTGTTTAACGTTCAGAGAATTGCTGATATCGAAGCCCGATTACGATCATCAGAGAGCTGTGTGCTCTTTCATGCGTGCTGCTAGTGAGCGCGTGTGTTTGATTTCGTATGTGTGTGTGTGAAATATTCACAGAACAGAAGGACTCAGCCACGTTTGTAGGCATGAGTAGCAGCCCTTTTGAGACTCGTGCGGTCCTGCAGACCATCTCTCTCGAGCTCGCCCTGACAGGGCCTGTCTGCAGCACTCAGGGCCTGATCAGGCAGGGGCGATTAATACGTTTTAAAAAATGTCCCATCCACTCTCGCAGCCAGCCACACAACTGCTACTCTTTATTCTGCCAGCCGTCTACACGCGCTCTGCAGCATCAGCAGCGGCAGAGCGGCCCATGAGAAGCAGATCAATCAGGCAGCCCGCTGATGAATTAAAGCCTTTAGCAGCCAGGAGGGGGGAAGCTGAAACTTGGCTGAACCGCACACACTTGTATACCTTTGTGAGCCAATCATACGCAGCTATCACAACATATAGTGAGCTGTGGTGGCTTAGAAGCCGCACAGAAATGAGTACAACGAATAAAGATGAGTAATTCGATATGGAACGTATCATGTCGACATCCTACCTAGTCCTTTTTTTAAAAAAACACACCTTTGTGAGTCAGAAAGGCATGTTTAGCCAACCCTATCACAGCATATAGTGAGCTTTGGTGGCATAGAAAATGAATAGAAAAGAGTAGAACGTATAAAGATGAGTCATTCGTCTCATGTCGACATCCTACCTCATCCTATTTTAGTCCTGTCAATTGGTCTAGCTTTCGATTCACTTTGTTACAGCCACTAGCCTTCCTCTGCCAAATTATCTCTCTCTCTCTCCCAGTCCCATGATAAATTAATTTTAACAATGACAGCTTGGTTACAGAGCCACCCGCCTTGTTTCGGGGTAATTCTGGCGACAGCTTTAAGACTTGTTGTATTTAAGGTGGCCTGTAATTACATGGCTTTAGCATATGTAGCGCGAGAGATATGATTCATCTGCCAAGTGGGAGCTGGCGAGAGTGGGAGGGAGGGAGCGAGAAAGGGAGATACGGTTCAGCAAATAAAAAAAGAGCGGCGTGTTGCTAAGAAATGTCCCCCTTATTATGTCTCATTAAAGCCAAGACCGCAATAAGGCAATACGGCCCATGAATAAGATCTATGATCGGTGTGCTAAAAGCCACAGAAAGGGGAAGGCTGATATCTCGTAGGTCCGTAAGGGGGCTTTTGTGTGTGTGTGTGCTGCCCATAGTAGAAAACAAGAGGAAAAATGTGTTCCCTTTTTTCAGCTATAACCCTGTGGTGTGTCTGAGCGATAGCAGATAGCAGCGAAGCCCCTCTGCGCTAATTAGAGGAGCTTTTAACGAGGACAAAAAGATCTGTAGTGTGGGGGAAACTGACAGGCCGCGTTAATCCCAACCCTATTGTCAGAGCTACAGGAAAGCCGTGTTGGACAATCACCCAGGGAGAGCGTGATAAATCCGACGCAGGGCCCTGGCTACCTCCCCACACTCAGGCTAATGGGTTATGAGCTACTGCGCTTCCGTTAGTATTTCACACGCACAAATCAACAGCGGTTGCAAGTTAACGCAAACATGCTGCGTGAATGCACATAATCACGTGCGCGCTCTTCTTCGCTCCGACACCGACGTGATCATTAGTGGTAATTATCCTGAGTGCTAAATTACTACCTGCAGTTAGTGCTTGATTATTGTGAAGGAGAGCGCTAATCTATAAGCGCGGAGTTAGCAGCAGTATGGAGTGCCACTGCTAGCCCTTCAAACGCCTATATCGGTAAATTAGAGTAATAAGATGCTATTAGGTCTTAATGAGACCACAATGTGATTTACAGTGTGTTGAGCGCTAATCTGCGCCCCACATATGATGTCAGGAGATTGGGAGGGGAATACCACGCTGTTCCCAGGCTGCAGTGACATAATACATTCAAACACTGTGGAAAACGTTTTGTCAGGCAACCTAAAAATATGTTTCTTGTGGTAACATATATATCAACTAGTTTGATTCAAGTCAAATATATAATTAAATGTCACGGAATCAACCTAATTAGTTTCTCCAAAAACGTACTCACCCTCATGTCGTTCAAAAACTTTGTGACTTCTGGGGAACATAAAGGAAGATGTTTTGAAGAACTGTTTATTAACTCCATACAGTGAAAGACAGTGGGGTCCAAAACAACATTGGACTTAAAGGAATAGTTCACCCAAAAATGAAAATTTTGTCATCACTTACTCAACCTCAAGTTATTCCAAACCTAAAAATGATGTTGGTAATCAAACAATCGACGGTAGCCATTGACTTCCATAGTAGGAAAAAAATATTATGGAAGTCAGTTGCTACCGTCATCTGTCTACTGTTTAAGAGAAGAAAGAAACTCATACAGGTTTGGAACAACATGAAGTGAGTAAATGATGACAAAACTTTCATTTTTGGGTGAACTATCCCTTTAAGAAAGCATTCAAGTTCTCGCACAGAATAGCAATGTGAACACTTCAAACTCAAAGTCAGGTGTAGTCCTGCTTGAGTGAGTAAATGACTAGCTGTGGCCTATTGACTGTTTGCACAATGAAGTCCAGGTCAGTGTCCAGTAGATTAGAGTACAGGGAGCTCTGAAGTATCCGCACCTCCTCGGCTCTGATAAATAACTCGCCATCCATATGATTCACTAGGGTGGCCTCCTGCCGATTGGTAATTTGCTGAAATTAAAACTTAATCAAGCATACTGCGGGACTGCTTGTGAATAATTTAGAAAGGATGTGAGGGAGAGCCAGGCACCAGGGACACACGATTGGAGAAGTGAGATAGAGAGAGAGAGCAATAGGGACATAAGGAGGAAGAGAGTTGAAGTTGAGGAGAAAACCACTTTTATTTTGTGGGGTAATTTTTCCTCCCATTGGAAATTATACCACAATGATCTCATAACTGGAGATTTTGTAGCACGAACTCTTATTCAAGCATTTGTTATTTTTGGGAGGGGCGTCATCTCTTGCTTTAACTCTAAAATCAGCAGGATTCATCTTAGTCAAACAATTTTCAGCTGCAATTACTGTACCTGAATAACTTTTAATACCTTATTTCAGTTGTCTCTTCTTTGATTAATTCCTTAGCTCTGTAAGTGTTTCATTAATACAAAAGCCATTCATCATGTGTAATGAAACACATATTTGCGCAATTTTAACAAATGGAATTTTTAATCAGATGATGATGGGATATTTTAAGTAAACACTATTTGTCTTTTATTCCCAGCCATGATTTGCCAGCTTGACTTCCTTATATTGACCCAAAGATAACCAGTCAGAATAAAAAAAAAAAAAAAAATCTCATTTATTTTTCTTTATTATGGAAAAAAAAACATTAGATCAAAACTTATGGATAGTTACAATCCTTCATTAAAGGTGCACTCAGTAATTAGAAATGTGTGTGCGTGTGTGTGTGTATATATATATATATATATATATATATATATATATACTTTTTATCTATATAAACATTATATATATTTGATATAAACAATATTGCTGATTGCCCCTGTGATTGATTTTGGAGTAACACTAAAATGACTGTCACTATCTTCATCAATTTTAGTACATTTGTCTTGGACTGAAAGTGCTTTCTTCATTCCACACCTTTAAAGAAAATGAGTACAAATTGTACCTTGTCACTGGGGCAGTACCGACTTGTTGTCGGGCTGCTCTGCGAGAATGAACTGCAGGTCCAGACGTTAGTGTGAGAGCCGGGAGGCCTCTCTAATGGAAATGAAGCTGCTCTGAGGCGCTGCGCCTTTGTTGCATTCCGCAGACTCACATTTTATTAAGTACCCTTTAGAGAGAGAGAGAAACACAAGAGGCGAAAAGTCACCCTGCTGCATGTTAATTAGCCCGCTGGAAGTCTGACAGAAGAGAGGGGAGTTTGTTAAAGGAGAGAAGGGAGACTTTCTCCAACCCACTCAAAGAGGAGGAGAAAACTTTACTCGCAAACAAAACACAGCTTTTCCCGGGTGCGCTTTCAGAGAAGAGGGAGAGAATAGGGGAGATAAAGAGGGAGAGGGGAGAACTGGTTACCTCACTGCTCCATGTAAGACACTGTCACCCTGGTTCTCGCACCTCACACGGCATCTAAATTATGTCACGTCTCTGTAATGCGTGACAGATGACAAATTAGGAGACAATAATGGGATGGTGCTTAAGTTATAAGTAGGCCCACATAGAGCTCCACAGAAAGCTCAGCAGATTCACAATGTTCTTAGCTCTTCTGTGTTTATTAAATATTTTGGAGAATTTGATTATGCCTTCAGCTTCTAAAAAGGAATAGTACTGCCTCTGTAGTATCTATCTATCTATCTGTCTGTCTGTCCGTATGTCCGTCCGTCCTT
This sequence comes from Hypophthalmichthys molitrix, assembly GCA_037950675.1. Taxonomy (NCBI): domain Eukaryota; kingdom Metazoa; phylum Chordata; class Actinopteri; order Cypriniformes; family Xenocyprididae; genus Hypophthalmichthys; species Hypophthalmichthys molitrix. Next base: position 28,958,464 of record CM075493.1, read on the forward strand.
TATATATACATAAAATTAATCATTATATGAGTAAACATATATAAGTAAAATTCTATATAAGTATACTTATATATATATATATATATATATATATTATTTTATTTTATTTTTAAAAAAACAAACAAAAAAAAAACATCTATTTTGTAGAATTCCACAGATTTTCTCTAAAAATCAGCACAGAAAATAAAATCTGCACTGTAAACCCGAATAAGTTGGCAAAACTTAAAAAAAAAGTTTAGTTGCCTCAATTTTTAAGTTAAGAAATTCAAAGTTTAAGTAAGCAGAACTGGCAGATTTTTATTTTTTATTTAATTGTTCTTAACTTGAAATGTTTGAGTACACTTATTAATACATTTAACTTAAAATTATCACATAATCTATATAATAATAAATAAACGTTTTTATTAGTGGAAACTCAGCTAGCTATTACAAGCTAATTCAGAAAATGCTAACTTCCTAATTTGTTAACATGTTAATAATAGCATGGTATAGTACCTGCTGAATGAATACAGCAATATAAAGTATTTAACATACCTGCTGTCAAACCAAGGCACATGCTTCACTTGTCACCATGACGGTAAATCTCCAAAAACACACATTAACAGAAACTCTTCTAAATTAGCATAACAAAACATTAATCACTACTAAATCTCGCACTTAACATTAATCTTGCACAAAAAAACATTATATAACACTTAATTTTAGCATGATGAAGAATAGAAATCCCAGCCTGATTTCAGTCAAACTTAAGTTTGTCTAAATTAAAAGAAATAAGTTCATAAAACTCAAAACAATGAAACAGTTCCGTTTACTTAAAATATATCAGTTTTGTGAACTTGAAAGAAAAAGAAAGTGCTAAATTGTCATTAGACTGAACAAATTTGTTGAATTTAAGATTGTCCTACTCAAAACAATTAATTATTTTGAGCGTTGGGGTTTACAGATCAACATTTTAACAAGTGAACATTGGAATCTTTGGAACAGTGTTATGACAGTGCTGTATGGCAGGGCAGGGTCATAGTAGTGCTTGCGTGAGAGTGTTGGAACGTGTGTGTGAGACTTACGGGTGAGGTAGTGGGTGGGGGGTTCGTAGTTTAAAAGGCTGAAAGAGAGCATGATGAGTGCTCAATGGCACCACCCAGCCTGCCGTGAAATCAGAGAGCCCTGCCAACAACCAGGCTGTAACTACCCCCTGTCAGTGTGTATGTGTGCTGGGAGGGGGGCAGTCATGCGGGTCAGACCCGATCCTTCGTTATCCCGTCTTGTCCGTTTTCTCTTTAGACTGCTGAAGATTCTCAACGTGTCTGCTGTAAGAATATGGCAGGAGTGTTTCGGAGCAGTTTGCTAGTAGTTAGGAGTAGTTTGCCGACATGCTTTACTGATCAGGCCAAAAGGGTGCTTTAATCTGTTAATGGCAACTGTAGACGGCTTTTAAAATCCCCTGCACACCCATCCAGTAGGGGATGTTTTGTTTACCACTCTCCTCCGCTGTTTATTTTTCTCTCACACTTTCTCTACCTTCGGCCTCACAATGAACTAATATGTCAAGGCCAGCAATGTTAAATATTTGTAATAGATATGACAACTTGTATAAGATCCCCCCCCCCATTTTAGTTTTTTGTAATACCCCTAAATGCAGTAAATGTCCTGTGAAAGTGCTTATATGTGTCTGTGCGTTTTAATAGTGAATGAGTGAGTGCATGAGAGAATAAAAGTGGGAGGTCCTGTCATTTTGGTTGTGCACCAGGAGGAACCGAGATCCTGGGAGGTCAAGAGACTAGCCGTCAACCCTATTCTCCTCCTCCTCCCTTTCTCCCCAAACCTAGGCCACCCCTTCTTGGGTCACGCCGCAGGCTGATCTCTGCTCTCCTTCCTTTCTCACCTATTCACTACATTGTTATTGCTGAGAATTTAGTGCTAGGCAAACTCCCCCTGGTCAATAAGAGTCCTGTGCTCTTACCTAACTGACTTCATCATGCAGCTCATCCTAGCAGTGAGAGATGGACCGCTGCATCATTACATTTACAGCTAATGTCATCCCTTCAGTATCCGCCACTGACATCCGCTCATTCCAGCCAAGGCACAGGTTAATCACCATCCGGAAATTCGTCTTTAGTTTATTAGCTTGCTTCACCTATAGGTTAGATTCAACTCCACACTCTCATTGTGCCAAGCACTGTAATCCTTTAAGCTCTAAAATGAGCATATTAAAAACCTTCACTTAGATGTGTTTCAGATGGATAAAATACATTTAATATATTAAATTTAACATTCATACTTGTCTGGATATACTGCAGTTCAGGAATCAGTTAAATGTCTCATTATATTGCATGAAATGTAATGCTTGTTTAAATTATCAGCCATTATTTTATGTATGTGTAAAAGGCCTGATGCAGGTAGTAGAGCAGATCTCTCTTTCAATTATCATCTTTTTTAGTTTTTCTTCTTTTTTATAATTAAGTTTTTTAATAATGATTTTAGATGTGTTTTTATGGGAATATTAATAAATCAATGCTAAGTTTATTCTGTTTAATTATACGAAAGCAAACGTCCAGCAGTCAAATCCTAAATTAAACCCTCGGTTGAGGCATATAAAAAGTTCATGCACGTTTTTAAAGGATGATTTTTGTCCTCTAGAGCAGTTGTCTCAGGCCACCCCTTGATTTAATGCCATCCACAAACCTCTTAGCTGCAGAACTCGTGTCTTGAATTTAGCTTTACACAATAAAATACTGTCTGCAGTGTCTGTCCGCAATTAAGCTTCTTATGCCCCACTTTTAGTCATTAACCTTCCATGATGCTTTTTCGAATTGAGTCATAAAATTGTATTTTTAATGGGTACAAATCAAAGATGTACCGTGAGTTAATTTAATTAAACTGCCATGAATGTGTTCGGCACCCGTCCAAAATTTGAGGATAGCAATACTTTTGAAGTTGATTAAAATATGCGATATTTCACATTATTTTACTTTATGGAGAGAAAAGTAATTCATTGTCCCAGTAGAGCTCCATGCAGACGCATTTTAATGAGTGATGCTTTTAAAGAAGTCTATTATTTTGCTTTAATGTCCAGTAATGTACACAAAGCTGTTATGTGCTTAATTTAATAATTGACCAAATGAACTTTTGCAGGACTGATTTAATTAGAGTTCATATTCAGCACCTACATTAATTATTAATTATATACAAAAATATAATAATATATAGAATATTATCATTAATAATAATGTTACCCACATAGAAATTATTTCTGCTCTCATTTGTGTTATAAATAATATTGTAATATAGATAGTGCTATATCTAAACGGAGACAGGTTTATTATTTTGATAGTGTTTAGCTTTACCTTTATCTGAATTATTCTAGAAAGTATTAGCACTTTATATTGAGTGCATGATTTAATTTACATACAATTCGTGTCAATCACATTAGGTGCTCTCTTTATTCATAAACAGTCATTAGCATGAGATAATTATGCATGAGTAATTTTGTATCACAGGTCGTTTTAATTTTCTTTAAGGTTACACGGTAACATGAATTTAAATTAGGATAATTTTATTATTATTAACAATAATAACAATATTTCTGCTGCTGCCAATGTTAAAAATAAACCAAGAAAAAAAAACTTAATGATAAGTAAAATGAATGGTTATTAGTCAATTATCAGCTTATTTGATCTGTATTTCAGCCTGCATAATCACTGTTAGTATCTCCATTATTTTCCTTACTTTTTTTAACTAGCGTTTGTTGAATTAAATGCCATTTTGTTTATATGCTCATTATTCATAATTCTTCGGAGGTTAATTCCCGATTTCATACTTTTTTGTTATTTTAAAGGCTGTGTCGAGGCATCTCGCCCCGTATAATTTGTCCTGTGAGGAAGCACGAAAGGCTCTTTTTTTACATTTATTTGTTTATGGCCTTTTTTAAGTTACTGATTGGTTTCTGTCCATTCAGCGCCGGATAAGGAAAAACACAGCGCTCAAAACACTCATCCATTTCAAATCACAGATGGTCTTTTCAATAGCTCAGCTCTCTTTTCTCCGTGTCCCGCATTTTGCTCCTCGTTGTTTCTTTGTGTCTAACTTTCTCTTTCCATCGCCTTTGTAAAAGTGCCCCCTCCTGCTCATCTGCCCCTCTTTTCACCTCCGCCTCCTTCCGCCTTTATTCCTCTGCCTTCTCTCTTTCTCTCTCTCTGCTGTCTGGTGCATCTGCAACCGCAAACAGCAGAATATCACCCGTCGTATCACTAACACAAACTGGAAACAGACTGGCCAACCGTGTAGAAGTTTATTATTGGTTGAAATTTTTACAATGTGCTCCCATACTGTAAAAAAAATTAAATGCATGAAAACAGAACATTTTATATTAGCATATAACATTTATATAATTAAAAAACTGCTGCCTTCATTTTTAAATGTAAAATCAAACTTATGCCAAAATTGCACTTTTGATGTATTTAATTCATTGAAATTTTAAAACTCATAAAATAGAAAATAATGTTTTTTATAACAACAAAAACATTTTTTACAGTTTTAGCTAAATTTTCATTATGCACCTTTTTTTATTCATGTAAAATGTGAGCAAAATACCACAATTATAAACATATTTTTTATTAATAAATAAATATTTAGCTAGAGAGACAGACAGATGTCAGTTTCTGGTTGCCTGCAGCTGTTTGTGGCATTTAATAAATGTATCATCAGAGAGAAAATGCATGAGTTTTATACTAAGACTTTCTCTCTCTCTCTCTCTCTCTGAAGGTGTAATAAACTCACGGACTGTCTATTTCAGTGGCAGGTTCTGGCTTACTTAAGTAGGCGAAGCCACCTCTCTTTTTTAAGTCCTATTGAATGTGGGCATTGTTGGGGAGTGTAGCCATGTTAATGTCTTGTACCGTAAAAATCGCTGCTTCCATGGCTATTAGGTGCGCTGGTGAAGTACAGGGCAAGCAGAGAAGAGCAGAAGCCACACTACAAAAGCCAGCAGTGGCAGCCGCCGGCATCAAATGCTGCGATAATTGCATTGCTGTGAAGGGCTGGCCCTTTCTCCTCTCTCCATTTTTTTCCCCCTTTTTTTGTGTGTGCGATTTGTCTCTTAAGCCGGCGTAACGTCTCGGACGGGACTGCAGAATGTGGAAAGCAAATTGGAGGCAGAGCGTGAACAATGCAACATGAAACACTGCTGGGGTGTTCTTTAGTGAAAATCACCCCTGCTGGATGAAGAGAGAGAGAGGGGAGAGAGAGAGAGAGAGAGATTTAGAGAACGGGAGAAAATAAAAACAGGGTAAATAAGGACGGAAAGCGAGAAAGAAAAACAGACGGAAATAAGACAAACTATTTACCCACAGCAGCATTCAGGCTCTCAAGAGTTTCCTCTCAAAAGTGATCATTTTAAAGCACTTCAGACTAAACCACACAGACTTGCCTTGCCCTTTCGCCTTCTGTTTGTTTGGACGGCATTACAGTCACTGGACTGTTCCAGTGACAGGAACAGACTTGCATTTTAGTGCCAAGCTTGTGGAGAAACAGTTTGTGATTGTGAATATATAGTTGACTGAAAGTAAACAGATTAGAGGAGAGGAAGCTTAACTGTTCAAGGCCCCTTTTTGATGTTTAAGAGCCTAATTTGATTTTTCACCTCCCATTGTTTCAGTGTTTTGCTCCTCTAATCCACTTTAAAGTGGAGGCAGCTTTCATCCTGGCGGGGGGGTTCAGGGAAGGAGGGGGTGAGGGAAAGAGTCACTAGCCACCGTTTCCCTTCTCCTTCCTAAATGCACTAGCAGAGAAAGAGCTAGACTTTTTTTTTTTGCTTGTGAGGTAAAGGTAGCTAACCAACAACCCCCTTCGCCACCTCCGTCTCTTGTTTTTAAACACTCCAGTGTCTCAATAAAGCCCCCATGGCCGCACAGCAATAGAGGCCTATTAGACCTTGGTGCTGTATTAGAAAGGAAAGAAAGGGTGAAGAGGAGGGTGGGGGGATGGGGGGGGGGTGGCAAGACAGAGAAAGGGAAAGAGGGAGGTGGAAATTGCCAGCAGAAGTAGCAGTGAAATGACCAGCTTGGCGATACTGGCTTAATGTGCCCTCCTCTGTGACCCTGAAAACGCACACACAAAACAGAGGACGGACATTATCCTCCTGCAGCCCTGAAAAGAGCCGCGATGAAGCCAACCCTTTGTGTTCCACAGCCCTATCCACACCATTGACTACAGCATTTTGCTTAAGTCTGTTCGAGAGAGAGAGAGAGAGAGAGAGAGAGAGAGTGGGCAAGAAAGTATTTGTGTCCAATTCTTATGAACCATCTGTGACTATGTTTGTATTCATTGGACTAGCCAAACAGATTTGTACATTGGTATGTGTGTTTTTATGTGGTAAGAAAAGTTTTGTTTCCCAAAAGGCATTGTCTTGAAATCCCTTTTCATATCTCGGCTTTAACTGACCTGATAATTGGAAGTTTTATTTTTTATTTGTTGAGTTTGTTTTAGTTACACAAAATACTAATCAAATATTTCCCTACTATTATTTTTAGATGTTACTAATTTAATTAATCTAGATTTATGTGTTTTCCATATTTTCTTACAGAATTTTTTTTTTCTTTGACAACAAATACAACCACACAAGCAACCAAAAATATACAGTGTGCTCAATAAATAGATTTTTTTTGCTCTGTGTCTATATATATTATAGAGAAGAAAACAAAGAAGGAAGAAAAAGAGCCTGTTCCTCTGGGGACAAATGGCCATGTAACCCTCTCCCACTTCCATTCAGTCTCTTTTTCTCTATCCGTTTGCCCACAAATGTGTGTGATTGTGCAAATTTGCCCATTTATGCACGTGTTTGTGTATAACAAAGCAAGCTCACCAGTACTCTGATAACTTTGCTCTATGCTCAAGGGGAAGCTGTGGGTGGAGGCCTGGATATATATTGATATATATATTACTATTCTGTGTGACATTAATTTTGCTGTATTTTTCTTTTTAAACTCCTAGGTAAAGGAACAAATAATGATAGAGGTAAAGAACAAAAAAAGGGAATAAAAGAAATAAAAAAGCAGAGAAAGGCTGAAAAACATAGATGAAAGGAAAGAAAAAAGATATGCAGGAAAAAAATGGCAGGAAGAAGGAAAAATTATTAAAGGAAAAAAGAAGGAAGAAGAAAATATGATTATAAAAAATAAAAGAAAGGATGGAGATTAAATTAAATAAAAAGTACAGAAGGAAGGAAGAAGGAAAAGGAAAGAATCAAGGACAACAAAGAAAAGAAAAAATAAGGATATAAAGAAATGAAAGGAAAAAATGAAGTATGGAAGGAAGGAAAAGTGATGAAAGAAAGAAAAGATTAAAAAATAGTAGTAGCCAAGAAGTGGTGAGACAGTATCAGGCTGCTTGGCTGGGCAGACATCATAGTGCCAGAGACCTTATTGCTTTTAAGTGGCCACCAGGCAGAGTCTGCGGCTTGAGCCTGCTACCTTTCAAAGTCACTTAATCCCACTCCAGTGCCTCCGATAGCCCTAATGATCCACACAGGAGACTCTCCACACTGCGCACCTGAAAGCTCGCTGCTCTGCAGCCATGCACACTGACTTCACTGTCACTGCGTTAGTGTGTGTGAGTGTGTGTACTGATACACAAAGCTCTCCTTTCCTGATCACTGGCCAAACGGCCTCGGGCCCTCAGGAGACCCTCATCTTAGCCAGCTGGCTCAAGCCTTGACTCTCACAAAAGTAAGAGTTCTGGAAAGATACTGTTTCCTTCAGTCATATCTAACATGGGAAAACTCACAAGTACTTTTGTTAAAGACTCTGGGTTAGCACTCACTACACCTGTGTAATTTTAGTGATGATCACTTGAGTAAATGATCATTCAGTGGTTAAATTTTCCGAGGCCATGTGTTCAGGCTCCAGAGAAGTGTAACAGGTGGTGGTCCTCCTGCCCCCTGCATCCAGCCCAGCTGGAGTGGTGCATGTGTGTGAGGCGGCTGGGTGGATTTGGGGTGTGTATTGGGGTACTGATGCGAGCCGAGAGCAGGGAGGAGGGAGAGCTGGGCGGAGGTTGAAGAAACAAGTCCTGTCGGCTTGAGGGGAGTTTGTGGAAAGGCCGGAGGATGACATCATCCGGAAGGAGAGTTTTTACACTCTTTCATCTCTCTGGGTGACCATGGGGGACTCACAAATTTAATACACAGGACAATTCATCCGGTATCTGTGAACTGAGTCGTGCCAGCCAAGCATGTTAAAATGCAGTCTGGAGGATAGTTGAGGAATAGTTAGACGGTAACACACACACACTTCGCCACTCATCCACCTACCCGCTCGCATACCACCATCTTCCATACTTTAATGGCTATTTCCTTTTCAATTCAGTGCACACAATACAAACATCAGTCAGGTCCCCAAACGCCTGTCAGAGTCACTGAAGTGCCAGGAATGGATGGAGGCAAATGAAAAAGAAAAGAGCGGCCGACGATGACTTAGCACCCAGCTCTCACCCTCCTGTCTGACGGCTGGAAAGAGAGGGAGAGAGAGGGTGATGGGTGCTGGTTTAACAATCTGCCTGCTTCGGGCCGTCCTGATGGAGCAAAAGTGTGTTCAGATTATAGGGCTTGGAGAAAGGGGGCGGGCCGCTTGAGAGGCACAGCCACTGACATGATGGAAGCCTAATGGCAATAATTGCCGGTGCTTTGACAGGGCCTATATGATAGCGCACAATAAACACCCTGTGTTTTTCAGGTCAAATTTACACCAAATTGCAGCGCTGTGCTGAAACCGGCTGTTTCACTGCCCTCCGTTCGGTTGCCGACATTTCACTCTCTGATTTACTCAATCAAAGCTGTCTTTTTTTATCCCAGATAAACAGAGCAGAGCCAAGGCTTTGGAAGGCTTGACAGGTGTAAAAAAGGGGTAGTTAAACAGGATATCCTCCCCCCCACTTTCGTTTCTTTTTTCCCTCCCTTTTCATATTATTATTTTGGTTTCATTTGTCAGGGGAAAAAATGTCAAAGTTTTGTTTTTCTCAGCATGGAAGTTTGGCACCTTAATTGAAGACAAGGAATCACAACCCAGGCACAATTTAATTAGACCACTTCTGCAACCTCCTTTCTCTTCACTCCAGACAAAACCACCCTCCTCCTCCTCATTCCATCTGTCCCCCTGAACCCTTAAGACGCAGAGCACTTGTTATTTCAGAAGTGATGGAATTTGCCACGCCGCAGTTGTGTTCCTTCTCGTTTTTTACGAGGTCACTTCTCAAGCCATCGACTTTTATATCATCACTTCCTGATAAGTAAGAGTCTCCTTCAAGTGCCAGCGAAGAGAAAGAGATCTCAGCCCAGCCGGGGATTAATCCCCTAAAAGAGGTTCCACTTATGAGTTCCCAGGCAAGGCTTTGGGGTTAGTGTGGACTCTGACCCCCTCCATCAGATATCCTAAGTGCGCCCCCCTTCTCCTGTCCGAAGCCTCTGGACCCATGTTCCCAAACTGCCCTTACTTTGTTCTCTTTGTTCAAGAAGTAATTGCATGGCGTGGGGTAAAAGAAATCCAAGGGGGCCGTAATGATTTTGAAAAGGAGAGGATAGACATGGGAGGGGTACAAGGAAGAGCACTGGACAACGAAGGTTTGTTGGGGTTGGGGGGGGGGGTTACATTATTAAAACAACAGACCACTCAAAAGGAGGCTATCCCTGCACCTGATCGACCAGCATCATGTGTGCCAAAATGTTTCTCTCTGATCTCAGTTCAAAGACAGCAGGGAAGAGACTCAAAGCATTCAGAAGAGGGAGGGAAGAGGGGGGTTCGGATTGTTGGCTTACTACAAAAAGGCACATCCCTAGTCCCTGGAGTCCACAAATCATTCAAGCAAATACTGAGTAGTGGACATGCAGCGTTAAAGCTGGTCTTAAAGGGAGGGATGCCCTGCTATTGAGCACTGGACCCACATGTTCAACCATGGCAAGTGTGTATTGATGATAGAGTTGCCTTCATGTGCACATCTGTCAACATGATTGTGCCTGGGTTGATATCAACGCAAAAAGTATGTGCTCTTGCATACCCGTTCAGGCCCGTTCGGTGTCCACATGTGTCTGTGTGAGCTGTGGTGCCGGTGTCTTGTCCTTGGGCTTCATACTTTATAGTATTGGAAACATTCTGTAAGGCTGCTGAACAAAGCCTTCAGGGCTGATTGCCTTACCAGTAAAACTAATAGTCAGGGAGCTCCTGCGCTCCGGTAAGAAGCCAGCTGCTTTCAAAGGCTCAGCCGGCAGGCCTCACTGAAGACCGCTAGCTCCCACAAGCCTAAGAAACTCTCAGAGTTCAACTAGAGGAATCTCAGAGGTTAGTGTTGAAAAGCTAAAGAGCTTGATGTACAGTCACAATGAAGATAATGGAATGAAGGAATAGGAAGTCTCCTGTGTTGCAAATAGATGTTTTCCCATATCCCTTTTCTGTTTTTTAGTCTTAGCTTGAGCAATCTGTCCCTGGATGCTGCAAGATTTGTTTAGCCAAAAGGGGAAAATAGCTGCATTTGTAGAAATTTATGTCCTGGTTTGGCAGAAGATACAGTAATGGAATGTTTTATGGCACACTCTCAGCCTCAATTTCCTCCTGCAGTATAGCAGGCTCGCTGAGGAGAATGCCCAGGACGAACTGCAGCCATGTTTCCATTATGTCCCTGTGATGTGGCCGCAGTGTAATTGTAGTTTCGTGGTGACGCCATCACCACAACATGACAGCACCTTTCCAAACATTATGATCTGCATTTTTGAGAGGAAGGGTGCATTGAACTTTCCACCAACACTTCTGGCTGACTCAGAGACAAAGGCTTAGGTCATCTCTCAGAAAACAAACCAGGAATAGCGTTTAATACATTTCCAGTTAATAAATTTCCCATCTTTCCAAAGATGACTGGAACAACTTATCTCCTTTTTGTCTTCTTACTGACTCAGGTTAGAAGGGTTTTGTTTTTCTTGAAGGTGAAGTGAGGAGTTTTCTGGCTATGTTTGTTTGTATTTGATTTGGTCCTTTTTGACCCCTTGAGCACTTCCTGTTTGACCTGTCCCATCTGGGGAAGTCATTTTAGCCTTTCCTTCCTCTGTGCTGCCCACTCTAATGAGTCGTGATGCCCCTAATGACCAATCCACCCTGAGTCAGGCAGCAGACATGACACTGCAGAGTGGACCGAACCTCACAGATCTACAGATAAATTCACCTTTCTCTTTCTTTGTGTCTGGCTGACTTTATTCTTTTGCCTGTTCTCTCTGACTGTATTCTTTCCTCTTTCATTCTTCTGTGACCCCCCACTCTTTCCCTCACAGCCGTTGTTTATGAAGAGGGATTTATTGGTCTGTGTAGGGCTGTTAGGTGGTGGTGGGCTTCACTGCTCAAGCGGTCTACTAGGGGTAGGCTCAGGGACTGCTTGGACACACATCAGTGGTCCGAGAGCTATCCTAGCTTCCTCAAAACCTGCATCTTTCCCTTGTGGCTCTAGAAAAGGTTAGCATTAGGTCAAGAACAAGGTGTTTCTCTCAAGGAGGTGTTGGGATTTTTGTAAATGTAATTTTTTGGAATAGATTTCCATCATTCTATTCCTGTTTTTTATTTTATTTTATTTAGTTTTATTTATTTTTTAATTTTATAATGTTATTTTAATTTATTTTATATAATTTTTTTTTTTCAGATTAAAAAAACATCAGATTTTCTTATTTTATTTATTTATTCATAGATTTTTATTTTTTTATTTTTCCGTTTACAAGATATTATAATTATGTTTCTTTTATACATTTTTTGGTAATTATCCTCTTTATTTAGGTGTGGATAAATATAGATATGGGTGTATGATGCAGATATAGCTGACTATTTTATACAGCCTGGTGTTTCCCTTAGTGTTGTTTCGACTGGGTTGTGTCTCACGCCCAGGCAGACAGACAGGTGTCTGAGATTGGTAGTTAGTTTGGGTAATTAGCAGGCTGTGCTGAGCAGTAAACCTTCATTACTTTCCGGAACAGCCTGCACTTTTTTTATGAAGGACAGACGAGAGGATAGGGGAAGTGGGTGGGCTAGGATGGGCCCTCCCATCCCTGAAGCGCGTCTGGAAATCCACACCATTCCACACAAGACAAGAATGATAGGCAGGCGGAAAACATTTAAAAGGAAACGCTTGTTTTCATTTGTTGTCATTAAATTTACTATTTACTTTCTTAATGAACATTCCTTGTCTAATAGTAAATGATTCATTGGTGGATGAAAGAAAAATAGTTTGGCTACATAATAATTTAACAAAATGTAATTTAACAACTTGCTTTTCCTCTGAAATGACTTCACTTTTCTACTTTTTCACAGACACCAATACGTTCTCACTGAATATCGTGTTTCTCTCAAAAATACAGGCGTAAAATTGATTGTAAATGACAGACCACGTTTTTTAAGCTTACCTTTGTATCATTATCATTAGTGCTTGACATTAGTGCTTTATTACATTTAAAGACCATCAAGCTTGCATTTTAAAATTGCCGCATCTCCACACAAATACATCCTCATACCAAAAGCATCACCAGGACTACCCTGGAGCGAGTGAGGTCACAGCTGTGCTTACTCCTTTGTAAAGTGCAAATCTCTTCACCCTCTCCAATAAGAACAGATAACAGTACTTAGCTTACCAGCATCCGTCTATTCATTCTCACCACTCCCCTTCCTCACATTTCTTTTATATGCCTGAGATCTTTAACATTGTCAGGATTTGCTTTATCACTGCAAGTCTTAGACCACAATGAAAATTTGATAAATGAAAGGTTTTAGAATTTTTTTGTAAAATTTGAAAAATAAAAGTTTAGCAAATACATACTAAAAAATTCTGAAATTGAAGTAATTCCACTTTTCACTCATAGATAATTTGTAGTGAAAATAATTGTATTAAATCATGAAAAAAGGCAAAATAAAAGCACTTTTCATTGGTGATCTCAGACTCTTGGGTCCTGCTGTATATGTTCATACAAACATGCATATGCACATCACACGCTACACCTCTATTCATTACTTGCATCAGGGGTCTTCGATATTTCATTTGAGCATGCTAATCGTATTACCTGACTTGACGTTTTGCAGATAGGGAGTAATGGGCACAGATTTGTGGAATTATTGGCTGATGGTAATGTATGCGAGTGTCTGGATATGTTTAGTGCTTTTACTAACCCAAGGAGTTAAACAAAGACTGATTATTTGTCTCTTTCTGTGTGTGAGAGAGAGCAAGAGGATGTGTATATGACACTGTCACAGAGATTGAGGGCAAACTGTGTGGTTTGTGTGTGTGTGAGTGAGAGAAGCTGTGTCGGCAAAGGAGAGAGATTGCTGATAAAGATCCGTGTTAACCCTGCGTAGCAGCAGACTGAATGGAGGGGAAAATTAGGCCTGATATAATACTCATGAACGGGGCTCGTGCGGAGAGGGAGATGTGTGTCACCAACGGTGCGCAGAGAACGTTTGAGGACTTGAAACAAAAATCCCTGCACTCACGTTTCTGTCTATTAGCCGTTCCACAGCCCACCGCAAGGTTGTGTGATGAGATATATTTTTCTCAAGCTGCATGTTATTAAAAACTATGTTCATTTCAAAATAATTTTTAATCCTTATTTCGGAGCAAAGCCGTGCGCACCACTAGAGATGTTTCCCACAGATCCATTGGCCTGAATGTAATGTAATTTTCACTTGTAATTCAGAAAAACAGAATCTGTCATATATCCGTCGTGTTAAAAAGACCCTCTGCAGTATTTAGAAAACGTCATAATTAGTAATTGTGTCTGCCTCGGCTGGTGTGTGTGTATGTTTGGCTGTGGCAGACTCTACACGTGTGAGAGTTTGGCCACAGAAGACATTGTGGGGATTAAATGCAGGTTAATGGGCTGTTTGGAATGGTTAAGTCTGAGTGAGAGTGAGAATGGTTGGAAATGGCTGCCCCAGTGTGATTGATTCCCCAGTTAAAGAAGGCCTGGGGACAGGATCCATTAGCACCGCTGAGAGGAGAAAGAAGACAGTGCTAGCAAGGTGTTCTGCCTTGGTCAGTCACTCAACAGCAAGGAAGTGAGGAATAGATAGGAATAAACTCCAGCCAATTGTGAAAAAGAAGGGTTAGCTAGCAGCAAAGCTAATGAGTAAAATTCTGTGTTATACAATGCAAAGACAATTACTTCTTAAATAAGTAAATACATTTGAAAGCCCTACTATTTTATGTATTTTTTTTTTTGTAGATTTTTTTTATATTATAAACAAGAAACATAATAAATTTACTTTACCGCATAAGACATTAAGCCTGGTTTTTAACTTGTTTATACTTACAGTAAGTGAGATAGCAAGTGCAGTAAGACATTTAGTTTTACATACATTCTCTGAAAACGAGCATTAATATCTTGTGTATAGGCTGATATATGTTGTACGTGTGTTGTGCTTGTGTTCTGTTTCGCTCATATCACACCTTTTATTATAAAGTTAGGAGTAAAGACCCCCCATGGCATTTTGCAGGCAAATCAGTAGGGCTGTGAAAGAGATCTATAAAACAGTCCCCCGGTGGCAGTCAAGAAAAGAGGTAAAAAAACAAAAAACATAGTGGAACACACACACTCTAACTGTCTGACCCTACCATCCATCTGACTGAGCTATGACACACACAATCGCCTCATCCTTCTTTCACACCAACGAAAGTCCACAGAGTGACAAAAACAAAGAGCTATTATAAAGGAAGAAAAAGGGTGGCAGAGATAGTGTCAGGTGTATAAGAATGACTGCGGGTAGCCTATATATCTGTATGTGTGTGCGTGAATGTGTGAAGCTTGTTACACCAGTTAACAGTGCAGAATAACACGATGATTTGCCATCTGAGTCTGGCTGTTATGTGGTCCTCCCATCAGAAAATCTAAGTCTATTGTTACCTTTCAGTTCTGCCACCACAGTGAGCTCAGTGTGTGTGTTTGATGCATGTGTGCATGTGTCATGTACGTTTGTGAGAAATGTTCCTGGGTTCCTCTGAGATCTGGGTCTTCTCTGATAGTAAATCAGTAGCTGTGTTAATTGGTATGAAAACAACACTTTGGCAGTATATAATGTTTTATGTGTCTTTCATGTCCTTAATTGTAATACTAATGAGGGGTTGTATATCAGGGGAGGACCCTGCTCTGCTCGGCTTGCTGTGTTGGATAAGCTCCTTAGTGGCATCACCGGAATATTCTGCCGCCACGGCGACTCAGGCAGAACACAATCGGCTCCCCCTCTCATTTGCAATCGGTAATTAGTATGCAAATGAGCCCAGGGGACCACACAAGTACTAGTGTATTACAAGGGTCTGATTATGACTCCTCAGGGTCCTCAGGGAAGACAGTGGAGTACTGAGGAGCACTTCGCCTCCCCACGCTCCAATGGCTTCCGAGTGATGCCTGTTTATACGGCCCTCTTATTGGTGTCTGTGCTCATCAGTCACAGCGTCTGCCCAATCTGTACCATTTCCTGTGAATTAAAATGCAGTGGGGTTGAGCATGACAGAATATGCATGGCATTACGACCTGCTGTTTATGAGTTTGTAGTTTTTGTGCATCTAGCTGAAGGCGTCTGTGCCGGTAATCCTAGTAAAGCTACCTTGTGAGTGCCATGAATAAACGTGGTTTTTCATGGCATGAATATATGATACAGGAAATAAATTTCATTAGATTTGTTCATGCTTTTTGGTGAATATTATTGTAGGCTTCACAGCCCACCAGTAAACCCAGATGAAAGCAGACAGTTGCCAGGAAGAATTGGTTGTCCATAATGGACATGCTGGCCTTTGACCTCCACAGCCCAAAAGTGTCAGTCTGAATTGGGTTCCTAGCTAAACGTTGCCCTTGTGCCTGATTTTCCAAGTGACCGGACTTAGGGAGAACAGAGAGATGCAGGATCTATAGCACCTTCCCTTTGTTCAGTTGCACAGACAGCCTGAGATATTGGCTGAAGAGATTATTGGCATATTGATGGCTTTAGATCAGGCACAGTAGAGGAGCAGTGGGCTCTGCCAAGCCAAAGTCAGGGTGAGGAGATTAGGTACTCTAGCGTGATCATGAAGATAGTCAATTGGTTTAGGGTTTGGTATGCACAAGGGCAATGTTTGGTCAGTCAAATCAAACCGTTCTATGGCAGGGGAAGAGAGGAAGATTTTTGAGGTCATTCCTCCTCTCCTCTCCTCTCCTCTCCTCTCCTCTCCTCTCCTCAGCCTCGCCATGGCAGTATGGATGCGCCAGCAGTCCAAATGCTTCACTGGGGGCCTGTTCCACAAAGCAAATATTATTGCACACCCAAATAATTTATGAGAAGCATTCGCCCCCCACCGGCAACCTCTCCTGTATTTCCTCTCTTGAAGCTGTTCTCTGATGGCTCTCATAGAGAGGGTATTTATGACAGAAGGTTTGTTCCCTGCCTCCATATTTCACACACTGAAAGGGGAAGGGAGGGTGGTAATGAAACAAACTACGCAAAGGCTTGTGCTGTGACAGCTGTAATTGTGGAGCACATTAAAAGGAGAGTGAGGAACACCTACTCCACCTTATTTTTTTCCTGAAAGGACAATGTGTCAAGGGAAAAGCCCTTAGATGGCTCGACATGTTTGATAAGCCTTGTTGTGTCCAATATGAGATTTTTTTTCTGATGCTCTGATTATAGGTGTTGGCTTGAAGTGCTCCGTGTCGTGAGTTTAATGTACGGTCAAAGACGTCCCCCCGCAATCCTTGGTAGGGGGGCCTGAATAATGCATGTATGCACTGAATTTGGATTGAGAGGTTTCCCAAGAATAGGTTTGAGGGGGTCAACCTATATGTCACATGAATATGAATTAATCATCTCCTAAATTGGGTGCAGGTGCCATTAGTTTAGAAGGGTCAAGCAACCGCCATTTTTTTACTCAATTAGCAGTTAACGTCGAACCATAGGCATACCATTGGGAAGCCCATGGAGACGGTTTGGGGAGAGAGTTTATTATAAGTTCTTCATTAAGTGGGTACTGGCCCTCTCACTCCCCTCACAGCTAAGTATTGTTTCTATCCAGCCCAGGACTCTCTCCTGATCTAGTCCCTTTAGGGAAAGAGAACAAACCCACTATCCGGCAGTAAATCTATGTGAGGCATCACTGCTATCAGGGTCCTGGCACTCACAGTGAGGTTAGTGAAGCTTAATGATGCTATTCTGCCACCCAGCAGCAGCTCAATGGCCTTTTCAAGGTGGACAGCTCTCTCTAAAAGGGTTAAAGCCCAAGGAGCTAGGCGCATACCCCCCTGGGAGTACCCCCCACCCCGCCCTGTCGAGGTGGCATTGTTTCCTTGGACAAACATTCCCACAGAAAGGGGAAAAAGCCATTTGGCTCCCCCAGCTTGTGCTTCTTTCACTGGCTAAGGGGTCTTCCCAGTCAACAGCTGGACATGACGTGACAAATTGGAGCCTTTGTCTTTGTCCCGAGGAGGTAGGGGGAACGGAGGAGAAAGTGTTGTGAGAGGGTGGGGGGGGGCCTGTGACATTGAAAGTATGTGGGAGCCCTAGAATGCATTGTGAATTGCACAGTTTAAAGCGAAAATATGTTGAGGCTTTGTTTCAGATTGAACCGCTTGACTTCATTGAACATGGTCTGAAAGAACCATTTTCCACAGGTCAGCCGTGCTTCTTAGTAGAGTTGTTCAGACCACAGGTAAGCTGGAATGCTGATGCACAGGGGAAAAAAAGCCTAACTCAGACCGGTTTTATGGAAGCGGATTTGGTTACAAATGAATCTCGGGCAAACCTTGTAAACTAACCCGGAATAGCTAAACATCTCACCACTGTAATTATTTTCTGGATTCTGAGAGGCTATAAAAGAGCATCTGAATTCAGGCACCAGTAAAATTGTAGGATAAACCGGATTGGCTCTGAATTGCACTTTTGATTTGAAAGTTTGATTTCAGTTGCACTTAAGCAATAATTTGTCTTTTTGAAAATGTCGTTCAAATGCTTTAGCCCGACTGAAATCATACCAGTCCATTTTTTGCAAAGTCTGACTAAATAAGACCTAAATAAAAACCTAAATAAAACCTAATAAGACCTAAATAAAAAAGACTACAATTAGCCTTGCCGTAGATATGCTTGCTCAAAGTAATGTTCGACATGTATTTAATCTTTTACCTTTCACTCAGTGCATTTTATTACTTGTTGTGTCATGTACTTAGATATAACTGAGCACTTAGAGATGCATTGAAGCCTCAGCATCATGCTCGGCTCAGCAACTCTTCGGCGGCCATTTTATGAAATGCCCCTCCCAGAATGGGCAAAGTGACCCCCCTGCTGATGACCCTGGGGTGAAAAAGCTCTGCATTTGACAGAGTCCACCTCTTAACTTGTTAACTTGCTAATTGGCCCGCAGTCACTTCATGAGCTGAACAATGGACTGCTAGCTGAGCGATGAGGCTCTCTCTTTGAGAGGCTGGACGAAGGGGGCCAGGTGGCAGTACTGGGGAGCAGAAAAGGGGGTGGCTACCCTGTAGTGTTGTGTGTGGGGTCTGGCTGGGTTGCCAAGGGGACGGCAGGCTGATATATTATCTAGAAGAGTATCAGGCTGACCCAGGGAGGTGGGTGGGTAGCGGGTGGGGCATGATAGGCTGCATAGCCCCAGTTACCACCCCCACCCGTCGCCTTTTTGCCCTCTCTTCTCACTCTCTTTGACCCCCCACTTGCATTGGAAAGTGGGGCTTGTTTGCCCAGTGCAGGCCTGGCAGTGTGGAGCCCTGAAAAAGGGACTAAACGGAGGGCTCCTTAGACACAGAGCATGTTAGGTAATTAGGAAGAGCTTACAGGGCCATTTCACCGACAGCTGCTCCCAGTGCAAACATGAGGCCGGCCAGAGGGAGCTAGTGCATTGTGATCTGTTTGTGGGAACAAGGTTGCCAAGTACAATAGACCAGCATGTGCAGTGGGCAGCAGCAGGGATGCCAGGCGCCCAGAGTGTGTCTGTCTGTGGCAATGGCAGAACAAACATTACAACAGAAAACAACAGAGGCCGGTGGATTTGAACAATCTGTTATGTATATGCAGCACAGTGTCTTTTAGGGGCAACATACCTCTTGTTCTCGCATGCCACGTGGCATTCTGTCATGCCACATACTTTCACATTTTATAGCTTTCAATTGAAATTAGCTTTTGTTGAAGAATAAAATACACAGTCTGGCTATTTTGTGTGGAAGCAGAGCTCCTGTTGGCTCCTTTTAGATCTTGGTACCATTTAAGGCTCAGTTGGACGACTGGAGTTAAATAAATGGCCATGGAGCTCGCATGTGTTCACCATGTTACAATAACAGCCTCTACATGGCCTGTCCCGCCAATCCTTGGTGTGGCACTGCAGGGCCAGGGCAGGTGAACTCATGCCTAACTGAGTGCTCTTCCTATGGTTTGGCTCCTCAGGCGAGACCCAGGCCTTACCCCGGACCTTGTATATTTTCCTGGCTTCTTTCTGTTTATCCACAGCTACTCCATCTGGCATGCCATCAAAGGAAAAACATCCCCTCCCTTTATTCTACTGAAAACCACCAAGGTTGCAAGAAAAAAGGCCAAGTTTTTTTTTTTCTCTAGCATGTTTACCTCTGGTCCTCCAACTTTCATTTACTGTTCCAAATTGTCTGCATGTCTGTATCACCCCATTTCTGACTATCCGAATCTGTCTGACTGGAGCTTCTAAGGCCAATTTTGGCATTTGTAGTGCAATCTTAGAAACTCTGTATAGTTTGACCTAGTTTGTCATTTGACTGATTATAGAAACTGTTTAATTTTCCCAGTTGCATAGTATGTGTCATGCCAAGTAGCCAAGCTAGATCTGAGAACCGACTCAATGTTTCCCAGTGGCTAACAGGCATTTACATGTGCTTTGTCCTGCACTGAGCTGCAGCCCAAACAGAGCGGATCATTTGAACGCTCCTGCTCCTCATTACAAGCCTGCATGCTCCCACTAAGTAATGTGGATGCTGTGCACAGGACTCAGTGATTCCTAACAAGCCCCTATTGTTAAACTGTACCTCCTCAACCGCACCATGAGTAAACCATTACATCAATAAGCCGGCATCGCTCAAAAGGGCACAATTAAATCCTCTCTCCAGCATGACTCCCCCTCAAAAAAACGCTGTTTTTAGCAGTCTGGCACACATAAACAGCAATTCGCCTACATGTGCGGACACACACGTATATACGCACCTCTTTTCGGTCTCCCCCGTGCATGGGCTGATGCCTTTCATGTGGGTCCCTGCTTTCCCAAACAGCCTGCCTTGTCTGTAGCCCTGATGCTGTTTTCATACTCCAAGGCGCTCGGAGGAGGGGGGCCGTGCCGTGCGCACACAGGAAGGGGTTACCCATGTCGACAGGAACAGAATAAGCACTCCATCAGGCCTCAGTGTCAAACAATACAAACATGATCTCTATATTTGGAGAGGAGCTGTGCTCTGCTTGGTTCACGCTGGAAAAAAGGGGGCCGAAAAAGTGCTATCATTTAAAACCACTGGCATAGAATGATAAATAAAACCCCTCACGGTCATGGTCGCTAGAGCGCAGGATCGCAGGAACCTAATTTCCCCCGTTTTTGTCTCTACCTTGTGTGTGTATGTGCACAAAGAGGGTTCGCCCTTGACGGGTGTGCGCCCTCTTCTGAGCTTACCCCCCTGCCTGGCATCTGTTAAGCTGCTAAAGAGAAAGTTGTGTGCTGAGACCGGTGTGTCTTGCTGGGTGGATTTGAACAAGCACATGTCTGTTCTACCCCGGTGGCCTATGAAATGAGAAAATCAGCCACTGTGATGCCGACGGGAGCAGGGCTTGGGTGATAAATCTGTGAGAAGGGGCTTTTTTTGCATGTGTGTGTTTGAATATTAGTACTCCTTGTGCGCTTGCATACGTGTGTGTGTGTCTGTGTGTGAGTGTAGGCAGTTCCAAGATTTGGGGATTTGATTTCACACTGGCAGAGATCCGTGTATGGAAAGCCATCACCCTAAATGCACATCACATTAAAACATGTATGAGTTCATTCTTCGTCCTCAGTCATCTGCGTTTCTGCCCTCTATCAAATATTCAATAATTCATAGGCTCGTGCCAAACGCAGATTGTCAGGTTACAAATTCCCGAAATCATCATCCAGATAAAAA
This sequence comes from Hypophthalmichthys molitrix, assembly GCA_037950675.1. Classification (NCBI taxonomy): domain Eukaryota; kingdom Metazoa; phylum Chordata; class Actinopteri; order Cypriniformes; family Xenocyprididae; genus Hypophthalmichthys; species Hypophthalmichthys molitrix. Next base: position 28,979,606 of record CM075493.1, read on the forward strand.
TGAAATTAATTCAGATCTGGGTTGACTACAAGTGTCAGCAGAAAAGTGTAACTTGAGTGTTCAGTATTATCATCAAGCCCGAGTGATGTTTTTGTTTCCCCTTCTGACATTGTTGTGATTAAGAGCAGAACATCTCGTGAACGTTACCACAGCTGGGCGGCTTGCTCCAGGAAAACCAAAACATAGTATCAGACCTCTCATATGCCACCATGCTTTTGGAAATGGCTACTGTCAAATGTCACAGAAAGCCTGATAGGATCTGCTCAAGAGATATGGGAAGAGGAAAAGAGAGTGTTTCATCTCTACTAATCTTCTCATCCTCAAAGGGAAAAGCGTCACTGAGTATGTGGGGCTGGAGAGCAGACAGATCTGCACCTGCACCGTGAGTATGAGCGGTTTCCGCACCATCGCCTGTAACATCAGGGCGTTTGAAGGACAGGTGTTTATGACAGAGCAGACATTGTTTCTGATTGCTACATATGATTCTATCTTTTGTGTGATCATCGAGGGACCCTCCTTAGGTTGTAGCTCATGTCGTAAGCACTTTGACGGGCAGCTCCATCAGACGCCGGCGACCGTCGTGGAGCAGATGTCAGGGATCATTGTGTGGCCACTCACAGGTGTGTTTGTGTGCGAGGTGGGCCAGTTTATGAGATGTCATCGGCCTCTCATTACTCCTGCTCTCTGCACTGTTAAACCCTCGGCAGCCTCACAAATAGAGTTGTCTTGGGGGAAATGGGGCAGCACCTCTCATACTGCTGGCACCTGGTTGAAGAGAGAAAAAAGTGAAAGTGATCTATCTATCTATCTATCTATCTATCTGCATAACTGGGATGGAGTATTTTAACATCGAAAAAATACACTCATTACCTCAGTTATCAATTTTTGTAAGGACCCCACATGAACAGGAATTAGGGTTCGTTTAACAAGCGTGTCCTTCCTGTTGACCCCTGCCTATACATGCAAGTCAGAGAGTTGTGAGGAAGTAAGCACTCCTCTTGTGGCTTATTTACAGACCCATTGAGAACCTACTAACTTCTCAGGCTCCACTTATTTTTTTTTAAGCTAAGATTGTCAGGTTCCTGCCCCTCATGTGGCTCCTCTCAAGTTCAGTTTGTTTGAACGTGCGAGGAGGTGAAGGAATTCAGTGAATCAAACACTACGATCAGATTTCAGAGGTGGAGGTAGAATTTGCTGCTTTTTCCAATCCTCTCTTTCTGCAGTCTGAGAAGCTGCCACATACCAATACCTGGTCATTGATCTACTCTCTTCTCATATTTAACTCTACATCTTGAGGGAGAAGCCAAGAGGACTTGGGTTTGTGTGCCCTACAGTTGTCATGTTTAATGTTTAGTTTTGCCTTTTGTGAATAAAGTATACAAGCTTGTAACCAAGTCTTTTGTGAGCACATATACACAAACACACAAAAAAAAAAAATTATAAAGAAGAATCACTCAATCTGCAGTCAGCTTGACGGTACAGCTCTTTATTGATTGGTTGAGCTTGGTAGAACAACTGATTGTATACATTTTGATTTTAAGACATTTCAGTATAGGCTGATCAGTAATAATAGGATTGTTATCAGCAGGAAAAATAAAAAAGTTATAAGATTTAGAAAACCATAGAAAACAACCAAAACAGAGAGTAGGAAGATATAGAATGTATCTGAAATACCTTATTGGCTGGTTAAAAGTTCTCCAGTCCGCGCACCGTGTTCCCACCACAGTGGATCCCTTAAAACCTGATCCTGGCTGATTTTCAGGCCTGCCTGATCGATTTTCCTGGGTGAAAATAAAGGGATACAAAAGCATGTTAGACGCTCTGGAATCAGATCCAATCCATTAGAGAGATCAATACACTGAAGGCAAAAGGGAGAAAAAAGAGCTCTGAGTGTTGACAAAACCAAATAAATATAGATGCGCAAGAGAGGAGAAATTAGATTACTGTCAAAGAATCTAAGCACAACACTTTTAACCTCTAACCTAACAATGTGTGTTTACACCACAGCACAAGGGCGCGGGAGGGGACATGGGCTTGAGACGTGAACTACAGGCAGCCTCGAGTGTCCACGATGAAAACGCTGTTCACAGCTATACATTCACGAGCTGCCTCAGCATCTGTCCTTCAAAAACAAACTTATATTACAACAGATGCTACAAGTGTTTTATTGAAATAAGTGTATTGAGTGTGTTTTCATGTGATCATTTTCATGTGAATTTGTATGGATGTTTGTTAATATAATCTTTCTTTCTTTCTCTTTTGCATGTTTCTTCACAATGGTTGCCACATTTCAGGTAAGTTTTTTCATAATGCATAATAAGTATGTGTGTGTTTGTGTGTGTGTTTTTATTTATAAAATTTTGTGACACCTCCATGGGTGTAGCCGCACAGTCACCAGTTACTGCTCAGCAAGTAACATTGTAAGTGTTACTAAAGAAATATAAGGCAACTTTTTGGAATGCAGACACTCCGTTACCCACAAACACCCTTCCATCTGAATGCACTCATATAATGTATTGGCTGCAGTTCCCACAGTCTGCTCTCCAGATGGAGTCGTCTCTGGGTAAGAAACGGGCACCTGTCAGGCTCATACAGTCTCGAACATTATGAAAGCAGGATACAGCATGCAACAACACCCTTATCCTATTGATTTCAATGCATTTAGGATAAAACTACACTGTTCTCTATGAAACATCACTATGTTCTTGGTTCTTTGCCCTTCACCTCGAAGACAGAGAGAGATTGTTTGTTTTATTGGCTGTCTGTTGGACTGGTCCCTCCCTTTCCTCTAGTTTCTCTGTCTGCTCCCTCCGTTCAGTGGTCGAGGTGCCACTCAGGTGATTCCCATTGATTTCCACTACACAGTCGTGTCCTCTCCAGGTGTAAACAAGCTGGGTCATATTGATGGCACTTGACTGATCGGGCCTTTCTGGAAGCAGGGCTGCTCGATAGGCTCTCTTCTGTGAGAAAGGTCTTTGTAGCAGGAGATCAGGGCGTAAGAGGATCTGAAGGTACAAAACAGGTCTTAAATATATAAGTCATACCCATTTAGAGATGTACTGATATTTTAAATTGTAAAATCGTAAAAGACTATGACTTATATTTAGTGAATCAAAAATAGAAGCCATGATGCTAAACATACATGCAGGGTTGTGCGCAATTCAGAATTGAATTGAGAATGCCTTCCGACAGGAAGTTGAATTGGAATGACGGGAAGAAGAATTTAGTGAATTGCAATTAAAACAACAACAACAACAACAACAACAATACAGGTAAATGCCGGGAAGTGAAGTGTTTTTCCACCCTGGTCTGCAAAAAGTAATTAAATATTTTGAGATAAATACACATTTATATAGGGGGCATTTTATATCTCAACATTAAAATTTGAATTGCAATTCTGCATCTTATTCGCTACTTTATTTAAATTTAAATTAAAAATTAGAAATCAAATTGAAGTTAAAACTATTCTCAAATCATTTCTGAATTGCACATAAGCCTACTATTTTGTAGCTAAAAGGTACATCCTCATGTTGGTTTGAGTTAAATGACCAAAACATTATGCAAAATATGTCTGAATGTACGTAAGATTAATTGTTAAAGATTAATTGCTCTTTTAAGTATATTTTTGAACTGTGTGCTGGTAAAATAAGGTTAGTGTTACACCACCCTGGCAGTATCAGTCTGTGGATCTGCTCTCTTACTCACTGGTCCTCTGTGGCTACTGTACCGTCACTGCCAACCATGCAGAGACAAGCTTTTATTTCTTTCATCTAACTGCTAATTGGCAGCTGAGCGGGTGAAAGCGAGACAGAGGGTGCGAAAAAGTGGGAAGCCATTAATGTTCGGTAATCATTGGGCCAAGTAATAGTTATCAGTGTTTTAGGGGCAATATTATCACCATGTAACGAAGGGCTTGATTACTTTATTAGCCTCTTCAAGTCATTCTGCTATCGCTTAAGAAGTCGACCCTGGAGACCCAAACCCCCCCTTGACGTTCTCCTGTCTCTTCACCGGTAGTGCACCCCGTGAAGAAATCAAATTATGGGGACTGTGTGTTTAAATCACAGACCCTGTACCCGAAGTGACATAAAAAATGACCACAGGGGGGTTATTCAGAGTTCAGCCTGGATAATGAAACGGGCAGGGAGGTAATAGAGGCAGAAGAGGTGTTCTGAATATGGGGGCTGTAGTGGGAGGGGTTAATAAAAGGGGTTCATTTAGAGGGTATCTCCTCAATCTGACCTGCCGTGCTTCTCTCTTTCTCCACTAGACTCCTCTGTTCTTGTCTCTTTCGCTTGCGTGATGATGGACTACATAGATGATATTTAACAGGTCTTTACTAGGTGAGAGCGGGGAGTTGTGTTGGACACAGACTGTGTGAGTTGCACCTCCTCGCTGATTGTTTGTCCTTGTGAAACTGGGAGCGTCTGTCTTCCTAGCCCATTAATCCTTACTTTAAGCAACATAATACTTGTAATTTGACAGGTTCGGAGGCTACGCATCCTTGCGCGTGTTCACTTTATTAGCGACGGAGTGAGATTAAGCTGCCTTAGATCAGAGGGTGGACTTACCAGTTGAAGTGTCAGTTTCAGTCATAACAAGTCTGGTAGATTCAGCTCTCAGAGTAGGTTAATTGTGTGGGAAACCCCAGGTGGTTGTGCATTTCTGCAGGTGTGCTTTCTCATCAGACACCTGTCATTGTTTGCAACTTAATCCAGCATGTTTGGATTGCCATGCCACAGTCTCATTACTCTGGACAGTTTCAACAAACAAAAACTACATTCCTAAACTCTAATCTCTAATCTACATTCCTAACCTCTCAGTGTGGACTCAGTATTACTGTCGCACAATGTCATAATGAACTTTGCCATTTCAAAGTATTTCCCTTATTTAACATATATTTAGATAATCATATATTTTTACGTATTTTTCTTTATTTTTCCTATTTTATTTTTTTTTTTTTTAACAAGTTATAAAGTAAAATATAACTTTTAGCCACCAGACCGCCTTCCGTATTCAACTTACAAAGAAAGTGTAACACCTCTCACAGTTCAAAAAGCTTACACTATGTCCTACACCTTCCCTATTCAACTTGCGAAAAACTTTTTTCGTAAGTTGAATACGGAAGGTAGTCTGGCGGAAGCTAGATATTTTACTTTATAACTTGTTAAATATGGATATTTTTCGTACACAAACGCATCGCTTTGCTTCAGAAGGAGTTTTTTATCCCCCGGAGCCGTGTGGAGTACGTTTATGATGGATGGATGCACTTTCTTGAGCTTCAAACTCGTTGCCCCCGTTCACTGCCATTATAAAGCTTTTTTTTCTTAAGTGAACTTTTAAGGAATTGGCTATATAAATAAATGATATTAGAAATGTATATATATACATACACATATATAATATATGTTTAATATATATTCATATATGTATAAAATGACCAACATGATGAAAGAAAGTCTTGAAATCACAAAAACAGGTAAATATTATCTCCTGTGTGTTCAGTGAATTTAGCTCACTTTTCATGACCTTGAGCCTCATGTCCCCCAAACACTAAATTGGGGTTTAATTTTCCCCATCACTATGACCAAGCTGAAATAAAAAGCCCATTACAGGGCCCTGTCGGCTAGGTGTTGTTGACTGTCTTTTATGACGGTTGGCGAAGGCAGGGAGATGCAGCTGATGTCTTCATTTAGAACTGGTCCCTCTGGCGCAGCTCCGCCTGTGAGCCTAAAGTCCACACGGCCCAGGCAGCAGGCCTGCCAGCCGGGTGATTAGTAGTAAAATTTTAATGGGGATCTATACATATGTCTAGCTGTCATTTTTACGAGGACGTTTATACAGGCACGGTTTCGATCATCATTCGCCCCAAGCCCAGCCAAGGACCGGGAGCAAAGCTGAACGTGCAGCCATGAGATACACGTCTTGCTGCTTAACCTCACATCAGCCCATCGGGGGGTGGAGGAGTGTGCGCAGCAGAGCTTTATGGCATTCAAGACTGACGCTCCTCTTAGTATAATGGAACAGGCTGATTATAGTGAGGTTTGGGTGGTGTTTGAGGCAGAACCTGATATGATATTTATTGGCTGAGATCCCCTAGAGACACAGGGCTTTATGTGTCTCTCATAAGAGGGGTCCAAGGTTCTTCCCTGGACATATTTACAGTAGGCCATATTTACAGGCTGCTCCAATTAATATGTTTAATCAAGTTTCATGTTCTTAGACAGCCAGTAGATCTTTGATTGTAGCCATCAATCTAGAACAGCACCAGTTTGACATTATATAATCGCAACTGATCTATTAAGAAAGAGCACAGGTGGGGAATAAGCTTTTTTTAAATTGTTCAGTATTTTTTATTATTGAAAATAAGCTATTAATTAGTATTTTATTTATTATTAATGATACCATTTTATTGTTATTATTAATAATAATAATATATTATTAATAAAAAAATAGTGGGTTAGAAGGTTGAGAAAGCAGCAATTCACATATTTTATGTTAACATTTTGCTCCTTTGTAAGACTTCTTTGCCTTGCTGTTCCTCAGGGGTGGGACAATAGGGCCAAAGTCCATGAGTGCCGCCTAATAAATGCCTTCAAGTTGGTTATCTGGCAGCGCTTTCTGCTATCTGAGTATGTGCGGAGGTACATCACATCCACTACAAGGTAAATAAACATAATTTGAGGTCAGAAAGGCAAAGGTTTAGGAGAGGTCAGCCAGAGGTGAAGATCTGTGCAAGAAGAAGGGGAGGGAAATGGGCAAGAGTGGTCGCTTTCCTAACAAGTGTGCTAACAGAGTTACAAGACGGGTCCCAGGACGGATCGAGGGAGTTGACTAATGCGTAATTAGAGAGGATGAGAGCGAATAGAGTCCTTTATATTGGGCTGGATGGGGTGAGGTGGAGGAGTGAGGTAAGCGGCACACAGCCTTGCCTGCGAGGTGACCCTTTACAAGGCTTACATCGTGGCCCTAATGCAATTAACACCAGGGAGTGTGGGGTTAAGACAAGGTTGCCGCTGGTGTGGCCGCGGCCTAGGGCTGGCAGCGAGAGAATGAAATCGGCCTGGAATTGAATCGGGGGAGAGTGGTGATAGCTCCCCCGGGAGGGCTGACACTAGGTACACAGAAAGCCCAGAGGACTGGAAGCAAGGCAAGCCAGGTCACCATGACTAACGTTGCCTGCACAATCCACACGCTCTCACCTGAGTGGGCTGCGACCTGCTCTTAAAGTCGGCTGGCTTCATTGGTGTGTTTTTCAATAAAGACAGCGAGCAGCACCGGTGAGGAATATGTGCACTATGGGGCATGACATTTGGAGGCCAGTACAACAGATACAAAAATGGATTCAGATAAATGCCGTACAGCCAAAATAGTGTAATAACTGGAATATAATATTAGATATTTGCTTCCTCACAGCTCTGCTATAACCCAATATATCTTATCAGAACATTTCTCAAGCGCAGTCTTCGTTCCGATAAGTGAATGCAGCTCTGCCTTATGGTGGATAATCTCAGGGAGTGAGATATGATCGCTACTGACCACTTAAACCGAGCAAGGCCCTTTCACTGCCATAATAACCAGCAATTTTGTGGCTCACATCTATCAGTGTGTATATCGACCTGCCACCGCTTTGGACACAGATGCTGGGGCTATTAGCCCCTTTTGTTTGTTTTGAATGAGAATAGAAAAGGAATTGGCTCATTTTGATCTTATTGTCGGTAACTCTACCTCCCTTGTGGCCGAGACAAAAACCAATCTTAATCTGGTTAGAGAGACAACATCAGCTTTTCTAATGCTTTTGAGGGACAAAAAAAATCTGGTGACAGATAATAATGTAAATGGAGGAAAGGTTTGGAAGGGCCGGCCACAACTATAGATTCTACCGCTGTGGCTCCAGCCAATGCATTAAAGGGGCCTATGATTGCTTTGAAATTTATGGCAGATGTAAGTGTATTTGATTGATAGGGCTGTTTAAGAGCGACCTGTACGGCCATTTATTTCATTTGTAAAGAGCGGAAGAGAAGTCTGAGGGAAGGAACTGAGCGAACATCTTCCAGTCTGTAATTCCACAGAACATCGTTTTTTCTTTCAATCTAAAAGTTGCCATCTTCTTCTAATTTTTGGATAATATACTTAATATGTCAGCTGATGTCGTAGATGTGTAGATGTCGAGTTTATGAGTGAAAATGTATGATTATATCAGTACACAAGTTGATGTGTAAATAATTTTAGGTTAATTTGTTTGCAGTTTGTTTACATATACTTTGTATAGTTAAAATTCAATGAAATGGCATTTGTGTTAAGAACATTCTATTGATCACCACTGATTAATTTAGTAGAAAGTATCCACCTTATTCCTGGCAAGCCTACTGCAAGCCTACTATAAGCCTACTTATAGGTGGCACTTCCGGTTTGGGGAACTTCCATTCAAAAAGACTGAAACGAATCATTTTAAATCATAAGGTTGCCTTACAAATAAAGCTTATCCATCAGACTGAATGAGCAGTCAATGTTCCTTCATGTTTTATTTCCAGACATCATGAGAATAACATAACACTTGGTATTTTAACATGACATTACAACAAGAATATCAATAGCAAGAGCTCTTTTCAGTTGCTGCATTCTTTTCCTCATGATTATTTCCTTTTTTCCCTTTGCATTCCGCTGTAATATGAAAAAGGACAACATTTACTGCACATTTGTGGTCTGTTATCCCGATTTAATTTATGATATATCGCATTAATAATTCACTGGAATGCACAAAGAATTTCTCGTTTTTCTCCTCAAATCCTCATGTCTCTTTCCAGGTTTGTTTTCACAGATAAATACAATTTATTATCTGTCAAAATGACGGAAATCACTTTGAAATAGTATCACACAATGCTGAAGTTAATGAACATTTTTGATTAAGGCAACGTATGTTACATAATACAGATATATATTACTACAGTGATATTTAACCCGTCCGTTTTTGCTGTGAAAAGAATTGCACTTTTTGGGGTTATTCATGATCTGTTGAAAGTGCCTTATTGATGCTTTTACACTTTCAAATGTCCTTTTAATGTTCAAAGATTGATGGGTGAGTAGAATAATGTCATCTCATTGTACCCAGTTTTTAAAAAAAAGAAACATATTATTGCATTCATAGAACAAGTCGTCCACTGATTGTTTACAGCTTAAGGGAAGTTACACGCATAATTCGCATAAAGCGTCATGGGGCGTAGGAATAAGGTGGGTAAATATTGCTATTTTAAAAATGATGGCAAGTAAAAGAAAATTGTCCCATTTCTCAAGAATCAAGAAGTGTATTTTTAATTCCAGTGAAGTTTTATTTTACCTTCACATTTTGGGTTTGTGTATGTACAGTATATATGTGTGCGGCCGGCTCATGAGTTGTGTCCAGCCTCAAGCTCAGGAGAGAGAAACTCAATCTGCTCACTGCCACATCCTGTGTCCTTTGCAGCCTCTCTGTAACGAGGTGCTTTGACCTCTATCATATCACTGTGCTCAGATGACGTGTGTTTGTGGTGTGTGTAATATTCCCGCAGCACTGGACTCAGTCACATTGGTGGTTTTTGGTGCTTTGCAGTTCAGGAAAATGTTTATTCTTGCTCTCAAACACACACACACACACACACACACACGGACAGACACAAACTCTCCCAGTGGTGCTAAGTAGCTGTGAGTAATAGTCATGCTTTGGCAGGCAGCTGCTGGCTCTTGTTTACATGATAACTGATTACCCTAATTTTGAGAGGAGGGCTGATAAATAGTGTTCCCCTCTGACAACCTCTTTCACATCAGGGGCGATAATACCTTTTTGATTATTCAATAAATAACCCATAATTCGACATTGATTTGACTGTGAATGTGCCATTGGGGGGTGGGGGGGTATGTGCTATTGACCCTTTGTGGTCAGTTCCACACCGACCACTGGTCACTAAAGGTCAGCGCCCTGCACCCTGTGTCCACTTCAGCCCTCGTTGATCTGATTAGTATAGGGCTCATCCGTTCAACCTCCTCTCTTATTAGAAAATCGTACTCCTTGCTTAATGGCTTCCACTTAATAACTCGTAGAATTATCCAATAGCTTGCGAAGAGCGCATTACGGTGACAGGTTTACTGGGAGGTATATTGAAATCTGGCTGTGCTGAAAAATGGTTTGTTGTTGGAAAGCATCATTGCAGGGTCGAGCACTGATTCACTTAGTCATTCGTTTGGATTGTGTATCATTTTCCCCATGTAGCCATCGGTGGTCACTGATGCAGTTATTGGAGTCTTCCTGCTCCAGATATTGGAGTATTGATCAGTGAATGTTTTGCCTTCTGTCCATTCTCTTTTCATTTATATGCAGAGCAGATGCCCTGTGCTATGAGTCTTTAGATTCCCTCCAGTGTGTAAAAACTCAAACCCCTCCTTCTTTTATGACATCACTCATTCTGACAGTCTCTGCCTTGGGTATCTATGGGAGAGTTAGTAGGTCTTATATTTTAGAAGTACACCAACTGGCTTTCCACAGCAGATGCAATGCTGGATTTGGCCTATTAAATACCTTCTCTCAATTGCCTATTATTTCCCCCAATAAAACCGGTGCAGACTGCATGATTTCGTTTTCCCTCCAAGTCTTTTTGTTTCAAAAAACATGCTTCAAATGCAACACAAAGGGCCCTAATGAAGTGAAACGTTTGATCTTCCAAATAAAAAACAGACCGGGGATGGGGTACAGCGCTCAAGAAATGCAGCGGTTCATCGTAGGTGTGGAAAGTCAGTCTTTAAAAAGACCATGCTCCGCTCTTCTAAGACTGGCCAAAAAAGACCAAGCTGCCTCCCTACCCTCAGGCCATCGGCAGCACTCTTATTATGTAATTACTAAGAGCTGAATTCAATACAGCACTGGACCCCAAGCTCAGTGGCACCTACTTTTAGATCCTAACACCAAATGAAAACAAAAGGCAAACTCATATGCATATGCATATTATGCCCATACCAAAGTCAACAGCTACAACTTGACTATTACTACAAATATGCTTAACTAATATGTGACCCTGGACCACAAAACCAGTCATAAGGGTCAATTTTTTGAAACTGAGATTTGTACATCATCTGAAAGCTGAATAAATAAGCTTTCCATTGATGTGTGGTTTGTTAGGATAGGACGATATTTGATAATCCAGAATCTGAGGGTGCAAAAAAATCTAAATATTGAGAAAATCGCCTTTAAAGCTGACCAAATTAAGTCCTTAGCAATGCATATCCACTTACAAAAATAATTTTTTGATATATTTACAGTAGGAAATTTACAAAATATCTTCATGGAACATGATCTTTACTTAATATCCTAATGATTTTTGGCATAAAAGAAAAATTGATAATTTTGACCCATGCAATGTATTGTTGGCTATTGCTACAAATATACCCGTGCAACTTATGACTGGTTTTGTGGTCCAGGGTCACATATAATGTTTTCAGCAGCAATTGTAAGGACAGGATGGTAAAATTATAGCAACAATAATCAGTTTTAAGATTGGTTAGTTGGTTTATTTATTTTGAAAATCAAATCTGCATTTAATTTAAACCTTTTTTTTACTTTGTTTTTTAAATTGTATTGTTTTACCTGGTCTGGTAGTGCCTAAACAAACATTCAAAAAGACATTGAAGGCTTTGCTAGCTCACCAGTCCAAAAAATGACAAAATATTGCAGAAAGAAAATATGTCATGTATAAATATAAATGTATAATTTATATATTTTAAAAAAGTAATATTTTGAACTAAGAAAGCCTCCATTGTCTTTAAATGTTTGTTTAGGTGCTATCAGGTGAATTATGTTTGTGTAGTTTTGACCCTCCATATCTGATTGATTATTGTAAGCACCGAATAACTGATTATCATAATAACTGCTCACATTGAGCCCTACTAAAGTCACACAGCTGCTTCTGAACGAGAAGAAAAAAGCCAAGCTCTCCTGTTCCTCTCGGTAGGCAGTTTCCCCAGAGGAGGAAGTGAGAGATAGAGACAGATGACAGAGGCCGGGGCAGAAAGATGATTAAGAATTACGATCATTATGCCTCACTTTTGCATGTTGGGGGAAAATCATTCTATTCATAATTTATACCCTCAATTACTATTAATAAAGAGATATTTCAGTGGGCGAGAATGGCGGGGGACAATTACATGTAAAGTGGTATTAACATTCCTGTTTGAACATTTCTAACCTCTATTCCTCGGTAAGGCTAATAAGAAGAATGACTCCCTTGACTTCTCCCTGAAATGATTGTATTGCTATGATATTCTAATCTATTAGCCTCTGTGTAATGTATTGGCCCAGATAATTGGACCCATGGTGACGAGGAAACTCTGATCTTAGACAGAAAGTTCTACAGTGAAATAGGGTCAGAAGACATCGTGATGAGATTGAGATTAGGGAAGAATATATTAGTGATTCAGGTTACTTGATAGGTGATGGAAAGTAATGCTATTAAGGTAAAAGTAAATCTTGAATTTAAGGTAAATTGCTTCCATGACATCATGGTAAAGAAAACCTTCAAATATCATTTCTTTTATAAAGCTTCAAGTCAGGACCCTTAATATTAGCTATTATTTCCATCCGTCGGGTCTGCGTGTATCATTAAGTTCTGTCGAGTTGACTGTTTCTGTTTAGTGCACTACTCCATGCTGGCTACAGGACTGGCACACTTGGCACACCTCCTGGAGCTCCATTAGACACCCACTTACAGCCGCACACACCTGGCTGACGGGATTTGCACCTGGGCATTAGGTCTACGGGGAGCCACTTCATTACCTGTGTGCCAGGTGTCCAATGCCATTGTGCAGAGAGCATCGGCAGGCCCTTCCCTCCATTATACGGAGTAATCATTGATTAAAGAAAAAGACTGAGGAGTCGGAGATCGTAAAGAGCTTGTAAAGCGTTCGGCATTCTAACCACCGCTGAGTCTATCAGGTATGGCGCCACGTGCCTTTTCCCAAGGCTACAAATATAATAGGCGGTTTACTCTTGCTTTTCCTTTTCTAGGAAATGTTTAATGGCTGCTTCATATAAAAAGTATTCGGTACTCGTAAAAGGTTCCAGATTGACAGCTTTGCAGCTGAAGCATTTTCTTCTGTGCGTTTCTTTCTCGGGGGGTGGCTGTAGTGGTGCTTTAACAGACCATCGGGGTCTCGTCACTGTGCGGAGATGACATCTTGTGTTCCCTGCTATCACTTCGGGGCATCAGTCCCACCCCCACCTCACCCGCTATGACTCCCAATCGTTTGTGGGGCAACCCCCTCAGCATGTGGCAACCTTTCTGCCAGCTGTGCTTTTCCACTTCAGACGCTGGACGTCTAATTCCCACCTCACTTAAGAGAGATGACGGGCATGATGTAACTCCCATTGAATTTCAATTGCTACAGTACGTTCTTACTCCACAAAAAAAACAAAAAACAAAGCACACGCAATGCATTGCCCACTTACGGGCACCCATTTCTGATAAGTTTCCCCTCTCTTGATCCCAGTGTTCAGGCTTTGCCAGGCAGGGGCTTATAAAAGCCGACTTCAATGAATGAAGCCCACCGCGGGGTGCCTTTCTCACCACGCCCGCATATCTGGTTTGATTTTGGAGAAATGACTGAATTCCTGCCGTTGGAAAGCACAGTGGAACATGCTCAAGCTCTATTAAAAGCTGGGTGGGGTGGAGTTGGGGTTTAGAGATGGATGGGTAGCAGTGTGTTTAGCAAGGCTTGTCTGGGACAGTGTACAACAGGAATTCCCTATGATCCAATGATGGAGGACACAAATAACACAGACTCAGAATACTGTGGGTGAACAGGCGTGTCATCTCTTTGACCTTCCTGTCTCTGACTGCTACCGTTTGTCTCAGAGCGAATAAATGCAGCAGTCAGGTCAACAGTAGGGATGGGAGTCGTAAAGAATTTAACAATTCGGGTTTTGGTTCCATCGCCTATTTTTAACGATTCTGGTTCATAAACAGTTCATATTACATTTAAATATGCATATTAAAATGAAAAGGTATTTAATGAATTATATTACATTTATTTTTACTGTTTTTAAATATTACTTTATAATTTTTATATTTATATAAAATCATTTCAATGATACTTTTAAAACAATTTTTTTATAATAAAGACTTTTTTTAATGATTTTTTAGAAGTGCCAAATGCAATCCCACGTTTGGCCTCAACTATATATAAACAACAATACTAAACAAAAATGTGGCTACATATTTAATGTATTATTTATGTTGTCATATGAAGAAGGGTTTGTTTGAGGTGCGCCCTCCTTCAGCCTGAGGCTTATTATTTCAATTTTGGTGTGAAGGGGTCTTTACATTTGCCCAAAAACAGAACTTTATTGTTATTAAAAACAAACAGGCCCAGCCCAGATGAAAAACGCAATAATAATGTAATGCATTACTTTTCTTAAAAAGTAACCAAGTTAAGTAATTAGTTACTTTTTAAGGGAGTAATGCAATATTGTAATGCATTACTTTTCAAAGTAACTTTCCCCAATACTGCCAGTCAATAATTACACTGATTTAATTATCACAGTTAGCTGTATGTTTGATTCACTAAAAAGAACCAACTCATTTGAGTCATTTCATTAAAGAATCAAACTACACTGGTTGCACTGAATGCTTTTGACATGCCTTTTATTGCTTTTTTAAAATCTTTTATGTCTTTAAATATTGTGTGTAATTAATTCAGTAATGACCAGTGACTCTGTTACACCGTTACACTAAAGGTAGCCACCATCATCTCTCTGCCATTACAGACTGACGCACGTCTCACTCGTTTAATGTGGATGACTCATAACCCCGTGTCCAGAACTTCTCAGCATTTTCCTTTGGCACATACCGGGCCAAAGTTCTCTCCCATTTTGTCCAACATTGTTTTGAGTCAAACACAATATTTCTAAGTGCGGCTTTACAAGGCTCTCATGTGCACCCAGCTGGCAAAGAGAAACAAAGTGAGTGAGAACAATCATTGGGAAAGGGGAAAAAATTCTTCTTTAAAATAAACCTGAACTGCTGTGACAAATTGAAGGGGTTTGATTGTGTTTTGAGCAGATTACAGAAACAGCACTTGCATTGTTTGGCTAATTTTTGCCTTTGTCAGGCCATTCATCCACTCTTGACGGGTTTCATAGGGATTTTGCTGCTTTGACCGTGATATAAAACTGTCATAATTTATTTGAAACACTAAAGGAGAAGACCAACATTAATCACCCTTTCTTGTTTATTAAAGCAATAAAGATTTCACAGAGTGCTTTATTACCAGTGCCAGATTGGGAAAAGGCAGCCTTTTGTAGGGGGGCTAACAAAGACAAGAGCCCATTACACCATCGGGTAGAGAGAGAGAGAGAGAGAGATGGAGTCATGGAGAAAGAGAGAGAGTGGGGACCAGGACAAGCCAGGCTTGTTCAGACACAATCTTTATTGTGTTGTCAGAATGTATGACATCATCCTGACCTTTGATCCCAGGCGCTGCATAGTGCTGATTGGACAGGTCCATCCGTATTGACTTCCTCTATACTGCTGATCTAAGGAAGGGTCACACCTGAGCTGAAACGCAGACACGTGTTTAGGGAGAATGTTCAGGTTCGACTCTGGAAAGATCATACTCCTGATGATACATGCTCTCATTCTGTATCTTTATCTCTAGACAACAGCTCTGTCAGGTGATCAATAACATGATTAATAACATCTGGCATCTCCTGAGGGTCTCGCTGTTGGTTCATGCAGATATTTGCACAGGGGCCATTTGAGTCAAGGACACTGGAATGGTGGTCTGGGTAAATTTAGAAGCTTTACCTTTGACTTTGAATCTACTAACTAAAATGATTTGGAGACTAAAGAGATGCTTTTTTTTTAGATCAGTTAAACTTCAGGGGGAACTTTTAAAGGCATGCATGGGAATATTCTTATACCAATGCTCACATCGCTCATAAATTCCCCCAAATTTCCATTTGGCTTTGAATAATATGATCTTAATTATTATTTTTGCCCTGTATAACATAATTCTAGGGTGTAATGATTTTTTATGCCCCTGACATATTGTTGGAGGGTGACATAAAACTCTGATGACATGTGACATTTGGAAAAGGTCACCCCGCCCAACCCTGCTCATGTCTGTCTTCATAACACTGGCACTTGTCATATTGAAGCTGGCACTGGCAATCTTTGTCTCACAGGAAACCCTCAGCGCTGTTCTTTTTGCTGGTCGTAGTTGTTGCCAGGCCTGGTCTTTTTTTTTTCTTGTGTGGTAGAAGGGAAGGAGAAAATTGTCACTGAAGGGAAAGAGGAACCAGATCACTCCCCCTCAGGGTTCCTGGGGGGCCGGTTCACGAGCACAGAATGACAGGGAGAAGCACTAATACTAATGTGGTAAATACGTCAGAAATGACTAGGGAAGGGAGGGAGAAGGTATGATGGAGGTCCAATACGCTGAGTGGAATGACACAAATGGGAGGATTTGACAAGGGCTGATCTGCCTAAATTAAATGAAATTGCATTGTTGTTGTTGTTTTGTGGGCCTTGGTTTAGAATCTGTCAGCATGATACAAACCACAGCGCATTTATACAGTTGCAAAAAGAATACAGCAAGACACTGACTCATTCATTTTACACAATTCTATACTTATAATCATCTTTATTATAATAATCATATAATATATTGTCATAAAATATTATATATTAATTTATTTTAATACTTTTTTATTTAAAATTATATTTTATAATATTATATATGTTATTAATGTATGTAAATTGATTGTAATTTATTATAAAACAAGTTTTCTAACTTCTCCATTTTTATACTGATTTTTAGATTTTTTCGTCATCCTTTTCATTATTATTCTTCCTGTCAGTTTTCAATTATAGAGTATTAATTAGAAGAAAAATGAGGCATTATTATGTTATATTACAACAAATTTAAATATTTTTTTCAAACATTAAACTGCAATGTAGAATTTTATTTATCATTTTATCCTGTCAGTCTTATCATATCCACCTGACTTTTTCTATTTCTGTTTTTTTTTATATTAATTTGTACTGTTGTCTCATCATGCTGTGATGATACGCTTTTACCATTGCTGTTCGAAATTACCCTTTTCTGACAACTGAATTCTATGGTTTTAAAATAGCTGACCTCTGATCTCAGTCTGTTAAGTGATGTTTTTTGAGTAGGGCATTGCCTCACAGAGGACATAAAATATACATTTTTATGCACATAGGGGTCCCAGCTTTGTGGTCGTAAATTATAGTAGAGCTATCCTCACACCACTATCCCACAGTGCAGTGGGCCAACCCTAAGTAAGGTGGAGCTGTGGGACGGACAGGGCAGGATGCAACAGGGTGAGAGGCAGAACTCAGGGTTGCTGGGATGGTGTGTCAGCTTTGAGGGGTGGAAAGGCCACCAACTGTGTGTGTGTGTGCATGTAATGTATGGGCTATAACACTTAGTGCTTATGCCCTGACAGCTTTAATGGTGATGGCCATATTATAGAGAGTGTGCAGAGAGTAAAAGGCCTGCTTTATGGGGAATTCCTGTAACGGTGGCAGATAGCAAGGACAGTGTGTGTATGTCTTTCCTTTATCTATCTGCACTGTTTTTTCCATGCACAAACATTTTAAGGCATCACCTGATTTATCAATCTTAAATACCTGAAACTTATGTTGCCTCCAAAGATGCTTAATTTTAGGCAGGTTCTAAATTAGTATTGAAAACAATCATTGTGATGAAAACACCCAAGGTGGTGGATGAGGTGAGACAAATTTTTATTGTAAGTAAATGTATATTTCATTTAAGGCTAAAAAGTATTGATAAAAATAGTTTAGTGTTACTAAAACTAAACTATTTTAACCAGTATGTGTACTTTTATGCTTATTAGAATATTGTGTTATGTTAGCAATATGCTAATGGCTATTGAAATCATTTGGGATCATTGCTTATGTAGAGTGTAAAATCGAGCCCTAGTCATTGGTACAGATTCATAATCTAGTAAGGATGCTTATGTAGGCATTCGACAGCAAGGCAGCTTATAGCTTTTGAAACAGAGCTATTGTGTGTATGTAAAAGAGAGCGACTGCGGCTCATACGTTTGAGCTAATGAGGAACAGCTGCAGGCTAATGAATCAGGATGGGTTTAATGACCGCTGCTTAAAGCAAACTCTTCACCTGAGGAAACTCGAGCAGCAGAAGCTCTGCTACACACTGAGGGAAATGTGATCATTTTCTGTGGTGTGGCAGTGACTCGCCTCTGCGAGGTGTCTGTTTGGTGTCGTGTGGCCTGCATTCTCCACTTCACAATCTCATTGTTATTTAATCCTGGTTTTGGTGCGGATGCCGATTTCAAAGTGGCAGTGTGAGAACGTTCTCAAAACGTGTCTGCGGCATCATAACCTCGGTTTCCTGTAAGGAGACCCCACGCCTGTTCTCTCTCAGCCTTCTGAGCAGGGCAGGCAGCCCAGACTACAGCACCACCTGGCTGGCCGTTAGCCTGAGGAAGAGGCCCTTTGGTAATGTGGTTTGAGTGAGCTAACGGCATGAGCCTACCACAGGTACGCCTCTTCCTCCTTATTGCTTAACAGACTTCCATCTCCTTTGGGACTGATGATGTACTGCACTGTAGTCTGAAGGAGTGCCTCAAGGCTACGTCCTCTACTCTCTCAACTTTCAAAATGTCTTGCTATAAAGCCCTTTAAAAAATACCATCAGCTGTCAACATGTCTTCACTCACCCACACAACCTTGCCTCACTAAACTGTGCTCATCTCACCAGGAGAAACTTGGTGCCACAGCCCACCCTGGCCTGTCAACCTGACAGAAAATGTCCCTCAGTCTTGGCCTTTCATATATACTTACGTTACGAGTGACAGTTTCTGGTGAGTCGGAGCCTGCGCTGTTTTCAAGCAGTCTAATATTTCCTTGGCCTTTTCTCCCATTATCCCTGACCTTCAGTGGTGCTATGCACCAGTTGTTGACGCAGATGTCAGGGAGCATTGTGGAGAAATGTCATCAGGAAAATGTCCCATAGACTGATGAAACTGGAGACGTGCCACATGACTTCCACATAAACTCTCAGTAGATGCAAAATGAGACGTTTAATAGTTAGGGTTTAAAATAAATTTTGTGAGGAACTTGTTTATCTAATCTTGTCAGTCAAAACATAAGGATCACTTAATCACTTTCATTAATTATGCAGTCCAAAAAGAAAATATAGAGCATTTAACAATCAATTATTATGAAGAATAATAATCATTTATTATACATTTATTTAGTTAAGAGAAATAAATAATAAAAAAAAAAAAAAAAAAACTATTTTACATTTCCTTACATTTTAGTATTCTCCTTACTTCCTCAGACTGGCTTCTTGTGTGATTCCCACTAAACGGACAAACCTAGAATCGCTTAAGCCTTACTGTTGCTCCATTAACCCTAGTTTAGGCTGCTACAGCTGTTAGTATGCAGTGATTGAGGGCTTAAGAGAGTTTTGGCCAAGAAGTCTCTTACTGTCAACAGTCTGAGCACTCGAGTTTCGAGGAGAGTACATTCATCTCTCTCTGTAAATAAGAGTGTTTTGAGATTTGTGTTTCACAGGGACCAGGCCTCAGGCTCTTTCAGAGTGTCACATTTTACACTGCTGGAAAAAATTCCACTGTCTGTTTCACATCTAACTCTTAGGTTAGAAGTTGGTGGTAATCATTTTTTAGCCCATTTTGTTCAGTCGATTATTGTGAGAAGGACAGCATTAATTTGTTAACTGCAGTTGACATATGTTGTATTTACAGATTGTCTGTGTTTTTAGTTAAAAGACTTGGTGTAAAGGGATTAAGCAGCATTGGTCTTGACTTCATGCTATTATTTTTTTTCTTTCAAGGGAAATTGGCTGCTAGTCTGCGGATGTCATAGTCACTGTTCCTGATAAGCAGCATGTGATTGATTGATTTTTTGATTCTCTTCTGACGTCTGGCACCCACTGCTTCTTTTAATCTAAGATAAAAATGGGCTGCTGTCTTTTGTTTGCGGTGGTGAGGTTAGAGCCTGCCTTGTATTATTTGGCAATTTAATGTGACAGACGATGGTGGCTTTTTTGTGTTCGATCAGTGTGTTCAGATGGATATGAATGTCTTCAAAGTATCGCATGGATTATGACAAAGCCTATTATACTTTAATGACATTATCCCCTCACAAAATCTCCAGAGTTAGCCTCACACTTCTATCTCTCTTTCTCTCTCTGACTTTGATCTCTAGGTGTTTATTTGTTATATTCACCCGTGCCAATTCAATAATTATGCAGACAAACAGCTGAAAATAAGCATCTGTGCTGAATATAAGAGAGGAGATCAGATGATTTAATATTTTGTATGTGCAAACACACACATCACAGTCATACAAAAGAGATTAGATAGATAGATAGATTGATTGATTGATTGATTGATTGAGGTGTCCAAACTTGGATGCCTGCCTGTGTTCAGCAGAAACACAGAAGAAATACATTCTTATCAAGTGATGGGAGTCTGAGGGAACACCAACCCTCGCTCCTGTCATAATCTTGTTTGTCATTGCTAAATGAGCTGGCCCTGCTAGGTGTGTTAGCGTCTAATGAATTTACAACCTGATATCAGGAGGCCCTAAGACTGGCAGGGGTCGTAAAACAGGAAGGGAAAAAAGCAGTAATTAACATTTATTAGCTGGCTTGTCATCTGTGCTGGTTGGTTGCGGAGTATGGATAATATTGTGGTGATCAATTAATTTTTAATCATCTCTAGAGAGATTATGGAGACTCCCTATGAACTCCAGACTGGCTGGAGTCTGTCAATAAACAGGGCATAGGTCATTCTGCAATGCGTCAATTGTGTGTGCGTATGTGTAAATTACGTACTTATCAACACACACCTCTTGACTAATACGCTTTAACCATCTCCCTCCTTAGACAGAACACATGCACATATCATTTCATAGGTGGTGGATTTTGACATCACACATTTTAATGGCTTTCCCCTTTGAAAACATTAAACTGTTAGCCTTGAAACATGCGTTTTCAATTGGGACAACTCACCTTTTGAGTTTTACATGCTCATGTGTACTGTACTTTGATAGCAGGAAATGACTGTTGTTGAACACAGAAGCAGCTTTGGACTTTTCCCCCTGCATTTAGTCTCTTGTGGTGTGTGAAGAAAAAAGCTAATGGGTAATAGATACCTGACTAATGCCCTTCTGAAGAAATAGAGATAGATGGACAAAAACGGAGGGGAGAGAAAACTTGCCTCTGAGTTATGAAGGTGTACCCAGGGGGTTAATTCATCGTGGGCGCTTCTCATGCCAAGCGGTAGCTGATAGTTAAAAGTTAATACATTTATTGCCCGAGAAGTGCTCATCCATCAGGAGCAGTTTGTTTCTGCAGCTCGGTGAAGGCACAGTGTGGGCAGGGCTGGATTCCCCATGATAAATGGAGTTGTTGGTGTTGTTTATTCTGGTGCATGTAATTTTGTGTGTTTATTTGTTGGGTTTTAGGTGACAGTGATTTTCAGCCCTGTTGAGAAAGAGGAAAAAAAGGGTTTCTGTCAGATAGGATGGAAGTCATTCATAATTTTTAAAGGATTGCATCTGGCTTTTTATCTACCGTCATCATAGTCTCTACCATTTTTAACTCTCTCAGTCTGTTGGTGTTGTAAAGTATCCGTCTCGTCTGGAGGTTTGTAGTGTTAATGGCTCAAGGTCAGGGCCATAAAATGGGGGACAGAAAGGGTAGACGCGGCTTCTTGGGGTGGTTAAGAAGGGTTCAGAACCTTAATGTGAGCCCTCATTCACAAGGTGAACAGGGCTTAACCTCAGATCCAGCTGTCAACAGCCTGCCACCATAGACCGTTTAGTCCGTTTGGTAATTTTTTTCACAGAAGTCTACATTCAGAGTGTTTTCTTTGAATACTATATCTCTCATCTCCAGACTTCCAAGTGTTGACACGAACGTGAAGGTAGATGCACAATCTGAATTACTCTTTGGCCACATGTCTTTAATTTTCAGCGTTTTCTCACCGTTGGCGCTCCCTACAGGTGGCTGGCTGTAACTGCGGCTTATTTAGTGTCAGGTCTCAGAGGCTGGTGTGTTTATGTGTGTGGGGAGGGGGTCAGTCACCCTGCTTTGGACCAGCCACCGCCCTCCACCAGTCCGCAGCTGTGGGTCTGAGCCGTGCCACCTTCCTTGACACAATGGGGCCCTTTGACCACAGAGGGCAGATTGACACAAAGAGCCCTGCGTGCTGTACACTGCAGCACAATGCCATTGTTATCATATGCTGCTGAAAGCAAAGACCTACTCTACTATTTGTCATTTTCAAGTGTCAAATGATTGCACAAAAACAGGCTTTAAAAAGACTTGTAGACCGCATTTTATGAATGAAAAGAACAAGAACGCAGTTAAGATGCAGTATTTTTTTAATGTTTCTTACTGTTGCAAGCTCTATAAACTCAGTAGGATTCTGGTTGGCTGTCAACGTCTTTATCGTTCATCTGCTGGTATCCAATAATATCGTTCTTCTGTGTCGTTATCCAGCGATATCGTTCTTCCAACAATATAGCTCTTTCAACAACTCCAACAATATCATTATTCTCTAACGTTATTGTTTCAATGTGGACTTCCCTATTCTCATAGAATTAGAACACTTATTGAAACGTTATAGTTATAGTTATCATTATCCTTTGATGTGAAGGGGCCTTAATACTGAGCAGATGTATGCAAATAGTATACTGCAAAAGCATCTCAACCTGTATTATGTGTCATATCTGGGTTGTATACGGTGTAAATGTGTGTATCCATTTGTGCATGTGCGCATGTGCTTTTGTGTGTGATAAACGTATTGTTATGTGGCTGAGAGTGGCCCGTAATTCAGGTTCAGTGAACCTCCTCTCCTCGCTCGTGCCTCACCGGCCCCGGTAGACCTGTTGATGGGGCCTCTCTGTCAGCGCGCCACAGGAGTGATAAATGTCCCTTATCGGCATTGTCATTGTAATAGCCCCACAACAGGCCCGAGATGGGCGACTGGGCCAGAGTTATCGCCCCGCTCCTGCAGGGGAAGAATACACATCAAGCTGCCAATCACCCAGCCCGAAAATTGCTCTGAGATTTGAGTCCCCAGACAGCCAGCAGACTGCTAAAGCTCCCTCCCTCCCTCGCTCACCGCTATTACGCTGCTCCATTGCTTTATTTCACCCCTTTTTTAATGCTTAAACTCCTAAATACCACCATCTCCTGTCAGTTCCCTCACAAGGTTTTTTTTCTTTTCCCTATCTATCGCCGTACCACACTGGGAAAACACCAGGGTGCTGGAGAAAAAGAGAAAAATCTGAGAGAGTGTGTGTTTTTTTGTGTGTGAGGGAGAACGTGAGATAGAGGAAAAGTAGATGATAGAGGAGTGAAGAGGTTAGCAGGGGAACGCGAGCAGAACCATTCCAGTCTCTTAATTTTCTATTGATCCTTGTGCTCCTGCTTTGAGTGTCAGGCCTCCCTCCTCACCTGTTCACTTTGGTGTCTTCTGCTCATGAGAGATGTTGAGGTTGTTCTGCCTCTGTCATCTCTCGCCTTCTTCTGGTGTCTAAAATGAACTTTTTGTCGAGTATCCTCATAAGAGCAGTCTTAAATGAGTTAAATAACATCTTAAATTAACTTAAAAGAGTTGTGAGAAAGTAAGATGCGCGTCACATCCGCGTCATGTTTAGCAGCGGCAGCTCTTAAAGTCACAGCAGCCTAATAAACCAGTTGCTGTGATGTCTAAAAAAAAAGGTAACAGAGAAAACTGTAGCTTTATTTAATTTATAATTTATGCAGTGAAGACCGTAAAGTGTTTGATAACTTTATTCAATTTCTGTATTTTTCCTACCTGTTATAGACAGGAAGGCCACAGGTAAATATGACATTTATTATAATGGGTTTATGTGAAGATTTTTTAAGTCCACTTAAATTAAAAGTTGTTATTTTTTAAAGCCTAATGTTGAAATTGATAGCTTTTAGTTATACTGTAATATTGAATGTCTATAATTAATGTTTTTTTTTATTTTATTTTTTTTATCAATTTCATAGAGACATCAGTACCAGTAGTATCAGTGATACTGGCCTTCATTCATAAAAAGAAAAAATGTGTGATTAATTAATTTTTTTAATCGATTGACAGCACTAATATATATATATATATATATATATATATATATATATATATATATATATATATATATAATGACAATAATGCATAAATATTTGAAGCTTAATATTTGTGTTGATAATTTTATTTTTGGCAAAATGAAAAATATTCTCTTATACTCTATTTACTCACCAAAACATTTTCTTGCATTTAGAGCTTGTCATATATTCATTTTGGGCTCTGCTCATGGGCAAGCAGATGCTGGCTGAGTAATGTCCATAAGGTTAAAGGTTAAACAGCCATCTAACCACTCACTCACACACCATAGCCGAGGGGTAACATCCCCCTCTGCTGTTAGAAGTCATAACATACTCCTTATTAAAGCTGATGGAGAAGCTGGTGATGTTAGACCCTAGAGATGGACATGGATAAGATCGCTGTGGTGTCCACTGGTGGCCTGCTCATGTTTGTGATGGAATCGGCCATGTCTGATTGAGCTGTTCTCATGGAGGCTCCGGGGGACCCTCGAGGACCCCATGGTCTCTTCATATCAGGTGGCCTGAGGTTTGCCTGCTCTAAAACCCACTCCTTTAGATAACCATCTCCATGCTCAGCCCTCATTCCCTCTTTGGCCTTTATTAAACCCTTCTGCCAGTTCTGCCCGCTGAGAGGAGAAACCGAAAGAGAGAGAAAGAGATATATGCCAGCTAAAGATATAGATATGGCTGCACTGTGGGAGGATTAGCTGAGTGTTGCCTGTTGGTGACAAGACCTGATAACGGCCTGAGAGCTGTAATGGGCTCCGGCCTCACATGCAGGTGAGCTGTCAATCCATCATACAGACCTCCTGAAGAAATGAACACATCTGTTTCTAAAGTCACTCTTCAGAGCTATGATGGTGAATTCAGAATTCCCAAAGTTGTGCTTCATTCTGACAGTCTTGTTTACATTTGGGAAATGGTGGCCCAAAAAAGTATTTGAAAACTTAAGTTGCACTTACAAATGTATGAATGTTTTAGCATTATAACAAAGTGTCATACCAAGAACTACACAAGCATTTAAATGAAACCAAAGAAGAAAGTCATACAGGTTTGGAACAACATGAGGATGAGTAGATGAAGAATTTTCACATTTGGGTGAAAAAAAAAAAAAAACGTAATATTTAAACTTTTTAATACTTTTACTTAAATACCATTTGGGTCCACTGTATAAGGGAGGGTGAGAGATTGAGAGACCGAGTTCAGGACTGACAGTAGCTTTGGAGAGATGACAGGACAGAGTGATAGAGACCAGGCTGGGCAAGTCAGGCTGTATGCAGTTGTGCTGCTGTGCTGAGGATAAATCACAGCCCATTTGTACTGAGAGACATCTAACTAGCAACTCTCCTGTTAGCCTTCTGCTCCACTGCCATGACCCCTGTGCCATATTTCTGAGTCATACTCCCTCTGACAGATTAGTACACACACAAACACATAGAAATGGATGCTGTGATATGTGTGACTGTGCGAGGGTGTGATATTAATTTATTGGGTAGATGTGCTCAACTGTGTTGGCTCTGGGGCCTTCTTTTTTCCATTTCCTTTTAATATATTGGCCAATATTGGATATTTAATTGTGCATGCTCATTTTCCCTATTTCTGCATTTTAGATTACCATTGCTATTATGTAATGTTCACTTAAATCGTTACACAGTTAAATGTAATCCTTGGCAAATCTTGAAATGAATATCCATTTTTCATACTGCACATTATAATGCTTTGATGCCTAAATTCAGTTGTAGCATTTAAAATGACTGATTTTAGTGTTTTATTTTAAATGTATTTAGACAAAATACAAATACACTACCGTACAAATGTTTAGGGTATGTAATAATTTTTAATGTTTTTGAAAGAAGTCTGGTATGCTCAAGGCTGCATTCATTTGAACAAAAATTCAGTAAAACAGTAATATTATTTCAATTTTAAATAACTGCTTTTTATTTGAATATATTTTAAAATGTAATTTCTGTGATTGCCATCAAGCTGAATTTTCATCAGGCATTGCTGTCACATGATAACAATGAAACCTTTAGAAATCATTCTAATTTGTTGATTTGATACTCAATAATCGTCTCTTATTATTATCAATAAGCCAAATTATCAATGTAACAGTTGTGCTGCTTTTATATATATATATATATATATATATATATATATATATATATAATTTCTATCAAAAATAAATAAATCTAACCCCAAACTTTTGATGTAGTATAAAGTGTAATATTGGCAATTCATTATCACCCACATAATTATAATTATCGTCCTATCTGCATCAACCAGAATTTTAATATCTGTTTATCCCTAGTTTTAATTTTTGAGTGTTTTGCCTGTATTATGAGCAAATGTCTCTACTTAATAAACATACTAAATAATGTTTTAATTAAAATCTAAAGGTGCCATTTTGTGAGGGTTTAGGGGATAGAAAATATCATTAGCTCAGTAGTGAGTTTGCTTTTGTGTTCAGGGCAGCGGGATAGCTTTATTTCTCCCAATCTCTCCTGTGAAGCACAGACAGGTGCCGTGTTAACTGTTCTCAGAAAGTGAGAGGGCGAAGAGGGAGAGAGAGAGAGAGAGAGGGAGGCTTAGGCTCTAAATGGTTTGTGGAATGGAGGTGTTAGCTCGTGTCAGCTCCTTGCTATTGCTGACAGATGAGCAGGAGCTAGGAACAGGAAATCCCTGGCCCTAATGCCCAGAAGAGTGTGTGTTTATGTGTGTGTGTGTGTGTGGTTGAGGTAGAGATAAATAGAGATGGCTGTGTTGTCGTACTGCAGGGTTAGACTCACAGCTTTCCGCTTTGGGCACAAGCTGCAGACAGGCAGACACAGGAGCGTCTCTGATGACAAATCAATCCACATCTCACTTTCTCCATCCCTCAAACTTCGTCTACACTAGAGCTGGAGCGACTGCGGCAGGAGGGCGAGAGGAGTGCCGCACTGAGGGCTTAAAGCAGGCAACAGAGACCGAAACTTCCTTTAGGGCTGCACTCCAATTGCCAAGTACATGAGAAAAGTGGCTTTTCGAACAGAAAATCAATTTAGAGTCATTCAATACACTGAGCTGTCGCGGGTGAGATTACAGCATGTTCGCCGGGTTCCATATTCAAATCACAGCCTCGGAGCCAAAGTCGGTTTCTGCACCAGGGCCGTTACTACACCTCGGTGCTCAGCTCCATTGATCTGATCTACTGCGGAGGAGGCCAGCAGGTTAACACGT
The DNA here is from genome assembly GCA_037950675.1 of Hypophthalmichthys molitrix. NCBI lineage: Eukaryota > Metazoa > Chordata > Actinopteri > Cypriniformes > Xenocyprididae > Hypophthalmichthys > Hypophthalmichthys molitrix. Next base: position 29,007,011 of record CM075493.1, read on the forward strand.
GTAAAAAGGAATATGTCTCATGCGCTCAGGGTCGAAGCAGGGGGAAAGAGGTTAACCATTGCACGCGCTCTCAAAATCGCCAGGGAGCGTCCGTGCCGCATGCAAAGAGTGAGCTCAGCGGACAGACCGTTTGGCGTATGTGGCGGTACTAGATATGATTGACGGTGACGGCCCACAGCACTTTCTCTTGTAACTTTCAAATCATTAAGCCTTTAGTGTATTTGGCGGCTCTTTTATGACTTTTTTTTTTTTTGTCTTGGTTCTTCCAAATTGCTGAAGCAGGATGTGTTGAGTCAGGGGCCAAGCAAAGGCTAACCAGGACAACAGGAATCAGAAATACCAGTGTAAGGTTATTGACACAGAATGTCCTAACCAGACGTGACGTGTTAAACCGTCTTTCACATGGACGGAGATTTGCAACGACTAAGCCACATGGAAATCAATCATTTTTTAAGTTCACCTATCTATTTTCTAAGCGCATCTTGTTGTGAACAATTCCTTTATGCATGTGTTTGTTATTATTTTAAATTTGAGCTTGTAATTTATAATTAAAATGTCATAACTCAATCTTCTGGTTAAACAACAGACTTTCTAATGATGAAAACCGAACTCGCCCTTTTCTTCATCCAATCTAATGCTTTCATCCAATCAACAACCAATTGGTAGAACCAAGTCCCGGTCCTACATTTATTTATTTTTCCATAATCCGTTTCACTCGGATTTATGTCAAAATGTGGACGAAAAGATATCTCGCTACTTCTGTTACGTCACGACTTTAATAAAAGTTTCAGATTTAAGGTGACATGAGTGACAGAGAACTTTATGCAAATGCGCAGCATCTGATTGGTTATTTTGACATTTTGCGCAGCATTTAATTTTCATTGTAGAAATAAAAATGATATGACAATTGACGTTAGTACATATGTCAGCCTCAGATGCTAATAAGACATCTATATTCACCCTTAAAATGAGGTTATACAGGAATGAAAGGGAGTTGATGTGGAGTGGGCAGGCGATTCGTGTGAATGTGAGTTGTCTGTGTTTATGCATTAAACATTGTGCGTGTGTGCATGTGTAAGCGATGACAGGCAGGGGTGTTAACGCAGGCAGAAGTGGGGGGCGGTCGGTTATGACAGTTCCTGAGAGGCTCTATTCAGATGGACCTGCAGCCCTGCCGTCTAAATTCAATTAACTCCACTGGCTGCTGTTCTGTCACCATTAGTGGTAATTAGTTAAAACATCAGAGTATAAACAGTAAATTGGCTCTGGTAATTATTTCCCCCTCACAAGCATATGAGAGCAGGAAGGAAAAGAGAGAGAGAGAACGTGAGAGGGGCACACCGACGGCAGTGTACTGATGAAAAGAAACCTGTAGAGGTTATTGGTGGCTTTGTGCTATCAATTATGGTTAGGCATTATTTAGGAAACAGTGCTTGTGTGTGTGTGTACAAGCCCACTAATGGACAAGCATAAAGTAGGCAGCACATGGCATCAGTTACAACCCTGAGCACTCAGCGTGCAATATATGCCATCTGGCCAAGCTTTTGTCTCTCTTTTTTTTAATCTTTAGATATGCCCTTTCTTTATTCCTTTTTTTTTTTTTTTTTTTTTTTACACAAAACCAAATCTTATTAAAATCACTTTTTTTGAAGTTTTGCTATTGTATCAACATTTGGTCATGGCACACAAAGTATATTGTTTTACATTCACGCTTCAACACACTTCGAATGCACATTGTGTGAGTTAGCAGTATTAGCATTAGCTTTATCATTCAATGTACTTGATGTGAGTTTTAAAGCAATGTTACCATCGGCTTTAGCATTCAATTTTCTTTAGTTGCGTCCCAAATGACACACGCGGTTGCACTTTATTTTATAGTATGTGCGTTTATGTGTACTTACAGTGTACTTACCTAAGAAAGTACTGGGAAACATGGGTTAAGGATAGATTTAGGTGTAGGTTCAGGGTTAGTACCTAGTTATTACCCAGTTATTGCAATTACTATAATACATACATAGTTTGTTCATGGTGAACAGGACTGTAAAATAAAGTGCTACTATGCACTTGTACACTATGTACTTAATGTACTCATCTGTGTAGTGTATGAATTTTTATAAGGTTATTTTGTCTTTTATACAAAATTATACTATTTATACTAAAAAAGAAAAATGCTGTATAATAATGCACAAACGCAAATTAGGAAGCACCTTATGTGTGAGTTTTATAGCATTATTTATTGCATTATTATCATTCCTGTTTACTCGACTAGATATGCTGCCCTAATAGCACAGATACACCTCAGAGACATCTTGATTTGTGTGTTTTCACCTGAAAGGTGTTTTTTAGAGCATTTGCTAAGCTAAAAGACGTTTCCTGTCAGATTTTAATAAATAGACATTTAGAAAATGTTTTTAAGATGTGTGATTTTGAATGAATGTAAAAGTGCTTTTTAAATATGTTTATCAGATGTTTCTATACAACAGATGTTTTCTAGAAGAAGTTAGTTCACCCAAAAATTAAATTTCTGTCATTAATTACTCACCCTCATGTCGTTCCGCACCCGTAAGACCTTCGTTCATCTTCGGAACACAAATTAAGATATTTTTGATGAAATCCGAGGTTATCTGAACCACACATAGGGAGCAATGTCATTGCACCTTTTGAGGTCCAGAAAAGTAGTAAAAACATGGTTAAAATATACAATGTGACTAAAGTGGTTCAACCATAATGTTATGAAGTGACGAGAATACTTTTTGTGTGCAAAAATAAAACAATAATAATGACTTTATTCAACAATTTGAACCATTGTCATACGTAGTGAACTCAGTGCAGGCTTCCTTGTTTACGTCCAAACGCCGACTCATTATTGGCCGGCTCTTGCGTCAGCATCACATATATGTGTCTTGCTGCTCACGTGTTCAGCTTCGGCCAATGCTATGTGTGGCATGAGGGTGAGTAATTAATGACAGAAATTTCATTTTTGGGCGAACTAACCCTTTAAGACATCTTGGAGATGTTTGTGTGCTGTCTGAGAAGGCTGAGCACATAAGGACTGCTGAAATGACCTTTGACCTGGCCAGAATATTTTGGGCAGGTTTCTGGGTCACCCATATTCAGCTACGGGAAATGAGTAGCACAGTATGTGTCTGAGCGCTCTCACAGTCACTGCACATATAATTGGACGCTAGGCATTTTGGCCGTTGACGAATGACCCTCAATGAAAAACTTTCGCCCACGTGTGCAAAGCCCAACAGGGATGACGTCCTCAGGGACTCAACCCTGCCCACTCAGCAAACACAGCCCACCTGTTCAGACAAACACATGATTTCATAGAGCTGCGCAAATCCATCCATATTTAAGCAGAGAAGTGCCCTTCCCTGCCTCCTCTCAGTCACAAAGCCAGAGTCGTTATGGTCCTTACCCCTAGGGAGGAGCAGGGGGTTTTGTAAGAACTGTAGAGAGATAGAAAGAGAGGGAGAGCGAGCGAGGTAAGCAAGCTGGTAGATCTAACCCTGCAGTGTCACCCTCATTTCCTGGGTCAGCGCCTGGGTAATGGTCTATTAATTTGCTCCATTTTCCCCTGTGAGGCAAAACTCAATCTCCAGCCGTTTCACTCTGCTGTGCCATCCACAAGGTGATTGATTGAATAAACAGCTGTCACTACTGTGAGCGCTCACACCCACCGACACAAGTCTTATCCTGAACACCATACACTCAAACCAAACACACACACACTTACCACAATAAGACCCTCAAAGTAAACCCACATGCTCTCCAAAGCAAGCCACAGTCACTCTTAAACTTATGCACACCATCTTCCCCACACATACACCAGGATTGTGCAGCATTTATAATTGAATCAATTCCTGAATTTGAATTAAGGCAGCAATTTGAATGTAAGGAAGTAGAATTAAAATTAACTCCAAAAGCAAGACAAACTTTGAATGTACAATACTGTTCAGAAGTTGGAGGTTTGTACGATTTTTTAAATGTGACCCTGGACCACAAAACCAGTCATAAGTTGCACGGGTATATTTGTAGCAATAGACAACAATACATTGTATGGGTCAAAATTATCGATTTTTCTTTTATGCCAAAAATCATTAGGATATTAAGTAAAGATCATGTTCCATGAAGATATTTTGTAAATTTCCTAACGTAAATGTATAAAAAAAATATTTTTGTGAGTGGATATGCATTGCTAAGGACTTCATTTGGACAACTTTAAAGGCAATTTTTTTCAATATTTAGATTCCAGATTTTCAGATAGTTGTATCTCAGCTAAATATTGTCCTATCCTAACAAACCACACATCAATGGAAAGCAATTTAAAAAAATGACTGGTTTTGTGGTCCAGGGTCACATATGTTCTTGAAATAAGTGCTTATCAAGGCTACATTTATTTGATAAAAAATACAGTAAAAACAGAAATATTGGTTGATTTGGTGCTCAAGAAACATTTCTCATTATTACAATATTAAAAACAGTTGTGCTGCTATATTTTTGTGAAAACCATACTTTTTTTTAATGATTCTTTGATATGCGTAGAACAGCATTTATTTAAAACAGAAATCTTTTGTAAACATTATAAATGTCTTTACTTAATACTGTAAATTTAATGCATCCCTGCTAAATAAAAGTATGATTTTTTTAAAGAACATCTTTTCAACAGTAGTGTACCTGTGGAGCGACTAATTTAATTCAAATTCACACTTATTAATTGAAAAGGAGCCAATTCTACAATTCTGTATTTCGCACAACCCTGCCATACACAGACTAGCAAAACAATTTCCCATCATGCCCTTTAAAAAGTCCTTAAAGTTGTTTGTGTGTTCAGATAATCAAGTCTCCTCCCCTCTGATGAGCACCGTTATGAATCTGGCCCTAATAACTGGCTTGCTTTTCCACATCACTGCCTGCACACCCCACACATATGCTTATTATACGCATCAAACCGACATCATCTTTAGCCAAACACTCCTCTCCACTGACTGAACAATACCGGCACGAAACCACTCCCCTCGTCCCACTCCTCTCTCAGGTGCTGATTGCATTTGCCTTTTTAAACGTGACACCCTAAGTATATGTGTGTGTGTGATCGGTAACGTGAGGAGCTGCTGTTTAACAGCACAATGCATCACTGTCAGCGGTGATCGGCCTCCGTGCACGGTTAGCACAGACGCCAACGCCGACGCTCGTCAGGTCCCAAACTGAGGATGACCTCGTTCCATTTCATCAGACGTCCTCTCGAATGAGGCGCGATGCCTCATTCCCTTCTTCTCTCATCCTCTCCCCTCTTTTTTCACCTAACCCTGAGTAATCAGCCTAGGAACTGTCCAACCTGCTTAGGGTTTCCTCTGCTCACTTACAATAAAGTAAAAAAGCACACACACACAGACACATGGACAGTCTGGCCCGGTCCCATTATCAGTCTAATTCCCCTCCTTTTGCGTATAAAGCACATATTTCCCATTATGGAGATGACTTGTAGCGGCTCACCTTGCTCTGATTTAGGGAGGAGGGGAGGCGAAAAAATGAAGGCTGACAGGCTCGCTGGATTTATTTGATTGCGCATACAAGGCTGTGTCATTTTCGAAGATGCAGAGTATAAAGAGATGTGTGTATGTGTGTGTGTCGCCTTAAGGCAAGGAGAAGAAAAGAGAAGCGTTTGAAAGGGAGGGGAAAAAGGCCCTGAATCAAATCAAATTCCTCTTATCGGGCATTATTTGACGACGTTATCAGACAGCGTAATGTGGTTACATTCGGTAAGAGGCTGAGAGATTTCACTGTTTACTGATGTTGGCGTGCTTAAAGGCAAGAGGAGAGAGAATGAGGCAGACGTAAACACTTGATGCATGCTTGGAAAACCTGTTTAACGCCGTGCTCTGGTAATGAGAAATGAGAAAAGAAGAGTGGTGGTGGTGGGGACCTTCTGGTGGTCATGAGTGAGTAACTAGTTTAATCAGTGAAAGCATTAAAGGGTTAGTTCACCCAAAAATGAAAATAATGTCATTTATTACTATGCCGTTCCACACCCGTAAGACCTTTGTTAATCTTTGTAACACAAATTAAGATATTTTGGTTGAAATCCGATGACTCAGTGAGGCCTCCATAGCCAGCAATGACATTTCCTCTCTCAAGATTCATAAAGGTACTAAAAACATATTTAAATCAGTTCATGTGAGTACAGTGGTTCAATATTAATATTATAAAGTGACAAGAATATTTTTGTTGTGCCAAAAAAAACAAAATAACGACTTATTTAGTGATGGCCGATTTCAAAACATGTTCAATCATGATTTGGATCGCGTGTCAAACCGCCAAACTGCTGAAATCACGTGACTTGAACGGCATGAGGGTGAGTAATAAATGACAGAATTTTCATTTTTGGGTGAACTAACCCTTTAAATCCAGTGATCAGTCCTGAAACCAAACTTCTCATATTTCAGAGATCTTTTGTATTAAAATTGTATTTTAATAAAATTTTAAAATACAATTTTGAAAACAGCTCCTCACTCTTAAAAATGCTGGGTTGTTTCAACCCAAATTTGGGTCAAATATGGACAAACCTCAACAGTTGGGTTCAATTTTTAATTAATTTTTGAACCCAACAGTTGGGTTTGTCCATATTTGACCCAAATTTCAGTTGAAACAACACAGCATTTTTTAGAATGTTGCTGAAAACAGCTTAGATCAGTTAAATGGGTTTTAGACCAGTTGTATATTGCTGGTAAAATGCTGGGTGACCAGCAAAACCAGTATAAAAGTGCCCAAAATGTAGCATATTCTGGTTACCAGCAATGGTTTTGACCAGTCATCAATTTTTTTTACCACACGGTTTGATAAACAAAACAGCTTAGACTAGCCAAGTTAAAAAAATTCATTAATTCATCTAGATCAAAGAAGAATAACTTAAAAAGTTGTACATTAATCCATTTACTTTCATGCCCATGCAGTGCGGATGGTGCAGTTGGGCACCTGTGGGTGCAGTGATCGGCTTTACAGGAGGCAGCTGGTGTACTAGTGAATTAAGGCATTCCCAGGTGGAGGGGGGACTCCTTTACCATCTCCATCTTTAGCTCAGCATGGGCACACTGTAAGCAAAGAGAGGTTTCAAAAGGCACATGCTCTCTGCCTGTGCCCATTAGTGGCAGCTTTGTTCTCTCGCCAATGCGTTAAGAGCTCTCTGTTTTGTTCACCAAGCACACACTCACACACGTGGCACACACACCTAAACTCAAAAACTTACTCTTGACTCCTAGCAAACCAGACGAAGACCATTAAACCCACCGAACGAGTGAATTTACTGCAATTATGAGCGTAATGTTTAAAAGGTCAAGGTGGGACTTGCCCAAACAGTGATGTGTGGAGTGTTACTACCATTATAAATCTTTAAAAGATGCCTACGTACGTTATATGTCAATTTTCTATCTAAACGTTTCACAGTATCTGCCGCGCCAGGTTTTATTGACACAGATATGTAAGCATGGAGGGTTTTTTCTGCATTTGGAAGCAGTTAAATAAATAGGCGCATGCTGTTTGAGTTATGCTGTGTGAGGCTAAATGAGAAGAGAGACAGACAGCTAACAGCCCCAGCCGGAGCTGCCGATGGCGGGCTGCCAGCTACCAGGGGAGCGTGCGTTTGAGGCGGCTTCTGTAGAGCTCTTTTTCTGTCTTTTTTTTACACAACGACTTGTAAAACAACATACAAGGAGTGTCAGAGGCAGCTAGAGGCAAATGCTACATCACCACACAGCTAGCGGCCAAGTTAGCCCGATTCTGCCTTCTCCAAGGAAGCAAATTTTGACGCTATTAAGATATTAGCATGCGCTAACTCAGCCGTCCAGTGTGTAATTGTGCTATCAGTGGGGTTAGCGAGAGGTTACGTTTGATGAAAGTGCTTTTAATAATTAGGGGATGTCTAATGCCAAGAGAGGCCGCTGGCTCTGGCCCTCATTAGCTGTGCTATCAGAATAGAGGTCCGGGTGAGCGAATGTACTGTGATAAAGGTGCGCTATGGCTAAGAGAGGGGGAAAAGAGAGGATTTTTGAAGACAGTGTGAGTGTGAGATAGTGAGAGAGAGCCATCCATCTTGGCAAATTAGAGAAGATCAGGCCAGCACTCAGTCAGAGCTGTCAAAGGCATTTCTCTCTCTCTCACAGCATGGCATTTAGGTGAGAAATCTCAGCACTAAAAAGTTCTGTCAGTCCTATTTCCTTGTTATTGCCCCGCTCTGCGCGCTGGTCTCTCCGGCCCTTCAGATTAAACGGAGTCCCCACCTTTCTCCACACAGGGGTCCGGCACAGGGGGGCATCCCACATTAATCATCTTTAACGCGCTGACAAGCAGCATGCGCCAAACCCCCTCCATGCCTCAGGATTTATCTCTCTGTCTTCTGCTAGCCATCACTCACTCCCTTAGAGAGAGAAAGAAGGGGAAACAGAGAGATGGAGGGAAGAATAAGAAATGGACAAGAGGAATGGGATGCTTTAGAGACCACGTGATCTAGTGCACGATGCTTTTATCTTTATTTAGATATATTTCTGTATATATTTATATTGACATAAAAGTGTACAGAGGTATAAAGTATACAGCAATTAGTGCAAAAATAATAGAAATATACAAAAGTATAACAAATACTGTGTTTGTGAGGGTGTGTCCAGGGCTGAAGGACTGTGTGTGCGTCCCTCCAGCCCTCACAGGGGAGACATGATTAATCACTGGCTGTCTCTATTAGTCAATCCTCTCTGGGGACGATGTGGACACCAACACCACACTGCCTGCACACATAATGGGGCGGTCTATAGGAAAAACATTAGGCCTATACACTAACACACACTCACATGGATATATGTGAAGCTTTGGCATGGCCTCAGGTATTTGCAAACCCATGTCCACTCATCCTTTTACTCTATAAGCGTTCATCAGACAGTGCTGACAGACAGATGATATACTGTGTTCTATTGTGTGAATCCTCTCCATCTTGTATTAACATCAAAGCTGCCAAATGACCAGCTTTCTCTGTTTGTGAGTGAGTGTGGGTGTGTGTTTTCAGGGAGACAAGTGACAGGGAGGTGGTTAAGGTCCCGACAAGCGCTTGACCAAACCATCATGACTCCATTACTGAGCCCATTGATTGTGTACGGATGAATTAAAGAGCCAGTTTCAAGAGGCACACACTCATTTTCTCTTCACACACGGACAGAGGGACACACATACATACAATCACACGCTCTGTTAACAGGTCCCATCATGCACACATAACAGAGTCAGAGTAACACTCTGTCAGTTAACCATCTGACATGTCAACAGTCAAAAAAGGAAAGAAACAAATTGAAATACACTAGAAAATACAGAAAGTGCATTGATACAGTCACAATTTACATTAGCATTCATGTACATTTTAGATTATAACACTTAACAATGTGTAAACATAAAAGTGTTTTAGAATAAACAGAGCTGTATGATAATGACTCTGTGTAGACACGTCATTCCTACACAAACACATATGCAAATGGCCACATGAGAGAGAAAGAGTAAGAAAAAGAGTTGGATTGGAGATTTATCTGCTGTAGAATGGGTCTGGACCTCTCTTTGTTTACTCTTGCAGACGGTGATTGCTTTGGCACGACTCAAATTATCTTGTCAGGGCAATAAAGCTGACCGCTGCTGAAGAGAGGAGGAGAGAGAGAAAGGGAGATGTGGGGATGATGGGTATACCGTAGATAGAAAGAAATTGCAAAACATAGTATATAATAAAGAACATGCAAGAAAGAAATCATATATGTGACTCTGGACCACAAAACCAGTCATAAGTCGCACGGGTATATTTGTAGCAATAGCCAACAATACATTGCATGGGTCAAAATTATTGATTTTTCTTTTATGCCAAAAATCATTAGGATATTAAGTAAAGATCATGTTCCATGATGATATTTTGTAAGTTTCCTACCATAAATATATCAAAAATGTATTTTTGTGAGTGGATATGCATTGCTAAGGACTTTATTTGGACAACTTTAAAGGTGATTTTCACAATATTTAGATTTTTTTGCACCCTCAGATTCCAGATTTTCAAATAGATGTATCTCGGCCAAATATTGTCCTATCCTAACAAACCACACATCAATGGAAAGCTTTATTCATCTTTCAGATGATGTATAAATCTCAATTTCAAAAACTGTACCCTTATGACTGGTTTTGTGATCCAGGGTCACATATAGGTTTATTTCATGTATGTAATCATATAATATATAATAGTAATATTGTGAAATATTATTAGTATATTTTATAGTATATTACTATATATAGTAAATAGTATTTTATGAAGAATCATGTGACAATAAAGACTGGATTAATGGCTTTGCCATCACAGGAATAAATTACTATTAACAATTAATTACATTATTATTTTAAAATATAACAACATGTATTCATATTTTAATATATATATACTCATTTTGATTTAATTAATTTCAATTTAATTCAGTATTCACATCCATGTCAGCTGGTCAGAGAACCATGACCTTACCATGGTACATGTCTAAAAACAGTATTGTATGAAATAGAAAGAAAGAAAGAAAGAAAGAAAGAAAGAGGTGAGAGGAGATAAGACAGGGGAGAGCACGGAAAACAAATAAAGGGCCAGAAAATGAGAAATAGATGTGCAGGATGTTGCTGGACAGAGACAGGGAGGGAGGGAGGGAGGGCGGGAGGGGAGAGGGGGGCGAGTGAGAAAAGGGTGGTGAGAGAAACAGAGACACACAGAATTGTAATCGATTACCTATTTTTCAAAGTCACTTAAAGTGTCCAGAGTGTGGGGCTGTTAAGTAGTGGTGCTGGAGAATAGGGGATGGGTATGCGTAGGCACGCATGACTGGGGAGAGGAGAGGGAGGAGGTGGAGAGATGTATGGGGGTGGGAGGGGGAGTTTTGGGATGCTAACACTGACCCTGCTAGCTCCTCACTGATGAATCTGTGCTCTTGCAGGAAATAGTTCTGACAGGCCAATATGTGAGCAGAGGATATGTTCCCCCGGAGGGACTTTGCCACATATATGCGTGTATGTGTGTGAGCGTTTACATGTGTTTTTACGCGCATGTTTGTCTGCGTTAGTATGTGTGTGCATAGACTGGACTGTTAGCGATCATCACCCTCTCAAACGACACACATCATGTGTTGACAAACACAACAGTGCCCTCTGAAGTCAAGGACGGGCTCATACTGAGCCCAGGGCTTTATGTAGAGAGAAAAACCAGGATTACAGCCCCACTTCTGTGTGTCTATGTGTGTTTGTACATCTGTTTGCAACCTGCCCTCAAGTTACCTCATCATCTCGAGAAAAGATGCTCACTAACCCCTACTGCAACAGATCAATAGCTGCCTCCCAGACATTCGAACCAAACTGAAAACATCAGATGTTTGTTGCACACTTTGATAATTGGACACAGTGGATCTGCCTTTTCCCTGTGTGCAATGGAAACCATTGTGTACATCTTTATGTCTGTTAAGAACATTAAATAACATGTTATTAGAGAAGTGACAATTAAAAATAGCAAGATGTGATCTCTAACTATATACTGTTTTTTAGTAGTTCTAACTAAAGCTCTTTTGACCTAGCAAACCGTATAGCAACACTATTAACCATTCAGAAAATCCTACAATAATTTGGTACTGCATTGTGGCAGTGAGTTTTGCACAAGCATTAAGCCTTCCCATTATCTAAACAAAGCTAAAATGATCAAAGTTAATGATCTAGTATGTGTGCATTTGAGAGAATTTCCAAAGGTGGAATTTCCAAAACGTGATTTCCTCACTTCCTGTTTGTGTATATGTTTGCGCTTTGAGTTAGGTTAGCAGAACAGCTGCTTACAGCTGTAGTCTGTTGGTAACTGTGAGTTCATCCAGGATATCCTGTTTGAGGGAGGATCTATTGTCCTAGAGGGCTAAAAATAGTCGCTTTGATTGGCTAGTTCCAGAACTGATTAGGAGATAGCCGAGTGAAACAGGAAATGTTTTTTCACTCATTTACAGAGCTGCACGTTAGATAATTCATATGCAAAAGATGTGTTAGTTACTCACAGGCAGGCTTGATACACACACACCCACCCATACAGATGGACTTTCACAAAAATAAACACAGCCATGTGTTCAGATGTGAATGCACGTACACATGCCTGCTTGTTTGTGTTTATTTCAATATACTATAAAACGATTCCAAATCATCAGCATTCCTATATTTGTAACTGTTGAAGTTACTTTGGCTGCCTTATTGTTTAATTCACTGTGCATTTCACAATAACTGAGAATAATGGTTCTTTGTGTTACAGTGTCTGATGAAATGTTGTCCATTGGTGAGTTGATAAGTGTATGAAGTGTGTGTGCGAGATACAGCTGAAGTGTCACAAGCTCAGTGGCGTAACTGTCTGTGCGGAGCTGTGGATCTGGTTTAATGAGGGAACAGGAGACAGGAGGCTGAGGATGACGGATTCTCCTTCGGCAGAAATCTGAGCCACTTAATCCACAGAGTCCAGAGAGAGGGAAAAAGACTTTGAACACTCATCTGACCCGTGCTCATCTCGAAATTTACTATATATAAACTGAGCCAATGCTGCCGTGTTCTGGGGTGTTCTTATGTGATTTCCCCAAAAATGTAATCTTCTTTTAAATTACATTTTGGGGATATTCTACATCTTATGTGATGGTGAATAGGGTACAGAAAAAAATTGTGGAGAGTGAAAGGATGAATGGGATAAGGACACAAAGTAAGCTGGACTATTAAAAATTATAGTTTTTTTTATATTAGTTTGTGTGTCTGTGTGTGTATATATATATATAGTTTGTATTACAGTATATTATAGTATTTATTAATACTATAATAATTAATATTTATTATTTTATGCTTTTGTCATTTTTATTATTTTTGGTTTCATTAATATTTCTATTTAGCTTTAATTTATTTTTAGTTCAACTTAAACTTATTTCTTTTAGTTGCCAAAACTGTAAAAAGTAATATGCTATATCTGCTCAATAAAACAGATTACAAGCAATATTATTAATTAAATTCAGCATATAAGAATTGAGTTAGAATTAAATCATTAAAGTCAACCGTTTAAAATGAGTAAAATGTAATCAAAAATATCTGAATAACAGACAGACGTCAACGAATTATGTGCTTTAGCAAAAACAACAACAACAACAACAAAAAACACAAACTGACATAAAAAGCATGAGTCAAACTGTCCGACTAAATGAAACACTGATCACCATAATAGTGACCAAACATTTTCAATAAAACATCAACATCTAAACCTCTATTAATTCTCAAAAAGAACTGTAGAAGAATGACAAAAATAAAGTCAGTCTGGTTAGTAATAAGAGAGATTTAATGTCTTTTAAGTTGATTTCATCCAAGGCGGTGGCTGAAGTCAGTTGCAGTTCTTGTGTTTCTCTTTCCTTCAGTGATTCTGCTTGTTATCATCAGGTGTCTTCAATGTTAGCAATAAAAAATAAAGAGTTCTTAATTCATCTTTGATGTCTGTCTGTTCTCAAATTTCCCAAATTTTTTCATGATGATAAATAAACCTCGTCCTCTCTTGTCTTTCTGTTTCTCTCTCAGGTAAGAAGAAGGTGTCACTCTATGACAGTCAGGCTCCCATCTGCCCCATCTGTCAGGTGCTGCTGCGTCCAGGAGAACTCCAGGAGCACATGGAGCAGGAGATGGAGAGGCTCACCCACATGCACATCAGGTAGACTCGCACATCTATACCTGCCGTCTTCTGACAGCTCCATCAGTTCTTGTCACCGTCTCCCAAACAAATGAAGCACATTGGCTGCTCTCCCTCACATAAGAGTTAGGTCTAAAAATCAGCAGTGAGGACACCTGCTACTGGTGTAATGCACCAGCTGAACAGGTGCTTTTTCTCCCTGTCATCCATCAGCCCACATGCGCTTAGGCCTTTCATGTGGCCAGGTTAAGCATGGTGAGATGATCACAGAGATCCAGCACAGTACCCATCATTCATCCACTTCCTGAGACCAGGCCAAAGCAGCCTGGAGCAATGGACCAGGACCCTGCTGCCAGTACATCAACTTGACCAGGTTAAAACGCTGTGTTTTCACACACCGTTCGCCCAACCCAGACAGGAAGTCTCACTCTGTGAGCTCAAAGGAACATTAGCCATAACAAGAAACAATGTCGTTTGAATCTATAGGTCACAGACATGTCATAGACCTCAAGCTGCGAATCTGTGCTGCGTATCCCCCTTTTCCTTTTTTTAATAGATTATGCTGCTGAGCTTCAAACGGGAACACAGGGAGAAAGAGAGAGAGCGATATTAATTCTCAGCAGGATGTCTTTCCTGCACGAGTGTTATCCATCACACGGCGGTGAGGAGTTATCTTTTAATAATTAATAAAGGGCAGTGGGCCGCCCTCCCCTGCGGGCAGGACTGTGGACACTGACATGGCTCTGGGCCTCTGTCGCCTCTGCCTGTTTGATGGTGGTGGTTATTTAAGGAAATTGCATCATTGCTCCCGGTCTGTCAGGGTTGGATGCCGCTCGGCATTACAGGCCCGTGATTTAGCCTTTCCTGCACTCCTTTTAACCCCTGCTTATAGCCACAAGAGTTATTTTCCTGGGCTATAGGCAGTCCAATCGCTTCATACTGATTTAGGACATAGAGAAGGAGAGAGATGGACTAAAAGAGAAATGAAAGATTTAGGTGAGTTTAGGTGGGTAAAATTAGATTAACTAGGATAATATTCACTAGTGTGATAATATTCTATTACATCTTTTCCTAAACATACTCAAATATTTTCTTTGCCCATGCTTAAATTGCTGTATAATTTCTCTAAATCAGAGCCAATCAGATTAGTTTTTTTAATGTTCAAACTTCACAGGGATACCATTTACATTCTGTCATTATTTATTCGCCCTCATGTTGTTCCAAATTTTGTATGCATTTTTTTTCATACAGCACAAAAGAAGATATTCTTGAAAAATGTTATTTATCTGTACAGTGAAATTTAATGGTGTCCAATGTTGTTTTGGTCCCCACTGACTTTCATTAAAGTGATAGTTCACCCAAAAATGAAAATTTTGTCATCATTTACACACCCTCATGTTGTTCCAAACCTGTATGAGTTTCTTTCTTCTGCTGAACACAAAAGAAGATATTTTAAAAAATGTTGGTAACCAGACAATTGACGGCACCGATTGAATTCCATAGTATTTTTTCCCTACTATTGAAGTCAATGGGTGCCACCGACTGTCTATTTACCAACATTCTTTAAAATATCATCTTTTGTGTTCAACAGAATAGAGAAACTCATACAGGTTTGGAACAACTTCAGGGTGAGTAAATGATAACAAAATCTTCATTTTTGGGTGAATAATCCCTTTAAATGGACAAAACAGTTGAAGCATTCTTCAAAATATCTTCTTTTGTGTTCTCCTGAAGAAAGTAAGGCATACAGCTTGGCAATAAAATAAAACAAACAATCATAAAAATGAACACTTTATCACATAATATCTGGTTAGATCATGGTGTTGGTCATCATGGGAATTTTACATCTTGCCTAAACATCTACTGTGAACTTGAAATGATCCCATTTTAATTAATCTACAACATTTGCATTCACAATATTGGATAAAGTGTAGACAATCCTGAAGTACACAGACCAGTCACAGCATTGCTTTGTTGGTGCTCCTTCTATCAGTGTGGAACTCTGGGTAACTGCTGTCGTCTTCCTTCCCTGTATACTTCCTCCCAGGCAGGGCTCTGCTCAACACATGCTAGCACACACAGATCATTGGAAGTGACATGGCGAATTTGTGGCAATTTGTAGTAAATCTCCCTTTAATGATAGCGTTTCATTCTGCACCAAATGAGACTTGAGTGCATGTAAAATGGGGAAAGCTATTTAAGATGTAGCATTAGGCAGATGTCTGAGTGGATGCGGGTGAGTGTGTGTGAGATTGGAACCCACCGCCGCACTCCCCTCTCTCTCCCTCCCCTGTGGCCGCATCGCCGTGCCCCCTCTCCTGACTCGTCCTCCGCTCTTCATGTATGGAAATGGAAATCCATCATGCCCTTTACCCGTCTGCCTGCTCTGAGGGCCACAGCAATCTACATATTCCCCCACCCTTTCCCAACCTCTCCACGTAATCAATTTGCCTCCAGCGGAGCGAGGGAGATCCGGGTGGCAAACGACACGAAAAGCAATCTTTATCTCCAGCTTACAACCCCCCAACTGTCGACTGGCATTTATTCAATTTTCACCAGCTCCCTCTCTTTCGCTCCCTCTCTCTCTTCTCAGTCTAGCTGAATTTGGCTGCGAGAGGGGAATGGGATAGCGCGTTTGTCCGGAGTGTGGAGATTGTGGGATTTTGAAGTCAGGTGCACACAGTGAATCATTTTAAACTGAGAATTTGGGGAATTCATACTGTAATACATATGTGTGTGTGTATGAAGAGTTCCATTGCAAGTCCATCTGACATCTTTTCTTTTAAATTATCTTTTTTTTTTTACTAGGCTCCTATGTTTAGGTTCAGTAATTTAACTTTAATGGCAGTGAAAAGGTTGTTAGTCAGTTATTGAAAAAGTCCATGTGTGCTTTTTTTGCAAAAACCAGTCCACCTTCAAGACAACAAGACATATTAAAATGCCCGTTTCTGTCAGTTTGGGTTTACTTGCTACTCGCGAAACCCTGTCAATGCCACTGTAATGATGGACAAAACATGATAAAAACTTGCAGCTCAGCAATTGAAAGCCGGCTCATACGCACACCATCATATATCTTGAAATCATATGATTCGATTGGCATCTTCCAATTGGTTCTTCTGTGGACTTAAAGGCTTTTGCTGACAAAGGGAAGTGGCGTTTAGCGGTTTCTGCCAACAAACTGGTATTTCTGAATGGGCTGACGCTGGGATTTAGCAGATTTGAAGTGAAAGTATTTGATGAACGTATACTATGTGTGGAGAGCATTGGCTCAATATCATTATCTCATTTTTGACGGAGGTGGCGTTTAGCGGCTGTGCCCTAAAAAAAGTAATTTTATATAATATATATAATTTTTAATTATTATATTACAATTTATTAAAAAAAAATAAGATATTTTAACAATTCCTTTTGTATTTATTACAATGTCAAGATCAATGATTTAAATTTTAATACCACACTTACTAATTTTCCTCACACAGGCAAAAGGATCATGCTATTTTGGATCCCTGGCATCAAAAAGTTTTAAACCCTCTAGCTTATAGAGTACTATCTCAAATTGGCATGTCTTTTTGTTTCATTTGAGTACACAGAATCTTGCCTGTAAATCACTTGCACAATGCTTACATGATGGTATTTTCACTGCAAAAACCCATCATGATTTATGCATTATTGTCTGCACACAAGCTTTAAATTAACTTGTGTGTGCTCCATATACCTACCATTACATAATATCCCTCAGGTCCTATAGTTCAGGTCCTGTGTGGCATCTCTAAAGTAGTAAAGAGTGTTTTTCTGTCATCGGCCTTCACTGCATGTCCCACTACCGGGAAAAGAGATACTACGGCATACAATGAGTGCAGAGGGGGCATTTAGAGCGCTACAGGGTATGAAGTGTATCTTAGTGTTGTTTTTTTTTTTTTTTTTTTTTTTTTGACATGAAGAGATGTGTGAGGTCACCGAGATTCACCATGCCACGCTGGGTGGATTTATGATGCCGAGGAGTCTGTTTATTATCTCGCAAACAGCGCGCTGCCACCGATGGGGCAATTTATCCCCTCTCAAGGCCTGGTTCCTGATTTGTGTTGTCTCTTTCTTCTCCTCTGTCTCATCTTTTCTCTCTGTCCCCTTCTCTTTCTTTCCTCCCCTGGCTGTCAGATCAATCATGTTGACTGCAGAAAAGGCGGGCTTCAGGCTTATTACCTGAGTGGAGGGGCGGAGCAAAGCACCAAACCCCGCCTTCACCTGTCATTCATTACATTTGAGCCTCTTTAGCCAGTCTACACACTGTACTGTAACTCCATCTGTCATCTTGCAAATCTAAATTAACACAAACATGGATCCGTGTTCTCTTTTTGCTCTTTGTTTTAGGGTGCAGGCTAATTCAGTTTTAGTGCAACCGTCTCTCTGGGTGTGAATGCCTGATTTAAAGCAAACATGACAAGGGTGACGGTACCCTGTCATTGTTTCTCAGATCGTCATCACGCTGCTTGATAAACACCCAGCAGTGACCAATCTATGGGGCTGTAAATGAGATTCAGCTAGAGTGACAGACAAGGAAAAAACCAAGAAACAAAAAAGAAAGCAGTGGAAAGAGAGATGGCAGGAAAGATATTAATGTTTCTGAGAGGAATCCGATTTGATATGTCTTTCCCTATTGTCAGTGGATGCTTTAGCCGCCCCGTTTAATAATTCCTGCCTACCAATCAGTCATCCTCAATCCACAATGTCCACAAGGCAAAGATTCAATGTACAATCCACCTGCCAGACTCAAGACGGAGTCGCCCCCCCCACCCTTTTTTCTCTCTCTCTGCCATTCTCCTTCTCTTTAATACAATGTTTACAAGCCAGTGCATTGTCCTCAACATATTTCAAAGTCCTAAGTGCCCAAGGCGTTTCACTGACAAATCAAATAACCGCAAAATCATTTATTTCCTTCTGCCTTAGTCTAACTGCGGGAGGGTTGCGGTGGGGGGGATCAGGTCTGGATGGAAGCATCCATGAGAATGATTACTTCAATAAAAAAATTATAACCCAAATCTGCTTAGCAGTCGTACTTTTGGACAGTAATTGTTTCAAATACAGCATGACCCAGGGCTGCCTGGATTGAGTGGCATAGAGGATGGGTTTGAAACTGCTCTCGATCCCCCCCCCCCCCATTTTCCATCTCCAGATGATTAAAAGTGTGATTTGTGTGGCTTTGTTCTCTTTTCGTCTCGGCTGTCCTCTCGAAGGCCCATTCGGGTCCTAAGTGAGGCCAACAGGGGAGCGCTCAACGTGACTGAGCTAAAGTGAGTGTTGATGGAGGAGACACATGTGGTCCGCTTCCTTAGGGGACAAAAGTTACATCTTTTCAAAATGACAGATTGCAGTTTCTGTTCAGTCAAAAGTTGATGGGTTTATAGCCAGTGCGGTGACACATGATCAAAATAGATCAGCCATCATTCCAACAAGTTGCTCTCACACATCACATTCCATTGAAATTAACATCAGAGCACGTCAACTGTGAACTTGTCCTGCTCAATGGCCATTTGAAGTCAATTCAAGTCTCATCGATTACACGCAGGGCCGAAAGCACCTAGACATTGAGACATTGGCCTGTGTTTTTTTTTTTTTTTTGATGGCTGATTCCTAAAATTTTACATATGGTTTCCTCACTGTGTTGGTTATAGCCATCTGAAGCATTTTATTGGTTTTAGCCATCTCTCACAGTGTCTTTTTCCACCCACAGCAAGAACCCATCACACAAGGACATCAATGCGGCTCCAGGCACACCGAAGGTAAGATGGCCACCATCATGGAGCCATTTTAAATCATTATGCTCACTGATAGGTTCAGCCACAATTAATGGCAATTAGAGCTCTGTTTCCTAGACAAAGATGTAAAAAGAGTCTTGTGTGACTACTGTATAAAAGAGAGTGGTCGCAAACTTCTGGCTTTATTTCCTGCAGTAATTTACTTAGAGCTTTCAATGTTTCCTGACTGCTTATTCAAAAGATCTGGACATGGAAAATGATACCAATGTTTTTTAGTCTCATTGTCTTAAAAGGAGGAAGTGGCCAAGCGTATTTCCCTAATTAAATTTCCAACCACATCAATTCAATTATGTAGTGCAGCCACAAGATTCACTAGAGAGTTTCGATGCGCTATAAACAGTTGTATTGCATTTGCAGCAAGGATGTTAAATGGATAGGCTAGTTCACCCACAAATGAACATTCTGTCATCATTTACTCACCCCCAGTTTGCCCTCAAAGATATTTTTTTAAAGTCCTTTGTTCTTTCAGACAAAAATAATTGAAACATTATTCAAAATATTCACAAAAGAAAGAAAGTCATACAAGTAAGGGTGAGTAAATGATAAAAGAATTGTCATTTTGGGGTAAACTATCCCTTTAAGCATGAACATGCCATAATTTTGAAGAACAACAAATTTCAGGATGGTACGATATTGTTAATGCAAAGCACTGCGACACGTCAGGCATTTAACATTCAGTTTGCAGATTTTATGATGCCATGAATCTTTGCAAATGCCAAAAAATACCAACCTCACATTCACTAAAGACATTCTGTAGACTGTTTGAGATGCATATTTCTTGGTGAAGAAATGAACAGTTCAACAAGAATGGTGATAATAAACGTATCATCTTTGTATGAATGTCCCTCGTTCTAGAGGGCAAACCCTTTGGTTCGAACCCACATTTGGAGAGTATGGAAAAAGCATGGGAGCCAGAAGACACGGGAGCAGGTTAGAGAACAGGCCGTGTGAGGCGTGACTGAGCATTCTATAGCGCACACTTAGTATTCCGTAGGAGTGTGTGGAAAATGAAGAGGCTAGCTAGGATGGTGGAGGGGGTCCATGCTTTTCCTTTAAAAGACGGTAAGCAGGCAGATCAGGCCCAGCTCGCTAGTTCTAAAGGGGATTAACCCGGGGCCGAGTTGGCCCGTCTTCACCCCTCTCTCAAGCCGCCATTGCCATAGCGACTCCATGCCAGTCTGTGCGGCTCCTAATCCAACGGGGCGAAGGCCAATGGTGGTAGGCGGCACAGTTACCATGCTAACATCTGCAGCACTGCTACTGCTTCTGCTTGACATTCAGGTATTTTAAAGGAATCTGAGCTTTTTGAAAGGAATTTAAACATCATCTAAATGATTAGATATACATTTTCTGTAATTTGGTGCCACTAGCATAGTTAGCTAAACATTATAATCAAAGTCTTTTGTGATATATTTATCTTAACAAATCTTTTAGCAAAAATTTATGAATGGTACGTGACTGTTCAAAAGTTTGTTAAGCTTTTTTCTTTTTTTTTTTTTAAGAAGAAATTAATAAAAGTAGCAGTTTACAATAAATTTATAATGTTACAAAAGATTCTTTTGAACTTTCGTTTAATCAAATAGTCCTGAAAAATATGTTAAAGTTTCCAGAAAAATTTGTTTTCAACATTCTTGTGCACCAAATCAGCATATTAGGAGGAATTATAAAGGATAATATGACATTTTACTGTATATTTGATCAATTAAATGTAGTCTTTGTGAGAATATGAGATTTTTTAAAAATCTTACCAAACCCAAACTTTTGAGCAGTAGTGTATAACCTTTATCATTACATTACATAATATTTTAACCATTATATTCAAGACATATTCTTCAAGACAGATTATACCTGCACTAAACTAGCTGTTCATGCGTTATCACTTCTCACTGGACAGTGAAATCAGTTAAACATCACATACACTAGATACAGTAGACCCATGTAAACACTTAACACACATACTCTCTCTCTGGCACACTCCGTATTCCCTGAGCTCCAAAGGTTTTGAGATCACAAATAAATTGTTTCCTGACCTTGCGATTCAAAAGCATAAGGAGCCATGCATAATGTTTAATTTACTGTCCCCGTAGAGAGAGGCTGCCATTTTTCACATATTAATATTAGATTACAGTTGTCAGCCACTAAAGCAGCTACCCCTTCTTTCACTCTGATTAATCAGAGCAGATTGTAAATACAAATATTTTATAGCCGCCTCATAAAAGCAGGATGGAGATCAAGACTCCCAGGAAAGTAAGCAGTATTTCCCCTTCCCCCTTTCCTCAGTCATTTGAGAAATTAAGTCAATTAGGTTTTCAGAAGGACAGGCCTGTTACATCTCCCAGCACACGGCGGTACGTTTATAGGTGATCAAAGTGTCCTGTCATGCCTTCTGGTGTCCTGCTTTCTCTCTGCTCCTGTGTCGAAGCATCCATTACTCTAAACACTGATGTCCTGTCAACACACATAGTTTGAAGCCAAAATGGCAGTTAATGGTTATCTGTCAACATTTGTTCACATCAGTCACATTGTTTCAACACAAAGGTTTTGGAGTTTTTTTACCGGCTACAGAACCATCAGTTCTGTGAATGACACGTTTGTCTAGTGGAAGGCTGCTCACCTCTTTCTCTCATTTTTTTGTGTTTCTCTCTCTCGCTAGTCTCTCCTGTTGTCAGTGCACATCAAACGTGAGGGCGAGTCTCCAGTTGTGTCCCCGCTCTCCTCTGATGAAGCTCACCATTCTGACAGATACCAGGTGAGACTGCAAACCTCAGACGGAGAGAGTCTGTCACAGGTGCAGACTGACAGACTGTGCAGTTCTGACACTCCACACGCAGACCGCTGAAACCCTCAACTCTCATGCAGCACTTCATTCTCAGGGTTTTAGCTTGGTGAGAGTATCTCGCTGTGTGGGTGTTTTAAATTGAATGAAATCTTTAAATCTTTAAATTGAATGAAGCAACATGTCACTAAAAGTTGCTGCTTTATTCTGTGAACCTTGATTTTTGTCAACAGGAAGTGAAGACGTTACCAAAGGTATTGTTATTACATTCAAATTGTAGTAACTTACTGTTGGTTAGCATAAAAGTGCAGTTAAAATGGCAAAAATGGTTTTGAAGGACATTTCATTTGAATTTATTTTTGTTTTACAGTTCAGTTTAACAGTAACTGTATTAAATATAGTCATTTTGGCACAATTGATGGTTACCATAAGGGAATCATCAATTCTCATTTAATTAATTAAAGGCACATGTAAATTTCGCCTCTAGAGGTCGCTTATTCAAAACAAAGGCTTATCTTGATGACGCCTTGATTTTGCGGAATCATGGGAGGTGTTGTCTTCACGTCAACATCCGGTGGAAAAGAATCCGATGTGGCAGAAATCATATTCATGGATTCATGTATGTGGAGTAACGCAGCGCTGTTTTATCATATTAGATACATTTGTTACTCTGTGCAGCTACTATGAGACACTTGTTGCACACTGCAGTAAGCTAGATCGATATCCGGCATGGTAAAACATGGTACTCGCGGTAAATCAAGAAAACGAGATTTAAACAGTAAGACTTACTATATAAGCTATATAACAATGATTAGTCTGTTGATGAATGTATCCAAACAGTAGCTCATCTGTCTAATTAAACATATAATATTTTAAAGCATCTTTGGTGCTTCCATGATTTCTACAAAATAAAACTGGAAATCGACAGTAACGTGATTAAGATGTCATTGATAGGTGACGCACGGACAAGGTCCGTGTCCTGGTTAAAATTGCTTATTTCTCTGGATTTAAACATTCTTGGAAACATTTGGGATAATGTAAGTCAACAAAATATATAACATTGTTCTAATGGTTTTTGGATGTTTTAATCCAAAAATCTTACATATTGTGCCTTTAAAGTAATTTTTCTTTGAAAATGAAAAGATGTCAAATAACAGCAAAAAAAAAAAAAAAAAAAATCCAAATAATAATGTGTATATGTGTATCCAGCTTTTCTCCTCCACAATATCCTCCATCTTATCCTCCATCTTACTGCTGGACGTATTAATACAGGCTGAGATCTGTTCTGCTAATCTCCAGCCTCAGGTTTACTCAGGCTGTAATGTGTGTTCTGCTCTGATATGTAATCATCCATAGTTTAACCCTGGGCTAATCTACGCTGCCCCCGAGCCCCGGATATCATCTCTGTGCTCCAGTGTCCTTGACATGTTTGTTTTCTTCCTGCTTCCCCCCTGGAGCTGTGGCTCTGTGGGACACTTTGCTCTGCGTCTCTATCTGTCCCTCAACCCTAGAAGTGAGAGAATTTCTCAATTAAAACAATATCCAGACAGATCTTTGCACATTAGCTATAAGAAGGCCCTCCTGTGTGGTCCTGATAAGTGTTTCAAATTTGCCTCTAACAGTACAAAACTAAAAGTAATTACTGATAAGCAATGATGGTCAAGAGGCTTAAAAAACATAATGGCACTTTAAAGGAAGGAGTTTTGTAGAACTTCTCATTAATGAAGCTGCTCAAATGACCTTTTGCTAATGATGCCTTTTTGCTAAAATTCATGATCTTCTTTTGTAACCTAATCTGTCTGGTGTGGACACATTAATGTAGAATATCATCATAAAATAGACTGACTTTCAACAGGAATGTCTCATGATCTTCTGAAGGGCCTTCTGCTTATAGACAGAGCCATTTGAACCTGTGCCCAACATACCCACGTCTGGCCTGCTGTGGTCAGCACTATGCTAATTCTGTAATGGGGCGTACAGATGATGACTAGGTGATGTTAATGAGGTCCTAAATGGACCTGTTCTTATATTAAAGTTATTCTAAAAAATGGAAAATGCATTTTAATATGAAATAATCAATGAGTGCTTTCTGAAAGGTTCAAATGTTAGCATTAATGTAGCCTATAACTATAAAATATGAGAATATTTTCATAAAACTATATATATATATAATATATTATATATATATATTATACTTGAATTGTTTTATCAGATGTTTTGTCAGACTTTCTCTTTAAAGTCTTTTTCTAACACAAAATACCATAAGGAATCACAGTTACACAAGTTACATTTAGAAATACAACTCTCAGGTTCATGAAATTCTTAAAAAATACATTTTTTTATTTTTATTTTAGTGATCTAGGTATAGTTTCCAAGCCAGAAGAGTTTGTTGAGACCTCTTAAACGTCAAATGAACAGAACACAGATCATATGCGTCATTTAAATACTGCTGCACCCCAGTGGCGAAAGACGGAACTGCATCAGTTGCAACTTTTGACTCTGACGTGACGATCACATGACCGGTAGCAGTATGGCGGTGATGGCGCGCTGAAACGAAACTACTGTAGTGAGCCTAACATTTTCAATCCTTATTCATCCTTCGTAAATTGATTATTGAGTGTCATATCGGCGTTTTGGAGGAGAGTTATCTAGGCTTCATGCTTTAGTAAACCAAATGAGTTTAGGGAGTTGTGGCGTCTGCAATGGAAGAGGAGTTGCAGAGCAATGGCAAGAGAGAAGTAGGTTTTGTTTACATCAGGGATGTGCTGCAGAATCCAGCGCAATCTAGTTATTCGCGGATCATGAAAGTCCTCATAAATTAATGATAAATAAACTTAAATGACTGACAGATTTTTCCTTGTTCTCTTTTTTCACCTGCAGACATTTTTACGAGTGCGAGCTAACAGGCAAACACGATTGAATGGTATGTATATTTTCTCCCTGCAACAAGAGAAGTGATGTATTATGACTGTTTATCTGTTGACGTATGCTTTTAGAAACGTTGTTGTCGTTATCCATTTAATGCGTTAATACTTTGTATCAGTACAAATTTTAGTTAATATATTGAGAACTTTCCTTTACCCAGAAGCCTCTTCTTTGTTATTATTATCATCATTAATTATTAACTTATCATTGTATAATAATTATTATTTTGGAATCAAAAGCTTGCAATATTAAGTCAACAATCATGTTTAAATTGTATTTATTCAATAGCGCAGCATTAAAGGGATAGTTCACCCAAAAATTAAAATAATGTCATCATTTACTCACCCTCATGTGGTTCCAAACTTGTATGAGTTTCTTTCTTCTGTTAACCACAAAAGAAGATATTTTAAATAATGTTGATAATCAAACAGTTGACAGTAACCATTGACTTCCATAGCAGGAAAAAAAAATACTATGAAAGTCAATGGCTACCGTTTACTGACGTTCTTCAAAATATCTTCTTTTGTGTTCAACAGAAGAAAAGAAACCGGTTTGGAACGACATGAGGGTGAGTAAATGATGACACAGTTTTCATTTTTGGGTGAACTGTCCCTTTAACTTATAGGGTCTGATTACATGCGGTAATATTTGATGAAAATAATGGTCTTATTTGCCTGTTTTAATATTTGAAGCTCAGTCTTGTCATCATTTAAAACAGGTAGTATAATTAATCAATGTGTGTTTACATGTACAACAAAATGCTGATAGCTGTCAATCAGCTCATTATAAACACCTGACAATATAAGAAAATGTCAAATAGAGCAAAATTGGTTTATGCTGATTGGATTTTGGTTAGCCCGTTTATTACCTTTACTTGATAAAATGATAGTTTAAGGCATTTACATGACATTCTGCTCGGTGAGCATTACTTAAAGTGTTAGTTCACCCAAAAATGAAAATAATGTCATTTATTACTCACCCTCATGTCGTTCTACACCCGTAAGACCTTCGTTCATCTTCAGAACACAAATTAAGATATTTTGATTAAATCCGATGACTCAGTGAGGCCTCCTGTCTCAAGACCCATATTTAAAACAGTTCATGTGAGTTCAGTGGTTCTACCTTGATATTATAAAGCGACAAGAATACTTTTTGTGCGCCAAAAAACCAAAATAACGACTTTTCAACAATATAGTGATGGGCAATTTCAAAACACTGCTTCAGAGCTTTACGAATCGAATCAGTGATTCAGAGTGCCAAAGTCACGTGATTTCAGCAGTTTAGCTGTTTGATAGGAGATCTGAATCACTGATTTGATTCGTAAAGCTCTGAAGCAGTGTTTTGAAATCGCCCATCACTATATTGTTGAAAAGTCGTTATTTTGGCTTTTTGGCGCACAAAAAGTATTCTCATCAAAAGTATTCTCATCGCTTTATAATGTTAAGGTAGAACTACTGAACTCACATGAACTGTTTTAAATATCTCTCAATATCCTTTATGGATATTGAGAGAGGAGGCCTCACTGAGCCATTGGATTTAATCACAATATCTTAATTTGTGTTCTGAAGATGAACGAAGGCCTTACGGGTGTAGAACGACATGAGGGTGAGTAATAAATGACATTATTTTCATTTTTGGGTGAATTAACCCATTAAAAATACTACATGCTCTGAAGACTCATCTTGCTGTTATAAACTGATCACAGTGAGTCTGGTCATTTTGTATGGTTACCTGAACCTCAGCCCATAGTCATTAGTCAGTGGGTGTGATGGAGCTGCTGCACCCGTGGGGAGTGTTGGTGTGAGCTGGGAGCTCTCTGACCTGAGGCCAGTTGTTATTCTGGGTGTCAGTAACCGTCTGGCACGAATGAGGAGCTGCTCACCTCTCAGGGTACATCAGCCAAATGCTCATCAGCACTGGTGTCTGTCATGTGGCCTTGCCAGAAGCTTGACCTCCATGTCAACTTAAGCATCCATGCCATATAGTGGACGGATTAAGGATGCTAACAATGTTTCACGAAGTTACAAACCAAAACGTGGCGTAAAAAGCATTGTGTGTACTGTTTACATATGCATTGGCTTCTAAGCTTTAAAACAGCACCTATTTTGTTTTGGTTAAGCAAGTGGTTAAGTAAACTTAATAGTGCCCTCTGCTTCGGATTTAAGAGGTTAATGATTAATTTTTTGTTAATTTAAACATTTATGTAATTCGACATACCTAGTTAGTATAGTTTGTAGTCAGTTGTGGCCACATGTTTTTGCACTTCCCTTGACTGTAGCGCCTGCCCAAGCAGAGAATCTCCTTAACTCTTGGTTTTTTCATGTGTCAACAGTCGATGACCTCTGCTGGTGCAGGCGCTACGCCAAGGAAAGTTTCAAAAGTCCCCCAATCCCAGTGCCCAGAGGAGTGCCCCTAGCCCCTTGCTGCCTGCGGCATGGTAAGACCCCCTCCCCCCTTTATCACAGCCGCAGGCACCATAAGGGTAAATGGGGCTGCCTTTGTTTAAACCCGATCCCGTGTTAATGTATATCACCTCTCATCTGAGACGGTGTGATTTCAGAGTGAGGGGCCAGCTGGAAAAACTCCTGCCGTGCCTAATTAATCTGCCTTTTTCCTTTGCTATTTAATGACGCCCGTCTCCCCCACATTACCGTCAACGTGGCCGGTGCTTCTCTCTCTTCTCCCTGTCCTGGAGGTAATGGCAGAAGCTCTCGCCTCTCCGCCTCCAGTCCCCCTTGGCCCCATTCGCAATCACAGCCACCTAAAAATTAATGTCCCCACACGCCATTTGCAGTTAAGAAAAAGCGACAGAGACTTACGGCGCAATAGGCGCTGTTCTGCTGTGTTAAATTTCTAATTATGTGCTCGGGGAGGGGAGGGGAGGAGCGAGACACCCTGAGAGATCCAAGCCCTGGCCGTTTCGTGCTCATCAGCGATGTAACCAGGAGGAATTGGTGTCTGGGTGCAAAGGTCTAATGGACAGAGTTCACCTCTGAGGCCTGTCACGTTACTGTCGTGTTTTGCGACCCATCTTTCTTGTCTCAGTAAAATCCGTGACTAGAGATGCCTACTAGCCTCCAGCTAAATCTGTAAAGGATCCTGATCTGTGTGGGCTTTTATATGTGGGCTTAATGCAGCTTGCTCTTTTTGAATGCTCTTTTTTTTTTTTCTCGCCATGGCTCTGTGTGTATCTAATGATGTTCTTGGTCAAACACATTATTTGTTGTTGCTCCCAAGTTTTAATGTAAATAAATCTATATATTTGGTCAAATAAAATACAAGTATAAAGTAATTTCAATGAAATATATATATTAATTTAATATTTATCATTCGAAAATCCAAAAATTTGAATTCAAGTGAACATTTCTTTTGAATTTTTGGAGTATTCGGGTTTATTTTATCATCACGTATTCCACAGCTCAGTGCCGGTACTTTTGACAACACTAGTGCCAATATGGATTATGTTTGTGGTATTTATTATGGTTACTTTGCTCCATTGATTTATTTCATGGTGTCTCTCTTTTCTCCTGTGCTGCAGCCCGGATTGGGAAGATGAAGCGCCGGAAGCCCGAGGATGGACAGGTATGTCCACTGTGCAGCGCCCCGCTGGCAGGGACAGAGGAGGAAATGAGTAGGCATGTGGAACAATGTCTGTTCAAGGTAGCTTCATAAACCCAGAGATCTGGGTCTCCAACCTCCTCTAGAAGCTTTGGCCTTTCTGCCCTCACCTTTCCCTGGACATCAGCATCTGACAAAACACATAAATATGATCAATTAGTTTCTTATGATGACAACTATCATGTTGTACTACTACATGGGTGTCCAGGGAAGAGTGGAAGGGTTAGCTCTTTCCTGAAGTGTTCCTCCTCCTCTTCCTCCTCCACTTTAGCAGATTTAGCTGGCAGTTTCGGCGTCCTGAACCTACTTTAGGGATATTCTGCATTATTGTCATTAGGTATTGAGTTTATAAAGAGGCTCGATGGAAACTGTTGTTCACACAGTCTGACTGGCTTCCCTTTTCAGCCATTTTAGTGGTTCAGGATGCAGCACTTGCCCTTTATATTATATAGCAGGTTGCTCTTAACCCATCTAATCCAGTAGTTCTTATGATACTAATGTACTCTTGGTGGTTGGATTCGGGTGTTCTGTTGCATGTGGTTTGATAGCTCCTAAAATTAGACATCATTAGAAGTTAGTGGATTTGAAAGCGCTGCTTTGATTTCCTCTGATGTAGTCACACTTTGTGGTTTTGTCTTTTTATATTGAATGGACCGATTGAAGTGTGTTGGTACATTTTTGATAAGTGGTTTTGTTCTCTCAGAGGGAAGGTGCAACAGAAGAGGATTCTGCGGATGTTGAAGGAGAGAATGGAACACGGTTTGAGGAGTACGAGTGGTGTGGACAGAAAAGGGTCCGAGCTACTACATTACTGGAAGGTGGTTTCAGAGGTAAGCATTTTTTGGCTTTTTAATATTATTGAAAGAAGCCTCTTAGGCTATTCAAGGCTGTTTATTTGAACAACAACAACAACAACAACAACAAAAAAACAGTACAAACTATAATATTGTGAAATATTTTAATTTAAAACAAAAATAATATTAGCTAATATTAAATAATAATTAGCTGCCACCGAGGTCGTGGAGTGTCACCGGCGGTAGTGTGACGTATACGTGTGTGTGTGTATATAATAAATATATATATATATATATATATATATATATATATATATATATATATATATATATAAACATAATCTCAGAAGTTGCGTTAACTGGACATTTTTTAGCAGTGACGGAAAAAATCTGAAGCCCGTCCGATTACTGAGGCTGATGTAGCTTGTAAATGTAATTCCCACACCTGTCCAGTTGGTGGTGAGTGTGCTCCAGTGTGTCTGCAGAGCGCAAGTTCAGTCTCCAGAATAAATATGATGCGTTTGATTACACACAGGCGAGCACCCAGTTTAAGTCAATTTTATAATAATAAAGTTATAATACTTATACTTACATAATTAAGTTTCTAATCCAGTTCGTTTTGTTTTAAATGGTTTTGTTATTTTTCTTGCTGACTATCAAGTTTATGGTCAACAAATGGCTTTTCTGAGGTATAACGTGACATTGTTTGCAACACTGACTGAGGATTTGAGTAAGCTACTGTGTCTTTCAGCATATTTTCTGATTTTCATTCATGTTTATTTCATTCTGTAAAGAGGAAAGGATGATCGCGTTCACTCACGATCCGTGACAAGTGTTCAAGATTAAAACTGAAAAGTGATGCAGTCTTTGTTCAGCTTTCTTTCCATAATATAAATAAATGCATAGCCTAGGCCTATTTACTTATCCTGTAAGTTCGTAAATAAAAATGAAAATGTGGACGAAATCAGAAGCTAGTAAATGTCTTGTCATTAAAATATAAAAATTAAAATGACGGGTAGGCTAATAATTGATTATGACGGATTTTTTACTGCGAAAGTCTAACTCAACCTCTGAGAGATATGTGTGTGTGTGTGTATATGTGTATAATATATATATATATATATATATATATATATATATATATATATATATATATATATATATATATATATATATAAAACCAACCAACCCACCACCACAACACCGGCGGTTGTTGGTGATTTCCCACCACGGTAGTAAAAAATTGCCACCGTCACAGCCCTACTGTACATTAACTTTTTTTTTGTTTTGAACAATCACTGTTGCTACAGATGTCAAAAATTTGTAGCACAGGCCACACAATTATAGCACAAGTATAAAACGCCTGTTACAATTTCTGAAAACAACCATAAATAGTGCTGTTCATCATGCATTCTATGTATATATGCAACATTTAGGAGTGACTAATGTGAGCAATATATTTTTTTCTTACAGTGTATTTAGTTCACATAAATATATATATAAATATGTATGTGTGTGTGTGTGTGTATATATATATATATATATATATATATATATATAGTTTTGTCTTATGGCATTGTTTTTAAGTTTATGGACTGAAATAAATATGAATAGAAGTCTCATAATATTATGGGTTTTTTTTCATGAATCTTTGAAGTTCAGAAGAACTTTTTTGAACCTTATTTGAAATAGAAATTTTTGTAAATGATTTTGATCAGTTTAATGCATCCTTGATGAATACAAGTATTAATTAATTTGATCATACTGACTGCAAAATTTTGAATGGTAGTGCATCTATTTGTATGTTTTTATATATATATATATATATATATATATATATATATATATATATATATATATATAATGTTCTAAAAATAGCTGTCAAGAATCACTACAACCTCTAAGCTGTTTAATGAGGGTATATTCATTTCATTCTCGATGTACCCCAAGATCAACCTGTTCAAGTGTGTTCATTTATAGGCTAGGCAGCTGTAGTCCAGGCAAGGTGAGTTCTGGCAGGCCCTTCTCGGCCTTTAAGGAGTCAAAGGAAAACACATTTAGCTGTGCAATTGACCCGCCTCACCCAGTACAGAGATGTGTGTGAGAAAAATGGGCCACTGACCCCTGGGCTTCCCCTGCTGCAGGAATGCAATTATAGCTCCCAACCTAACTCTGCTCACCTGGGACGTTCTCTATCACATACACATACGCTCCCTAAGACCCTTTTTGATGTGCTGCCACACTCATTGAAAGACTTTCCAGGGAATTCTAGTTGGTTCATAAATAATTTACCTCCTCAGATTATTTTTACACTTGGGAGGAAGTGTCAGTCATTCCTCCATACTTCAGATTTTTACCTTAGAACTTTTCTCAGTGTTGGATCAGTTATTTTGAAAGGGGTTTATTTTTTCGGTTAAGTTTATGGAGTTGGTGCTTTAGAGGAAGTGCTAAGTGAATGACTATCAAAAATTTCTCAGTTTCCCCACTCAGTCTTTTTTTATATTTAGTAAAGGAGTTGGTTTCCTCCCTCAGTGGTCTTTTGTAAACTTCTGCACTCTTAAATGGAAAGGCTGTTCGATCCCAAGGAGAGAACAGTTTGCAAAGCTGTGTGGATTAAGAAAAGAAACGGAGTTGCTCCTCTAACGCCTGGCTAGACAGACGGTGGCCCAGATCAATTCTGCATGTGAACAGAGCCATGTGTCTGTACAGAAGCTTTCCTGCCCTTTATCTTCAGCACAGGCACCGGTGTAATGGCGATAGAGGGGGGACCTGGTGAGAAGTGACTCGGTGGCCCAGGGGCCACTTGAAAGCTCCCCCCAGGATACTCAGAAGGTGGATTTTGCCTTGAAAGCTCAGCTGAAGTCCTCAAGCGTTCAATCGGCCTGCATTGCAGAATCCCTCCAGCCTGGGGGGGGGGGGCTTGAAAGGGGTCTTCAATGGGATAAGAGGGCTATCGTCTCTGAAGCACCCCCTCTCTCTCTCTTTGAGGACCCAGGAAAAAAGCAGAAAGGAAACGCTTTAAACCGAACAAAAAGAGCATGATAAGGGAAAAGAGAGACCGAGAGGAAGAGAGAAATCGAAGAGGATCAGTTTGTGGTGTAGGCCCGTAAGGCCTCCTGTGTCCATAGCTTAGCAGGGCTGTTGTGCTGATGAAGAGATAGCGATGGCAGTCACAGGCAGAGATGGAAGAGATTTGGTGCAGTCAGGAAAGAAGAACAGAGGCCCGTCACTCGTCTTTGTAAAGAACCTTGAGAGATGGCTACTTTGAGCTCCCTCCCCGGCAGGCGTACATGGTAAATGCCATCCTGATTGGATGAACTCTGACCTGCGACACATACTGCGAAAGGCTGATAGATGTCATGGCAACGAGGTGGAGGAGAGGCCATGTTTCATGTCCTGTTTCTCTGGGATCTGCTTCCCCTTTCTTAACTGCGACACGAGACACCTGTCTGGAGTGACATATGTAGATTAGCACTTAACAATCATGGCATATGTAAAT
This sequence comes from Hypophthalmichthys molitrix, assembly GCA_037950675.1. Classification (NCBI taxonomy): domain Eukaryota; kingdom Metazoa; phylum Chordata; class Actinopteri; order Cypriniformes; family Xenocyprididae; genus Hypophthalmichthys; species Hypophthalmichthys molitrix. Next base: position 29,040,162 of record CM075493.1, read on the forward strand.
CAGCTTGCAAAACGTGACCCAACAAGGAAAAATGTGTTTTATGCATGTGACGATTAACATTTAAAGGGATACACAGGGTATTCTTTGAATTTGATGCATTACAAATGGACATTATTGTCATGCAAAGTATTGCAGAGCAATACAGGTAGATACAGCCAACATTGTGAAGGGAGACTGTGGAGTTTTCTTATTCATCCAGTGTATTCTGTGAAGAAGAGGAGTAAGCTTATGTCCTAGGCGCTGCTGGGCAAAGAGGCGGTGCAATGGTGTGCATAATTTGACTGAGAGGCAGTTAGAGTGGCACTGACCTTTTCGGCACAGATTAGATTGCCTGCCAAGACCGCTTAACTGTAGCCCCAGCTTTCACAGTCAGGCACACTTACAACACTGCTCGGGTAGTTATACACCATTCAGGTGGTGTTTTAAAGTTGTATTTGCCATAGTAGGTGTTCCCTGAAAGTCTGCACTAAAGTGGACATTCTTCCTGTCTGTGCTGAATCAATGCTACATGACATCCTTCCTGCCCTGGTTCTAGCAAAGCATTAGCCAGGATCCTTAGCCTGATCAATTGATTGAATTAACAGTGATTTTTTTTTTTTTTTTTTTTTTTTTCTTCTTCTTCTTTTGACTGCTTATGGTCTGCCACATCTTCCTCTGGCCTGCCTACCATTAGTGGTCACAACAGTTTTTCCCCCGTTTGGCTTTCTTTGCAGCTTGTCGACAGTGCAATAATGAAATGTTCACCATCATTTACAGATTATGGTCTTTTATTTTTGGCTGACTGTGCACTTTACCCAGCTTCAGATGGGTCAGAGGGGTCTATAGACCACTAGAAGTATTTCCAGGATAGAATAAGGTGTGCCGACCACATGATACAGTTAATTTTTTACTTTTTCACTCCAGTGCCACAATTATTAAAACTTACCCATACTTAAATATTATAAAACAATGCAGACAGACATTCATAATGTTACACAAATATTTTATGTTTCAAATAAATTATTATTATTTTGATCTTTCTATTTATCAAAGAATCGTAAAAAAATGCATCATGGTTTCCACAAAAAAAAAAAAAAAAAATAGCACAACTGTATTTAACATTGATAATAAGAAATGTTTCTTTGGCACCAAATCTGTTGTATCTGTGTATTAGAATGATTTCCAAAGAATCATGTGACTGAATACTAGAGTAATGGCTGCTGAAAATTTAGCTTTGCTGAATGCTTTTTTAAAAGTTATGTTACATTGTATTCTTATTTCACAATATTACTGTTTTTACTGTATTTTTGATCAAATAAATGCAGCCTTGGTGAGCATAAGTGGCTTATTTAAAAAACATTTAAAAATCTTATTGACCCAAAACTTTTGAATGGTAGTGTATGTTTAGTAGTAAATTTACAATGTTTCTCAATAATTTATTGAAATGCTGCTTTAATTTTATTGTTATCAATGGACATACAGTGCAGGTTAAATTAATAGACAGCCATGTTTAATTCAAGTTATTGTTGACAGTAATATACATGTACGTTACATGTACAGTAATGTTCAGCTTGCACGTACAGTTGAACCCCCGATTCTCTGTGCGAGCAGCTTGGATTTATGTTCGCATATGTCTCTGCAGTCACAGGGACCAAATAAAACTTAAAAGGTCCCTTTTATTTGATCACTAAAAACCATCGGCACATTGTAAAAAGGGGCAAGCATTTGTGATGCATTTTATCCCTACTCTGCCTCTTTTGGATCCCTTTACGGAGAGGAGGGGAGACCGATCACGGCCGCCACATCCACTTTCAGTCCTCCTCTTCTCCGTCAGTGTCTTACACTCTCCCTGAAGGTTGTAGTTATCCACTCCACACTGTGCAGTAGTCATCACGTGTCGTAGCACTTTGCGGAACGAGAGGAAGCATCGTTCTCCACTTCCATTTCCAACCTTAGCTCCTCATCCGTGACAAACCCTGTTCTCCAGCAGTGGCCTGACATCCTTCCATCAGCCCCTGAGGGGCCTGGCCCGCTCCAGCCTTACTCGGCTCAATCAGACTCCGGGTCTCTGTGGGCTGCTCCCACCCTTCAGGCTCCTGCCGATCCAAACTCTCCCTAACCAGAACTGAAGGACCCAGTCAGCCAGCAGCAGGAGTTTGTCTGTGCGCTCATCACTGGATTTATAGAAGTGCCACTCAGGCTGCATGCCCCAGTGCTCAGGACCCACACCCTGACAGGCACCTGACACAACTCCCGTTCAGGCTGTCTCTGATGCCTCCATCTGGGCCTAAAGCACCAGGCTCCTGGCTTGTCTTCAGTAATCTGGTCCTGCTCACAGCTAGAACAGGCTTTCTTAATTGGTGTTTCTCTGGCATGACAAAACTGTCCTAGATTGGGTCAGTTACAGTTGAAGATGGTTGCTAGTGACAGTAGATGTATTGTAACATAATGAATATTATTGAATGTGACATATTTAGCAATTTAAACCTAAATACATTTACTGAATACTATTATTCCTCTCCCTCTTTTAGGAACAGGCTTTGCCATGTGTAGCACAAAGGAGAGCCATGACAGCGATGCGGACCTGGATGTAGATGGAGATGACACACTGGAGTACGGCAAAGCCCAGTATCCTTGGTAATTCGCCAGTAGATGTCTTGCTCTTCAGTGGTGCTGTGGTGTGCACACAAACAGTAACTAAAATTAGAAGCAGTTGTTCCTTAACTCAGGGTTTCAGGTACACTGAGGCAGACATCATTCCTTGCTCTGGAGAGGACCAGGGAGAGGCCAAAGAACGTGAGGCACTGCGTGGAGCCGTTTTGAAGTAAGCTGGACTTCACTGAGATGATTTCAGCACAGACTTGAAAATGACGAATAATAACTATATGCTTGGCCTTTACACAAAATTTATGTTTCTTTTCTGCAGTGGTGGTGTGCCGTCCAATAGAATAACGCCTGAGTTCTCCAAATGGGCCAGTGATGGTGAGTTGGCCATATTTATGGTGTACTTTTTCTCCACAGTTGGAAAGCCTGAAAATATCAGACAATTTGAAAATTGGCATTTTCAGGTCTGGATATAGGTCTGGCATTTTCAAGTCTCATATGTATATATATATATATATGTGTGTGTATATAAAATTTATTTAACATTTGAAAACTGTTAAATATAAATTATGATTTCATAAAATTACTGTTTTACTGTATTTTTGATCAAATAAATGCTGAGCATAAAAAAGCTTTCAAAAACCTTTTTAAAAATGTTACTGACACCAAACATTTGAACGGTAAGAATATGCATTTTTGTAGTTGTGCTCTTAAATATATAATCCACTGGAAATTGCTTTGTGTAAGTTGAGTTCTCTGTAAATGATTTTTATTTAAAAAAAATCGTTCTTAACTAAAACTAGTAATTAAAAGATGTCGGAACCACTTTTTTGTTTATATATTTGAGTTGAATTGTTATAGAATGAAATGTTGATTTTATTGGCCCTCATTCATTATATATGCTCTGTTTGTGTCTATTTTTGCAGAAATGCCGTCGACCAGTAATGGCGAGAGCAGCAAACAGGAGCCCAGTTCTTCATCTTCGTCCTCCACACCGAGGACCTGTAAAAACAGTGAGATCGAGAAGTGAGTACAAACACACACCTGTCCGCAGTGGCAGTGTGTTTGCTGGTGTATTGGGGTGAGATTAGTTTGTGTAGGGACTGCAAGATCATAAATGATGCATTTAGTGTGCTCATCTCTCAAGAGCATGCTTGATCACAGGGAGTGGCCCAGAGTATTGATCCCAGGCAGCTGAGCCTTGTCTGGGCCTGACTCGCCGCACAGCCCGGGAATGCTAATATTCCTTTAGCCATTTCCATACTACAGATTTACACTGCAGGAATTGTGCAATATTTATCTCTTGTTGGTGAAGTCATATAAAGTGAAAATGTTGGCAGGTCTTGACATTAAGCTTTGTCATAAGTAAATCTTTTTTTTTACTTGGACAAGTTTAAATTTTTTTTACTTGTCCGATTTAAAAGTTTTTTTATGGTGTAAATGTAAGTTATTCTAAAGAAATATTCTCATCAGTCTTCTAAAATCTCTTACTTACTTAAACCAGCATATTTGTGATATTTGCTCCCTTAATTTGATTTCCAGGGAATTTTTACCTTTATGAAAGGCAATTTTTTCCTAAACTTATTAAATGTGTCAAATTCAAATGTCAAATTCTTAAATTAAGTGTATAATCAAACAACAGGGGAACACAGAGAAAGCAAGATGAATCCCTACAGTCCACTGAAAGTGAAGATGGAGGGAGTTTAGCAGGCAGCCTCCATAAAGATAAATTTGAATAACCTGAGTGGGTGAAAGGCCGGCCCCTGTAATTCCCTCATCTCTGCGTCCTCATCCATATTCCCCGACAAGTGCTCCCGCTAAACTCTCCTCCCACTTGTGCGTAGGGGCCCAGCCCCACTGAATGTGTAATTGGGGTCAGAGCGCAGCTCCTGGTAGAAGAGGGGCTTATTTCCACGGTGGTGGTGCGACTGTACTCTCTCCTGGCTCCATCTCCCCCTGCTGTCTAGAGCCGGTCCAGGGTCACCACACTAGCCACAGACGTACCTCACTCTGCCTACCCAATAGCACAGCTGTCAGTCCACATGACCCGTGTCCTGTCTCTATATTCTTAGGGTTGTCCAGGGCATTGCCAATTTTAAATTTGTATTGTTGAATTTAACAAAAGTGCTCATGATTTTTAACCAGGGGTATGTGTACCTGGTTTAACAAAGCAAAATTGAAATTACCTCTATAAAACATAGTAAATGTATAACTAGTTGATTAATATAGATTTTTTTTTTTTCTTTTCTGAAAACAAGTTTGTATGGTTGACACTTTTAGCTGACTATTTGTAATTTTTATATTATATTTTAATTTTTTATTTCAATATGTTACTTTGATTCATAAAAAAATACAAATTATAATTTTTAAATTTTAGCATTTGTTTGTATTTAATACTATTTTTATTTTCAATGAAAATTACGATTTTGCTTTTATAATGACTTTTTATAAAACTATTTGACTTTTACATTTCCTCACAGTCTCTTTATTTAAAAAAAAAAAATAAACATTTCTTACATGACCCCCCAAATTGCCCTCTCTATCTGTCTCTTCTCTCCTCTGAGCCCTCTTCTCTGGAGAGAGGCTTCTAGTGTAGCTGAATCAATCTTGTGCGGGTGGCCATCACTGGGCCCCATATTAAATATCAGGGGCGGATAACTGGTGAATAAGCGAAGCGGACCCGACACAATTGATTTTTCTCGTCAGCACGTCGTGAGCACGTGCCTCTCACCTAACTCTAGTCAAGTGTGCATCTGCGAATGACTTCATCTGTAGCACAAGCTTGATGTCAGCTCCAGTCTGCAATTGAAATCACGTTTGTTAACCACGTTTTCCACGACCTGCAGTTAAAGGCGTGACTTTGCACGCTGTTGCTTGATAAGTTTGACTGAGTGTGTGGAAATGAATGTTAGTGGATGATGTTATGAACACTGTGTGTCTCTGTCCGAGCGTGGGTGTGTGAGTAGGAGGATGAAAATGGACAGAACGGGATTCCTAAGTGGAGTTGCAGGAGCATGACAGCTTAGATTGATTCATTGCTTTCCTCCGTAGAGACTTTCTCTGTTTTGCCCTCCCTCCGTGCAGAATACTAGGCAGCCGTTCAGACTAGCCATAGCGTTGTATCGGGAAGCATTAAGTGTTTTAGCCGGCCGGGGTATGAATCACCGCAGCTGTTTGATGTCATAGAAAAGAGCGAGCAATGAGCACAACCCACCCGCCACCCGTTTTATTAGCTTAGCGCTTAGCTCCAGACGTGACACACACTCGTTTATTTAATATCGCCTGCAATATTTCTCCTGGTCTGTGCCCGTCCTTCTCGGCCCTCCGTCTGAATCTATCCATCTCTCCCCGACAGTAGAGCCCTCTCTTCCGAAGAGCACCTCTCCTTTCTCCTTCTGCTGATTTGATCAGGTATCACAGGATGTTACGCGATATTGTCTTATGAAAGTGGCCAGGGAGATAAATCTCAATGATGATATCATTAATCAAATCCTGAGGGGTCATGAGAAGGGGGAGGGAGGTGTATTAACTCTTTCCTGGCTGAAACAAATAGCAGTTGTAGCTTTTGAGGTTTAGCTTGATATATTAGTAAAGCATTAAAAAATAGTGCTTTTTTTTCTTCATGGTATGCATCAAATGGATGAAGCATGCAAAATTAGGGGAATGGCTGGGCTATTGTTTCATTTCCAATTTCCTGAAGTGAGGGGTCTTAATGTGAGCGAGCTTTAAAGAGGCCACATAAGGAGCTGAATCATTTCATTCCACTTGCAGCCTGAAAACAATCTCAAACCCCACTGTTTGTAATACACATGCATTTCAATCTGCAATGAAAATGAGACTTGTCCCCTTTAGTTACAGTGATTCATTGTGGATGGTGTGTGTGTTTGTGTGTTGGAGTAAGAGGGTGAGCGTGTTACTGCGTCACGAGTAAATTGTATACATGTGTGTCTTTGTAAGGCAGAGGGGGCTGATGAATTCTCCTTGCTCTTCTGTGCCCAGATGGGTAATGATCTCTGGGTACAAGGGTCGCCTCTGTCCCCGCTCATTCCTCACATGATAAATGAGGGCTCCTATGCCACCCATGTAATCGCAGCCACATTTCATGCTCAACTTGAAGCGATGTAGCAGATTTCTGTGTACCTCCACAATAATCAAATTTTTTCCAAATTCATTAGTGATGACTTTGTTATTTTGTTTTTCAAACCCTTTTCCTTTTAGCTGCTTTTATAGTAGTATCAGTGTCTTCAAACAAGAAACACAATATAAAATATAAGTTTAATATATTTAAGGTTTTTTTTGTTTTGTTTTTTACCAGAAGCTGTTGCTCAATCAGCCTCTTGATTTAAATTATACCCTGACCCTTACAATCGGACTGATTGTCAGCCAAGTGACTTTTTAAAGATCTCTCTGTATCTGTCTGTACTTGAAACTCATGTGTTTTCGTGTCAGGCCTTGTAGACTTATAGATTAGACCGCCTTCTACAGTTAGGCTTGGCTCTGATGGAGACGGATGGTTAAGAGGCAGGATAATGAAATGAGAAATAGCCTCGCACTCAGAGCTGGGCCATTATGGCAGTGAGAGATAGCAGCACGGTATTCTTCTTGTTAAACTTGTGCATTTGTTGCTTTACAAATTAAAAATGTACCTTAACAGAGAGTGATGCCTGTATAAAGCATTAGACCTGCTTGTCCATCATTGGTTTCAACATCCACATTGATTTTTAATATAATGGGTGTGCCATTATAGACCACAGCTGTAGGTAAGCGACATTATTAGTTTGGATGTCAGTCCTCATTGTGGTTTTCTTAGTAACTGAAATTCCTAATTGAAATGACATTATTCCTTTCCTAGATGACGTCATAGGCATTATTGAGCCAGCACACTGCTGCAGAGCAGAGACGAGGCCTTTGTTTAATGTCTTTAAAACTTTCCCCCACATACTCAACAGGACCTTGATGATTTTCTGTTCTGAACTCACCCAGCCACCCCAGGTTTTATACCTGCTTTCGTATTAAAACACAGCCCGGCTCTCTCTCCCCCAAACCATCTCTCCATCCATATAAAGACAGAGTAAAACCTTCTTTTATTACCCGAGGGAATTAAATAACTTTTAGAATGTGGTTTTCTATAAAGCACCACACAATGAATATTCATGCTGGAGCGGGTCGGGCATTACTTGGGGTAAAAGTTGTATTTTTTTGTTGGGTTGGTGACGGCATACGGGCAAGTGAACCACAGCGATTTATGAAGCTGTTAAAGAAAAACAGCAGGCATGGAGCATGGTGCACCTACTCTCCTGTCTGCTTTATAAGCATGCACGCTAATCAAGACTAAATGGTTTTTTACAAGCTGGCCACTAATAAGAAGAGATTTTAAAGCTTTATAGTCCCTGTGCTGATTGTAGGCTGCAGGGAATTGACTGTCCGGACAGCTCACTCTCCTTAGTCAAGGTCGTCGTCGTCTTGGCTTTTTGAGAGAGACCTAGGTTTAGGGTGACCTTGGGAAGGCGCCTAGACTTCAGAGTTTTGTTAACATCTTCCTTAATGAAATGAAAATGAAAATTCACCCTATTTTCTAAATGCATGTTATTGATTTTATTGTGACCAATTCATCCAAGCATATTTCATTTATTTTGACCTCGTAAATCTTAATCAAAATGTCATAACTCAGTCTTCTCTCTGATGGCGTATGCTGGACTTCTCCAGTCATTTTGTCTGCCTAAACACTGCCCCTGTCTTGCAAACGACTGCAACCTTTGCCTCCATCCAATCAAAAACCGATGAATTGAACCAAGTCCCCGCTCCACATTTTCTCTTTTTTTGATAATCTGCTTTACTCTGATATATGTCACAATGCAGATTAAAAAAAAAGTCTGTCACTACTTCCGTCATCTTGGCTTTGAAATAAGTAGGATGAGTTTGATTCCTGGCTGGCTGATTTTAAAAGGAACCTATTATGCCCCTTTTTACAAGATGTAATACGAGTCTCGGGTGTTCCTAGAATGTGTCTGTGAATTTTCAGCTCAAAATACCCCACAGATAATTTATTATATCATGTTGTAAATACCCATTTTTGAGTTGAAGCAAAAACCTGTGCTGCTCCCCGTCCCCTATCCAGAATATTCCTGTACATTTACAGCTCGTGCCTCGGATACTCTGCCAAAAACATCTGTTTGTTTTTGATTATCATCTCTATGCATTTTAAAGCCATATCAGTTTAAACTTCCGATATATGGTTTTCTGAGCAGCAAGAAAGCTGGTTGTCAGACGGCGCATCGCATGAGTGTTAAACTAATTTCTCTTTAGAGTCGTATTGCACTTAAACTGTCAAATACACAGAAGGTTATGTCAAGTTCACATAAACGCAGTTGGTTATGTCTGTGAACTTAAACAGCAGGGAAAGAAATTGCATGTGTATATTATATCTGTGTGTTACAGTGAAAGCAGCATAATATACAGTACCTACTGCTGTATATGCTGTTAATATGAATCAAAAACAAAAGAAAAACAATCACTCACTGCTCGAGGAGATAAACTATGTACATCTCACTCAGGGGAGGAGTCAAGCTAATAGTGTAGATTCCATGCCAGTCGTGCTCGGGGCCTGTTCCAATGTGACGTTACATTGGAGTACGTTCCTAAACAGCTCATTTTGAGAAACTGTTTCAGATTTATGGGGAAAATAACAAATGGAGTGGATGGATTTTTACCGCAATAGGATGGTTGTGTGTGCACACTGCGGACACATAAATATGTTCAAAAACAATATAAAGAATTTTGCACAATAAGGTCCCCTTTAAGCTTTACTTCTCAAGGTGCCCATGATTCTTCAGTTGCACTGTCTTTCTTTCTTTAGGTTGGCCATAAAGGAGATACTGAGTCCATAAATGGTCCTTTCCGTTTTAATGGCCCTTCCTTGATTTACATTCTAATACTACCTGATTACTGAGAGGCCCATGTCCCAGTGTGTGTGTGTTGAGCGTGTTCTCATTGTAGAGTCACACAGGCATGTAATAAATGAAGCTATTGGAAAAGGCAGTGGAACGGCAGGCACTAATCGGGGGGATTGTGCCTAGGAGAACGCTGGCGCAACGTTAAATCAATACTGTAGATCAGTGCTCCATCTGGCTGGAAAATGAGCGGATCACCATAAACATCTCGCCAAGCGCCTTGCCGCACAATCAATGGTTGCCATATTGATTTAGTTATTGCAAGTTCATATGCTGTGGACAGTGTTAAATATACATTCAGCAGCTAAAAGGCATTTGTCTGAGGGATGTTTAGTGAAGGCCTGAGTGGTGAGAAGTTGGAGGAACTGGTGAGTGTGTGTGACCTCAGAAGACGTACAGTTCCCTGGTTAATGAGATCTGCAATTGAAATGGTAGTACAATAAAGTAAAAACATATTAGTTCATTTTGGCATCGTGATCCTTCTGTAGCAGTGTTGAATCCACTGTTTCCAGTTGGAACGTCTGTTTTTAATTTCGCATTAGTGTTTTTAGGAGTTAGCAGTCAGGTTTGTCTGAACTCAAGCAGTGTGGTAGCTTTGCAAATGTAAATTGCAAATTTACATTACTGCGCAACTTTTTAAAAGTAATTAGCATAGAGTTTTCAGTTTTATGTATGGACCAAACTGGTTTGCAGTGCTCTAATTGAACCTCAACTTTCAATTGTTTTTAACCTGCAGGATCACAGAGGACTCCACAGCGACCACACTGGAGGCGCTAAAGGCCCGCATACGAGAACTGGAGAAGCAAATCCTCAGAGGAGACCGATACAAGTGTCTCATATGCATGGTGAGAACTCTCGCTTGCCAATATTTTGTGCGTTCATGTGGTTGTTTGGTTATAACCCATCCTTAATAACATGCCGTGGTGATATAACCTAACACCCGCAATCATGCACCCAGCTGGCTGAAGCTTTGTGATGGTTTGCCTCCTTCAGCTTCAATCTAGCATGGCCTAGAAAATTACCCATAATAAGGTTCTGTTGCAGGAGTTCCTCTAGCAGTAGTGGCCATCCTGTTGGATATTTATGCTATACCTTTTCAGTTTTATTCCAATTGGTGCTTCTGACTAATTAGACATGCCTCTGTAGGTCTGGAGGTTGATTAGATCCATCCTGACTTTTCAGTTTCATTCAAATGAAATAAAACAACTTGAAAGTCTCCCAGATATGTAGATTGATCATTTGTGGCTTTGTAAAGAACATTGCCCTAAATAAATATCCTTGTAAATGTTTTGATGATTTAATTAGAAAGATGCTAGACATTTTTCTGTTTGCCTCTGTGTCATGTGCAGTCTGTGGAGTTGAGCATTTCCCAGTGGTGGTCTACTGCCACCTGCTGGTTATTGGAAGTATAGCGGCCCAATAAATGAATTGGCAGGAAATTATTTGAACTGTTAACATCCATTTTAGATGGTTGCTACCTGCCTAGCATGATATCCAAACTGAATACTCTTGCAAAACCACAACAAAACTCCCAACCATCCCATTTATCCTTTGCCGAGAGCTTCTGTTGATAGCTACACCCGTTGGTCTGATGTGTGTGTCTGTGCCTGCCGTGGCGGCCACATTCTTTTTCTCAGTACCGCTCTTGAATATCCCTGCAGCGGAAGCCTCCCCAAACAGGGGCTGACAGCAAGAATCAGGCGGCCAAGAGGCACGGGAGCGCAGAGGCCCTGCAGCTCGGCGTGTACTGTTTGTACAGAGGCTTCGTAACGGGCTGCAGCACTGCCACTGCGGACAGCAGTGGGATTAAGAAGCTGCTCCCGCTCCGGAGGGTAAGGCTCTCTGTGCTCCCATTGGCCTAACCCCGCCTGACCCCTGCACTGCCCCACACGCTCCCTCACTGCCCACCTGCCTGCCTCCCATGGCCGTTATTTGCTGTGCTGGTGCTGTCTAGTGATGTCTGTTGTTGTATATGTGGGTGGCTGTAGATGTGGATTATGTTCATTTGACCTGGTTAAATTAATCAATCGTCCTTTGTTTCTCTCTCTATCTGTCTCTGCCTCAGGACTCGTATACAATGCCACTCACCTCCATCCAGTGTTGGCATGTGCACTGTGAAGAATGCTGGCTAAGGACTCTGGTAAGAATGACACACTTGCTCATCAGTAGGTCCATAATGACCCTTTCCCCTGCAAGACATTCTGAAACCTATTATTCATTAAATTCTACATGTTGCTTCCTAATACTTGCGTGTTTGTTTTTAAAGTGGCATGAAACCTCCCCTGTTTTAGCCTGGTCGTTCACACCTCAGAGTTGAAAAAGTCTCAAGAAATGGAAAAGCTATGTAAAGCTATGGAAAATTGGGAGAGTAGAGGGTGGGAAAATGGGAAGACAACTACCAATAAAACACAGACCTGCAGCACACTCATTATACAGACACATGAATATTAAAATATGACCACAGAGAAAACAAACACACAAAAAAACAGTTGAGGGCACATTGATGCATTTTAAAAATCTAGTAACCCTATATGACAACAAACTTCCAACAGTGAGGGAGAAATGCGGAAAATCATTTAAAAGGCCTAATAATATTTTTATTAACTTTACGAGCACTACAGTCTCTGAACAAATGACATACATCATATATATGCATTATATAGTAAGTAGAATGCATGTTTTCTCACATGGTATGAATGGGTTTTATACATAAGTGTTGTTTAAATATTTGTAAGGGGTTCCATGAAAATAAGTAAAATCGGTATAATAAATTGTTGTTTATTTATTTATTTAAAGTTATGTTTTACCACTGTTGCTCTAATAATCAATAAAAGCAATATATGCTAATATCAAGTGATTTTTATGTTGTCTTATTTTAAATTATACTTTTAATAATTTAAAAGCTAATTTTAAAGAAGTACATACTAAATACATGCTAATTTTTCCTCACACAGTATAATTTTTTTTATACATAAAAATATGTAGCTTCCTTTTATATTTTTGGAAGGGGGTCCCTCACATGGGGTTCATCATATTTGAAGGGAGCTTGGTTTGAAAACCCCTGCATTAAATAACACACATCACAAGCTCTTCCTTGGTTTACTTACAGTCATGTCCATGCACATTTTTTTTACTCTGAAGTGTAATAGTGAATAGGGGTATTGGAGTTGTGAATGGTGTAAATTATGAAATGCGGATAGTTCAGGTACATATTAAATTCAATTCTACACACCACAGAGTGCCCAAACCCTCTCTCGTGGCCGAGGACAGTGTATAATGTGGTTAATGGAGTAGTTTATTTTGATAATGCGAGGATATTTGGCTATAGTGTAGGTTGAAGAGTTCATCTCGACCAGACCTGTGAGATTCCTCACATAGCGCTCCAGGTTTTAATCCCTTTAGTCGGTGTTGTTGTTCTACTAACCTCTTATCAGAATTATGATTTCTTCGACTTGTCCGATTGTAATCCCCACACTTATACTCACTGGCTCTTCCTCTTCTCTCGAAGCTGTTTTAGCCAGTCTTCCTCAGGGAGCCCACTCTCATTAGCCGCTAACACATTCTGTCACCACACGGAAACAATTAATAAGGAAATGTTTCCCAGCCTCAGCCGTTTTCCAATATGCTATATATTAAATCAGCTCCCTCCATCTCCGCTTATCACAAGGCCTTCTGTGCACGGCTTTCTGGCAAGAATGGAGACGTGTGTGCGCCAGCCCGCGCTGCCACAGCGGATTGTTAGTAATGCAGGCATTAAAATTGTTGCCTAAAGACAGCAATAAAAGTAGCGCGGCGGGGCTCCTTACGTCTTGATCAAAGTAAATGCATGTAATTTGGTTAGCGTCAGCCTTGTTTTATGAATCTAATTGAGCGCAGCAGCCACCCGCCACTGATGCGAGGAGCCCACGTTTAGTGCGTGACCTGCCCACGCTCATTAAAACTAGGTAAACTCCTGCTCTCCAGAACAAAGAAACCAAATCTCAGGTCGCCTTTTGTGTCTGGGGGATCGGTGGTATGGAGTTTTTGCTGCTACACTGCTTCAGGTTTTACTTCTCACTTTAAAAAAAGAAGTAAATGAACAAGACTAGTCTATGTAGGAAGTCAGAAGGAGAATCCAACTTCAATTTCATGCCGGCCACATCACAATAAACCACTTGCATAGTCAGACCATGATGTTGAATTTGAAACGGTTATGATTATTTGCACATTCACCATGTAATGGTAGAGTCCATTGTTACAGCATAACAAGCCAGGCAGTGTTGCTGAATCTCTTTCAGTTTGTGCAGGATCAGCGGATGGGGTTCTGGTGCCCTAGGCATGAACCCATTCATATGGAGCCACAAATCCTCTTTACAGTTAGATGTGAAGGCACACTGCAGGGTTCACGCTCTGGCGCCCTTACTGACTCCTCAGTTTGCTAATCTGGGGCAAATAGTCTCTTTCCTGTATGTTTAAACCCCCCCTAAAAGTGTCAGTTCCTATATGAGCGGTAGCAGTGCGCTTCATGTGTATGAGGAGGAGAAATACACCCTGTGTGTGATCAGTGGCACATGTGCTAGAAGGTTACATGAGGACATGATCGCCAATGGTTGCAAGATTCCTCACAGTAACGTCACTGTCTGAACTTCACCAGACAATTGGGTTCAGTTCTCGAGGCGGCACACGACAAACGTGAGGATTTTATATCTCTCGTTTTGCTGTCTAGGTCTCCATCAAGTGTTGTGGTGTTTTATGAAGCTGAGTATATAGTTTGCTGACTTTAAGAGCAGATCCTGTTGTGATGTTCAGTCGGTCCTGTGCAGCATGTGTGTGGTGCAGACAGCAGACCACACAGCTCACCTTCCTCCTCCTCTACCTCTCCCTGCTGTTCTCCTGCTTTTATGGTGCAGGCTTTATGGGTACTGGCTGAACATCAGAGTGGTAGTGGGAAAGGCGCATGCTTGTCGAACAGGGTGGGCTGCCCATGTAAGACCCAAAACTTCTTTCTTTCTTTTTTTTTTTTATGTCCACATACACACTATTTAACTACTCTACACTACAAACTGCACTGTTACTTGAGCACCAAATCAGCATATTAGAATGATTTCTGAAAGGTCATGTGACACTTACCGACCCAAAACTTAATGAACGGTAGTTTCGACGAAGAGGAAAATGCTTGTACTCAAAAAGCGCCTTTGATAGCATAGCATTGTGCATTTTCAAATGGAAATGAACACTTTCTCACTCTTTATTTTTCTTTCTTGTCTGTCTTTCTCTTCATATAGGGAAACAAGAAACTCTGCCCACAATGCAACACCATCACATCACCAGGGGACCTCAGACGTGTCTATTTGTGAACAAAAAGGCCCAGATTCTTTTCGTTTTGTTTTACTTTTTGTTTCCATTTGCGCTAGTGTTTTTGGTTTCCCCACCGCCTGAGGGAGTGAAGTATCGTCTGGCCTCCCGACCATGAGAGGCATGAGCACAGACTCACACTGACTTCAAATGGGGACGGACTTCACAAGCATAGGACTAATGAGGACTGCATAGACTCAGTCCTCCTCTATAAATGCTTGTGTAAAGAGTCCACCCGCCTCCCTCTTGTGTTGGTCCATGGTCCACCCTCTCCAAAGTCAGCTTGGTTCCTTGACGAGGAACCTGTTCTTCTCAGATGAAGGAAAGAGTACTCATTCTGTCCCTCCACCTGCGCTGCTGCTGCTGCTGCTGCTCTTAATCTCTCACTTTCGCACTCTGTGGCAACTTCTTGACAAAGACCGGAACATCAGCCTGACGATAAGAAGAGGAGACTTTAACGGACCACCCGAGGCTCTCCAGAACCCCTCAATCTTGATTTTCCATTGTGTTCTCATTCACCCCAAATCATTACTTCTTTTGTGGTGTTCTAGTCATGTCAACCAAATTCAATGAATCAGTGCAAGCACATGTATAATAGTCTCTGTATGTTTACAGTGTTGTGAGTAAATGACATAGAGAACAAAACACACTTGTATACACACGTGCACACACGGACACATGCACATACAGAAATATATATTGAATAAAAGTCCAGTTTTAGTTGGGGGTGGTTTGGGTCGGGAGGGAGGGCATATGTTTCAATCTTGGTGAATTAAAAAAAAAGAAAGAAAAGAAAACCCTCTGTATTTTTAAAGCAGATGTTGTCGTCTTGAAGTTGAAGTTGTATTCATTGTACAGGAAGAAATTTAAGTAATAATAATAAACTACTCGAACTAGGACTTAAAAGATTTAGGTGTACATTTTTCATTGAAATATACAGTAAAAACTGTAGATTTAATCCTGAAACAAGGGAAAATATCTTTTTTTTTCTTTGTTTTTTTTAAGAAATGGAAAGATTTGCTTTTATTCACCCTCATTTTTCAGCGTTTTTTGAACTTAATGCTGAATGCCGTCTGTCTGTTACAAACAATTGGAATTATTCTGTTGAACATACAGTATTAAGACCCCTGACCAGTTGCATATCATCAGTTTCTTCCCTCGGAAAGGGACTTTTACTCTTTAGGGTGCTCTCATTTACAAGTTAAGTTCAGATTTCCTCTCTGAAACATCAAGAACATGGTAAACTTTTTTTTTTCTTTTTTTTCTCAAAGAAAGAACTGGAAGAGTCGAGACTCGTTTCCCTGACTGGCCAACTGACTGACTGCTCACGTTTTCCCTAGGAGTGAGACAGTGTGCTTTATATTTGTACATCTATGTATTCTGTGATTTCTGTATTGATGTAAGCGCAAAAAAGGAAGAAATGAAAGGTCATTGCTGATCCCAACACCACAATAAACAGTCAAATGTTGCATTTGTTATAACTTATTTCACAGTTCTTTAAATCTTCACCATGGCTGGGTCTACAGCTGTACCAATATCCTCTCTGCAACTATTTTGTAAAATACAGGTAGTAAATAAGGATTAAGGTTGACTCTTTGTATCCTTCCTTTGCTGAACAATTCGTTCCTGCCCCAAAGATGACAGATTGCACAAGATGATTGTGTGATATATGATTTGTGTCCTTGTATATTCTTGAAAATGGTACGTGTCTTTCCCGTTTGTAAGCTACATTTGACATCAATTAAATGACTGTAAATCTGAACTGTGCTGGCTTCATTCACTGGTCTGCCTAGTGGAACTATACCAGTATGAGTATGTGAAGCTGGGAGTCGTGTTACCACATGCTCTACCTGCTAATGTAGCTGTTGAAGTACATCAGTCAATAAATGTCCATTGAGTGTCGGGCAACAAAACAACTTCCTAAGGCATTGTAATTTCTCATTTTGATATGCATTACACTGCATCCGATAGCGATAATGATGAGGTTTTGAGACTACCCCATTGCTTTTATACCATCCCTGACTAAGTGCATTAAATTAGGTCTTTTTGGGCCTAATTTTGGAAAAAGGAAACATTAGTGCTCTATTCTGCCATCTACAGGCTAAATACACAGGTGATGTTTTACCTGACCAGCTGTATGAAAGCACAAGCACTGTGTGCTTTAAAGATTAAGGACTGTAATGAAAATTTCATGAAATTACAAGATGTTATTAAGAAGTCGTACACCCTCTGATCTGAAGCCAAACCTAGGTTCATGATGTATTGGAGCGCCATGGAGCAAACAGTAGCAGGGCCCTTAAACACTTTCAGATGCCTGTAAAGTGCTGATAGATAGTTGGAAAATCAGCAGGAGTTTATATTAAGTCTGTGTAGCCCTACTCCAGCCTCTTGTTGGAAGTGTTTTTGTGGGTTTCTTTTGAACAAGAAACAAGCTTAGAGAACCTGTAAGTAAACAGCAGTTATGTTGTTCCATTTTATGGACTTAATTACGGTGCACATACAAGCAAGACCAGTTTATTCTGCAAATCAGAGACTTCTCAATTCCAAGGAAACTCAACTAGGACCCCCTTGCTAAAATATAAAGGCAGCTATACTTTTATTTTAAGACTTGTTCATACTGTGCGACAAAAATGGCAAGTGTGATATAAATACGTCAAATTATTTAACAAAATATTAAATGAAATAAATTGCATTTTTTTATTATTTATTTCGTTGTTTTCATTTTAGCATTTTTTTTTACATAACCTTTTTTTTTTTTTAAAGAAACTAATACTTTTGTTTAGCAAAGATGCATTTAATTGATCAAATGTGACAATAAAGGCATTTATAATGTTACAAAGATTTCTATATCAAATAAATGCTTTTTGAACACAACATAAAAAAATGTTTCTTGAGCACCAATTCAGCATATTAGAATTATTTCTGACACTGAAGACTGAAGATAATGAAATTCAGCTTTGCCGTCACAGGAATAAATTACATTTTAAAATATATCTGGTCCTCTTTATTTAGGGGTCACACTTGGCTCCTTCCTGGTCAGAAGTGACCGAAACCTTGAAATGTAACTTTTGAGGGTATTTTATGATACTATGAAATATTTATAAACACTATATTAACTATTTTTCCCCATTGAAAATAATACACAATTAAAATATATATATATATATATATATATATATATATATATATATATTTTTTTTTTTTTTTTTTTCATTTAAAGCAGTATTCCATGATAAAATAGAGACAAGGCATTTAAAATCCAATTTTTTGAAGGTAGATTAGTGCCATCTGGTGGGAGTAAAAAAAGGAAAACATGCAATGCCATGGTGTAACCACTAGATTTCTATATAGTTCTATATAAAGTGGCATATAAATTGTTTTTTAGTCATAAATACTTATTTTTATTAAGTTGTTGATTTGGATTTATACTTAGACATTCTCAAAGACTACTTTTTGTCAAGGTCTAGATTGTTTCTTTTTGAAATGTTGATTTGAAGTGTCAGTTTTTGCATTAATTTTACTGCAGTCAAACCTGAACACAGAGGAGGACATTTTGTTACACACAACATCAAAATTCAATAAAAATGTAACAAAATGATCAGGTATGTTTTATCACAGCTTAATAAATCTGGGTCTGATCTAATTTCAACCTCTTATTTGAGTCTTGGCTCAATTTTGCCATATTGTTACAGCCACACCAGTTCATTTGTGTGCATAATGGTGTGTTTTGTGTGTCTGTTTTGTACTCTTGTGTAACCTCTTCCTTGCTGTTCATTTTTTATACTGCTTTGTGGCTGAATTATTTCACACATTTGCAAAAACTTGCTCTGTCACCAGTTCATATATATGTGTGTGGGGTGGATGTGTCTATTTTGCCATCTTGACATTTTAGAGTGTCCCCCCTTCATTGCTGTGCACTTTTTTCTGCAGTGGCTGAATTGTAGTTTGTACCACCAAAAGATTCTCTGAGTTTTCATATTTTCCATTCATTTCCTGTGTCGGTCATTTTTGACAGTGAAGGAGCCAAGTGTGACTTTTTTTTCGACCTTTTAACATATCAGAATCATGCCCATGATTTTTTGTGTGTTCACATAGCCAATGCGACAAAAGTCACCAAGTATCATCCCATTACGATGAAGCAAAAAAAAAAAAAAAAAAAAATTCAAAACGTAAAATTTTTCGGTGAAAATATCTGGTTGATATCCATGCTGTATCACCAGTGTTGGTGATACCTTGCAGGGACAGGGATTTAATGTTTATCAGAATGGGGTCTGGGCTGTAGGTGCTAATGTGTCTCCTATGTAGTGGTGAAAGAATGTAACTGTGGTTGGATCATCTCACCAATCTACCATCTAACCCAAGTCTTAACTTATTGTCAAGGCTGTGTGTTTCAGACAGCAGTGCGATCCATAGAGTGCATTAGGCGGGCTGCGGGCCGGGCTCGGGTTACTGCCCACCCCGTGGCCTGAGTGGCGCTGGAACCAGGAAGAAGCCAGATGAGTGGAAGCAGATCTATAGAAATTGCTTTTGGAGGTCAAAGCCATCCCTGATGGGGAGTATAAAGTGTGGGGGCCATTATAGGCAGTTTACAAACATCTCCACAGACCAATCAATAGGACAGGCCTTCTCTGCCGCGTTGAGTAATTCCTTGATCGCACTGGCTGTCTGTACCAATGGTAATTTACACCTTCATGTGGGAATTTTACCATGTCTCCTCCCCTTGTGTCCACTACTTCCTGGTTGAAGTGCTTGTACAACTCATTCAATTAGGAGCCTCTCCTCTCCTCAGCCTCTTTATAAGATCGATCCACTCAAGGTGCTTGACAGAAAAAAAAAAAAGGCTTTGGGTATTTTGTTATGCACTGCAGGAGGAAATTGAGGAATGTTGAAATGTTTGACCATCTGACATATTTTTAAATCGCTCTTCCAGGTTTAGTGCTGCAAAATAGCATCTCCAGAGTGCATTTACACTCTGCATCCATTGTCATATTTTCAGGAAGCCAATAAATATCAGCATGAAAATGTACTGGTTGTGCATTAGTTCCATGTGACCATAAATGGATAGAGACAGATTTAATTCTATGTGTCACAGACAACTGCTTTTGGTCGCAAAATTATTCTTGCCAAATGTGTGGAGCTATAATTTTTTTTAAGTTTTTAACATTTTTTACTGTTTTAAACATTGATAATAAGTAGAAATGTTTTTTGAGCACCAAATCAGTGTATTCGAATGATTTCCGATGGAGTAATGGCTGCTCTAAAATTCAGCTTTGCCATCACAGGAATAATTACATTTTAAAATAAACAGTTAGCTATTTTAAATTGTAATACAATTTCAGAATATTATTACAATTTAAAACTTTTAAACGGCAGTGTAAATATTAAAAAAAAAAAAAAAAAAAATACTAGAAACATCATGTCTGAGAGGGGTTTAACCATAGACATAACATGTCTATGGTTGTTACCAAAGTCCCTTTAAGACAACTCATTTCACTCAGCGGCCATCTTTGAAACACCTCTCGGGCATCCAAGTGCAGCTTCTCTCTTTGAATGGGGAAACATCAAATTCTCCAAAGCTGTTTGCCAAGCTTTTGATTAAATTTCATATTTGAAATCACCAATGAAATCTGACAACAACTGTTTCATAAATTTTGTTTCTAAACGCTCGAATCATGACAAAAAACGGTATTATTCAGGCTGAATCAAGCTAATGCGCATGCATCTCTTGTGCCTTATTTCGGAGGCGCGAGTCTGACTGTTTCTATAGGAACCGGAGCTTCTAACGGCCGCTGCAGTGACGCGATGACTAATCGGCGATTGGCTCTTATTTATAAGGCGGGATTTTCCGCCATATTGCGCGATGCACTTTCTCCCATTCAAAACAATACGAGTGAGACGGTTCACTCCTAGTATTTATGAATGGGAGAAACCAATAGGGGAGAAACTGCAACTCGCGGAATACGTCCCGCCTTCTATGTAAAAGAGCCAATCGCTGATTGGTAAAATCATTGCGTCACTGCAGCTGCAGTTAGAAGCTCCGGTTCCCATAGAAACCCGAGACTGGCCGCACGTAGGACTGCACACTTGCATGGCTGGTCTAGCCTGAAAAAATAGCTTTTTTAACGGTATTTGAGCATAAGAAACAACATTTATGGGACAGTTCATGTCAAATTTTGTTGCTGATTTGAAATATGTTATTTAATTTTGAGTTCGCCAAGCTGTTTTTGAGATTTCAGGATTCCCCCTTTCTGAGGCTTTACAAGTGGCCACCGAGTGAACACACTTTCCTGGTTGTAACATGACTTTGCCCATTTACGTCTACTAGACCCACAAAGTGACTAACCTACACAATTTTTATTGTTAGTTCATATTTTATGTATTTGGTTGATAATTTTTCCAACTTATCTGCTGTTTTAAAATAATATTTTTTCTTTTTTTTTAGTGAAAAATAAATAAATAAAATTCTTAAGATGAAAGGAGGTCAGCAGCACTCTTTGTACTTTAATTTACACAGTTTAGGGACATTTTTTAAGATTATTTGAGATAAATAGCACAAAAAAAGTTACAGAGTTACAGACATTAAAGCAAAAAACGGTCACAACCATCTCCCTATTCCAAAGTCTTATCTGCTCATTTGGCAGGGCACTTACAACATCCAAAACTCTATAGATGCCTCACAGAAACTAATGCAAGGATTTTAACAGTTGGACATGTGGTGGCAAAATAATCCCCTTTTCTTTTCGCAAGCGGCCTGGGAGAATTAGATGATGATTTTCAATGTTTAAAAGCTTTGTTCTCTAGCTAACATCATAGCTAAAGCCGTACTAAATTGATCTTATATTCACCAATACTTACAAGATTGCCTGGTAACATTATGATGATTTCGCAAGGATTCTTGTTTAATAACGAGGTGAGGAGAAATGGTTTGTGTGTTTGCGTAGGTGATTGTTCTGTATGTGCATACATGTCTGTGTGGGTGTGTGTATGTTATCATTGACAGTATTACCATAAACCTGCTCATGTGAAAGATGAGATATTAAGACCGTGCTGCTGTAGACTCTTAATGGGGCGGCGTGGGAGTGTTATTCCCCAGGCTCAGTAATCTCTCCCAAGACCTATTTATTACCAAAGAAAATCTGCTGTAGCATTCATATTCGCTACTTCCCCGAGATTACACATATCAATCACAAGAACAACGTATTACGACCCCTGTGACAAGATGCATCCATACTAAGAGCGTTGTCTCCTGTTGTCTGAAGGAGTGTTTATCAACTTTGTCTGTTGTGTTTGGTTATGGCAGACGGCTGCTGTTGTTGGATCACGAAACAGGTTTACTGACTTTGAAGGCCTGACCAGGTAAACACAAAGACACACAGATATTCTTTTGAATAATATGTAAAGCTCTGGTTTGCATTTATTTATTTTTTCATTTTAAATGAGAGATTTATTCCCAATATTTTCTCAATACAATCCAAGTAGGACTATATGAGACCTTTTCCAAATCCCCAAACTGCCAGTGCCTCCAGGTGTCTTGTAGTACAACGTACGGACCACATGAGGGCGCAAACCACTACTGAAGACAAGCGGGTTGAGGCAAAGGTAAACTTCATCTTTTTAGTAAAATCCTGAATCGTTTGGGTCTTACATTAGCACAATATATAGCCATTTATGTTGTATCCAAAGGCATTTCGATATAGTAGACGTGTGATAGCGAAAATGATCTGTATCTGTAGCTGACTTCTCTGTGTTTTTGTTTGTTGTCTGTGAGGAGGCTAGACCTGCTTGATATTACAGCAGATCCCACGTAATTTTATCAAATCAAAGCTCTGTTTGAGTCCAATATATGGACAGGAGGTTCTTGGTGTAACTTGACTCTAGTAGTTTGTAGTATTAAGCCATATTTTGCAAATTATTTATCTCTTTAAAATTACTAGTGTGGCCTATCGCGTGATGCATACGTTATATATATATATATATATATATATATATATATATATATATATATATATATATATATTTAGAACCAGAAGTGTAGTCACATAAAACCTTTTAGATCATTTAGGCTACTTATTTTTTTTCTATCTACTATATTATTTCACAAACTATAATTAATTAATACGGTAGCCAATGACTCTGAACGGTTTTAATCTACATTTAGCATTAGGCCTAATCAGCATGTTAAGAGAATTTCATGATAAACAATGTTATAATTGGGAAAATTATTTATGGCTAAGAAAGAAAATAAAAACATTTTGAAATTACTAGTTAAACGTTGTTTTCTGCTCATAATGAGTCTAATAGGTCTAATATTTTAGACATTTATAATAATTTTTCACAGTATTGAGTCTTTATAAAAGAAACTGTATAGATGCCTATTAAAGTCGCCCTGTAGTCAATAATTTTATCACTTAAAACTCATCTTTGATCACCACAACTACATATTTAAAGTTTTTTCCTATGAAAAAAATTCTTAATGCCTTAAAATAGCTTGAATGTAACTCTACACCCTTGCTTGATTTAATATACGTGGATCTATGAATATGCTAATTAACCCCGCCTCCACTCCGCTCACACAAGCTCAGAGATCCACTCGATCAACTTTACGGAGGTAAACGCTGCACAATGGTATCGCTTTTTATGTCCGACACATAATGGTAATTAATATGATTAGCCTTTTGCTTGACTATAATGTGCTTATAATGTGTTGCTAATGTTACACAAACCATGTTCCCATCAGACGGCTGCCTTCTAAAAATCAATATCCTTAGAAATGCTTTGAACAAGTAGAGAAAGGCACATAGTTCATCATAGCATCATAATAAACCCGCTATATTGCTAAATCTACCTGATTTTTCATATCAACAAAAAAAAAATATTTCCTTTTTTCTCTCCCTTGCATGGTCAGTTAATGATATGCTAAATTCCGCCAGCACGTTGACGTGATTGGTTACAAGGCAGTTTGTGACATCACAAAAAAAACAGTGATTTCAAACTGCAACTGACTTAACGGCTCTATAAAATTCCAGAATGCGGCCAGACCAAATGCAAGTTTGCTAAAGTAATGATTAAAATAGGTCTTTGGCAATTGGATACCGTTATCAAATAACCCATGCGGCCTAATCCTGCCGTCACGTGCTCTCGGAATTAGAGTTTCCTACATAAAAATAGCATATGAACACCCTCCCAACTTGAATAAGATGAGCTCGTAATCATGACTTCAGAAGTGGGCACGAGCAGCTGAAACTTTAGACCCCCAGCAGCCCCTCCGCCACCCACTCCACACACAGCGCTCGCACAAGAGAAGCCTTTGACTCTGCCGCCTGATGCTCCCGCCGTTTCATCTGCCCCGCTCATCACCTTACCTTTCATCTTATGTCTGCCCAAGGGGCAAACACTGGCCCTTTGTCTGCACATTGGGGGGCTGGGGTGTAGGATGTGAGGGTCTGCTATTTCTGTGTCCCTTACAGTATCTGTCTATCTGAGAGGCAGGTGAATGACAGGTCTAAGCGTGGCCTCACAAGAGCCCGTAGTGCCACTCATAAGCCCTACAAGATCAGTCCTACTGTTCCCATGTGCATGATCACGAAATTCAGTATGCCAGAACATCAATATTGCTTCACTTTAATCTGTTTTCAATGGCTCGGCACTGTACAAATGCTTGTGGAGGTGTTTGTATGCAGAAAGCATTTGTTTTCTGAGGCTGTTTAAAGACTTGTGGTCTGTAATAATGGCTTTGTTTAGTTTTCTCACTCTTTCAGGAACAGGTCTTGTACTGTAGTCACGGCTTGTCACACTGTTGCCTTGTCTTAGTGAGGATATGCTCTGCTAATAGCGTAATAATACCACTAACTGTGCGTTAAACAATGTCATAATCCTGTGTCTGGACTTCAGCGTGTTTAACGGGAAGAGCCTCTAATTAGGTGATTTTTGCAACACTTAGCAAACGTTAAACTCGTTCTCAAACAACCACACACACAATACATAGTTAATGTTGGTTTTGGTGTGAGGAAACTACTGTTAGTAACATTACACCAATATTGGGAGATGTTCTTAGTGACATTAGGACGCTGTAAACATGCTTAAGGAATTTGAGATCGCCTAACAATCACTGACGTACATAGCCTAGTTCAGTTAGAGTTTTACTTGATTTGGAGATGTAAAGGGGTGATTGATCCACAAAAACAAATTCTGTTATCATTTATGGTTGTTGTTCCAAACCTGTATGAACTTCTTTTTGCTATGTAACACACTCTCTTAAAAATAAAGGTTCTTTATTGGCATTGATGGTTCCATGAAGAACCTTTAACATCCATTGAACCTTTCCATTGCAAAAATGGTTCTTTTAAGAACTGATCACTGAAAGGGTCTTTGGGGATCTAAAAATGGTTCTTCTATGGCATCGCTGTGAAAACCTCCTTTTGTAACTTTTATTTTTAAGAGTGCAAAAACAGCCAAGTCATAGAAAATTATGCTCAGCTCTAAAATACTTAATAGATATTTCTAAATATTGCTCGTCTAATGCTTGCTTGCATCATGATGTTGTATTTGTTAGTTATGTTCTGAAGTTTTTTTTTTTTCTCAATGATTCAGTCAAACCGGTTCACAAATCAGTCTAAATGAATTTTAAGGATTTTTAAAAACCCTTATCCAATAATCATTGATGACTGGAAAGATCATGGAAAATTCATGGAAATTCATTCATCAAAAATTCTGGGAGTCCTGAAGAATCTTCCTGCTGCCCTTTTCGATGAAATGAAAGCATAGAGTGACTCCGAAGCTCCTAAAAGTACCACAAAACTGTATTATTACCATTCAAAAGTTTGGGGTTTGTAAGAAATTACTGCTTTTATTCAACAAGGATGCATTAAATTGAATAAAAGTGACAATAAAGACATAATTCCTGTTCCTTTGAATGTTTTATTCATCAAATAATCCTGAGAAAATGTATGATGATTTCCACAAACTTCACAATAATTAAATACACATTGACTCATATTAAAAAACAGTTATTCAGTCAAGAGCAATGAGTGATTTTCTCTTTTTCTTTTCTTGTTTAACAGACAGCAGCAGCAATAGGCTACTGTATTAGGCTGCTGTCACTTTAAGACCTGATGTTTACGTTTACTTAAGACATAACTGACTGTGTTTACATGAATTACATGAAAAAAAATTTGATGGTTTGAGTGCAATAAGCCACGAAAGATAACAAGAATTCGGGATTGCACACTGTCTAAGAGTCGGCTTTCTGTGTGCGCACTTCGGGTGTAAAGTAAAGCAATGAGCTGTTTTCCACAGCTTATTGTGCTTAATAACTCATTATAACATCAAGCAAGTCACACGGAAGTAACAGTCTCGTGCCCAGTCTATATTAATGTCAATCTAAAACTTTGACTGTTCGCGACTTTTTGAAGTAGCCTATTAAAATCATTCAGATATCGCAAGGCTTTGTGATATGCATATCGCGATATAGCCATTTGCAATATTTCGACATATCGTGCAGCTCTAGTTTATATCGAATGCAGCTTTGGGAAGTGTAAGTGACGTCTTTCCAAAAAACAATAAAAAAATCTTACTGACTCCAAACGTGTGAGTCACTTCCAAGTGTTTTGAAGCTGTGCTATACTTTTGTACAGTGAACAGACTGAAAGTCCTTATTTACTGAAAATTTTCCCCTATAAGGTAGAAAAAAGTCAAACAGGTTTGGAACAATGTGAGGGTGAGTAAATGACTGAATGTTCATCTTTGGGTGAACCATCCTATTAATTTTGAACAGTTCTGTGTGGTTAAAAATAAAGTGAATGCATGATTAACATTTTTCTTCTATAAACATGTTGTTTGGTTTGTAGAGACTGAATTTTTTTTTTTTTTGCCTAGCAGAAGCACACCTTTCTGATAGTCTCTTCTATAAATTCAACCCACTTCTAATCTTCATGCCTTGGCATCCCTTGAAAAAAATAGAGAGAACAGGCATGGGGCAACTGTTTGGCCTGGGCCAGACCCAGTTGTAAGATAAGGACAGAGGGATGTTGTGTTGTGCTGTCTGTTATCTCTGACAGCAGCGCCCTGATCCTTACAGTCAATATAGTGAGAGAGCAGGAGATTGTTGACTGCCTCGTCCATCACTCCTGCTGGGCAGACCATTGTTACTTGTGATACATGGTGCTGATCATGAATATCTGCCCTGTCCACTTTCAGAGTGTGCCTATCCTCTGAGTACATGCTATTTTATTTTAAATCTAGCGAACAGGCTGCTCTTTGGTTTGTCCTGTCTTTTTGTTGTTAGCAGTACATCTCTGAATCCACTAGAGGGCAGCATATAAACACATTTGAGTGTGATATAGAAAGATATTTTATTTATTTGAATAGTAAGTTCTGTATTTTATCTAGGGCATTTTTGAGGCCTGTTTCCTTTTTCACAGCCTACTTGTTTTCATTTATCTTATCTGACCTCAGAGGAGAGCCTTTTTTTGTTGTGGTTGTTTTGCATATGAATACACATCTATATAGGTTCTTGCATAGAGAAGGAGCAGCGTGCTGAAATGTGATTATGCTCCTTTTTACCCTCTTTCTTTCTCTTGTTTTCTTTCTATCATCCTCTCTGTCTTATAAAGAAAAGGTAGCGTATAATGGCCCGAGGCAGCCGTGACTCACCTGTGCAAACAGGGGGTTGGAAAGACTGGTTTTAAGTCTGCCAAATCCACCATATTCTGTAACTGACTTTAGATTTTCCCTTAATTGACCACAAATTTTAGGATTTAAGTACTTTGTCTGTGCCATTCATGATGCTAAACTTTCCTTCTTTTAATTGCAGACAGTTATCAGCTCTACAAAAGAGGAGGACGAGTAATGATTTGACTCACTAGGTTTTAAAGTACAGCTAGGGAAGAGAAAACACCATTACAGGTTAGTGTAATCCCTGTCTCATTCACGTCACAGTTGACTTTATGTCGGGACATAAAGGCATCACGTTCTCTTTCTCTTTTTTGTGGTCCGTGTAACATGTCTCTTTACTGTGAGTGTAAACATCCCAGGAGTGCAAATAAACCTTATCGCTCTTCCCATTAACTCTCCAGTGTAAATATTGAAACCGTTCTGAATATGAAAATGCGAGTGTTTCTTCATCTACCAGGATGTTAGACATGTTCTTCATTTTCCCATGGCAAAGAATTTTTTTTTTCTCTCTCTCTATACAGTACAGTAAAGCAAATTAATCACTTTTCATGAACTCAATCATTCATCTATTCATATTTTTTTATGCCCAGTGTTGTTAAAAAAAAATTATGCTAAAATCTCTCTGTCATATGGGATATTTTTTTTCTTCTCCCTTTTCTTTAAATTCAAAGATGATGCAAATTCCCTTATTTCCTTCCTTGTCTGTCCTTTAATGGCAGTTTTAAAATGTTTATGTCTATATCGTGAAGCCTCAGGGGAAATATATTTGACTAGGTTGCGTTCTCACACACACACTATATTTAACATCCTTGTTAAACAAACACTGTACAGCTGATTTTATCATGTATCATTTTAGTTTACAGTAGATTTGTAATGACTGTGCAAAAAAATATTTTGTGCATCAGTCCCTGAAATCCGTTATTGTTAACTTAAACTATTAACAAAAAAGCTAAAATAAAATATAAATATTTAATGAAACACTTAAACTGAAAATTACAACTGGAAAAAAAAAGTCCCCCTGTGGTGAAAATCAAGGTTTTAATGTTGTTTATATGTCTATGTGGTGTTTTTAATATGCTTTAAGACAAACCATATGCAAATTCATAAATCAACACCATTGCTGAGTATTTTCTCTTTAAAAATGCAGCGAATCAAAGACAGTCTCAAAACCGCGGTTTGAAATCGCTGGTGTTTCTGACGTCACAAACTACCTTGTAACCAATCACGTCAATGTGCTGGTGGGCTTTTGCATATTATTAACTATGACCGATCTGAAGCAGGAGATCAGGTTATCCCGGTATATTTTTCTGTTTATATGAAAAATCAGGTAGATTTAGCAATAGCGGGCGTATGATGTATATAACGATGTTATGATGAACTATATGTCGTTCAAAGTGTTTCTAAGGATACTGATTTTTAGAAGGCAGCTGTCTGACTTGCGATAGGGAACATGGTTTGTGCGACATTAGCAACACATAATTAGCTGTTTAATAATTTAGTAAAGGAAAAGACTAATCATATTAATTACTGTTTTGTGTCCGACGTTGTAAAAAGCGATACCCTTGTGCAGCATTTACCTCAGTAAGTTGACCGAGTGGATCTCTGAGCTTGTGCGAGTTGAGTGGAGGCGGGGCTAAGTAGCATATTCATAGATCCATGTATACTAAATGAGGCAAGGGTGTAGAGTTACATTGAGCAAAGATGGGTTTTAAGGGATAAAATTATTTACTACCGGGGGACTTTAAAATTACTAGAACTAAAATAAAATAAAACAAAAGCACGTAACAAAATTACTAAAACTTAACCTAAAATAAAAATGATAACTGAAAAAATAAAAGCTGATTCAAAATATAAATAAATACCATGATAGTATATAAATAGCCCTTCTGAATATCCTCATGGCTATGTTTGTACCAGCAAAACACTGGCGGAACAAAAGGATGGTGCCTATTCAAAATGCACCAGCTGGCATTCGTTCAAGTGCAACTCCTGCGTGAGGATATTTTTTCTTAGAAGTCCTTCTATATCCTCTGTCAAAGAAGACTGAAGCTTGGCCCTCCCCCAGCCTGCGCACGGAGGATTTTGATGTGGTGTCGGACAATGGGCGATTTAGAGATTTCCTGTTTCAGAGTGTCGTATGATTTGTCCTCAGGCAGTGATGTTTAAGAAACCTTTTGTTGCAGAATAGGACCAGTGGAAACTATACTTCCCAAAGGTCCTTTATGTCACCTGTTGAATACTGGGATTGCGAGCCATTGTGCTCTGATTTACACAGGTAATGTTGGCTCCAGTGACCTCGGCTTGACATGCGCAGAGTTAACAGCATATTTGATATGGCTACCTTTTTGCTTTAACCAGATCTTTCTGTCAGGAGAGCTGGCTTTGTGGTGGACAATGCCTTTTGTTGACGGGCACAAAGAAGAGGTTTCAAACAGCTATTCATGTTTCCACTGTGATTATGGCACATGGATGTATAATTTCATCAGAGAGGAACAGGCTGAACGAAATGTATGCCATCCATCCATCTTTTAAAAAAATGAAGAATATATCTCCTAAAAATCATTTCAATTGCCTGCAGCCTCATTCACAGGGGTGATATGTGTGGTTTGGAGCAGGTGTGAGATGGATTATTATATTCTGGAGCTCAGGCATTCTGTTTACTTCCTGCATGTCAACTCCAGCGCTCCTGCATGATAGGGTGAGACATGGTGACAGGTAAACAGGACTGACAGGGAGGATGTAGTTCATGTGCAAAGAGTTTTTGCATGTCCCAGCCTGGAAATGCTTGTTCTTTGGGCTAAATGTTCAAGAACTAATAAGCATATGTGTGTGTGTGTGTGTGTATGATGAAATGCGTGTGTGGAGGGGGATTGGGAAAATGTGTATGAACAAGAGAGAGGAGTGACAGAGAAAGAGAAGAAAGAGATCGGGACAAAAGGGAGAACTGGCTTATTGAGAGAACATCAAACGGCTCTCTTGAGGCTCTCCTCTTGCAGGACAGGTTTTGCTCATCTGCCACTTCCATTGAGAACAAGAAGAGCTAAAACCACATCCACATCATTGTTCCTGTACTTTCTCCGCTTGACTTTTATCTTGGCATCTGCAAAAACAAAGATAAAGTTGATTGCTTCAGTGCACCATTAAATCAGCTTACTTTTTTTCCGCATTGAAATCATCAGTGAGTCATTTTCGTCCATGAGAGAGGTTGAACACACGGATTATCTATATTGTGTGTCCAGATTTCTGTTTAAACTGGGATAGTTTACCTAAAAAATGTAATTCTAACATCATCTACTCACCTGAGACCCGGTTTGTTGTTCTAGTTCTGTAGAAAGCAAAAGAAGTACTTTAGAAGAATGCTCAAGTTGCTCTTTTTCATTCAACAAAAGCAGATGGGGACCAAAAGATAGATGCCAAGCTCCAAAAAAGTACCATTAAAGAGTTAGTTAGATAACCCAAAAATGAAAATTCTGTCATTAATTACTCACCCTCATGTCGTTCCACACCTGTAAGACCTTCGTTCATCTTCGGAACACAAATTAAGATATTTTTGATAAAATCTGATGGCTCAGTGAGGCCTGCATTGCTAGAATACTGAATATGTTTCAGTAAAGACCCATGATCATGCCTTAAAGGGGACATCTTCAACGGGACTCCACATCTTTATGCCCTCTGGCCTTGTATGAAACAGTAAGAGCTCTAATCTAAAGTTAGAGTGTATTAGACACCTAGCGTGGCTTTGTTTTGTGAAGTGAGGGAGCTGTCAAAAAGACCGTGTATGTGAACAACACTAGATAAGGATCAGAAATGAGGGAACCGAGATTGGTTCTTTCAACATGTAGATACTTGTCAGAGGAAAAATACTAAATCTCCTTTCTTTTAGGGGATCCTCAGAGGAGATACAGAATGCTGCTCTCTCTCTTTTTCACTCTCCCAGTCTGATTCTACTTTTTGGCCATATAGTGCATTCTGTTAATGTTAATTGAACACAATAGCAAAGACTGGCCGCAAACAGATGCTGTATACATTTGGCAGATGATATTATTCAAGCTTACATTGGATTCTACATATATAATGTTTGGAAGTTCATGTAATACTAAGCATGGATTCTGCTCATTGCATAACAGTATTATATAATGAGGCTTGTCAAAGCAGTTAAAGTATTCTTTTAAAACTTTCAAAAGGTATTAAGAATGCAGATTGGTCATGATGCGTAGTGTAGCAATGAAGTGTAGCAATAATGTAAGCACATGACTGGCACAATCTCACTGACAGTAATAACTTTGGCATTTTATTTCCATGTGATGCATTTCATCATAAAGCTAGTAAATAATAAAAATAATGGGATTTTTTTTTTTTTTTTTTTTTTGGGGCTCCATCTTATGTACTACTACTTTTACTTTTGTTTGTTGCTGGGTTTATGGCAAGAAAGGAATTTTAGACTCTCAGCTGATCCACATCTACCTATAGGAATACAACGTCTATCACAGCATCCCTATATAAGGTCCATTCAGTATTATCAGCAGCTTTATTGCACTGCTCAGGAGCTAATTACCCTCCTCCATCCCCAGCACCTCCTGTCGTCAGGTCAGGACTTGGCTTTCTGATATTCCTCTTTGAATCAGACTCATTTTTCTTGAATTATGTTGTTACATTAAATTATTGTCATTAAGAACATTAATGGTATCTGCATACCTTTAGGTTGGTTCTGTTCTATTTGCCCTAAGGGGGTTATCGCTGCTCTTTCTGCTTGCTAGGCTGCATGGATGGGCAGGGAGTTCTTACCCATAACAGAACCATACCGCCAATCCAAACTGAATGTTAATTGCCAATAATCTTTGACAATAATGGTCCTGATAGAAATAAACTTAATGTGATTTTCAGTGATGCATAAATGAAACAAGAAAGAATGAGATTTATGTAATAATAAAAATAAACTAAATGTGTTTTAAAGCTGCAGTATGTAACTTTTTTTGGTTAAAAATGAACCCAAATCAATTTTTGAGCAAGTACATAACCAGCCAGTGCTCAAAACTATCTCCTTACCTTAGCCCGATTCACAACCTTAAGCTTGTAATAATGTTTTCTAATTTAGGTGGTTCTGGTAGGTTTCTGCGGGAAATGTGAACAAGCAGCCATTTGTTTTTGCATCATTACATCACGTCTGTTCACGTCTGAGATTCACCCGCAGTCAAAAGCAAAAGACTTTGTACTGCGGAGTGGCTAGAGAAATTGAAATCTACAGGTAACACACTAAATACACATAGTCACGCAATGTTGATGTTGTTAACATTAACAATTTGAGAACAAAGTATAACAATAATAATCATTTGCACGGTTTGATGTGATATGAGCTAAGCGATCGTTAGATTTAATCACCATTGGCAGCGCGATTTATTGTAAAGTTTTTTTTCTCAGTTTGTCTGAACAAAAGTGGCAGACATGTTACTTGTTCAGATAACATTTTCTAGTGAAAATTCATATTTTGGTCATACTTCCAAGACTACAGTCTGTGATTCCGAAGTACAGTATCCACACCGATGTGGTGACTGACAGCAAACATTAGATTCATCCGCGCTGAGGAGCCATGCCGATGCACAATCCACGTAAAGATGATAATTCCGCAAATAACTGCAATTGCAGGTTTCAAACAGAGATGGCGACAAAGAGTCAAAACCTACGGACTGCAGCTTTAAATACACAATAATCAGCTTTATATATTTATCATCCAATTGTCATACATTTTAACTGATTGTTTTCACAGTTAACAATTACTAAATCTAAAGAATTTGAAAAAAAAAAATTTAAAGTTTGATTATTTAAATAAAATCAAATAGATACAAATACTTAAACTATGCCACAATTCTTCTTTTTTTCTTTTTTTTTTAATATGTGATTGGTCGAAAATATCATTTCATATCTACTGAACATGCTTGATGATTCTGGGTGTTATGTAATACTTCAAAACACAAGAATTTTCCTCCTCAAGCCCTTTAATGCAAAGATTTAGGTAAAACTTTCAGTGCTCACAAAGACATACCTGTGTGTTTTGTGGCACACTGTGGTATAGTTTTGTGGAGTGAAGCTTGGGTTGATCTGCTGACAGAGAAATGTCTCAGAGAAAGCACTTGAGGGCAGTTATCAGAAAGATGATGTAGTCAAGCTTAAAAACAAGAGGGGTACCTGTCTCATCAATGAAAGCGTCAGTCGCACAGACAGACAGATCGCTCCTCCTCAGGCGCAGACCGACACATACCTGGCCCTTATCCAGATTGTATTTTTCTCTCTCTCTCTCTATCTCCTTCCTTATCTCTCTGTCTTTCTGTCTATCAGTAGGATCATTAAATATTTGCATTTCTTTATTACAAGTTTAGTCAATAGACATAGCCTTGCATATATAATTTGCATGTGCCTGTTATAGCAGATGGTTTCTCATTTTGGATGGTGGGCCTTAAATAAAGCATGTAAATTATAATGAAGGTTTAAGGACACATTAAATCAAAAACTGTCAGGGGTGATCAGTCAGCTCTATTGAGCTTGAGGGCTTTTTACATACTTTTGGCATATTAAGTGTTACGTGTAACGCCTGTCTGAGGAGTGACACTGAGATGTCTTCCAATATGAGGTTGTGCTATGCAAAGTCACAAATAACATTCCTCTTCTTATGAAGTGCTGCTGGACTGTAATTTTACACCTATACAGTACACTACACAGCATATTCAAGGCAAATATCATTTGATAACTTATGAAGGATGAAGAAATGCTATGTTTAATGGTATCCTTTAATGCTTTGGGAAAAACAGGTGTTCCTTTTAGAACTGTGGGACTGTTATGGTACAATTATGCCTTATTCACTCATTCAGCCTATTATCAACAATAAAGCGGTAAAAGATCTTTATTTAGGCTTTAGTGTTTGTGACCGTATCAGTAGAACATGCTGCTCTGTTGTTGTTCTAAGTCCCAACATCACATAATTTAAAGTTTACCTCAGTTTTACTCACAAATTCACGAAGCTTTACATCCAGTTTGTCGACATCAGCTACAAAACAGATTCCACCTGGCCTGTTGTGAGGCTGTGATTCACTGATCAGTCACACTTATCTGGAACTTGATTTATTTACCCCAACAGCCAGGCTGACACTGTGTAAAATGCCCTGATGTGCTGACAGATTTATCATTGTCCAAACACTACTCAACAATGCTGTCCTTAAAATGAGAGCTATCCTTTATCACTGTGACAAGCCACATCAAGTAGATTACACTGAGATGCCAACAGTTCCTTGGTATTAAATCCTGTTCACAAATATGTAAAACATGAAATGGACTTTTAGAAATGGTAAAGTGCACCTTTTGTAACATGCTTATGTAATGATATTCCATTACATAATGATTTTCAGGGGCAAGTGCAGAGTGACCTCTGTGAAATATAACACTAAGGGGCTGTTCACACAGAACGCGTTTTTGCGCTACTTTTCCATAGTTTTTTTTATGTAAACACGCTAGACGTAGGCCTACGCGTATGACCGTTGCGCTTGCATTTTTTGCAGCGTCTTGCGCATGACATGGCGTTCTTAAACGCAGCGCTCAAGTTAAAAACAGTTATAAAGTCCCTCTGTAGTCAATAATTTTTACACCCTTGTCTCATTTAGTATACCTGGTTCTATGAATATGCTAATTAGCCCTGCCTCCACTCACCTGCACGAGCTCAGAGATCCACTCGTTGACGATCACACGTTGATGTGATTGGTTATAAGTTAGTCGGAAACACTAGCGATTTCAAACCGTGTTTTTGAGGTTCGCAGCAATGGTGTTGATTTATGCATTTTCACATGGTTTGTCTTAAAGCATATTAAAAACACCACATAGACATACTGTAAACAACATTAAAAGCTTGAATTTCACCACAGGGGGACTTTAAAAAACGCGTCTTGAGACCGTGCATTTTTTCCCCATTGCATTGCGCGTTTCATGTTTTTGCTTTGTGTGAACAAGCCCTTTCGCTACCTTTCAACAGTTTGGGGTCAGTAAGAATTTTTCAAAGTTTGAAAGAAGTCTCTTATGCTCACCAAGGCTACATTGATTTAATCAAAAATACAGTAAAAACAATATTACTACCATTTAAAATTACTTATTTCTGGTATAATATATTTGAAATTGTCATTTATTCCTGTAATGGCAAAGCTGAATTTTCAGCATCATTACTCTAGTCTTCCGTGTCACATGATCCTTCAGAAATCATACTATGATGATGATATGGTGCTCATGAAACATTTCTTATTAT
This sequence comes from Hypophthalmichthys molitrix, assembly GCA_037950675.1. Taxonomy (NCBI): domain Eukaryota; kingdom Metazoa; phylum Chordata; class Actinopteri; order Cypriniformes; family Xenocyprididae; genus Hypophthalmichthys; species Hypophthalmichthys molitrix. Next base: position 29,075,982 of record CM075493.1, read on the forward strand.
TATCAGTGTTGAAAATGTTTGTGCTGTTTAATTTTATACTTTAGAACGGTAGTGTATATATGATTTCCTGATACTCAGTGCCAGAAAAAAACATACTTAGATTATTTATTGTTTTTTAATTATTCAGTTTTATTTCTATATAACACATAATACATACAGTATTTTTAACCAACATTTTCACATCATGCGTTTCTTAGTGCTGTAATAAATTTCTTTTAGTTCTTTAGGTGCACTAGTGAGACCACTGGAGGGCGCTGTACTTATCATACAAGCCCCCTCAGTGTTCATAATTAGACACAGAATCATTTCGATGGCCCACTTCAGACATTCTACTAACTATAAGTAACTTTGCAACTACATGTCAACTAACTCTCATTAGAGTATTAGTAGACTGTCTGCTTAATATCTGCTAACACTTTATTTTGATGGTCCCCAACAGACATTCCATAAGTAACTTTGCAACTACATGTCAACTTATTCTACTAACCCGAACCCTAACTCCAAACCCTAAACTAATAGTCTACTAATATTCTAATGAGAGTTAGTTGACATGTAGTTGCAAAGTTACTTATAGTTAGTAGAATGTCTAAAGTGGACCATCAAAATAAAGCGTATCCTTATACTTTTTTGGTCTGCTGTTGTTTCTTACAGAGTATTGGCAATAGACAAGATTTTTACTATTAAAAATTGTAAAAGGTTAAGCATTTTTTGAGGTCCATTAAAAAATTAAAAAATATCAATGACCATAATCATCATCTGCATGTCACAAAACTCCATGTCTCATGCAGTAACAAGCACAAAATGGGTGGCATTATCAAATACATGATCACTGTCATCAGTTTGTTTGAACACAAGACGTTTTCGTTTCGCGCAGTCTGTGACAATTTTGATAGTACTCCCCCGGGCTGCACAGTCACGTCTACCACCTCGACCGCGCTTCCTTATCAACAGCTCACTTATTAGTTCATGAACTGTAATGATTGCGAGCCACGGCTGCCGCTCTGCTCTAGAGGGGAGATTGCAGAGGGCTTTTAACAACTAACGGCATAGATGCGTATCAGAATCCAGTACAAACAAACAGTTTATCAGATTCAAAAGCCTACACAGAACGTAATTTCCATTTGATGTTTTCAGCCATAATCAGGAATGGCAGGATTTAATTTGGTGCCAAGCGCAGATTGAGGAGACAGAAAACACCCCAAACTTCCCATTCAAAACGTGTGACTGTGAGACAAATGTCTTATACTGCTGGTGCCACTAGCTCAATAACATCTAAAAAATTGGAAATGGAAATTGTCTTTCTATCTCAGGCCTTTGATGTTGCGCACAAGCAAATCTGCTGAGTTTCCTCTTTTCATTTTGGAAGCCACTGGTTGTCAGCAATCCCCCGGGCCTTTGATACGTGCCATGGCCCATGCCGGAGAGAAGCTGGAGAAGAGCCACATACCTCCATGCCCTTGGGTCTCTATCTTTTTTTCTCATTCAGATTCACATTCAGTTAATAATGATTTATTAACTCACATTATTTAGCCTGCGTGCCTCCACTTCAGCTCAGAGCACTTTCATTAAACAATTTAGAGCCTGCCCTGCAATTCATTTTCTGGCAATTTGATCAACGTTCCCACTTTAAATTAAGTTTTTTGAACTACTGTGTACTTACATTTAAATTAATCATTTGATAGAATGCATTTATTGTGTACATACATGTTTTTACAGTGTACTTATATTTAAAACATACCTGGATGTAATTACAGCTGTAAATAATTTCTGTGATTACATCTATAATTACACTGTTAACCCTTCCCTTGCCCCTTAACCCACCCTTAAACCTACCCATACCACTAAACTTGTCCCTAACCTTACCCGTATCTTACCTCAATAGCAGCAAAAGGGTTTTGCAATACAATGTGAAAACAATAAGTATATTTTATCTAAGACATATTCTTTTTATGTAAGTACATAGTAGTTAAAGGATTAGTTCTCTTTAAAATGAAAATTACCCCAAGCTTTACTCACCCTCAAGCCATCCTAGGTGTAGGATGACTTCCGCATTCAACTTACGAAGAAAGTGTAAAACTCTCGCAGTTCAAAACGCTTATGCTATATCCTACGCCTTCCGCCAAACCGGCTTCCATATTTAACTTACGAAAAAGCGTAACTGGCATCGCATCAGTTAGGCTTTTTTCCATAAATTGAATAGGGAAAGAGTAGGACGTAGCGTAAGCGTTTTGAACTGCGAGAGTTTTACACTTTCTTCCTAAGCTGAATACGGAAGGCGGTCTGGCGGAAGCTAGATATTTTACATTTACATTTATTCATTTGGCAGACGCTTTTATCCAAAAGGACTTACAGGTGAGGAATACAACAAGCGAGTCATCATGAAGAGGCAAATAGACAGTGCTCACAATACAAGTTTCAGACATTGCTCAGAGTATCATAAGCTACAATAGAGAGGGATTAAAGGAAGTGAAAGGATAGGTAATGAAAGGATTTTTTTTTTTTTTTTTTAAGATGAGGTTAAGTGCTCACGAAAGAGATGAGTTTTCAGCTGTCTTTTGAATATTGCCAGGGATTCTGCATTTCGGATGAAGGCAGGAAGATCGTTCCACCAGCATGGAGCACTGAACGAGAATGTTCTGGAGAGTAATTTTACTTTATAACTTATATAACTGGATATTTTTCTTACACAAATGCATCGCTTCGCTTCAGAAGGCCTTTATTAACTTTCACTGTTGTTAGTTTCACTCAAACCACCCTTGTTCACACTACTTAAAAAACTCCTCTAACTACATGAACGTAAATTAACTGCGTTGTTTCTACTAAAAATGAGTATTGTCAGCTTTACTTAGTAAGTGTTTGTTCAGTCAACTTAACATTGCTGAATGAAACGCACCAATTAAAAAAATGACTGGGCAGTGGATCCGTAGTTCCCAGCATGCTTTGCAAAGGACTGCATTAGGAGAATAAATTTAGCGATTAAAGTGTTATTTTATGTGTTTTCAGTAAAGGGAAAGATGTTTATGTTAGTGTTTAATGTTCAGTCATAAGAGTTTCTGTTATGTTTTTGAATTTTGTGGTTACCATTATGCGGAAGAGTGTCACCTGTGTTTAGGCTGTGAGCCTCAAATACACAATTCCTGCTCTCAATTCAATTGAGTTTGTTCAATGAGTTATTTTTTAAATGCATTTTGTAGAGAAAATAGTTCATTTAATAAGGTAAATTACATCAATAAATATGTTCACCTTACGTAGTAAACATAACATTATTAAGTAAACTGCACATATAAATATTATGTAACAGTGACATTCAAATGATTTGTATTTACTCAAAGAAATTTTGTCAGCTTTACTTGAATTTCTTTTGTTCATACAACTAAATTGTCATTTGTACAGATTACTTAACATAGTTGCGTGGAACCACTTGACACTTCTTTTTTAAGTAAATCCAACAATAAATTTTTTTGAGTGTAGGATGGCTTGAGGGTAAATAAATCTTAGGGTAATTTTGATCAGACACCTGTGACCTGATCAACAATGACCGTTGCGACAAAGTGATGCGACAAAGTCAATGAACATTTAACTTTATGCAAATGAGCAGTAATTTAATATGGCAGCTACCAATAGGAGGATAGAGACTGGAACACATGTAATTCTCATGTGATTTTTTTGTAATCAAGTGTAGATTAGTTTGCATTACTTTCTGCAAATTCACTGTTTTATATGTTTTCTGTCTGTGCACATACAGGAATAAGAAGAAGAAATTATGGAAAACCATATTGGACATTGCTGCTAGAATGTTAATTAACAGCAGCAAGAAAAATAAGAAGGACATCTTATTTTTAGTGGTAATACATTGTGAACCTATATGGCCAGTTGTATATCCCACCAATAGTGATTGGATTTATTTATTTATAATTTATTTTTAAAGGTGCAGTATGTAGGATTTCTGTCCGCTAGAGGTCGCTAGAGGCCTATTCAAAACAAAGGCGTAGCTTGATGACGCCAAGTTTGAGCGCGGAATCTTGGGACATGTGGTCTTCACTTCAACGGACGGTGCAAAAGTATAGGGATAGGATTCGGGAAGAAATCATGTTCATGGATGCGATTATTAACGTTATTGTAGTATGAAGCAGAGTAGGACCGAATGTTGTGGGAGCTGAACGAGGCCGCTGGAGCGATTGCGCAACACACAGTGAGCACAGATCTTTTATTATGCCACAGTCGCCGGCGCTGCTTCCGCTTTTCCGGTCATAAGTATGAGGGAACGCAGCTCTGTTTATCATATTAGATACATTTGAGAGTGTTGAAAATGATGTTATAATGTTACTTTGTGCATTCGCTCTATTATTATTATTATTATTTATTAATAATAATAATATTTTAAATGCATTATTATTGTTTAAATAGAGGTAGTGCATTAACTGTATTCAGCCAAGTGCTAAGAGAAAAAAAAAAAAAGTTAAGATTAACCTTAAAGGTGCACACACATTAAAAAGGTTCATTTCTATTACCTTAGAAAATATATGTTCTCACATCCTGCAAAACAATCTTGTAACAGACAAACAGAAATATTTCCAATTTAAGATGTCTCTTAATCTCTGTTGGTTGCCTGTGTCACTGTACTACAGATCGCTGCAGAAGTCTACTGCAGTATGAAAAAGTCTGCCTTTGAACTTGTTTTGTCTTGCCAGAGATATTGCCTGTGTAACCTCACGCATGTTTTTGTGATCAGTGAAAGCTCTTACTCGAGTCTTTAAATTACCCTTTTCCACCTGTCATTTCACTGTAGTTTTTTTTCTTCTCTGAAATGTTGTCCTGATCCATTCAATCTCTTAAAAGCTCATCATTACAATCCCAGCAGATTACACTGTCAGGGCAGATTGACATGTATAGTGCATGTAAACGTATGTTTGCGCTGACAGCACTTTAACCACATGTAGGTTGTGGGGTGCAGCGGTGGGAAGCCTTCTGGCTGCCTGCCAGTACACATACTTCTTGTGTGTTTTCTTAGATTTATTTGCAACTTACAAGCTAGTTAAAATTTTGATTCTGATTTGTGTGCACATGAAATGTTCATAATATTTTATAATATCAAATTTTGATAGGCATCAGATACCGCAACCCTTTAGAGAATTTGCAGGACTCAACAATTAGTATGGCCATTATTGCCAGTGTGGAAGCATTATGGGCTGGTTGACAATACTGCTGAATTAAATATGTTTCCATGTTAAAGTCATTTAACTGGCTAACGTAGAAGAGGATTTATTGAAATCGCTGATTGTTTTTGTGATAGTCTTGGAAGAATCAGTTAGAATAGGTTGAAAATTATAATCAATTCATCATATGCCATTGGATTCCACCAGAAGAATTTATAGCTGTTGCAGAGTTAAAGGGTTTTTATATTGTTTTTGAACATAATGATGTGTCTGCAGTGTGTTTGTTGTTTGATTCATATTAACAGCATATACAGTAGTAGGTACATTACGTTGCTTTCACTTTAATACACAGATCTAATTTACACATGTGATTTTCTTTCCCTACTGTTTACGTTCACAGACATAACTGTGTTTATGTGAACTTTGTGTGTTTTGACATAACCTTGTGTGTATTTGACAGTTTAAGTGCGATAAGATGCGAAAGAGAACTTAGTTTAACACTCACGCCATGCTCTGTCTTCTTCATCTGTGCGCTCAGAAAACCATATATCAGAAGTTTTAACTGATATGGCCTTAAAATGCATGCAAATAATAACTTTCATAATGATAAAGAACTGCAATGTCACGTGAGCCTGACCGCGATATGATAATCATAACCAAACAGATGTTTTGTTTTTGGCAGAGTATCCGTGGCACGAGCTGTAAAGGCACAGTGCTATTCTTGATAGGGGCTGGGGAGCAGCAGCTCATTTGCATTTAAAGACACATGCAGCAGGTTTTTGCTTCAGCTCAAAAATGGGCATTTACAACATGGTATAATAAATGAACTGTGGGGTATTTTGAGCTGAAACTTTACAGAAACATTCTGGGGACACCAGAGACTTATATTACATCCTGTAAAATCCTGCATAATAGGTCCCCTTTAAATTATAGTTGCATAATTTCCAGCAAATTAAAATAATAAATATATTTTTTTCTAATACTGTTACCAAAATACAATTGATTTATTAAAAATATTCTTAAAATAGTAACAAACTAATAATCAATAAGTTTTAGCAGGGTAAGTTCAAGCTTGAACTTTTGGCCAACAGAAAATCTGTATTATTTCTATTACAATAATACATATCTGTAAAATGCATCTTCTTAAAATATTTTTTTTTCTCATTCACTGAGCCAGAAATCAACACTTCAATAGTACTTCAATACTTCAGTAGTACAATAATACACCAACCTTTCCGGTTTTATACCTATCTTTCTGAAGGTTCACAGTACACTTGGTTAATCTGACATTTTATTAATAAAAACATGGTGATTTTTTTTCTCTGGCTGTCAACAGTATTTTCTGATTTTAAAAGATAAAAAAGAGATATCCAATATCTCCTCTGTAAAAAAAATAAAACTAAAAACTGGCTTTATCTAATGTTCAGATTTCTGTTCTGTAAATGTATGCATATTAGTGCATGCATATTTAATTAGATAATGCCTCGCTTGCATATTTAAACATGACATATAAGAAAACCTGTAATATAAAGCAGTTGACTTAATGTACTGAGATTAATCAACTGAGCAAAGTATGGTAATATCTATTAGTCAAAATGTTTACTCTATTCACCTGTAATGTCTAGATTTGGTGCAAAAAAATAGTAATAATGAAAAAAATTGTATGCTTATCTTAAGTTCTAATAGCAAATGAAAGTCTAATTAATTGATTTCTTTTACAAAAGCGGAAAAGCACAAACATTTCATCTCTCAGGCCTTCTTCAGTGTGAATCACAGTTGAATATTTGAAGTAATTAAAGGGATAGTTCACCCAAAAATGAAAATTCTGTCATCATTTACTCACCCTCAAGTTGTTCCAAACCAGTGTAAATTTCTTTGTTCTGCTGAACACAAAAGAAGATATTTGGAAGAATGTCAGTAACCAAGCAGATTTTGACCCCCATTTACTACTATAGTAGGGAAGATAAATACTATGGTAGTCAATGGGAGGGGGATCTGTTTGGTTACTGGCATTCTTCCAAATATCTTCCTTTGTGTTCAGCAGAACCAAGAAATTGATACAGGTTTGGAACAACTTGAGGGTGAGTAAATGATGACAGAATTTTCATTTTTGGGTGAACTATCCCTTTAAAATTATTAACAAACCAACACGACTTAATACATGAGGCAAGAGAGCGCGGTGTAAACGGTGTAAACTTGTTGTCATCTGCATTATAATAAAACTGTTGACCCATATCACCTCAGGTCAATTGTGTTCAATGTTGGGAAGTTGATTGATTAATCCACTAATGCATGAACAAGTGTTAAATTTCCTGGTCTTACATTTACATTCAGAGTTCAGTTTGGGGCAGTGAGAGTGATGAGGATGACTCACAGCTAGATCCAAGTTTGCACAGCTGCCAAATTGAGTTCTTCAAAAGTTTCTCTTCATGTATGAGATTTTTTGACATGTGTCACTTGTTCTGAAATAATAAACTATTCTCGGTTATCCCACCATGTGTTTTAATTTTTCTGTGACTACATTGTACTTTGTATGGGAATTTTACCCAGAGATATTTCAATCTGTCAGTGAAGGACAGATGATGAGTTGATACTACAGAGAGCTGAAATGACTCTGACTCATCGTTGAAATCCCACCCATCTTTCTGTTAATCTTGCTTTTATTGAGGTTCCCATGACGTGAATCATAACAATTATGATGTGAAGGAATGTATTGACATTTGTCAGCAATGAACATACCATCTCCACTGTGCTGGCAGTGTAATTCATGCACATTTGTTAAGATTAGACAATGATGATAATTTATGATGATTGTAAAGTAGCACAAACACACTTATCTTGAAAAAACATTTCCCAAAAAATTATTAAATGATTAAAAAAATAGAAATATTTTTCAGAATGAATACAAAAGGTGTAGCATTTGTTCACAGATGCCATTTGGTTTGTTCATTCCAATATATAGTTCACCCAAAAATGAAAATTCTGTCATCATTTACTCACGCTCAGGTTGTTCCAAACTTGTATGATTTTCTTTCTTCTGCTGAACACAAAAGAAGATATTTTGAAGAATGCCGGTAACCAAACAGTTGATGGACCCCACTGACTTCCATAGTATGGGAAAAGAAAAATACTATGGAAGTCTATGGGGCCCATCAACTGTATTGTAAATGGTAACAGAATTTTCATTTTTGGGTGATCTATCCCTTTAAAGGTGACTTAATAGTCCAAATAATTTTATATCCAAATATGCAGTCCTGTTTAAAATTATTTATTTACAGTAGCATGTATATGACTACATTAGCATAACATTCTAACTGGTGATTCTCTCAAACTGAACAATATAACAGAGGCCAGACTGGCCCACATTCAAGCTCTCCCTAATTGGCTTTAATAGGCATTGGGGCATGAGGTGCTTCCTCTCTGTCCGCTAGGGGAACCAGTCTACTTCCGTGAGCGGCGTCTCCATCAGTTAACCGCCAGATCCTTAACTAAGTCCTACGCAGTCTTGCAGCAGGGGGCCTGTTAGCGGTCATGGCCTGAACCACTGCGTCCCTCATTGGGGCTTTCGTGGCTCCATTGAGGGGGACAGAGACTCTGGGGTTTTCCCCTTCACCATGTTCCACTCTTTCCCATATCCAGGGCTGTTTGATGTGAATAGGCAGAGTGTGAAAGGTGGGAAAGGAGGAAGGTAGACAGCCAATTGCTTAAATGCCACAAATTTCCTGGTTTAAAAAAAAACAAAACAAGAAATCCCCAAACTTTCCTCCGTGTCTCCCAAGATGCTGTGATCTGAAATGTACCAAGACCCAGATGAATTGTACTTTGTTAGTGTTTTTAGATTTGGTATTGGAATGTACTTCTTTTAGTGTCCTAGTTTTGTCTGGACTTGTACGGAGAAAAATGAAGCGATTTGGAATAAAGATCTGTTTCAAATACAAAAGTGAACATTTTTAAATAATCATTTACTTTTCTTGTTTACACCTGTTGAACAACTGAACACAGACTGCAGGTTTCAACACTATTTAACACTATTCTTGCTGACCTGGTTGGGCCTGTAATTCAGATTTGTACTTGCCCTGCCAAATCTTTCACTGGCCCTGCCGAAAAAATGGTAACACTTTATTTCATCATTCAATTAGGCATTCTGCTAACTATAAGTAACTTAACTAAATGTCAACTAACTCTCATTAGAGTATTAGTAGACAGTCTGCTTAATACCTGCTAACACATTTCTACTGACTATAAGTCAACTTATTCTACTAACCTGATTCCTAACTCCAAACCCTAAACTAACTAACATCAGTCTACTAATACTCGAATGAGAGTTCGTTGACATGTAGTTATAACGTTTGTAGTTAATAGAATGTCTAAAGTGGACCATTAATATAAACTATATGTTTTTAGAAACATATTTTATGTGTGAGAGAACTTTTAACTTTATTTAAACAATTTACTACAAATACTTTACATTTTAAATGTTACTTTTTTATTTAGAGTATAGTATAGTATATATTTTTAAAATGAATTTTTTAAACATTTAATAGCTTATTATTATGCAGTTATTACATAACTCCATGAAAACCATGATTTATTTGATGCTTCCAAGTTGATTACAAAAACCTCATCTATAGCCAGAAAGATAATGTTAGCTTTTGACATATTGGTTAAAAGTTCATCAATATACAGAAGTGCATTGTTTGGAGTCGTACATTCTAGTTTGAGTATATCTTATGAATTATTATTATTATTATTATTTTAATTTCATTAAGTGGCTACGCTGGATCTATAACTTTCCCAGGCTTCACTGCTACAGTGGGAGAGGCTGATATATTGTCCAGCCATAAAAACTTGCAGAGCCCTCCTTTTCCGCTTTGGGGAAGACCTTTAGACTTCATTAAACCATCAACAATCCTCAGCCTCTCCTTAACTTGCACTTACTCCCTGTTCTTCCTGTCTCATCGTATGTGCAGTTAATATCAGAGCCCAGTGTCCGTGTCCACGGCGAAGGAGCCGCAGTCCCCACAGTGACATCAAAGGCTGCTGTTTGCTTTGGGACCGGTTCAACACTAACAAATGATCAACAAGTGCTGAGGGTGAAGTTTGACTAACAGGGTTTACCAGCTTTCGTTTCATTGCAGATGTCATTGCTTCCTTCTTTGGCGTTTTGTAGTATCCTTAGCTTGTTGGCATAGCATTCTAGTTTTTATTTATTTTATAATCTGATTTTCTGTTGCACACTTTCATGCTTCTGTTCGGTATACACCAGGGTATTGCAGAAGAAGACCTGGATACCCAATACAAAATACAAAGATCTGGGCTGGCAACCAATAAGTTGTTGACTTGAACCCCACTCAAAGCAGTGTTGTTATCATTAATTTAAATAAAATAAATGATATGTATTAGAGGAAAAACTTAAATGAGAATTAGAAATCTTGCCTTGGCAAGTAACTGATATAAAGTTACAGTACTAAAATGACTAAAACTAAAACTGAAATAGGAATAAATTGAAGACAAATAGAAATATTTAAAATGAATGAAAACTAATGACAAAAGATAAACATAAAATGAAAATTGAAAAAGATTATTCAAAATATGAATAAATCAGTGTTGGGAAAAGTTACGTAATACATTACAATTGTCACACCCTCACACCACATGAACTTTTTGGCGCTTTTCCACTGCTTTTCCACTGCATGCGACGGCTCGGTACAGAACGGTATGTCTCCCCCTTTAAATAGTACCACTTCTTTGGAGGTTCCAAGCATGCCGTATCAATACTAAATGTGATGTGTAAACACTGCAGATCACTGATTGGTCAGAGAGAATCATCACTACCAGCGGCATTGGATTTGAAACACGAGACGGCAAACCCGCTAGATTTAAATAGTCAGTAACAGCCACCGCAGTATCATTTGTTCTCTCAACTTTTTTAACGACTTGCTTTAAGTTTAAACGACCGTCGCACACAACTGAAACAGAAATGGCTGTATCGTGGTCAGTAGACGAGGTGCAGACTCGTTGGTAGACGAGGAGTGGATCCACGGCAGTGGAAATGCACCATTGCATTAACTTGCATTACTTATTTGAAAAAGTAACTATTTTGTTGTAAATTTGAAAGTAATGTGTTACTTTACTAGTTACTGGAAAAAAGTAATCTGATTACATAACTCACATTACTTGTAATGCGTATACCCCCAACACTGGCATGAATGCTATAATAGTAAATAAATAATACTAAGTTAACACTGGCACAAAACCTTCATTGTGCTCTTGAGCAAGACATTTAATCCTAGGTTGCTACTGGGTAATTCTTTCTGTAAATCGCTTAGGATAAACTTCCAGCATACTGAAACCAATTCTACATCATCTGATATGTTTGTATTGACATTGCTTCAAATGTGTACTTTACATTTAAATCAACAGTATCCTAATACCGTGGCTTAGACAGCAGATGCAGTGCAGAAAGCACTTTACCTAGGATAATACTTATTGCAGTGAAGGAACAACTAAAGTTAGATGGCAAACTGAGAGAAATACAGTTGCAAGAAAAAGTAAGTGAACCACTTGCAGAATCTGTGAAAATGTGAATAATTTTAACAAAATAAGTCATACAAAATCATAAAAAATGCATGTTATTTTTTATTTAGTACTGTCCTGAGTAAGATATTTTACTTAAAAGATGTTTATATATAATCCACAAAAAAAAAAAAAAAAAAAAAAAACGGAATTTATTAAAATGATTCTTAATACTGTATGTGGTTACCTGGATGATCTACGACTGTTTGTTTTGTGATGGTTGTTCATGAGTCACTTGTTTGTTCTGAGCAGTTAAACTGAACTCTGTTCTTCAGAAAAAGCATATTTGAACCCTTTTCAGCAGTGACTGTATGATTTTGAGATCCATTTTATCACACTGAGGACAATATAGGGACTCAAACACAACTATTAAAAAATGTTCAAACATTCCCTGATGCTCCAGAAGGAAACATGATGCATTAAGTTAAGAAAACTTTTCAAATATGCTTGAAAACTGAAGAATGCACAGGACCTGGATGATTTTTCTAAAGAACAGAGTTCAGTTTAACTGCTCAGGACAAACAAGAGACTCATGAACAACCATCACCAAACAAAACAAAAAAAAAACAGTCATAGATCATCCAGGTAACCACACACAGTATTAAGAATCAGTGGTTCACATACTTTTGAACTGGGTCATTTTAATAAATTCATCTATTTTTTTGTCTTGTGGACTATATATAAACATCTTTAATGTAAAATATCTCACTCAGGACAGTACTAAACGAAAAAATAACATGCATTTTGTATGATCGCTCTTATTTTGTTAAAATTATTTTCACAGATTCTGCAAGTGGTTCACATACTTTTTCTTGCAACTGTATGTGTGTCCAGCATGACGGAGGTCCTGATCGGAGGATGTCACTGTCCTCTTGCGTGACTGTTCTCTATAATTAGAGTGGGGACGGATGGATGCTGATGTGTGTGAGTTAAAGATCAGAATCTCATTGTCTCAGCAGGGGTCCAAGCTTTCATCCAGATCATAGAGCAGGCAGTAAAACAGTTCTTTACATGCAGGGTCTTTGTTCTTACATTACACTGTAATGTGACAGCGCTCTCTTTTACACAACATTTAGATCATTTCAAACAGAATGGCATGGACATTTCTGTGTCTTAAGTGTCTTTAAATGTTTACTTGGAGGCCGGATGGTGAGCAGGTGGACTTCCTTTATATTTAGTGCTTGAGATTCCTCCAGTGGGGTCTGTAATGTGGAGGAACAGGAGAGACGGGTTTATCTGAAGGCACATATTTACTCATCCTACTGTCTTGCCCTGGAGCTGCAACGGCAATGTCCAGGCCAGACCAGATCTTTATCATGTCCTCTTGGGCCGGTGCACTTGTGCCTGCAGGGACGCCTTTCTTTTGTCATCTCTGGCCTTTATTCATCTAGAAATACTCATAGCTATTCAGCTATTCTGTGTTTGTTCTGACAGTTTGAAGAGGAGTTATTTCTGTTAACGAGGAGCTTTTATGACATTATCTGTCATATAACTGACAGTTAACACATTAAATCCCAAGTTTATTGAGCCCATGCATTTTACAGCTTGGAAAGAAACAAATGCATGTTTTTTTTTCTCTTTTTTTTTTCCATCTGATTAATACATAGAATAAGGTTAAAATATATGTTTTATTCTTGGTAGCAATTGTGATCAGTTGGACAAGTTTGATTCTTTGGTCAATAAGACCCAATAGAAAGTTGAAAACAATGAAGTAACAATGTATTTCTTTTCTTTATTTTTAAAATTGTGATTATTTGCATGTTTAAATGTCCTGTGAACATTTATGCAAGCCACAGCTGACATAATTTAAATATTTAAAAATTGAATTAAGTATATATATATTAATTTTTATAAATTAATACTTTTATTTAGCAAGGATTAAATTGATCAAAAGCCATCTCAGGAATAAATTACATATTTCAAATATATTAAAATGGAAAACAGATATTTTAAATTGTAATAGTTCACAAAATACTGTCTTAATTGTAATTTTAATCGAATAAATGCAGTCTTTGTGAGCATAAGACACTTCTTTCAAAAACATTTAAAAATCTAGTTTTGAATAGTGTTAATATATCTATACTGGGTAAAATGGAATTAAATGGGTCTGGTTATGTGAGTATTTTAATTTGCACATGGTGTTTTTCATTAACTTCAATATTATATTTATGGGTCAATGATGTGATGGGTCATTTTTCTGTCCAAATGCCTTAATAATAATAAAAAACAAAGATATGACATCCAAAGTATGTAAGGTAGTACAACTAGATCTCTTTTATCGAATCCAAAAGGTTTTAATTATATTTTGCTACATATAAATGTATTTTAAAGTTTTTGAAGTGTCAAAAGGTCATTCTGTTTAACCATCCAAAGTCCAATACAGCCATTTCATTAGTGATTAACAATCTTAAAATGTAATAAATGTATATATTTTTTATTCTGGCATGGTTTTATAACATCAAATATCAACATAGTGCAAAAATGGTATTAAAATTATCTGTAGAAGTCGTCGCTTTGTTATGAGAAAGAATGTCCAGAAAAATGAATTTCATTGATGTCATTCGGAGTAACCAATATAAAGGGACCATTTTGGATCAAGTCATGAGGTCAATATAATGTGACAGGATGTGACATCATTCAGACACCTGCACAGGACCACATTGTCGAGAAGCAAAGTGACTAACTCTCTCTTAACTATCTGAAAAATTCATGTTTTCACTTGCTCATACGCATGTCCCGAAACATCAGGTCATTCGGTACAACCGCTATAAAACATGGAAAATGTTGTAATATTTTAAAAACTTGTACTAAATATAAAATGTTTGATAGTCCTTTTGCTAGCTAGCTAGATATCAGCCTGTTAGCATTGTTTGAAAATATAATCATTCGGCATAACCAAAAGTGTCATTCATTAAAACCGAAATTTTGGTTAAACCGAATGACTTTTTTGGTGACAAATTTTATCCATCTTGTAAAAATGACAAAAGCAGTGCTAACTGATTATAAAAACCACATAATCTCGTTGTTAACATTTAATGAAAAATTCAAAATTAATTAATCTCCATTATGTTTTTTTCGTCAATGACCCTTACATATGAGACAGTCAGGGAACAGAACAGCAAATGATCAGCAGCATTTTTATAATAGTTTCCTGAATTTCACTCAGGAGAAACGTGAATCATCACGATGGAAGCATGTGTGGTGTTAAAGTATTGATAGCATCAACACGGTTTCCTTAATGCTCCCCATGAGATAGGATAATGAATCTGGTTTATGACTCTAATGACTAAGATGCAAAAATTTGGGTGGAGGAAGTACACTTTGTGCCCTTGTTGGATCAACACTGAGACATGAGTCTAGAGCTGACCCTGGGCAGGTGATGACGTGGGCTGTCCACCTCTTTCCTCATATCGCTCTATCTAATGTTCAGACTTCTGCCTAAAACAACCAGCAACAGGCACCTGTGAAAACAGAGGAAAGAGCAAAGAGGTGCTGAAGAGTTTAGCCAGTGTCACATGTCAAACACTGCAGGAACATGCCTGCTCTCTTCAGCTGTTTCCGTTTCGAAGTTCTCCTCATGCAATCTTTCAACCTTTTAAAGTACACTGGGTGTAAATGTACTTGTGATTGTGAACCTTGTTTGACCTTTTTTGACTGTGCAGTGTTAACAGTTGGATGAATAACATATTTACATAAGGTAATATATTATTAATATTTCTTATGAATATTAATGTTTTCCAACCAGTGTGTAGAAATGTGTGGAATGTGGATGTGTAGAAATTAAATTGTCTTAAAACACACTTTTCCCAACTCATATTTGTAGTTTTTTTTTTTTTTTAATGTGTCCACTCACTCATGAACATTTCCCCAATTTCCAGCACTGAAGAGGGGGCGATGCTGATGACGGAACACAAAGTATCCCCAGCTACTGTAGAAAAACATATTTGTTGGACCGTAAACAAACCTATCGCTACTACAACTGTGAAACTAAAAGCTACTGAGCAAATACAGATGGCAGAGCGTTGAATAATATTACTATATTTCCTAGGAAAATTGCCTAGGCCAACATATTTGAAAATTCAGCACATCTATATACATGA
Source organism: Hypophthalmichthys molitrix (assembly GCA_037950675.1). Lineage (NCBI taxonomy): Eukaryota > Metazoa > Chordata > Actinopteri > Cypriniformes > Xenocyprididae > Hypophthalmichthys > Hypophthalmichthys molitrix. Next base: position 29,091,814 of record CM075493.1, read on the forward strand.
AATAAACTTGTTTTAGACAACCAAATATAAATACATCTTAGATAAAAAAATAAATAAATAAATAAATAAAAATCTGTGGATTTACCATATACAGACAAGTTACTTTGATACCTAAAGTAATTAATTGTGTCTGCTTTACTATAAAACACTCTCACTGTGATGTGTTTAACAGATGCTTAATTTTTCTGTAAGTAAGAACAGCATTAACTGGAACCGGTGACAAACAATAACAATACAGTGAAAACTTTGCGAAAAACAAGCTGTCCTCATCCAAAATGGTGCAAAAGTAACCTAATATTAATTCTAGAAAGCCAATGCACTTGGCAGTTGTGATTTTTTTTTTTTTTTTTTTTTTTTAAATAGTCTATTCTATTTCATCATTAAAATCCTTTTTCACATTCATCTTGACTGAGGGGGCAGGATAATCCGGGTGAGCGGGCAACGCCCCTCATACCTCCTTGTAGTGCCTGCCTTGCTGGGACATAAGTGCTCATAGTTTAGGAAATGCCCATATTCATATATTTGAGCTGTATGACTAGGGTAGTGTGCTTTGCTTGGGATTCTAGAAGTAGAGCTTCCCAAAGGTTAGGAAAGGCATGCGATTATAGTATTGACCTTATTTATATTGTTAAAATATATTTTCGAAGAGTTGATTACTTGTTAAAGGATTTTTAGAGGTATTGATCAAAACGCTTGTTCTTCTGCAGAATTTTTTTTTTTAATTCTTTTTATTAGTGTAAAGTCAAGACCGCAGTGGTGACTTATGTTTGAACTGTGACAAACTTGAACTTCAAGTTCAAAGCAGCAGAAACAAACACATGGACAAACGCACGCACATGCAGAAACAAACACATGCACATGCACATGCATACACACACACACACACACACACGTGAGGATCCATCATCCTCTCAGCCACACCACTATATCTGTACACTGGACTTCACTATCAACTCTTCAAACTTAACCACGGTGGCCTTTACCTCCCATGTTGGCCCATTTGGGATTACTCTTTTTTTTTTTTTTTTTTTTAGATTTCTAAGGCTGGGGAAGTGATGTTTCTTACCTCTTCCTTCAGCACTTTGTGTGTTTTAGGTGACAGAGCGGATGTGAAAAGTCGATTATCGTACCCCTTTAAAAGCATAGGACTGGACGTATACTGGGTGGAGGCCTTTCTATCTGGAGCAGCTCGTCAGAATTTATTCGGCAAATGCTTTTCCATCTCCCATTATTCGCACTATTATTAACTCTTTTTAGTCAAAAATCACCTCAAGCGAGCATAACTTTTTTGCGAATAAATTTCCCTTTTCCATCACTCATTTCTGATGCGATACACATAAAAACAGGGTGATGGAAACATAACTAATGGCTTTATATGTGTGTATATATATATATATATATATATATATATATAATGTGTGTGTGTATGTATATTAAGTATCTTATGCTCATCAAGGCTGCATTTATTTCAATACTTTTTTATTTATTCCTGAGAATAATGATTGGTTTCTGAATTTAGAATGATTTCTGAAGGATCATGTGACACTGAAGACTGGAGCAATGGCTCCAGCTTTTCAAAAAATCAGCTTTTCTGTTACTGTTTTACTTTATTTTTTATTAAATAAATTCAGCCTTGGTTGTGATCATTAAGACCTCTTTCAAAAACATAAAAAAAAAATAAAAAAATCATAATACTCCAAACTTTTGATTGGAAGTATATAACCTATATAATCAAAATGCAATACGCAAATCTTGTAATATACCTTTCTTCTAGCAGTGATTGATTCTTTAGCTAAACCTATAGAGTTGTTTGTGTCTGTTTTGGCACTTGGGCTGTGTAACTGGGATAGCGTTTCCTGCTGAGGCCTCTTTAGCCGGAAGCAGGGCAGCCCAAAGGCTAGGGCAGGCCTGCGATTGTAGCCCCCCACTGGGCCTGAATGAGGGTCCTGCCTCCCATCAATTTACCCCTGGGACCAGCCCCATGGAACACAAGACTTTACAGCTCCAATCCAATCGAATCCCCAGGCAATAGAGGCCCGAGTGAAAGAGAGCCAGCAGGTAGTAATAGTCACTTAAAACAGCAACAACATTCCTCTGTGGGCAACCTCGCCCTGCCTGGTGGAATCGTGGAGAATCCCACCAGGTACCAGTCATAAAAGAGACATGATACTAGCTGACCTCCTCTTATGTCCGGCCATACTCCAGCCTAGCCCTGAAATGAGGCTAATTTATCTTATTAGTCACCCTTGGCTAACATAACTTAAATTTAACAATATAAAGCAGTTTTATGTACATGCCTGGTATGAAACCACAGTTGTTCAACGTGCCAGAATCCATCCAAAATGTGCATTTCAACATGTCTGTTTTGGCAGTGGTACAGTTTGACTAAGCCCTAAACTAGCTGATCTAGAACAAGTGTAACCGCACCCACGTATGGTGTAAATGTATGCATGGAGTCAGCTACTACTCATACGGCTCCAGCTGAACCTAAATGTGCTTCCAATGGTCTGCGTGACAGACGCAAATTAAGAGGCCTGTACAAACCAGTGGTTTCACTTCTGTACTCTCGAAAGGCCTCCGATCTTACTCACCTGGACATCACACCATCCTGAACCTGTGAGTAAACCGTGCAAGTTCATTCATCGGTCAAGCTATGCTGATGCTCTATATAACGAGTGTTTTGTTAAAATAATAATTTACCCAAAAATGAAAATTCTTCATTATTTACTCTCTCTCATGTCACTTTATTTAACTGTGCAACACAAAAGGATGCAACCATGATGCAAAAGATTCTTCAGAAATGTTCCATTTTGTGTTGCAAGGAAGAAATGATGAACTATTCCTTTCTTGTTTCCATAAAAAAATGAAAAAGCACAACTGTTTTCAACATTGATAATAATAAGAATTGTTTCTTGAGCACCAAATCAGCTTCTTCAACTTCAACTTTATTTATAAAGCACCTTTAAAAACAACAATTGTTGACCAATGTGCTGTACAATCAAAAAATAAAATCATACACAAAATAACATATTACAAACATAAAACAAAACCAATTTGAGCATGAGAGAGTTTAAAAACACTAATAAAATCTTACCAACCACATACTTTTCAATGGTAGTGTATATATTTGAGTGTGTAGATGATCTAAAATCATCTGTAACATTTATGCATCGCATTCCTAACATATTTGTCTATTGTTAGGTAAACGATACCCAGTGCAGTATAACTAATTTGTCCAATCTCTTTTTCTTTTCAGCATTTTTAAATGGCTCCTATTGTGTGATGACTAATAGTCCAGGTAGTGGCATCCAGCTGAGTTCTAACAGTTCTTCTGCACTCTTCCCCAGGCTTAGGTGGGTTCTGCTTTGACTTGATTAGTCTTACTCACAACACACATCCACCCATAATGTCTGTATCGACACACATACACTCCAGTTGTGAGACTCTGTTTCTTTAGATTATTTATAGGCAATGCTTGAACAAAATCATGTTTAGAAAATATTTTTTTTTATCATTGAAGTTTGGCACAAAAAGTCATACCATATGCCAACATGTGCTGGTGTTAGCTATTTAAAAAAAAAAAAAAAAAAAAAAAAACGCAACCTATTTGATCTCTTGGAAAATGCTGTTATTTTGTAAGTTCTAATAAAAGAATCAGTCATGGAAAAACACTCCTACCCCCTACCAGGATTTATGGAATTATTGCAAGCTCTCCAACACACTTTCGTCACAAGCAAAACAGCTTGGTGTAGATGTCCATAACAAGCCCTGCAGTGAAGTTAGCTTTAGAAATAGCTATGGAGTTTAAATGAATAAACACTTTCACAGTTCAGGCTGATTTCCAAGACAACATCAAGTGGTTAAAGGAGCGCTAACTGATTAAATGCTACATGCACTGCTACTTTACACATGACTGCATGGAAAATACACTTCAAACACCATACTGTACACATTTAGCAGCATTATTATTACTTTATCAAAGTGTGGTGTTTCATTTAACATGGCAATTTAACAGACACACGTGACACTTAATGCTTACTACTCTAGCAACAACAAAACTGACACACACACAAAAAAATGGTAACACTTTAGTATCGGGGACACATATTCACTATTAACTACGAATTTTCCCCTCAATAAACTCAGAATTTACTGCTTATTAATAGTTAGTAAGGTAGTAGTCAAGTTTAGGAATTGTATTGGATTAAGAATGCTGAATAAGGTCATGCAGAATAAGGCATTAATATGTGCTTAATAAGTACTAATAAACAGCAAATATTCTAGTAATATGCAAGCTAACAAGTTAAGAAACCCTAAAATAAAGTGAACTTGCACTACAATTACTATTCACCAAATCTTTCTACAGTTAACATTGCTTTATCCCCAAATCCATCACTCAAAATTACAATTTAAGAGTATAATCCCTCAAAATATTCTCCATTATGGCCTATTTGTCCATCACCTGTCAAGCTGTCTTCCTTTGAGAACATTAGACAGTATTATATCTAAGGCCCCACACAGAGATCCTTCCTCTCCCTTACACTCACCTGTGTGTTCTCTATGCTGTGTCCTGGCAAGTTTGTGGGCTGCAGGGGGCCAGCGCTGACTGACAGAGGCCCTGCCGTGAGAGGCGGAGAGCTCCTCATGAGCCTCAGCATGCAGCCCCTTTCCCAGGCCCGCCTTGAGGCCTCCGGCCGCTCTGCAGGAGAGCCCCGCTCTGCTCTCAGACCTCATCCACAGACCTGTGGGGCAGGTGAGTCTGAACCACACCAAGACCCAACCTTTAATTTAACCTGTCACACATCTATATGCATTGTCTCTCAGGAAGGACCAATAATGACCACAGCTAACTAGCTAGATGTCTGTCTGTCTGTCTGTTCCTTCGTCCGTCCATCCATCCATCCATCCATCCATCCAAATGCACAAATCTATTTATGTTTCACATCATATGTGGATGGGATAAGGTTATAGTTTACCAAAAGTCAGTGTTGCCTCCTCACATGGTAGATGGGTAACATTTTACAATAAGGTTTCATTAGTTAACATTACTTAACTAAAGTAACATGAACTAAGAATGAACAAAACTTCTACAGCATTTATTAATCTTAGTTCATGTTAATTTCAACATTTACTAATACATTATTAAAATCAAATGTTGTTGTTAACATTAGTTGCACAGTGAACTACCATGAACAAACAATGAACAGCTGGATTTTTAACTAACATTAACAAAAATTAATAAATACTGTAGCAAATGTATTGCTCATTTTATAGTTCATAATACATTAACAAAAGTCTTATGGCACGAAAAATGGGAAATGCATCTAAAGAGAGTTTTGCTTTATCCATTATGTCTAGAGCAGATGTCTTTTGAGAATATGTATTTCCTCCATAGTTAAACAAATATTCTTAATTTGTTCATGTGAAATGGGTGGATTCAAATGTTATGTAATGGGTTACTTAAAGTAATTTTGAAAAACTTCCTTGAAAGATGTGATGAATGCGTCTTGGGTAGAATTTACATTATTATTTTTATCTCACGATTAGCTTCGCTTGTAGTAATTATAGGGGATTATATGTAACCATAGGGGTGTTTCTTGAGCTCCATCTCATGTTACAGTGGAAACTGGAAATGTATGTCAGATCTGATCGTTGACGTTTTATTCATTTTAATGCAGAACATTCCATAAGGTCCTTGATTGTTGGTCATGGATATGCGAGTTGTTCATCAACGGCGGTGTTCCATGTTCCTTCTGAACACCTTGATTGACATGGGATCGGGCGGTGCATTTGTCACTTGTGGAATCTTCTCAGACAGGGTTAGACATGGGCTGGGTCCTCTCAGCTCCACAGGGGGTTGTGGTCTGGGCTAGCCTGGGCACACCATACTCAGCTCTGAAGGTATATGAGAGCCACGCCAAAAATCTACAGAGGCAGCCTGTTATTTTCTCCTGTCATTGAGACCTTCACTTCCCGCAGGAGAGCAGCGTAAAATAAGATTTTTGCTGCAGGGTGCTAAAGTTAGAGATGTTTAAGGACACCAAAGTGCTTTCCAAAAATAGTTTTATGTGGACGCAAGGTATGTCATGCAAATCAGACCCTCATTGTCTGTCCTTTAAAGGGTTAGTTCACCCAAAAATGAAAATAATGTAATTTATTACTCACCCCCATGTCGTTCCACACCCGTAAGACCTTCGTTCATCTTCGGAACACAAATGAAGATATTGTTGATGAAATCTGATGGCTCAGTGAGGCCTATTGAGAGCAAAGCCATTCAAACTCTCAAGGTCCATAAAGGTACTAAAAACATATTTGAAACAGTTCATGTGAGTTCAGTGGTTCTATCTTAATATTATAAAGCGACAAGAATACTTTTTGTGCACCAAAAAAATAAAAAAAAAGATTTTTCAACAATATCTATATGGGCCGATTTCAAAACACTGCTTCAGAGCTTTACGAATCGGATCAGTGAATCGAAGCACCAAAGACACGTGATTTCAGCAGTTTAGCTGTTTGACAGGAGATCCGAATCACTAATTCGAAACAAAAGATTCATAAAGCTCAGAAGCTTCATGAAGCAGTGTTTTGATATCGGCCCATATAGATATTGTTGAAAAGTCTTTTTTTAATTTTTTTGGTGCACAAAAAGTATTCTTGTCGCTTTATAATATTAAGATAGAACCACTGAACTCACATGAACTGTTTCAAATATGTTTTTAGTTTATAGTCTTAGAACTAAAACATGACAAACTGGGGTCCAGGTCAGGAAGCAGACAGACTGGCTAAACCGACCGTCTGCTAGCTGCCTCACGTTGCAGAAGTCAGATAATTCCCAACACATAGAAACTCTTACACCTAGATATTATCACATAGAGACTGTGTCTGTACCCCGAATTAGTAAAAACAAAAAACTTCCAAACCCATTTAATGGTAAAAATTTAATTGATGTTCAACAAATAAAAATAGAGATAAAAATGATAAACAAATGATAAAGCTTGGGTTGTTAAATATTAGATCACTTTCTTCAAAAGCACTTATTGTAAATGATATTATCACAGACAATAATCTAGATGTGCTGTGTTTGACAGAAACTTGGCTAAAACCAGATGATTACATTACTTTAAATGAGTCTAGCCCTCAAGGTTATGATTATCGACACAATCCTCGTCAGGAAGGCAAGGGGGAGGTGTTGCTGTAATTTATAGTAATATTTACAGTATTAGTCAAAAGTCTTCCAAATATAATTCCTTCGAAGTGATGGTGCTTTACGTAACATTATGTAAGTTGACATTTGTGCTGGCTACTGTATACAGGCCACCAGGGCACCATACAGACTTTATCAAAGAATTTGCTGATTTTTTTTCAGAGTTAGTACTAGCTGCAGATAAAGTCCTTGTTGTTGGTGATTTTAATATCCATGTAGATAATAAAAAAGACTCATTGGGATTGGCTTTTACAGACATTCTAAACTCTATTGGTGTTAGACAACACGTGTCAGGACCCACTCATTGTCGTAATCATACTTTAGATCTAATATTGTCACATGGAATCGATATTGATGCCGTTGAAATTCTGCAGCAGAGTGACGACATCTCAGATCATTATCTAGTCTCGTGTATACTACATTTAGTCAAGGCAGCTAAACTGCCTCCCTGCCATAAATATGGTAGAACCATCACTTCTACCACTAAAGATCGCTTTCTAAATAATCTTCCTGATCAGTGTCATCGCCTTAGAATACCAGACAGCTTAGAAGACCTCGATGTTGAAACAGAAACTATTGCCTCTGTCTTTTCCAGCACATTAGACTCAGTTGCTCCTTTGCATTTAAAAAAGATTAAGGAAATTAATCCAACGCCGTGGCACGATGAGCACACTCGGGCCCTAAAGGTAGCAGCCAGAAAAATGGAGCGCAGCTGGAAGAAAACAAAACTAGAAGTTTTTCGCATTTCGTGGAGAGAGAGAATGATTGAGTACAGAAAGGCCTTAAAAAATACTAGATCTGCCTATTTTTCAAAACTTTTAGAAGAAAATAAGCACAACCCTAGGTATTTATTTGATACAGTGGCTAAATTAACAAGAAATAAAGCTTCAACTTCTGATGTTTCCAAAGAGCACAGCAGTAATGACTTTATGAACTTCTTTACTTGTAAGATTGATAATATTAGAGAAAAAATTATAACCATGCAACCGTCTACTACAGTATCGCGTCAGACAGTGCATTGTAGTGTCCCTGAGGAAAAATTAAATTCATTTACTGCTTTAGGAAAGGAAGAATTGTCTAAACTTATTAAATCATCAAAATCAACAACATGTATGTTAGACCCTATACCGACTAAACTATTGAAAGAGATGCTTCCGGAGGTCATAGATCCTCTTCTTAATATCGTCAATTCATCTTTATCACTAGGATACGTACCAAAAAGTTTTAAGCTGGCTATTATTAAACCTCTTATTAAAAAACCACAACTTGATCCTAGAGAATTAGTCAATTACAGGCCGATCTCAAATCTCACTTTTCTGTCAAAAATACTAGAAAAGGCAGTATCATCACAACTATGTTCCTTTTTAGACAGAAATAGTATCTGTGAGGATTTCCAGTCAGGTTTTAGACCGTACCATAGTACTGAGACTGCTCTCATTAGAGTTACTAATGATTTGCTCTTATCATCAGATCGTGGTTGTATCTCTCTATTAGTGACACTATCGATCACAACATTCTTTTAAATAGACTCGAAAATTATGTTGGCATTAGCGGAACTGCACTGTCATGGTTCAAATCATACTTATCTGACCGTTTTCAGTTTGTAGTAGTAAACGAAGAGAGGTCATATCGATCACAAGTTCAATATGGAGTACCGCAAGGCTCAGTACTAGGACCGTTGCTTTTCACTCTGTACATGCTACCCTTGGGAGATATCATTAGGAAGCATGGCGTTAGTTTTCACTGTTACGCTGATGATACTCAGCTCTATATTTCTTCGCGCCCTGACGAAACTTACCAATTCACAAAATTAACAGAATGCATAGCTGATATAAAAAATTGGATGACCAGTAATTTCCTACTTCTAAATTCAGAAAAAACAGAGATTCTAATTTTTGGACAAAAAACTTCTTCACGTAATAACCTAGAATACTGTCTAACACTTGATGGCTGCTCTGTAAAGTCTTCGTCGTCCGTTAGGAACCTGGGTGTGCTCTTTGATACCAATCTTTCATTTGAAGCCCATGTTACTAGCATCTGTAAAACCGCATTCTTCCATCTTAAAAATATATCTAAACTACGACATATGCTCTCAATGAAAAATGCAGAACAGTTAGTTCATGCGTTCATGACCTCAAGGCTAGATTACTGTAACGCTCTACTGGGTGGTTGTTCCGCTCACCTGATAAATAAACTACAGCTCGTATAAAATGCAGCAGCTAGAGTTCTTACTAGAACTAGGAAGTATGACCATATTAGCCCAGTTCTGTCAACACTGCATTGGCTTCCTGTTAAACATCGTATAGATTTTAAAATCTTGCTAATTACTTACAAAGCACTAAATGGTTTAGCTCCCCAGTACCTGAGCAAGCTCTTAAAGCATTATAGTCCTTCACGTCTATTGCGATCTCAGGATTCAGGCCAGCTGATAATACCTAGAATATCAAAATCAACTGCAGGCGGTGGATCCTTCTCCTATCTGGCACCTAAACTCTGGAACAATCTTCCTAGCATTGTTCAGGAAGCAGACACACTCTGTCAGTTTAAATCTAGACTAAAAACTCATCTCTTTAACCTGGCATACACATAACACATTATCAATTTATATTTTCAAATCCATTAAAGGATAGTGATGAATACGATCCTCAACTGGACTGAACTGGAATAAATACTTTGAATGTTGCGATCCTATCGGACATAAGATAGCAACCTGAATCGTAACAAAGCACTGTTTGCAAGAGGAGAACTGGCCCCCCGACTAAGCCTGGTTTCTCCCAAGGTTTTTTTCTCCATTTTAGTCTATTTGCCACCTGTTTGCCATCTGATGTCACCTGTTGGAGTTTGGGTTCCTTGCCGCTGTCGCTTTTGGCTTGCTTAGTTGGGGACACTTGACATTTGATATTCAACAGTGCTTTGTTCTGCCGACATTGACACTATTCTTTAAGAGCTGCTGTGCAGCCAAAATTACATACCAGTTATAAATATAAATAAAGGTGACTTGACTTGACTTGACTTGACTTGAAATCGGCCCATATAGATATTGTTGAAAAGTCGTTTTTTTTTTTTTTTTTTTTTTTTTTTTTGCCGCACAAAAAGTATTCTTGTCGCTTTATAATATTAAGATAGAACCACTGAACTCACATGAACTGTTTCAAATATGTTTTTAGTACCTTTATGGACCTTGAGAGTTTGCTCTCAATAGGCCTCACTGAGCCATCGGATTTCATCAACAATATCTTCATTTGTGTACCGAAGATGAACGAAGATCTTATGGGTGTAGAACGACATAAAGGTGAGTAATAAATGACATTATTTTCATTTTTGGGTGAACTAACCCTTTAAGTTCACTGCAACACATCAATAGACTTATTGTCTATTTTTTGGGGATCGATTTAGTCATAAAATTGAAAGTTCCAGTTGCATGTAATTGAAGTACATTGTGTTTGAATCCTCAAGTTATTTTCAGAGCAGGATTAACTTGTTTATGAATGACTTGGGCAAAAGTTTTAAATACCACTCTATTGAATATCTAAATATGGAATATCTTAGTACTTAGCATTATGCAGATGCATAGATTTTAGTATTTAAAAAAACTTTATTTGCAGGGCTACATATTAAGAAACACCAATGCGTATCAGCACAAACAGGCCTTAATTTTGGGCCTTTATATTGGTGTATATATATATATATATATATATATATTGCCACTTATAATCTATTACTCATAGGTGTAAATCGGAGTTCGTGTCTGGACTCGAAAAATTGGCTTGAAATTCGACTTTATGTCTCAGTACTTTTTGTTCATAAAATAAAAGACAATGGGGTCCAGTGTTGTTTTGGACTTTGTTTTATCATTGTGAGTGTGACAAAAATAGTTGAAGCAATCTTCAAAATATCAGATTTGGACTGACATGATGGTGAGTAAACAATTTTAATTTTTGGGTTACTTCTGATCTGATATATTGCACTATGAAATGTTTTCTGTTTTTATTTGTGGGGTCATCTTAATGCTATATCACATCCCTAGACTGATGTTATCAGTTAAAATTCATAGTGTCTGTTTATGTCATACTATGTGTCTGTTGTGATCTGGAAGGCTGTTTGCACGTATGAGATGGTGAGGTGACCTGCGGCAGGTGCGAGTCTCTGGATGCGCTTGGTTTTGCTCCAGATGGGAAAGTGTTCTGACCTTTTCCATGATTTCATAGCAAGCTAGCAGGGTCTTCCTGTTTCCAAGTGCCCTGACTGGATCTGGCTCAGAGAGATATCGCAATACAACACACACGGTTTCACAACCTTCCCTTATACCACTGACACCTGGAAAAGACACAAATAGATGATTCCATCTAGTTTGTGCAGTTTTGCCATCAGCGTCATCAAAACAGGCGTTGGCTCTTCATTAACAGTTATTCTTATAGCTTATATCACATTGAGTTTCTTGCAAATGGTGTTGCGTTAAAAACAGTCATGTTTTTGGTGGAAGAGACAACTACTTTTTGTATTGTCTCAATAAGCAGTCCCAGTGGAGGAGCTGCCGGCCATTATAAGTAATTATTCCTTTTTTGGGGTTGGATTTATTGTGATACATGAGGCAGTTGTTATGTCTGTGGGAAATGATAATTACAAAATGGTTTTGAAATGTGAACAAGAGGCTTTTATATACAAAACACAAAATATCTCTGAACCTCTGCTGCAGTTCAGACTAAATGAGACATACTTGAGTCTCACACTCATGTACATGGAATGAGTGTTTGAAAACACCGCTGTTGTCTTCCTGTGCCTCACTATAGATTTTCCCATTCTGAAATTGCACAATTAATCTGTGAAGTGGCTTATTTTCATGCTGTTTGCCGTGACAGAAAGAAATGGAGGTAATTTTGGGATATCTTTTCTAGAGCTCTTAAAATACCATTATGCTCAGTTTACACGGTCATTTTAGTTTATCCGCATTTGTTGTCGCTGAGCTTTTTTAATTTCACATTTCATGTTTTAGCCTCTTTTTTTTTACAAAAAGTATGTCCTGATTGTTTGATTAGAAAACTATTTATTTTCTGACGTAATAAGGACACCATTTATCGGTAACTCAGGGGGTTTTAATGTTAGTAATGCATTTCTATTTTAGAAGCTTGAATCAGATAGACATCGGCTTGGCATGACTTGCATGAATCAGAGTGACTCTAAGATAGATCATGAACCTCTGGAATGTTCTCAAAGCCTTCAAAGTCCATCTCTTTGCAGATCTCACCACTTCCGTTAGAAATGTCAACTGGGAACAGTTTGTTTGATCTCGGAGGTCCCTGGAGATCACAGCTTGAGAGGCGATGACATTGGCACAAGGGGAAAAAAGGGGGGGGAGCGAGAAAGAAAGACAGAGAAAGAGTTTGAAGAGGCTTCAGTTACAGTGAACACAATATGTCAAAAATGGAGATGGGGGATGGGTGATTCCTTCCGTATTTTTAGAAAAGTGCCACTCTGAGAAAGACAGAGGTGAGAGAGAACCGGAGGAAGGGAAGCATGATCATGAGAAGGTGATACTGCCCTCTGGCAATGAGACAAATTACCACCTTTTCTTTTTGGTCTCTTGTTTTGAGAGGTCATGCCTGCTTATCAGTGTTTCCCCTAGGCCTCAGCAACAGGTGTAGTTCTCTAAGGGATTGTGTAACGGTTCCAACATTTACAGGATATTCTAATTATATCCAGTTCATGCCAACGTCAAATATAACCTGTTATATTAAATGGGGTCATTCTTCTGTAAAATATTTTTGTGTAATGTCCTCTAGGTTGCATATTTGGCAGTTTTTGCAGGTCCTTGATTTCCTACATAGTTTGCTAGTTTGATGTTCAAATCCATTTTATTTTTGTATTTATTTATTACTAAAAGTGTTTTTTTGCTTGATAAACATGACAAAATTGTTTTTGGGGAAAAAATAAAAATTTCACTCTGTAGACTGGTTAAAAATATGTTTTTTATTAGGAAATTGAAAGAGGGAGACTTAAGTTAGTTGTTTTTCAAAGCAATAAAAATATATACAAGATTATATATATATATATATCTATATACAATATGTATTATCTATGTACGAGATAAAAAATATATATATACAAGATAAAATATATATATATATATATACACTACCAGTCAAAAATTTGGAATCGGTAAGATTTTTAATGTTTAATTTTTAATGTCATCTGCTCACCAAGGCTGCATTTATTTGACCGGTAGTGTGTATATATATATATATATATATATATATATATATATATATATAATCTTATATAATATATAAATATCTTTTTTTTGGAAATTGAAGGAGTGAGACTTAAGTTAGTTGTTTTATCTATACATACATATATATATATATGGCTTTGAAAAACATTTTCATTTTTTCATTTCCTATTTCCTAAAAAAAAAAAAAATATATATATATATATATATATATATATATATATATATATATATATATATATATATATATATATATATATATATATATTATCTTGCATTTCTGAATGCAAACAAATAAGGTTAATAAGTATCACAGAAATCACACCTTCCGTTAAAATTTTGATATAATCTAATATAATCATATTAGGGAGTGGTTTGTTTGTTTAGTATTTATTTCCTGATTTATTATACAGTGTGTGTAAACAGGAGGAAAAATGAGTGCTAGAATAAAATAAATAAGATAAAAGATAAGATTATTATATATATATATATGTATGTATAACCTCTGTTTATTTGTTACATAGGAATATTTTATTGAAATATTTTATATCATTTACAAACAACGTTTTCATAGTCAAACTTACCAACATTTGGTATCTGTGAAAAACACAAATTAGTATTTTAACGACAGTAGTATTTGCAACATGTATTAAGAAATAAAAGACAATCAAAACATTTTCTACAGAAAGAATTGTCAAGTCTCAGGAAGTTATTCCTTACTTAATGCAATATTGCATTGTCCATAACCTATCACTGATTTACTTCTTAGACACTGGAACCTGAGGATACACAAGTCATAGACGACTCTTGGCCAACTTATTCTGGACCAAACTGTCAAAGAGCAGAGTCTGTGGGAGCAGGTAACTGCGCTCCGTAGACAGGGTGGGTGGGGTGTCGCCATGCCATAGCTCTTGGATTTTCTCACAGTGAGATGAATAATCTTCGCCTGGTTATCCTGCTTCATGCCCCGGAGGCATCCTTAATCGCCCGCCCCCCTCCTCTTCGATCTCAGCCAGGCCACCGCAGATCCGTTTACTCCTCAGACAGCGGTTACAAAACAGGCCTCTGAAAGGAGTGGACTTGCGTTACAGTTTCTGTGTGCATGCTTTTGCTCTTTTTAATTACCTTTTGTAAGATGCGCTATATGGTTTCAGGCACCTGGGAGACCTTCATATAGAAAAAATACTATGGCTGTGTTTGCCTCGAGGTGCTGGCAGGGGATGTAGTACATTATGACAAACAGTCTGTACTGCACCAGGTTCTCCAGGGATGGAGAAGAGGCTTCTCTAGCAGCCTTTTGCGTCCCGCCACTGGATACTGACTGCCTACAGCCGGGTTAAGGCGGGAAATATCTGCATTACAGGGAGCAGAGTGTAACTCTAGATTGTGGATGTAATATCAGTCCAAATGTTACAGTGTATGTCATCACATATGCAGAGGGACACCTTTTCAGTTATGCTAATGCTCTTCTCTGATTGCCTTTGCACGCAATGCAGATCCTTGTGAACAAACAGATGTTTAACAAGGAAGTGTTTAGCAGGTCTGTTGCCAAATTATGTATTTACCTTTATTTGGAGCTAATTGTCTAATTGTTTTTTGGATATTCCGTGTCAATTTAAAAAAAATTCTAGCTAGTTTTATACAGTACAAAAACTAACAAATAGCAAATCATATATATAAAAAATATAATTACTCCAGTCTTCAGTGTTACATGATCCTTCAGAAATGTGCTGATTCAAAATGTCTTCTTATCAATGTTGAAAGCAGTTGTGCTGCTTAATATTTTTGTAAAAAAAAACTTTTTTTGAGTTTTTTTATGATAGTAAACACTTTTATATTGTTAGAAAAGATTCCTATTTTGAATAAATGCTGTTCTTTTTAACTTTTTACTCATCAGTGAATCCTGAAAAAGGTATCACGTGTTCCAAACAATACTAAGCAGCACAACTGTTTCCAACATTGATAATGAGTATCAATTCAGCATATTAGAATGATTTCTGAAGGATCGTGTGACTCTGAAGACTGGAGTGACGGCTGATGAAAATTCAGCGTTGCATCACAGGAATAAATTATATTTTAAAGTATATTAAAATAGAAAACCATTATTTTAAATTGTAATAATATTTGACAATATTACTGTTTTTTCTGTATTTTTAATCAAATAAATGCAGTCTTGATGAGCTTAAAATAAAATAGTAATAGTAATTAATATATATATATATATATATATATATATATATATATATATATATATATATATATATATATATTATTACAATTTAAAATAACTGTTTTCTGTTTGAATATATTTTATAAAGTAATTTATTCCTGTGATCAAAGCTGAATTTTCAGCATCATTACTCCAGTCTTCAGTTTCACATGATCCTTCAGAAATCATTCTAATATGATGATTTGCTGCTCAAGAAACATTTACTGTGTACAATTGTACAAAATATTGGTGTACAATATTTTTTTTCAGGATTCTTTGATGAATAGAAAGTTCAAAAGAACAGCATTTATTTGAAATATAATCTTTTGTAACATTATAAATGTCTTTACTGTCACTTTTGATCAATTTAATGCATCCTTGCTGAATAAAACAATTAATTTCTTTAATTTCTTTTCATAAAAATAAAAATTCTTACTGACCCCAAACTTTTGAACCGTAGTGTATAATGTTACAAAAGCTTTGTATTTCAGATAAATGCTGTTCTTTTAAACTTTCTATTCATCAAGGAACCCTGAATGTTTTCAACATTGATAATAATCATAAATGTTTCTTGAGCAGCAGATCAGCATATTAGAATGATTTCTGAAGGATCATGTGACACTGAAGACTGGAGTAATGATGCTGAAAATTCAGCTTTGATCACAGGAATAAATTACTTTATAAAATATATTCAAACAGAAAACAGTTATTTTAAATTGTAATAATATTTCACAATATTACTGTATTTTTAATTAAATAAATGCAGCCTTGGTGAGCAGACGAAACTTCTTTTAAAAACATTAAAAATCTTACCGTGTCTAAACTTTTGACTGGTAGTGTGTATAATATCTATATAATGAAAACATTAGCACTGTGAACAACTTTTAGCATGACCTGATGGCATGGTGTTTTGATAGGACTTGTTTGAACGCTTGAAAGCCGATGATAAGATCACAGGCTCATTGATATGAATGAGTCAACAATTCTGAGAAAAACATGAACGATCAGTAAAAAGAACTTTAATGATGTTGGAATATTTTTAAATGTTTTGGACCTTCATTAATCTGCAGCTGTCAGATAAAACCAAGGAGCTTCAAATAATAGTATACCACCCCACAAAGCTCATTTCACATTAGGATGCATATTGTATTCCTAAATATTTTTTTCCCTCTTCCTTATCCACACATTCCAAGGGTGAAACAAGATTCCCAAATATTTAAAATCTGCTTACATTTTCCAGTCATGTTTTTGTGACAAATATCTATGAAGACAATTACAGTATATATACACATACATTACATGTCATGTTTATTTAGAGCTATCATGGTTCTGACAGGATGTTTGTTACGTCGTGCAGGATGCCAGCATGTGCCACATTTAGGGGGGGGAAGCACAAAAGAAAACATTTTTGCCAGTGGCTGTGAACATTTGCGATTGGGAACTTTATCACAACCTGCAGCAGTAATAGTGTAATTAGTTGTTGGTTTTTCTCTTCATGTGGTCCTGCTCGATCTTTATCACAGGCGCCATTTCGAGGACTTGTGGAAAAAGGCGATGTGCAGTGAGCTGGGTCCGATCGAGTTGTGTGGTCCGTGATGGGAACTGGCACGCTGTTGCTGCTGGTCTGTTTGTTTAAGAGGTTGCTTGAGCTCCCGGTTGTGTCATATGCCTGTCACAACTCATTTGCAGGACACTAGGGACCTGAAATACCAATTCAGGCATCGCTCCTATACTACAGTGTCTGTACAAAGGAGACAGCAGCCTACAATTTCTCATGGATCAAATAGAAAACCATTAGATCTACATAAGAATATAGTAAAATGTCTAGCAGATTAAAAGACATAGGGATCAGTTTATGAGTAACACTAGACAAAACTGATCCTTTTACTGTCTTGCAGTTTGATGAGGAAATTTGTTTGTTCATTTTTTTTTTTTTTTTCCGCTAATACTTTGACACCTATGTGTGGAGCCACCCATATTTAGAAAGCACAGGATTTGAGACTTTAAATGTTGGATTAAAATACACACCATTTACATTTGAAGCCCATTTCCACCTCTGAGTAAAAAGTATAAAAAGGTAAGTATACGATAAAGTTTAAAATACAAAATACATTTACTTTTTGAGGTATAAAATACTGTGTGATGTAAGTCACGATTGTGAAATACTTTTTGCAGAGCAATAGCATTAATACTGTATGTCAAAAACACTGCATGTGCACTTTAGTTTTATTATTTGTTAGGAGATTTTGCCTGTAATGCTGTAGAAGTATGTTCATTCATAGTTCATGTTAACTAAAGTAGTTAACTAATGTTAACTAATGAAACCTTATTGTAAAATGTTACCGATTCGAGGTCAAAGGAATAGCAGGTCCAGTCTCTCTTGTGACAGTCTGTTCCTCAGTCCAGAATATTGCTCTGTTAAGGTTTAATCAGCAGTAATCACTTCACTACAGACCAGAGTGACCAAAGGCGGGCTGAGATACTCTAACGGAAACACAAGAGGGGATGGAGAGATAACACCTCAGACTCTCTCAGCTAATAGACGTGTGAAGTGCACTCTCGCTTTTCTCAGAATGGACTGATAGACGTGCCACCCTGAACGTTGAGGAAGCTTCATCTGGTTTCCTGTTCTTACCCTGCTGACCATGTGGTAAGAACGCCTGGCACAGATATATATGATACAGATGGACATCACTTCAGTTGTACTCACTTTCCTGTACAATGTCTTGGTAAGATGACCCAACCAACTTTTTTTTGCGAAAAAAGGATTAGTTCACTTCAGAATTAAAATTTCATAATTTATTCACCCCCATGTCATCCGAGATGTTTATGTCTATCTTTCTTCAGTCAAAAAGAAATTAAGGTTTTTGAGGAAAACATTCCAGGATTTTTCTCCATATAGTGGACTTCAGTGGGATACAACGGGTTGAAGGTCCAAATTGCAGTTTCAGTGCAGCTTCAAAGGGCTCTACATGATCCCAGACGAGGAATAAGGGTCTTCTCTAGTGAAACGATTGGTCATTTAAAAAAAAAAAAAAAAAAAAACAATTTATATACTTTTTAACCACAAATGCTCATCTTGCACTAGCTCTGTGATGCACCACGCATTACATAAATACATTGGAAAGGTGATGCGTGACGTAGGCAGAAGGTACCGATCCAGTGTCTACAAAGCGAATGTGCAAAGACTAAGCCAAACACCCTTTACAAAAAAAGGTAAAACAACAACGTCGGACGATTTTGAAGTTTTTCGCCCTACCGATGTACTTCCGGCTACCGCGTGACCTTTCAAATGTGATTACATAATGCGTGTCGCATCACAGAGCTAGTGCAAGACAAGCATTTGTGGTTGAAAAGTAAATCAATTTTAATTTTTTTAGAAAATGACCAATCGTTTCGCTGGACAAGACCCTTATTCCTCGTCTGGGATCGTGTAGAGCCCTTTGAAGCTGCATTGAAACTGCAATTTGGACCTTCAACCTGTTGTACCCCAGTGAAGTCCACTATATAGAGAAAAATCCTGCAATGTTTTCCTCAGAAAAACTTAATTTCTTTCTGACAGAAGAAAGAAAGACATAAACATCTTGGATGACATGGGGGTGAGTAAATGATCAGGACATTTTAATTCTGAAGTGAACTAATCCTGCAACTATAGTTTGCAGATCTTGTGGTCTTGTGCCATCAGATCATCTGTGATCAACAAGCTCCACTGCTTATCCCACCAAGGGCTAAACTTCCCCTATCTTATTATTAAAGACCTGAGGCTTGTGAAATGCTGTTATCTGACTGTTGAAGAACAACTGAGACTAGGGCCAGCTCAGACACTCTTATCTCTGATGGACTCATTACCCTCATATCCTGGGGAAAATAAACTACTGCGCTGTAGCATCCATATGACACAAGTGATGCCTTTTTATTATATGTGAATCACATAGATAATTTTTTTTTGGTAAGTTTTAGTCAAGTTTAACGGTTTCAGTTTCAATATGCTGATTTGGTGCTTAAGATGTTTTTTTTTATCATTATCAATGTTGAAAACAGTTGTGCTGTTTAATATTTTAGTGGAAACCATGATACATTTGTTCAGCATTGTTTGATAAATGTGACCCTGAACCACAAAACCAGTCATAAGGGTCATTTTAAATTTAGATTTATACATCAATAAATAAGCTTTCCATTGATGTGTGGTTTGTTAGGATAGGACAATATTTGGCCGAGATACAACTATTTGAAAATCTGAGGGTGCCAAAAAATTAAAATATTGAGAAAATCGCCTTTAAAGTTGTCCAAATGAAATTCTTAGCAATGCATATCCACTCACAAAAATACATTTTTTATATATTTAAAACATGGAACATGATCTTTACTTAACATCCTAATGATTTTTAGCAAAGAAAAATTGATAATTTTAACCCATACAATGTATTGCAACTTAGGTGGTGTAGCAGCACATATGCACTTTATTATTGTTTGTAAGGAGATTTTGCCAATAATGTAAAATGCTATGGATTCTTTTCAATGTTCTCAGTCTTTTGCTTGTAATATTATAGTACAACTCTGCAGTAGTCTCACCACAATTTTATTTATTTTTTTATTATTTTATTTTTTGTTTGACAATGTAATCTCTCTTCACATGTACAATCGCCTTGATTGTAAAAGGTGCTGTAGAAAAGTATTTTTATATTGATTACATTAATTCAATTTTTTATTATTATTAACATAAGCTCCATGAAAATGTTGTAAGCACATGCAACATATTTTAATAACGTCCTCCTTCTTTCATTTTTCCTTTATGCCTTTTTCCTTCTGACAGTAGATGACTTTAGGCAATTTAGGGTGGTTCAATTTAGGACTCTGCCACGTGAGAGGGCTCGTCGCCAAGCTCCATTCCTCCCACAGAAACATACGCTTGGTTATCTCTTTCTTTTACCCTCAGCAGACAAATTGAAAGTAGATTATTGTTGGTGTGGCTCCTGGCTGACCTGGCATTAGTCCATGTCAGGAATTCCTGAGATGTGTGTGTCGGGAAGACCACCCTTTACCCCTGTAGATAATAGTCCTGTTCTGTTTCCAGGGAGTTCTCTCACTCTGCCTGCTGTAGTCTTATCCTGCTTGGCTTTATACTGACATCAGCGCAGGGAAAAAAGCCAAACAGAAACTCCAATTTGAGGTGCAGAATAGTGTTGGGGAATTTGCACAAGGACCACTGGTCTTTTGGTTTCGGTGCTGCTTTTGAAGCAGATATTTCGCTAATTGCTTGCATATGAATACAAAGACAGAGATTATTCCTGCCAGATTATACTTCATTAACATTACTATTTCAGGTAATGGTAATGATTATGATTATACCTGATAGTACTTTTCAACATTGCCATTTCATGCCTGAGAGAAGTTTAGAGGATTTCAAGATAGTGATAATTATTTATTCATTTTTTTTTTTTTTTGGTCATCATTTACTCACCTTCATGTTGTGTTAAACCTGTATGACTTTCTTTTTTCTGTGGATCAAAAAAAAAAGATATTTTGGATAATGTATTTTTTGTTCATACAATGAAAGTAAATGGGGTTCAGTGTTGTTTTGGACCCCACTGACTTTCATATGGACAAAACATTTCTTCAAAATGTCTTATTTTGTGTCCCACAAAAGAAGTAAGTCATAAAAGTTTGTAACAATACGAGGGTGAGTAAATGATGGGACAGAGCAGCCCGGTCTTGTCCAGTCAGGTGTG
Organism: Hypophthalmichthys molitrix; assembly: GCA_037950675.1. Classification (NCBI taxonomy): domain Eukaryota; kingdom Metazoa; phylum Chordata; class Actinopteri; order Cypriniformes; family Xenocyprididae; genus Hypophthalmichthys; species Hypophthalmichthys molitrix. The sequence continues at coordinate 29,113,182 of CM075493.1, forward strand.
AACGAGCCTATGGTGAGTGTGAACCAACTGTTAGGCTCCCTGGAGTCTCGGAGTTATTAGCAGCTCAAAGACCTGATTGCTAACAGCCAATGCAGGACTAGTTCCACCTGTTTAAGCTCGAAAACACCCAGGATTGCTTCGAAAACTAAGCTAACTGTCAGAGTAGGGCTTTTCCTGAATGTCTGCTTGTCATGAGCAAGCATATTAAAGTAGAAAAATGAATTTTCACACAAAGGAGTGAAACAGAAAGTCAACCAAACGCTTACCAGGGAAGTTATGTTTGCATTTGGTGATTTGGGCCATTTTTACTGCAGAATGAATCACTGATAATTGTACCAGTTGGTTTGACTGATGTGTGGAGAGTATTTTAAGATTGTGAGTCTGAACATGCTGCTCACAGCATGCAGTTTCTTTTCAGCGGTAATTTGTTAGTTGTCATGTAAGTCCAGCCCAGGACTAGGCTAAACCTAAGTGTTAAAATCCCATAGCAACTATTTGCCTCAAATATTTGGCTGTGAAATACATTAATGACCTCACTCTGATAATGGTTAATTAGTTTTACTTAATTAGCCTGGTAATTCTGATTAATATCTTTTTAATCTCATTAAGAGTGCAAATGACAATGTTCGCAGTCTGATCCCACAAATAATTTGCAAGGAGCTCTCCATTGCAAACAAAGGAGGAATTAATGAATGTGGCCTCATGCTGGTTTCTGGGTGTTTTAGTTGAGAACTACTAAATGGTGTAAAGATATTCATACCAAACTTGTGGACATTTAAATGTTAAAATGGCAATTTGATATCTGAGATCTCCCAAGCACATCATTTATGTTTGGTTCTTTAAATACAATACAGTTCAGGTTTAGCTAAAAGACATACTGCTCCATATAGAGAGAGGTCACTTATTGTAAATGGATTAAGAACAGGTGACTATTTTAAACTGATGAATAATTGTTGAAAAACATGTTTTTTTGTTCTCTCATCAAACCTCCAGGGTGCTAACTGATAAACTGCCCCAGTTGGGTCACCTTACGGAGACTGTGCCGTACAATTGCGCAGGAAACTCAAGTAGTGTCACTCACAATAGCAGGTCTATTTCATACATGCAGCGAGTCTTCTGTTGTGCTCATTTTTGGGTTGAAAGCCTGCAGGTACTGACGCTATGTTTTGGTTACACAATACGCAACATTGTTTTTCTCTTGCCTGGGATATTATGTGAAATCCTTCGGCTTGTTGAGCCCAACCTGTTACAATAGGAGAAAGTGCGAGGGCTGTAATCACACAGCTGATCGATATCTGACACTGATGTAGCCGCACAAATATGGCATTTATTTACTTTGCGCACAGACTGTGGTTGTTTGGTAGCACTGTAATCAGAGGTTCTCTCCTTAACGTTCACAGATCGTGTCGAGCACTTCCATTTATTCCCATTTTCCGTTTATTTTACGTCAATGGATGAATGGACAAGGAGAGGGCAATGACAATGGCAGAGTGCAGGTCTGTCAGAAGTGAAAGGCATTACACAGACAGGTGAGCTCATAGCAGGGGTTTCCCTCCAGTGCATTTTCCCACATTCTTTACACTAGAAGTCACCCCTGATGAATCAAAACATTGCCCACCATGTGCAGACGGACAAAAGCTGTCGTTTCATGGGCAGGTGTTATTTCTTTAAGATGCGGGGAGTGTTTTCCCTCTTATTCAGATGTCAAAACTACTGCAGTTTTACAAAACGACAACTCAAATCCATAAAGACACACAAACCAACAACATTTGCTGATTGTTTGATGGAATGTGCGACGACAATAGATATTTTTTTCTGAATAAAAATGTTTTTGCTGGTCGATTTCCAGATTTGATGTTCAATTCATTGTGTCCTGGCTGTTCAGTTTTTCAGGAAAACATTTCAAAACAGAGATAACCCACACAACAAAAACAAAAAGTCTCAGTCTTGTGCATACATAAAGGAATAGAAAAGTGAAAAGTGACGTTATGTGTGGCCAATGGTGTCCCACACTCTGAATTTGTGCACACACACAGCAGTGAGTATTGAACACACACACACCCGGAGCAAAGGGCAGCCATTTTTGCTGCGGCACCTGGGGAGTGATTGGGGGGTTAGGTGCCTTGCTCAAGGGCACCTCATTTTTGGGTAATGAGAGTGGAAGAGATTGCTGCCCACCGTCATTTCCTGCCAGTACTGAGACTCGAACCCCCGACCTTAGGGTTACAACTCCAACTCCCTAACCATAAGGGTAGGGACGCACCAAACCGATGCCAAAGAACTAGCACTATCTGGGCAAAAAAACTGCATGTGAACACGTCAAGAGAACTACAGCCGACTGTCAGCCAGCACCCGCATTCTGCGCCTGCGTGTAAGGAGACCGCTGACTATTTTTTCATATATATTAGTCTATATTCGTAATTCAGAAAGGGAGACCGGCGCTGCAGATACACAAACCGTAAACAAAGCAGAGCATGCTTACCATTTTGAATATCATTCATGCTGATCACTTTCTACATTCCACTCAGCTCATGTTAATATTAAACATTCGCCCAGGAACACTTAAAAACGGTCTGACATTGCCCGACAGCCGATTGTCGGCTTGTTGTGTCCCAGGCTTGAACTGTCTGAATAGGTAAAAAAAAAAAAAAAAAAAAGTCAATGGGGTCCAAAAGAACACTAAAAAAAGAAGTAAAACACTGAGAAATTTTCAAAATACCTTTAATTGTATTGCACGTAAGATATAAAGCTATAAAAGTTTAAAACAAATGGCCTAATGCTCTCAGGCTTATGAGGCTAAAAAAATGACAGAATTTTCATTTTTTTTGGGTGATTGATCCCTTTAAGTTTTACAGCAAAGTGCGTGTAAATTACTCATACACTCATTTTAATTACTAATATATTTGTCCTTGGCATGCACATACAGTTCTTGATGACTGAGTATGAATGTGTCACAGAATTCTGTTTGGAAAGTACAAAAAGAAAAAGAATAGGGAAGAACACCTTTTTGTAAATATTTCTTCAACCTTGTCTGGCATGTGGAAGCACAGGGCTGTATGGAATGGCTTCTCTTGTGGACTTTTGACCCCAGACACATGCAGTCATTCACAGAGACAAGTTTTGTGTCCCCAGACAAGAGTTGCTCCAAAGCAGAGAGAAGCAATTACACTTGGAGACAAAGAAGCCTCCAGGGGAGATGAGAGACATGGAGCAGTGAGTGGGAGAGACCGAGCAGCTACTGGAAGTTACAGTGGCACTTAACTGTGTGGACTTTTGTTGGAAATGTTTTGATATTGATGTAAATATATAGTTCTATATGATGTTACTTTCTTAACAAGTAAATTTTAACTAATAATCACATCGAAAAGCTCTTTTGTCTATACACTTCCTACAAAAATTTCACATCTGGGATTTTTTAAAAGTATTGCATAAATAATAACATCAGATTTCAGGCTTCACATTTCACACTGTCATATTTTTCCCATGATTATCCATATCCCTGGTCCACACCCTTGGTAGACCATGTGCTGTTTCTGCTTTGATAAATTAGCAAAGGTACACTGTTCCTTTTTCAGATTATTCACTGGAGAGTATTTATGTTAGATAACACTGGGTTTCCCCTCCTGCTCTGGTGATGGGGGATAATTACTATTCAGGAGACTCTAGATTAGATTGTAATTGAAATTCGAAGTGCCTAAATGAAAAGCCAGTGCAGGAAGACAAACGGAGGGTAAGGCGATTGAGGCCATCAGCCACAGTAAATACCATTATTTGGTTAATGTGCATACAACAGTTTGGCATCAGTATAGCTTGATTAATTTTTTTAGTCTCGGTTCATGTGCTGTGTGTGGTTACACTAGCCCCGCGGCCGTTCAGACCACCTTTGAGTCACTAGAGGTTTTGTCCTCACCTGTACCTTGCCTTGTCTGAGATTCTGCAGTGGGTCTTTATCACGGTCCAGTGGAAGTGAAAGGACTCGTCCTTTTGTCGTTCTTGTGTGCTAGACAAGCACAGGAAGATCGAGTGGACAACTCTGATGGTGGTCGTTGCAGTGGACACAAATATTTGCTCCTATGTCCACACAAATTTGTCTGGGTGGTTGAGTCGGTGAGCGATAGGTAATTACCTGCACTTAGACACCACAGAACAATGAAAGGGAAAGGAGCAGATCTTCTGTTTTAATTGCAAGGATTTTCTAATGAAATGAAATTCAGTTATATATTATAATATATGGGATATGCCATATACTTATAAATTCTATATTTCATGCAATGTTTATAAGGTTTCTGCAGTATTGAACATGTTTGTATATGAATTTAACAATGTAATCAGTTAGCACAAGCATTATTTTATGGAAGCGATTGCGGGTGTGTTGCGACTGACTCAGCTATTAGTCACCACATTAAGCAGCAAAATGGAGAGGTAAAACAAGTATCTGTTTTTTAACAAGTGATGAAGAAACCTATACCCCGAAAGGCACTTCTTCTCAACATGTCTTAAGGAATGTTGCTACAACATGCCTGTTTGCCTTTAATACAACAGTGATAAATAGATCTGTATGCATGAATTCAGGCTGGAATACTGGGTCAGTGTTTGATTGTCCATCCGTGTGTGAATTAACTGCAGCTCTACTTGATTGTTTTGTATCACAATCTCATTTACATGAGTACATCAGTGCAACTAAGTTCATGTTATGTCAACTGAAGATGAACCTCAATGCAAAAAAAGGGAAAAAAATGAGGTCATTATACATGCACATATATATAAACAGTTATGTGTAAACATATACTTGACAAAGCTCACGTATCATTCACAAGCTATAAGTGTGTATGGGTGGAGACTCTGGAATTGTGTTCCTTCATAAAATCAACATTTTTCTTATCTGATCTCCCTAAAAATGCAAGAAAAAAGGCATGCATGTCTTAAACAGACTAAATACTCACTAATCTGCTGCTGCTTTATTTGTTAAAAAACATGGTTTGTTTTACACAAACATTATGAAATGTTTTTATTTATAAAATAAATGCAAGTGAAGTGTTGCTCAGACAGCTTCAGTCCATTATGGCTAATGAGTTTAATTTTTCTGTTAAATATATCATCAAAAGCCTCTCTGCGTGTGTGTTTGTGTTTCTACTGATGTGTTGCAAGCAAAGAATACAATGTAGTGCAGTCTATTAAAGCTGTCTAATTTGAAAAATGCAGTATCATTTTCTGAATGTATTATCAGGAAAATGCTGTAAAAACCAAGAAGGAAATTCTAAGTAAGTCTATGCAAAGTAAACACAACTCATATATCCATGGGCATAGATCTTATTTCATTTTAAGGAGGAAAAACAAACATGTTTTTTTTCTTTACAATAATGTAAAACTGTAAACATTGTAAAGTCACTAAAACAAAAATGTTTTGTCAGTGTTATGGTGAGAAGCGCTGATGAACGAGATAATATTGTTAAAACAAATATATGAGATGCACATATTATGAGATCTTTCTTAAACAAATCCCATAATTAAAATATTTTGTTCCCATCCCGTCACATCAATACTTTATTCTCTTCATAAAATATTTGAAATGTAGACATATCTGTTTACCTTTAAAAAGACGAGCATTTTTATCCATAATCTAGCTTAATCTAGCTTCAGTTAAAGTGGACAGTGAAACAATTTCTCTGGCCACATTAGGCATCTTGTAAATACAGCTGAATGTCTCCGGGAAAACTGTGTCCTGTCTGCCAATCTGCAATCTCCTTAATTGTGTTTAGAAAACAACAAAGAGGGAAAAAAACGAAACAAATCTCTCGTTCCTTTCATATGAGGACACGACGCTCAAGGCTCCTATAGAAAAATACATTAAAAAATATAGCCTAAATGTATTGGTATCACATAGCGGTTAAATAAACTAAATAACTAAATAAATAATAATAAACTATAACACTATGCAGTTTTGATGTTTTAAAACAGGCCTAGTATATGCTAAAGCATTAAACAAATAATATAATTTTATGTATAATGTATTCTTCACAGAAGTGTGAACATTAGGTTTGGAATCTTGGGGATTTCGCACGTCTGTTGCCGTCTCAGTTGTACATTTTTACAATTAAAATAAACTCTACTCAGCTTGTGCTGGGGGGAAAGGACACCCTTTGTATTTCAGGAAATTCTATCCATTTCCATTTCCACCTCTCTCTCTCTCCAGACAATGCGATTGTACCGGAGTCAGAATTACGTAGAAAGGGTAAAAATAACTGGACTATATAAACCGACACAATCAGATTGTGCAAATGCTGCTGGTTTGCGCACACAGAACAGAAGAAACGGCACGTGCAAAACGTTTCGCCGTGCACATATTCAGCATACAGCCATAAAATAGGGCTATTTGATGCAATTTTAAAATAAAATGTCTAGTATTTTTTTTATTCTACCTACACTTTAACTGTTTCGGAGATATTTAATAGCCTACCACGTATCGAAGGCATCAGGTGGAATAGAGAATTTTGTTTAAACCTGCCCCTTGTCTCTAAACATAAGCCCAAGAGCATTAGGCCATTCATTTACATTTTAATCAACTGAAAGCGGAGGTCTATTGACTCAGAGATCATTAACTAACATGTACCTGCATTGTTGAACATCGAGATTATCATGTTGTTTCGATGGCTCCGAGATTTTACAGCTACTTTTTCAAATGCTAATTAAGCAGGAGTTCGATCTGGATAATTTAATACCTAAATCAGACACATGAGATCAGCTCAATTTTAATACGAATGAAGAGGTGAAACTCACAGTAATGTGGCTGGTTGATTGAAACATTTGGCTTCTTATTATATAACATATGTTTGTTTTGTCTGTTGTCCTTATGAAACATTTTGTTTTGTTTGCAATATATCAAGCATTGTTTCGGCTACCACACACGCCTTTAATATAGACCCTAAAAATAATAATAAATAATTTATATTGAATATTTTCAACACTTTTTAATAGATTTTGTTCAATATTTTACCAAAATAATACTGTTTTGACTGGTCCTCCACTTCCCTACAAGAAGTTTCAGGGGGTTTGTGGCGCCCCCTTCAGCACTCAGATTACACTCAGAATTCAGATGCATAACAAATTCGATATGCCGCTTACATTCTTAAATAAAATTAGTTTTGAATCAAAACAATCGTATGCAATGAACCTAATTATTATGAAATATGGAGTGATGTGAGATATTTAGAATGAAACTGCAAAAGCAGGTTCAGCGTTTTAGAGGAAGTAGTCTTCCTAATTTATTGGAATAAGGAGATTAATTTTGTTTTATTAATTATACGTTTAATTATAGGTCAAATAATCAATTGTGCTTTGACAGTATTTACATGTTGTTAAGTAAATAGCCTACTTGATAGGCTACAACGTCATGAGATCACGCCCACAAGGCACTCAGACCCTCCTTATAATGGGACAGGTAGGTAGCCAGTCAAACTTATTAGAGACGCTTTGTCTGTCTCGGACTGAATGAGACTGAACAGCTACTGAGTTCCCTAACATTTGCAACATGGCTCTTGCAGATGCGATGTTGCCTTCGATAAATACTTTTTCAAGCAACCAGATTTTAGACGAAAAGCAGTCTGAAATTGTTCGGGTGAGTTCAACTTTTCATTTAAGGTTTAAGGTATATTTAAAATGTATTTTGAATTAGCCTATGTTTAACAAATAATCTCAGGAGTTACAAGTTAGTTAATGGTAAATAGATGTTAACGAATACAAACTGAGGAAGAAACCATTGCAACATTATATCGCTCGAGCGCTTTCCTTAACGATTATTATTATTGTATCTACGCTGGCAAAACATAAATACTGTCCATTATATTTACATTTCACGAACTTAGGTGTTTTGTTAAAATAATGAGATAGTTGACGTTTTGGCCGTGTTGTGAATCCAAAATAGTTAATGCGAAGTTGACACTCCATGGACGTCATTAGCCTATATAGGCTAATTTAGCCTACACAATGTTCATGTAATGCTACATCTTTATAAATATGATTTTAACCTTAAAAAAAAAAAAAAAAAGGACTATCACCTGAGAAAGCAGTCTAACCCGTATGTGTTTTCCCCCCTCAGGACTGGAAAGTTGACCCAACTAAGACGAGCTCGACGGTTGGAGAATTGAGACCCCTCATCGAAGTGGAGTTCAGCATTGTCGAATCTCCACCTTTGACCAAAGACGAGGACGAACTTTCCAAGTTTTTGGATCTAGAGTTCATTCTGTCCAACTCCGTCACATCTGACATTGACAACTCAGCGCAACCGCCGCCCGCCTATTCTCTACCGGAGTCGCCAGAAAGCTGCAGTACTGTGTACGACAGCGATGGATGCCACCCGACGCCGAACGCTTATTGTGGCAACAACTTCACCACACGTCCCGGCCACAGTCTGGTAGCCGAGTTGTTTACCTCAGACATGAATTATCATGGCGACTCGCATGATTTTAGTTTAAAAGGACATGTAGACAGACTGGAGTACACTGAACTAAGGGCTCTAAACTCTAGAAACCAGGCACATGTGCCCAATTCCAATAACGTGGGATACAAAATAAAATCTGAAAACCACGAGCAATCCTGCATGATGGTGAACGACTACGTGGGTCATTATTATGGACAAGAACCCCAGCGCGCGATGCCTTATGGGCATCACGTGCAACAAGATGTGCCTCGGGACATTTTAGGGAGGAAAGACTGCATCCTAACAGAGATGAACTCTCACCATCACATTGACATTGCACATCAGCAGCAGTTCATGAATAGCGCGCCTTTTCCTCCTCAGTACGCCCAGCATCAACAGTATCACGGACATTACAACATGTTTAGCGAACCATTGCGGGCAAATCACCCGGCCATGCCAGGTGTGATGTTGACTCCACCATCCTCACCGCTCCTGGGATTTTTAAACCCAGAAGACAGCAAGCCAAAACGAGGGCGTCGGTCATGGGCACGAAAACGGACTGCGACGCACAGCTGTGAATTCCCCGGATGTGGGAAAACGTACACGAAAAGCTCCCATTTGAAAGCGCACATGCGGACACACACAGGTATGTGGTGGAGTTTTATTTTAAATGTTGTTTTTACTTCATTTCTTGCTTATAACCTCTTAGTTGTTGTACACAGTAGCTAATAAATGTTCTCCCTTGTTGTGTTCACAGGTGAGAAACCCTACCACTGCAGTTGGGAAGGCTGTGGCTGGAAGTTCGCCAGGTCAGACGAGTTGACGCGTCACTACAGGAAACACACCGGACACAGGCCGTTTCAGTGCCACCTGTGCGAGAGAGCTTTCTCCCGCTCAGATCACCTGGCCCTGCACATGAAGAGGCACATGTAAAAAAGAGACTATATCTATTTTAAACCACCAGAGAATTTTATATTGTTGAGACAATTCCTATTTTGGGACAGCAGTTATGTGAATAGCAGTATAATGTCATTTGCTTTAAATTATGACAGTATTTAATAGAAGGAGATTCTTGTTCATTTAGAAGGTAAATTATGTAGTACTTTCCAAGATGTATAAAAACGGGGCAGGACCCATACTTTTGTATAGGTTATATGTTTTTTAATCTCCATTTAAACATTTGTATTAAGTCAGGGAGTATTTTTTTCATGGATTTTCAGAATTAAAAGCATTGTCTTTTTTGTACTCAGCTTTTTGTCACATTTTCTTAAGTTTCTTATTTCAAATTTGTCGAGTTACCATGCGGAAGGGTATTAAAACCAGAAACTGGTTTACATAAAGAGCATAGCACAAATCATTTTTCCTCCTTAGAAAAACTGGGTGAAAACAAACAAAGTAAATGCAAAACAGGCAAAATAAATAATTCTTCATGTAAATTGATAATAGAAATATTTATCAAACAAGTAAAATTAAAAGTTATGTCATTTGTAGGTCTACACCATATAAATATTTGCCTTCTACAGTGCCTAGTTACACTCTAAAAAATTCTGGGTTAAAAACAACCCAAGTTGGGTTAAATGTTTGCCCAGCCTGCTATTTTTTTACTGTATTGCTTGCTTAAAATGAGCCCAAAATATGTTGGAAATGAACATTTATAATTAAGTTTAATGAATATTATTAAACAACTAGATGAGTAAAGTTCGTAGACAAACTTTAAGTTGGCTTGAAAAAGCCTAGCCATTAAGTTTGGAGTAGTTTTAAAAACTTTTGTTTGAAGGTTTTCAGTTTGAAATAGTTTAAGTTTTAGTTTAGTAGTTTAAAAGCTAGATAGTGTGTGTGTGAGTGAGTGAGTGTGAGTATGTTAGTGTGAGAGTGTGTGTGTGTGTGTAGATAGTAAGTTAGATAGTTACATAGTAAGTTAGATAGTCAGTTAGTTAGACAGTAAGTTAGATAGATAGATAGTAAGTTAGATAGATAGTTTATGAGTTTGAATGAGTTAAAATGACTTAGAAATAGTACATAGAATGGCAGCTTCACTGAGTTTAATGGGCTTCAGTTTGTTTAAATTTGAATTTGTGACAGCTGGAGGTTAATGGAATGTTCAGATTTTCAATGTAAGTCTATGGGAGTTTTTCAGAGTTTTGATCAGCATTTTTAGGAAAACCGTAAGTCGGATCAGTTTGAAAAGATATAGCAACCCGAGTCAGAACAGTCTGAAGGTCTGAGCCGAGTTTGGTGGTTGTAGCTTTAAAGCTCTAGGAGGAGATAGTGTTCAAATTTTTGGTCAGAAGAATAATAATAAGTTTATATAGCAGATCAGTAAGTTGGCTTTTTCAAGCCAACTTAATAAACATTTATTAAATTGCGTATTAATAAATGTTCACCTTTTGATTATTATTGTTGCCTCTAGTAATTATTTGTCTGATTTTTAATTTCCAATCTATTTTGGGTTCATTTTAAGCCAGCCATATAGTAATTTTTAAACAATAGTTGGGTTAAATAAAACTGCCCAGCACACATTTAACCCAACCGCTGGGTTGTTTTTAACCCAGCATTTTTAGAGTGTACTTATCGTCACTCTAAATACTCTAAAATCAATTATCTTATGTAAATCTCCTTCATTGTTAACAATTATAATCCTCTTAATCATCACAAATACTGCAAATAATACATTAAGTTGTCTAGATTACACAATATTCTCTCGTATGCAACATGTTACTGATACTAGTTTTGTAAAGCTACAGTATGTCGCCCTCTACTGTCTGAAAACATGTAAGCGGTTTAGCCACAGAACTTAATGGGTTCTCAAACCAATGGTAGCTGATTAGTTTACTTTTAGACTGACATGACTTTTATTAAAAAAATAATTCGTGATCGAAACAAGAGTCACGTGCGCGTCAGCATACGGTAAAACAAGTCCATAAATAGGCTATGTAGAACAAAAAAACTTTGGTGCAGTCTCCCTGTAGTGCAGGTAGTCATACTATATCAAAACACGTTTCTACAGGGGAGTTTTGTTCTCTCGAATACAAGAATAATTACTTTCCACATTTAAATACAGTGTCGAAAATCAGATAATTTCAGGCATTTAGAGCACAGCCCAACGTCGTGCATTGTTAAATATCAAAATCATAATTTTCATTGTGTAAAGTTTATCTGCAGGTGTCAATTTCTACCACGAGATGGCAGTCTTTCCAATGATTTGTTTCTGATATTACACCTGCTGAATGATGCAATGCCACATGTAGTGGAGCACATCAACAAAGATGTTGAAAGTGTTCAGAAGTACCGGTGAGCAATAAAAAACTGTAAATGTAAAAATAACATCAAATGTACACAGGATGATAAATCATGTTCATCTAACCAGAGTCAGAATATATTTGAATTTTTCAAATTAATTAGATTGCTCCTCATTTTCCCAAACACTTCTATAATAACTACTCCCGGTTTCACAGACAAGGCTTAAGTCTAGTCCCAGACTAAAATGCATGTTTGAGCTGTTTTCACTGAAAGCAACTTGCACTGACATCTTAAAATATGTCAGTGCCATTGTTTTGTCTCAAGATGCACACCAGTAAAAACTTTTTTTTTTTTCTAAAGGAACATTTATAAAAGCTACTTAAATGTCCTAATTGAACTAAGATCTGATCCTGGCTTAATCTAAGCCCTGTCTTTGAAACCAGGGGTCAGTTGCATAAACTTAGTCACTATATTAAGACTGTGCCTTAAGAACTAGTTTGACCAATTTGCAGTTAACCAAGTTTTCCAATTCCACCAATCTACCTTTTTATGTAATGGACTTTAAAAAATTAGGACCACTCTTCAAGAACAAAAATAGTGTCTTAACTTTTAAGACTAGTCTAAGTGGTTTATGCAACCGGCCACAGGCCTTAAAATATTCACATTACTACTGAATTAAATAATGCAGACAAAATATTCAGACTTTTGATGCAGAATTTCATCCCTTTCACATTATTAAAGGTTTTCATCGAAGCTTATAACTAGATTCCATTTTCTTAAAGAGATTTTATGACTGAGAGGTTTAATGGAGGACCAATGACAACAAAGATTAGGCTAGGTTACAGGTTCGTCCATCAAGAGAATTTAGGCTTATTTGAGGCAGCTACGTTTTAACTATCACAAAGAGGTAAACTAGAGCTTACCAACACACTTTTATGACTCTGAATACTTTAGTATGACAAACTTAGATAGGGACCAATGGTACACCGTCCTTACATCTTACAGCAGAAGCCAAGCACTCAGTACAAACCTCGTCGTTTGTATTGCTAGCAGTTGTTTAACCCACCGCTACGCTGCGCAACGGCGTCTGAATGGGGAAGCATGTATATCCTTCTTATATCGTCTTCCAGCATCTTTTAGAGAATAAAAAGGTAATGAATGTGCGTCTGTGGCTAAATGTCCTCATTTCACCCATTTCACGCTCACTTATTGTGTTTGCTTCGAAATGTGTTGCTATGCGACAGAGCATAAGGTTTTGGCAGCACACCTCTCTTTTTACATTGACCACATTTTAAAGAGTCCGGAAACCTAAAATAGCGGATTTAGAAAGTAATAGCTTAATAAAAATATTAGGTTTTATTAACAATTTGAATGTATGTCTGTTACTCAATGACTATTATCGCAGGTCTATTGTCTCCCGGAAACATCCATCAACCGCAGCAACACACGTGCTCAACAATACTACCGGTAAATTACCTCTTTACTCAGTTACGACATTTTAATCTTAGCCAGATCATCTGTTAAGGCTTTTAATCATAACCAGTGCTTATGATTGAATTTCATTTTCATTCTGTTTATTATATGTCCAAATTATTTAATTCATTCATGGTGAATTTTCAGATAAAATCTTATTCTCAGATAAGAACGGTCATTTGACGTACTGTTTGGTAGTTATATTATGCTGAAGTTACTTATGAAGAGCTTTTAAAGAGCTCTAAAACTTAAACACCATCTACACGTGTGTGTGTATGTGTGTGGGAGGATCTTTTATCGGGGGGGCTGGGCCACATCTGAACAGTTACTTTGAATATTGGAAGTTTATCAAAGAAGTGTCCATCAATTTAATGAGGAGGTAGTGTTCAAAACTCTCTAGACGCCGGTAATACTCTCAGACCATTGGTAACAGATCCACTGATAATAACACCAAGGAGCAAGCGATGGTAAGACCAATGATACTAGACGAGGTTTAGCCTACAGCTGAATATTCCTTCCGTATTTTATTTCATACCACCAGTAAGACGTTCCTCGGTTTAAAGACTTACTACAATTGTACAGATATTCAGTTGTTTGAAATGAACAGTTTAATAGAAACGTTAAACTATTATTTATTTGTTTCTTGTCAGATTTCATTCTATTAGCATTAGTAACAGGACGGGAAAAGTGTCAGCATGATGCTGTATATACATTTTGTACCCTATAAGCTATATAGAATAATTACATCCTTTAATGTTAGCTATTTTTTGGGCTTGTTGTTTTGTGAAATTGCATATGAAGGGAAATAAATTCCTCCATTGCACTCTATCAGGTGGTGGAAATTATTCCATTGGTTAAAGTTTTTTTTTTTTTCCTCTTGCTTTCATTTTCAGTTTAAATCATTTTTTTACTGTAAATCATTGCAATGAAAAGGTCAATTTTTTAAATTACTTCAGATTTTAATCATTTTCATTGCAATGATTTACAGTGACTAATGACAGCTAGCACCCGTAGACTCTTACTTAAGACTCTGGCACTAAAATTGTCTCAATGATGAATGTGTAATCTGTGTTCTTAAATAACAAACATTAGATGAATCTCAAGTAATGACAGTAAGTCATACATTCAGTACAATGTTCATGAAGAGAACCAAGAATCAGTGATATATATTGCATTGTATATGTGAGCATATATTGCCACAGAATGTTGTTACACATAACCTTTGGTTTCTCATATTACATTTACATTTATTCAAAGTGACTTACAAATGAAATGTATTAAGTATCTGCCTACTCTTATGTCAGGTGGTTTTGATGTTGTATGTCTAGAACTTGTGTAGTTTGGGTTTAATACTTTCTCATGCATTCCTGTCTAGTAGTAAAATAATACAGTATTAACTTGCATATGCTTTCCAGTGGTTTTCAGGATAACACAGTCACAGATATTTAGTTATATTATTTTAACATGTTAAGTTTTCTTTTTATGCTTAATTTGTAGCTTTGTCATATTGTGGATTCTGCTATTTTAAAGGTAGACAATAGAGATTTCTGGAATGATTTACTATTTCAGGCTAATATTCAGTCTGGTATGTTTTAAAGGAAACTATATTCATAGCATTGTTTTGAAATCTGACTCAGCATTTTAATAGTGATAGATTTTTTTTTTTACGTATATAGATAAATACAATATTTTACACATTTGTTATAGATTAAACACTAGACAATACTTGACGTAAGTATTTTGTAAATGCATCAATCTGGCACTTGCATTGATGGGGCTGAATCTGTGGTTGCTTCATTCTGCCATAAAACATTGAAGCCTTTTTTTTTCTTTCAATTTACTCAAAAAGAAAAAAATAAAAAAAAAAGAAGGAAAAGGCCATTGGTAAACAAATAAAAGACCAACCTTCAACATTCAGTTGCACACAGGCCTCAAAAGAAATGAGGTTCAACTGTGATGTAACAGATTGTTATAGCATACTTTGCACGTGCCTATCCATCATGCTTAAATGCATGTTTGGCACGCTGAGATCATTTTTACCACTGAAGAGAAGATACAGGATAATCATACCACACAGCAACATCTGGGCCCAATCTGTGCGCAAACATGTCAAGATCATTTATGATTGAGCAGAGCAGTGCATAGAGGTGTGTCAAATCATGCATTAAGTGACCATACTGTCAAAGCACAACCTCTGTAGGATACATCATGTGGATTAGCTCCCACACATAAAAAAATGTCATGTGTTGACATTCTGTCACAAGCTGGAAAGGTGCCAGAGTGTGGTATTTTATTGCATTTCAAAAGAAATGTCTTTGCTTTTTGTTTGTTTGACCTTTTGTTATGGCCATTTAATGTTTTTTGTACATTTGTTGTATGTGCAGTATAGGGGTTAAAATTCTGTAAGAAAACTCTGCGAACTATGGTGATCTATCATTATGTACTGTATGGCTATTGAAGCCCTCTGGCCATAGCATATTTAGAGTTGTTTTAACAGTGTTCAGTATTGAATACCAGGATGCTGTAGTTATGAGGAAATTTGTTAAAGATTTTAGGATTATGTTTTGAAGCCTTTTGAAAATGAATGTTTATGCACACGTAGTCTGCGAAGGTAGTTCTATTTTTTAGCAATTAGTGCTCCCATGCGTGAGCACCTTCATCAGACCGAAAATCAAAACGTTGAATTTCCTGGCCAGACAGACTGTCCACAATGTAAAGTAAATGGGATTAAATGGCTGTACGAACAATATTTCCTTGCTGGTTGAGTGGAAGTCAGGAATGTTGTTGTTTTTCTGTGGGATATGCTGTCATGCTTGAACTTCCTAATGTTAAGATTAAAGAATTTTTCAGTGTAAACCAGTCATTGTTTTTCGGAAATACTATGGACAAGACCTGATAAGTTCCTGTTCATTTTATCATGTCCATTTGCAGTAGTTATCCCTCCTAAACAAACTTCTTCAACTGAAGGAAGGAAAACGGGACAAACTGCAGAGACATAGGGGTAGAAACAGAAAAAAAAAAATGGTCAGATTGTAAAGTTAATGAGAATTTTTCCCAGTTCTTTTCTCTGCTGAACACCACAAATTAGTAATCACAGCAATGTAATCATTTTGGTCTAATTTTAGTTTTCTGTCCATGTTGTTGCTTATATGTCCAGTTATATACACTATATTACCAAAAGTATTGGGACACCCCTCCAAATCATTGAATTCAGGTGTTCCAATCACTTCCATGGCCACAGGTGTATTAAATCAAGCACCTAGGCATGCAGACTGCTTCTACAAACATTTGTGAAAGAATGGGTCGCTCTCAGAAGCTCAGTGAATTCAAGCGTGGTACCGTGATAGGTTGCCACCTGTGCAATAAGTCCATTCGTGAAATTTTCTCACTACTAAATATTCCACGGTCAACTGTTAGTGGTATCATAACAAAGTTTAAGCAATTGGGAACAACAGCAACTCAGCCACGAAGTGGTAGGCCACGTAAAATCACAAAGCGGGGTCAGCGCATAAAGTCGCCAACTTTCTGCAGAGTCAATAGCTACAGATTTCCAAACTTCATGTGGCCTTCAGATTAGCTCAAGAACAGCGCATCAAGAGCTTCATGGAATGGGTTTCCATGGCCGAGCAGCTGCATCCAAGCCTTACATCACCAAGTGCAATGCATAGTCTCTGATGCAGTGGTATAAAGCACGCCACCACTGGACTCCAGAGCAGTGGAGACGTGTTCTCTGGAGTGACGAATCACGCTTCTCTGTCTGGCAATCCGATGGACGAGTCTGGGTTTGGCAGTTGTCAGGAGAGCGGTACTTGCCTGACTGTATTGTGCCAAGTGTAATGTTTGGAGGAGGGATTATAGTGTGGGGTTGTTTTTCAGGGGTTGGGCTTGGCCCCTTAGTTCCAGTGAAAGGAAATCTTAATGCTTCAGCATACCAAGACATTTTGGACAATTTGATGCTCCCAACTTTGTGGGAACAGTTTGGGGATGGCCCCTTCTTGTTCCAACATGACTGTGCACCAGTGCACAAAGCAAGGTCCATAAAGACATGGATGAGCGAGTTTGGTGTGGAGGAACTTGACTGGCCTGCACAGAGTCCTGACCTCAACCTGATAGAACACCTTTGGGATGAATTAGAGCGGAGACTGTGAGCAAGGCCTTCTCGCCAACATCACTGCCTGACCTCACAAATGCGCTTCTAGAAGAATGGTCAAAAATTCCCATAAACACACTCCTAAACCTTGTGGAAAGCCTTCCCAGATAAGTTGAAGCTGTAATAGCTGCAAAGGGTGGGCCAACTCCATATTAAACCCTACGGATTAAGAATGGGATGTCAATAAAGTTCATGTGCATGTGAAGGCAGGCATCCCAAAACTTTTGGCAATATAGTGTATATTATGTATGTTTAAAAAATGTACAATATTTTCAGGACCGAGCACTTCAAATTGATGGATTGAACTCTGAGTTGAACATTAGCCAGAAAATTGCGCAAAGTTTGTTATTCTAATGAATTTAGATAGGGAGTAACTCATGCTTTAAATTATCTGTAGATAACACCTCCAGAGGCCTGTTGCATGAAGCTAGTTGAACAAAATCTGAGTTTCAGAGTAGGTTTAGAGTTGACAAAACCATATAAATCCAACCTGGTTTCGATCAGGTTCAGCAGGCTCACAGAGTTTGGTATAAACTTTCTCTGTTAACTCAGGGTTTGATCCAGAGTTTGTCATGAGCTCTAGAGCATGAGCACCTGAAAGTGACATCCAGCGAACTGGCAGTCACACAGAACATGGGAAGTGTCAGTTTGATTCACTTCTCGCTAGAGAGTCGGCGCAATTCACTTTTCTCTGTTAAAGATGAAAAAGATTGATATGGAAAAATATGAATTTAAACACATTTGCAAGGCATGAATAAAAACACTGCAGTTGCAGTGAAAGTTTGAGAAGCAGCTGAATGAATTTGAAGTGAGAGATATAGGGAGAGTGGCTTTATTGCATCAGAAATATGTCACTGTGCTCACAGCTGGTCCAGTTTGGTTTGCAATCTCTAACCCAGAATAAAACCTTCTCTGGAGCAGGTTAGCCGTGTAGCGTAAGTTACAATGGCGATGAACACTGCTAAAAACCAATCCACCTTTTTAAGCCCAAAAAAACAGAGTTTACTCAAGTAATCTCAAACTCACCTGTAATTGAAACCAGCTTCATATAGCATCCATTTCAACATTTCAACTGGTTATATCACTGTTAATAATCCATTTTATTGCTATTAATGTTTTGTTGGGCAAAAGGTCGGGCAATGTCACATTATAAGTGTACAATATTGTCACATTTGATGCTTGACAGTGTCTGTCATTTATTGGACAAATCATAGAAAAGGGCTGTAGAATACTTTAAAATCCTGACCCTTATCATAGTCACCTTCTTAGCAAAATATTCGAATGGTTTATTGAAGAATAGTCTAATGGTTTGTTGAGTCTCGATTTCTGCTCATATGTGTGAGATAAAGTTCACTGAAGTGGGAAGGCGTGGCAGTGTTTTGAAGCTGCTCTGTGTTATCTGTGTTGGGTGGAGTTGAGGAGGTGCAGTACGTTGTATCATACTACTACAGATGTTCAGTTGTAATCATGGCTTTCAAGACCAAAAGGAGAAGCATAAACCTTAAAATAGCTACCAGTCTAGTGAAGGATGTTTTGCTCTTGCTGGGAAAATGTAAAATGTGTTTCTTTTGCCTTTTCCTGGGGCCTGTACCATGAAGCCGGATTAGCTGGCTAGCCAGATAAGTTTCAGATTAGTTTGCTCCAATCCTTGGTTTTAGGTACCATGAAAGTGACTTGGCTTTTAATAAACTTTAAATATGATGTGACCTTACATGTTTGAGTCTCTATTGCTATTATCGACTATATAAACTAACTTTACAAGTTTTACTTGCACTGATAGAGCAAGATACTTTCTTTTATCTGTCCTCTTTCATGGACAAGTATTTTTGTCAGTGCAAATGAGTTTAAATACTTCATTTTCTTCAATCTCTTAACCTTCAGCAAAAGAGTTTTGAATCGCGCTGGCTGTCTCGCGAGAAGTGAATCATAGCTTCTCTCTGTTGCAAGGCATGTGATTGGCTGTTCACCACTGTTGTCACTCATTCATGTGCACTTGCTCCACGGACTCAGGATCAAAGCCTGAGTTGACAAAGAAAGTTGATGATAAGCATCATGGTACCAACAAAGCCGGATTGGAGTGGTTTGGTTTTGTCAACTCGAAACTAATCCTATAACCCTGAGTTTGTTCAACTACCATCATGGTACAGGCCCCAGGAGTTTTCTGTGTCTGATGACATTCACTGGTAAATAGAAATTAGATTTTGGAATGAAAGACTTTGGGTTGACATGGTTTGCTGAGTTTGGTTTAAAATAATTTGGACTGTTACAATAATGGGATTATTATTATTATTTTCAAAGTATGACAGTAAAATTATGCTGACAATCTTTCTTACTATTTTTTTTACTTGAGAGAGATTAACTTCAGGTTCAATGATAAAGTCTTGTTTGTGTGCATCAAACCACACCAGGACACATTTTACACCTCTACATAATTTGTTTTTAGAATTGTGTTTCCATGTGCTGTTCAGTTTAAGCCAGGCATGATGCCTGCATGATTAGTCAAGGGTTGTGAATGCCAGTGAAACTGAAGAGAGGGAGTTCGATGTGATGGTTGAAGTCTCTGTGGCAGTTGGAAGTTGTCTTTTCCACTCGTCACAGTTAATGAGAGCAACCCTATGACATGCCACAGCTTTGAAGTGTAGACACTTCATCAGTCACTTCAAGCAGTGTCTGCAAGGTGACTTCCCAACTTCCACCCACCACATCCAACTGGGTTTCTGGAACACTTCATTGTCTTCTGATGCCATTCATATTAGCGGCATTCCGGGGGTGCAAAATACTTATTAACTTTGCTACCATTGCAGGCTCAAGACACTTTTTAGGAGTCACATTCCTTAAAACCAGTGTTGGGGAAAGTTACTTTTAAAAGTAATGCATTGCAATATTGCGTTACTCCCTAAAAAAGTAACTAATTGCGTTACTTAGTTACTTTTTATGAAAAGAAATGAGTTACATTACTTTTGCGTTACTTTTTCTCAGCTGGGCTTGCTTGTTTTTAATAGCAACACAAAAAGTTCTATTTTTGGCAAATGTTAAGGCCCTTTCACACCAAAAGTGAAACGAATAAGCCTCAGGCTGAAGGTAATGCATATTTATGCCTGTACAGTAGAGGGTGCAGCTCGAAACAAACCTTTCAGCTGTGCTGCCGTTCTGGATTGAAGAAGGAATTTCAACACTTTTATTTCTAAATTTAGTCTAAAGTAATTTTTGCTTATTAGTTTGGTTAAATTGGATCATTGAAGGTCAGCAGCAAAGACATTGGTTAATAAAGTGAGATTAACTACATAAAGTATATTTGTTTAATTTAATATATTTAATTATTACAGTTTTGTGTAAAATTCTGAGATTGCATTTCAATGTTTTTATTCATTTTGAGAAATACTGAATGTTTTCGTGCAAGTGAGATGAGTAAATGCATGTTCACATTTAGTCTCGAACTACAATAACATCATGTTCACACAGTGCACACAACACCTCTACACTTTATTTCTCTCAACATTGGGACAGGAGAACTGTCAGTCAATAAATGTGAAAAAGTAACTTTCGTTACTTATTTGAAAAAGTAATAGATATTTTGTTGTAAATTGAAAAAGTAATGCGTTACTTTATTAGTTACTTGAAAAAGTAATCTGATTACTCAAATTACTTGTAATGCGTTACCAGGCTTGGGAGAGTTACTTTATTCAGTAACGTAATCCAAGTACCAGAATATGAAAGTAATGTAATCTGATTACTTTTGGATTACTTCAAAGTCACAAATATAAAAGAAAGATCAACTTTACTGTAAATAGATTGCATTTTAAAAATGATATTTTAATTATTTCTTCTCAATTTCTGCAAGTCTTTAAATGTTACATGTTTCATACTTTTGAATGTCTCAACAATTAAAATATTTAAAAATCTGATAAATTATTTATTGCAATATTAACGTTGTTGTTGTTTAGAGCATAAAAATGTAAAAGTGACATCAGATCATAACCAAACTGAACAAGCTCGGATCAAACATTTCTGTTCATGTTCGTTCTGCTTTAATTTTATTTTTTAGCATTTTGGTTGCTTTTAAAACCTATTAAAACTAAGCAATCATATCTCATTTCCACAGCTTGGGAATACACAGCCCTGAATATATATGTAAAGGGCTATATGACATCTAGTGGCTACAGTGTGGTATTACAGATTATTTTTTTAGTCCTTTGATAAAGTGTTTTGCACTGTACAAGCATGTTGTTTGCATTTTCTTCTTTGAAAACAAAATAGCAGCGAAATTTCCATGAACTGAAAGCGTTTTCCCAGCGGGAAGCATTGTTAATTAGTTGCAGTGATTCAAATAGCGGAGATTGTAGACGGATGTTATTTGCGGATGCACCAGCGGGTGGCTCACGTGAGTCATCACTGGCAACAGAACCAGGAAATACTGCAGCAGCGCTTAATATATGTTATTGTGGCAAAATAATGATGTATATAGTTTTAAATTAAACCATTGTAATCCTGATTGTATTCCCCCTTTTTTTCAAAATGTAACTGTAGTCTGATTACTACGCTTTTTTGACGTAACTGTAACGAATTACAGTTACTGGATTTTTGCGTCCTGATTACGTAACGCCGTTACATGTATTCCGTTACCCCCAACACTGCTCGAAACACTTTTAAAATATATATATATATATATATATATATATATATATATATATATTTATAGTAAATACAGTTATGAACGTCTTAATTTAATAAAGCATAAGAGGGAGGCTACCATTTAGGAATTCCAATTTCAGAATTGTTCATGCTTGAACAATTTTTCCATTGTTACTTGAATTGATTGGCTCTTGAACATTTGTGACAATGATTATTGTGAGCAGAATGAGAAATAATATTTATTGAAGTCTTTTTTCTACAGTGATCAGTCTAGTTTTAATAAATTTAAACTAATACATATTTTAAAACATAAATGTCTTAGTAAAGAGGACAAGCACCTTGAGATTCTAATGAAGCTGACAAATGAATTAGGTTTTCTCTTCCCCAGAACTGAATGGTTACCGTCTGTTGGAGAGTATATTTCACACCCACAAAATGATCTCTTCTGTAGTGTTGAATTGACTTGTTGAGTTGTGGGGCATTCAGGTGCAGTAGCAACTTCCGGCCACAACAAGACCAGAGACCTCCTGCTAAACAAGCCACTTTTTTTTTCTCTCAAGCAACTTATTGCAGCTTTATATGTGCTTTAGTTTAATACAACAAATGAATGTTTTGTGTCACCAGTAGATGTTGCGACCAAATAACATCCAGCTTCTGATTTGGGTTTGTTGATGAATTGATAGACACTGTTGTTTGGGTTTGTTTTATTAGTGGGTGACAGAAAAATGTATTTTTGTAAACTGGTGGTAATAAAAAAACAAAAATTAAACTCATTCTCCAAAATGTTTATTTTTTTTATTTATTTATTTATTTTTTTTACATTTCTATAAACTATGCATTTAGAATAATATAATAATTGTTTGTAACAATTATTATTTCTTAATTATTATTGTTGTTGTTGTTGTTATTAACTCAAGCTGCCTGGCCTTTCTGGAGACTTTTCTATGTTTAAAGTGCTTATTGTTTACAGTTTTAAGTATTTTTCTATATAGGTAGTTCCCAACTCATTCAGTAAAGAGCACATATTGTGTGGTGCAATAGACAGCTCAATACTGATAAGGGAGTCATCGGTTCAGAGAGTTTGTTTGGGTTATCTCATGTCTTATCTGCTTTTTGTACATCATAACATCTTTCTGTGAAGTTTTGAGGTGCTGAGGGATGGAACACTTGTCTCTTAACCTACTTTAACTTGCTTTTACTTTTCCCTGTGTGGTCGTGTGTGTGTGTGTGTGTGTGTGTGTGTGTGTGTGTATACAGTTGTTAATTTGTTGTTCTAGTTGGATAGCTTGTTGCACAGTTCCCTTGTTTGATGTTCTCATTGAGAAAAAAAAAAAAAAACGGTATAGCAATATTTGTCCACTTAAATATTACTGCTAGCTCACTTGGCATAAATATGAATAAACTGTCACTCGTCCAGGCTGAGGTATTAATTTCAAATAGTTGGTCTGGATAAGCGTTCCCTTTAATACAGGATGTCTAGTTTACAGGCTTGTGTCAAGATGAGTGGATCACAACAACATTAGAGTGATTTAAGAGGCTCCAGTTGGTGAAGTGTTACTTGAGTCTTGCTGTTACCTTAAACTGACAGTATGTCTGTTATTGTGAAGAAGGCCAAGAAACATTTCACTTTTGAATTTTGGATTGCTGTACTATGTAAATGCTAGTGCAACATCTAAAATCTCATTCATTCATTCACTCAAGATGTTAACTTGCTGGATTCTGAACATTTTTTTTGTAGTAAAACATAATAATTTTGGGAAGTTGTCTCAATGTCTAACCAATCTACGATATAGTACTCATGCTGCCCGTTTGTAGGCTTTTAGTTAATTTGGTAAATCATTGTCATTTTCTAGGTGTTCTATTTGTTTGTGCATTCTCAGTACAAACTGTTCTGTACCCATCGGTACTGTAACCCTTTGTTCTGCTTATTTACTGAAAAAAGTAAAATAATTTTATCCTAGTTTACATATAAGCATCCTCTACATCACTTTTTGTAATATCAGAATTTCAGACTTTGTAGTCTGACACACTCCAGCCAGCACATGGACCGTGTTACTGGAGGTTTATCAGCAGTTATGAAATCATTGTTTTAAAGAGAGAACAACACGTTTGGGGGCTAATAGTTGCTTTTCCCCCCTCTTCCTCCCTCCTTCTCCCTGTCACATGTTCCTTTCACAGCATAGAAAAGTTCCTGGATTAACGCAGAATTAGCACAAAGCAAAGACGCCACCTCAGCTCAACACTGCAAACTGACTGAACTAGCGGAGAGAGGAAACGATTGAGGGAGAAGCAGTGTGCACCAGAGACTGAGACACATACCCCAGCAGCTCAAGACGAGTCCCAGAGAGCACAGAGACAGGCCAGGACGGGCATCCTTCTGGAAAGGGGACCCACGCCGAAGAAAGCTTCAAAAGCATGGAGGCAAAACAGTTTGCTGGCATACTGGTGAGTCGCTCTGACTTGCAATTTGTAACTTTGCAATTTTGTTTCCTTTCCCCCTCCACTTCAGGTTTTCACTACTGTATTTTTTAGATTATATATATATTTTTAAGAAGTTAGTTTATTCTTGTATTAGAATTTTATTTTATTGGTAACATGTGACCTGGCAATTTTTTGATTTTCTGTTAAAAGTTAGTACTTAAGAAAGTCAAAGCATTTTATATCAGGCCACAGTCCTAAATATCTAACACTCTTTTTTTGGTTCAATTAACATTTCATCTCAAATTGTAGAGAAAATAATTGGTTCAGAGAGTTGATCTATTAGTGCTTAAACCTACTTCGTGTTTTTCTACTTAAAGCTTTCATGATAGAGACTCTCAGGAGCAGTATGAAATGCCCTGACAGCTCATAGATATCCTTAACTAATGAATAGGAGAATATAAAGAAACTTGGATCAATTTAACAGTTAATATAGTATAATTTAGGGAGAAAAAAAAAGAGGACTTTCACAATGTTTTGCTATTCCGTGAAACCTCACGACTATTGTGAGTTGTAAAAAATGTCTTTATTAATTAATTAATTTAAATAAAGACATTTTTCCTAATGATTATGAAAGTAATTTAAAACTGTATATGTCTTTTGAGTGAGGCTATAACATTGTTTCCAAACCGTGATGGCTTTTTTTTTAATCATTGCTGTGCTGAAGGCACACACATCTGGCAGTGTGAGATGATCTTAAAGTGTTTGCTTATTGAGAAGAAGTGCTGAAACAACATAACGCAAGTCAGGGATGTATGACGTCTTATAGATGTCAACACTGTCTCCGTCATAATACTTGTAAAAATAGTTTTTCAAGGGGACTTGACTGTGTAAGTTGGAATATCTAATGAGAACTTGAATTTCAGTAAAATAAAAATATATATATAGTGCTTTAAACATTTTTGGTGTTATTATAGCTATAGTAAGATATATTCTTGTTATTTTTAGTGTTTCTGAATGCCAATTTCCTAACGGGTGATATGTTTGTGTGAAGTGTCAGTGGTTTTCATAGAGCAGCTGCTTGGCTGGACTTTTGGTCAGGACGAGAGATTCTCTTGTCTCTTAAGTGATTGTAAGTGGATAATGTGTTGCTGGTTCTGTGCTGTACAGAATTAGTGTTTTACTGCTTATTTTCTTTCTAAATTCTGTCTCAAAAGCCTTTTAGGACTGGGATATGGTTATAGAATGGATATGGCAGTCCATATGAGGAAAATATTGTAAACAGGTTGTAAAAGCTAGGGAAAACTGTTGTAGGGGTCCTATAGCAAATAAACCTTTGAGGTCCATCCCCACCCTTGTCCTCCCCTCATGTGATTGGTTATAGTGATTGTAATGGTGTGGCTCTCTGTGTTCATATATCTGTCTTGTACTTGTAGCCTTGAACTGTGCCATGTATATTTTCTACATCTAAACATGTGTATTTTTATTTTTGTGAATGGGCAACTTGCAGATGGAATTTGTTTCTAAAATTCTGATTATAATTTGTATTATTATCAAATATGATTTTTGGCATAATCACAGTCTTCATTTTAAACATTTATTCTTAAATTTAATCTTAATTTTATTATATTTTTATTTTGTCTTCCACGGTTGTTGTTTATCAGATGTTTATAACTTATATGATGGCACCCAAATGCTAAATTGCTCTGCACCCCATAGAGACTTGCGTTTACATTCTGGCTTTTAAAGTCTTTGGGCTCGTTTTTTTGTGGTGAAATATGGTTTTGGCTGTCAGTGATTTATGTGACTTAAAACTTACTCAGTACAGAGGTTCGGTTGGCTCCCAAGAACGGAAAGAAGACCGGCACATTTGTTTGCTCATCACTCTAAATGACTTTTACTGATTAAGGTAGTGGCACCTCATTGTACAAAAATAGTTCTGCTTAATGTACAATATCTGACCAAGTGTAAAACTGTAGTACCATAGTATATGGTTTTGTATACTATGCTTTGATTGGTGATAATTTTTGTTTCCGACAGAAGCTATTCAGCTTTAAGAATATCCTGACACATTGACAATGAGATATCAAGAGCGAAAAGCCCATTGTTACCCTCTGACAGTGACAGTAGAGAATGTAAGAGCTGCAGTAACCCAAAACATAATTAGAGCCGAGTAGAATGACATGAGAGGAATTAATGCTGGAGCTGTCAGACATTCAGAAACAGTTGTAGAAGAACGGTTGATGGAGCTGTGATGACCCTATGCCGTACTCACTTTTTCTTATTGTCCCGCTGGCAGCTCTCCAACCTTTCCCAAGGGTTGTTAATGTGTGCTGCTGTCTGTGAAGTGGAAATTAAATGCAAACAAATTTTGGATCCCATAGTCCCTCAGGATGCTGAGCTACTGCTGCATGTTTTAACTCTGCTTTCTGGGCTTACACACATTTCAAAGCACAGGTCAATTAATTAGCATTAAACAAAATAAGCAACAGTAAATTACATTTATAAATTTAGTGAACTGTCTCACTGTCACCCGTCATTCTAAATCATCATCCTAACTGATATAGAACCTCTAAAATGACTTAAAGGGATAGTTCACCCAAAAATGAAAAATATCCCATAATTTAATCACCCTCAAGCCATCTTAGGTGTATATCACTTTCTTCTTTCAGTCAAATACAATGAGAGTTATATTAAAAAAAATATATATCCTGGCTCATCCAGGCTTTATAATGGGAGTGAATGGTACCATTTTTTTTTTTTTTTTTTTTTTTGAAGCCCAAAAAAGTACATCCATCCATCCATCCATCTATCATAAGTAATCCATATGGCTCAAGGGGGTTAATAAAGGCCTTCTGAAGTGAAGCGATGGATTTTTGTAAGAAAAATATCCATATTTATAACTCCATATTATATAAATATAATAATTGGTTTCTGGTAACGGCGGAACACGAGTCTAGTTCCGGTCTGGAATGTAGAATGCAGAGGACAGAGCAAAACAAAACGCCGGTCATGAATCAGAAGTCTCAAACGAGAATTTTTAAAGAGAAATGTCAGAGGAGGTTGAGTTTGTTGCACAGCCCTATTTGTTTGAACCGCAAGAGGTGTCTACTCACACCTGAGCTTTCCCTACTCCTGCGTCATATGCCGAAACTCAAGTCTCTCGTGAACACGCAGACAGATGTTACCGGAAGCTAGTGATTACAGTTTATAAAGTTATAATTATGGATATTTTTTCTTACAAAAATGCTTTACTTTGTTTCAGAAGGCCTTTATTAACCCCCTTGAGCCGTATGGATTACTTTTATGATGGATGGATGCACATTTTTGGTCTTCAAAAACTATGAAAAAAGGGTGAACTATCCCTTTAAATTGGAAATTTACAAAAGTGACTGATTTGAAATGTCCATTAATGGTTCCAGGAAATGGTTAATGGTGACTCGCGTGCACCATACAAACCTGAAAAAAAATTTAATTTCTAAAAAGCGCCTCCATTCATCATAAAAGTAATCCACATTACTCCAGTGGGTTAATAAATGCCTTCTGAAGCAAAGTGATGAGGTTTTGTAAGAAAAATATCCATATTTAAAACTTTATAAACTATAATCACTGGCTTCCGGCAACGGCCGTACGCGTGCGAGTGAGTCGAGTTCCGGCGGAAGCGTGACCTCTGACCTGACGTAGGATGTAGCTCCTCTTCTCTTATATGAAAATCCTCCAACACTTTTCTTTAAAACTTCTTGTTTTAGATTTCTAATTCGTAACTGGCATTTTGTCTTGCTTTATCCTCTGCGCTTCTGCGTTCGTCAGTTCTCACCTAAGCTTATGCTACGACTACTGTACGTCATGTCAGAGGTCACCCTCCCACCAGAACTTTTTTTTCTCCCCCACCAGAACTCGACACTCTCGTGAACATGCGTACAAGCCAGTGATTATAGTTGATAAAGTTTTAAATATGGATATTTTTCTTACAAAAACCCATTGCTTTGCTTCAGAAGGCATTGGATTACTTTTATGATGGATGGATGCACTTTTTGGAACTTCAAAAATTCGGGCACTATTCAATACCATTACAAAGCTTGGAAGAGCCAGGATATTATTTAATATAACTCAGATTGTGTTTGGCTAAAAGAAGAAAGTCATATACACCTAGGGTGGTTTGAGGGTGAGTAAATTATGGGATAATTTTCATTGAACTATCCCTTTAACTTCCATTGTATGGACAAAAAAAACAAAAAAACAGCAAGAGAATAGTCTTTTTTTCCTTTTATGTTCCACAGAAGAAACAAAGTCATACAGTTTAGTGAGTAAAGAATTACAATTTTTGAGGGAACTATCTCTTTAACACAACAATGTTGTTTGTTTTGAACAGAGCCTAAATTTCAATCATCTTTTTATGAGATGTCACAGAATTTTTAATAAAAAGCATATGTATGCTTAAGTGCAATGTTTTTTCTTCTCTTGTTCATAATCCAGAATCTCATTTATAGGAGGTGAGCATCAAGTTCAAGGCCATGCCTAGGTCAACAGCACTTTCAGACTTATGTAAGGAACATATTGAGCTGTCACTCACTCACATTAACTACAGCGTACACATCTTTGTAGCTGCGCAACCGAAGTGCCTTCAGGGGCATGGGAACAGATGTGGTTGAGCAAAAGGGAAGTCAAACATGATTTCTGTTTATGTTTGAGTCCCAGACTGTACTGTCTGTGGAGTGTAGCGAGCCCACAGAGAAGGCAGCCACCATGGAGTACGCACAATTGGGGGACAAGGGCCACCAAATGCCAAACACGTCCACTGCTGCGATTCCTTTAAAAAACACTCCCCTCCGCTAAAAGGACCCATTGAGCCTCAGCCTTTAGATTTCATTTGAAGTAACCACTCAGGCTGAAAATTTCGTTTTTCTGTGTTTCTTCCTCTCGCTTTTATATGTGGAGGTACCCCTATTCTACCCAGGCTAAACACAAATACTGACCAAGAAAGAGCTACTTTTTCTCCTCGCTAGCTGAAATTATGGACTGCGGTTTAGCATTGTGTTCCACCCACCTGGCTTCCTAAATCTTCCTTTATTAATATTATTTTTAACGGTTGAATTGAAGTCCCTCAAAGCCTTTTCAGCCCATATTTAGGTAATTTGTTGCGCTTGAACCCGACCTGCTCCCCCCGTGGCATTGTGAATGGGAGAAAAAGGCATGGGATGAGGGGGGGTCCGCTGTTCTCAGGGTTTCTCCACAGAAACAGCCCCTTGACCTATTATTTATAATTTTAAAGCTCTCCATATTGAAAGATCACAGTAATACAACCTATGCTTTTGTGTTGATCAGTTCATGCATTAAATTAAGAGGCAGGAAATCCATAATAAATTCAGAGAAAACACAATTTTAGTGTGTTGTAGTAGTCCAAGTTCAAAAACTATTCTCTTTTTAGAGGGTTTTGAGGCCTTGTGAATTTTTTTGACCTGCTAATTTGACCTAGACAGTTATAAATTGTCATGCTAGTCTCTTTTTGTGCTGTATGAAATGACAAACAATGAAAATTACACATATAACATCTTACAACTTGACCTCTGTGTGCGAGTAAACAGTGCTCACTGTTCGCTTCTCATATACTCTTGACAGAAAGCCTCACTCGAATGTCAGAGAGTCTCATCTGGTGCTTTTTATACTAGTTCCCTTTGTGTGCTGAGAGAAAACTTGTAAACCCTGATTTTCAGGGTCTCGGCCTCTTTTAAACAGATTTTCAACCGTTTTTCAACCATAGATGGCCATATACAAGCCTTTTCAGCTTATAGAATGAACTTTTTTACTTTTTTTTTCTCAAACTCAACCACAGCTTGATTGCCTGTTGTCACTTTTCTAATTGGCCGATTGTCAGATCCACGTGAGGCGAGACAAAGTCACATGTACCTCAAGTTCATCCTCAGTGATGGTCCCATATGTTTGTCAAAATGTGTATGTTGTGTGCTTTTTCCAGCCTGATTTGTGCCCAAGCCATTCCTCTGAGCCCCATTCTCCCCGGAGGAGGTCTGAGCTACACGCTATTTATAAAGAATTAGCAGCTGGGGCCCTTCCAGCCAAATTATGGCAGTTGGGGGGGGAGTGGTGGGATAATCATAGAAGCTTCAGGTTAATCCAAGCGTTGGAAATTGCTCTTCAGTGTCCCGAAAGCCGTTTGGACAAGGTGGACGTCACAAATTCTCTCTTTGCCCTATGCGCACATAAAAAAACACATACGCACACCAAAGGAATGGGGCAGGAAGTCGTTTTCGGACGGAGGTCCATAAATATGTCTCTGTGTTGCCCCCTACAATGGTCGTGCCAGACTTTTCACTGACTTCCCTATATAGTGTCTGGTCCAACATAGGCTCAGATTAAGATTCACTGCGTTACTTCCTTCCTGATACTCGTTTTAGCATCATCGTGACCACCATTGAAGCGTAATACATAGTGAGAGCATATTAAGTTGATTTATAATGATAGACATAAATATGAATTTAGTGTGACGTAATGGGAACTGGTGAAGAAAACACTCATCGTATTTGAATTATTCCTTTATTAGTAGCCAATTATATTAAGCTATTGTACATGCATTTGAATGCTTTTAATTGTTCAGTGAAATTTTGAATAGACCTGATTTGTGAGTTTTCTCTCTTTCTGTCAGTGTAAGTCTTAGGTCTTGAACATAGGCATGAGGCTGCCAACAGCTTCCCTTTTTGTAAGCTTGAGGTCAACTTTGGGATGTTTCTCAATTTTGTAATGTAAGTCACATTGCAATTATCTGATTTTCCAAAGCAAAAACAAAGGGTCAATTTAACAGCTTTTTCACCTTTTAATAATCTTATACCTTTAAAAAAAAATATTTTTGTGTACTTTTTTGTTCAGTTCCTATATGTTGTGCTAAATTATGACTCCAATCATAGCAAATTCAATTAGTAGTATATAAAATGTAGTCATAATGCTAGTTACTATTTTAAAATGAAAAATTAACTCTGCTTTGTGTGTAATGATGCTCATTATGACCTAACATTGCTTGTCAGCTTAGTTCTCCATTTTTGTTTTGAATCTATTGTTGTATTTATTCCAAGTGCATCTAATGTTTAGCAAGACAGTTGCTAAAGGCATTTAGCAACACAAAGTTGTGTAAGTGATCATGTATTTGTTATTATAAAAAGAGGCCCCTTACTTTGCTGTGTATATTCACCCAAATAGAACATTCTGTCATCATTTACTCACCCTCATGTCGCTCCAAACCTGCATGACTTACTTTCTTCTGCAGAACACAAAAATAAGATATTTTTAGAAGTAAGATATCAGTGGCCACCAAGAAGAAAGTAAGTCATTACATGAGGGTAAGTGAATGATGACAGAAGTCTCTCCGAAAGCTAAATAAGATCATGGAAATGTCTCAAATATTCTATTTCCTATTTTAGATATTAGCAGTCAGTTAATATATCTGTTACAAGAATTGTATGTCAACCATTCAGTCGTTCAGTCTGTGTGCTGTCATGTGCAGGGGGTAAAAATCATGTGAGTTGATTGTCTAAAACCGTGGTCCTCTGTTTTGTGTGTGTGTTTGCTTAGGGTTGTTTTTGTGTGTTGGACATACCACTCTAGATTGTAAATGGGGCAAAAGAGAGCTCCGGAAGGAGACGGCTCATCAAAGCCTGCACTAAGTTTGAAAAAGTGACGTTTTTAGTCAGCAGTAGTATTTTAGCCCTCACTGAGGCCCTCTTGTTCAGCTTGTCAATAGAACGAACGTGCTCTGAATGGGAAACACCTGCTTAAGGGCTCTTGCTGGAAACCACACTTACTGAAACTCCCTGGTGAATCTGGAAACCTCTTGTGTTACTTTCCTGTTTTTAGGTTACACTGTAGAGGCTTCTGAATTAACCCTTGTTGTGAGGTCCAAATGACCCGTGGGTCTCTAAAGTAGTACTTTTTTTTTTTTTTTTTTTAAATATAAGAATGTCTTGGTCACTCTTTTTCATATAGCCATCCATATATGACTTTCTTCTTTCAGCCAAACACAATCTGAGTTACATAAAATAATATCCTGGCTCTTCCCAACTTTGTAATGGCATTGAATAACACCCATTTTTGAAGTTTTTGAAGCTCCAAAAAGTGCATCCATCCATCATAAAAGTAATCCATATGACTCCAGTGGGTTAATAAATGCTTTCTGAAGCGAAGCGATGGGTTTTTGTAAGAAAAATATTCATATTTAAAACTTAATAAACTATAATCACTTGCTTCAAGCAACAGCCGTACATGCGTTCACACACACCACTTGACCCTTCTATAAAATAATCATTCATAAAGTTCGAAAAGGTTGAAGTGAATTACAGGGGTGTTTGCAGTGGGCTGTTTACATTAATCTTGCGTCATAAAAGCATTCTCAGGTGCAAGTACTGGTCAATACATTGAATCAGTGCCATGGTCTATATTAAGTGCTTCAGCGTTACTACTGTGACAGATAGCTGGTCGTTTGAGCCTTGTAAAGTGGCGTTTTAAAGTTGAAATAATTTCAACCCCTATTTTATTTCAAGAATGACTCAGCGTTTTTGAAGTATTAGTTGAATGAACGGTTTAACGACTCACTCAAAGACAGTCCCTCGCCGCCGCCTAGTGGTGTAACAATGTAACCTGCTCTGACTGACCACCTGTCAAGAACGCAGAGAGACCAGCAGTGCTGATACTGGTGAAATATCAGTCTTAAGAAAGCCTCTTGTTCAGCCAGATTCGAGGATCGGAAGTAATTGTTATACATGTAACAACAGCCCAACAAGCTAATTGCCAGGTTTATGTTGTGTTATGTTGGACCCTTATTTTGACATTCTGTTTCCTTTAAGTTCCTATTTTCCCTGCTCTGTTTAGTTTTAGTTTCATTGGTTACTGATTATGTCCTCGCTTGTTCCTATAGTTACGTATTAGTTTCACATTTCTAGTTTACTTTCCTTTGTTTTACCTCATTTATATAGCCCTGTGTTTCAGTTGTTCTTAGTCATTTCTCGTTTATGCATTGTGTGGTTTGCGTTTGGATTATTCATAAAATTGTATCTTTGTGCCTGCTGACCACATGGTATCATTTATTGATTTATATGGCAAAAAACTCAGGAAAAAAATGATGCAATTTTGTTATTATTCATATTTGACATGATGACTATTAGAAAGTACACACCGATCAGGCATAACATTAGACCACCTTCCTAATATTGTGTGGGACCCCTTTTGCTGCCAAAACCGCCCTGACCTGTCAACTCCACTAGACCCCTGAAGGTGTGCTGTGGTATCTGGCACCAAGATGTTAGCAGCAGATCCTTTGTGTCCTGCAAGGTGGGGCCTCCATGGATCGGACTTGTTTGTTCAGCACAAAAGGATATCCCACAGATGCTCGATTGGATTGAGATTTGGGGAATTTGGAGGCCAAGTCAACACCTCAAACTCGTTGTTGTGCGCCTCAAACCATTCCTGAACCATTTTTGCTTTGTGGCAGGACGCATTATCCTGCTGAAAAAGGCCACAGCCACCATACCGTTTCCATGAAAGGGTGTACATGGTCTGCAACAATGCTTAGGTAGGTGGTACATGTCAAAGTAACATCCACATGAATGCTGGACCCAAAGTTTTGGAGATGCTCTGACCCAGTCGTCTAGCCATCACAATTTGACCCTTGTCAAACTTGCTCAAATCCTTACACTTGGCCATTTTTCCTGCTTCCAACACATCAACTTTGAGGACAAAATGTTCACTTGCTGCCTAAAATATCCCACCCACCACCAGGTGCCGTGATGAAGAGATAATCAGTGTTATTCACTCCACCTGTCAGTGGTCATAATGTTATGCCTGTTCGATGTATACGACAGTCAGCTGCATCTGGGACAAATTGTGTTGATATTAGCATTTGAAACCATGGTGGACTTTTTATCAAAAATCCAAAAACCTCTTTGTTATTTTAGACTTTGTCTAAAATTTCCTTTCACTTTCATTAATTGAAAAATAGAAGAATTACCCGTTAATTTTTCTATATTAGAAAGTCTATATCTTTAGTACTGTAGTAGTGCCTAACCACACAGAGCTGCAAAGTATGCTACGCTGGTAGCCTAATGATTAAGAAGTGGGTTTGCTGACTCACAGATTGGAAAGTTCCTAAGTAGAGGTGACCCAGTAATTGCAGTCACTAAGCTCAAAATCCTGCTATTTCTTCATTGTGCACTCAAAGTTCCAGAAGGATTATTAGAATTACTGTACTGTGAATTTTTTTTATTTTATTGAATGCATGTGCAAAAATGTCATGTAGTTCATTTCAGGTAAAAAATATTTTATAATTAAAAGTAATTTATAATTTTACAATGATGTTTTATTTCGATGTTAAATTATATATATAATACAACAATTTTATCATCTAAGGATAGGTTTCAAAATTACAAGTACAAATTTTAGCTAAATAAATGACTTAAAAAGAAAAAAAAAATGCTATTGAAAATGGTTATGATTTGGTTTGTGATTAGGTTAGGTTTGTCTTCATAATGAAATTTAAATTCCTAATGAGTGCTAAGTGTCTAATTAGGAGATCTTATTCCCCCACTCCCAAGTGTGCACACTTGTTTAGGATCCATCTAATGAGTTTTGTTTTGATGTGTTTATTTCATTTCAATCACAGCCCTTCTCTTGTTCTCATCACTCGCTATTATGCTATTGATATGGGGCAGCGCAAATAGCGGAGTGTACATATCCTCATTAGAAGCGAGTGTTTTTGTGATGGGAGGCGAGGTTCCGTGCTGCTGCTTGACTAATAGGGGTTGGCTGGGG
This sequence comes from Hypophthalmichthys molitrix, assembly GCA_037950675.1. Classification (NCBI taxonomy): domain Eukaryota; kingdom Metazoa; phylum Chordata; class Actinopteri; order Cypriniformes; family Xenocyprididae; genus Hypophthalmichthys; species Hypophthalmichthys molitrix. The sequence goes on from CM075493.1 coordinate 29,148,320, forward strand.
CCCCTGAGGAGTCTCTAATGACCGCCTGTGTCAGATTCCCTTACAGCCGGGCTCGTGGCACAGACACAAGGAGCTGCCCGGAGCTATGTGCGTGTGTGTTTGTGTGAAAGGGTAGGTGTCACAAATACATAATGTCTCAGCCAGCTGCTTGTAGTTGCTGAAACTCATGTGGGAAAAAATGTCACATATTAATAGAGAGGACACTCTCAAATTAGCTGTTGATTTCTGAAATAGGTTACTGTAATTTGACTTCAGATCATTATAGATGTGTTTATGAAACCAGATTTTTCTGTCAGTTTGTATTGAAAACGAAGACAGGGAACAGAAAAAATACTGGGGAGAAAAGGTGGAAGTGGGTTTGTGTCATGACAAGACAGATTTGAGCCTCACAACACCATCTTCACCCTAAAGAATGTATGTTAACCGCTAGGTCATGGCTCTGACATTTTTACAGTATAATTATGTTGTGTAAGAACTTTGTCTAGTTAAGCGTAAAGAGATGCTCATCTCTATGTGATGCTTTCTGTGCTCAAAGAGTCACAGGCAGAGCAGATGTAGTTTAAGTTCAGCTGGAAGAGCATCATCAATAACTTAAAGGCGAAATAAACTTTTTGGATTTATTCTTACATTTTTTTTTTATTTATTTATTTATTTATTTATTTTTAGTTTGTATGTTAACTAGTTTCATGTTTTTTTTATTCTATCTGATTTATTCTATTTACTCTTTTTTTTTTTTTTTTAGGCATAAAACTTTTTTGGGGACAGCTGGAGGACATTAGAAACAAAACTTGCTTTTGGATTGTATTTACATTATCTTTATACAAATTGGACTCTTATGCCACACTTACAGAAATGATGAATGCCTGATGCTGAATGAAAACATACAAAAATGATGAATGAAAACATACTTTTCAAACAAAAATAACAGATTTTTAATTTATGAAATAAGATATACTATTTAAAACTTCGCAAACAGTCTTTTCAACCTCACTGTGTCATTATTTATGTGTTAAAAATATTCAAATTATCACAGGGATAAAAGTTTATAGTTTGGATATAAACACTGATGTCTACCAAAACATTCAAAATAGAGCAAATCGCCTTATGAAAGTAAATTGGTGCTTCAAATAACGATTGTATCATTACATCGTTACACCAAGTGACTGTTAAAATATGTATTCATTCATTTAAGAGATTCATTCAGGAACGCTGATTCATCCATTGATGAAACAAGTGAAATGTTTATGAGTGAGTCATTGAATCATTCATTCATAATTCATTCAAATTAAACATTTTAAAGGGGGGATATCACACAGTTTCTGCCAATCTCATGTTAATCTTGAGTACATCTAGAGTAACAATGCATCCTTCATATCTCTGAAAAGTCTTTAGTTTTATCATATTTATAAAAGATAGATATGCTAAACCGAGTCTTTTCGAAAAAAGCCGAGCTCCTGGAGGCGTGCCTGCCATCAGTGCTGTGGGCAAAGCTAAAGAGTCATGAGCATGCGCAGCTTTTGCGTAGTATAACATTATTATAAATACAAAAGGAACAAAAACGTTTGTGTCGTTTACATTTAATGCGTGCCGATTGCCAACAAAACACAGACATCTGATGCAGCTTTACTCACCGACAGCGATCTGCAAATCTAGCGCCGAACTGGGACTTGTTTACAAAGTATTCATCACCGAAATCCCGGGAACAAACAAACAAACATACATGCACAACTCTGTTGCTGCCCTGGAAAAACAAACTTCATCCACAGTTCCCTTAACACTGGGTTCTTTGGGAAGCTGAAAAAGGTAATCTTTCCCTCACAACCAAAAACACACTCCTTTGGTGACAGGAGCTGCGTCTCATTTCGGAGGCTGCGTCCTTCGGAGATCGCATTTGAAGGCTGAATACTTCATCAAGGATGTCATAATTAAGAAAAGTAACCATAATAAAATTGACTGATATTCATTGTGAGGTTTAAAGTACTGTAATTCCTTTCTTACGTTGCAATCTAACGGTTATTTTTCTTAATTTAGACTGCCTCGATGATGTATGCAACCTTCAAAGGGTGCAGCCCCTGAATTGGGACACAGCCATTGTTGAAAAATCTCTCGGCTTCTGTATCCCGAACGAAGCACGTTGATGGGCGTACTCTTGCTCCTGGTGTGCGCACGCTTATCAGGGAGAAGTGCCTATACAAGGAATTCCGCTCTCTTTTGACGTCATACAGGCCATATCCCAAAAAAACTCTCAGAAACCCGGTCTGAAACCGACACAGAAATCCTCTGTCATACGTTCAACTCGGGTTTTGAAACTTTGGCCATGTTTAGCAGGAGAATACAACTCTTTAACAGTGTAAATAAGTCAGAATGCATGAAATAGCATTACACCCCCCCTTTAAATAGACTGCAGCAACTAACATTTTGTCAGAAGCTCTAGTAAATTACACATTATTTTGTTTAGTTGTCTGTTCAGAATCATGAGAGAATCATGATATACCTCTTTATATATTATGCAGATTTGAATGTTCCGGTGTGATTTTGTCAAAGGTTTAATAGATGCAGCCGAATCGTTGTCATTTAGGAATGAGATTGTGGAGGTTTGAATTGATATCACAATTTTTTAACGATTAATCGTGCAGCTCTATAAAAATGTTACTCTAATGGGGAGAACTGAGTTCATTTATCCACTAAAATCACCTCGATGCCATTGCTTAAAAGTTATTAAATAAATGGGAAAATTCTGGTAAAAGCTCTAGCAGCATGTGTTTCCAAATGCCACTTGGTTTGATATTTTGCTTCTAATGAAATGACATTTTACGTGTGACTAAAGTGTATAAACATTTCCAAAAATTGTCATCCCACTGTATATTTGTCCCCATTTAACACCTTGATAGCTAGACTATGGGCTGAACACTTGGGAATATAAACGCATTTGTTTTTTTGACTCTTAACTCTTAAATCATTAATACTGTATGCAGTTAACGTGTTCCATTCCACATTGTGAGGCAGATAGAGATGTCTGTGCCGTCCTCTTGAATTATGCTCATCAACTGCATCACCACCATTATACACCTCTTTCAAATGCTCATTAGGCAAAATGCCAGAAGTCTGTCAACTTTTAACACCAATAACAGGATGCTTAGTTGGGTCCATCGCCAAGAGCTGCCACTGAGAGCTTTCTTTTGTCTGTACGATACTTTTTGAAATGCAGCTTTTCACGGTCTGCCACATAATGTCCTCTGTAGATTTTTGCCTGTTTATTGCTGAGAAAATCTTGTAACATGCAGCGAACGGGTGAATTACAAGGCCGCGGCCTGACCGATAGACAAACGGAGGGGTATATCCCTCCTCTGGCCTTTTGCAGGACCTTACAGGAGAATTGGCAATGTCAAAGGATGAGGATTTGAGAGTCAAGTGTCGCTGAATGGGAGCGTTGGTGGTCTGGGTGCAGCTGCCTCGAGAACAAGTGGAAGAAATGCAGAGACAGCGAGAGTAGCGCGCCCCATGGAAGCGGACCTCTCCTTACTTTTGTCTTTCATCGTGCGGGCCGGCCGCTGAAAAGCTTGGCAGCGCCTGTGACTCCAGGCAGCTAAGCTAGCAGCTCCTAGCACTCAGTATGCAGCCAAAGTGTTGGAATGACAACGACTCCATTCATTGTGGAGGTAGAGGCAAAGGCTGTGGATCTCCTCTGTCTGTTTTGTAGAACGGGGGATACAGAAAAGGAGGGGGCACTTTTTAACTCGCAGTACAGCGGACGAGGTAAAGATGAGGGAGCAAGAGAGAGAGAGAAACAGAAAGGGAGGGAGAGGGAGTGAGCGAGAAAGTGGCAGCGGTGGAGGGGGACCTTCCATGCCGAATGATTGAAAGAGGCGGAGAGGAAGCAGAACTCCATCAGATGAAATGAGGTGAAAATAATTCAGGCATTAATCAAGCCTGGCCAAAAGGAGGCTGTTCTTTTTTCCTCCCCTCTCTCTGCGGAAGCAAACGGAGAGGTGTGAATGAAGAACTCGAGAGTTGAGACGAGAGAACTACCGGGCACTATCCAATCATGTCGGAGTCCAACAGCAGCGCAGCTTGTATGGCTGATCAGGTCAGTTGTGTTTTTGTCATATTTGTGCTGTTATAAAATGGGCAGCATTTTCCTTTTCTATACATGTTGAGCTCTGCCGAGAGGGAAATTTAAAAATGTTGCGTCTGTTGAGCAAGTGCGAGCGAGCACGTTACCCGACGCATCAAAGCGGCAATTGTATGAAGCTGCCCGGACGACGGTGCAGGGTCCTGAAAGAACTGAATTAATCAAGACCAAGCATTGTCTGCAGTGCCTTATTTTTCGGCCATCATTCAGGGGGCCTGTGACGACTCAATAGCCCACAGACCACGTGAGAAAGGGGCTGCAGCTCTTTAAAAACCAGACCACGTGTGGGCCAACTGAAAAGTTTTTATAACGAATTGCAGTGGGAAGTTCTGGCGACGCTGGTGGAAGGCTATGTGATAAAGTTTCCAAGGAAGTGGGCAGGAGAGCAGTGTTTGAGAGACAGAAGGAAGGAGGAAAGTGTCCAGGCTGAATGGAGGGTTGGCCCATATTTCTCCTCCTTTTTCTGTCTTCCTTCACCTCCTTTTTTTAGTCACCAAGGCACTTGTCACTTAAACAATCATAGGGAAGATTTGTTGGAAATAAAACGTATAGATATCCGATAAGGCACTTTGTGCCTCAGAGATTTATAATGCAGCGCCAGTTTTGGTTGCATCCTTTCCTTTGCATCTGTTTCCGTTCCGCCGTTCTGTAGGAGTGTGCGAATTAGGATAATGTGACAGTCTGGTGACTAAATAAAAATTGATTACTTGCTGTAGGTAACAAAGATAAAACTTCTTTTTTTCTTTTCTTTTTTATATTAGTAGACGTCATTATTTGGTTTTGAGTTTTGGAATGACGCAAAATCCAGTTATCTTTGTCATCTTGTTTCATCTTGATATGGCATTCTTGTGGGCTTAATTAAAACTGTTTCATATATCTCAAGTTCGGGGAAATGTGCAGTCTCAAATTGCATTGTCATGAAGTTTGTGAATAGTTTTTAATGAGCAAATTCTCATTCATTATTTAATTAGTACCGAGAAGCATTTATAGTGCCATTATGATCTGGCCAATTGGACACAATGTCCAATTTTGGTCTTGCTTTTAGTCAGTCCTATTTGGGGATGAGACCTTTGAAACCACAGAGATCATTCAGAAATCTTCATGGTTGTGATGTCATAACCATGAGCACATTTTCATATCAGTGCCAAATAATTATTTAACAGCTGGACCTATTTGTTATAGACAATGTTAATTCACATTTAGAAGGCTTAAAGGTACAGTAGGAAGAAGGAAAACAGTCAGATAAAGAATTTGGGCACTTTTAAGGGGATGTAACACATCTCACTTGAGCAATTTATGATTCCTCAAAGTATTTGACCCCTGTAAAGACTTTTATGGACATACTGCAACTGGGGGTTTGATGAGGTATACTGATTTATTTGATCATTTCTAGCACCTGAGAGGCACCACAGACTCAGGTGTCCAGCTGTAGAGCTCACTGATTTATCACACACATACACACACAGAGGAGCAGGTGCATCTGCCAGAGCCTCCAGCCTCCAAACCCCTCATGTGTACTCAGTCGCTTGTGCATACGGTGAGGAAACATCATTTCCCTGTTTAGGCTTGAAAATGTGCATAACTTAGAATGAAACTGCATCCTGTGGAAAGTGTTTGCACTGGGGCAAATTGTCATTTAATTCTGATTTTCATGATATTTTTCATTTGCCCATTGCACAAACAGTGAAGTCTAAATAAAATGTACTTTTAGACATTTCACAATTTGAGTGAATCTACGTAGCCAAAATTACCAAACCTGAGCACTTTAATTTAACTAGTGTAAGAGAGTACTAGCTTGAAGAAATCCTTTTTTAGTTGTTAATAAATAAATATATATATATCATGTTTCAATCATATTTTGTTTACCCCTAAATTTGGAACAACTAAACAGAAATGTTTGTATTACACAAATATAGCTAACTGTATTACCAGAAATTAGTTTTTCACTCTTTTTTTTTTTTTTTTTTTTAAAGTGGCGTCACTGATAGAGGTTCTCTGTAAACAACGCTAAGACTTGACTAATTGGTAATGACATTAATTGCTGGTCATTTTCATTAGCACTATTGCAAAGTACTTGGTCACTCAAAATGCGCTGCGTTCTCCAATACCACTATGCCATTTCCTCTGATTAGTGTTAAGCTGTAGATTCAGCATTGTATTGTTTGACAGCTTTGGCTTTATGGAGCTCCTATATTAACTCTGTGATGTGGCTAATTCTGCTGGATCCTGTAGTGCTATCTGTTAGAGTAGAGCATGCTTGAATAATAATTGAGATAATATGCACCAGTAATTTCATTACTGGGTCAAAATGTCTTCACAATCATCTATGATGATCAGCGTTTAGAAAGCAAATGCTGTTTCATTTTGATTGCAAACTCTGATAAACTCTTGATAAACTTTGATTTACTGTTAAAGAGATGCTGTGTCTAGTGATTGGTTTCACATAATGTCCTAAAGAGCACCAAATAGTGACTCTATAATGCTTGGCGAGAGTGTGTGAGTTTAGCAAAGAGTCTCTTTAACAGTGCAGCTGTAAAGCTGTGGCATGTAGGTTTGTCATATGCACAGGTTTGAAGACTTGTGTGTGCATGCACTGTCAATAATGTTTATTACATAATGTATTTGACCAATCACAATGTCGGCAAACTGCAAGGATCATTTATCAGCAACATTGATTTATTTTTACTGTCTGAGATTGAGATATGTGTGTGTACATATGGATTGAGGGAGGTACAGTGGGGTCCAAAATCTGAGACATCGTTTTGCATCTTTCTAAATGAATACAAATATTTTTTATCACAAACATTATCGGAATAGCAGCGTATGTTTAGTTTACTTGAAAAAACCCACATCAATTGCGTAATTTCTTAGTATTATTTTGTATTTCCCATTGCACTCGAGCTGCATAAACTGCACACGTTTGTCAACAACCTGATAATCAAGTTGTCTGGTGTTATTTGAAAATGATTAAAGGAGCATCTTGTGCTTCAGTGAAAGAACATCTGACCGCAATTATTACAAAATGTGACATTAAAAAGTGTAAAAGTCACTTGTTTTTATAAAGTAACACTGTCCAACAGCGACACACGCAGGTAAAGTTACAGCGGGAACCCGCATCTCTCTTGCCTCCCCTGAGCCCATTACCTTTTAACAGACCCCCAAATTGTGCGGTGAGTTGGATGGGGCACTATGATTGGTTCGTGCGATAAATCCCACCTCTTGTTTTCGTGCACGTTCTCGAATCGGCCTGAATGAAGACAATGATGATGTTAATGGGAAAACTAATTAAAAAGTAAGTAAACAACTCAGCCTCTGAGATATCACCACTTTGGCCATTTTTCAAGCATTTTTCAAACTTTAAATGGCCTGAAAACATGATGACTGGGGGTTTTTTTTAGTGAGCAATCAGCTTGGGGAAATTAAAGGTACATCTTCATGTCTGTGAAAACATAAATTTACATTTGATATATATATATATATATATATATATATATATATCAAATGTAAATTTATGTCCCTGTTACACTTAATTTTGCCTCCTTTTAAAACACCACTGGATGGAGAGAGAGAAAGAAGAGAGAGGGGAAAAGAGCAGTTCAGAAGAAGCATATGTCTGCTCGGAGGCAGTGGTCTCTCCTGTCTCACACTGACTGCGCTCCTGGGCTTCCAGCTGCTCTCTTTCTCTCTCTCTTTATGTCCATCATGCTTCATTTCTCTCTACCCTTCATGTGATGATTTTAAATACCTTAGAAATTATTCTCTTCACACTTTTTTTTGTTTTTCAACTGTATTCAAAACTTTGTGAACCGATAACATGATTAATTTTCCCCTAAGACTTGTGGTTTGAAGAGTCATTTTGGCCATGTGACCTTCCGTCAGAACTTCATGGCTAGGTGAAGGTTGTCTGTCTGTCTGAACAGCTGTCATAACTGCCAGCATTAGTGACCCTCACTCAGTCATGGGTAATTTCCTCAGGCCAAATCTCACTTTTAAACTAATCTCACTGTCATCTTTTGCCCTGTCCTCTCTGACTCCCTTTACCTCACAAAGCCATTAGTTTCCTTCATTTTCCACTGTTCTTCTTTTATAGCCATAACAGTATAAATTTTGATTATGTATTATTTTTAGGGTTAGTTACTTGTAATTATTGAAAATTTACTGTTTTTATTACTGTAGTAAGTACATGTAACATGTAAGTACGTACGGAGCCCTTGCAAAAAGAAAAAATATACAGACTTTCACGTGCACACAAGAAACTTTTTGCGTGCTCACGAGAAACTATTGCCAGCGCACGAGAAACTTCCTCACATGTTACAATTTCTGGTTTATGTATACTATAACCTGTTTCCTTTGTGCGAGAGTATGGTTGAGCATGAATTAATAAAGATCTGTTTGCTCAAAACTTTGCTGTTAGGGCAGTATACCTCTAACATCATGGCCTTGTGTCTGCTTTAACGCATCCTCTGTGACGACCGAGAAACTGCATCGTGAAATGGGCTATTCGCACAGTACGGCTGTGTGCGTTGACCTATTTGCAAAATTCAAGGGTCAGTCAGACTGATACAGTAAAAAAGTGCTAAAAATTTGGCTTTCGTTAGGGCAGTACGTTTTTTATATAATATATATAATATATATATATATATATATATATATATATATATATATATATATTTTTTTTTTTTTTTTTTCTTCACATTATTTACGTTATATCACATCGGATGGAGTCGACCAATGAAATCGGCTGTTGGTTGAAGTTTGTGCTTAATTGGTTTGGAAAAAATCATGCACATTATTGTAATAACATTATAGGGATAATCCATGGCTAGCTGTGCATTAAACCATTTTAAAGCATGGCATGGAGGCAAATAACCACCCAACGTGAATCGAAGGGTGGTTGCCTCTGCGGAGGGCAATAGACTTGTTTAACGCACAGCTAGCCGTGGATTATCCCACTTATACCATGGTCATTGGCCTGTTATTAATGTTACTGTAACTCTTTCCCTACCAGCATGCAATTTAATCTATCACGATGCTTTTACAACTTGTTTCTGCTACTTCTTCGCTTGTTTTTGGATCCAGAGGTTCTGTACTATTTCAAAAGATGCACAATAGAGTGGTGCAGGGATGACGATAGAACCCGGAAGTCTAATTCAAGATTTTTCTATGGGGTTTTATAATGGGGTTTTTCAACTTATGAGTAAAAGAAAGCCTGTCGTAAACATAACTTGACGATAATTTGATGTTTTGTTCTACAACGTACACTGCACACATTCACACCCCAAACTGCCCACAACCCCAAATCTCGAAGGAATCAGCAACGAATTAGTCTTCTGGGTTCTGACGTCATACCTGCACCACTCTATAGCACCCCCTACCGTATAACAGTGAAAACATGGATTGCTGGAAAATTCCATCAATGGCAGGGAAAGAGTTAAGCTGTTACTTTTGTCAGTTACAGCTTGCTTTGATTCAGACACAGAGATATAGTAGTACGGTAAGATTATATTTATTTGAATTAGTTATTGAGAGAGAGAGCAAGAAAGAGTGAGGGTTGGAGATATATGTGTGTGAATTACCCGTGTCTGTGCAGCATCTCTCTACTAACAATGAAGCTTTAGTTTAATTATGTCAAAAACAGGGATGTTACCTCTTGGATGTTGAGACATATAATGTAGTGATTCAGAAGAGAGGCTATTTTATTAATAAAAGTTGTGGGGCAGCAATACGTTTCTGTGCTCCTGAATGTTTCTGTGCGAGTGATGTGCGTGTGTGTGCTTCAATGAAAGCAGTGCATTAATATAGATCGGTGATTAAACTGACTGGAACTACTTGTGCTTTAAACAGTTTTAGACTGTGTCTAGACTGCATTTCTCAATCACATTCTTTTCAGAATTACAATAATTGTATTTCTATGTTCACTTGTAGCATTGGCATTGAAGTGTACTCTAGAACAAAGAATTGCTCTTATTTTTGTGGTCTATTACTAAGAGTCATTCTGTGTAAACACTTGCCTTTTGAACAAGCGTGTTTTGGCTGACCCCACTGCCACCTCTGCAGCTGTCACAGCAGTGAGCCTATACTTATTTCCTGACCAAAGGGCAACGAATCTCTCTGCAAATACAACTTTTTGCACAATATGTCATTTAAAGCACTGCCTGTTTGACAGGCTAAATGTTGAATGGGAAGATTTGGTCTTTGCTGACTCTAACTGACTGGGGAAAGTTTAGTGTCTCACATGCATTTGGGAAGATTTGCCTGAGGGGTTTCTGAGGAAGAGAGCTGGTCTCACAGTAAAGCAGTCACTCAGTCAGAGCTTCAGCAAACTCCAAGCCTTGCACATACCATGACAAACTGAGCCCTCAGGAAGCAGGGGAGATGAAAAAGTCAGTGATTCAGAGCTGTCACACCAGTCAGGCCAGAAGAACAGCCTCAGATCTCTTTCCACATTCTTTATTTACCTCCCAAAACATCACTTGCCATGTTTTTGTGATAGTCTGACCATTCAGTTTTACAGGTAGGTCTTGGTTTAATACACCGGTTTTTGCTCATATTTTAAACAATATGTTAAATAGCATACTCTAAACAAAACATTTAGGTAGCCCACATTTATAAAGAGGATTTTGTAATAAAATGTTACTGTTTAGGTCTAAATTAAATAGGAAAAGGAATATTTCAGGTAACTGGTTCAATAAATATTAAGCTCAATCAACATCTTTTCTGGCATAATGTTAATTTCCACAGCAAATGGAAATTAACATTATAGAAAAAAATGGTTACATCAAGGCAAAAAATTGATCCAAGAAATATAAGTTATATTGCACATGATTTATAGTAGTGGTTCAATGGATCACAAAACTCACTGTTTGGATCATATCACGGTTATTAAGTCATAGATCGGATCATTTTTCGGATCAGCACAAAAAAAAAAAAAAAAAAAAAATGGGGGGTGGGAGGTAACTTTGCATTTATTACTTAGCCCACTTTAATTACTCCGATACCACAGCAGAAACTACTAGCCTAACTAATACATTATTAAAGGCAAGTGAACAGACTGTAAAAAGAACAAATACTGTACACCAATTACAAGCATAGATAAATACAACATAAAGTTACAAATAAAGTATACGGTCTAACTGTAGTATTAATTTTCGTGTACAGAAATGTAATAAATGTAAAATGACACTGTTCACTATATAAATTTAATATAGATTAATCTTTGTTAAAGCTATGTTTTGTTGTTTTACATGACAGACAACAGCAGGTATTTATAGGTTGCTGTCACTTTAAGAGTAAGACCCCATGCACGCACACATCTGATAGATAAATATCAGAATTCTCACCTCTTTCACTTAAGACATAACCGAATGTGTTTACGAGAATACTTGCCGAGAGGGGTATTTTGACTGACATAATGCATGTATGTGTCCATCCAAGTGCACTGAGGACGCGAAAGAGAAATCAACTTGGAGTTTGTGAGCTATCTGAAACGCACCTCTCTCTGTGTGCGCGTGAGCCTTGTATGTATGTGCGTCTGTGCGCACCGATAACAGCGTGGCGTGCAATACCGAAATCCTCTTTTGCCTCTTCTAGCGCTGGAATAGTTTTATATCTATTTAATGTGTAAACTAGCAAGACAAAACACGTGCAAATGATAACCTTTCACTCTATTGCGGTTAAACTTGCAATTGATCCGCGAATCACATGCGTCCCGAACCGTGGGGCTTGGTCCGTACGGATCACGGATCAACAACGATCCGTTTAAACACTAATTTATAGGCGTAAGTATTGTACAACCAGATGGCTTTTTACATGTTAATATTATCCAAGCAGGTTAACATCAGAAATGTGTGATTTGTATAAAGTTTCCACAAAAAGTATGAAGCAGCACAACTGTTTTCAACACTGATAATAAGAAATGTTTTTGTGCACCAAATCAGCCTATTAGAATGATTTCTGAAGGATCATGTGACACTGAAGACTGAAGTAATGATGCTGAAAATACAGCTATGCCATCAGAAGAATAAATTAAATTTTGAAAAAGATTAAAATAGAAAACACTTATTTAAAATTTTGTAATATTTCACAATACTGCAGTTTCTACTGTATTTTTGATTAAGTAAATGCAGCCTTGGTGCCATAAGATACTTATTTCAAAAACATTTAAAAGTTTTGAGCTGGATATATCTTTAAGCTTTATGTCATGCTGATGTAACACAGGTAAAGCCTGTAAACATGGTAACTTTGCATAATGTCTGCACAAGGATACCAAGAAGAGAGATTATGTAACCTCCTTGTTTACATCGACCTGAGCAGGTTGTGTGTTTTAAGATGGTTGACTTAAATCAGTAAAACATAATTAATCTTGCATACATTCATAATCTTTGACAAAAACCTGTCAGAAAGTTTAAACAGAAGCATGAATCATCACATCATGCTTCAGATAGTATGCACAAATATTACAGAAGTGATAAATAACCAGAAATTAATCCACCTGAAACGGTTGTTCAATCACACAAATTATGATTTCGATGAGTTTACATATCAGATACTATGGTTTTATTTTAAATATTATAAACTTTTGTTGTCATTCCAGTCAGGAACACAGTGGATTTGAATGTTGTTTATCCAGGTCTGCAGTCTAACTTACAGACAAGGAACGCACTGTAAACAATGAACACAATGTTGTACATCGAACACTGCAAACAGTGCTTAAAAGTGACCTGAACTTCTGGTTTCCGTGCTTCTTGCTTGTCAAAATCTGATGCTAATCGACTCTGAAAATGTTTTTCAGTCTAGAAGCTGAAGTTGCATGACATTAAATCTCTATGTTTGATGTCAGCCAAAAAACTAGGGTGACTTATGCAACCCTGAATGCCTGAATGCGCCTTTAAAAGTGCTCTAATTGGCCCTTTTGAGGACATTGTAATTTAAAATGGGTCATTCCCCAAATTCAGTCCCTTCATAACAAATTCATTTGTTTCTGTGTTTACAAATGCAAATAGCTCAGCAATAATGAGAATCAGCCTTGAGTACAATGATAGAGAAAGGCCAATGGAAACTGCTTATGTCTCTATATGTAATTCATTAGGAGATGCTGGTTGAACATACAAACCTGTGCAGAATCTGGAAACAAAATTTCTGAGATAAAAAGTGTGTGAAGAATAGGTGAACAGCTTGCAATGGCTCACATGTCTGCAGACTATAATAATTGCAATAATTGAATGATCTGGTTATGTGAAGCATGTGTCTGCAGCTAGACCTGGTTTTTCTACATAATTTATTCCTGTGGTGGTAAATTTGAATTTTCAGCAGCCATTACGCCAGTCCTCAGTGTCAAATGATCCTACAGAAATCATTCTAATATGCTGCTTTGGTGCTCATAAAAAATAGTTATCACAGTTAAAAGCAGTTGTGCTGCATAATGTTTTGTGAAAATTGTGATACTTTTTTTCCAAGACACTTTGAACAACAGAAAGTTCAAACGAACAGTGTTTATTTGAAATAGAAATCTTTTGTAATATTATAAATGATTTACTGTCATGTATACCGTTGTCTTTTAAAGAAAATGATACAATCTTGTCCATAGATATGACAGCCTGTTGCACTATAGTTAGTAGTAGTATAGGTAGAAGCAGCTATCAATTTGAATATATTCTCTGTGACCCAGTGAAACCCCAAAAAGCCACACCTCCAGTCTCCTCCCCTCTCCCCACCCACAGCTTAAGGGTAGAATAGGTTCCACATGGAGCCGTGTCAGACTACTCCAACTGACCTGGAGAGTTCTGCCTCTGACCCCACTTACATGCTGATGCTTGCCTGAATGCTTTAAGTTCCTGCTTGAGTAAGCGCTACTAGCTGGGGTGTACAATGGACAGCAGAAAGGTAAGAGAAAAGGAAGTAAGTGAGGCTAAGTGTGAATGTATTGAGGCCTCAGTTATCGATGGAGGGGTAACTTCTCAAGAAGATCTTTAGAACAATTTTAGAAGTCACTTGGAAATATTAGAAACTAGAAGCCTCAATAATTGCTGTAGATGCTTTAGTCTTTGGTAAAAATGAGATAAAAACCAGGTGGGTGTGTCCCACTATTTTGCCTTAGAGTGTCTTCCATTATTCTTGGAATGCTGTTATACATGTTCTGATCTGTGTGTATTGACATGACTTGAGGTTTGACGGAGATGGATATATGTCCTCCTGAACATTCCATGATGGCTTAATATGGACCCTGGAAGGTCTGACATCATTAAGTTGTTCAGAAAACCACTATTAATTTAAAGTGGGGAAAACAAGGGGTGAATCACTGAAGTGCATTTGGTCATGAATAATGGGTAATTTCTTGGCTGTTATATGACCAGGAGAGCAATCTGCAGACCTAATGACTCCAACAAGATGGCTACCAGAGCTGTTATGGATCTTTTCTAGTGTTTAACAGCTGACAAATGGCTTTATGGCTTGAAGACAAACTTTTGGTTTCTTTAAATGGAAACTCATTTAGCACAAAACTGCTTATTCACTTGTGAGCAACTAGTGATTCTCTTGTGAAGCTTGTGACTACTGTTCCTTTTGCACAATGCACTTCTGTCTGTGTCCCAAGGATATGTAATCATTATTTAGATGTAATGTGATCCTGGTCTTATGCTCACCAAAACTCCAAACAAAAATACAGTAATATTTTGAAATTTTGTTACAATTTAAACGTACAAAATTTACCTGTTTTCTATTGTAATATATTTTAATGTTAGTTTAATGTATTCCTGTGATTTTTCAGCAGTCATTATTCCAGTCTTCAGTGTCGCATGATCATTCAGAAATCATTCTTTCTAAGATGCCAATTTGGTGCTCTAGAAACATTTCTTATGATTAATGTTAAAAACAGTTGTGCTGCCTAATGTTTTAAAGGAAACTCTGATACATTTTTTTTTTACTGTGTTTACTGTCACTTTTGATCAATGTAATGCTCGCTTTCTTTAAAAAAAAAAAAAAAAAAAAAGAGATTCTTGTCGATTCCAAACCTTTGAATGGTAGTGTCTATATGTATTAAACAAAATATATATAATCAAGTTGCTTACAGTGAGAACACTAGTTGAACCAGATTGCTTGTGTTGCTTTAGGTCAGTCTTTATAAACATATTCTCATATATGTATGTGACAGCGTGAGTG
Organism: Hypophthalmichthys molitrix; assembly: GCA_037950675.1. Lineage (NCBI taxonomy): Eukaryota > Metazoa > Chordata > Actinopteri > Cypriniformes > Xenocyprididae > Hypophthalmichthys > Hypophthalmichthys molitrix. The sequence goes on from CM075493.1 coordinate 29,163,609, forward strand.
TTGATTGAATGACTTGAACTCTTAATGACCTGACATTTAGGCCACCGTCACTTCCCCACTTTTGTGCCCCTTGTTCAGTTTTGGGGTGCCTTGCCTGACAAGTCACTATTGCAGATGATTGATCAAGCATGAGAAGAGTGTTTTCAGGTTTTAAGCCAATGGGAGAGCAGGAATATGACCCACTGCTCAGAGGGTGAGAAGCCGCAGCCCTGCATCTTTAGCAGAATTACTTTCACCTCACAGAGATTGGATAATGGCTTTTTTAAGGACTGTCCACGCTGGTTAATTTCATTCCAGTTGAAGAGAATGAACTTGCCCTTGTTTACTCATTGAGTACTTTTTAGGGGGCCATAGCTAAAGGACTTAAGTTAACCAGGACTGTGAAATATGAAACACTCATCTATCTTGAAATTAAATCGTTGAAATGAATAATTTGCTTGGATCCTTCTCTTCTCTTTTCTTCAACAGCTTTTATTGTTATGAACTTTAATTTTTTTGTTTGTTTGTTTCTCATATCCTTCTGGCCATACCCATCTGTCTTTGTAACAGAAACGGATTGTCCTGCCCCAAACACACTGCATTTGCTGAAATAGAAATTAACATGTCTTTTCAGAAAGTTTTCCTACCTTCTAAAAAAATGCTGGGTTAAATATAGCCAAACCCAGCAACTGGGTTGTTTTGACCCAACCTGCTGGGTAATTTTTATTTAAGTCAACTATTGATTCAAAAATTAGCATATTGCTCACATGTTATTGGACAACCACTGAGTTTGTCCATAATATTTAATCTAACTTGGGTTGTTTTTAACCAAGCATTTTTTTTAGAGTTTACAAATGCTTGTGGTTAAATCTGTTAAACTGGAATAGGAAAAGATACAAAACCTAAGATAAAAAAAAATAATTAAAAAAAAACACATTTAACTTTAAATACATCAACGCTGAAGCTCTGCAAGAGGCTTTTTGGTAGCAGTCACAACCCATGTGTCTGACCTCTGACCTTGATGAACAAACTCGAGGTGAAAGTCTTACTGGAAAGTCTTTGTACGAGCCTGTTGTATGTCTCATCCGTTCCTGGGGAGAATGAAGCCCTCATTGGCGGAGAAAGATTGAGGATGTTGCATTTGAAATGTGAACTGAGGTCAGTATAGAGAGCCCTAGAAAGGGGAAAGGTCAGCTCTGATGAATGGTGAACTCAGTAGACTTGGGTGTTTAACTATTTCAGAAGTGCTGAGAGCACATTTCCTCTAGCTTCCTTGCTTCTGTTTTTGTCTTTCATGTTCTTAATTGCTTCAGTTATTTTTTTTTTCTACTCTTCCTTTTTCTAAAGTCACCAGCCTGATGGGAAATGCTTTGCAGCATTAGTCAGCAGTAGGTCTTTAATCTCTTTTTATGTTTGGACCTGTGCAGCCTTGTGAAGTTTCGCTGGGTGAGTTTTGGAATCTGCACTGTTTTTACGAAGTTTAGACACACCTTTGACTTGATGACTTTTCAGAGCAGGAAGTCATTGATCTGTCACAGTATTTATATCTCCCTCTTCCATAGACTTTCCTCTGCTGGATTAGAAGTTTTTAAAGATCTTTATGGACCGTAATGATCTCAAATAAGTATGAGAATGGGTTTATATGAGAAAGAATGTTCAATCTATAAACATCTCCATGACTCTTTCACTCAAGGTGAATCCTAAAATAATATTTTGATAGTTTTATTCCATAGTGAATTAAATCATAGAATTCAGGTGAGCTGACATGTGAGTTTGTAAGTGTGTTTTTTGACATGCACCACTAGTAGATGGGGTTGAAATTAAGAAAAAAAAAACATATATTTTCCTATATTTATCTTAGAAATATTTATATTTTAGGGATGCACCAATAATCATTTAATACAGCTAAATTTTATTATTAGTCTTTCAACTGGTATATTACGTAATCTCAGACATTTGATTGGAAATGTTATATAATCTGAGATTTTTTGAGCTTTTGAATACAATATAAATATTCCCTCTTAGAGTAATGCATCAAAAAATTCTTAATATAATCAAATATTTATTAATATCTTTCAATTGATATGTTACATAATCTGAAATTCACAGCCCACTTTAGAAGGTACAACACTTTTTTTGAGTTTTTGAATGCATCTCATTGAAGCAGATGACATAATCAGTTATGATCACAAGAATAAAGTACAGTCTCTCTTGATTTTGTTAGGTGATCGTTCATTTAAAACAGAGAGCCAACATTTGTTATTCAAGAAGATTCAGAGTGTAAGCACAGATATAGCTTTGTTATAAACGCTAAAATGCATACCCTATTGAGCCAATAAGGATCTTTTGAACCATATGTTATGCCGCACCACTTTCTGCATGGATGTCTCCAGGCATTCTGGGTGTTAAGTTGAGAAGTCACAGGTCAGTTCTCACTTTCCTTCTTAAATTGACAGGGTCACATACCTGCAATGAGTTACTCAGAGGGAGCTGTGCTGCTGTCAGTCACAGGCTTCAGGCTTCGTGGATAGATACTCTGAGGTTGTAGAACAAGAAATTGTGGAACAGTCAAATTTGGGAGAAAAATACAATCTCAAGAGATCAAGATAACGTTTAGTATTGTTGTTGAGGCAATTTTTTTTTTATGGAAGCTTTCTTTTATTTAAATTTATTTCTTTTATTTCTGTATTTTTCTTTTTTCCTTTGCCATTTTGCTTCTTTCTTTTCTTTCCTTGCTCTATCCTTTTTTCCTTCTTTTTCCATTTTTATCTGCTTTTCTATAAAAAGTCTAAAAGGTGCACCACTCATTTGACTCAGGTCCCCATGGGACCTTGTGTTTATGAGTGAGTTTTGGTCTTGCGTAAAAGGGCAGATGGGCCCAGCTGGACGATCTTTCTCTCTTTCACTCTGTGCTCAGCAAGACAGATCCTTGGAGCAAACTGAAGCGGCTGAAACACCTGGGCATTCCACAGAGCACAGGGACAGGGATCACAGAGTGCAAAGATTGAACTAAACAATTCATTGATTTACCGGAAGGTAAACACAACATAACCTCATGTGTGAGCGCAGAAGAGCCATGTTTTAGAAAATATAATATATAGAGCTACAGTCCCAATAACTCTAATGTTATTTTTATTACTTTAGACTAATATTATCAATGGATAGATACAGAGAAGTAGTGACTAGCATTTTGTTGAAGAATGTTTCATATGTACTTTAGGTAGGTGGATATTTAAAGGTCGGTTCATCTCCCAGGTGTTCTGACCTCAAGGATCCTACTTGTTTTGGGGTCTACTGTAGATCTCCTCCTTTTTACCCTGGGCCTTCAGCTGTGCTGCAGCAGTTGTTCAGAGAGCCTTCAGCACAACCCAACACAGGTGTCCATCTGCTGGAAAAGCAGTCTTAGCCTATGTGTCCAGAGGTGCAGAAGAAATCTGTTCAATACCTCTCAAAGATCTGCCACTTTGGGGCTGTCCCTGTAAATATAGAGCAGCATTGCAGTGTTTGCTGTCAATACATGGTCAAAAACCTGATTTAAATGCATACATATCCAGCTATGATTTCATTTACTTCCAGCAGAATTTCAATTGTTTATAATTACAGATGTCGGACTGCCTTAAAGGGATAGTTCACCCAAAAATTATCCCATGATTTACTCACCCTCAAGCCATCCTAGGTGTATATGACTATCTTCTTTCAGACGAACACAATCGGAGGTGTATTTAAAAATATTTAAAAAGCTCCTCAAAGCTTTATAATGGTTGTAAATGGGGGGCCACATTTTGAAGCAAAAATAAAATTCATCCGTCCATAATCAAAGTAATCCATACGGCTCCAGGGGGTTAATAAAGGCCTTTTGAAGCGAAGCGATGCGTTTTTGTAAGAAAATGTCCATATTTAAAACTTTACAATAACTAGCTTCCAGCGGATGACCATACGCCTACTGCGCAAGTCGACTTGTGCCAAATGAGTAACTCCCTGATGTGATATATGAGGCAGGATGTAGGAATAGCGTAAGCATAGACGCCTCTCGTGATTCAAACAAATAGGGCTGTGCAACAAACTCAAGCTCCTCTTCTCTTATATCAAAATCCTCCGACATTTCTCTTTAAAATTTCTCATTTTAGACTTCTAATTCGTGACCAGTGTTTTGTTTTGCTCGTTTTGATCTTCTGCGCTTCCGCGTTCGTTATTGCGTCATGCATCGGGTCAGAGGTTACTCTTTACGGAGGTTACGGACGTCTGTCGAAAGCTAGTTATTATACTAGTTAATAAAGTTTTCAATATCAATATTTTTCTTACAAAAACCCATTGCTTCACTTCAAAACGTGGCCCCCCATTTCATTATAAACTTGAAAGAGCCAGGATATGTTTAAATATATCTCTGATTGTATTCGTCTGAAAGAAGATACACCTAGGATGGCTTGAGGGTGAGTAAATCATGGGATAATTTTCATTTTTGGGTGATCTATCCTTTTAACCTGTCTGTTTGGACACAGCACCTGTCATTTGAATTAAGTTGAGTGTTTCTCAATGTTTTGATACTTGCACCTCTTGCCCCGCTTTGCTGTCAATCCCACAATCCCCTGCGTGAGTCTTTTGCTCAGCTCTCATAGTGAATGTTTTGAAAACAGCTCCTGCTTGTACAGTTAGTCCGATTTCAAGTTCACGAATAAAAGTTGTAGTTGTCCAAAAAGCATTCTTACTAGTGTTTGTGTTTAACAGAACAAAATACAAAGATTCTGCATTTAGTATGTAACAAAATGAATATTTCATTTAAATCTTATTGTTCATTTTGCTGATGCACATGTGTCTCTTTAGGCCATTGCTTCTTGCAGGATCACAGACTCAGATTCTACAGTGAGACTAAATGTGTGTGTGTGTGTGTGTGTGTGTGTATGTGTATGGAGTGTCTTGTGTAACCTGAAGCAAACCTAAAACACCTAGCAAAAATCGTTTCAGACATGCAGTTCATAATCTTTTTATATTTATGCAGTTGACGTCACATCAGTCGAGATTTTATATATATATATATATATATATATATATATATATATATATATTTTTTTTTTTTTTTTATATATATATATATATAAATTTTTACACATGTAATTGTTATAAACTTTCATTGAGATACCAAATTTATACTTGATGAAAATTATAAAAATAAAAAAAGGTTTATAGTTACAGCATCTTAACTTATGTCAACTATCCATTTGTAAGCAAAATTGCTCAGTAGTATCATCTAGTGCAGTTTGGATTCCTCCCCAAAGCGGCGAGAATAGTTGCTGAATGTTCGTCTCCCGCAGCGTGCTCGCTGTGCGGGCGGAGCGTGTGCTCGGATATTATCGTGAGCTTGCCTTTGAGGTCAACATGAAGAACATCTGATGAGAACAGATGGAGAGAGTAAACTTTAAATCAGGCTGACAAGACCAAATGTTTGTCTTGAGCACATGACATTGATTTCAGTTCACATCAAATGCGTTTCAGCATGCCCACAACAATGCCTGCATGCAATTTAGGAGTTTACATAAAATGTACATAAACTTTTTGACATGTGACTAACTTCTTACTTTCTTGTGGTTATCTTCATTCATAAGACATTTTAAATCAGCTTTATTGGAAGAGAGCTATAGGAAGTAGTGGGACTGGGGTTATGAATTGACAACCCAAACTCAAACTTGCTTCACCATGGGAACTCCATGTGTTGGAAGTATGTGCAGTATCACTTCACCATGGCATTAACTTCTTTTTTTTTTGACACGCTATATATAGTTAATCTAAAACCATTTTGATAATTATTTTATTATAATTATGCATGCATTTTGGATGACTATTATTTGAGGGACTACACAGAATGTTGTTACTTTTTGTGTTTATGCTTGTATTTTTAATGTTTGTAAAATAGCAATAATCAGGACCATTTTAAGTGAACAAGTGAAGTAAAAAAAAAAAAAAGGGTGAAAAACTTCAGTCACAGCACCTAAAATATACACTTTCACACACATTCATAAATCTTAACCTCTAATCTTGACGTTGATTAAAAATAGTTCATGCATCCACTATCATATTCTGTTTTGTTTGGCTCATTGCAAACAAAATGTGTCGTCCTTTCACTGCTCTCTGACTCATGAGAACGATACCACTGAACAACATCGTGTTCATTTCATTCGTACATGTGTCTGTGTTTCAGAACGGAGCGGTTCCAGGAGAGCCAGTGAAGAAAGATGAAAACTCCAGAAGGGGAAACTGGGGCAACCAGATTGAGTTTGTCCTCACCAGTGTTGGTTACGCAGTGGGGCTGGGAAACGTCTGGAGGTTCCCTTACCTTTGCTACAGGAATGGAGGAGGTGACCAGTTTTGATTTTTTTTCTTCTTTATCTTTGCTCAGTAATATCTTTCTGACTTTCTTTTAGTGCCTATCCTGTACTGTTCAGTGAGCATTTTATAATTTCTTGCCAGATTTCTAAAATAGAAAAAGTTAATCATTTAACTTGGAGTTAAACTGATGGTATTTAGGGTTTCTAAGTCATGCCATTGAGTCCTTTTCCAAGTTCCTTGCTCCCCTAAAAGGGTACTCATTTGGTATCAAGTCTCATAACACGTCTTACTTAAAATAGACCAGGCTAGAGTAAGCAAGGGTCTCTAGCAGATGGTCCCCAATGACCTGGCCCGGAAACCTCTGCCCCATGATCTCATATTCCTAGAGCTGCCTCTGATCGTGGCCATATCCTGAATTAGCCCATAATTTAGATAAGTAACTGAACTCCAGCCTGTTAAAACAAGGACTAATGTGGTCCTGTAAGGCCACAGGGCACCAGCATTTATTATTTTGTTATTAGCTTAAACTTAATTGTACTATTTGTATGCTTTTAGTTTTTATTTTATTTTATTATATACATATTATTATTTAAGCAATGTTTATCTGTGTATCCAGAAGTGCCTTGCTTTTTGGTGTCAGGCTACTGTGGGCCCCTCACGTTGAGGCCGCTGGCACACCGTCCCCATTGCCCCTTGTAATCCGTCCACTGTATCCAAATTCCATTTCTGTTATGCAAAATATCAGCACTGTTGGAATGCAGATCGTCCAATCATATTAGATCTGTTATGTAACGTGTTATTCACTTTATTTGCGTAAGCATTAGGGAACACTATAATGAAAACATACAACGGCTATTCTTTGTGTCATTTCTAAACCGCCTTTTGATTTGTAATATTTCTGTAAATGAGAACACCTACATTTCTGTCTTCAGCTAGAAGACTGATGTGTCTGGGTAAAACGATTATGTAACTGTGGGTGGGTGTGATTCACAGGTGCCTTCATGTTCCCATACTTCATCATGCTGGTGTTTTGTGGCATCCCTCTGTTCTTTCTGGAGCTCTCCTTTGGGCAGTTCACCTCCCTCGGGTGCCTGGGAGTCTGGAAGGTCAGCCCCATGTTTAAAGGTGAGCATGTGGCCATTAAAGGAGGTGTGAGAACAACTCTGAAGCATTTTCATGACAACTAAACATAATGAATGAATCTATCTGTATTGGTTTGGCATAAAATTAATGTCATAACCTGTCTGACTAGTAATTAATTTTAAACATACACTCTCACAGTATTTTCTTCACTTCAGAGTGGCTTGCAATACTGTATGTGCCATGGGAATGCTAAATGTGCCAGGTTCCAGTTACTATATTAGATAACATGAACTGACAATGAAAAATTCATCAATTAAAACTTTTAATCTTAGTAAATGTTATTAAAATCAAAAGTTATATATAGTATCTGTTAAAGGGTTAGTTCACCCAAAAATGAAAATTCTGTCATTAATTACTCACCCTCATGTTGTTTCAAACCCGTAAGACTTTCGTTCATCTTCAGAACACAAATAAAGACCTTTTCAATGAAATCTGAGAGCTTTCTGTCCTTCCATTGACAGCTACGTAACTACCACTTTGACACTTCAAAAAGTTCATAAAGATTTCATAAAATTAATCCATATGAATTGAGCGGTTTAGTGAAGAGAGACAAACAGATTTAATTTAATTTATGCCTTTTATTCACATTTAAACATTGATTGGCGGACATGAACAGAAGCTTAACTGAACCTGCTTGATGTGTGAGAACAAACCTCATTGGTTCTTGCGGAAGCATAAACGTGATGTGTAACACACGAGAATGAACCTCACCGGTTCTCGCATATCAAGCAAACATGCTTGAGCTTCTGTTTATTATAACTGATGTGTGAGTTGATGAATGTGAATAAAAGCCTAAATGAAATCTGTTCAGCAAATAAAGTTATCGAGTCTCTTAAGAAAATTTGGAACCGCTCGATTCATATGGATTAGTTTTACGATCTCTTTATGAACTTGTTGAAGCGTCAAAGTGTCAGTTGTGTAGACTGTCAATGGAGGAAAGGAATTCTCTCAGATTTCATCAAAAAGATCTTCATTTGTGTTCCAAAGATGAACAAAAGTCTTACAGGTTTGAAACGACATGAGGGTGAGTAAATGATGACAGAATTTTCATTTTTGGGTGAACTATCCCTTTAATTTTATTATATGGACATGAACTAATAATGTTTAAATTTTTGGAACTGCAGAACTACATTTTTCATTTACCTTTGATATCAAAGCAGCAGCAATATGTAATGTTTTTTATTGAACTGCAAAGCAAAATTGCAATATTTATTTAAATTATTCTATTTTCAGCAAGCTTTTTTTTTTTTTTTTTTTTTTTTTTAAACCATATCATGCAGCCCTATTGTATGTTTTTAGAGTTGGCTATATGGTTATTTTAATTAGCATTTCAGGTTTCTCAGATGAATGTATTACTTTCTGGGTTCTTGAAAGCTAAACATTCCCAAACATGCTTAATTTATTGTCCTGTTGTTGTTTTCTCTTCTTCAAGGTGTGGGCTATGGAATGATGGTGGTCTCTACCTACATTGGGATCTACTACAATGTGGTGATTTGCATTGCATTTTACTACTTCTTCATGTCCATGACAAACCTGCTTCCCTGGACATACTGTAACAACCCCTGGAACACCCCTGACTGCAGTGGGGTGGTGGGAACTCCACGAGCTAATGCCACCTTCGCCAATGTGTCTGCTGTGGTGTCAGGGGTGACTGAGATTGTCAACCGCACCAAGAGGACCAGTCCAAGTGAAGAGTACTGGAGGTAAATCCACACCTTTTGTAGGTCGATTCATGTATATATTTTAATTATTTATTTTTTTAAATGTGGCTAGTGGTTTTCCAAAGTTACTAGTCACTCAGCATTTTCAGTGGCCACAATTTTGACATTGATACCATGGGGAAAAACTGCCATATAGATATTTTTAATATTATCTCATAATTCGGCAGCAGGTATATTAGGCTGCTGTCACTTTAAGACCTGACACACCGATCCATTATACGGTTACACATGCGTTTTCTTTCTCAAATGTTTCTGTTCACATAAAACAACTGACTGTGTTGTGCATTTTGACATCATTTTGTGTGTATTTGACCATTTAAGCACATTAAGCAGTGAAAATGAACTCAATTTTGTTCAAAGAAGCGGCTTTATGTGCGCGAACTTTGGGTGTGAGCACAAAACCTGCGGAAATAAGTAAAATTATCCACAATGCACGCAATCCCACACCGAAATTCAAGCCTTGTAACACATCAACAATATTCATCCAGAGCAAATGAAACGAGTGAGTGAGAGGAGGCGGGTTTGTGTGTCAAACACAAACAGAGCGAGAGCGAGAAAGCGCAGCATTTCAGATTTAGTATCGATATAAATCAAAATACTTTTGACAACACTACATTGACCTTAGTTTATTATTTCAGATGCCTTTTTAAAAGACTACAGTTGAAAAATGTAAATCTTATATATAAAATTCAACCTGCCAGTGGCTAGGAGTGACTGCATTACACGCCACTGCTGAAATCCACCTGCATTTGGCGGGTTGGCAGGTGTTAATGTTAAGCCTTGTACACAATTGTCTCTGGGTCTTTTCTTCCCAGCATTTATATTTATGTTGTCAATAAATTACTCATCAGTACTTAAAATGCATGACAGGTTAATAATTGAAAGCTGGTATTAATACATGTTTGCAGGAGTCATGCAGTTTGTCATGATGTTTGGATCTTTGTGCGTTGGACTTGACAGATGTGTTTGTTGAATGATGTATGAACACTACATAGGCTGACATAACAAGACAATGGGACAGAAAGGCACAGAATGTTTTGTTTTTCCAAGAGTGTGGTTGTGATTGTATGTGGTATGTGGTTTGGAATGAATGCTTCACTTTACTGCCAGCGGTCAGAGAATACAAGGCTTTGACCATGAGACGTGTGTGGACCGTTCAACATCTTTATAAATGGTTTGTGCTCTCTGGGTTGTGTTGTCCCTGTGGTATGAAAGACATTCTTGTTCTTGCCTTCTGTAAACTCATTCATTGTGTGGCTGAGGTTATTTTTTGATGATCACATTGCTGTTTATCTAAAGGTAAGCTCTGACAATAAAAAATAAAAAGTTAGATTAGCTTGATAATTTTGATGAGTGAACTATTAATGATTTGTCTACATCCTGCAGTTTCTCACATCCCTCCTTTTCTGGTTTTGCCCTCTCAGGAACTATGTACTGAATATCTCTGACGGCATTGGGAACTTTGGGGAGGTGCGCCTGCCTATCTTGGGGTGTCTGGCTGTGTCATGGGTGGTTGTGTTCCTCTGTCTTATTCGAGGAGTCAAGTCATCAGGCAAGGTGAGTAGAACATCCATTCGCCAAGCTCACAGGATCGATTCTTATGGATGCTAAAATCCTTATCTTGAATGATCTTGGATCCACTGCTGGTCATTGTAGTTCTTAAAAAAAAATGAATCTAAGCTGTGTCCGAAATCGCCCCCTATACCCTCATTCACTATTCCCTACATTAGTCCACTAAGATAGTTCACTTGTGAGAGTGAATGAAAATGAGTGCGCCGAAAGGGCTGCCGCATTTGCATAGTTTGTTCTTGCTGTTTAATAATTATTTGAAACTTGCAGCTGCAGTAGTAAGATGAAAAGATTTATCTTGAACCCTTTCTTGGAAACTAACATGTATAAACCTTAATTTAACAATTTAATAATCAATTAAAAAGGGATTTATATCTGTATGATATTACACTGTACCCACATTAGTCCAGCGGTTCATGGATGGATGATTCAGATGCGGGCGCCATCTTCTGGTCAGACGGGAATTAATTTGGCGCGACTCTCACAGTGTATTATGGGTATTCTCTAGATATTGAGCGTATATTGATTGTACACTCATTTATTGAGGTGCATTGTGGGATTGAATGAGTGCACTCGATAACGTCCACTATGGTTTCGGATTCCACTACAAATAGCTGTCCCCTTAAATGGTGCCCTATTTAAGGGTACAGAGGGCAATTTCGGAGATTTACTCTAGAATTATATAGTGTTGTCATAACTAAAACTACAATAAAATTGTTTTTGTTCATTGAAATAGAGCAGAAATAAATTAAAAATATAAATATTAGACTAAACCTAAACTTAAAAATGCTGCCCTAGCAACTAACTGGAAAAAAAAAAAAATGATAGCTAGATAGAAATATGGCAAAAGCAAAAATGTCTGAAACATAAACTAACATTAAACTAAAAAAAATGTATAAAAAAGCTTATTGAAAATATTATTAAATACTATAATATTATATAAATAATACTAAAACAACACTGCTTACTATACATTTAATTTTAGGCATGTGTTTTTCTTACTGAGTTTTAATGTTATGTCTTTCATCAGGTAGTGTATTTCACAGCGACCTTCCCATATGTGGTTCTGACCATTCTCTTCATCAGAGGAATCACTCTTGACGGAGCCGTCAGTGGTATCAAATACTATTTGACCCCTCAGTGGCAGAAAATTCTAGATGCCAAGGTCTGTACATTCTACATCAGCTAATTTGTGCATAACTGCAAGGAATCACTGAGGCTATACACAATAATGTATATTTGTGTTTTGTAGGTATGGGGGGATGCTGCCTCTCAGATTTTCTATTCTCTTGGCTGCGCCTGGGGTGGGCTTATCACCATGGCATCATATAACAAATTCCACAATAACTGTTTCAGGTAATAATTCATCCATGCTATTCTTCTTTTAAAAACCTGTAAGTATTGAGTATTTTGAACAAGAGCTCTGTATTGTAAGTGATTGGTGACTTGCTTTTGGTATGCATTACTCTGTAGCACCCCCATGTGGCTAGTAGGGATACATGCATAGAAGAACTTTTAACTTGTGTTAACTGAAATAAAGGAAGGAATGCAAGAATTTCAGTTCCAGATATATGATTGCAAACATAATGATTTGTGTGTTCAAACAGAGACAGTATCATCATCAGTGTAACAAACTGTGGTACCAGTGTGTACGCTGGCTTTGTTATCTTCTCCATCCTGGGATTCATGGCTCATCATCTTGGGGTGGATGTGTCAGAGGTGGCCGATCATGGTCCAGGCCTGGCATTCGTGGCCTACCCAGAGGCCCTAACACTGCTGCCCATATCACCGCTCTGGTCCCTGCTTTTCTTCTTTATGCTCATTTTATTGGGCCTAGGCACTCAGGTAATCCTCTTGTTTTGTAACATTTTCTTTTTTTTGCACTTTAAAAAAAAATAAAAAAATAATAATATTTTCTGCAATTACACTATCGATCAAAAGTTTAGGATTGATAAGATTTTATGTTTTTGAAAGAAGTCTATTATGCTCACCAAGGCTGCATTTATGTTGTACTCCAGTCTTCAGTGTTTTGTGGAAACAGAAAACTTTTTTTTTTTTTTTTTTTTTTTTTTGGAGGTGGTGGGGATTCTTTGATGAATAGAAAGTTCAAAAAAACATTATTTATTTGAAATATAAGTCTTTTGTATCCATATAAATGTCTTCAGCTTTTTCATCAATTTAATGCGACCTTGCTGAATAAAAGTATTAACTTTAAAAAAAAATAAAATAAAAAAATCTTACTGACGCCAAACATTTGAACGGTAGTGTAATTCAACCTGAACCACTTGGAGGACTCCATTCAAACTATATTTTAAAGTATTTTAAAGTGTACTTTAACCACACAAGATTCTTAACAAAATTAGTTTGTATCTGCTTATTCCATTCATTAATGTTAGAATCATCTTCCATATTTCATTTCTGGTTTTAAAAAAAGAAAAGGACACAAAAGGACCAATTTCTTTCCTCTTCTCCTTTTATCTACTGTATATTGTTTTTGTTTGTTTTTTTACAATTTTACCTGCATTATTAATTTACTGCTTTACCAGCACTGGTATTTCTTTCAGGAAATGTCTTGTTTAACTAGTAGTTTATGTAAAAAAGTGATATACAATTCCTTATTTATTTATTGTTTTTTTGTTCAATGTTGGTGTAGTTCTGTCTACTGGAGACTCTGGTGACAGCTATAGTAGATGAGATTGGAACTGACTGGATTATCAGAAATAAGACCTACGTCACGCTCGGAATCGCTATAGTAGGCTTCCTCCTGGGAGTGCCGCTGACCACACAGGTGAGTAACAAACACATTTGAGCTAACACACACACATACACATGTCCTTTATCCATGGATTGATTTTTGTGCTGTGTGCGATGTAGGCAGGGATATACTGGTTGCTGCTTATGGACAACTACGCTGCCAGTTTCTCTCTGGTCGTCATCTCTTGCATTATGTGCATCTGTATAATGTATGTCTATGGTGAGTCCTCGAAGTCACTTTTTACATGCTGTATATAAAGGCGACAGTAGCTGAATGTAAACAGAGGTGTTAATTTCCATGTTGTTTTTCCACCCAGGTCACAAGAACTATTTTAAAGATGTGGAGATGATGCTAGGCTTCCCTCCTCCAATCTTCTTCAGGATCTGCTGGAGATTTGTGTCTCCTTTAATTATTACTGTAAGAGGTTTTTCTGATTTCAAATTTGACCGAATCAGGTATCGTTCAAACTATATTGTTCAAACTAATCCTTTTTGTCTCTCTCTCTTCACAGTTCATTCTGATTTTTACTGTGATACAGTACAAGCCTATTACCTACAATGACTACGTGTACCCTAGTTGGTCATTAATCATTGGGTTTGCTATGGCTTTGTCTTCAGTTATCTGTATACCTATCTATGCTCTGTTCAAGATTGCTGTGTCTGAGGGATCTACATTTGTAGAGGTAAGATGTGTTCTGCTTTAAGTGCTCTACACAAAGGCATTAAGATTAAAATCATGTATGCTTACGTGCAATGAAGAGTCCAGTCAAGTAGCCTAATAATAGCAAACAATTTTTAGTAATTCATAGTATTTAGATTTCTTTTTTTACGTGGAATGAATCATTTCATGCACCGACATGTTGAAATAACATAACTAACCAAATACTTCTTGAAAATGTCTGAGAAGCCAGTGAATTGCGCCACCTATAGTACTGGAGGAAATTTCCTCCTCGTTCAGCCTTATCCAGTTTTTTGTTCTGTTCTCCATCTGAATACTTCTACATTTTGTTCTTGGTGTAAATATACCTTAAAGGTTTAATTCACCCAAAAAAGAAAATTCTGTCATCAATTATTCACCCTCATGTCGATCCGAACCTGCAAGACTTAACACAAATTAAGTCATTTTAATTAAATCTTAGAGAGAGATTTCTGTCCCTCCATTGACAGTCCATGCAACTACCACTTTGATGCTTCAACAAGTTCATGAAGAGATCGTGAAACTAATCCTTATGAATTGATTAGTTTCACTAAGTGGTTTAATCCAAATTTTCTGAAGAGACTCGATCATTTATAAGATGAACATATTGAATTTAGGCTTTTATTCACATATAAACATTCATCTACTCACACATCAGACATGATAAATGGAAGCTCAAGCTTGCTTGACTTGCGAGATCCAATGAGGTTCATTCTAGTGTGTTACGCATATCTCAGTTTTCATTTAAAATATCTAAATTTGTGTTTCGAAGATGAATGAAAGTGTTATGGGTTTGGAATGACATGAGGATGAGTAATTGATGAAAAATAAATTAATCATGGTACTATGTTTTTCCTGAAAAAAATCTTTGGTTTTAGCTTTAAAGTATGCCAATCATTTCAAACAAAATTCAATAGTTGTTAAACCAACTCTTACCTCTGCAGCGTTTGAAGAACTCCTTGAAGCCTGACCTGGACTGGGGCCCTGCTCTCCAGGAGCACCGCAAGGGACGATACGCCACCACGGGCCCCGAATTCGTGGAGGTGTGCCCTCTCAAAGAAGATCTGAAAGATGAGGGGAAAGAGAAACTCAAAGAGAAAGAAGATGAGATCGGTCTGACCATCCCAGGAAGCAACGGCTCCACATTGAACCCCACACCCAGTGCATAGAGGAGCCCCTTCCACACCCTCCCCCCAGGACGGTTCCCATTTCCACACTGCGGGACAGGCCACTCTCGCTGGAGACCTTTACATATTGTAAGGGCTTTATGAAATCTAACCTCTAGAGAAATTGGTTGTCATCCAAAACCTTTTTCTTTTTGTTCACATAATTTAATACTGCAATTTTTTTTTTAATAAAAAAAGACATGTTCATATACAGGAGGTGTTTGCATACACACAGTGTGTATATAGCGCATTGTACAATATTTTCACTCTGTGTTGAATAGTCTGGAGATGTGACTGTAGCGGCAACAGGAGCTACAGTGGGATTTGGCTTGTATGTGTGTGTGTGTGTAATGGTGGTAGTGCTGGTCAGGTTTAAAAGCTGAAGACCAAATATTCTTTGTGGCAATGTTGTAATGGCACTGTTAAGGGGAGTGTTATTTTCAGTTTCTGTTTGTACCTATTGTCTTGATTGGGAACCGTCTCATTCGCAAGCCAATATGGGTTTTTCCATAGCCAATGCTGATGTCTGAGAGCAGGGTGGCCGATGGTCAATATAATGCCAGTATATGATATAATACATGTTTATGACCTTTTAATACTGAATTAACTCAAAAATCTGCTTAAAAATACAAACCAGGACATGTCTATTATCCATTGACTGGACTACCGGTAGATTTTGGCGCTAACGCTTTTGTTAATCGGCCAAGTAGACTGGCTGATATCGATAAATAAGAATAGGCCAAGAGAATATCAACTCTATTTCCCTTTAAAGTGAGAGCACAAATATAAAACAAAGGATATTTGGTCTTAAGCTCTTACTGACTGAGGTATCTGGACCGAGGCATATAACCTCTCAAGCCCATTCTCAGGGTTACACACAATTTGCTTTTTTTTGTGAAACATTTTCCACCACCTTGAGATGATTTATTGCTGATGTTGAGTGTTTGACGTGAAGGAAGAGGGCTTTTCATGTAGGAACTTCCACATGAAATTCCAAATCTGTCTAGTCTTCCAGGCATCTCGAGCCGAGGCATCTCCTGAGCGAAGGGATCATGTGTGCGATAACAAAAGCAGCTAGTTCCTCATTAGATTCAGTACTGTAGTATGCACACTAACCCTGCTCTTTACAGAAAAGGAGGCATGTTACCAAAAACATGTGCACAGACCTTTGTATTCTGTTGATTTAGCTGGTATGTTTGTGTTTGTGTGTACTTTTATGTTGTCTATGCGTGTTAAGAGGCTTGAACTGGTGTGTATGTGTCATTTAAAGGCATCTGGCTGTGCTGAGCCAAGCAGTTATGTGATCAAATAAGGGTTACGGTTGCTTGCAGAACGATCAGTGGTAAACGAAACATCAGTCACAGTCACTGTGGTTAGTGTCATTGTGGGGTAGTCAGCAGTTTGTCCTCGTATTATTGTGAATAACATGAAATAGACTTGTGAGACAAATAAAAGGTCTGATTTTTACAATAGAAACCACAGTATATTAGGTGTGGTGTTTTGTTTTGGTTTTGTAGGCAATAGGGAGCGGAGATACTCGGATTGAGAGCTTGGTAGATGGTATGGCTAGATGCTGCTTATCATATCATTCCAGTGATGTATCAACAAGGTCCCCCTACTTAGGATGCATATGGTTGCAGTGGCACATATACATGGATAGAGTCCTGGTTACACTGTGAATTTGTCTGGGATGTTGCCTGACGCCTTTCAATAGGGAGTCTAGCAATATAGCTGCTAATGTGCTAACGCATCAAGTATTGAGACTTCTGATTAAATGGCGAATCGCTGTGTATATTTAAGTGAAAGTAGTATTGGTTTTTCTCTTCTGCATTGTGCAGGGAGAAACACAATACGTTTGTGACATGCTGCTTCTGTCATTTTGAGTCGGAATGAGGTGTTTGTGGAGAAATGTGATTGTGAGCAAAAAATACCAATAATACATAGAGACCTGGTTTCACAGACAGGGCTTAGCCTAAGCCAGGATTAAGCCTTAGTTCAATTAGGGCATTTAAGTAGCTTTTATAAACGTTCACTATAAAAAAAACATTACTGGTGTGTCTAGGACTAGCTTAAGCCTTGTCTGTGAAACCGGGGGAGAAAGTCTCAGCTTTCATATTAGCTTAATTTTATTATGAAATTTAACAAATGTCGTTTTGACGCTCTTGATCGCTGCAGTTGACTCAATTCAAACAGCAACACGGATCGCGAGTGAACGGATCGTTTCTTCCTCTAAGGTAGGGTAGGGTGACCATATTTCTCATGGTGGAACACGGGACGGGTGAGCAAAAGGTGGGCAATATGACCATTTTATTTGTAATACGAGAAATTTTATTTAATGATAATTATATATATTGTTTGTAAACTACTTATATATATATATATATATATATATATATATATATATATATATATATATATATATAGTTTATTGTTTACAAACAATACAGCAAATATAATAGATACAAAATTGAATAAACTTGTTTTTCAGATACAGTAGGTTTATTTACCATGTATACATTTATTTAACATATTTTGTTGTTTGATTAACATTAATGATAGAAGAATATTTAAATAGGCTACTGTCCCTTTAAGACCGAATTCATGGATGTAATATACTGACACGTATCCGGTTTTCACCCACCTGTTTACGTCCACTTGAACCATAACCAACTGTATTTACATGAAATACTCCACATGAACATGATATTTAGCCCCTGGAATGTGAATTTTACCAGGGAAACCCCGCCAAAAACGTGGATTTTATCCCCTGGAATGCGATTTTTACCTCACCCCCGAAACGTGATCGGGCTGGCTTTGGGCTAGTTTTGAGTAACAATTTGCTGTGAAAACCTGGCAACCTTGGCTACTCCTCATTCTATCAGTCGTAACAACATTTTAGGAGAGATGAAATACGGGACAAAACATGTTATTTTCTTAATAAGTCGGGACACTAAATATAGAGCTGAAATATGGGACTGTCCCAGGAAAAATGGGACATATGGTCACCCTAATCAGAAGAGATGTTGAAAGATCCAGTACAACTTACTGAACATATCGTCTCTCATGTAATCCTGTTTCAATTACGGAAAGACGTTAATAAAACAGCTTGTGAACAAACATCACCTGACTATATTTACCTCAGGAAAGTCAGTCAATAAAAATTAGTTGAGGGGAAAAACAACCTTAGAGAAGAGCATATTGGTAAAATGGTAAATATATGCACCCTAAATTCATTATATTTTACGTAACATGTTATTGTTGTCTTTATTACTTTGATTAATCTGTAAAATCTATTAAAAAAAAAAAAATGCCTGAAATTGTTTGGAAACTTGATATCAAAACAAGTGTTTTTTATAGACACCATTTAATTATAACTCAGCATAAACATAAGTATATATTATCATTTTTATAGACATTTTCATTTAGTTCATAAAACTCATATGTGTTTCTGGGTGAAAAACGACTCAAAATGACAGATCAGGTCACAGATAAAGTCAGTATTCTAAACCTGATGGCATAATAGTCTAGATCATTGTTATATGTACATTTTATTAATCTTTGCATAAAGGTAAGATATATATATATATATATATATATATATATATATATATATATATATATATATACACATATGTATAAAGATTTTATCCAAAAATATACAAAACACAATCTAACTTTAAAAAGTAGCCAGAGAGAAGGAAAAAAAAAAAAAGAAAAGAGAGATGCAACAAAAATAAAAGTAACCCTGCTGCCTAACAGGAGATATCAGACACTCAGGGGAGTAGTTAGAGGTTCATTGGTCTTTGTGAGGTCATAGCACAACCATACATGCAGGTCACAGACTCTAGCTTTTCCCCTGTTAGACAGCGGGTGCAGTAGATTAGAGCAGCAATTTAGGCGTCGTGAGACTAACAGCACTTTTATTTACTGGTTCACTTTAGCTTGCTACGTGCACAGTAGCTGCAGTATAATTAATCGCTGTCGCAAATGTGAATGCACAAAATTGAAGCCCTCTCATTTGTCTGATGTTTGGTCCTCAGACCTTGAACATGGCATGAAGTCCATGTGTCTGTCTCTAGGTACTGTAATGCGAACAGACCTTGACATGCAAACTCTTTATATAACAGTAGACATGTTATGCATCAGTGCCATTCTTGCACTGTTCCACACCTCTAGTCCTCTCTCTTCGTTGTACAGCAATGTAAGAAAAAAAAAAAAAAAAAATTCAACTGATGTTTGTGTTTTCTGTTTTTATCAGGGTGGGTTGCTGTAGTGGGGTTCATTTTTAGTTGTTTTTACTTTTTCTTGTGGTAACGTAGCTAATGTTATGTGTACAGAGTGCTCTGTGTAGTGGACGTTCTGAGTCAAACCTAGTTCATGTTAGTGTCACTATTGATGTCGTAATTTTAATAAGTATGTAATTATCTGTTTTTGCCATTTAACAGAAATCTACCTTTCTAAGAGATTTTTCCTTTTTATTTTTATAGTACTAAAACTGTATTTTATCATCAGTTGTAATCATGTAATCTATGTTCAGTGACACTACACTTTTTTTCCCCCAAAACCTCAAGCCAGCTGATTTCAAACACATTGCCAAACAATGGCTTTGGACTGAAACTTGAAAAATACAGGAATGCTTTTTACACAAGTGTCTGGTCAAACAGAAATCGTTTATTGATGAGAAAGGACACAGTCTAAAGCCAACAATGTTATATCTTCATCTCAGTATTGTAAACAAGTGTATCTGTAGTGCTGCAAAACCCTTTAAGGACATTTCATTCACAGTTTCATGTATTCTGCACAATGTAAAAAAGAAAGAGAAAGCACATTTGATTGCCTTGAAAGAACGTTTTAACATGTATGCTGATCTTTGAATAATTTCAAACTGTATGAATAGTTTGGAAATTTTATTTAGGTATATTAACATGTCATGTCAATCTGCAATTGGAAAGGGGAAAAAAAAGTGCTTCTGAGAAGAACCAAACACTTTTACATGGACTTTGCTCCTAATTTGACTTGCCCCTCTACAGTTAGTTTGTAAAATGACATGACGGGGCTGTTAGAACAAGCAAAACAAAAATACTAGAATTTGGTGGGAAAAATGCACATTAATACCTCTAGGTTCTAGATGGTAATATCTATTAAGCACAATTTTGTGGCTGTATAAAGTAAACTATAAACAGAATCAGCATATCTCAAATGAAACTGTGAATTTTTTCATTTACTGTACTTACCGAAATGTTTATTCAAAACAGCATCATGTATTTTCATGTTGTTACGGCACTTTATAAATATATATTATATATACGTGTTTGAAGACAACAGAAAATAATAACTGCAAAAAATGAAACCTGTCTCTCCCATGTCCTGTATCCTAAAAGAAGAGATGTCATCACAATAGTGTGTGTGTACTTGTGTGCTGCTCATGGCAATATAAAACAGTGAAGTAGAAAGACAAGCACAATGACATGAGCTCAGTACTTTATCAAACATATCTAACCATGTCTTTTCCATTTTAGGGCCAAACTTCATTGAAATTGTCTTAGTCATGTCAGCTGTATATCTTAAACTGTTCAATTTGAAATGGTAAATAAAGTTTATTTTAAAGATCAACTTGTGGTTTGTGTTTTATCTCTATGGGTAAGGGCTGTGGTTTTTAAATGTGTTTTAATGACAAAAACAATTGAAAAATACTTGAACTGAAATGTCCAGCTGACCCGCATACAGTGATTCTCACAGAGAGCTGAGCAGACTGTCAGGCTGCGCAATGTACAGGTGTTTGTTCCTCCCCCTGCTGGCTGTTCTCTGCATTGCAGGAGGAGCGGGCTGGAAATGGTCTAGGTCACCGTTTCTGGTCACCTCCATCTTTAGCAGGAAGTCTTTGACGGCTCCAGATGCTCTGACCGAGGCTGCTGGGACCAGTCTGAAGGCTGAAGCTCTTACTGAATGTCCTCTGTACTTGCACTCTTTGTCTCCTTGTTCCAAAGCAGAAGTATGTCTCGTGGATTCAGCACTTGGAGAGCTCATTAGTGGTAGATTGCTCCTGATGTGGTTTGTGTCTCTGGGTGGACAGGGTTTCAAATGAGGAACTGTTGGTCTTTCTGAATCATTTATCTCCCTTAAAAAAAAAAAGCAATGCTACATTTAAGCCAAAAGAACCAACTACATGACTGTGTATTTTCCTTAAGTTAGATATTAAGCATTATTGTAGAAAGGTGCTCTGACCTTGCATGGATTTGTGGGTTTCTGGTACTCTGATTAATTGTGTTGTAGGAGCAGCTTATTAAACTCTTGATATTCAGATCCCTTTGAATGAGTCTCCGTTCCTCTTTGAGCTCTGAAAGACAACAGAGAAAACAAGAAATCAGTGATAAGCAGTCTGCTCCACCACAGACATTTTCACAATCACCCTGAGGAAAAAGAAAAATCAAATCCTATTAAAAAGAAGAATTCTGCTTTATTAAAGCATTATGCTCTGTGAAGAATTACTAATTTAGCAGCTTTATGTTTATGAACGAGTTCTTGTATATACAATAAAGAGAACAAACTGCATTACACTCTTGCTGACATTGTTTTTTAACTAGTTGGGCTGATGAAAAACAGGAAAAATGTGCAAAAGAATTCAGTGGTGAACCACTAGATGGTGGTGATACACAATTCAAAAGGCCACTTCACGTTTAGAGGAATTTACAGATTTACAATAAAATGGTTTAATGATCATTATGATGCAATGTTTATTAGGAAAAACTCTCTCAACAAATGAGACTACAGGGCACCAACTGAATATAATATATGGACAAAAACTCCTCAGAGCGAAACAATGTCTGGTTCAGTCTGCCAGTAAGCTTTTGTCTGAGGCAAAATTGCATGAAAACTGAATAATCACATACCTGCTACGGTGGGATCTGTCTGAGTACTGGCTCTCTCAGTCTCAAGGTTTTCCTGTGATAAAACATCAAATCAAGTCAAAGGATTTCAACACCATTATATTTCACTCCCTCCACTAAAGCTTTATGGCAGAGATTTGTGGCACAGTGTTTGTCTCCAAATGTAATGCTGCAGACGTTTATAGAATATCACTCTAATAGAAGTAGAAGTGGTTTCCATCATTTCATTTTTTGTGAATGCCACAATTCTACGGCATTTGCAATCAGTATTTCTGCCGAAAACCTCCACTTAAACCAGTCTAAACTGGTTTGCTGGCCTTAGCTGGTTTAAGCTGGTGTTTAGCTGGGTGCTCAGTTAGTCTTCCAGTCTGACCTGGTGAAACCCTTTTAAAACCAGCCAACAGACCACCCTGTGAGAAGAGCAAAGACCAACAAACCATCTTAGGCTGGTGTAAGATTTTTTTTTTTTTTTTTAAGCAAGGGAACCTGCTGTTTTTTGAAAACCACAAAAATATGAAGCAGCACAACTGTTTCAACAGTGATAATAATAAAAATGTTTCTTGTGCAGCAGATCAGGATATTAGAAGGATTTCTGAAGGATCATGTGACATTGTGACGCTCAACTTTTGAACAATAGGATATATAAATATAACCAGTGTTGGGGAAAGTTACTTTTAAAAATATTGCGTTACTCTAAAAAAAGTAACTAATTGCATTACTTAGTTACTTTTTATGGAAAGCAATGCATTACGTTACTTTTGTGCTACTTTTCCTCATCTGGGCTGGGCTGTTTGTTTGTTTTTAATAACAAAAAAGTTATATTTTTGGCAAACGTAATTTACACCCAAAGTGAAATGAATCAGCCTCAGGCTGAAGGAAATGCAAATTCACGCCTGTACAGTAGAGGGTGCAGTTCAAACCAGCAAGCCTTATAGCTGTGCTGCCATTCTGGAATACAGAAGAATAGGACGCAGAAGAAGTAAATGTATGTTCACATTTAGTCTAGAACTAGTCTAGAATAACCATCATGTTCACACGGCGCACACAACACCTCTGCACTATATCCTGATTTCTCTCAACTTGGGCACAGGAGAGCTGTCAGTCAATAAATGGAAAAAACAAAGTAACCTGCGTTATGTATTTGAAAAAAGTAACTGATATTTTGTTGTAAATTTAAAAGTAATGTGTTACTTTACTAGTTACTTGAAAAGAAGTAATCTGATTATGTAACTTGCATTACTTGTAAAGCGTTACCCCCAACACCAAATATACCATCAGTAATTGCTAAAATTCTTGTATGATAAAAAAATGAAAACAAAATGTTTTAGTAGTATGTAGTAAGATTTTGTTATGTCTGTTCACTATGACTGATGATTCAATCAAAAATTCATGATGTGAAACTTTGTATCTGCATCAAGAATAAATTGCCAACTTGCTTTACAGATTCAAAATAAATAAATAAATACATAAAAAGAGTTATCAGATTCAGAATGGAAAAAAGTGACATGATGAAAAAAAAAAAAAAACGGCATCTTTTAGGCTTCTTCATAATAGTGTTCATGCAGCCCCAGAGCTCACACTAAATGATTCCACAGCACTGCTCCACTGAGACTCCAGCTCATAAAACAGGGCTCCAAACCACACGCTTTCACTGCAAACAAAGCCATGGATCTCCATTAGCCCACGTGTTGTATGGCAGCGGAGCACTATTATTACACCGATCTGCCTGCTGCCTCGGTTTATTCACAGCTATATCATGTAGCGTCGTGCTTACTAGCCAGCACATGCATTATACACTCATCCTTTTAAATGAAACAAAAACAGACAGAGCTCTCTGAGGAGAGCGCCCTCACTGCCAGCGTACGGGAGACTATTCATTTTAGCCCTGTGGTCTGTGGGCAGCGGTATAACCCCAGAAGCCAGCTGAAAAAGAAATAGTAAAGCTATAGTTATGAGGCAGGTCACTGAAATCTAAGACCAGCCGGAGGCGACGTTCTCGTGACCTTGCGCAACTTTCCCTAAAAGTTCTCTAAAGGTGACTAAAGTTCTGAACCTTTACAGAACATTCGGGACGTTCTTAAAACGTCATCTTTTGGTAATGAAAGTGCTGCAGCTCAAGGTTCCTTATATAACTTCAGGGGGACGTTCTATTTTGGTTATTTTATGGTCAAAAAAAAGAACATTACAAAGAGGATATTTGGGACATTAACAGAACATTCCCACAAGGTCCTCTGTTGGTCATTTATTAACGTTCCCGATATGAGTTTAGGGGGACTCTATTTTGGTCCCCCAACCCTTAAAAGAAGTCCACATCGTGACCGTCTCTGAACATTCTGGGAACGTTCCTATGTGACAGGTTACCCCGCTAGAAATGTTATGTTCCCAGAACATTCTCAGAACGTTCCCACTGGTGTTAAGGACGTTGTCTAGTAACGTTCAGAGACGGTCACGATGTGGAGTTCTTTTAAGGGTTGGGGGACGTTATTTGGTGGACCTTCAGGGAACATTCAGGACGTTCTGGGAATGTTTAGGGGACTATTACTATAGGACGTTCTGTTAACTTCCCAAATGTCCTCTTTGTAACGTTCTCGCGCGACCATAAAATAACCAAAATAGAATGTCCCCCTAAACTCATATCGGGAACGTTATTAAATGACCAACAGGGGATGGTGTGGGAACGTTCTGTTATTGTCCCAAATATCCTCTTTGTAACGTTCTTATGTGACCATAAAATTAACCAAATTGGAACGTCCCCCTAAAGTCATATAAGGAACCTTAAACTGCAGCGCTTTCATTATGTCACTAATGTTCTGTAAAGGTTCAGAATTTTTGTCACCTTTAGAGAACTTTTAGGCAATGTTGCACAAGGTCACGAGAACGTCGCCTTCTACGTGGGTGTTTTATAGAAAATAATAAAGTTTGAAGTCACCGTTATCCAGGTGAGCGTTTGCTTTAGATGAGCTCTTGATTCTTGACGTTTTAACATTAGGTTTTTTCTGGTTGCTTTAACTGTGTTTTCAAAACACGCTTGTTACAGCAAAAAATGCAAGTGAAATTCTGGTCAGATGAATTTGACTATTTTGGTGATGGTGCAGTCATCATAGAGTTCACTGGTTCTCTTCTGAGTGAGTTAGTGTTTTTTTTGTTTATGAGATTTTTTTTTATATATTCGTTACACATTTTTTTTTTTTTCTATATAGGCTATATATTTGTTATACAGAGTTTTTTTTCTTTGTTTATGAGATTTTGTATATGTATATATATATTCATTATACATAGTTTTGCGCAGTGTCTTTCAGACTCAGACAGACATCATGAATCAGCGTATGAACCTCAACAATGGTGACAATAAACAAAAATCTTTTTTGTGACTTTAGTAGCTTGTTTTGTGATGCTCAGAGTTAATCTGTTTATCTGAAAATTTTGTCACCATTATTGAGGTTCATACGCAGAATCTTGATGTCTGTGTGAGTCTACATGATCAGGTCTGAATAATTTCTGCATGATGAAATCTTTAAAATTATCAAAACAGGACAGGATTTTAGGCATTGTCATCAGACTATAACAGCAAGAAACACAATATTCATAGATCATTGAATAAAGCCACTGTATGAACAACAAGCAACCAAATTCCTTTGAAGAGATTTTATTTTTTTCACGAATTTTTATTTGTAACATGTGCTTTAGGAACACACAGTTATAACAATTGGAGAAAAATTTAAGTTAAAATGTCAAGGGTCAGGAGCCCAACTAAAGCAAGCGCTTACCTCCATAACAGTGACTTCAAACTTTATTATTTTTAATAAAACATCAACACCCCATTAAGATGTTTTGAATGAAAGAAATAAAGTCAGAGTGGTTTGTAATAAGTGAAGATGCTGAGATCTAGAGAGATCTGTTAGTGTTTAATGTTCTATTTCTGTTATCTGAGTTTTGTGAGGTTACCATCGTGCTGGAGAGTAGAGCCTGTGCTTCAGTCAGTGATGAGCCAGAAACACTGATATTCTGCTGCATGTTGCTTTATTTAAAGGCTGCAGTAACTGTGTAGTTGCTAATGCAGTGATACAGCAGTTATATTTGCTCATGCATGTGCTGTTGTCAGCTAATGACTTACTGCAAGTGATTTACATTTTACAGAAAAGGCTTCATAATAATAATCCGGGAAATACCTGTAAAGAGCGCTTTTTTTTTTTTTTGTAAGACATTTACAAAAAAATAGTTTTTGTTTAAACAGCCACTTTTGTTAGTCAATTTAGTTCTCTCTCACTGTTAACAAGCAGAAACACTCTGAAGGAAAGAAGAGAACAGAAAAAACAGACAAACAGAAACACAAGAGCTACAACGGACTTCAGCCACAGCCTTAGATGAAATCAACTGAAGATAAAAGAAATCATTAAATCTCTCCAGATCTCAGCAGAGGAGGATTAAACAACTCCATAAACAGCATTTCAGCTGTTACTAACCAGATTGACTTTATTTCTGTCATTCATCTCTTTTGTTCTTATTGAGAATTAACAGTTTAATTAACAGCTCATGTCTTTTTCATTTGAATTCACCATAATGATGATTGGTGTTTCCATTAGTTGGGCTTTTAACTCTTATATATTTGTCTTTTCTATCTGCTTTGATAGTGTGTTTATCAAACACATTTGCAAAAACAAAAAAAAAAAAAGCTGAAATAAGATCAGATGACAGCTTGAATCATACACATTATTTGAATATGCATGTTGTCAGTAATACACTTAAGTTGCTTAAGTAGCATGCTTTCCTGTAGCTCAGTGGTTAGAGCATGGCACTAGCAATGCCAAGGTCGTGGGTTCGATCCCAGGGATTGCACATACTCCGATACAAATGTATAGTATAATGCAATGTAAGTCGCTTTGGATAAAAGCGTCTGCCAAATGCATAAATGTAAATGTAAGTTCTACAATATATTTTATTACAGCATGAAACCACACTGCACTTCAGAAACCAGCTAGAAATTTCAAGATAAAAACCACAAGCAAAAAATAATAAACTACAATGACAAACACAAATATGAGCAATCAACGTATGAATCTCAACAATGGTGACAACAAAATATTTAGACAATCAGATCAACTCTGAACATCACAAAAAGCTACTAAAATACCAAAAAATTAAAGCAAATGGTTAGAATTAAATAAAATAATAGGACAATTCAGCTGCATAATTTGTTCATGCTGTGATGCATGATGGGAGTTTTGTACTATTGTTCCCAGTATGCACTGCGGCATGACACGTTTGATTGTCACCATTGTTGAGATTCATGTGCTGATCCTTGATGCTTTTGTGTGTCAACTTAGATAAGTTTTTGTGTGTTTTTAATCTTTTACAATTATTGAGTTGTATTAACTTTCACTAATACTTCAGTGAAATTAACTTGTTTCATTTAATAAATTTGACTGTTATGTTTTACAGTACGTTGCTGTTTTTTTGTGATTTTACAGAAAACTATTGGCAACAGAGTTGCCAGTAAATTATTGTTTTTCTACAGTTTGTTCCTGTAAAATTAATTTACAGTTTATTATTATAGAAAAGTTTCGCTCTGCGTTTTTATTCATCTTACACCTTTAACCCTTTAAACGCCACAACAAAATCCCCAGTGTTTAATGAACACTTATATGTGTCCACACTACAGAGTGTTGGAGTAACACTGAAGCAGTGTTGAAGTTAATGAGATAATTCAGTGATGATTGAGAATTAGTGACAAACACCTGCTGTTAACAAGCAAAAGAAAAAAAAAAAGAACAGAAAAAAGAAACACAAGAACTACAACTGACTTCCAGCCACAGCCTTAGATGAAATCAACTGAAGATAAAAGAAGACATTAAATCGCTGAATATCTCAGCAGAGGAGGTTTAAATAACAAAAATATTACCAACTTCACTTATTACTAACCAGATTGACTTTATTTCTGTCAGACATCTACAGATGTTCTTTTATTGTTTTGTTTGACGTTACCATGATGTGACCAGTGCTCGCTTTAGTTGTGCTCTTGACACTTGATTTATAACATTGGTTTCTCTTTGGCTGCTGTGAACGTGTTTTTTTTAAAGGCACATTTGTTATGGCATGAAGAAACTAAGAGAAAAATGTGTTGGTGGTTGTTTTGATTATGATCTGATCATTATGTAACACATAACTCACTGAATTTTTTTATGAACTGACTTTTAAATAGCACTGTGATACTACAGCAAAAGATGAAGCAGTGCTGAGCAATCAGATAAGAATTTTTAAACTCACCGTTTACAAAAAATGTTTGATCTAAGAAATCACTTAGATTCACACAGACATCAAGAATCATCATATGAATCTCAACAACGGTGACAATCAACAAAAAAGATCATCTCTGAACATCATAAAACACACTACTAAAAGTCAACACAAAAACAACAGCAAAAATAAAGGCAAACAGTAAGAATTAAAGAAAATAACCAGGCAATTCAGATGCCTAATTTATGCATGCCGCAATGCATGCTAGGAGTCATGGATGATTTTATTACTATGCTGGTACCCAGCATGCATTGCGACATGAAGCTTTTGATTGTCACCATTGTTGTGATTCATACGCCAATTCTTGATGTCTATGTGACTCTTTCAATAGTTAAAAACATTTTGAGCACCAGCTGGGTTCAAAAGTTCTTCATATTTTCTGGTTCTAACAGCACTGATGGATTTTCTGTGCAGAATCATACGTAATAAGAGTATAAAACACCTATGTAGTAATAGATTAGACTCCGAGATCAATATCAGACCATAAAATGATGATTGCAAACATTAATAATTAGCTAACATTATCTGACCACATTCTATTTTTTGCCATAACAAATGTGTTTTGAAAACATATTTACAGCAGCCAAAGAAAACCTAATGTTAACTTATCAAAGTTCAAGAGCACAACTAAAGCAAATGCTGATCTCCATCATAGTAACATCAAACGAAACAATAAAACAACATCTAAACCTCTGTTAATTCTCAATAAGAACTTCTGTAGATGTCTGACAGAAATAAAGTCAGTCTGATTAGTAATAAGTGAAGCTGGTAATGCTGTTTGTGGAGTTGTTTAATCAGATCTTGAGAGATTTAATGTCTTCTTTTATCTTCAGTTGATTTAATCTTTTTCTGTTCTTGTTTTTCTTTCCTTCATTGATTCTGCTTATTAACAGCAGGTGTTCATCAGTGTCTGACTTCACACACGTGTTTTCATTCACTCTCTCAAGTGGACTATATTAGTGAACTAATGTAGGGAATAGTGAATGAGGGTATAAGGTGTGATTTGGAACACAGCCTCAGAGTGTCGACTTTTGGCGCTGTTAATTCATAGTATATTCTTGTAGGCTACTTTCTTGAAAATGTCACATATTACCCAGAATGCATTGTTTTCTACGGTATATTACTGTATTAATGGAAAACAGCATGTTACTGTAGAAATTTGGCCTTTTTTTACAAGGCACCCAGTCTATCAGGAGGTTTCCCATCCATCTGCTCAAGAGACTTGAGCAGACTCAAACATGGATCACCAGCATGTAAGTCAGGCACGCTAAAAAAGACTGACCAACATCTCGTAATCGAACATAACCGACCGACATTAAGATCTCATGACTGAACAAAACTGACCATCATTGAGATCTTGTAATCAAATAAAACTGACTGTCATTGAGATTTTGTAAAGAAAAAAACATCCATCTCATCACAGAATAAAACTGACTTACATTCCAAGATTTCAATGACGGTTGGTTTTGTTCCTTTACGAGATCTCAATGACTGTCAGTTTTGTTACATTACGAGATTTAAATGACGGTCGGTTTTGTTCCTTTGCAAGATCGAACAAAACATCTCATAATAGAACAAAACCGACTGACACTGAAAACTGACCGCCATTGAAATCTTGTAACGGAACAAATTTGACCATCATTGAAATCTTGTAATTAAACAAAACCGACAGTTTGATTTGTTTCAAATTCAACCGTCACTGAAATCTCATAACAGAACCAAACCGACTGTCATTGAGATCTCGTAACCGAACAAAACCGACCATTATTGAAATCTCATAAAGGAACAAAACCGACCATCATTGAAATCTAGAAGCGGAACAGAACCAACCGTCATTGAAATCTCATAACAAAACAAAACCGTCAACCATTGAGATCTAGTAAAGGAACAAAAGTGATTGTCATTGAGGTCTAGTAAAGGACCAAAATCAACCATCGTTGAAATTTCGTAAAGAAACAAAACTGTCCTTCTTTGAAATCTCGTAAAGGAACAAAGGAACAAAACCTACTGTCATTGAGGTCTAGTAAAGAAAAAGAAAAAAAACATCCATCATTGAACCCTCGTAAAAAAACAAAACTGACTTTTGATTTTTAAATCTCATAATGGAACAAAACCGACCATTATTGAGATCTCGTAAAGGAACAAAACAGACCGTCACTGAAATCTCATAAAATCAGTTTCGTTCCTTTACGAGATCTCAATGACTGTCAGTTTTGTTACATTACGAGATTTCAATGTCGGTCGGTTTTGTTCCTTTGCGAGATTGAATCATAACAGAACAAAACCGACTGACACTGAAAACCGACCGTCATTGAAATCTCATAAAAAAACAAAACCGTCCATCATTGAAATCTCGAAGCGGAAAAAGAACCAACCGTCGCTGAAATCTCATAACAACACAAAACCGTCAACAATTGAGATCTCGTAAAGGAACAAAAGTGATTGTCATTGAGATCTAGTAAAAGACTCATTGAAATTTCGTAAAGAAACAAAGAGACAAAACACACTGTTTTTAAAAACTCGTAATGGAAGAAAACTGACTGTCATTAAGATCTAGTAAAGGAAATTTGTAGTGAAACAAAACCGACTGTCTTTAAAATCTCATAAAGAATCAAAGTAACAAAACCAACAGTCATCGAGAACTCATAAACAAACAAAACCGACCATCACGGAACTCTTGTATCGAACCAAAACCTACCGTCACTGAAACATCGCAATGAAACAAAACTGACAGTCACTCAGATCTCATAAAGGAATGAAACTGACTGCAATTGAGATTCTAAAGGAACAAAATGACCATCATTGAAATCAAAAGGAAACCAACCAAGACCTCACAACCAAACAAAACAGACCATCACTAAAATGTTATAAAAAAAACTGATCAGAAGATTTAAAATTAAACCAACTAAATAAACAAACAAACAAACAAATAAATAAATAAAAGAACAAAATTAATCTAACATGGCACACAAAGACATCAAGAATCAGCACATGTATCTCAACAATGGTGACAATCAAAAGTGTCATGCCACAATGCATGCTGGGAACAATAGTACAAAACACCCAGCATGCATCACAGCATGAATAAATTATGCAGCTGAATTGTCCTTTTATTTTCTTTAATTCTATTTGCTTTTATTTTTTGCTGTGGTTTTTGTTATAATTAATCAATGTCTGAATATTTAGTTGTCACCATGGTTGAGATTCATATGCTGATTGCTCATATCTGTGAAACAATGAAAATTTGACTGATTGATAATGAAAACCAACTGGTGGTCAGTCAGTCGGTCTTTGAAATCTCATAACAGAACAAGAATAAATGACACTGAAAACTGACCGTCATTAAAATCTCATAAAATCAATTTGGTTTCTTTACGAGATCTTAATGATTGTCAGCTTTGTTACATTATGAGATTTCTGTGATGGTCGGTTTTGTTCCTTTGCGAGATCAAACAAAATTGACTGATGCTGAAAACCGACCGTCATTCAAATCTTGTAAACGAAAAAAAAAAAAATTTCTAAGATGACACAAAGGCATCAAGAATCAGCACATGAATCTGATTAATCTGAATCTGTACTGTAACAATAGTACAAAACTCCCAGCATGCATCACAGCATGAATAAATTATGCAGCTGAATTGTCCTTTTATTTTCTTCATTTCTAACTATTTGCTTTTATTTTTTGCTGTGGTTTTTGTTATAATTAATCACTTGTTGTGATGTCCAGATTTGATCTGACTGAATATTTAGTAATCACCATGGTTGAGATTCATATGCTGATTGTTCATATCTGTTTGTTATTGTAGTTTACTGTTTATGGCTCTCTTTTTTTTTTTCTTTTTTTCCTCCCTTTTCTTGCTTTTTCTTTTTTCTCTCGTGGTTCATGCAGTTTTAAACAGTGGAGTATGAACAGAGCCCATAGTTTTTTTTTTTTATTAAATAAAATAAACACATACATATAACTAACATAGCCTATATGCATGTGTGCATTATGACCTTGGTGATGATGGTCACTGTCAATAATTCACCTTGACAATGATCCCTTTCTGCATCAATGAACTTTAGCTATGTTCATTATTTGTTCTAATGTGTCAGGGGAATGTTCTTAAAACACTAAAAATATCATACCTTCTATTCTCTTCTTTTTAAAGAACGTCAAAAGACAAGCTTGAACTGTTCTCCTGATCCTTTTGAACAAGCGTGAAAAATGATGACAGCTTGTTTGAATCAGAGCTCTGGCGTGACTGTGCGCAGCGCGTTACAATACTGAGTTTTGATTGGTCAATCACTGTTATTTATTGTTTAATTATCATACAGAGAATTTTAAAATTTCATTTACATGATACACTTTAACAGAAGAGAGGGTAAAGCAAGGATGACATGTGGTACAGTAGAAACCAAAAAAAGAACTAAAAGTTCCTCTGGCTGATTGAGAGGAGATCAGTCTGACACTATGTGTGTTTGGCTGCATAGATGGAAAAAGACCTGCACCAATCAGCTTTAGAGCTTAATGGACTAGTTTAGCATACTATACTATAGAAATGCTCTGTGACCCATTATATAAAAAAACATATGCTTGTTCTATGGAAGTTGATGCATGATTATCCATTTATGTAACACATCAAAAGGAACAACCGTTCTATATTTCACACTTTACATAAGTGCTCATGTAAGGTGCAATTATAAAGCAAGTACTGGGTAATTCAAATAAACTATCTACTGAATGTATAATTAATGAGTGGTGCTGTACATAATTGCACATTGTTATGAGTGCATATTGTCATTGTTATTAATCACTTATTATTGTTCATACTTAGATTTAAGGAGATGATACACGGGGCAACTTTTTGAGCAATGTTGCTTGGGCACTTTCCCATTGAGAATGAGCAACAAATTTCTATCTGGATACTTTAGATCAGTCGTGGGCAATTTTTAGAGATCCTCCATTGCTAGCAGCCAATCATGTGACCGGCTTGGAGATTTCAGAAAAAATTCAAACTGCTAACTTAAATAAAACAAAAAAGCTAAATAGAATAGAAAGGAAAAAAACTGATAAAAATGACAAAAGCATATAACACAATTACTTTAAAAAATAAATTTAACTAAAATTAAGTTAAATTACCTTAAGACTGAAAATATAAAAACAAAATATAATTCAAAATCTTAATACAAACTATAACAATATATAAATACTAAAATAAAACTGATCCTAGCAACCATTCACAACACTGCAGCATCATGCCAGTGATGTTTGCTTTTTCCTCAGCAAATAAAATTCAATTGAGATTAATATAGTAAGTAATTACAGTCATTTGGACACTGTAATGGAAAGTGTTACATTTTTTCCTCTTAATTACAATATACAGTACATGTAAGCAAATATAAAGACAACTCTCTCATTCCCAAAGGCAGAAGCTAATGCAGAGTCAAATACAAATTAGCTTGAAATGGTTATTAAGCAGTTTGTTTAATCTGTAAAAGCAGTTCCACAGTGTTAGAAACACTCAGAGTTGGGTTTTGGGAACTATCATTTTAATGAGCTATGCTATTCACTAGTCTTATGGGGACGAAACTTGTTTTTACATCTTATTTAAATATGCTCAATACTTATTTCACAATAAAAAAAATGCAGCAGTTCAGAAGGGAAATCAGATCACTGAAAGCTATACATTTATTTCTTTGTAGAAACAACAAAGAAGAGTTAAGTACAGTACTTTAACTATAATGGAGTTTGGCCTCAGCAGAAAAAGAGAAGAAAAAAAGATTCCTCCACCCTCTGGATCCAGATTCATAACATGTTATTAAAGCAATTCTGCAATTGATGTTGCAATCAAAACCAGTATTTAATGTCAAAATGAGCCCTTACCTGCAGGACCTGCACGTCTCTTTTCAATGCTTCAGATTCTTCGGATAGGACTGACCTGTCAATCAAACAAGGCCCTCTTTTATAAAGGATCAAGTGCATATGTGTTCTAAATCAACACTTGTGAATTGGAATGGGGGAAAATATATATCAAACAAACAAACGGCCATGATTTTAAGTGGTACCAAGAATAAGATATACATAATTATGGCAACTATAAATAGCTGTCCATATTCTGCGCCATTATGGGAGGCCGCTTCTCATACTTTATACAAAACGCAGCAATTACCCTTAAACAAGTTTAAGTATAAAGACTCAAACTGCTGCACCATGAACTTTTCCAGATCAGCGGGGAAGTGAAAACTGGCCTACTTCTTCTCTGTTACATAAGCAATATAGTCACTTAAACTCTCTTCACTTTTCTTTTAAGGCCAAGGAATGTTACATATGTTGGGGTCTGGTATTCATTTGCTCACAATGAGGTATTTTGTTCTGATGGAGGGATAGATCGGGCTGCTCGCTCCAGCTCCCCTCCCTTTATCTCAATACCCTGCTGCCCTGCTGAACAGGACTTACTGTTTGCATTCCTCTTAGCTGGGTGGAGGGTTACACATGCCTGGCAGAGAAGGAGAGGATGAAAGGTAGAGAAGAGAGAGGTAAAAGGGGTTGAGCGTTTGTTGGGTAGAAAGGTTGGACCGAAAGAGACGGGTAAGAGAGGGAATTCAAGAGGGACTGAAGTGGTACCAATGACACAGTGATGGTATGAGATGGTTAATATATTAATAATTTAAAGTACTTGGTATTTGGGTCATTGACAAATACATTTTTTAAAAGTGTAAAAAACCCATAATGGAGATATAATTAATTTTGAAGGTTTATTAAGTGTTAACAATGTGATTATGTGTTTTCCTTTTAATCAATTAGCACTGCTTTTGTCATTTTTTACAAAAAAGTCACCAAAAAAGTCATTCGGTTTAACCAAAATTTCAGTTCCCTTTCAGTCGGTCACGTTCGACGTACGTCAGTAGTGACCGACGAATTGGGATATCGCTAGAGAGCCCTATCAGCTTCGAGTGAACTACAACAAGCCAATGAAGTTGGCGTGCGATATTTGCATAATGCGCACCGCCCCCGCCAGGTGGTATAAATAGGGGAGCAGATGCAATCGCACTCTGTCTTTCGCTTCGGAGCCAACCTGTGTGTTTCTGCTATTAGTCTGAGAGTGACTTCACAAGCCTTTGAAGAACTTTTGTTCTACAGTGCTGGCTTTATGGCACCTTACAGCGAGGCCGCGAGCTTTCCCAGAGTGAGCTTCTTGAGCTGTTATACAGCTTTCAACTGCTGTTTTCACAGCATTATTTGCCCCGTTTGGTTTGCGATTTGGGGCCGGTTCCTCTGTGTCTGTGACTCAGGGAGTGAAAAGTGTACCTGCAGTCACATCGCGGCTGTTCCCTGTGTGCTTCGGCACAAAGAACAAGAGCTTCTAAAAGAGCTTCACAGACAGACACTGCGTCTTTTTCAAGACGTCATTCTGTCTGTGCGTTTCTGGAGGCGGTCGTTTCCTATCCTCACTGACGGCCACAATCACTTTCTCTCATGTCTGCTTAGCGTGCTGAGACTGTGTTTGTGGGTGGTTCATGTTCTCTTGTAAAAAAAGAGAGCACGCCCACGTCGGCGCGTTGTTCGTCTTGCCTTTCTCATAAGGGCTTGAGCGCTCAGCGCGCCGTGTGCCGTCGAGCTGCCGGGCGACAGCGCGCGTTGCCATGGCAACCCAGCGCGTTGTTCGGCGCTCTAGATGCATGGTCGAGACTCGAGTGCCTCAAATGAGGTGGAGTCCCCTCACCTATTCCCCGATCTAGTTTCTCTTTCTGAATCAGAAAAGTACTACTTCTGGTGAATAAGCCAGGGTGACCAGAGGATCACAGTGGGGCAATACCCGCCGAGCCAATCTCCGTGGGCCCCCCACTCCTCTAATGCATCGCAAACATGTTGTGACTGTGTACGTGGGTGGTTTATGTTTGGTAACAACATGGCCACGTCGGCGTTCAGCGCCGTGTCGTTCAGTTAGACGGCCACGTTCACTGTCCCACATGGCTGGTAGCTTCTGGGTGGATTGCTGGTCCTTCTCATGGGGGACCTAGCGTCTTAGTCAGGGCTCCAGCAGAGGATCAGATGTCGACTGCTACATTGGAGAGAGGGTTGTTGGGTTCTGGACATGAAGAGGAGGCTGAGCGTCCCACGGTTGTGATGTGCTCATGCTGAATCGGATTCAGAGTTAACGACCATGCTTTCCCGGGCCCCTGGGGGTGTGGTGCGACGCGTACTCGCCTTGCCCCACCCCCTGTCTTTAGCCCGGACGTGCATGAAAAACTTGGCAGTTTGGAAGCCTTTTCTGGTGCCAAATATGGAACGCCAAAAGGGTCATAATCTGCATTAAGTTTTTTCTCTCTCACTACCCTCTGTGGTGGGGTGGCAGTGCTACGGACACACCACCTCTGCCCTGCATGGGTCTTGGCCCCCGGCAAGTCTGTGGAAGGCCAAAGCACTCATCGCATATGGGTAGTTCTGAGTCAGGGTTGAGCTACGCATGATGTAAGTCATAGCGCAGGCCCCTGGCCAGACAATGTCCACCATGGTGGTCCAGAAACACCCCTGGCTAGCCTTGCAGAGGTGTGTCGTCGTCTAAGTACGCTTTCTCGATGCTCTCATCTCACAAGCTGGCCTAAAATCCAGCCCGCTCAGCCCGCAGCCAAGCCAGTTGGCTAGCGAGAAGCGGTCCTGGAGAAATGGGTGACCTGGAGCTGAGGTAAACAGTTCTTCGGGAGACGATGCCCGCATCGCTCCCTCCCCGGAGGAGGGCCGGGTGGAGAATTTTGGTTTGTTCCACCGCTGGCTCTCCGGAGTCCAGCGGTACCCACGAAGTAGAACTGTTTTCTAATTCTCCAGGTCCCAAGAGGTTGCGGCTGGCAGTGCGCGAGGCCCCGCCTCGCCGCTCTCAGCCCCCTCTCACTTCGCCAGCAGGTCCCAGTGTGTTGGTTGAGGCCGCCTCCCATGTGCCGTCTCCCATTCACACTGCCACCTTGCAGAGTCTGACCCCACTACGGGCCGCTATGCCGTCCGAGTTGGGTCCCAGCACTCTACCTCGCTGCCCCACGCCCGGTACGTCTGTGGTGCATTTGGTCCCGCTGGCTCGGTGTCTGGAAGCCTGGCTAGCGCTTTCCAGCCCGTCCCACTGGCTCATTCGTACCATCAGACTCGGCTATGCGATTCAGTTCGCCCGGCGTCCCCCGGTGTTCAGGGGTGTCCATTACACTCATGTGTCCCTGGACAATGCACCTGTTCTCCGGGCGGAGATTGCTGTCCTCCTGGCGAAGGATGCAGTCAAGCCGGTCCCTCCAGCCGATATGGAGTCAGGGTTCTCCAGCCCCTACTTCATTGTACCCAAGAAGGGCGGTGGGCTACAGCCAATCCTGGATCTGCGTGTCCTGAATCGGTCCCTTCTCAGGCTGCCATTCAAGATGCTTACGCAGAAGCGCATTTTCGAATGCGTCCGTCCCCAGGATTGGTTTGCAGCGATCGACCTGAAGGACGCGTACTTTCATGTCTCGATTCTGCCTCGTCACAGACCCTTCCTACGGTTTGCGTTCGAGGGTCGGGCATATCAGTACAAAGTCCTACCCTTCGGGCTGGCCCTGTCGCCCCGCGTCTTCACGAAGGT
The DNA here is from genome assembly GCA_037950675.1 of Hypophthalmichthys molitrix. Lineage (NCBI taxonomy): Eukaryota > Metazoa > Chordata > Actinopteri > Cypriniformes > Xenocyprididae > Hypophthalmichthys > Hypophthalmichthys molitrix. Next base: position 29,201,721 of record CM075493.1, read on the forward strand.
TGCGGAGGCGGCCATTGTTCCGCTCAAGGAACAGGGCGTTCGCATCCTCAACTACCTCGACGACTGGCTCATCCTGGCCAGCTCGCGAGAGCAGTTGTGCGAACACAGGGACATGGTGTTAGCTCACCTCAGTCGGTTGGGTCTTCGGGTCAACTGGGATAAGAGCAAACTCTCCCCCGGGCAGAGGATCTCTTATCTCAGTATGGAACTGGATTCGGTCGCCCGGACCGCGTGCCTCACCGAGGAGCGCGTCCAGTCAGTGTTGACCTGCCTGAGTACGCTCAAGCGCAGGACAGCGGCCCCACTGAACTCTTTCAAAAGCTCCTGGGGCATATGGCATCCGCAGCCGCAGTCAAGCCGCTCGGATTGCTTCATATGAGGCCGCTTCAACACTGGCTCTGCGGCCGGGTCCCGAGATGGGCGTGGCAGCACGGTACGTTCCGTGTCCCCGTGACACCGAACTGCCGTCGCACCCACACCAAGTGGTCGGACCCTTCGTTCCTGCGGGCTGGAGTTCCCCTTGAACAAGTGTCCAGGCATGCTGTGTCCGCACAGATGCCTCCGCCACGGGGGTGGGGGGCCACGTACAACGGGCATGCAGTGTCGGGTCTGTGGACGGGGGCCCCAACTGCATTGGCATATCAATTGCCTCGAGTTGCTAGCAGTACGTCTTGCACTGGACCGCTTCCAGGAGCTGTTGACAGACAAGCACGTACTGGTCCGCTCGGACAGCACTGCGGCCGTTGCGTACATCAACCATCAGGGTGGTCTACGCTCCCGCCGTATGTCGCAACTCGCCCGCCATCTCTTGCTATGGAGTCAGAAGCATCTGAGGTCGCTTCGTGCCATTCACGTCCCAGGCGTGCTCAACCGTGCAGCCGACGAGCTCTCACGGCAGCCTCCGCTTCCGGGCGAATGGAGACTCCATCCCCAGGTGGTCCAGCTGATCTGGCAGCGCTTCGGCGAGGCACAGGTAGATCTGTTCGCCTCCCCAGAGACTGCCCACTGCCAGTTGTTCTATTCCCTGACCGGCGGCACGCTCGGCACGGATGCCCTGGCAATCAGCTGGCCCCGGGGCCTATGCAAATATGCGTTTCCCCCAGTGAGCCTTCTCGCACAACTCTTGTGCAAAGTCAGGGAGGACGAGGAGCAGGTCTTGTTAGTGGCTCCATACTGGCCCACTCAGACCTGGTTCTCGGACCTCACGCTCCTCGCGACAGCACCTCCCTGGCCCATTCCTCTGAGGAAGGACCTCCTGACTCAGAGACGGGGCACCCCTCTGGCACCCGCGTCCCGACCTGTGGAAACTCCATGTGTGGTCCCTGGACGGGACGCGGAGGTTCTGAGTGATCTCCCGCAAGCGGTCGCAGACACTATCACTTCCGCTAGAGCTCCTTCTACGAGGAACCTCTATGCGTCGAAGTGGAACCTGTTCGTCGAATGGTGCTCCTCTCAACCAGAGCGAGAGGACCCCCGATCATGTTCGGTCAGAACCGTGCTTTCCTTTCTGCAAGAGGGCCTGGAGCGAAGGCTGTCTCCCTCCACCCTCAAGGTGTATGTTGCCGCTATCGCCGCACATCACTATGCAGTTGATGGTGAATCGCTAGAGAAGCACGATCTGATCGTCAGGTTCTTGAGGGGGGCGAGGAGACTGAATCCTCCCCAGCCCCCCTCTGTACCCTCTTGGGATTTGACCCTGGTTCTTACATCTCTCCGGGGTCGTCCCTTCGAGCCTTTGCAATCAGTTGAGTTAAAAGTACTGTCCCTAAAGACCGTCCTCCTGGTTGCATTGGCCTCGCTCAAGAGGGTAGGGGACCTGCATGCATTTTCGGTTGACGAATCGTGCCGGGAATTCGGGCCCGGTGACTCTCACGTTATCCTGAGACCCCGGCCTGGATATGTGCCCAAGGTTCCTACCACTCCCTTTCGAGATCAGGTAGTGAACCTGCAAGCGCTGCCTTCGGAGGAGGCAGACCCAGCCCTAGCTTTGCTCTGTCCCGTCCGCGCTCTGCGCCTGTACGTGGACAGAACGCGAAGCTTCAGGACCTCAGATCAGCTCTTTGTCTGTTACGGAGGCCAGCAGAAGGGAAAGGCTGTCTCCAAGCAGAGGATGGCCCACTGGATAGTGGACGCCATCGCCCTGGCGTATGAGTCCCAGGGCGTGCCTTGCCCGTTCAGGTTGAGAGCCCACTCCACCAGAGGAGTGGCCTCCTTCCTGGGCGCTGGCGCACGGCGCCTCGCTGACAGATATCTGTAGAGCTGTGGGCTGGGCGACACCTAACACGTTCGCTAGATTCTATAGCCTTCGTGTAGAACCGGTATCTTCCCGTGTACTCGCTTCCACCAGCTGGTAGACGCAAAGAGCCCGTTCTAGTGTCGGCTTGCAATGCCACTCCCGCCCCCTGGGCCGGATACGTGCATTCTTTTTACTCCAGTCGAGTTCCCCGCTTGGCGAACCCTGTCGAGTTCCTCCGCCTCCCCCTTCGGCTCGGACATTGCGGAGTGTCTGATGCCAGGCCAAACCTCCGTCTCTGACGCTGATGATTGGCTGGGTTCCACATGTCGTGACCCCTCCACGTGAGTGGTCCCATGTGTGTATTTGTCCACGGTCAACTCCCTACGGCGAGCCCGTGTCTTTCCCTTAGCAGAGCCAGCTCTGCTGTCACCTGTCAGATGAGTCTCCCCCTACCCAGGTGGAGCCATCCCAGGGACTCCATATGCGTACTGCCCACAGCCAGTCCATATGTGTACTCTCCACGTAAATTCCTCCCCTACGGGTGGGTAGTGGTTTCCGCAGCGTCCCCTACGGGTTCGCTTCCCCAGTGTAGTCTAGTTTACTTAGTGGGTTTATCGGAACAGCAGTAGACTCTCTCGGCGTAAGCTCGCCCCCTTCCCCGTCCCACTGGTGCGCCGGGTGGCTAGAGCTTGCGCTGGGCACTGGAAGGGGTTCATACTGTGGCGCTTTATTTGGGATCCCAATTCGTCGGTCACTACTGACGTACGTCGAACGTGACCGACTGAAAGGGAACGTCTCGGTTACGTATGTAACCCTCGTTCCCTGAAGGAGGGAACGGAGACGTACGTCCCGTCGCCACAGTTGCTGTACCCTCGCTGTAGTGCGGACTAGGTTGTCTCCTCAGCGAAAAACAGAGTGCGATTGCATCTGCTCCCCTATTTATACCACCTGGCGGGGGCGGTGCGCATTATGCAAATATCGCACGCCAACTTCATTGGCTTGTTGTAGTTCACTCGAAGCTGATAGGGCTCTCTAGCGATATCCCAATTCGTCGGTCACTACTGACGTACGTCTCCGTTCCCTCCTTCAGGGAACGAGGGTTACATACGTAACCGAGACGTTTTACCAAATGACACTTTTGGTTATACCGAATAACGATATTTTCAAACAATGCTAACAGGCTGATATTTAGCTAGTTAGCTTGCAAGCTAATTCGGTTGTACCGAATGACCTGATTTTTCGGGACATGCGAATGAGCAAGTAAAAACATGAATTTTTCAAATAGTTAAGAGAGACTTAGTTACTTTGCTTCATGTCCATGTGGTCCTTTGCAGGTGTCTGAATGATGTCACATCCTGTCACATGATATTGACCACATGACTTGATCCAAAATGTTCCCTTTATATTGGTTACTCTGAATGACATCAATGAAATGAATTTTTCTGGACAATCTTTCTCAAAGCAACGGCTTCTACACATAATTTTAATACCATTTTGCACTATGTTGATATATGGTGTTATAAAATCATGTCACAATAAAAAATATAAACATTTATTACATTTTAAGATATTTTAATCACAAATGAAATGGCTGTATTAGACTTTGGACGATTAAAACCGAATTACCTTTTGACACTTCAAAAACTTTAAAATACGTTTATATGTAGCAAAATATAATTAAAACCTTTTTACCTTACATACTTTGGATGTCATATCTTTGTTTTTTATTTATTTTTGTTCTTATTTAACAAAAAAATATTTTATACACACACACATATATATATATATATATATACACACACACTGTATATATAGCAATCAAGTATATTATTGTAATAAACAATAAAATGAATAAAATTACATTATTTCATTTTATTAGACATTAAAATAAAATAAAATATTTTATTAAATATAAAAAATTTTAACTTTTAGTTAAAGATGAAAATGAAATGAAAAATGACAAAAATATAGAAATGAAATGAAAAAAATGAAGAAAAAAAAACTAATAAAATAATATTATGTAATAGTATTACATATTTAACTTAAATAATATTTAAATACATAAAAATAAGTACATTTTAAGTTTTACCATTTTAAAAATGAATATTAATTAATTACTGTTTAATTAATTTAAAATTAATTAATTTATTTATTTATATTTGTCTACAAAATTAAACTCAAGCATTTAGTCACTTTAGATGAAAAGCTTTTTAAGATCAAGATAAATAGTTTAGTCAAGTGTGTCCAAACATTTGACTGGTAGTGTATGTGTCAGCTTACAGACAATCCAAAATCGAAATTTAGTCGCCAATTTAGAACCAGCAGTAAGTAATATAATCTTAGATGAAAGTGAGCATGAGCAAGGGAAAGAGAGGAAGTTGAGGAAATCCACAACAACAACTGTTGTTCTCACAACAGCATGTTTGCACAAGAAGAAGCGTGTCTGGTCTGCATCCATAGTCATAGTCAGTATGAGGCTATGAGCACATGTTGAGCAAGTTGGGAGAATTCTACCCTGAGGAATGTGTGTTCCACAATATTAACTTCACTGCACAACAGGATCAAACTGCAAACGGACAATCTCGCTGGCTAAAAAGTCATTACATTATGTACATTGCCTCAGGTGTAAACAAATGATTCCAATATTATCTGCTTGATAAAAAGTAATTACATTTGTTATATGCATGGAATTAGGTCTGACATTTTACTGTGTTGTTCATAGTTTTCATAATATGCTCAAAGCAATCCTTAGTTATAATAACATTTACTCACACTAGTCTGGGTGAGTTCCATTTCAAAGTGAGGATCACTGTGCCCTACTTACTCTAAAGGGCAGAGCAACTGAATTGAATACTCACCTTTGGAACACAAATGAAGATCTTTTTGATGAAATCTGAGAGCTTTCTGTCCCTCCATAGACAGCTATGCAATGACACTTTGGCACTTCAAAAAGTTTATAAAGAGATTGTAAGTCCATATGAATTGAGCGGTTCAGTCCAAATTTTCTGAAGAGACTCGATCGCTTTTTATGATGAACAGATTGAATTTAGGCATTTATTCACATATAAACATTCATCAACCCACACATCAGTTGTGGTAAACAGAAGCTCAAGCATGTTTGCTTGACGTGCGAGAACCAATGATGTTCATTCTCGTGTGTTACACAGCATGTTTGAGCTTCCTCAAGAGGTTTGTTCTCATGCATCAAGCAGGTTCAGTTGAGCTTCAGTGTTCGCTGATCAATGTTTATATGTGAATAAAAGCCTAAATTAAATCTGTTCATCATATAAAGCGATTGAGTCTCTTCAGAAAATTTGGACTAAACCGCTTGATTCATAAGGATTAGTTTTACAGTCTCTTTGTGAACTTTTTGAAGCGTCAAAGTGTCAGTTTCACAGCTGTCAATGGAGGGACAGAAATCTATCAGCTTTCATCAAAAAAATCTTCATTTGTGTTCCGAAGATAAATGTTTCATTTGTGGGTGAACTAACCCTTTAGGCAGCACAGCTGTTTTCAACATTGATAATAATAAGACATGTTTCTTGAGCACCAGATCAGCAAATTAGAATGATTTCTGAAGGATCACTTGACACTGAAGACTGCTGAAAATTCAGCTTTGCCATCACAGGAATAAATTATTTTAAAATATATTAAAAATAAGAATAGAAAATAGTTATTTTTAATTGTAATAATATTTCACAATATTACTGTTTTTACTGTAATCTTGATCAAATAAATGCAGCAAGCGTAAAGACTTCTTTCAAAAAAGAATTACCAAAAAAGTGAGTTTTTTATATTTATTTCAAAGGCTTTTTGTGTGTCACTTGGTAATAACAATAAAGACCTGCGTGAAGTGTTTCAGTTGCTCACTTTCATTTAGAGTGACTCTTCGAGTAGTATCCCTTCCCATAGCTTCCAAAAAAATGACACTCACTGACTATTAATAAAGTGACCACATGGCCTCACCTGAGATGGGTCACAACTTCATCTATATGGGTGATGTTCAACTTGTGTCTTAAGGCCTTGATTTCTTCCTCACAGCTGGAGTGAGATGAGAGGCTGGAGATTGACCTGGAAAAAAGAGTGCTATTCAATACTTACTAACCCAATCAATATGATCAACTTCCTTCACTCACAAGTATATTTTTGAAACACTGACCTGCTTCCAATCTCGCTCTGGCTTGATGGGGGCCTGGAAGGTAATTTCTTTTCACACCAGGTGCCTGGACTCCCCTGTCTCTGTGTGCTACCGCTGCACAGTGCGTAACTCACCACACTAGGATTATACTGGGACATGACCTCCTCTTCATCCCTGAGACACACACATAGACTCATTTACTGACAGTGAGAATGACAGAATGGTGAAAGTGGAAAGTGCTAGCACAGTTTTACTGTGATCATCTTAGCACAGTGATTCCCAAGCAGGGGTACTTGTAAAAAAAAATGTTTTGCCTTGTTTAATCTAAAAAGAAAATTCGATTTAATTTGATTTAGTTTATAAATAAATGTGCTGTTGAGAAACCTGTGAAGAAACCTCTCAAGAAACCTGTGAAAGACAAAATAGCTCTCTTTCAACACTTTATTGATTTTTTCTTGTTTAGAAGCGCACTAAAAATTAATAAAGATGCTGAATGATATACAGAATAATATCAGTTAAGAAGAAATCAAAATATTGAGAAAATTGCCTTTAAAGTTGTCCAAATTAAGTCCTTAGCAATGGATATATTTAGCAATGGACATAATTTTTGATATATTTACGGTAGGAAATTTACAAAATATCTTCATGGAACACGATCTTTACTTAATATCCTAATGATTTTTGGCATAAAAGAAAATCATTTTAACCTATACAATGTATTGTTGACTATTGCTATATATACCCCTGTGACTTATGACTGGTTTTGTGGTCCAGGGTCACATATGCTGATTTGGTGCTGATTTGTTTTCTGAATGTTATTAATGTTGAAACCAGTTGTACTTAATATTTTTCATGCATAGAAAGTTCAAAAGGACAGCGTTTATTTGAAATTCAATTTTTGTAACATTATAAATATATTTACTGTAAATTTGATCAATTTAATGCATCCTTAATTGCTAAATAAAAGTATTAATTTCTTTCAAAAAAAAAAAAAAAAAAATCTAATACCACCCCAATTAGTATATTAGGAAAAGTTAATAGATGAGGTACATAGTATGGAATTTTTAACTAAAAATTATAAGAATGATAAGAAATCATAAGTTTTACAGATAGCACATATAGATATAAGAGTATGTGTATATGAGTTTTTATGAACTGATTTATACATGCATGCATATATAAGGTTTAAAAGATCCAACTGCCCAGTTACCTTATGGTGTTGTTATTTCTTACATCTCAAATAGTAAGAACAGAATGCTGATGTTTTCAGTGAGAAATAAAATGGCTCTCTCAGTAATCTTCTCTGCAATCTTAAAACAACCTTGCTGAGAGAAGATGATGGCAACACACAACAAGGGATCAAAGGCCTTTTATCCACAGCCATGTTTTCTAACCATAAATCAAGCCTGGACTTGATGTTACAGTCCATGGACACCTCTTTGAAATGTTATTGTAAACTGAGCACAAAGCTTTGCATTTGGAAATGCATCAAACTAATACATCTTAAGCTTAGATTTAATAACAACTACAGACTGACAGCTTCAGTTTAGCCACAATTAACCATTTCCATTCAATCCTTTATAAACAACAGACAACTTCCCTTTAATCTATTAATTCAAACATATGAGGCAGAAGAGCTAGATTACAGGGAAAAAAAAAACATCTGAATAGCCAGAAATTCAATAAAGATGAAGCAAGCAGATGCTCCTTTCTCGCTCAAAGACATTATTCAGACGAAAAGCTGTGTATCACTTTCAGCCCATCGTTGCTCACATCTTCCCCCTTTCTTTTTTAGCACTGACAGGATACAGTTTGTGGGGCTTTTGTAGCCTAATGAAAAGAGCCAGGAGCAGTTAACAAGCATCTCTGACTGAATCGTGCATTACGAGCAGAGGTCTGATGCCCATCTCTGCTTTGCTCATATAGAGGGGATGTACTGACAGGAACAGAGGCTACATTGTGGGCACAGATCAGTAAGAAGCTTAGCGGTGTTCACAGAGGAGGGAGGAGCCCCACTCCTACCAACAAAGATGGCACAGAGGAGCCGCCACATCAAAAAGAGGAGAAAAGAAAAATCCCTCAATGTATCTGAGTAAAAAGGCCCTTTTCAAAACGCCTCTCCATCTGCACTGATAATTTACCTACATGTGAAATACGCTGTGCACACAGCTTTCTCTTTCCAGCCTTCCTGCACTGATTGTTGTGGTATCACTCTCCAGAGATTTAAGAACCTTCCTTTGGTCGGCTTTTAAAGTCTCAGCCACTCGCAGTTCACGCATGAACTAAAGTTCTCTCTCAATGCCCATTGAACGGAGACTTAGCATAAAGAAACAGGTGCAGCTTGACTCCATACAGCCACAACAAATCACGCAGACAAGGACTTAGACCACACAGGAGGGAGGGGACGGCATCGTCTGAGAGGGGAAAAAGCACCGCTAACTAGATCCATTAAATTAACTCCTTTCAAAAGCTTTCTTGCACACGTTAAAGCGCGAAAAATGCCATTGAGTCGACGGTTTCCTGCTTTGGCCCACGTCAGGTGGCGGGAAAGCTCCAAACCTGGAGCAATATGAAAGGAAGGTAATCCAGATTTGTCCTCGAAGCAGATCAGCAGCTAAATTACAAGTTGGTAACAGACAAACAAAAACTGACATTGAAACCAAACAAGTTTACACCCCAATGCTCAAATGTAATATTTGTTTCCGGGTGACAGAGCCAATTCGTTTCAGCAGTTTGAGAATGAATGAAAGTGTTTTCTCTGATGGACTGTACTGGCAGTCACCAAACACCTGTTCCTGATTTTTCATGGCTGAAAAGCTGTTTGTCTACTATGAGAGAAGGGCTATGAGAAATATAAATAGGCCAAAAATGGATCAGCGAAGACTAATGTAAATAGCTAACCAATGAAATCGTCATAAAGTTGAAATATTGTAGAAATAATGTGTTAAAGCACATTAAAAATCTTTCAAAAGAAGACCTTCTGTAGACATTCTTTCGACTGTCTAGCTGGTTGCTGAGAGAAGATCGCCCCTCCTGCCTGACTGGTACCTGTAAATATCTTCTTCCCGGTGCATTGTTATATTAGACAAGGAGCCACAAAAAGTAACAAAGAACCCTAAGAAAGTAAAGTCACTAGGCAACAAATTGAAATGTAATCATAAATGGCTACAAATTTAAAAGCAAACAGAACATGACCTGTCAAACAAACCAGACATTGTCTTTACTGCTGACGTAACTGATTTACTTCATTTAAAGCAGTCCTTTTGTGGTATGCTCCTATGCCTGCTCCCAAGCTTTAAAAGTCAATGATTTATCAGCAAGCATTTTTTAAAGCAATGCTACTTTACAAAAGCAAAGCCCTGACCTATAAACTCACCCCCAGTCAGCTGAAAAGAATACCTCGGGTCTCCATTAAGGTCAGAACATTCATTCGTCAAGTCAGGGAAAGCAATTACAACACGGCACCCGCAGACTTAACAGTGAGTTGTAGATCTTCAGATGAAACATTTCAGTTGGATTCTATTGAAAATGTTTTAAAAATGTAATATAGTAAAAAAAAAAGTAATATAGTTAGAGTTTGCTCGTCAAACAATGACTGTATTGTAGGGATGCACGATATTTAGTTACGAAGAAAGTGTAAACTGGCGTCGCGTCAGTTAAGTTTTTTCCGTAAGTTGAATACGGAAGGCGTAGGACGTATCATAAGCATTTTGAACTGCAAGAGTTTTACACTTTCTTCGTAAGTAGAATACGGAAGGCGGTCTGGCGGAAGCTATTTTACTTCATAACTTGTTAAATATGGACATTTTTTTTTTTTTTACACAAATGCATCGCTTCTCTTCAGAGGGCCTTTATTAACCCCTCGGAGCCGTGTTTATGATGGAAGGATGCGGATGGAGGCACTTTCTTCAGCTCATTCTTGTTGATCCTGCTCACTGCCATTAAATAGCTCGGATGCGTCAATATTTCTTCGATTGTGTTCATCAGAAAGAAGAAAGTCACATACACCTAGGATGGCTTAAGGGTGAGTAAAGGGTAATTTTCATTTGAAAGTGAATTAATCCTTTAACTGTTGTGTTGATATAATATTTGAGGCTTGTGTAACAGTTGAGGATCCGTGTTGCATAGCAGTAATATTATAATCCTGTATCTTCCTCACCTGCCATGTCTGGCTGCTTTTTCCCTCAGTGTGAGCAGCAACAACCGAATCTCTGCTTTTAGCAACTCTTTAACAGCCGGTGGGTCAGCCAGAGGGAACAGAGGGGCTTCTGGCCTGCTGCCCCGCTCTGAGTAACGGAGCTCCTGCCAAATCTTCTCCCACATCTCCACCTAGAACAGGTCAACAGAAGAAAGTGTTACAGGAGAGTGCTATTTGGCTCAGCTTCGTATGAAATGCACTTTCCAAATCCATGTTACAAGCTGCTCTACAACTAGAGAAATGCAGCCAGTTGGTTAAAATCCCATCACAAGTGTCTATAATCTCTGAAATGTGTGTAAGAAACTGGACATTTCAGGGGATACAGAAAAAAAAAAATCCATGTGTTATTCTCACAAACGCCTCACGTGAGAGGGAAATGAAAGCCTGTCACGGCACCGGCAAACAATGTCTGCACTCTATTACCAATCTCCACACCTGTCTTGGGACTTTCAAGTTTCCCTCGGACTCTGAAAATACACTTCAAAGCTTGTCGAAGGCAATGCAAGACAGAGTAAAACCAGCTCCCTGAGAATTCTGATCCTGCTGTGCCTGCATGAAACCAACTTCAAGCCTAAATAACTCTGCTGAACACAGGCCAGCTTCTTCATACTTCCACTGCAGAACCTGAGAGTTGTGATGTGCACAGCCACCAGAGAGACATTTCTGTGAGGATGCAGGTTTAAAAATGTAGCTGAACTAAATGCAAACTTTGATACAAAAGAGCACTTTTCTTTTCTTGTTTATTGACTTTCATCTTTGTACTGAAAAATGTTCTCAAGGACAAGCTCAAAGGCAAAAGTGAGGCAGCGAGAGAGAAAAATTGACAGAAAAACAAGAATCTAAGCAGAGCAAAGTTTCTTGCGTTTTTGTTTTGCAGCATGGGGTTCAAAATAGGTCTTACTGACAAGGTAAGAAGCCCTTAGTTGCTGAGACAATTCAATATCATGATCACTATTTGTAGTGAAAATGTATAAAATTCCCTCGAACGCACACATTACTATGCCTTTCTATGTCAAAAAAGTCCTTATTCGGTGTATACATATGAACAGCAGAGGTGCTTTTAAACAGAAGGTCATAAATCCTATTTAGTGTTCAGAGGAAGGAGGAATCACATACATCTTCTCCACAGACAAGTTTCCACCCTCTATTTCCATATGCACATGGCTGTCTGCGTATAGTGAGAGCCTATGCAGTTTGTGAAAGACAATTTATCTTTGAAAGCGTCAGCTCTCTGTATCTGTTTGCATTCCATGCACTGAGATAATTCACTCTTGGGAGTTGTAATTCAAAACTGGTTTAGAGTTACACGTCAGAGGTATACTAGCACACTTGTTAATGGAGACTTGTTATAATTCAGTGCATAAAATCATAAAATAAATGCATTTGTGAATGCAGAGCAGAGAGCACAAAGTTGTACGTTGCCTAACATTATCTAAACTTCATCTAAGCAAAGATCTCTGAGGTCTTAGAAAGCACAAATGTTTAAAAGATTTATATTTTATTATGTTCTCCTACCCCCTTCCAATCCTAGTATAACTCACATAAATAAAATAAAGACATAAAAAATGTATAGCCACTGCCTGAAAGGATATTTCCATTTGCCTTTCAAAAGAAAAAAAAACGTACTGTATTTAACATCAATAGGTGAAGACGTGAATTATGTAGTCTGGACTTTGCAGTTATTTTACAAATGATTATAAAATGACTGACCTATTATATACTTTCAGCAATTACATTCTGTTGCATCTCACTACACTGTCTGGTGTATAAATATGCCTCATTACCTCTGAATACAACTCTGTGTATGTATCAATCAATGTTTCTCCAAGTACAGCTCGGATCTCAGGAATCTCAGAGCAGGGAACATTTTCCTGCACTAAATTCCACACAGATTGTTGGCGTTGGAAATTGTCCATGAGGCCGCTATTTCCAGAGCTGAGCACAAAAAGTTCATCACTGGAGTGCATTCGGTGTGTCCATATTGGAGTGGAGGGAAACTAGCTGGAAATAAATACATAGATATTATAGACATTTGTGCAAGCATTTACAGTAGTTTCAGAATAGCACATTCCCCACAGGCGGACACTCACCAGAACAATCGTAGCTTCCTGTATCAGTGTAAACATTCCTGTTCCTATGGAAACAAACTTGCGTAGTCATATGATTGGCTGAAGGACTCGTGATAGTGATCTTCATTAACCCGTTCGGACCTAGTGTACATTACCTCATCTTTTTTTTCTCCTCAGTGATTAAATTCGATTATTATTTAATATTTGTTAGAGTTTTACGCCTGAATATAGGATTGTGCATTAACTTTTTTATAACACATAATATAAAGTTTTTTTTTTTCTTTAAATTTCGAACGAATTTCGAAACATATATGTTGATATTGTTCAGAACATGTCTTTTGTCATGGAAATGACTATTAAAACAAATCATAACCTTTTACTTTATTTCATTAGCATGTATAACTTCATTTAGAGTAGAAATAACGCATATTTTGGTGTTGCTGCAACATGACTCCTGGACAATGAATAGTGTTAAATGGCATAAAACGAGCTTAGATCTTAAAAGCAAACATCACAACCATTTTTAACTCTCAATAGACACAGAAAGCTGCAATAAAAGGGAATGCCTCATAAAACTACAACCTATCAATATCCTGGTATTCGGCTGTCACGTGTAAATTGAAACATAACCCAGGAGGCGTAAAACTTTCTCTGCGCGCAACTGCCTCCAAAACCGCGCACAGCCTATTCTGACCATGAAAGGCATTTTAAACTTTATCTAGTTTAGTTAAATAGACGTGTGCAATAACAAGTTATTGAAAATAACAGCAATTTCTATTTATGGTGCATTTGCAAGTCTTGTTTTGGCACTGAGAAGTTTTCGGTGATGGGGATGGCTGTGCTCTGGGGTTCCCCGGTGAGTTTTCTTCATGTCTGGCTTCCCCTGTTGATCTGCGGCCAGTGTGTTTTGGCTTTTTCGGTCGCTGGACAACAAGAGACGACCTGTGAGGCGAACGGCAGTGTTTATTATGTGGGCGAATGGTACTTTTTAGACTCAGATCATTGTACCCAATGCGAATGTACAGCAGACGGGTCTGCTTGCGCGCGGACTGAGTGCACATCCCTGCCGGCCGCCTGCATCCATGTCAGCCATTACCCGACAGACTGCTGCCCGAGATGCGAGAAGATCGGCTGCGAGTACGGCGGAGAAGTCTACGAACTGGGGCAACAGTTTCAGGTGGAGTTCAATATGTTTGCATACAAGGGTCACATACGTTTTTTATTCCATTTATTTGTACAAAATTACAATATTTTTATACTGTTAAGCTGATTGATTTAGGTCTGAATGCTTTCTGGCTTTATAATGTTTGTTTTAATTGCTCTTTCGCGAGCTCTGACTGCTTTCAGTTTAAACACCTGTAATTCTTGTTGATGTCAAACTGAATGTAACAGTGACAAAATAAGACATATAAATAATTCACTGTAATTCCATCGGCAATTGTTTTGGTTTTTTTAATGTTTCTTTACAAATTCCATATGCTACCTAACGTTTCAGTTATTTTATTTATTTATTTATTTTTCCCTAGGCGGTGACTGTTTCAAACTTATTGGTCCCAAAAGGAAAATTCAGAATATGTAGCGCCATCACGTGGTTCATGATAAAATTAATGTCAACATTAGCTGTGGAGATTTTAATTAATCTCAATGACTCTTTTGGCAGGTTACATCATTTCGCCAGTAGGTGGCAGAGCGTGAGTGTGTAATGAGTGATGGTGTTATTAAATCATTCACTGAACCGATTCGTTAAAACACTGAATCGAACGATACCTGTCTTCTTATCCTTTAAAATGGATCTAGTTTGTTAACAAGGATCTGCTGAGTAAATCTGTAGGCATGTAAATTTGGAGTCTTGGCTGACTGTTCATATTTAAATCAACACATTGTCCAGTGAAAAGGGGTATGTTGGTGCAATATGTCCAAGCAGCTTCTGGGTTCCATCTAATGAAATGCTCCTTAGCCTCCTGGGTCCCTCTGTCCTCGTACGAGGACATTATATTTTAGTGAATTTCTCTGACACATGTCACAGTTGTAAAGAGCACATTCAGGGCTTTTCATATATACCAAATGTTTGGTGGTTTCACCAGGACAACAACTTCTCCTTATAGTAAAATACTGTAGTGTTTTTGAACCATACTATAGTAAAGTACTTGAATTAATTTGTTGTGGTAATTCTATAGTTGCTGTGGTAATATAACAACTATAGCAATATAAACAAATTACTTTACCCAATACTGTAATACGTTTTCTACAACTATACAGTATATTATACTACAATACACTACAGTTTAGAGTAGTAAAAACTAAAATATACTACAGTATTTATTACAGTTTATCAGTTCACTATAGTTAATACTACAGTATGCTGTAGCATCCATTAACAAAGTGTTGTAAATCCTATAATATATACAGTATACTACAATTTGCTACAGTATGGTTCAAAAAACACTATAGTATTTACTATAAATTTCTATAGTATTTATTTTTTTTCATGTGTGTCTTTAAAAATGACTGAATGATCAAATTTAGCACTCTTATGGAAATATGATAATATTTTGTAATTTTTATCATTTAAATCTAATTTTCAAATTGTTTGTTATAAATCAACTTCTCAGAAAAATCTATGGGGTTTCTAATCAAAATATGACTTTCTGTTACAAAACAGGGCATTGATTTCATACATGTCCTCAGAGGACACCAGGACTTAAATAATGTTTATCAGGCATTTTAGGAGACACAACAAGTGAATAGGGAAAGAAATTACATATCAATATTCCTATGAAATATTAGATATTTTTATGAAAATATTGCCAACTACTACTCCCATTATTACACTTCTTTTTTTCATTACATGTTCCTCCAAGAACACATTCATTTGCAAATTAGATACAGTGTGTAGATACATTGTATTGAATGGGAAAACCCATGTATGGCCATTTTAAGTAAAATCAGTTTATTCCGTTATATCTTTCATAACATAGTTGAGAATCATCTTTAAACAAATTTTAAAAAAATCCCGAAACCTAAAAATTGATTGGTGAACAAAAACAAATCCCAATGTTTTTGCCTATACATGTCATTTCATTTTTTTAAACAACCGAGTCCTCGTGTCCACTTACGAGGACATAACGTAACATATGAATAAAATATATATTTTTTCATTTTTCCCCCCATTTGTTTCTTATGCTCTAAATAATGTAATGACATGAAAAAACACTAAATTAAAAAAAAAACATTTTTTTCCCAGGTCTCAGGTAAAATGAGAACTCTTTTGCTCACCAATCTTGCATTTATTTGATAAAAAATACAAGAAAAACAGTAATATTGTGAAGTACAGTATGATTACAATTTAAAATAAATGTTTTATATTTTAATATATGTTAAAATGTAATAAATTCCTGTGATGCAAAGTAGTAACAGATATTTCTACTTAGGTCTAAGATCACTGAGTAAACTTTTTTATACTTTTTTTTTATAAACTCAGAACAAAAGCAGCTCTTTGTTTATAGATAATCGTTTGATTTGAGCAAATTCCTACATATCCATTCATGAACGTATTTATTCATTGTGCAAGTTAAAAGCTAATGCAGTAGGTTTCTTTTGTTCTGAGTCAAGGTGAAGAACAAATCTGATGCACACTAGACTGGAATCACAAAGGGCAATTTAATACTCTGTTTAAGGAGTTGAAGAATGAAATATCTCTGGTGGCACAGGCTTGGAAGAAGCGGGGCTTATATGTGCTTCATTATCTCCTTGATTTGGTTATTATGGCTAATGGGGAATCCCTGAGGGGAAAATTGAAGCCTTCTGACAGACTCCAAGGAATACACTTTGCCTGAGCTGACATCATTTTCTTCCAGTCCATTTAACCCAACCTCCAGTACTGAGCCACAGGTGGTAATGCGGCTCCTACTTAAACAGCCGTGTGGGAGTGGAATTTGATCACATTCTTCACATTGTAGGACGTTAAAGTGAAGTGTTAGATTGGCACAACATCAAATGTCTGCATTATGTATACAAGTGAGCAATTTGATAGTCCTACTGGTTCTGTTTAAAAAGCCTTTTGAAAGAATAGAGTGATACATGTCTTTTGATGGAATTGCTTCAATTGATAACCTATTTTCAACTGATGATTTGCACTTGATTTACAGCCCTCCGCATGTGAGCAGTGTACCTGTCACAGCGACGGCATCGCCCGCTGTCAAGTCGCAGACTGTGCCCCTCCACCATGTGTTAATCCAGTCTATCAGAAAGATAAATGCTGCCCTCAGTGCAAGGATGGTAAGTTTTTTTTTAATTTAAAAAGAAAACATTGGCATGTCTGTAAGGCTGATTAAACTTCTATGCAATTGGCTAATGCAGTATGACATTCTCATAGCCTCACATACAAGGAAGACACAATTGTGTTTGGTCTTTGGTAATGATGCTGTACGTAATATCTTCATATAATTGATTCAATAACAGACGGGGAGGTTCAGATGCCAGGCCGTGCGCTAGGCTGGTTTCTGCACCTGAAATAAGATAACGCTCCTTATGAGTTCGGCTTCCACCGTATTGTTTTCTCTGTACACTGTGAAGTATGAAGGCAATTATAGTGTTTACTGAGAGCAAAGATAAGGCAGGCATGTAGGCAGCCAAAACAACACACATAAATCAAAGCATATACTGATGTGATAAATGGTCAGTTCCTCAAATTATGCTGCATTTTTGTTGATAAAAATTGCCTCGGTGGTGAAAAATGTTAAATTAAGTTTTCAGTTAATCTAAAGTAACTTCAAAATTAAAGTAAAACTTGATCTTAAACATTAAACACTCAAAAAAAAAAAGCAACGTTCTATTATCTACAGTCTAAGGCTTTCTAATTAGTGGCGCTGGCTGAGGTTTTGCAAAAACTTTTGACCTTAAGTATTTCAATTCTGCACATAACTTGTCTAGCATAGTTTGTGCTACAGACATGGATGATACCCAAAGTTGTGCGGCCTTATGTGGAGAGTTGTTCTGTTTCTTTTTTAAGCATTCAAGATTTAGATGCAATTCAGATGATAAAACAGGAGAGAAAAAAATTAGAATTAAAGAGACTTGAGGGGATTTTCTGACATGGATCAGAAAGCAACCACTTGGCAACACACTCAGAATACCATTGCAAACATATAACAACACAGTAATAAATGGCTCAGAACCACTTTAGCAATAGATCGCAATAGTGCCCATCCACTTTTTCAGCGGCGTTTGTTCCGGAAGTATTTTTTCCATTCATTCCTCCCATAGGAAGGAGTCTTCGTTAAAGCATTATAATCCATGAACTTAGCCAACCAGCTATGAGGAGAATCATAACATTACAAACTCTGATTTGAAGCAAAAACAGTATTTAAAAATTAGATTAAGATACTAGACTGTGTACTTAACAGCTATAGTGATAGAAAGAACTACAATCCCATAAAGCATTGCAAACAGCATAATCGAGTTAAAAAACGATAGAGAAATACAAAACTACGCATTTAAAAATGTTAAATATATATAAACAATAGGCTATATGTTAAAGGGATAGTTCATCCAAAAATGGAAGGAAGGAAGATATTTGGAAGAATTTTTGTAACCAAGCAGATCTTTATACATGTTTGGAACAACTTGACGGGGAGTAAATGATGACAGAATTGTCATTTTTGAGTGAACTATCCCTTTAAGTTTATTGCAAAATATGCATATATATTGAAATATTTAATTATTTTGAGAGCGTAGAGAGATGACATCATTCACAACACTTGATGGGAGTGGGCGGAGCTAAAGAGATCTTTTTTTCTTGTTTCGAATGATTGGTGAACCTTTCTGTTCAGCATCATGGGTAATGTAGTTTTCACCACAAATTCAGCTGTTTAACATGATTATTTTAAAACTAAGTCAAAATAATGCGGGCTGACGGCTTCAACAGAAGCAAATACTATCAATTAACAACCTTGTAGCTCACAGTAAGGCTGTCTTTAAAGGTTTATAAGTTATCGTAAAAAATCAATTTTCTTATGGAGAAAATGAATGGAGTTTTTACTTCTGGAACGACTGTTGCACTCTATGAATCTCAACCAGGATGACCTAAAAATGATTAAAATGAAAATTATAGTAAAATAATGCTAAAAAAAAAAAAACATAAAAATGAAAGTTATAAATATATTTATTTGTTTTTAATTTCCTACCTCAACAACTATTAACAAATATTGTGGTTAATTTAATATATTGACATCCGGTTTCTCTTAATAAAAGTTTTATTTTTTGAAAAGCTTGAAAAAATGCTACTCATACTCATAATTACAGCAGAGCATACCAGAAGAAATACTACCATATATAATAAGTGGGTGGCCTTTAAATACCGTGTTGGGGCCCTCAAGTCAAGATCTGCCATTGGTTGGACAAACAGATAGTCCCGTTCCAAAACTCACATTATTGGTTGAGTTAGTGTTGCATTATCAGGCTGGTCAGGGTCAAAACGATGCTTTAATAACGCTACAGTGTTTACTGAGAAATCAACCTATAAATGGCCTTTATATAGCTGTCTTTGTTTGTTAAGATGTTATAGGAAAACAATAGAATAACTACAGATAATGTGCCTCATTAATCATCTCTCTTTGTGGTTCCAGGGCCCAATTGTTACGTGAATGCCTCTAGGACCCAAGTGATCCCTGGAGGTGAGCCAGTGTGGGTCGACTCCTGTACTAAATGTCAATGTCATGACAGTCAGGATGCAGGTTACTGGGAGGGCAACCGTCTAGCAACGTGTTCCCATGTCCGCAACTGCAAGCCTGACGAGGGGCTAAACTGAGGAAAGAGGTCAAAAATAGGGTCATCTGTCATCCCCATTTATACAATGGATGACAAAAACTCAGCAGATATCTAAACCACACTTCCTGATGAAAGTGTCGAGGCTATATAGCCTACAAGCTTTTAATGATTAAAAACAAGTGTATTCATATTTTAATTAACCATTTAACATTCCAGTTGTTAATGTAAATTGAGCGGGTATAATATTGCTTTGACTTACTGAGGGATTTTCCCTAATGAACCAGATAATAGAGCTTAGTTTGAGACACCTTTTTTGGCATGGTTAAAAATAGCACAGTGAGCATATTACATTGTTTATATGCCTTTTCGTATCTACATACAGTACAGTTAAAAAAATGTTGACATTGGGCACTGTGTAGTGCAAGTTTGCACATGCAGATGCGATGATCTTACACTAATCTTTGTGATCTTTTTTTTAAGATATATATATTTGAAGTACTATGTATGTTTATATCATTTTCTGCTTCAAGTGCATGAAAACCAAAGTATGTTCAGACTGCAAGACTTACATTACTGCCATGCAGGCATGGAAACAGCTAATGTAGCATTAAATACAAACAAACAAACCTATCATAAATTAATCATTTATAAACAAAGCAAGCTCATTTTTGCTTTATTTCTGTTCTGACACTTCGTTAAAAGAACATTGCTACTTTTTTCGAGGCCTGTATTTGCAGCAATGACACAGAATGTACACAAATATAAATAAACCACAAGTGATCTATGTGTCTCGTCTTATATATTCCATATATAAATTTGTTGGATGTTATATCTACTAGTTTATTGCTACATCTGTCACAAAAAAATAACTTTTTGAGGAACATATTATTGAGTTTCCTCCACATGGATGACAGTTTAGAGATACGATGTTCCCCTTCCAATAAACTGCCATATCCCTGAGCAGTGATTTGGACTGGTGCTGTTAAAATAATCAGGTGTAAATATGAGATTTATTACTTTGTTCAGATCCATTTTGCCTCATAACAGACTCCATATTTTGTATTTTTCACACACAAACATTAACATGTCATTCTACATTCGTTCAACCCCAGAAACCCACCATAAAATTCTTGTAGCATCAGATTTATTGATTGTATACAAAAAGTATGTTTGATATGACATAATGCATTCTATATAAGATATAGTATTTTTGACATTCAATATACAAAAAACCTTGATAGACACAGTAAGTCTTTAAAAATGTGCCCCAGGCGTGAAGACCTGAGGCCGTCAGTAGTTTCTTACACAAGTCATTGTGTAGGTGTGGAATACTTGCCCACTTCTGTTTCTCTCTCACATAAACAAGAATTGAGCGCAGATGGAGTTCTTTCTGGAGAACGACTGAGGGCAAAAAGGGTGATGAAGGAGAGAGGGTGAGCATTATGTGTAAAGTATGAGTGTGTGCGCGTTCTCAGGATGAGAGGGTTTGCTGACCCAAGGGTGAGATAAAAGAATGGCATCAAAATAACGCATTCACTGTGGCACTGGTGTGATTTCGCAAACTATAAAGCAAGAGTTGCTGAAGTGAACGGTGAATATATAGCATCCTGATCTCAAGGACAGCATTTGTGCTTCGCAAGGTTGGTAATGAGAGTTGTGCAAGCTTCACTTGATTGCATTTGTTAGCACAAGAAATATGAGTAACGTATGGAGGGAACAATAAGATGATTTAAATGTATATACTTTTATAAATGGCAATGAAACATTTGTAATATCGGATTCCATTGTAGACTTTAACACAGCTTTTTTGTCACTGGAGAAAAAGTAAGAATGAGTTAAGATCAAATTAATTAAACTTCATCATCTTAATAAGAACCATATAAATTCTTCACATGGTCACACAAGAAGCCCTTAAAGGTGCACTCAGTAATTTTATATCTGTGTAGATAAAAGAAATCCTTTTTGCTCACCAAGCCTTCATTTATTTGATAAAAATACAGTAATATTGTGAAGTATAATTACAATTGAAAATAAATGTTTTCTATTTTAATATATGTTCAAATGTAATTTATTCATGTGATGGCAAAGCTAAATTTTCCGCAGCCATTTCATATCACAAATCATTCTTATATGGTAGTTTGGTGCTCGCATTTCTTATGCTGTGCTGCTTAATATTTTTGTGGAAACATCGATGGGTTTTTTCATTATTCTTTGATAAACAGAAAGTTCAAAAGAATAGCATTTACACTTGCCTTACCTTGCCTATATATATATATATATATATATATATATATATGTGTGTGTGTGTGTGTGTATATATATATACACATACACACACACACAAACATATATATATATATATATATATATATATATATATATATATATATATATGGGCTGTCAAACTATTAACTGCATCCAAAATAAAAGTTTGTGTTTACATAATATATGTGTACTGTGTGTATATTTATTATGTATATATACACACGTGCATGTACATATTTTAACAAAAAATATTGTTTATATATATAAAATATTTATTTTTTATATATATTATAAATTATGTATAAATGTAAAAACAAACATAAAAATATATTCATCAAGGAATCCTGAAAAAAAAATGTACACAACTGTTTTCAATATTGATAATAATAAGACATGTTTCTTGAGCATCAAATCATCATATTAGAATGATTTCTGAAGGATCATGTGACACTGAAGACTGGAGTAATGATGCTGAAAATTCAGCTTTGATCACAGGAATAAATTACTTTGTAAAATATATTCAAACAGAAAACAGTTATTTTAAACTGTAATAATATTTCACAGTATTACTGTTTTTTTTTCTTTCTTTTTTTCTTTTTCTTTTTGCATTTTTAATTGAATAAATGCAGCATTGGTCAGCATAAGAGACTTCTTTTAAAAAACATTAAAAAATCTTACCAATCCCAAACTTTTGAACGGCACTGTACAAACATATATAAAAACATATTTATTGTCAGTTTTGATCGACTGAATGCATTCTTGCTGAATAAAAATATCAGTTTCTTAACAGAAAAAAAACAAAAAAAAAAACACCCAAAACTTTTGAACAGTATAGACAACTGCCCTACTGCCCACTTGTGAAATAATTTAGTCATGGTAGCATATAAATCTATGATGACTGCCTTATCAATCAGTGCAACCAACAAAAAAATGAATAAGTACACCTTTAAATTGAGAGGTATAAAAATAAAAAGTTTCCCGAAGAATGACAACACATTAAAAAGTATCATGCCGTGTCAGGCCTGACAGGTTGCATGCAACAATGTTGTCTCCAATATGTTGGACCTAGTTCCGTTTACACCATATGGACTGCTTTTTTCATTTTTGAAACAATTAAGATCATGTAAATGACAAGCACGCAACAACATTATTTTCTCCTTCAATTTAATAAATTCCTTGATACAAGAACCCAAAAAGGAAATAATCTCATCTCGCTCCGCCTGAAACCGATTCCTTTTCATTTGCCAAGACATTTCGAGATGAGCATAATATCTTTTTAATACGGATATTGGCTTGAAATCTCATTCGAGTTGAAGGCTTCAGGATTCAATGCATTCTGCAACACTGTTCTGAGCATTTAAAATGCAGGTCACAGAGCTTGAGTAAACATTACTGAATATAATCAATGAATAGTTCTGAATATACTCGACTATGTGCACAATGAGGGCGTCTTTAAATTCAACTATTGACATAATCTTTAATGCTATTAATACAGGAAAAATCAAAGAGCTTAAGGCAAAATTGTGTCAGGTGAGTATTAGCAGTTATTTCGCTTGATGGTGAATGTACAAATACAGCATGGCAGAAGTGATGCACTTTTATCTGACAGGTAGCGGCACCCATGAGACAGAGGTGATGAAATACTTAAGAAGGAAAGCAATGTTAGTGACACAGTGAGTGCTTGGGTCAGCAGTTAAGACAACACAGATGGCCAAACAGAAATGAAATAGGCTGGTGAGGCTAAAATGGAAGGCATGAGGAGAAAAGAAGAGGAAATGTGTATTTTAAAAAGGTCAGGGAGAGTGGCTGGGCTCTCATTAATGACTTCCTCTGTTCTGGGCTGAAAGAATCGTTGATAGCACAAAAGAACGTCCACACGCTGTGCAGGGAAGCCGATAAGAGAGAAAAAATAGCTTGAACTCCCCTCACATTTACCCCTCATAAAACATCTGAAGGCATCAGCTTGGTGTTTCAGGCAGTAAAATAAAAGGGGAAGAAGGAATAAGGAACTGTAAAACAACTTTAAGAGGCTTGCAAAGTATCATAAAGAAAAGCATCTCAATACAGTTCAGATCTTTTCGGAAGAGGTGAACACAGGGTCCAAAATTAACATTCGCAAAATGCCAAACGAGCGTGAAAAACGACACAATGACGAATGATGAAAAATTTTAAAGCTAGACCAATCTTATGTTCATCTATGATTTTTTTTTTAGGTATGTTTTTTTGTCCTCCCAAACTCATAATTTATCATTCAAAAGTTTGGGGTCGGTAAGATTTTTTTAAATTGTAATGTTGATATTAATGAAAATATCTATATATATAAAAATATTAAAAAAAAAAAACCTCAAACTTTTGAACTGTATTTGAATATTCTTCACATTAAGCTACCAAAACAAAAACATGAAGGAACAAAATTATAGGTCTTCATGTTTTTATGAATTTTTTACAAAGAAATGAAGGTTGAATATGCAAAAAAGCTACTAATAATTCCTTTGTTATAAGGACAAAGACGTTCTAAAAAATGCCAATTTGGATTCATGGCCAAAAAGACATAATTGCAGTCGGTAGATTTTCTCAATTCACTCAAATTGGCAGGTGTGGCGAAAGGTTGATTTTGGACCCTGGGTGAATATTTTATGATACTGGAAATATCAGAGCATAATTTATATATAACCTCTGCAGATGATCCTCAAAAGAGGTGCGAGACTGAACAA
The DNA here is from genome assembly GCA_037950675.1 of Hypophthalmichthys molitrix. Lineage (NCBI taxonomy): Eukaryota > Metazoa > Chordata > Actinopteri > Cypriniformes > Xenocyprididae > Hypophthalmichthys > Hypophthalmichthys molitrix. The sequence continues at coordinate 29,226,109 of CM075493.1, forward strand.
TATGGGCAGAAATTGATCAAAGCACCCATAACTAACTTCATCCTTTAAGTTTTTAAAAAAGCCTTGATATATGACAGGTCTAAATATGAATCTTTGAGGCAAATGAAAGTAAACAAAGAAAGAATGGCTCGTAGCACAGTCAGTTTTGAGAATGTGGTGATAGATACAGAGGTTTGATCATCAGTAACTTCTACAGAAGCTCCTCTACCTCCAAGCGAAAGTTCTTGCCGTTTCTCCAGGCATCTACATGGAGCAGCAAGAGGATCTGCTGTGATCATCCATTTGGACCATATTGACTGACACAGTCATGTGCTTCTAGGACTAGTCCAGATCCAGTCTAATCACATTACGTAATTGTCCCCCAAGTTCCCATGTTAACATCCCGTTGAGTATCATCCTCAGAAATGCCGAGAAGTGTTTTCATAGTTGAAGAAATTCAGCTTAGTCCCAAGAAACGATACAAAATAAAAGAGAGCGCAAGAGATAGAGACACGATCCAAAGAGCCAACTTCAAGCACCGATTTATCAACCTCACATGATCCACCAACATCTGAGATACGAAAGAAGAGATTTGAACACTGCAAGCATCGCAGGTACAAAGACACATTCGCTTTTGAAATGTACAGTATGTTCTGACTGATTTACATCAAGTGACCAGGCTGTTCTTTGTAGATCATCGTCAGATGTCACTCTGTCAACTGAACAATCCTCTGGTTAACAGCCTAAAAGCTTGTACTGATCCTCAAGGTCTGTGATGATGTTTCTGTCCCTCCAGACACCGTGTGCACATCTCCATCTGGATCAGGATATGAATCTACACTGATGGATCCACATCAAGCTTCCATGTATTCCTGAGAACTTACCAGCATATCACTGCTGTATCATAGGAAGGTGACCCTGGGCAGAGTTTGTGTGTGTGCGTGTGTGCTGAACTTTAGGAAGGTCATGGTATCTCGGTCAAGACCTGGTAGTTCTCTATCCTTTGAAAGGTCTTGGAGGAGGCTTGCCGATCTCTACGGAAATGTTGGTATAGAGCGGATACTTCTTCACAGACACCACTCTGTACATCAGCGAGCTGATCCCATCTTTCCTCATGGTGTTCTTGGTGTTCTGGATCTTACTGAACCTAGAGAAGGAAGAAGAAATACAAACAGTATTAGCTGTGCCATGGATTTAAGATGGATTTACAAAATCCACAAAGGGCTCAAACTGGACTTGATGAACTCTCAAAACAGAAAAAAATAGCAAACAATTGTACTTTTAGTGGTACAACAGCTTTGTTTGAAGTACCTACAAAAAGACATTTTTCTTATTTACCCCTAAAATGTTCTTAGTAATACTTTAAGGCCGTGTGTCCACCAAAGCGTTTTTTTCCGAGGCTAGCGTATTCTTCCAATTGCTTTCAATGGGAGCACCACTATTTCACGCTGAAGCACTGAGTGCTCGGTGTTTTTTTACCGGTCGCTGAGAATTGAAGAATGTTTTTGGGTGATTTTGGGTAAAACACAGAGCTCATCACTGTCACTTTGTACCCAGCCCTCCAATCACAGTGGAGGAGGGGCGGGACAAATACAACCACGACCAACCGCCACATTCTGCTTGTACAACGCCAACAGATGACAACAACAAGCATAATAACGGAACAAAATAATTTAAAACAAGAGCCAGAGCAAATACTTTACATTGTATCAACATTTTTATACAGAAACAGTACAGAAACAAACTATCTGTGAAATGAGATACTAGTAACACTTTTGCGGATATTCCGTACCATAGCAATCAGTGTTGTATTTGTCCCGCCCCTCCTCCAGTGTGATTGGACGGCTGGGTACAAAGTGACAGTAATGAGCACTGCGTTTTACCCAAATTTGAACATTCTGGAACATTTTTACACTGGTAAAAAAAAAAAGACGCTCATCGCCTCGTTACGCTCCTGCCGTTTTAAAAACGCAGCGCTCCCATTGAAAACAATTGGAAAAATACGCTAGCAGCAGGAAAAAACGTATGGGGTATGTATAACTACTTTACTAATATGCAACTTTTAGGAGTTGATAAGGTACAAAGTTGACTCTTTAAGGGTACTGTCCCAGTGACAAGCAATTGTAACATAGTGTTGTCAAAAATATTGATATTTCGATATGCATCAATACTAAAATATCTGAAAGGGTTCCAATACTCCTTTTCTGGAATATTGATAAACTGATATTAGCTGTGCTTTCTCACTCTCTCTTCTCTCCGACAACAAATTGACACACGCCGTCTCCTCTCACTCACTCCGGTTGAATAGTGCTTGTATTGTGCATTATTTTACTCATTCCTGCAGGTTTCACTCTCACACCAAAAGTGCGTACACCACTGATCTATATAAGTGGCGCGCACATAAAGCCGCCTCACAAACAGCATACAAGTACCAAATTGAGTTGTTTTTCCTGGCTTATTGCACTTAAACGATCAAATACATACAAAATTATGTCAAAATTCCCATCTTGCTGAGCATTCAGATAAATACAGTCAGTTTTGGAACATAAATAGTTGAGAGAAAACGCATGTTGTGTAACAGTATGTTGGATCTTTGCATAAGCTCTTGAAGTGATTTCATTTGTCTGTTTATTTATTCTATTTATTTGTACTATTGTTTGCAATTTGTTTAGTTGTTCTTATTTTATTACTGTTTACTTTTTTTGTAAATCTAGTTCAACGATTCAAATAAGGCCTCCCTGTGTTTTCTGTAAGTTATTACAACAAAATTAACCAAATTATCAAAAAATTACGAGATAATAACAAATTATCTGTATGGCAGTATATATGGCAGTTTTCCCCATGGTATCCAAAATGGTATAAAATATCGATATTTTTCAAGGTATCGTATGTAGGTAAAAGGTTATCAGTTAAAAGCATTAATTTTGGGTCTATTCATAAACATAATTTGGCTTGGCATATATCACACAAGTTGTGTTTTTTATATATTGCTTTTTTTTTTGTCTTTTTGAAGCTTGATGGTCCATGCTCATTGGATAAGATATGTAAAGATCCTTTACAATTGCTTTACAAGGTTCGGGTCTCATGCCAAATGTAAATGTTCAAATGCTCAACTGCCAGAGCATAGAGTTAGTAAAGCCAAGCTCCTTGGTTTAACTCCCAAGAATTTTCATGATAACTTCTGTCACTGCCAAATGATTATGTTAAATAAAGGTAAGTATCATAATCCAGAGCACTTACATAGGGTTATACCAATGTCAACCAGCAGGGGGTGAAATAACATTTATAAAAGTGCACAAAGCATCACTCCCATAGACAAAAGAAATGGACCACATTTCCCTTGTATCAAAACAAACATTAACTCTGAGCCACACTGAACATTTTCAAACACGTATGCGATATAACAAGTTTTATATAACAAGTTTTAACAATTTAATACAGTGTGGAGAAAAAACAGCATTTTGGTCTGGGCTCTGGAAGATAACAGAAAAAGAAATATTAGCCCATGGTTTATCAATAAAATGAGAGGTTCCTTAAGTTCAATGAGCTCAGCTAGAAAAGCAAAGAGGAGTATTCAGGAGCTGTGCTTCCCCAGCAGTGTTTTATATAACATCTTAACCTCCCATCCCTTAAGACACTTAAAATGATAAACATTTCAACATTTCAGCCTTAACCGAAGAAAAACTGTACTAATAAATAGGACACTTGCTCTGAAAAAATGTCACAAAAGTAGGAAAGAGAGTTCAAGTTGTCCGTTAAAGGGTAGCTTGATTTATGCAACGCTATCAACTTCCATATCAGTGTAGATACCATGAAGACTATTAGAGATTCTGCAGATAATGATTTATGTACACTGCTTGAATGAAATCTGAGAGGGCTCAAACTGAACTAAAATTAATATTCATGCGGACCGGTGTGCGGCAGCACTAACTAATCTGAAGAAGGTTGATGAATAGTAGCATGGTTCCTCCGGCAAGCATAACATCTCATTATGGAGGCTGATGCTCTTCTGCAGAGTGACCAAACAAAGATGGCTGTGGCAGTAACAGAGCTGAGGAGAGGGCAACCATTCATCAATTCTAGCAACTCTTCTTTTTAAATAATGGTGCGCTTGGCGAACGCAGCTATTTACTCTTCAGCTCCGCATCTCCATGCAGTATGTCTCAAAAACAAACGACCTACACCTGTGTGACAGGAAAATAAAACAAAACTTAAAGTGCCAGGAAGTAACTTGAAATTACCACAACCTAAATGTGCAGGAAGCCCTATATGAAAATATACATTACAGTCTGAGGGCAGTAAGATTTTTTTTTTTTTTAAAGAGATTAATTCTTTAATTCAATAAGGACACATTAAATTGATCAAAAGTGACTGTAAAGACATTAATATGCATTAATATAATGCTTGTCATGAAACTCTAGATGGCGCAGGCTGATGGGTCCTTAAAGGGATAGTTGGTTAAATAGCTGGTTATTGTTCACTATAACGCCAGTTTCACACTGCAAGCGTAAGCAGAGCGTGAGCAGTGCGTATTTTTTCCGGTGTGCATGTTAACCAACAGCAGCAGCAGGAGCGTCGCGTGAACAGCAGTGAAGCCGGGGGTTTCGGTGCCGAGTCTATTTTTGCTGCGCAGCTGACGCTCAATTAAAGTGAAAGCACACTTTTGATGGACAAAATAAATATAATTTCACACAAAAAGTGTTCAAAATGCACAGAATAAGCATGTCTAATGTGTTTTAACAAGAATTTGAGTATGACAGGAAAGAAAATTAAGAATCAAAAATATTTATATAAGATTTACCCATTTAAACTTGTTTTTAATTATTCAGTTTGGGTTAAACTATGGTGTATTATAAAAAACTAAAGTAAACTAGCCAGAAAATGATATATAAACATTATTTTAGTTTAGTTTTCGCAGAGTTTGCTGTCTTGTAAACGTGTACGCGGCAGATGATGTAAAACACAAAGCTTACCTCATTCATGTGCAGCAATGGATGACACAAGGCTTTTATTTATTTATTCATTTACGTTTATATGCGAATGTTGTACATCTCCCCATGTTAACAAACTTTCAAGACTATCAAGTTTATAAATGACCAACTTATAAAAACAAATTTACAAATTGCAGCTGCAGTGACGATGTAGTTACACTCACGTGCCGCTTAAGCTTGCAGTGTGAAACGGGCGTAAGAGTTGCAGCATGCTTTCAGCGTTCCTCTGAAACCCTCCACCTTCCCCAGCTCCGCCTGTATAAATCTGCTATGGGTAATTTTATATATGCTATTTGCGCAGCAGCAGTATGTCTTGTATGTATTGGCAGTAGCAAGTACATTAACATTGTCATATCTATTACCATGCTAAAAATCTTCAGAGGATTGTCATGATATGGTCGTTCCACACCCGTAAGACCTTTGCTCATCTTCAGAACACAAATGAAGATATTTTGATTAAATCTGATGGCTCAGTGAGTCCTCTATTGACAGCAATGCCATTGAAAATCTCAAGATCCATAGAGGTACTAAAAACATATTTAAAACAGTTTGTGTGAGTTCAGTGGTTCTACCTTAATATTATTAAGCGACGAGAATACTTTTTGTGCACCAAAAAAAAAAAAAAAATAACAACTTTTCAACAATATAATGATGGGCGATTTCAAAACACTGCTTCTGAGCTTTACAAATCGAATCAGTGATTCGGAGCGCCAAAGTTCAGCAGTTTAGCTGTTTGATAGGAGATCCGAATCACTGATTTGATTCGTAAAGCTCCGAAGCAGTGTTTTGAAATCGGCCTATCACTATATTGTTGAAAAGTCGTTATTTTGTTTTTTTGGCACACAAAAAAATATTCTCGTCGCTTTATAGTCTTGAGATTATAAAGATTTTCAATGGCATTGCTGTCTATAGAGGCCTCACTGAGCCATCGGATTTAATCAAAATATCTTAATTTGTGTTCCAAAGATGAACAAAGGCCTTACGGGTGTGGAACCACATGAGAGTGAGTAATAAATGACATTATTTTCATTTTTGAGTGAACTAACCCTTTAAAGAGCCACACAAGGCTCTTGAGAATAAATGTATAACTACTAAATGCAAACTACATGAATACATTGTCCTCTCTACAGTTATAGACAAATTACAGACTAAATGAGGCCAAAACCTACACATTAAAACAGGAAGTAAGAAAAATACAAAATAAGTAAGGCTTGAAAGAGCTGCATAAGTAAATGTCAGTAATCCACAGTATTTCCCAAATCAGCTTTATTTATCAAATTTCCTGCTCGATTTTAAAAGGCTGTTAGGTTTGAGACTAAACCTCTTATCACGTACAAACGAGCCCTCTTAGAATAATCCCCACAAGTCTCTAATGGAGGCAATAAAATCTAGAGAGGAAGGGATCATAGTATAAATGACTTCCCATTATTCTAGTTATGGTGCTAATCAATTATTAATCAGATGCCCAGATGAGTTGTGACTCTGCCACCTGCACTGATGTGTGCCTGGGTGTGTTATATCAGCCCGGGCAAGAGGGACTGTTTCAGGGGATGCGGTTGAGATCCATCAATCTCAGACTGCACTTCCTGATATATTGATTTTCATCGAGCCGCAGTGCCCACTTCTGTGTCAGTCTGTGGATGTTCATCATCATCCGAATCGCTCACTTATTTAGCACACTTAAATTGAGCTTTTTCTGATTTTAATTGGCAGCCTAGGTGAGAAGACACTTCTTTCAAAAACATTACAAACCTGTGTGTGTGTGTGTGTGTATATATATATATATATATATATATATATATATATATATATATATATATATATATATAAGACAGAATATATATATAAGACAGAAGCACACTTAAATTGTATCTGTTTCCTGCTTATTCCTGCAAGGTTTTGATAGAGCAGCCCCGGGTTAATTGAACAGCATAAAAAAAAAAAAAAAATGTTTCAGCGAACGATAAAGGACGCATTTTCCGGTCTGATGGTTGTACTGAAGGTGGATCTCAGCTATCGACACTGCATCGTTTTACCCGTTTGAGACAGAACACAAACAAACGACCTGTCTGTGACAACAGGCCTACTTTAGCGTGACATGTTTCAATTCATTAACTTCAGCACAGACACCTCATTCATTTCTACCCGCGTTCTTCTGTCCTCTCCAGTGAAATTGAGTTTAGCATGCGCTCGTGGCTCTCTGGGTGGGCCACGCTCATTACTTCAATTGTCTGAGCCACTTGTAGGAAAAAGACAAAAAGAACGAGGGAGAGCGAGACATAAATAGAGAGACAGTGAGTGAAAGAGAAAGAGAGATCAAGGGAAAAAAGGATGAGAATGAAACTGAGCAAAGGAGAATAAATCACTGACTCTTATCTTTGCACAGTGAGAGCTGAGTGAAACCTCCTACCAGAGAAAAGACCAATCCTAACTTTTAATGGCATTTCTTTTGCTTCTGTCTTGCCATTTCGCTCAAAGCTCTCCTAAGATTGACAACCAGCGAGAAAGAGTGAACCAACCTGCAACTGCAGGAATCGTTTTGCAATTAGTTGCTCCGCTGTGAAGCTTTTCTACCTGGGAACAATTTGGCTCGCAGCCCGGCGTCCACGGATGGGCTTATCGACTCATTGATTGGGCTATTTTACACTCTGTGACGTCTGAGCTATTCAAGCATTAAGAACCTCCGCCAGCTGGCATAAACTCACACAATCATATTTAGGAGACTGAATGCATCTCAAAAGAGACTTAACTTCTTACAGCCCCAGATAATTGAGTGACAAAAGCTGGACAAAGTTTGCAATACTACAAACTAGCAATGATACTGGTTGACTAACTGGGTGGATTATTACAGTTACTGCAGCGTTCACTGGTACATAGTCTATTTTTTCTTTTGACGAAAATGTTTCTTAAAGGATTAGTTCACTTTCAAATGAAAATTACCCCAAGCTTTACTCATCGTCAAGCCATCCTAGATGTATATGACTTTCTTCTTTCTGATGAACACAATCTGAGATATATTAAAAAATATCCTGACGCATCCGAGCTTTATAATGGCAGTGAACGGCATCAACGAGTATGAGCTGAAGAAAGTGCATTCATCCACATCCATCTATCATAAACATACTCCACACGGCCTTAATAAAGGCCTTCTGAAGTGAATCAATGCATTTGTGTAAAAAAAAATATCCATATTTAACAAGTTAGGAAGTAAATATCTAGCTTCTGCCAGACCGCCTTCCGTATTCAAGTTACGAAAAAAAAAAAAAAAAAAAAAAACGAAAGTGGCATCGCGTCAGTTAAGCTTTTTCCGTAAGCTGAATAGGGAAGGCGTAGGATGTAGCATAAACTTTTTGAACTGTGAGAGGCGTTGCGCTTTCTTCCTAAGTTGAATACGGAAGGCAGTCTGGCGGAAGCTAGATATTTTACTTCATAACTTGTTAAATATGGATTTTTTTTTTACACAAATGCATCGCTTCGCTTCAGAAGGCCTTTATTAACCCCCCGGAGCCGTTTGAAGTACATTTATAATGGATGAATGTGGATGGATGCACTTTCTTCAGCTTTATACTCGTTGGTATCGCTCACTGCTATAATAAAGCTCGGATGCGTCAGGATATTTATTAATATATCTCAGATTGTGTTCATCAGAAAGAAGAAAGTCATATACACCTAGGATGGCTTGTGGGTGAGTGAAGTTTGGGCTAATTTTCATTTGAAAGTGAATTAATTATTTAAGTTCAGGCAATATTTCATGTCATATTTTACTAAATAAAATGCATTCAAGTCAATGATGGTGTTTGGAGCAGGGAAGTAAAATGCAAGAATACAATCTGCCTGAAGACTGTAAAATGTCAGTAATATCAAGCTATGTCTTACATTTGCAGTGCAAAGGGCTCTGCTGTGTTTTAGATCAATATGTCACAAGAATAAGTGTGATAGAGGATAAGTGGTGTGATTTAACACTTCCTAACAGAGCTTTTGAATCTTAAGCATTTTCAGGCACAGGCAGGGTGGGCACTTTCACACTACACAGCGATGAGGTGGCAAGGGAACACGGTCTTACCTCTGGGGGTTTGGCTCATTGTGCTTGTCTCTCTCATGCTTGATCATCCTGTAGCGGCCGATTCTCACATCAGGCCGAGACACCTTCATCCCATTTAGTGTGATTCTGACAGAAAGGGGGAGAAAACAACAGAGAAATATATATAGTTAGTATATGAGGTTTCATATCGACTGACTGATTGGCCTCAAGCAATCACAACATCGCCTAATGATTGTCATAGTCGTGGTTTAGAGGAAAGTGGGCATCACCCAGCTCAAATTACAAACACTTTCTGTCTGTTTCTTTTTTTTATGTGTCCACATTGCTATATGTTCAGAGTATGTATATATAATAATAATAATAATAATAATAAAGGTAATTTGGTTCCTATTTGGTATTGAAGTAGACAGTAGTTTGACTTTACTATCAGTGACTTGAGGCTTTCACTAATTAACAAACAATGAACATCAAGCAGCTATAGCTAATCAAAGACTCGTTAACCCACAGGAATGCCAGAAAATGTCAAACGGGCAGGAAACAAGGCAGCAGAATGAAAAAAACAAAGCAAAACAAGTCAGTAGCTGAGAACTGTGTCGGGAATGTTTGCTTAAGAGAGCAGCCAGACCAGGCAGCTCCACACACACCCCGCCTGGAGTACAATCCCATTTGTTTGAGTAACTACAGCTTAGAGCGACTCAGGATTGCTTGAACAATCCAACCATTCTAATCTCCCTGCTTGGCTCCAGGTCTTGGCATTAGTGCAAATCTTATGTTTGTCATGTGAGCATCGTGTCGTTGGAGCTCTGAGCTTTGCGCTGCATTTCCGAAGGACGACGCCTTTCTTAAAGTATTTGATTAGATGGAAATCCTTCCGAGGAGAATAAGGGCATGCCTATTCCTGTGTGTTTGTGTGGGATCTTATTTATTTAATTTTTTATATACCTCATCGTAATAAAACAAGAGCAAGGCCTTTGTCATAAATAATGTAGCTAGGAGGATTGAAGGTAATCTCTGGGTATTCTTGACCCAGAAACAGAAAGGAGATTTCTGGGGCCTGAGATTATCATGAAAGAAAAGACAATGTAAACAATGAAGAAAACTGCAAAAAAGAGTGGATTTGTAAACGTCACAAAGGACGAAACTTGATGCGTGACAGTGACCACATTTGCATGCAAATTCATTTGGTAATTTGTAACTAGAACTTTGTAAATTTTAAATCAATTGTAAAACAAGATGGACGATGGACAATGCAAAGTACCTCATCTTAGAAATAAGAACTATATATATATATATATATATATATAGATTAAAATAAGAATTTTTACCGGAAAATGTCATCTGAACAAGCAAGTAACAAATCTGCCACTTTTGTTCTGACCAACTGAGAGAAAAAAAAGCATTACAATAAATTACGCTACCAACGGTGATTCAATCTAATGATCACTTAGCTAATATCACATCAAACCGTGCAAATTATTATTATTGTTATACTTTTTCCTCGAATTGTTAGTTAACAACATCAGCATTGCGTGTATTTAGTGTGTATTAACATTACCTGTAGATTTAAGTTTCTGTACAGTCTAATTTCTAATTGTCCATTTGTCATACCATACAATCTGTCATCAAAATGATATGTTTAATTATTCCAGCTGCTGTGAGAAAAGGCTATAAATAATATGCCACCAGCAGCAGCATCCTCACATGATATAACCTACTAGCTGGGACTCCTTCTTTATGTAAACAGACTTAATGATGCAAAGATGAACGGCTGCATGCTCGAATTTCCCACGGAAACCTACCAGAACCACCTGAATTATAAAACATTATTACAAGCTTACAGTTGTGAATCGGGCTAAGGTAAGGAGATAGTTTTGAACACTGGCTGGTTATGTATTTGCTCAAAAACTGATTTTGGATCATTTTTAACCAAAAAAAAAAAAAAAAAGTTACGGACAGCAGCTTTAATAATATATTCCATTGGATTTACAGGATATTCAAATACCAAAGTATTGACATGAGCCAGAACATTATGACCAGTCACAGGTGAAGCGAGAACTGGACCGGTCCGATGAGTCCTGTTTTCTTTTACATCACGTGGAAAGCTGTGTACATGTGTGCCGATTACCTAGGGAAGAGATGCCACCAGGATGCACTGTGGGATGACAACGAGCCAGTGGAGGGAGTGTGATGCTCTGGCCAGTGTTCTGCTGGGAAACCCTGGGCACGGTCATTCATGTGGATATAAATTTTACATTTGCTGCCACCTACCTAAACATTGTTGCAGACCAGGTACACCCCTTCATGACAATAGTGTTCCCTGGTAGAAGCGGGCTCTTTAAGCAAGATAAAACACCCTGCCACACTGCACAAATTGTTCAGGAATGGTTTGAGGAACATGATGAAGAGTTCAAGGTGTTGCCCTGGCCTCTAAATTCCCCAGATCTCAATCCAATCAAGCATCTGTGGGATGTGCTGGACCAATAAGTTTGATCCACAGTGGTTCCACCTCACAACCTACAGGACTTGAAGGATCTGCTGTTAACATCTTGGTGCCAGATACCACAGCACACCTTCAGGGCTCTTGTAGAGGCCATGCCTCGGTGGGTAGGTGCTGTTTTGGCACCATGGAGAGGACCAACAGCATATCAGGCAGGTGTTTATAATGTTTTGGCCCATCGATGTATATATATGGCATATATATATGCCAGTTAAAAACAAGAAATAAACAAGATATATTCGAAACAAGTGAAAATAAATATTCCAAGTATGTTCTGAAAAACAAGATTCACCATCTTATGCGATTTTGCATAAGATGTTTAAATATTTTACTGGACTAGACAAAAATACTTATTATGAAAACAGTCTAAGAACCTTGCCTAATTATGAAAATCCTCATATCTGAATTTTGCTCAACTGCATTGCTGGACGAGAAGCTATTTTAAGCTCTTCTGCTCTGATTTGAGTTTTGGCTGGAATCAGTTCAGTTCCAGGTATTTGAAGGAGGCGTAAAAAGATGACAAAAAAGCTCAGATAACTGTGTCCATGTTGGTAATTAGTATTTGGTTGGCTCCTGTTGTGGACACCTGCAGTAATTTGGCTAAAAAGCCATAAGCCTCAAGTAAGACGAGGGTTAAATGCCTTGGAGCCGGATTTGTGTTCATTATTATGCACATTATACACACATATTACTGTATTTATTCGCTGAGCATTTTCATATCATACTGGGCAATTCGTTCACAGCAGTGTTCCTTGAACTCTCTGGACTTTCGTGCTCGGCTCAGACAGATGTGATTACTCTGGGGCTGCAGCACTTTGAGAGTCGTCTGATTGGGGGAAAAGCAAAATGCTGGACCTTGGAAAGCCATGTCGAATATCTGAAAGATTGGTGACTTCTTTGCCACTGCATAGAAAAATTAGGGGGTGCTAATTTAAGATGCTACTAAATTAACCTCAGCCTTGGAGGCAAAGAATGGATTAAAACACCTGCAGGAAAGAGCAAAAGCGGAAAACAGGTGGGGAAACAGTCATTATTCAAAAAAGCAAAACAAAAGCATTACTATCGAACCATAATAGTGGTATATGATGAAATAACTAACAGTGTCTCTATTAGCCAAGAAGTCAGTTTTGTGATTAAGGGAATGTTTGCCCGAATACTGATGTAATAAGGAATAGTGTTGACTGGAGATATGTTTTGGTGCATAGTCCTTGATTGGATTAACTGAGAATTTTGCTAGATGTCCTTTCTTTCTCCCTCCCTGCATTTCATTTAATTGCATTAGACCCTCGAAGTGGATTGGAATTGGAATCATTACTATTACTTCATGTCTTGCTGGCAGAGCAGAAATGGGAAAGGAGAAGGAATAAAAGATAGATCAGACGTAGAGGGAGTGAGACAGACAGAGATAGACAGAGATAGACAGACAGAAGGTGAGGAAAGAGAAGGAAATAGTGAGAGAGAAAGGGAGGGACAGAGGAATGGTCATATGATATGGCAGAGCAACTGACCTTGTCTGGCTTTCTTCTTCCATTACAGCCCTCCCCAAACACACTCCCCTTACCTCTCTCTGTTCTTGGCTCATAAACTATTTGGAACAATATTTAATAAGTGTATTTAATATGTTTGACTATCATTTTATGGAGGATTATGAGTGACAGTTAAAAATAAATTGACTAATAAAAAGATGCATTAAAACATTTAAACAAATGCAACATTTAAAAATAATTTTTATAAAACATACATTGCTTTCCTTTACTTTTGCCAATTGAATAAAAAAAAATTGGCTAGATTTTGAGGTAAGATATGCATTATTTTGTTATGTTTTAAACATAAATTAAATAAACAGTTTTAAATAAATTAAATTAATCAATTTAAAGTATTGTTATGTAAGTTCTGTTGCTGTTATAATGGTTAGATGGTAGTTATGTAACGATAATATAGAGTAATTGCCAGTTTCAAACTGTTTCTTTATTGGGTAATTTTGCATACTATAGCACATTAGGGGCCAGATTTACTAAACGGGACAAATTAGCTTGTGAGCGCAATTCCACAAATCCGCAAATGGGAGTGGCAAGTTTTGAATGTGATCTACTGCTGACGTCCAAATTAAAGAACACAGACAAATCATTTACATAATGACCAACACAATCCAACAAGAGCAGTGCAAATTAGCGTTGGGTCGCAAATAAGCAGAGCTGATGCTCATCAGGTGCGGGTCGACATATATACAGTAAAAACAGTAATATTGTGAAATATTATTACAATTTAAAATAACTGTTTTCTATTTGAATATATTTTATAAAGTAATTTATTCCTGTGATCAAAGCTGAATTTTCAGCATCATTACTCCAGTCTTCAGTGTCACATGATCCTTCAGAAATCATTCTAATATGCTGATCTGCTGCTCAAGAAACATTTATTGTGTACAATTGTACAAAATATTTGTGTACAATATATATTTTTTTTTTCAGGATTCTTTGATGAATAGAAAGCTCAAAAGAACAACATTTATTTGAAATATAATCTTTTGTAACATTATAAATGTCTTTGCTGTCACTTTTGATCGATTTAATGCATCCTTGCTGAATAAAAGTATTAATTTATTTAATTTCTTTAAAAAAAAAATAAAAATAAAAATTCTTACTGACCCCAAACTTTTGGACAGTAGTGTATAATGTTACAAAAGCTTTGTATTTCAGATAAATGCTGTTCTTTTAAACTTTCTATTCATCAAGGAATCTTGAAAAAAAAAAAAAAAAAAAAAAAAACTGTTTTCAACATTGATAAATGTTTCTTGAACAGCAAATCAGCATATTAGAATGATTTCTGAAGGATCATGTGACCTGAAGACTGTAGTAATGATGCTGAAAATTCAGCTTTGATCACAGGAATAAATTACTTTAGAAAATATATTACAATATTACTGTTTTTACTGTATTTTTAATTAAATAAATGCAGCTTGGTGAGCAGACCAAACTTCTTTTAAAAACATTAAAAATCTTACCGATTCCAAACTTTTGACTGGTAGTGTATATATAGGCCAACATGGCTTGGCAATAATATATGTTATAATAATATGTTCGGATAACGTCTTCCTCTGGCATTCCAGAGAAATTAATATGAGTGGAAAAAAATTCTCCCTTGTACCACACGCTCTCTGTACTCTGCGGTGTCTCCTCCTAGCAGCAACAATTGCAGCCATGTTGCAAAATGGGTTAAGACATGCTTTTTTGGGCGTTAAAGGATTAGTTCACTTCTAAATGAAAATTTCCTGATAATTTACTCACCCCCACATCATCCAAAATGTTCATGTTTTCTTTCTTCAGTCGACAAGAAATTAAGGTTTTTGAGGAAATCATTCCAGGATTTTTCTCCATATAGTGGACTTCACTCTGGTACAGCGGGTTGAAGGTCCAAATTGCAGTTTCAGTGCAGCTTCAAAGGGCTCTACATGATCCCAGATGAGAAATAAGGGTCTTGTCTAGCTTTGCAATCCGCACGCATGACGTAATCACGTTGGAAAGGTCACAAATGACGTAGGCGGAAGTACCCATCCAGTGTCTACAAAGCGACTGCAAAGATTAAGCTAAACACTCTTTACAAAAAAAGGTAAAACAACGATATCAGATGATTTTGAAGTTGGAGGAGAAAATTAGATGAAGTTTTTCACCCTACCGCGGTACTTCCACCTACGTCACGCGTGACCTTTCAACGTAAGGCGTGGCGCATCACCCCTTTTTGACTGAAGAAAGAAAGACATGAAAATTTTGGATGACATGGGGGTGAGTAAATGATCAGGAAATTTTCATTCAGAAGTGAACTAATCCTTTAAATAATGGTTCAAATACCAGTAAATTGACTAGCGCAAACATTAGTAAATTGCGTTGCGTGATCCATTTTAAATACTCTCCTCCCATAAATTTTGTATCTGAAAGGGAAACTTCAACAAATGCATATGCAATAAGGTCAGCCGCAAAAACAACTCAGTCCACGCCTTTTCAGCGCTAATTTTGCACTGCGTGTCTTTAGTAAATCCCGACAGTAGTTTTTTAACGCCAAAAGAGGGTTTGCGCTGGCGCAAGCTGTTAGTAAATCTGGCCCTAGATCTTACCTGTCTGATCCAGTGTTAGAGCGCACAGCCAGAACTTGCATTATGAATGGTCGTACTATTTTCCAAAATAGAGAGAGAGACGCGAGTGCTCAATGTTTAATTTTGTGTTTACAGTCATGCTTGTTTGTATTATGAAGATTGTATGTAAGAAATTAGTTTTTGAACATGTATTTATAGTATTTAGGTGACAATGTTATGATGAGTGTTACGGGGAAAGGTTCCAACCTGTGACAATGGTTCGTACTGCTAGCGTTTGGTGGAAAAACTGTCTATTTAAGCCATTGTATGAGTATGTTTGGTAGAGGGAGGTTGCATCCTGTATACTATGCAAGCTTTCTGAATATGTTTGTCTGAGGTGAGACATACAGTTTATGCTGGTTGATGTGATATATATTACACTTATATTACATTTTTATTTTCCAATTAATAAAAATTATATTTATTTATTTAAAAAGTGATTTTTTTTTTTTTAGAGTGCCACTCAAAGTTCTCCATTATCACATGGCCTGGTTACTTTGCGGGTTAACCACAGGGAGTGGTTTCTTGGAAATATCGGCCCTGTTCAGAATTTTACCAACATTCTGTCTGCTATAAAAATTATATCAGCTATGTAACACCACCAAAACCTACTAAATGTGCACTATTGATGCTGTAGTCATGTATCTCTACATGCCCATGGAGTTGCACACACTCGGACTGGGACTGTTGAACGCTGTCAAAAACAGACTGCTCGTTTTAGTCCAGTCTTCCCAAGAGTAGTTCATAACTATTCAATTTCAAGTCAGAATCCACAGTGGAGCACACCTGTCTACTGCCTTCCACTGTCTGCTCCTTGCTGCACTGTAAGGGAAATGTCCCTCCAGGGCTTCCATCCTCTCCAACTACACAGATGTTGAAAATCAAAGAAAGAATGATGGGCTGTTTCTCTGTCCACATGGCTAGAGGGGAGAGCAAAACTCTCCAAAGGCTTTTTTTTTAACTTCGCTTTTTGTTTCAAGCCAGTCTGACGGAACATTTGCTGTGCATGAGGCCAGGACACAGTCATCTGAGTCCACTATCCTCCCTCACACACATCCCTTTGGGCTATTCACAATGACTTCACTCAACGAATGAATGCAGCGATGACCTTCTGTCCAGCTCGCAGAGCACGATAGAGGCTGCTCTTTACATTAAGAAGGTTTTAAAGATAATGTCTCTTCTAGTGACATAATTAAATAAAGAACATTATGAATCTGCTGTAAAATTAACTACTTCTTGACAACAAATACAAGGGATTGTTCACATCTGGAGTTTGATAGCATGACTGCCGTCCAGATATTGATCATAAAGATAGAAAGCCTTAAAGGGATAGTTCACCCAAAAATGGAAATTATAATTTACTCACCCTCAAGCCATCTTAGGTGTAAATGACTTACTTCTTTCAGCCAAACACAATCTGAGTTATATTAATAAATATCCTGACTCTTCCAAGCTTTATAATGGGAGTGAATGGTGCCATTTTTTTTAAGCCCAAAAAAACGCATCCATCCTTCATAAAAGTAATCCATACGACTCCAAGGGGTTGATAAAGGCCTTCTGAAGTGAAGTGATGCGTTTTTGTAAGAAAAATATCCATATTATAAATGTATAAACTATAATACCCGTCAGAATTTTTAAGTCATGTTGTAAATACGCTTTTTTTGTAATGAATGAATAACTAAAGAATTTGTAAAAAATGACAATTGTATTACAATAGTGAACTAAATATAAACACTACTGTTCAAAAGTTTGGTTTCAGCAAGATATTTGAACAAAAACAACAAAAAAAAACTTTTATCCATCAAGAACACATTAAAGAGATAAAAAGTGCCTGTGAAATCTATATTTCAATTAAATGCTGTTCTTTTGCTCCATTCATCTAAGTATCCTGAAAAAAAGGTATCACAATTTCAACATTGATAATGTTTCTTGAGCAACAAATCAACACATTAGAATGATTTCTGAAGGATTATGTGACATTGAAGACTGGAGTAATGATGCTGAAAATTCAGTTTTACCAACACAGAAACAAATTACATTAAAAATATATTAAAATAGAAAAGTTATTTTAAATTGTAATAATATTTTACAATATTACTGTGTTTACTGTATTTTAATCACTTTATTTTTGTATGGTAAGCACAATAGACTTCTTTCAAAAACATTTGAAAAATCTTTCAGATCCCAAACTTTTAAATGTATAAAATGTAGATACGTTCAAGTATAATATATAATATATTTTTGTTAACTATAAAAAAATTAAAAGCCATTTTAATCAGAGTGAAATTGGCTAAAATGAATGAGCATGACATGACAAAATAATTACTAAACTTAAAGAATACTTTCATCAAAAGACAAAAACACTGTTAAAGTTAACAGTTTCAGTGCAGCTTCTTGCCAATGGTGGCTGACTTTTGCTGCTCCATATCGTTGTGGCATCTTTGATCAGGCCTGCCACCAGTTCTTCCTTACGGCTAGAAAAGACACTAATGGATCAACTGTACTACTGCAGGATCAGCTACAGCAAGAAACAAGGATTCTGAACACTAATGCCAGCTGCCTTCACCAAAATAAACTAAAAACCCAGTCCACAGAGATGGTCCAGCTACAAACAAATGCCTCTTCTAAAGCAGCAATGGCAGAGAGGCACGTCCACACAGACTGACAGATTTTAAGAAGCCGGGCTGCAGAATTTCAAGCTTAGAGAGGAGGATGTCCATTGGCACTTGGACTCATGCTGTCAGACCGGTGAACTTCAAAGATATGGGAAGAGAAGAAGTTGTTCTGACAGGCACTGGGAGTCCCTGGAGCCCCAGCAAACTGGTTCCAGAGAAGTGACAGTATGTTTGAGTAAACCTCCACCCAGAGGACCTAAATGAGCGAGTGTCTGAGTCTATACGTGTCTCTCCACCAGTCAGATGGGGAATTCAAAGCAGAATGCACAGCTGGGTCCACATGCCGTTCACTCTTACATCTTATCTTTCAAGGACTGCTCACAGCTGACTGCACTTTAGGTCATATGCCACCCTGTCTGAGATACAGCACACATTCATCCTTCAGTAATATATCAAAGCTGTAGGTTAAGTCAACTACAGTGGCCTCAAGAAATTTCTTAGAAGGTAATTTTGAAGTCAGCTATCTTGTATCATTAAAATTGTATTAAAGGATTTGTTCACTTTCAAATGACAATTAGCCCAAGCTTTACTCACCCTCAAGCCATCCTAGGTGTATATGACTTTCTTCTTTCTGATGAACATAATTGGAGAAATATTAATAAATATCCTGATGTATCCGAGCAAAAAAGATGGTTCTTTGAAGGTTCTTTACAAGTAGTAACAGTTCTATTTAGAACCGTATGACCCTGAAGAACACTTTACATGCTGAAATGGTTCTTTGTGTTAGAGTTTAGGGGTCATTTTCCTGCCTTTTTGTTTTTCAAATATGTAACTGTCAAAGCCACATTATTGGTTTTCTGGAGCTTAGCCATTCAATTACATAGTCTGTCAACATACTCTTAACAGGTAAATGATTTCTTTCTTAAAATGTCTACAAATTTTAACTTTCAAACTATAACTGGATTCCTACCAATCACCTTTATCACACTATTGAGGTTCTATAGCAATTTCAAAGCATGGTTCTTTATGGAACGTTATAAAAAGGGTTCAATTTAGCACCAAAAAGGGTTCTGCTATTGTTACAAGCTGAAGAACCCTAATTTGGCACTGTTTAGAACCATTTTTCTTTAGAGTGTATGAAATGCTCTGCTTTAAACGTGTGGTGTATTTCTTTCAATTAAAAGTCACTTCATTGTATAACAAAGATAGGCAATGCCTTGGACATAACAAATGAACAACATTTTCCAATGATCTCAAAAAAAAAAAGTGACTTAAAAGTAGTTTTCTCTTGTTTTTTTTTTTCTCCCCATTTTTTCTTGTTTTCTTGGCAATGACTGCTTTATGGATTAACAAATTTGTGAGAAATTCACTTTCGAGAAGGCGGCTACAACTTTATTGTTGTAGATACACAATAATGACTCGGAGTTCACAAGAAAACAACTTTTGTTTTGTTGAGATCTCTAGACAACTAGTCAAGAAAGAAAAATGAATGCATGGTCACTTAAGTCTTCCAAAGTATAATGCAATAAAATAGACATGGATAAGTGTGTACATGTTTAATATTTACACTATCGTTCAAAAGTTTGGGATCAGTAAGAATTTCTCTCTTTTGTTTCAAAATTAATTATAGTTTATTTAGTAAGAAGCATTAAACTGATCAAATGTCACAGTAAAAACAAACATTTAAAATTTTTCAAATAAATGCTGTTCTTTTGAACTTTCTATTCATCAAAGAATCCTGAAAAAGGAAATGCATCACAGTTTCCACAAAAAAATATTTGTGGAAGCAGCACAACCATTTTCAACACTGATAATAATGAGTAAAGTTTCTTGAGCATCAAATCAGCATATTAGAATGATTTCTGAAGGATCATGTGACACTTAGGACTGGAGTAATGATGCTGAAAATTCAGCTTTGCCATCACAAGGATAAATTAAATTTTAAAATATAATAAAACAGAAACCGGTTATTTTAAATCATAATAATATTTCACAACATTACTGTTTTACAGTATTTTCGATCAAATAAATGCAGCTTTTGGTGAGCGTTAGTATGGAGCCCCTAAAAGGACATGGTGAAGGAAAAAAAAAATGAGATGGAGGAAAAAATATTTGTCAATGCTTTTGCGTTCCCTCACAAAACTTTTGCTTTCCGGCGAGAAACTTTGCATTCGCTCGCAAAGAGCTCAAAAAGTTTCTCGTGGGAACGCAAAGGTTTTGTGAGCGAACGCAAAGTTTCTCAGGGGGTTGCAAAACATTTGCGAGAGAACTCAAAAGCATTGACTTATTATTTTTCCTCCCATCTCATATCTTTTTTCCACCACCATGTCCCTTTAGGGGCTCTGTACATTAGAGACTTCTTTTAAAACAATAAAAAAAATCTTACCGACCCCAAACTTTTAAAAGGTAGTGTATGATTAAATATTCAATATCAATATCAACATCAACTGAAGCAGAAATTTAACTAAACTATATATAAATTTTTTGTTTTATATTGCAAAGGTGCTCATTTCAACACAACTAAAACATAAAATGAGCAGTAAGAAAGAAATAAATATGCATGAAATATATATATGAGCCACAAAAATGAACTTCTTAAAAACAACACTGAGTTATTTATATTCTCCCAATAAAAACAGCTCAGTTCAGGAGCAGATCTCAGGGGAAGCTCTTGCTGTTTTGTGGTTATCAAGCTATAAAGCTTATTTTTACTTATATAATCTATCTAATCGTGTCACAAAAGCAGTTGGCAAAGGCAAAAAAAGATAATGTGAGAGGTGTGCTTATCACACCATCCAGTTTCCACCATCTACTGTCAATGCAACCCCCAACAACTGAAAAGAGTGACATATGGGACTTTTCTCCACGAGTGTTATCGCTGTTGCAAGAGCGTGCGTGCCCTGATATACTGCAGGGTTTGCTCTCTCATCACCTGAGCGAGGAAAAATGATAGCTAGCGAACACGCAGCTATTCATTATCTGTAGAGACAGGCATCAGGCAGCAGAGCGTCATCTATTCACACGTTTCTGTCTGGACATGGTGTAGATTTGTGAGCGGTGAGAATATATATACAGCTGCTTCCTACAGAGCTGCATATCCCAGAGAAAGAAAAAGACCTAGAAACAGCGCAAGGACACTGTTCCACGACAAAGTGAATGTTTCTGATGACGCATGCTTACTCATGACTTTTTAAAAAGCCTGTCTACATTTCAAACCCTATCTACCAGGCCTCAAAACAAAATGACATTCCAGAAATTCAGTCAAAGTTGGCCTACAAACAGTACATAGGCTAGCCATCTGAAAACGTTTACCAATATAACTAACTTAGGTCAAGAGAAATAAAGTACTGATTTTTCAACCAAAGCTGTTAATGAGTCACATCTTTTACATTTTTCTTTGACCCTTATAATTTTTAGACAAAATATCCTAGCTCGATCTTCCGGTAAAACGACAGACTTCTCTCTAGAATTCTTGATCTGCCTCCAATTTTGAGTGCAACGAACACATCTTAAAATCCAATCAACAACTGATGGATTGAACCAAGTCCCAATCTACATTTGTTCTTTATTTGATAATCTATTACACTCAGATGTACGTCACTATATGGGAGAAAAGATCTGACATTCCTTTCCTTTTATTGTGACTTTAAAGGACCAGGCCCTAGGCACTTATAAGAGTGAAATATGGCATATTTGTAGACTTACCTGTTGTAAATGTCGTCATCTTCACCTCCCCAACCCCAGTACTCATTTGGGAAGCCGTTGATTTTGAGGAACTGTTTTTTGCTAAGGCCGGACACCCCTCCAAAGTACCCTGCATAGGGCAGCCTGCAAGAAGGAACAGACTGCAGTCATTCAGTTGATACACATTTCAGTATAAAATCTGAGAGCGCAAGACCCTATTATCATCAATAACACATTCGCCATTAATATTGCCTCTAATGAATACCTCAAATGGTCTATTCTTGTCTGTGTCCATTTGTAATGGTTAAAAGCTTTGGATTCCCATTAGATTTGATTTTTGTTTCAAGTCTAGAGTGGAAACATTACTCTGTAGGTTCAGCTCTCTGAACTGAGCTCTTTAGTCAGCCAACTGAAGAATTCGAATTTGACAAAATTTCATCTTGTATGAGTGATTTTAGAGAGCCACAGAGTCCTCCCACAGGGGATTCAACAGTTTCAAATGATATCAGATCCTTCTCCCAAATGTCTTTCATCACTTCTCTCCTGGTTGCCACCCCTCAGGCCCATCAGTTGAGCTGCACAATTCTAAGGAACGCCCTGTAAAAGCTTAAGTGCGCCATAAACTGTAGAATCCATTTCCGCTTGTAGGACTACAGTTCAAGGTGCAAGAGGCCACTGTCAGATGAGAATTATGTGAGGAATCATTGACTAAAGGATTAAAGGCTGATTTAAACATACATACTCCATTGCAATTCAAAGGATGAATTAAAAGGCCTTGGTGGATCGCAGAACTTAAAGCCATATATTTGGCCTTTAAAAAACAGAGCGATATGAAACCACAGATTTATATTTCAAGCAAGTGTTCGAAGCCTACAAAGAAATGCTTTACAGGATGAATACAGTCTGGAAAAGCAGTGAGTGGTTGAAAACATGGTCTCTATATCTCCTCTTTTAAGAGGCCCACTGGGTTATGGGCTGGCAAGTGCATCGTGGGTAGCCGCCCAGGGTCCGCCTTGGGCTACTGCGGTGTGTGTTGCCAATGACATCAACCACATCCACCTACGCAAACAAATGTGCGACATAAGGGAGAAAGAGAAGCAAGAACCTACAGACACGCGCACACACAAACACAAACACACGCTCGTGCGCGCAGCAACCTCGCGTTAAAAGACAACAAGCTAAAATTAATGAGGCCATCTGCTACAGCAGCAGTCTTCACAGAAACAGTATGGCTGAAGTTTCTTCACACGCTCATGGTCTGAGAGCGTGCAATTCTCTAAAGGTGCCCCACTTATTAAATACAGCAACGTTAAGGCTTTCATCAGACTGGAGACACAAGCCAATAGTGTGAATCACTCACAGAGAAAACTGAATTATTATCCCACTAACAGTTAAAGGCAGTTCACGCTTCGGAGAAGGTCAGTGGCATTTGTTTAGTGTATTGTCTGGCTGTCCACAGAGAAATAAAAACCAAATTCAATAAGAGTTCAAATTCTGCCACAGCACTAAGCAGCTACTGTAGTTTTGTTAACTGTCGCTCCTGCTATTAGCATCACACTGACAGATAGAGCTTTGGTGAAATGTGGTCCAAATAAAAATGCAGGAAAATTTTTTTTTTTTTTTTTTTTTTTTTTAATAAATCAATGGACACTGGTGCTTCTAAGGCAGTCAAAAACAGGTTGTTTTTAATGCCATACAAAAGCAAAATGCAGTAGCAGACTTAAAGGGTTAGTTCACCCAAAAATGAAAATTATATATGAATTTCTTCTTTCAGCCAAACACAATCAGAGTTACATCAAAAAAATATCCTGGCTTTTCCAAGCTTTATAATGGGAGTGAAACGTGTCATTTTTTTGAAGCCCAGAAAAGTGCATCCATCCATCATAAAAGTAATCCATACAACTCCAGGGGGTTAATAAATGCCTTCTGAATTGAAGCGATGCATTTTTGTAAGAAAAATATCCATATATATAGTTCCAGCGTATGAGGTAGGCATAGCGTAAGCTCCGGTGAGAAGTGACGAATGCGGAAGCACGCGTTGTTTACAGCAAAGGAAAATGGTGAAAAGAAGTAAGTTGTTTTCGCTATACTGTAGATTTGTATTAGTCTTGAAATGGTGCGTTCATGCGTTAAGATTACGCTACGCCTACGTCATACACCGGAATTCGACTCTCTCGTGAACACGCGGACGGCCATTACTGGAAGCCAGTTATTATAGTTTATAAAGTTATAAATATGAATATTTTTCTCACAAAAAAGCATTGCATCACTTCTGAAGGCATTTATTGTATGTATGAGTAATCCATACCCACTGGAGTCGTATGGCTTACTTTTATAATGGATGGATACGCTTTTTGGGCTTCAAAAAAAATGGCACCATTCACTCCGATTGTGTTTGGCTGAGAGAAGAAAGTCATATACTATGACTTTCTTCTCTCAGCCAAACACAATCGGAGTGAATGGCTTGAGGGTGAGTAAATTATGGGATAATTTTCATTTTTGAGTGATTTAACCCTTTAACAAGCTTAACAAACTGAACATATTGTTAAAGTAACTATCATTAAATGTGTTACACATATCATTTCAACTGACTGTAAAATGATTATTGGAGTAACTTCCCAACACTGCTCACATTTTAAGGAAGAGGCTGGTTTTAACAAGTGAATTCCCTGAGGATGGCAGAAGAAGGCACAGAGTTAAGATTGTCTTGGCCCTTTCGGCCCCTCACACAAAGACAGGAAATTAAACACCATGGAGCAAAGGCCAACTTGCTTCTTGCCGACAAAAGACAGACAAAATTAATTTCAAGTTTGACAATATATATATAAAAAACATAATACGGAGAACCTTCACCAGTGTTTTAATATCTCTAGCTATTACATTTGAAGAGAACTGGTCTGTCTCAGCTAAATAATAGTCAGCCTTGGAAAATGAATACATATGCTTGTCAAAGCTCCAGGTCTGTCTAGACTGGCACAGCACCTGACAAATGAACTTTTGATACATAATAATTCAACTGCATTCTCAAGATGACAAAGCGTCATAAGACATATATCTTCCCTAGTGGAAAAAGAAGCAATTAATCATCAGAAGCAGAGGCTTTGACAGACAGCCCTCAAGCTTTGGCTGTTTGATTAACTGACTCTGTTCTGTGCAAAGAAACAAAGACAAATACAGACATGGCGTCTATTAATATATATGTAAATAGCAACAAAAGCAGCTCAGCATATTTGTAATAAACTCTGGCAAAGCCACAATTCTACAAGGATATTAACTTCACATAAAACATGCCACTGATTTTATTTTATTGCATTTTCAGGCTTTATATGAGAGTTCTGATTATTTATGTATCAAAAGGGACCAGAATTATAAAAGTAAGATAAAATGATATATCATGTCAACAGATTCCTGCACTTTGTGGTTCCCTCAATATTTCATATGTTACCTGAAGCCGAATTTGTCCATGGCAATGGCAAAGTGACGGGGCTGATCGTAACAGTGGTAGAGGTTCCGGTCGTCCATAGGGATCAGGTCCACATCACTGAAAATGAAGCAGTCGTATTCTGCGTCTTTCAGAGCTTCTGTGTAGCCAACATTAAGCAGCTTGGCTCGATTAAAGGTGTCCTCACCAAGCTGAAACACAACAGAAAATAAATTATAATAACAGCTCAAATGACCCTTCGCAAAGACCCCCCCTTAATTACTGTTGCTACGTCAGACAAGCCATGACACTGTCACGCCACACTTCATGTTCTCATGCAGTGAAAAATACATCACAGAGCAAAGAGGACACTGACAACGTGCTGACAGACAAGACATAGGAGGTTACTTTTAGTATGAAACAAAGTTTTAGCTTTCAAATGTTGTCATTTTTTTAAAGAAATTCAAACAATAAATACCGTTTTGTGCCTCTTTAATGTGTTGTGACAGTACGCTGATGTGCCTCGGTTTAAGCGACATGTAAACCGATCTTTTCTTCCTAGTCTTTGCATGAAAAAAACATGAATGAACATCAGAAGGTATGTTGTTTCAACCGCAGAAAGATGATACACACCCTTTTCCAAGTTCAAATGCACCGACGTCAATCTGCTAACTCTCCTGTCTGGTTTGTTTGTCAGACAAAATGGCGGATTTGTCACGGTTATGCCCACTGCAAAAAGACTGAGTGGCAGCGTTGGTTTTCAGTGTGAATGCTGCGAAAATCACACAAAACACATCCAAAAATAGGAAAGAGCATTGGGATTGACAGTACAAATAGATTTGACAAGAAATCTGAGGTATATTTTAACAGACTGCCGAAAGCTACAGAAAAGAAAAGCAAATGCATCGCTACAATTCACAGAAACAACTGGACTCCAAGCAGCGTGGATTTTCATTTATCATTTTGTCAATATGCTGAATTGTCAGGTAAAATCATACCCTGTATATTGTATTGATATATACTGAATTGACAACTCATCAATTAAATATTTACCATCTTATATTCTGCATAATCTGATGTTTTTAAAAAAACACCAACAAAAACTATACAAGTTTTAGGACTGGACGATATGACCTATCTATATTGTATTTATATAAAGCGTTCATACTTTATAGGCAAAATTGCTTTAGCTATGCATTTCCCCGGCGTCAAAAACAGGCACATATAAATGTCAGGAAAAACGATACCTGGCTGCATGTCAATATCCATGGATAACTGGATCTTTGGTAAGTTGTAAGGAACACTATCGAGACCGAGCTTTAGTTTAATCATTTGTTTTTCGCAGTTTCCCCTATTAAATCCAGTCATGTGTCAGGCTCTTTTGCCACTCAGTCCAGCTGAGGGGGCGTGTTCCGACGGCAAAGTTACATCAATGCATACCCTCTATACCGTTGTAGTGGACAACGGGGTGCCTTGAAGTAAAAAAGATTGAGAACCACTGTGCTAGACCGGATATAATAAATATATCCAATTCCCTCTGTTAGATGTTGCCACTGTTGCTAAATGTATTTAAGATCAACTAAAAAAAAGTCAATAATAATAATAATAATAATAAAACATGTCTAATTTGGTGCAATACAAGTCTATATTTCCCTGAATGGGAGGCCATGTAACATCACAACACCATGTGGTGTCTGAACTAATAATCCAGTGTGACAATAATCCCATGTAATCCTGTAATACCTGAGATTTGGCCTAATAATCCAAAGGTGTGAACTACTGCCACAAATCTACTGCCATTTTAGCACAATGCTTGTGGATCTGCACTACAAAAGCATTACCAAAATGATTAAAGGATGCATATTATGTGAGCCTTTGAAGTGTCGCATTCACTGCACAACTGCAGCTGTAAACAGTGATGAACAGCACTGGATGCAAACAGAAGCACCTCTCAAGCAAAGCTTTAGCAAGTGAATTCTTATTTCACAACGCCAATGCTAAAAAAGTAAGAAACATAACTTAATACTAAATGACTTCTAGCTTCTATCAATATTTATCCTAACTTCAATTCTCTCAGAGGCCCAGAGGAGAAAGGCGTTTCAATATACGAGAGATAAATGAGTGAAGAAAGAGTGAGGGGAGCAGATAAGGCAATATCTTTAAGAGACATAAAATAGCTTTTTTTTTCATCAGCAAGGGTGCTCATTAAACATAACTGGGCTCATTTTTACTAGTTTAATAAGATTTGTTCCTTCTGAGGTGGCAGCTCAGGCAAACACAGCAGTAGATGTCTGGTAATAACACACCTCGCTAAAAACGGCAGATTTATAATAAGGACATGCTCACGACTTAGCATTTCTTATCCAAGAAACCATCTCCAAGACAGTGGATCTGTGGACATCATGAACAGATGGTTTTGGAACAAAAAAAGTGTAATTATTTTTAGAAAAAGGATCATCGGAACTAAGCAATCATTCTAAAGTTTCAGCTGTGAGGTGTTTGGTTCCAACACACCATGAAGTAGGGTTGATTATGAAACAGGTGTAGTACCCTCCCCTCATTAGCCGATTTGCACCTGTTCCAAGTCATTAACCTCAACAGTACAATGGTTTATCTGGGGAGTGTTATCCTATTTTTGTGCTTCATCACCTAAACAAACATAAATGATTGTAGTCTTGTGCACAGTTACATATAAATACACATGACAGGCTGTTTCATGGTGATTTTACCACAGTTTAGGGTGCTGTTGGACACCCCTGAAAACCCCCTGAAGTGTGTAGAATCACTGTAACACATTAATGAATTTCTGTTTTTATAAAATGGGAAAAGACACCAATGATCAATCGATGATTAAATGTATCGAGGCTAATAATTAGATTAACAATTCTTATACCAATCAATAGTGACGGACAATATTTGTTAATATTTGGCCACTTTAGGATTACCGTGATTATCATATATACGTTTTTTTTTTATATTTTTAACATCTCTTATGCTACAATACAGCACAAATATTTTCATTTATTTTAAAATGTATACATAAAATGTTATTCCTGTGAAGGTAAATCTGAATTTTCAGCAGCCATTACTCCAGTCTTTAGTGTCACATGATCCTTCAGAAATAATGCTGCCTTCACATGCTATTGGAAATTTCCAACTTCCCACTTCTAAAGTCATGATTAACGCTGCCTTCACATGCTCTCGGAATTATCGTAAATATGAGTTTCCTAGGTGAAAATTACACATGAAAGCCCTCCTTTTTCAAAACTTGAATGCAATGAGCTCATAATCACGACTTCAGAAGTGGGAATTATCACATTTACAATAGCACGTGAATCCAGCACAAAACAAGTTTGATTTATAACCTATTATGTTCAAAACAGCCAAAAACTGAAATGTATCTACTCTAGGCATGGGCCGGTATGAGATTTTGATGGTATGATCACCAAAATATCACGGTTTCACGGTATTGCGATTACGTTGGGATTATGTTATTTTAAAATGTCTGGCTATATATATATATATATAGCATATACACTACCAGTCATGTTTTTAAAAGAAGTTTCGTCTGCTCACCAAGGCTGCATTTATTTAATTAAAAATACAGTAAAAACAGTAATATTGTGAAATATTATTACAATTTAAAATAACTGTTTTTTGTTTGAACATATTTTTATAAAGTAATTTATTCCTGTGATCAAAGCTGAATTTTCAGCATCATTACTCCAGTCTTCAGTGTCACATGATCCTTCAGAAATCATTCTAATATGCTGATTTGCTGCTCAAGAAACATTTATTGTGTACAATTGTACAAAATATTTCTTCTTTGATGAATAGAAAGTTCAAAAGAACAGCATTTATTTGAAATATAATCTTTTGTAAAATTATAAATGTCTTTACTGCCACTTTTGATCTATTTAATGCATCCTTGCTGAATAAAAGTATTAATTTCTTTAATTTCTTTTCAAAAAAATAAAAATAAAAATTCTTACTGACCAAACTTTTGAACAGTAGTGTATAATGTTACAAAAGCTTTGTATTTCAGATAAATGATGTTCTTTTGAACTTTCTATTCATCAAGGAACCCTGAAAAAAAAAAAAAAAAAGTACACAATTGTTTTCAACATTGATAATAATCATAAATGTTTCTTGAGCAGCAAATCAGCATATTAGAATGATTTCTGGAGGATCATGTGACACTGAAGACTGGAGTAATGATGCTGAAAATTCAGCTTTGCCAACACAAGAATAAATACATTTTAAAATATTTTCAAATAGAAAACAGTTATTTTAAATTGTAATAATATTTCACAATATTACAGTTTTTACTGTATTTTTAATTAAATAAATGCAGCTTGGTGAGCAGACGAAACTTCTTTTAAATACATTAAAAATCTTACCATTTCCAAACTTTTGACTGGTAGTGTGTGTATATATATATATATATATATATACACACATATAACTATATTAATATAGTTAATATAGTTACTATATGCTATATTAATATGATTAAAGTATTAATATAGTTATTATGATATGACATAAATCATTATTATTATTACTTTTTATTTTACAGAACAACAGTAAAATTACAATACTAACATTTATGGATGTCTTTATTTCTTGCTTTCAAACATTAAATCATTGAGCTTTTTTTTGATTGAAAACCACAGGGAGATCCAGGAAGACGTTTCTCTTTGACAACAGATTCATGAACGATTGTCATTACTGATGGTTTGCGCACGTCGCGTTCCCAAATGCAAATTATAAGCGACTCAAACACATAGAGCTGTGCATTTTCTGTGAATTGCAGCTGAAAGTTGCGTTTTTCTCTATGCAGTGCGTCAGACTATATATTTATATAAACTTTGAACCCTGGCAAACCTGCTAAATGTCCCGCAAATGGTGCCGCAAGCTCGTGCAGCGCTGTTTGAAGCAATCCGTCCATGAAATAAATGTATTAGAAATTGTAAGACTTTGCAGTTCATTTAGTGATTAAGGCCATTTCGTGATTTCAATCATCATACAGTTTCCAGCCACCCCCTTCGTCTTTTTCAAGGGGCTCACCGCCTTAGGCCATCCTACACACAGGTGACTGACTGACTGCTCGCTCGCACCAACCGGAGGGGGAGGGGTGTGTTATTCTCTACGCTGCACACAGCCTGGGGGATTCCTGCACTTTCCGTCTTTTACGAGGCATAAAAAACAGCTCATACCACAGGAACGGTATGGAAATTTTTAGTGGTTTTGAAACCGTGACATTTTCAAACCGCGGTATACCTTGGAACCGGTAACTGGCCCACGCCTAATCTACTCTGAAGATTGTTTCTAATTATAGTCAGAGGAAAATGATTCTCAGCTCGAGCTCAGCCTCCATTGTTCCATCAGTACCACACACTGAGAAGTACGACGACTCTGTTTCTTAACCCAGACTTAAACCACTCAGCTTGAGGTCTGAGAGTCACATCAGCCTCCAGCTAGAGTCTCCTTCTTCTATAAGCTTATCGCAGCCATGTCAGTTGCTCAATACTTGCTCTCTGAGAAGCAATTAGCTGTATTTTTTTATCTGACGATCACACTGATAGCTAATCACAATCCCTTGCTCGCTCTAGGTCATGAGGCAGGATCCTTATAGCGGCACGCTCAAGGCCAACCAGGGGATCCTACCCAGACACCGTTGCTATGGAGACAGATTAGGACCAGAGCTCATCCTGAGAGATTGCATTGTGCATTTTCTTGTGCAGGTGAGTGTGTGTATGTGTGTGTAAGCCTGCATTATCAGTCCCCAGCAGGCTGACCATATCATCCAGCGTGTTATCGATGCCAGAGCTAAAGGCTAGAGAAGAAGAGGGGACGAAAAAAAATTCAGGAGTGAGCCGGATCAACCTGAGTAACAGGGAAAGTGTGTGTGAGAGAGACAAAGAATATTCCAGAACTCAACAGCAAGAATTTTTTTCCTGCTGAACTTTTACTTGCCTTCCACTGGCCCCATCATAATATATATATATATATATATATACACAGTCAAACCAAAATTTATTCAGACAACTTAAACATTTCATTCATTAATACAGTTTATTCACTATAGTTTGAAAAATGGTAATAAAATATGACAAGATCTATATATATATATATATATATATATATATATATATATATACTGTATATAAAATACATTTTATTTTACAATGTATATCGTTAAAGGCTTAACATTAGACATAGCCACAAATTTCTGATCCTACTTATATCAACTTTAAATTGGCATAAACAATGTTGATGATGATGATGATGATAATAATAATAATAATAATAATAATAATAATAACAATGATAAAAAAAAAAAATTATATTTAAGTTTAGTAATTTTATTAGTTTTGTTTCTGCATTCTGACAATTAAATGATCATTAAACTATAATAATACAAACAATGCACATTATGAATATATATGATGTATAATTAATAATAATGATAATTTTATTATTATTAATAACATGAAATAATTCTGAATACAAAATACAAATATTAAAATATTATTAAATATTCTTTCAATATTTTTAATTTAAATATTTAAATATTCATAATTCATATAATGTTTGTATTCTTGTGCTTTAATGATCATTTACTTTTGTCAAAAATCAGAAAATAAATATTATTGGTAACACTTTACAATAAGGTTCATTAGTTAACATGAACTAATAATGAACTGCACTTCCACAGCATTTATTAATCTTTGTTAATGATAACTGGGCAGTTACACTTGAGCTCTGGTTTCTTTTGAGTGAGTGAATGTGAGCGAAATGAAATTAAAAATCCTGTAGAATTGAAAGATAAGTAAGTATTTATTAAAATGATGCCTTCATCCAAAGTGACTCGAAGTACACTAATGAGACAAACCTCTCTGCAACAACCTGAGCATCAGTGTCTTGATCACAGATCACTCCTTGTGGCGATCAAACCTTCATCCTTCTGGTTAACCAGCCCAGATGAACATCTACTATGCAACACCATCCCCAGAAACTCTATCCCACCAAAACGAGGACACCATATGTTGCACAAGCATGCTAAAGTCAACAGACCACATTCAGTGAGTGTTTTATACGTGCTACGTTTTGACAGGCTCTCTTGTTGTGACCTATTTTTTTCTGCTCGCTACTATAGAAATGGTTTGTATAGTCAGTATAATTTCTAAAATACTCAGAGGAAATAACAGCTCTCTACAGAAGTGCTGTCAAGCATTAAGCTCAGAAACACCACCTGACGTTTCTCACTGTTGAGCAACTGTGCCGGGGCAGAGATCGCTGCTAACGCACTGCTGGAAGTTTTGCTATTACAGTTAGCTTGTTTTGGAAGTTGCTTTGATTTAGGAGAGTTGCCTCATTACCGAGGAGAGAGTTTCCTCATTACCTGTACCGCGAGCAGGGCTTAATTAAAACCATGCTTCAGACATGCGTTCATGTCTTATCAACGGCTGCTTAAGATGCTCTGAGCCCGAGGATGAGGCAGCGCTGGCGACCGGCCAGGCAAACTAATTTACAGTAATGAAACAGTGGCTATGGAAGCTCAGAAGAAAGGCAGCTTACAGACAAACCCCGGCTTTTTCTGAGAATTCAATTTGAGTTTGTCTCCATTTCATCAATAGCCTGACATCACAAGGATTAGTATGGCAAAAAGACAGACGAAACAAGCTGCTGCTATCAGATGGATTCATTAGACTGGATCAGAGCACTCTCTGCCTCTTTATTTCATCTTTACTTCTTCCTTTTTTACTCCCTTCTTTCCTTCCTCTCTTTGTCTCTCTCTCCTCTTTTCTATCTTCTTAATTCCTTTTTATCTTCATCATCTTTTCACCTTCCTTCCTTCCTCCCTCTTTGGTTTCTCTCTCAGTCTCTCTTTCATCCTTTCTTCAATTTTCTTTCTTCCATTCTTCTTTTATTCGTTCATCAATCCAATTAATTTCTTCCTTCCTTTTTGTTTTTTTTCTTTTCCTCTATTGCTTCCTTCCTTCTGTGTTCTTTCTTCCTTCAATTTATTCCTTCCTTCCCTCCATCCATTTTCCTTCTTTCTTACTTCCTTCATTCTCTTCTTCCTTCCACCTCCTTGGTTTCTCTCCCTCAATTGTTTCCTTCATTTTCTTCCTTCCTTCCATATTTCTGGTTTCTCTCACTTTGTTGCTTCCTTCCTTCTGTTTTCTTTCTTTCTTTCATCCATTTTCCTACTTCCTTCCTCTCCTCTTTCCTTCCTTCCACCTATTGCACCTATTGTTTTCTTTCTTCTTTCCCATTCCTTTATTCATCCTTTCCCTCCTTTCATTTTCTTTCTTCCTGCCTCTGAAGGATCATTCTATCTATACTTCCTTCCTTCCTTCGACTTCCAACTTTGCTTTCCTCCAACCTTTCCTTAATTTCTTTCCTTCTTTGCTCTCTACTTAACTTCATTCCTTCCTTCCTTCCTTCCTTCCATTCATCTTCAGAACACAAATTAAGATATTTTTGATGAAATCCAAGAGGTATATGACTCGTCCATAGACAGCAATTTAACCACAACTTTCAAGTCCAGAAAGGTACTAAAGATATTGTTAAAAAAGTCGACATGACTGCAGTGTTTCAAACTTAATATCATGAAGTGACAAGAATACTTTTTGTGCGCAAAAACAAAACAAAAATAATGACTTTATTCAATAATATCTTCTCACATGAACAGCCTCTGCCAATACTGAGCCGGAATTCCGACGTAGAACCTGAAAGTGCTGAACGTAAACAGCGTAAGAGAATGACACAGAAGAGAGGATATTGTTGAATAAAGTCGTTATTTTTGTTTAGTTTTTGCACATAAAAAGTATTCTCGTCACTTCATAATATTAAGTTTGAACCACTGTAGTCACCTTGACTGTTTTAACGATGTCTTTAGTACCTTTCTGGACATTAAAAGTAGTGGTTAAATTGCTGTCTATGGACGAGTCATATACCTCTCAGGATTTCATCAAAATATCTTAATTTGTGTTCCGAAGACGAACAAAGGTCTTACAGGTGTGGAACGACATGAGGGTGAGTAATTAATGACACCATTTTCATTTTTGGGTGAACTAACCCTTTAATACTTTTACTGGAGTAATATTTTATTTATTTATAATATTTATTTTTAGAGTATCTGTACTTTTACTCAAGTACTGGATTTGTGTTCTTCGTCCACCACTGCTTTAGATCAAGCATTTTGGAGTGTGTAGAGAAAAAAAAACATACAACGGTAAGAGGTTTATTGTTATTCTCTCCAGTACGTGAGAGGCCAATGAATTATTGCTTTTCTATCAGTGCACCATTTAAATATGGATTATCACTGGGCCTACATCAGCCTTGGAGCATATTATTAGAGTAAGCCTTACTAGAGTACGCAACAACAGCGCCCACACTCACATTGTCCGACTGACAATAAATCTATAGGATATTCTAACGGCCCACAGGGAATTAGGAATTTCTCATTATAAACAAATCACTCAAACAAAGCGTGAGGCTGCCCTCTCTCACCAATCTTTCTCTCGGTCGAGCGTGTGGCTTTCGAGTAAACAGAAAGAACGAGGCATTCTGGTTTGAGCTACTGCAACATTGAAGGTCAGAATCACCTCGCAGGGAGTATGACTTTGATCACATCCTTCAATACAGTGAGAGAAACACTCAGTGGAATGCCGTTCCATAGTCTTGCGTAGCCAGACCTTCAGACTGATGGTAGAAAGTCTGGACTCCATAGCAGCTTTCATTGGCCAAGGGCCGCCCAAGGAACGTCTGATTGACATGTAAAGAAACCAATCACGTTCAACGTCATGTTTAGGGGTGTAAAAATATAAAGTCAATGTAGCTACAATAACAGACCGGCATGTAAAACTCTTGGAGTCTATGCCATGAACTTGACATACTTTTGAAAATCCAGCTTTCAGTATATCCTGATAAGCGCTGTAAAAACGACAGCTTCCTTTGTCCATGAGGGGGTTTTGCGTCATGAAGGTATTGTTTCCAGGCAGACTGCTAAAGAACGCGATACACGTCTCTCGAAAACCCTGTACAATTCAACCAATCAGATGTCGACTTCGAAACTCCTAAAGCGTTTCTCATTTTGTGGGCCTTATCCATCAGAAATTCAGCAAATGGTCTGTGGGCGGGACATCTGAGCCTGAGACTAGCCATTCCACAACTCTCAATGATTATTTAGGGTCTTCGTAATGAACCCTCCATTGCCTTCAGCCGGTTTGGGCCATGTCTGGTCGAACAAGCAGTTTAGGAGATCTCAACCTCCCTATAGATGCCACTGGATGAATCATACACTGTGTTGCTAGCAATCAGCTTACATTAAGGCTATCAGAACACCTGCTGTCAGCTAATAAACCAGAGAGAGTTGCTGCAAGTCCCCCTGTCAAAGTGAGTTACTGCAGTCTTCAGCAACACTTGCGGGCAAAAGTGAACTCTTATTCTTCAAGAACAGGGCTCTATGGTTCTCTATATACCCCCAGCACAAGTAGGCCTTGCTAATTTGATTTTGATGTGTCGGTATTAGTCCAGTAGCTTATGATACATGCCATGTTTCTCTCTTCTTTTTGTTTGTTCTGAGCAACACCGCCACCACAGGGATCTCATGCAAGAAATCACAAAGCACAATGGGGCACTATTAATCATTCTGTTAACAAGGGACAATATGCATGTCCAGTCTTATTTACGTTCCCTTCTGTGTTTTTGTGGACTGTAAAGTAAATGATAAATTACAAAGCATGACAGTATCAGTATCACAAGGCAAGACCTGGCATAACACTTGCAAAAGAATTCTCCAAAGTCTGCCTCCATTTCTCAAAATCCTCCATTGAAAAGTGCACAACTCATGTTAATAGGACAGATTTTCATTGTTCCTTGAGAAGTGCACTCAGAAAAACAAAGTTAATTTGCAGGCCTTACTGTTCCTGGTCACAACTTTTATGGAAAACATTGAGAATGAAACAACTTTTAGTAAAATCTTTCATTTCCATGTCAGACGCAATCGTTTAACTTGCTGGAAAGTTACAGAAATTTCAGTTTGTCTGAAGGGGATAAATCTACACAGACTAGATTTTATGAAGGAGGTCTGAAGTTAAGTCGAGATGTGGGTGAGCATGAGATGCATGCTAATGTAATGTAATAACGTAGCTGGCCTCATTTTCGTTAATCTGTTCGGCTATTGGGGCTTGTAGGATAAAAGAAACCCTGCACATCAGCAGGTGATTAATATATACTCAGCTGTCAGGGTATGGAATTCAGATAAGTTGCGCAGCATGAAGAGGCTTCATAAATCAGGCTTTTGAAATAAATTTGCTACAAGTACAATACTGGGAGACAGGTAGGTGTTACATCAACGCTCTTCTTTGACAAGCAAGTGTTCAGATGTTGGGGGAAGGGGAATTTCACAGACCTGATTTAACTTCACAATGTGAACTGTGAAATGTCAAACATGTTAACAGCTGGGTTATATTCATAGCCAAAGTCTGGCAATGGGATGTAAAGATCCTTATGTAACTTCATTAAATTTATCTCTAATGCCTTTTGTGCTGTAAAAAAATTTATATTTATATGAATTTGATATATATTCAGAAAAAAACTTAGTCATATGTTCAGAGTTCTTCACAAAAAATAAATCACTCTAACACACTATAAAGCAAGCACTGTTTTATATATATATATTTCAATCATGACAACTCTCTGAAGATTTTTAGCATAATAATGGATATGACAATGTAAATGTATTTGGTCTTGGTGTAATAGATCTGCTACGCTGCTGCTGCAGAGTAAGTACAGGAACTTGCTGCTACCAATACATACGGCGATATGCTGCTGCGAGTAAGACATAATGCTGCTGCACAAATAGCATATATCAATAACCCATAGCAGATCTATACAGGTGGAGCTGGGGAAGGTGGAGGGTTTTAGAGGAACCCTGAAGCATGCTGCAAACTGCTATAGTGAATGTAACCAGCTATGTATATGTGTGAGCAAAAAGCTCATTGGCTGCAGAAGTAGCATGGACCAATCAGCTTGTGCCAAACAGTTAATGCTGTAATTATCATCAGCTTGCATTAAAGGATTAGTTTACTTTCTAGTAAAAATTACCCCAAGCTTTACTCACCCTCAAGCCATCCTAGGTGTGTATGACTTTCTTTTTTCTGATGAACACAATCGGAGATATATTAATAAATATCCTGACGCATCCGAGCTTTATAATGGCAGTAAGCATTACCAAACGAGTATGAGCTGAAGAAAGTGCTTCCATCCATCATAAACAAATTCCACACGGCTCCGGGGGGTTAATAAAGGCCTTCTGAAGCGAAGCGATGCATTTGTGTAAAAAGAATATTTCCATATTTAACAAGTTATGAAGTAAAAAATCTAGCTTCCTCCAGACCGCTTTCCGTATTCAACTTACAAAGAAAGTGTAAAAATCTAGCAGTTCAAAAACTTGTTACATCCTACGCCTTCCCTATTCAACTTACGGAAAAAGTGTAACTGACGTGACGCCAGTTTACACTTTCTTCGTAACTTGAATTCGGAAGGTGGTCTGGCAGAAGCTAGATATTTTTAATAATAATATTTCTCTGATTGTGTTCATCAGAAAGAAGAAAGTCATGTACACCTAGGATGGCTTGAGGGTGAATAAAGTGAAATAATTTTCATTTGAAAGTGAACAAATCCTTTAAGGACCCATCAGCCTGCGCCATCTAGAGTTTTTATCTAGAGTTAACTATATATATTTAGTGTGACCTCCTGGACTACTTCCAGTTTCTCAAAGAAGAAACTCTGAGAAACTTTATCAGATATTAAAAGTTTTCTTGGCCCTCCAGTCCTTATTCATTTCATTTAGGTTTAAGTGAGCCAGGTTCCTGCTATTGAGGGGAGGTCACTAGATACTTGCTTGCCACTTTATCCTGAAGCCATTTTTTTTTTTCAGATTTTTTTTTTCTTTTCTGTTTTTTAATACTGCATACAAATTTCCTGTATTTTTTGGTTATATTCTAATGAAGAGATTGAGAAATATAATAAATATAATAAATTTATTTTTTATTTACAACAAATAATTTAAAAATACATTTGATAATTGCTAAAAGTGAAGAATGAGGTATGTGCCAGTTTATATACCCTTACACTGTGATTGACATACTCCTCCTGAACCTTCACTATAAGCCCATTTAGAAAACCAAGTTCTCATAAACATGCACATATTAACCAAGCAAGTAACCAAGCTGGTATTTAAATGTGAATCTTTCCCAAGTTTTAATTTATCCCTGTGAGAGTTGTGCAGGTTTCAGCCACCTGAAATGTCTGTACATCGAGAGAGCAAGGAAAGTCTGTGGACGCCAGTACCCTTAAGAGGAGACGTCAAGACACAGAAAGCCCGCCTTAGTCCATGCTCAGGACACGCTGTTCACCCAGCCTACCTCTTAATCTTAATCTTCAAGTATCGCCCTAAGCCATTGTGCAAACTGACTTCCTACATGAGCGAGTCAGCCATTCAGACTCTCTGTGGGGCTCAACTGTTTTCATGAGCTCACTGACACTACCAAATCTTATTACAGACTAACAGCAGGTCAAGCCGAAATGCTCTCAGTGCTCACATTACAAAAGCACTGCACTGACATTTGGAGAGAAAACTTTCAATGCTAACAATCCAAATCAAACATCAGCAAAAAACAAATGATTGCAATGGATTGACCAGCCTGACACCAGTATTAGTCTCTGTTCTGAGAGACGGCAAACAACCTCCACTTCAGCAGCGCTGGCTGAATGGGTTTTACAGCTGAAGTGTTAACACTGCACACAATCTGACCAGTCTACTGTATGAGACCCACTGCTGCGTGCCGCCTAGCGTATGATCCTCTCTCTATATGCCTCGCTGGCTGAGCTCCAAGCGTTTCCCTCCTGAGGGAGGCCCCTGATGTGTTACGTTGTTCTTCATAACATGTGTAACAGAAAGCTAGCCCTTGATCCACCATCGCAAATCCAATAAGCAATGTGTATGTAGCCACAATCGTGAGCATACTAAATGGGTTGTTTATGTTTGTGTGCAGAAGCTTGGTCTCTATAGAGGTACTATTGTTGGTCTATTTAAAGGGATAGTTCACCAAAAATTAACATTCTGTCACTATTTACTTACTCTCATGTTTTTTTCTTATGATGTTCTTTCTTCTGCAGAGCACAAAAAGAGAAAATTTTAAACTACTGTTCTCTTTGCTGTTTTTGCATTGACATTAAATGGGAAGATAAGCTTTTAAGCTTCAAAAAGGACACCATTAAAATATAAAAGTGGTAAAAACAACTCACTATATTCCAAGACTTTAAAAGCCATTAAGCTTTGTGTACGAGACAAAATTTTAAATGTTATTCATTGAAAATATTTGGCACGTTCATGAGATCATCATTCTTTCAAGAAATCAGTTGGTCCAATTTACAAAACAAAATGCAAATGATTCCTTAAAGGGTTAGTTCACCCAAAAATGAAAATTCTGTCATTTATTACTCACCCTCATGTCGTTCCACACCCGTAAGATCTTTGTTCATCTTCGGAACACAAATTAAGATATTTTTGATTAAATCCGATAGCTCAGTGAGGCCTCTATTGCCAGCAAAATAATTAACACTATAAATGCCCAGAAAGCTACTAAAGACGTATTTAAAACAGTTCATGTGACTACAGTGGTTCAACCTTAATGTTATGAAGTGACGAGAACAAATTTTGTGCGCCAAAAAAAACAAAATAATGACTTTATTCAACAATATCTAGTGATGGGTGATTTCAAAACACTACTTCAAGAAGCTTCGAAGCTTTATGAATCTTTTGTTTCAAATCAGTGGTTCAGAGCGTGTATCAAACTGCCAAAGTCACGTGACTTCAGTAAACGAGGCTTCATAAGTGTTTCGAAATTTCAATGGTTTACCACTGAAGGGCATGACTTTGGCAGTTTGATACATGCTCCTAACCAATGAAAGTGTTCATTATCTTGCTGGCAACGGAGGCCTCACTGAGCCATCGGATTTCATCAAAAATATCTTAATTTGTGTTCCGAAGATGAACAAAGGACTTACGGGTGTGGAACGACATGAAGGTGAGTAATTATTGACAGAATTTTTATTTTTGGGTGAACTAACCCTTTAATGAATCTGACCGATCCTGTTCTGGAGTTCAACACACTGACGCAATGATCCATTTAACAATTCCCACACAACGCTACTGTATCATATGACTTTAGAACACTTGGGATATACCACGTCATATGTACTACTTTAAAGATACTTTTTTGGTGCTTTGAGTCTTTTTTTAAAGCTTGAAAGCTTCAGTCCTCATTCATTCTACATGGAAAAGAGACAGTCTTTAGAATTCTCCTTGTTAGTGTGCTATACTGGATAGAAGATGCAACAGTACTGAAGTGTCACTTGTGACTTCTGTAAAGTGTGACAAGAGTGAATCTTTAAGCAAAGAACCATTATTTGGCTCCAATTTAGACCAACTGTACATTGTTTGGAGCTCTGCAGAGACGATTAAGGCATGTAGCCTCACCATCCATACCCAACCACTCCAAAGGAATTGTTAAAATATGAATGTCATGGAAGAGACAAGAAACACAGATGTACTCTGTTGAAATCTAGCGGAGTTAGCACAGCTACAATGGCTGTAGCGCTGTGGCAAATCAAAATTCTGGCATTGTGCATAAGCGTGCAGCCCCACGAGGCTCAGCTGGAGCACAACCAATCACATTCTGAACACTTATTATCTCCCTAAACATCTGCCCCATGCCTCCATGGGGCTCAGAAAAGAGAGGAACCATTTGATTAATGATTCAGAATCGCTCCCCTGAATCGTTAAACGCATCTGCATCAGCAACCTTGTTTCATATAGTAATAAATAGCAAGATTCTGTCTGGATGCCTGACCTGAATCTGCTTTAAAGTAAATCATTTGATCCTAAATAAAACATTGAATGCTGATGTAAATGAAAGTTGCACTGAAACAGTTTCAGCATAAGTAAAAATGCTTTGAACATTTGAGACTTGTACTGGCATTTAAGGGAAACTATACATAATTCTTAAAAGACACAATATATGGGTCATTGACAAATAAGGTTTTTAAAAGTGTAAAAAAACACTATATAATTAATATATATATATAGTTATAAGTTATAATTATATATTAATTATATATTAACACAT
This sequence comes from Hypophthalmichthys molitrix, assembly GCA_037950675.1. Classification (NCBI taxonomy): domain Eukaryota; kingdom Metazoa; phylum Chordata; class Actinopteri; order Cypriniformes; family Xenocyprididae; genus Hypophthalmichthys; species Hypophthalmichthys molitrix. The sequence continues at coordinate 29,267,678 of CM075493.1, forward strand.
ATATAATTAATTTTGAAATTTTATTAAGTGTTAACAATGAGATTATGTGGTTTTTATAATCAATTAACACTGCTTTTGTCATTTTTTAGAAGACGGACAAAATTTGTCACCGAAAAAGTCATTCGGTTTAACCAAAATTTCGGTTTTACTGAATGACGATATTTTCAAACAATGCTAACAGGCTGATTGCTAGCTAGCTAACAAAAGGACAATCAAACATTTTATATTTAGTAAAAGTTTTTAAAATATTACAACATTTCCCATGTTTTATAGCGGTTGTACCGAATGACCTGATGTTTCGGACATGCGTATGAGCAAGTGAAAACAAATTTTTCAAATAGTTAAGAGAGAGTTAGTTACTTTGCTTCACGACCATGTGGTCCTTTGCAGGTGTCTGAATGATGTAACATCCTGTCACATGATATTGACTGCATGACTTGATCCAAAATGGTCCCTTTATTTTGGTTACTCCGAATGACATCAATGAAATTAATTTTTCCGGACATTCTTTCTCATAACAAAGCGACGACTTCTACACATAATTTTAATACCATTTTGCACTATGTTGATATATGGTGTTATAAAATCATGCCAGAATAAAAAATATATACATTTATTACATTTTAGGATATTTTGAATGATACATCAAATGACATTTTGACACTTCAAAATCTTTAAAATACTTTTATATTTAGCTAAATATAATTAAAACCTTTTGGATTCATTAAAAATTATCTAGTTGTACCTTACATACTTTGGATGTCATTTCTTTGTTTTTTAATTATTATTATGACCTTTGGACATGTCACGCCATTGAACCATATAAATGTGTGTGTATATATAAACAGTGATAATAATAATAGTTTCTTGAGCACCAAATCAGTATAGAATGATTTCTGAAGGATCATGTGACACTGAAGACTGGAGTAATGATGCTAAAAAATTCAGCTTTTGCATCACAGGAATAAATTACATATTAACATATATTAACACACACACACACACACAGATTGCTTTCACTCTGAAATGCTAATACTTCACAACTTAAATACTCATTCAGTAGCCAATCAGTGAAGGTTATCAGTTTTCATTTTACAGGTTATCCATAATTGATTTCAGATGAACTGTGTTGATTTGCTCCACTCTAAAACCAGATCAAATTCAGCCAGACTGAAATCCTTGAATACAGTGTAGGACTTTTGCAGCTAATCTAACTAGGGTTAGGCCATAATTGGACTGTCTCCATGCCTGACCTCAATTTCTCACTACTTAAAAGGTCAGGCTTCAGGGAGACAATGTCTTCCTGCCTTGGTCTCTTGCTGGCAATACAGAAATGAAGAACAGACCTTAAGGACATGAGCAGGAAAATAAATAAATAAATAAATAAATAAAAATCAATTATGAATTTACATTAATTTTGTCTAGTAGGCTATATGGAGAAACATCTATAGTAAGTAACATCTGTAATGTTATTCATTAAAAATCTTGCTGGACAGTCACAGTCACCCTGCACTTTCAGTATATGAAAAAGATCTGCTTGGACATTCTGCTATACATGAAAAAACTCATTTTGTGTTTCACAGAAGAAAGAAAATCACAGGTTTTGAAAGACATGAGGGCGATTAAATGGTGAACTATCCCTTTAAAAAAGTATGAACCCATGAAGGACAGACAAATAAAATGCAGATGAGGACAAATGCGGTTTGTGGGGAAAAGAAAATGGACGACAACCTACTGAAGCATTGTTTCTGCCTGTCTGTTCGTTTTTATTCAGCTATAAACTTAATGCACCATGTAAACACAGAAACATAGTAAAGCAGCTTTTTCACAAGTACACTGTAAAATATAAATATTTTCTTTTTCAAGGATACTGTGTATCAAATGTGGAAAATATCACATCAACAATAAAAAGTCCTACAAATATATAATGCATTACGAGAGCAGCGGGCCAAGTTTACAGAAGCTCATTTTTTCCTCATCTGTCGGCTCCTTGGAGCATAACTCTAACCCTCATAAACTGCTGTCAAAACAGTTCCTGCCTAAAAGAGCCCCAGACGGGGAGGGCAAGCAATTAAAGAATTAGACCTTAATTTTTCTGATGGTCTTTAGTCTGCAGCTGCTAATAGAATTGCGCATTTAAACGCGAGTGTGCTTTAGGATGAACTTTCTTGATTTGTGTTGCCTATGCGCTTAACTTTAATTACAAATCCCATTAGTCTTAAAAACGGTGCATTATACTGGCAATTTGATAAACAGATGGCATGACTCCCTACCTCACATCCAGCACATCCACTTTGAAAATGGGGAAAACATCATTACTTTCACTTAGGAACCCTTGCCCACTAAAATGAGCCAATTACCAAAAAAGACGCTTGATCATTTTGCTGTTTGTCCTTCAGAAGACATGCAAGCCAGCCAGCAATTTGCAGTCCTCCTCTGGGTACATGTGGGTGATGTGCACAACGATTAGTTGGATATGTGCCTTGATATTCTCAATTGGATGTGGAATATCTTACGGTTTTTTAAAGAAAACGAGAAACGCTCTGCTGTATATAATTTTGCCCCTCGATATGCCACAGCCAGCTTGGTGTCGGCCTAAATCTATTATTAATGAAGACACAGAATCAAACATTTTATGAGAACATGTGCACTTGACCACAATTTCCCAGTAGTCAAGGTTAGAAACTTTTTGAGGGCTTCCTTGCATAGCTGTTACAGTAAAATGCAAAAAAAGAAAACAAGTGCTAGCGTAATAAATGCCTGATGTGTGCTGGCAATTCAAGGTGAATGTTAAAAAAGGTAAACAGTAACCGGCAGTAGTGAGGATGGTGAGACGGGAGAGTGAAATAAGGGTCTCTCTTCTTAAATGATGGATTAGGCCTGCCACACAAGGTCCAGAGGCAAAGAGCCTCGTGTGTTCGTTACCAACACCGTGATATGCCATCTCTCTCTCTCTCTCTGTGCTTTTAGGGTAGTGCCCATGGGACTTTTCCCACTCTGAAAGACAGCCCATTACATGGTCAGGGTTGAGGAGTGCTGTCTCGCCTAGATTGCAAGTGTGGCAGGTGGATTATGCTGACACTCACACCATGGCCCTGGCTAAACGCATGAGCAGGTGGGTGAACCGCTGAAGCAGGGGTCAAGGTGCCAGTGAGGTGCCGCACCATTAATGGAGGCCAGTCTGTCCTCTTGTAGTCTGAAATGGCATAGTCCACCCACAGAATGTCTAATGCATATTGCTAAAAACTGGAAATACATTCTAATCTGAATGGCTAACTCGCACAAATTTCAAAAGTACAGACACACGTGTCTTACTGGAGAAATAATTACTGGATTTGTCAAAGATTGCAAGGTTAGTATCATCAACTACTACTGTTTTTATAGGATTGTTTTTATTAATATGTATTGGATGGACGGATGGATGGAAGGAAGGAAGGATGGATGAATTGGATGGATTGGAAGGAAGGAAGCAGGGAAGATTGGATGGATGGATGGAAGGAAGGAAGGAAGGAAGGAAGGATGAATTGGATGGATTGGAAGGAAGGAAGGAAGGAAGCAGGGAAGGTTGGATGGCTGGATGGATGGATGGATGGATGGATGGATGGATGGATGGATGGATGGATGGATTGATGGAAGGAAGGAAGGAAGGATGGATGGATGGATGGATGGAACTAAGGAAGGAAGGAAGGATGGATGGATGGATGGATGGATGGACTGGAAGGAAGGAAGGAAGGATGGATGGATGGATGGATGGACGGATGGACTGGAAGGAAGGAAGGAAGGAAGGAAGGATGAATTAGATGGATTGGAAGGAGGGAAGGAAGCAGGGAAGGTTGGATGGATGGATGGATGGATGGATGGATGGATGGAAGGAAGGAAGGAAGGAAGGAAGGAAGGAAGGAAGGAAGGAAGGATGGATGGATGGATGGAACTAAGGAAGGAAGGAAGGAAGGAAGGAAGGATGGACTGGAAGGAAGGAAGGATGGATGGATGGATGGATGGATGGATGGACTGGAAGGAAGGAAGGAAGGAAGGATGAATTGTATGGATTGGAAGGAGGGAAGGAAGCAGGGAAGGTTGGATGGATGGATGGATGGATGAATGGATGGAAGGAAGGAAGGAAGGAAGGATGGATGGATGGATGGATGGATGGATGGATGGATGGATGGATGGATGGACTGGAAGGAAGGAAGGAAGGAACGAAGGAAGGATGAATTGGATGGATTGGAAGGAGGGAAGGAAGCAGGGAAGGTTGGATGGATGGATGGATGGATGGATGGAAGGAAGGAAGGAAGGAAGGAAGGAAGGAAGGAAGGATGGATGGATGGATGGATAACTCCAGTCTTCAGTGTCACATGATCCTTCAGAAATTATTCTAATATGCAGATTTGGTGCTCAAGAAACATTTTGATTACTATCAATGCTGAAAACAGTTTTATTTTGAGGAAACCAGGATTCATTGATGAACAGAAAGTCAAAAGAACAGCATTTATTTGAAATATAATTTTCATAAAAATATATATAGAATATATGTGGTCTAAACCTGTTGTAGTTTAGTCAAAGATCCAGCCTGGCAAGACTACACATCTCTGTGAATAAATACTGAACAGCAGTAAAAGTATGAAAAAACAAAACAGAGAGACTGTGAAATTTAAGTAAAAGCACTGCACATCAAAACAGCTCTGATGTGCTTGTTTGTTTGTTTATTTCATTTTGTATGAGAGGCAGAACTGAAACCAAGTCTGAGAAATGTCCTTGAGAAGAACCGCAAGTAAAAGCATGACGATGAAAGACGAGTGAGTCTTCAAATTGTATCTCCAGAGAAACTCAAGCTTGTATAGGTTTAGGCTGAAAGCAACATATTTTAGATGCTGGACGTGCTGAGAGCAGCTCGCAACATCTCCAGTACTTTCTTCAAATGTAGTCCAACACTGAGAGCGGTGGGTGGGGAATGGGTAGTATGGTTAAATTCAACAAAATCACACACCATGGAGATATAAAGTGATTGATTACATTGACCTGGTACCTGGTGCAAAACCCAAACACAAACCCTGTTGCAGAGTGAGAATGAAACATTACATCATTAAAATCTTTTCTACCTGGATGTTTATATCCTCTGATCCCCCACAAGCTTTGAGATGATCCACTCTTTACAACCTTCAAAAATCATGTTTTTGTCTCACTTCTAGATTTTGTTAATTTGCAAACTATGTGAATAACTGTGTAATATTACGAAAGCCATTAAGCAGCGCCCACATCAGACACAAAGCTCAGACGACATCAGCATGCTGCGGCACACAGCTGGCCCCCGCACAATGCTTATCCCTCAGAGACAAAAACACAGCCCAGAACAACTGCAGCCATTCAATTACATTAATATCACAAATTGGAGTCAGGAGGAACAGATAGCCATAGAAAATGAATAACCACTTTTCACTGAGTTTAAATGGAATATGTAAGTGTCTTGCAAATGGACAAAATTTTTGTCCTATTTAAAAACAGAGAAACGTGCTCCAAGGATCCAATCAGGGTATCAGGGTAATACTAAAACCTCCGCCAAAACATCCATGAATTTATCAGGAAGGAAAATAAAAAAGGCCATATATTATAATTTGGGTTAGAGGCTAATTGAACAGACTATTATACAGGCTTCCCAACACATCTGTTCTGCATCTGCATTTTATCTGACAGACACACAGAAGCCTGTAAATAGTTTATGTTATTTTATGTTATATTATATTATATAAAAAGATAATCAAAATCAGCAAAGAAAGTGGAATAAATGTACAAAATAATATACATACAGTATATTCAAAAATAAATAAAATGTATTATTTAAGTTTTTTCCTTCTGGATAGCTAGTTAACTAATATAAGTAGTACTATAAATACATAAGATTGATAGATAGATGGACAGACAGACAGACAGACAGACAGACGGACAGACAGACAGATAGACGGACAGAAAGATAGATAGACAGACAGACAGACATACAGATAGATAGATAGATAGATAGATAGATAGATAGACGGACAGAAAGACAGACAGACAGACGGACAGATAGATAGATAGATAGATAGACGGACAGACAGAAGGATAGATGGGTAGATGGATAGAAAGATAGACGGATAGAAAGATAGACAGACAGACAGACAGACAGATAGATAGATAGATAGATAGACGGACAGAAAGACAGACAGACAGACGGACAGACGGACAGACAAACAGACAGAGAGATAGACAGACAGAAAGACAGACAGACAGAAAGACGGACGGACGGACGGACAGACGGACAGACAGACAGACAGACAGACAGACAGACAGACAGACAGATAGAAAGACAGACAGACGGACAGACAGGCAGAAAGACAGACAGACAGATAGACGGACGGACGGACAGACAGATAGAAAGACAGACAGATAGACGGACAGACAGATAGACAGACAGACGGACAGACAGACAGAAAGAAGGACGGACGGACGGACAGACAGATAGACGGACAGACAGATAGACAGATAGAAAGACAGACAGACGGACAGACAGACAGACAGACAGACAGACAGATAGAAAGACAGACAGACGGACAGACAGATAGACAGACAGATAGATAGCTGGTAAAATAATGACAAAACAATAAAAATGCTGCTGAGTACAACAAATACACAAAAGCTGAAGCTTTTCAATGAAGGTCACATGGAAAAGAACACAGTAGCACAATGAAATTGCCACCAACCATCATTCCCTCCCAACATACTGCTGTATTATATCTGAGCAACAGCCTAAAACCACAGCACTGATTACCAATACTGACCCTGAATAGCCAGCCACCTCTCTGCTCTGAGAGTGTACGGCACAGGGACTGCTGAACACATAATCTTGATTAAGCAGAGCTGGCAGACTTCAGCTCTCGGGTGAACACAACAGTTCTCAGATCAGTCTCAGTAGGGGTTGTTTTCATGTTGTGGCAGATGCCTCCCCAGCAAGGTCAACTACTACGCTGAGAGAGACAGATGAAATATAAAACTGAGACAGAAAGGGAAAAAGTTTCAGCTGAGACCAATATTATTTTTTTTATCTCAAAGTATGCCATTACAGTCTCAGCAGTATTACAGGCAATAGATCTAATAGAGCTCAATCTGGCAAGGCCAAGCTCTGAGACATCAACAGCTTATTCTGCTGCTTTAGTGAGGGCTGTGGAAAAACAGTCCCTTGTTTACATGCAGTCTTGTCTTTTTGATGCACTGCACACACTCTGCTCACTGCTTTTTTTTTTTTTTTTTTTTTTTTACATGAATAATCATGCATTTTCTCAATTTTTACACAAATTGTCATGTTTACTGCATTCATGTACCCATTCATGTATCCCTGTTTAATACTAATACTAATATTTTTCTTTAATTTATGAGTAGCTTGCGGCTTTTCCCAGGAGGTCTCCAATCCAGGTGCTGACCAGACTCAATCCTGATAGCTTCAGTGGGTAACCAGCGCACTAAAAAGAAAAAAAAAAGTGTGCATACATGTCTGCCTACAATCACAAGTGAGGCTCTTTGACCAGCAGAAAAGTGATAAACCTTGATAGGTCTGAGCTCACATCTTCTAGGAGGGAAAAAAATCAATGGAATCAAAGGGGAGAAGAAAATTAAATGCTCTCCCTCTATATTATTTCACAAGCCTTCTTGACACAAAGGCAAAAGCAGTGAATTCTACACTTGCACACCAATCTACAATATGCCATATTTAGTAGGTTTTATATATCCAGATTAGATTAGTATTAACTTTTAGTTACTAATTTAGAGCATGAATAGCTACTGTACGACAGCTTAAATAGTGGAACAATGTTGGTAGTTCTTGTGCACAGCCAGGTCTCATTTTTAGCTTAGAACAAGTTGGAAATGCTGTAAATTTCACTAAAGCAAGTAAAAGGAAACCAGGATCAATATTTAAATTCTGGACAGTTAACTATGTAGATTTTCTAAATGGCAACAACCTATTAGAAATCTGTTAGCAGCCAGTCCTGGAAAAGAGTGTTAAATTGGTATTCTGATCTTTGAAGAAGAAATAAGACACATTTTAATTTGCTATTCAATGAAAGCAGACTTGCCTGTTTGATATTCTTCCTAGAAAGGGAAGATTTCATCTGCCTTTGGTAAAATATGTGGTCAAGGGAGTGAGCTTGCTTTTATTCCTATTAGGGATGTCAAAAGCACTGATGTTTTACTACCAAGTGATGCTAAAATAAAGTAAGAATATACTAACGTAAGAGTACAGTCTCTTTGACCTATACTGTATGCAGCTGCTTTCAAATACGCACACGTGTATAAGCATGAGCACTGTGATGAATGCTCATGGCGATGCAGCTGTAAGCAAGAGCAGTCGAATGCATGTATATTATGTAAACAATGTGGGTTTTTCTTAAGTGGACATAAACAGGCAGAGCAAAAATAAAATATCAGATTTGTGCATTTGGTAAATACAGCTGAATAGAACTGCCACTATCTATTACCGTATGCCATTAATATTAACCACACAATAATACTAACAGGAAAAAATAAATAAATAATAAAAACATACACTGTTTTAGTAATTGTAGTATGTATGTACATATGCACACACACTACTGTTCAAAAGTTTGGGGTCAGTAAGATTTTTTGGTCTCATCTTCATCAAGGCTGTATTTATTTGATTAAAAATGCAGCATAATAGTAATATCAATTAAAAAAAATATATATTTTAATATATTTTATTATATTATAGCTTTCTTGATCTGACAAGCTTTAATCATATTGAATAACTCAAATAACCACTGGATTTGCCAAAGATTGCAAGGTTAGTGGCATCAAATCTTCAAAAGATGATTTAAAACACTTTGCAGCAAGCAGATGATTAAAAAAATAATTAAATATAACAAACATGTATTTATCTGTTCATACATAAGTAAATAAAAATATCTGTATAGTATTTATTTACTTGTCTGCTCTGGGATATCTAATTAACTATATGTAAATAATGCCGTAAAAATAGTAATATTGTGAAAAAATGATTACATTTTCAAACTTTTTTATATTTTAAATATATGTAATTAAATTATTAAATATGTATAATTAAATAAATATGTGAAATTAAATAAATGCAATTCATTCATATGATTGCAAAGCTGAATTGGATGGATGAGTCCTTACTCTAGACTTCAGTGTCACATGATCCTTCAGAAACCATTATAGTATGCTGATTTGGTGTCCAAAAACATTTCTTATTATTAATAATATTAAAAACAATTCTGCTGCTTAATATTTTGTAACATCTTTACTGCTACTTTTGATCAATGTATAATAATAATAATATTAAGGTTAGATAACCAAAAACGTCATTTTGGTTCTATTTCATGTAATATGTTTTCCTTGTAATTGGTAATATGTCTGAATGGGTCAATGATGTGACGGGTCATTTTTTTGTCCAAAGGCCTTAATAATAATGAAAAACAAAGATATGACATCCAAAGTATGTAAGGTAGTACAACTAGATCACATTTATTGAATCCAAAAGGTTTTAATTATATTTTGCTACATATAAAGGTATTTTAAAAATTTTGAAGTGTCAAAAGTTCATTCGGTTTAACCATCCAAAGGCCAATACAGCCATTTAATTTGTGATTAAAATATCTTAAAATGTAATTAAATATTTTTATTCTGGCATGATTTTATAACATCATAGTGTTATAAAATATCAACATAGTGCAAAATAGTATTAAAATTATGTGTAGAAGCTGTTGCTTTGTTATGAGAAAGAATGTCCGGAAAAAATGAATTTCATTGATGTCATTCAGAGTAACCAATATAAAGGGACCATTTTGGATCAAGTCATGTGGTCAATATCATGTGACAGGATGTGACATCATTCAGACACCTGCACAGGACCACATGGTAGTGAAGCAAAGTAACTAAATCTCTCTTATCTATCACACTCGCTCATACGCAAGTCTCGAAACATCAGGTCATTCGGTACAACTGCTATAAAACATGGAAAATGTTGTAATATTTTAAAAACTTGTACTATATATAAGATGTCTGATTGTCCTTTTGCTAGCTAGCTAACTAGCTAGGTAGCTAGAAATCAGCCTGATAGGATTGTTTGAAAATATCGTCATACGGTATAACCAAAAGTGTGATTCAGTAAAACTGAAATTTTGGTTAAACCAAATTACTTTTTTGTGACAAATTTTGTCCATCTTGTAAAAAATGACAAAAGCAGTGTTAATTGATTATAAAAACCACATAATCTCATTGTTAACACTTAATAAAACTTCGAAATTAATTATATCTCCATTATGTTTTTTTTACACTTTTAAAAACCTTATTAGTCAATGACCCGAATATACATTTTTAATTAAAGAAGTACTGTATGTTCACTGAAGTATTGGTATTGTGACTACCTTAATCCGAACAAGATCCCAATTGGATCATAGATTCCCTGTCTCCTACACTAGCTAACAGATAGTGCTGACAGTGCAGTGTAGGAGTGTAGGAGATTTGGAGTGGCCATGGGAACTGGACTCTAATCACATCTGAAGATTAGACACAACACATCTATGTCAAGCACACACCAAGAGCCTCTCTCGCTGCTCGTGGCTCTACCAAGCTGGCAGTCGTTTCAATGGGAATCTTAGGAATTGTATCTAATCTCATTAGAATGACAGCACATAATACTGCACTCACCCCGACACCAGAACCACAGACAGCACAAAACAATGACTCAAACAAAACAGGAAGTAGCCTTGCTGTTGCCAAGTGAGTGACATGCAATAACATGGGTTGTTTCCCTGTCGGTTCAACAGAGGCTTGAACATCCAATCTGCCCAAGCTTGACTTTCCCCCTCTGCAAACAAATAACGAAAACAAGGCTGTTATTCACTCTCATTCCTTATTTATCCCCACGTGAGAAAGAGGCAGACAGGTGGAGAAAAAGAACAGAGCAGGAAATGACACGCTGATAGGCCGCTCTGATGACATGGCATTTTAAAGGTCAGCAGTGACGGCAGTACCACATCATAAATACCCTGCATCCCCAAGTGCCCTCAGATGAAAGCAGGATCTTTCAATCATGTGTCTTAACTGCAAAACTGAAGAACATGAAGTTTAAAATCTCAGATATCACACACAGAGCAAAATCTTGTAGAGGTTTGGATCGATTCCAGAATTTTAGCTTACAATACCAGCCTACCTCGACTGTCAATATATTTAATAACTCAATGTCAATAATTTGGTATTTAACATGTTAACGCATTCAGTTCCTTGTAAAAGTTTCATGTTTTTACACTGAAGATTTGGTAAGTAAATCTGGCAGGCTGGTCATCTTGCATAATACATGTCAAAGCTTGAATCTCATACATTATGAAGGAAATATTAGCATAATATTATCATTAAAACAGACTTGAAATTTTCTTGTAGATACAAGAAACATGAGGTAAAATGTAATTGAGGGCTCAATGAGGCTAATATGCACACGGACGTCACATCTGTAATGCTAACACATCTCGATGCACTCTATAGTATCATGCTCTGCATAACTGAAGCCCATCGTGTTGTATTAGTGAGTACAGCTTTACAGTCTGCATATTAGTTTGTTCTGTGCATCTGGGAAGTTGTCCAGTGAACACGATCTGCATGATGGGAGGCAGGGAAACATTGGCCTGTGTCCCTGGCAGCCCCTACCGAGACACAGTCCTCGTCCTTCCCTTCACAGCGCTATCGTAACCAGACATGGCAACAATCAGCTTGTGAAGCAAGAGGAGGCGGCTAGAGGCGCCCCGTGTGTGGTGAAAGAGAGTTGGAGGATGTCTGAAGGTTGAGAAAGAACAGGCAGGCAAGGGTATTTATTACATTCAAGAGGAACGATTTTGAGACTGAATAATGAGTCATGCCCTGTATGTATGGAAGATACTGTGGGAAATCAACATAAACACATGCATTTATTTAAGGTCAACATGAAGCTGCATTCAGAAGACTGATATCCATCTATAAATAAATACACTACCGTTCAAAAGTTTGCGTTTTTAAAGAAATTAATACTTTTATTCAGCAAAGATAACAATAAATGTTTATTTTAGAATGATGTCTGAACCATCATGTGACACTGAAGACTGGAGTAATGATGCTGAAAATTAGGTTGCATTAATTTGATTTAAAAAACTGTCAAAGTCAAAACCTGTAATATTACAAAATATTATTACAATTTAAAAGAACTGTTTTTTAATATATTTAAAACAAATCTTACCAAACCCAAACTTTTGAATAGAATATTTATCATAACTTTACTTGAGCAATCAATGTGTTGTCTGAATGACCAGTTAGTCTTAAAGGGGACCTATTATGCCCCTTTTTACAAGATGTAAAGTCTCAGGTGTCCCCAGAATGTATCTGTGAGGTTTCAGCTCAAAATACCCCACAGTTCATTTATTATACCATGTTGTAAATGCTCATTTTTGAGTGCAATGAAAAACATGCTGTTTTCGTGCATGTGTCTTCAAATGCAAATGAGCTGCTGCCATTTGCTGAGCCTCTACAACTCGTGCCTCGGATACTCTGCTAAAAACTTCTGAAAACATCTGTTTGGTTTTGATGATCATCTCTATGGTGGCCACGCTCACATGACATTGCAGTTCTTCGTCATCATGAAAGTTAATTATTTGCATGCGTTTAAACAGTTTAAACTTTTGATATATGTTTTCTGAGCACACACGTCCGAAGCACACGCACAGAAAGTACCTACTGCTGTATATGCTGTTAATATGAACCAAACAAAAAAAAAACAAAAAATCACTCACTGCTCTTGACTGAATAACTTTAGTAGCTTTAATAAAAATGTATTTCTTACATGAATGCTGCAGTTAAATGCTCTGGTGAGGAGATAAACATGGCGGAATGTGTTCAGCTCACTCAGGGGACGAGCTAAGCTAATAGAGACAGAGCGACACGCGTCATAATCTGAAAACCACGCCCACCGGGGGGGGAAACAATCAAACAGTCCCCATTGACTTTGTATTGCGTGAGGCTGCCTCCTTGTCATTTCTGGCTTATAACAAAAAATAGAACAATGTCTAAAAGCTGCTATGTGACAAGGTGTACAGCAAGCAAGCTAAAAAACCCAGAACTAAGTTTTTATAAGCTGTCGACTCCAAAAAACGAATGTTTAAGGACACAAAAGTGGATACGGGCAGTGAGACAGAGCGCAACGGGGTCATATTACTATAAGAAATACACTGGAGGGGAACGTATTCGGCGACAGGTGAAATAATTCTTTGACATGGTTAAAAATAATGAATGGTTTGTTTAGCATATGTTGTCGCCGATTACGTTCCCCTCCAGTGTATTTCTTATAGTAATATGACCCGTTACGCTCTGTCTCACTGCCTGTATCCACTTTTGTGTCCTTAAACATTCTTTTTTGGGGTCGACAGCTTATAAAAACTTATTTCTGGATTTTTTAGCTTGTTAGTTGTACACCTTGTCACACAGCAGCTTTTAGGCATTGTTCTGTTTTTTGTAATAAGTCAGAAATGACAAGGAGGCAGCCTCACGCAATGCAAAGTCAATGGAGACGTTTGGATTGTTTTCCCCCCCGGTGGGCGTGGTTTTCAGATTATAATAAATGCGCTCTGTCTCTATAGGGCAGATTCCGTTGCCAGTCATGGGCGGGGCTTATGTAAGAGTAGGGGGAAATCAGCTTGTCTGGAGAAACTTTTTATGATTTATGGATATTATAAAAAAAAAAGGAGTGGGTGGATTTTTACATCTGTGTTCAAACACCTTTTAAAAGTTAATTCTGCATAATAGGTCCCCTTTAAGTAAACCCTTTCTACTTAAGTAAAAGTAAACTTTTCAGACTTTTCTAAGTGGGTGTAAACACAGCACACACTGTTGTGTTCAAAAACAAACAATCAAAAAGCCAAAAAATAAGAAAAACTCCATCTGTACAGGCAAATGTCTAAAAAAAAAAAGCAAAATAGCTTGCAGAGCTTCAATATGGTAGCTGACAGATATTCAAAAAAGGCAAAATATCTATAATTTAAGATATATACGCATCTTTAATTGCACAAAAATTACTAGGAATTCAGACAAAAGAGTTGTAAGGATTATGCTAACAATGGGAACATTGCTCCCCGCAGGTGATCTAAAGTAATTGTGCTGCTGAAGAAGCTCTGCTTTAAAGGCGATAATTTCGAGACACAACTTTTCTGACACATTTGACAGGACGTACAGACTTTAATTATTTACATTTAGAATTGTATTTGAGTTTTTTGTGTCATTTCTCACCAACTGAGAACCACTGGATGTGTTTAGTGTAACTGAACTAGTCAAACTCACTAATCAACAGTCGGTTAGTGAATCCCAACAGTACCACAGAACATAATATCCTCACCAAACTAACTTTGGCTTTCATGTATCATTAAAACCTGCTTTATACACAAAAAATAAACCTTTCAGCATTTAACTTGTTAAGCCAGAATGTGTCAAACCTCCTGAAGTGGTCAGACGTGAGAAGAACTAAGGTAAAAAATAAGGCTATCCTACTGGTTCACCTTTCCAAAGCCAACGTTACAACACTCTTGGGATATGACAGCATTTTTTCCGGCAGCCCAAATATCTGAAGAATTAGCACATCTCCCCCCAGTCCTGGGTAAAGCGGCCTCACTTAAAATCATTGAACACTCTAGTGAGCATGATACATGAAGTACTCCCAACTGTCATCCTGCAGAAAGTGTGAGAGTGGAAGAGGAAAAGACAAACAGGGAGGGAGTGCGAGACGAGAGAGTCCTTATTGACCTGCCTTAAATGGTTTTTATTTTTTCAGCACCTGTCACTTTCTGTTGTGTTCACATTATACAGTGTGTTTTCTTGTGGGTGATACTGATGAGGATTGACTCGACATAGGCAGTGTGTAAACCTTTTAAAGAAAACCTGGCTGAACTCAGCATCTGTCTTTTGCGTTTACTGGATGAGATCCAGCGAGATTCAAACTATTTCAGTTCGACAGCAAGCAGCAGAGGTCACAGCAATGATGAATCGTCCACATAAGAGTCACTGATCTGTGACCATCGCTGCTTAAACAAAAGAGTCAGCAGGGCAGCTTTCCTGCAGTAATGCAAATCGTTTGTGAACATATGAATGTTTGAAAGGAGAACTCTATTGTCATAGAGGGCACTTTTTAAAATAATGCTCATTATTTTTCACTCCAACTAATGAGACTGTATTTTATAAGCTCTGACTCCAGATCGAGAAAAAAGAAATAAAGGTTTCTATGCACTTCCAATTCCTTAGTATGTGATAAAAAGGAGGATTGTCATTAAAATGCAGTGCCTGGGGAATTTAATAAAAGCAGATTTTCATAAAGTTGTGATTTTATACTATTTTTCACAAACTGCATGTCTCTGTGAAAACGGTCTGTTTTTTAAACATCATTACATCATCTAGAGCAGAATTTGACAACCTTAGGGATAGTTCACCAAAAAATTCTGTCATCATTTACTGACCCGCATGTCGTTCCAAACTTGTATGATTTTCTTTCTTATGTGGAACACAAAAGAAAATATTTTAGAGAACTATTTAAGTCAAAGGGTTCCAATGATGTTTCGACATGCCTGAGTTTCAAAAGATCTTGTGTTCCATGGAAGAAAGTCATACAGGATTGGAACGACATAATAGTGAGGAAATGATGACAGAATTTTCTTCTTTTTTTTTTTTTTTTTTTGGTGAAAAGTATGGTTTTGTCTGCTCAGGTATGCTTGATACAATATGAGAAAATAAAATAAAACTTTTTATAGAAAGGAAAAGTTGAAAATGGGGGGAAAAACTAGGATAAATATAGGTATTTTTATAATGGCAAACAGGCCAAAACATAGGTTTTTTTACACGTAAAATGAAGCAAAAAATCCAGAAATGATTTTCCATTTTGCCAGCCAGTTGAATAAAAGATGCTAAAGAAAGATTGCAGTGGATACAAGCAATTTAGCAACAAGATGATAAGAAAAGCCTGTGGAATTGGACATTTAAACATGTCTGCAGCAGACTTTGCATATTTAATTTCATTTTCTTTTCATTATATTTAGGTAAATTAAACCTGTCATTAGATAACGAATGAGATAAATTGCCAGAAAAAATACTTTCTTCAGCTTAAATATTGACCTGCATTTGTAATTCTGTATATCTGTATTTCAATGTATCATGTATTGTGTTATAATATAACACATAGGGTGTAACGCAAGGCTCGAAATTGTGACCATTTTAGTCGCATATGCTCCCTAAATTTAATGCATGCGACCTCAAAATATATTTGGGAGCAAATATATTTTGACCTGTTTTCGTTTCTCTTCAAAACGTTTGCTAATTACTATGTGCCTGCTGTCAGCTGATACAGTTACTGGTCCACCGTTCTATCACACAACTACTTAAACTTCATCATGTTCTACTGGCGGTTTAGTTTCATGTTTCATGTTAGTTTCATCATTCTTCCCAACATTTCTTATTTGTATATTCATTTTTTCTTAAACAAACTCATAACATCATTTAATGCAGTTTTAATTTTTCAGTGTAAATGATTTAATTTAATTGGTAACAGCCCCATAGTGTCTTATTATTCTAGAATTTATTGATCAAATGTAGGAATTTAAAATGAAGATGAAGCATACATTTAATGAGATTAAAAAAAGCCCTTTATAAAGGTAAAAAAAAAAAAAAAATAATGCCCTCAGGGTAAATATCACAAATATGCAGATTTAAATATGTCAAAACTGATAGAAAACTGATGAGAATATTGCTTCAGAATAAATTACATTTACAACACAAAAATCCATTTTTTTTTTTTCAGGCAACGCATTAAACAACAAATTGGAGTAAAAACATAATTTTATAATTAGATTTAGAAGTTAATGCAAAAACTGCCTAATGTGCAGTTTACAAGTTTACAAATTTCTAAACTGCACTTTATGTCAAAACGGTTAAACCCACAAACTGGAGAGACACAAACTTTTGTTACATAACATATGTAGTGCTTTCAAAATTGAAAGGGTCCTGTTGTCTTTGTCTCCTAATGGTAGGTAAACCGGTACTGGATGTACCAGCTACTCCAATTTACATGCACTTTTTCTGAGAAAAGAGCAATAAACTGGCCTTTAGCTCATTCTGTTCAGTTATACTGAGCTGAGCATGGAAATTTACTGTTACTGCTTGCGTAATGAAAACGCAGAGTGCATAATGTCACAATTGTGCGTGCATGTGCATATGTTGTGCGTTCCTCACTGCTCAGCTCTGACAGCGCAAATAACTAGCTACACATTTTACATTTTTGATGAGACCCCCTCAATTTAATTTGACAGCACTTCTCAAGGAAACAAAACAGACACGCAAACATGAATGTTGGCATATGTTTTTTTTTAGGGTGTCTCTGAAGGCTTGAGTTTACTAACAAGTGTTGAGTCAGAAGAGGAGATTTGTGTGATATGAGATGGACTTCAAAGACTTCAATGAGTTCAAATATTTCAGAAAGCATCTTAAGTGTGGATAAGTAAATTCTATAATAATCTACCATTGAAGAAATTTATTTACAACCTTTATGTCACCCAAAATCCAACTGCTCCTACAGGCAATTTGTCTCTTCAAACCTCACCAGAATGAACAAGATATTCGGACACAACGCATTCTTAATTTAAAAATGTATGGAATAAAAAGAATGTCAAAAATAACACGTGCATAAATCAAAACCATACATGCATAATTCTAAAAACTTGAAAAATTCTGAGCATAATCGTGACTTTAGATTCTAAAATCTATGATCAAAACAGATACAGATACAACTTTTGAAATGGAGCACAAATGAAAGGAACAAAACATTCTCAAAGTGCCTTTTAAAAATGTTAAAACAGTTGTAAACTGTTAGTTGTAAAGAATTAGCCATTGCATTGTACTAAACAAACAAAAAAACTGACCAAAAGTGACAATAAAGACATTTATGTTATAAAAAAAAAATGCCTTTGTACTTTTACTGAATGTCCAATTGTATGTATAAAACATACTGACTTTTTTTTTTTAATATTCTGCTATAGTCAAATAGCAGTCAAATAGTTTACACTAGTCTTTATCTGAGGTCTTTTCTCAACAAATACTGATTTATGCTGTTAATCATGAATAATTTATTTGACTAATCAGCATAACCTGTAATTAATTCAATTAAAATTTGTAATTAATTGACAACACCAGCTAAATCGATTCAGTTTACAGTTGTCTGTGATTGTAAGCCTGAGCCTGAGCCTGAGGAAGATCCAAACGCCAACTGTCACATACTAAAGACTGCACTAAAAAACTGACTAGTTTTATGTCCCTGTTCAGTGGTTTTAAATCTTGGAGATAAAAAAGGTCAAAATGTGCAGATGAAAATCAATCTGTCACATATTTGACCTGCATTTAGTGATGCGATGGCTCTAAGAAAGGGAAGGTAACCTTAGCCCAGAGTTCAGCCGATGCTTCATCCATTACAGACTCTTCGCCCTTATTTGTTACTCCACAGATAGATCTCTTAGCGCTCACCACTCGACAGGTCACATCATTACTCTGCAAACTTTGAAGATGGATAGCTGCAAACTTTTGATTGCACTCATTAACCCAAACAACACAGGCCTAGGCAGACAACAATGTGGCAAGCAGGCTAATGATTTCTTATGGCCTTGAACATCTCTGCCGCCCCTCCAGGGTCACTCCACACACAGAACAACAGACTGATGAAAGAGGGGGAGGTGGAAGAGAAGCAATGCTTCCAGCTGTTTTCACAAATGATTCGATTGCTTGGTCCAAATCAGAGTTCAATCCTAACCATCTTCCCATACCCCCACAGATCTCTTTTCTTGTAGTATTTTCCAAGATGTTGGAGGAGAAAATCAACTGCCATGTCTGCATCATTGGAAAAAATCTGCCAAATGTAAATAAGCAAATATATGTAACCCCTCAGGTCCTACTCGCCCTGCTCTGGGGCTGCCCTCGACTAAAGATTTTTCTAGTCAACTAGTAGTCGTTCATTTAAGCGATTAGCCGATTAATCACACGTGTATATTAATAAGCCATATAAATCATAATAATGAGCCTTTAATTGCCCACATATAGTACATAGCCTAATGAGCGCTCAAGCGGACGCATAAAGCTTGCCACAGTGCACCGGCAAAAAGTAACGATTATAAATGTGTCATGAAAAAAGCAAGGAGACTAAACATTTTAATAATTTATTGATAATATTTTCTGTGTTTTCGGCTGCAGAGATTAAGTCGATGATGCTGACTCGTCATCTCCACAGTAGTGGACGCGTCAATATGCACGTTTCATACGGATTACATAAACTGAGAATATTTGTTTTCCACTTGAATTGGTTGACAATCGCTTGACATTTCAAGCTTTCTAGATATTTCTCATGTCTGTGAGGCAAGTATACACTGAGTTTTGGTTTATTTTTTGACACGATCAAATTCACAGAGACCGAGACGGCAGAAAGCAGATCCAGTTTGTTTTCGTTATTCTACAAAGGAACAATGTTTTCTTGTTATTGTGAGTTAAAAAGTAGACTCTTTACAGTTTTGAATGATGTATTACCTTTATTGTTAATGTTGTTAATGTTACAAAAATGACTGAGTATTTTAAGTTGTTTCCCCTGTTATCAGGTAAAAATGCAAGTGATCGCGCCGGCGCCTCCATGTCTTGCAGTAAGGCCGTGTGTCCACCAAAGCATTTTAAGCCAGCTGAAAACAACTGTGAAAATACACTAGCCTCAGAAAAAAATGCTTTGGTGGACATACGGGCTAAGCGAGCTAATACTTCAGCTTCCACACTCTGCACAAACAATATGTGCCTAATAATAGAGCGGCCATATAAAGTTGCTACTACTTACATTTTTCAAATGATAAGCCATATTTGAGGTCGATGGATGATAGGGGAACGTTTAGATTTCCTCCCCGACATACTGCCATTAATGATCTGTCCCTCACGGACTGTGTGACTTTGCCACAAGGGGATTTTTTTCTGCGACTAACAGACTAATACGATTTTTGGTTGACTAAGACTCTTCTAGTCAACTAACGATTAGTTGAATATTAGGGGGCAGCCCTTTCCCGCTCCGTGCAGGTCTCAAACCCAGGTCCCTGCCATGAGAAGCAGGTGCACTAACAAGGACGCTAAAGACCACAGTCTCTAGTGTCAGTCGCTAGTGCGCCTCTTGAGATCAAGTGAGTGAGGTTTACCTGCACAACACTCACTGCTGGCCTCTGTTATACACACACACACACACATATATATATATATATAACCAAATATATGAGTTCCACACAACAAAACAGATATCTGATAACAAATCTGTTGAAGATTAGCAAACAAAAAAGTCAATATATTAATTAATTAGCTATTTCTGCACAAAAGCAGTTTATTTAGTATTCTATAGGCCAATTCACACTACACCGACAGACGCCGCCCAATGGCAACAGACACTTCATCAGCTTTTGTCGGATCAGTGTGTTACCCCTGTGTTGACATAGAGGGATCATATGGATTCAGGTCTACGTCAAAAGCTCAAGTGTCCTACACAAACACACATATACACACTAACCTGGTTGATGATATAGATCCCATAGTCGATCTTCTGTCTGCGCAGGACTGGGTGCAGGTAGTGAAGCCAGTATTTCAGGTGGTTGTCTCTGTGCCTGAATGGGATGATGATGGCCACCTTTTGTTTCGGCCGGCAATCTGAAGGAGTGTATTTTCCCCCTTCTGTCACATTAGGGTTCTCTCTTTGCACTCGCTCTAGGGTTATCTGTGAGCTGAATTCGATGAGGAGACGCCCCACTGCAAAGCACAAAAGAGGGTCGTGAGATCTTATGAGAAGTTTCAACAGCATTACTTTACAGCAGAGTGAATCTGAGAATTATTTAAGTTAGATTATTACAATACAATCATTACTGTCTGTCCAGCAGAGGGAGTGCAAACATTTCTTTGAGTCCCTCTTCCTCTTCATTGATCCACAGATCTTAAGTTGAGACAACCAATCAATAAAGCAGAGTAAGGCTTGATTACACGTTCATACAAAGACTTTGCACAAGTCTTAAAACTAAAAGATTTCGTGACTACACCTAGCCACAATCTAATCCCTATTTGCTGGTGAACTGACGTAGTTTTGGCCGCAGGGACTTCAACAACACTCATTAGCGAAGGAGTCTATGCTGCTACTGAATATGTATGGAGGGCCATTTTTAGGTAACAGCATGTTGTTTTCTCATCTGATCATAAAGATTAATTCTGTCTAGGAAAATATAATGCACAGGAAACCAGCTATGGTAACTGAATCAAGGAAAATATTAGATAAACATGTCTAGATCAGACACAAGCATGCTACCTTTCAAGGGCGATTGAGTTCTTTTATCAAGAAAGCCTTTTCCATGATCTGTAAATCAGCAAAAGCAATGGTTTTTAAAAAGTGTGGTCTGTGAAAGATTTCAAGTGGTCTGCGAGTTGATTGGCTTATAACTAGGGCCAAAAATAAAGCTAAATTAACAAAATAATTAGATTTGGCAAGAAGCAATGAATTCATTTTAACACTGAGTTGAATCATTAAATCAGCTTATTACAATGAATTAACAATTTGTGTTAACATTATTTGTGATAAAGTGTTTCTGTAGTCTCACTTCAGTTTAGGTTCATTAGCTAAAAGTAGCAGTCTAATTTCAATGAAATAAGAAAACAGCAGGACAATTCTGGAATGGTAAATGTGAGGCTATTTCCCAAGGATGTTTTTTTTTTTTTTTTTTAAATTATGCCTTTTTTTATTTTTAGATTATCTTTGCTACCATTTAAAACTTACTGAGTTCACTGAGCTAACAAGGTTAATTTGTAAAAATACTGATAATTTAATATCACTTTGGCAAATCTAAAAATGGATGTTTTTTTTTTAAACTACACATTATAATGTTTTAATGTTTGAAAAAGCACTGAAAGACTTTTTTTTTCTTTACAATTTAAACAAAACAGTACCATATATTATTTGAGCCATAACATGAAAACAATTATCAACTTGTCTGTATTTTGAATAGAAATTAATACTTTTGTTCAACAATGATGCATTAAATATATCAAAAGTGACAGTAAACACATTTATAATGTTAAAAAAAGAACATAAATAATTATGTTCTTTTGAACTTTCAATTGTTTAATAAATTACATTTTAAAATATATTAAAATACAAAACAGTAATTATAAACTATATTTCACAAGATTGCTGTTTTTACTGTATATCGATCAAATAATTGCAACATGGGATTGCATCAAAAATAATTGTACTGACCCCAAACTTTTGAACAGTAGGGTATAACAGTATGTATTTCATACAGTATACAATGTACAGTGTAAATCGAAATTATAAGTAGATCACAGACAGTGGTTATTAGAGATCAAACAACAAGCACCTCTGTGAAATCTGACCCTTCGACACCTGGAAGCCTTATGGAGCTTACAGAAATTGAGCTGACCTTGGCAGCAGCAGCATCACATCCCTTTAGATGTGAAGAACAGCAGCTTTATGTAAACATCTCACAGGCTGCTACTCTATTTTAGGAGCCAGAGGACAGGTCTGGTTAAAAATACATTTAATGTTGATTGTATGCACCTGTGCTCGTTTTCCTATCAGCCACATCATTAAAATAAGCAGCAGCAGGTCTGCAGGGTACAGCAGGGCTTTTTATGGATGTAATTGAGACACTGCCTGTCCGGAGATAAAGGTACTTGTCCTTAGAGGACCTTCTGAATGCAAGATCAGTGTTTTTATCTTTAGCATTCATTCAATCGTATTGGTTTATTGAGACAATTTCATATTCAGATGTTTATAATAACATTACCTATCTGTGTGTTGTACTATCCTCATCCTGTGCTCACTCGGATTGTTTCCATAAATAAGCTATAATTGGCCGCTCCTCATGGACACAGAGATATAGAACGGAAGAAAAAAGGGTTGTTGTGTCCACTTTCTATGAGACGCAGCAGCCTCCAACCTAATTACAAGCTCCTTCTTTCAATGTGTGCCGTCACCGTGTGCTGTCCCCCCTATCTCTCCAAAGGTCCCTTTGAAGTGATCTCTACAAAGGCTCATTGGATCCAGCTACTTCTATTTAGCAGGGTTATGAGTAAGGCAAGCAGTCAAGTGGCAGCATGGAAGGCAATGGAGAGAAAGTGGTCCAGAGAGATGAATACTTTGCAATCTGAACACCTGCAATAGTGGCTGGCTGCTCACGTACAGAGTGTTCCCTCCACTCTGATCGCAAATGACTGAGGCCATTGATAAGATTGGAGGAGGTAAACAATTGCCTCCGGTTCTTCCGCCGCCTCGTCATAACATGTTTAGTGTGCAGCCCAGTCTCAGCTTCAGTCAACACACCCAAAGTTTGTCTGATGAACACTACAATGAAAAGAGCAGAAATATACCACTTTCAATCTCACTGACTGGCTACTATGTTATGACTGTGATTAGCACTATGGGAGATTATATATAAAGAGTTCAGATGCAAAAACCGTCCGTCTGACATGTTTTCTTTTAAATGAGCATTTTTTATCAGGCTCCTGTGTTTAGGTTCAGTAATTTCACTTTAATGGCAATGAAAAGGTTATTAGTCAGTTATTGAAATGCCTTGTTTTCAAAAATGTCACTTTAGTCAATTCATTGGTATTTAACAAATTTGACTGTAAGTACAAGTGTGCTTTTTTTTTGCAAAAACCTCTAAGTCTACCTCTTTGTACAACAAGACAGTAAAATGTCCATTTCTGTCAGTTTTACAGCAGCAAAATTAACACTTTTGTGTTTATTATTAAATCTTGTCAACGCCACTGTAACGATAAACAAAACATGATAAAAAAATTGCAGCTCGGCAATTGAAAGCCGGCTCATTCATCTTGAAATTATATGATTCGATTTACATCTTCCGATTGGTTCTTCTGTGGAGTTAGAGGCTTTTGCTGACAAAGGGAAGTGGCGTTGCTAGGTTTCTGCCACCAAACCGATATTTCTGAATGGGATGACGCTGGGATTTAGTGGATTTGAAGCTAAAGTATTTGATGAACGTATACTATGTGCAGAGAACATTTGTTCGATATCATTATCTCGTTTTTGACAGAGGTGGCATTTACCGAATTTTGCATCTTAACTCTTCATAAAGTAACCTTTAAATTATATATACACTACCAGTCAAAAGTTTGGAATCTAAGATTTTTAATGTTTTTAAAAGAAGTTTCGTCTGCTCACCAAGGCTGCATTTATTTAATTAAAAATACAGTAAAAACAGTAATATTGTGAAATATTACAATTTAAAATAACTGTTTTCTGTTTGAATATATTTTATAAAGTAATTTATTCCTGTGATCAAAGCTGAATTTTCAGCATCATTACTCCAGTCTTCAGTGTCACATGATCCTTCAGAAATCATTCTAATATGCTGATCTGCTGCTCAAGAAACATTTATGATTATTATCAATGTTGAAAACAGTTGTGTACTTTTTTTTTTTTTCAGGATTCCTTGATGAATAAAAAGTTCAAAAGAACAGCATTTATCTGAAATACAAAGCTTTTGTAACATTATACTCTACCATTCAAAAGTTTGGGGTCACTAAGAATTTTTATTTTTTTGAAAAGAAATTAAAAAAATTAATACTTTTATTCAGCAAGGATGCATTAAATCGATCAAAAGTGACAGTAAAGACATGTATAATGTTACAAAAGATTATATTTCAAATAAATGCTGTTCTTTTGTACTTTCTATTCATCAAAGAATCCTGAAAAAAAAATATTGTACACAAATATTTTGTACAATTGTACACAGTAAATGTTTCTTGAGCAGCAGATCAGCATATTAGAATGATTTCTGAAGGATCATGTGACACTGAAGACTGGAGTAATGATGCTGAAAATTCAGCTTTGATCACAGGAATAAATTACTTAATAAAATGTATTCAAACAGAAAACAGTTATTTTAAATTGTAATAATATTTCACAATATTACTGTTTTTACTGTATTTTTAATTAAATAAATGCAGCCTTGGTGAGCAGACCAAACATCTTTTAAAAACATTAAAAATCTTATCGTGTCCAAACTTTTGACTAGTAGTGCATATATATATATATATATATATATATATATATATATATATATATATATAGCCTCAGCCCAATCAGAAGAACCTATATTTTTAAAGAAAAACAGCAGATGGACTTAGAGGCTTCTGCATCTGAAGTCTTCATATATATATATTTTCACTATTGCTGGTTTTAAATATATTATTTAAATATTATCTTCATGAATAGATCTTTAGATTTTTCCAATTCCCAAATCTATAGAAAATAGCATTACCCTGTTGGGTACCAAAGACACTGGCCTGCCTTAAAGGACATCCAACACGTCATTATATAATATCAGCCAGGCCAACATAGGGGATGAGCCCAATGAAACTGTAATGTTCTGTACTGTAGGTGCCTCAAAGCACAAAGGGTTTATTACCTGGATCTCTTGGCCACACACACTCGCTTATTGGCTTTCTCACTCTAATTCTGTCTTTATCCCCATTCCACTTTCTTCTGACCCCTGCAGAGCTCTAGCATGGCTCTCAGGCCAACAGCCAACAAAGTTACGCAACATCACTACAAATAATAATGTAGGCAGCTAAAGCACAGGAGAAAAGGAGACAGAGAGGGAAAAAAGAAAGGTGAAAAACATACTGTACTGTAGAGAGAACGGGAGTTTGAGAAACAAATCCAGTAAAAAAATCACAACCACTTCAACACCACACAAATGTCACTCAATGGGTCATCGTTGGAGGGAATGTCTCGCTTTTCCTGTTAAGATAGGACATTTGTAGTATCTGTAAAATCTAGTTAACTTAAACTGGGCTCAGGCTCAATCCAATTATTTCTCTTTACTTTGACACCTGCTGTGATGCTCAAATTCAAACAGTGAGAACATCCTTTAACCTTTAACACAGGGCTTTTAGCCAAACACTAAATAGTCTGATCTAAGAGGAGGGGATGTTTTCTGCAGCTAAGTGCTTCAACTTTTTCTGTTACCTGTCACATTACGTTATTCCTTATTATTATTTTTTTTTATTACCATTCCCTTCAAAAATAAAACTAATTCACTGCGTCTTCAGCGGCTCAGATGTCGGAAGTAAATGAAGACTGTCATGTTCACTCTTACATCCAACAACAAAACACCTCAGTTGCTTACAAGACATTCTTGTCGCTACAGCTGCTCAGGCATCGAGACAATGGTGGACTGTGTATAAGTCGCTCAGGGCAGAGTCTATGCTAATACGGCAGTGTCTGTCAACAGTCATGGGCGGGGCCTGTCTGTTAAGTCACTTTGTACAGAATCTGCGAACAGCTTGTTCTGAGACACTGCTTATGATTTTTGAGGATTAAAAAAAAGGAGTGGGTGGATTCTTATCATTATAGGGTGGTTGTGTACACACATTGCTGACATACATTTATGTTCAAACATCATGTAAAAGTGAAATTGCATAATAAGTCCCCTTTAAATATAGTAATCATTTAGTCACCATCATGTCATTCCGAAACTGTATGACTTCCTTTCTTCTGCAGAACACAAAAGAAAATGTATTTGTTTTTTTTTGTTTTTTTGGCCACACAATGAAAGTCATTGAGTCCAGTGCTGTTTTGAAACCCACTGACTTTTGTAGTATGGACAAAAGCAGTTTTTGAAAGATCTGTGAAAATATTTTCTTTTGTGTTCGGCAGAGGAAATAAAGTTCGGAATAACATTACTGTGAATAAAGAATTTTTTGGGGAACTATCACTTTAAATACACAAAGAGAAACATAAAATGGACTGAAACCAATGGTCGAAGTAACATTGTTTTACTCTTTTACACAAACTACTGACTGTATTACAAACTACTGACTGTATAGCGGGCTCCTTTGAATTTTATTCCAATTTAATTCTACTTAAAGGATTAGTTAACTTTAAAATGAAAATTACCCCATGATTTACTCACCCTCAAGCCATCCTAGGTGTGTATGACTTTCTTCTTTCAGACGAATACAATCGGAGTTATATCAATAATCACCCTGATGCTCCAAAGCTTTATAATGGCAGTGCAAGGAAACCACCTAACCAACCAAAAAAGTGCATCCATCCATCATAAACGTACTCCACATGGCTCCAGGGGGTTATTAAATGCCTTCTGAAGGGAAGCCATGCGTTTGTGTAAGAAAAATATCCATATTTTACACATTATAAAGTAAAATAACTAGGTTCCGCCAGACCGCCTTCCATATTCAACTTACGAAAAAAGCATAACAGACGCACATCAGTTTTTTTTACTCACATACATACAGTCATTTACTCAAGAGAGGATGAAAAGTGTGATTAGTCACAGCAAATGTTTTTAAGACACCCTGGGTCATTCCCGTGTTCTACGGATATGCCTCCAGCTATGGTGATGGAGTGTTGGCCGCCCGGTGAACTACACAGCAGAACCACGTGACTGTAAGTGACCACTGAAGCAGAAGAGAGAGAGGAAGAGGAAGAGGAAAAGATGAACAGATGGAGGAGTCACTGAACATAACACTGCATGCTGAGAGCCATGAGAAGTAAAGAAGTAGAGGGAATGATGGTGGGGAGGAAAGACAGAGAGAGAGAGTGGGAGGACAGAACTGGAGGCGAACAGTCGGAGAGACAAAAAAGAGAGAATGACAGAGAAACGGGCTGAGGGAACATGACTAAGGGGGAGTGGGCAGGAGGAGAGAGCTGTAATGAATGTCTGTAAATTTTGAGATGGCACTAGGGCTAGGAGATATATTGAATATTTTGTAATATATTCACAATGATGATTTTTTTATTATTAGAATTTGTCTTATTTGCAACTTACAATGAATGGATTAAACTATCTGTTATGCAGCATCACAAACAGTGAGTTTTTTTTACTTTTAAAGTATGCATTAAATTGATCAAAAGTGACAGTAGAGGCATTTAATATAAATATAATATAATAATTGTTACTTGAGCACTGAAAATTCAGCTTTGCCAAGTAAAAAAATGCATTTTAAAATATAATATAAACAGAACCCAGTTATTTTAAATAGTAAAAATGCTTCACAATATTACTGTTTTTACTGTATATTTGATCAAATAAATGGAGCCTTTTCAATCCTAATCAATTCATCATAAACATCTTCCTTGCGATCATTTAGTGAAAAAGAAATGGAAAACATGGCATGGTTATTTTTAACAAGAGGATTGCTTTATTTTACGTCTTGCAATAAACATTTTGGTAATAATGGCTGATTGAAAAATAAGGTAACACTTTGGTATGGGGAACACATATTCACTATTAACTACGACTTTTGCCTCAATAAACTCTTAATTGACTGCTTATTAATAGTTAGTGTAGCGTTTAAGTTTAGGTACGGGGCAGGATTAAGTGATGTAGATTATGGTAATTAACTAAGGCATTAATATGTGCTTTATAAGTACTAATAAACAGCCAATTTGCAAGCTCATAAGCAACTAGTTAAGGCATCAAGGCACATCCGAACCCAATGTTAGCTTCACTTCCTGTCTCCTGAGGCACCTTCATCTTATCAATTTTGAAGGCAGCATAGATGTATCCTTCACTGCCTTTGATATCCCACAATCCTGTGCTTTCCGTTCTGTGACAGTTGAGATAAAAAATAAAGATGGCATCTGAAAGTTGCAGTTGGTGGTCAGTTTGCGTTTAAATGTACGTTTTTGCTCACTCTATTTTTCTGTAGATCATTAAAACAGTTACAATGCCTCAGAAGTCTGTCCGAAATCAGTTTCGTGAGGGACCTTTGTGCACAAACGCTGCCTACAAAGTAATTGCCTGATAAGGCAGCGAGGCAACAAGTCAGCTTCTTTAGAAAGAAAGGACAAACAGATGGACGGATGACAGACAGATAGTCAGATAGATAGATGGAGAGAGAGAGGTCTCCATAAAAAAACTTTTAGGCTGTTGAGATGAAACACCAGACTACCTGTATCATACCAGCTGCTCCATGCATCTCATCCATGCAGAAAACCAACTCCTACTGGGCAGAGCGATGCTCAAAGCAACACAGCTCTGTACATATCAGATGTTTAATTAAACATCGGCAGGTGGTAGTTCAAAGGCAAGGTGCGCAGAAGCCAAACTGCCCTTTTGCCACTTTTTATCTAGAGAATAAAAACAGAGTATAAAAAGTCAAGCTCACATTTTTAATATGCTTTATAAACCATGGAGAACAATTACCTTTCATATAAATATTTTTTTAACTTATTATTTGTAGAAGTTACCTAGAAAAGCAATGCTGTGGATAATTTTTGTGTGGATAAGACTGCACAAGTGGCACATTTCTATCAAAACAGTGTTCTGATATTCAGAGAAAGAATTCTCTTTGTAGACCTAAACATCTGTTGCTCACGATTCTTTAAAATTGGAGCCCAACTCAACCCTAAAAATAAGTCTAAAAGCCCATTCACACCAGAGAAGATAACTATAACAATTACTAGAAAAGTTTTAATAATCATTCTACACTGTCCTTACCACAACTAATACACAAACAATAATGACACAGAGGAACGATAACTTTGGAAACACAATCAGAATGTAAAAACATTGACAGTCTCACATTTGGCTCTTCCCCTGTTTAAGTGATGTTCTGATTGGTTGTTCTGGTCATGTGTCCTGTTTTCTCATTGGCTTATTGTTTGATTGAGCACAGATGTTCCTTGTTTGATCATTAGTCTTGTGTTTAGTCCTTATGTTTCATTGTTCCTTTAACTAGTATTGTTCATGTTATTCAACACTCTAAAAAATGCTGGCTTAAAAACAACCCAAGTTGGGTTGAAAATGGAAAAACCCAGCAATTGGGTTGTTTTAACCCAGCTTTTGGGGTAATGTTTGCCCAACCTGCTGGGTAGTTTTATTTAAAAATAAAAAATTACTGTACTGCTCGCTTAAAATGAACCCAAAGTATGCTGGAAATTAACATTTATTAATATGTTTAATAAATAATAATTAAACAAACATTTATTAAATTGCTTATCAATAAATGTTCACCTTTTGATTATTATGGTTGCCTCTAGTAATTATGTGTCTGATTTTTAATTTCCAACCTATTTTGGGTTCTTTTTAAGCCAGCAATATAGTAATTTTTAAACAATAGTTGGGTTCAATAAAACTGCCCAGCACATTAGGCAAACATTTAACCCAACCGCTGGGTTTGTCCTTTTTTGACCCAACTTAAAAGTGTACTGTTGGTAAGTTCATGTATTTCAGTCAAGTCAAGTCAATTTAAAAGTCCATTTTGGATTATATTCAATAAAACTGCACCTGCGTTGGCTACGTCACTGTCTTCGTCTTCTCCAATTCAGCACTTTTACAGACAGCCAATCAGAATCCACCTGATTTCAAAGAGCTTGAGCCTTTAAAGTGGCAGATGAAATAACTGCAGCACAAACTAATTATAAACAGAACATTACCAGACTATACATATAAAATAGATATGATTATCTTTATAGTTATCGTTCTTGGTGTGAACAGGCCTTTCAAGTTTCAAGTCACATTTTTTGCACTCAGGTCTGAGTTAAATCGCATCATTGGATACAGTGGGGAGTAACAGCAAGTGTTGTCCTTTACAGATCACTGGAGAAAATCAGTGCACCCTTTCGTAACATTACGCATTTGATTCATTCACCATGTATTTGAACTTTGCTCCCCTCTATCTGACCATCACAATTTAAAATTTCACACAGACCGGTACAATAGAGCATCCAAATGCATCTCTCGCCACGGGACTCAATAATTCATTGTCTCTGCTCTCAGTGGCAGATCAACACAGTCCGTGGAGCTCTAGAGTTACATCCTGCTCAATAACACATTGTTTAGCGCAGCACAACTTCAAAGGTGAAGACTGAGGTGAGGAGATAACCTTTCACAGAGGGTACGGTTTCACCCTCTGCTCCTCCATTCGGCATGTGCCAACCTGAATGGACTGATCCTAGGACATGCCGTGC
The DNA here is from genome assembly GCA_037950675.1 of Hypophthalmichthys molitrix. NCBI lineage: Eukaryota > Metazoa > Chordata > Actinopteri > Cypriniformes > Xenocyprididae > Hypophthalmichthys > Hypophthalmichthys molitrix. Next base: position 29,298,765 of record CM075493.1, read on the forward strand.
TACTCGATTGGCATTTCACAGAGCGACCTGGTGACTCACAAACAGATACTAGAGCCCTTTGATGGAGCAGCCCCATCAGTGCTGGTGTCATCCAGCCGTAAGTAAGGCAGACACTGGGGAACACTGAGAGTGATTAATGCTAGCATGCTACGCTGTGACCAGGACACAGCGTCAAATCCAAGGAGGTGCTTATAAATGATAGCATTCAAATATTGCTATGCTAATAGGCATGCTAAATGACTGTTTGGAGGCAAAGAGGCACACTGACAACAGCGAGATTACCCATGAAGCAGATGAAAGGTGATTTTGATAAGATCTCTCTTATCAAAACAAACAACATACTAGAACATCTGACATTTTGGAATCAGATACAGTTCATGTCTGACACTATGATAGCGTCTGAAAATGGCAGCATATTGACCCACTTGTGCACAACTCTTATTCCTGATCACTCGCTCAAGGTGTTTTGATGCGGCCTTAGTTCCGGAAGTATTTTTCCCATTCTTTTTTCAAACAGGGATTTTAGAAAAAAAACATTGTTTAAGATTCATAAGCTATGCATCAAACAGACCAGCTATGACATGAATCTAACATTAAAAACTTTGATTTGAAGCAAAAAGCTATTTGAAAATCTGACAAAAATTAAAGATTTGCATTGATTATATGAATGGCCTATTTCGATGTCAGAATGACAAATTTCGTCAAAACAAGTTCGTGGGTGTGATATTTTATGTTTTATTAAAGGTTTATAAGATATCATTCAAAATAGTTTCCTCAATGGAGAAAATGAATAGGATAAGAACCGACTATTGTACTCCTTTAAACGTCCCTCTGGAATTCTCGATTCTGATTGGTCGATCGCAGCATTTAGCAGTAAAATACAATGCTGACGCAAATGAAATTGAAGTTTAGCGCCACATCCTGAAGCTCAACAAACAATTATCTTCATTAAAAGTAGTGAGAATAATTATGATCTTACCAGTGCTGATGCTGCCCTCTCTCCTGTTTTGGATTTTGATCTTGAAATTAGCTAATGATAAATGAATTTCAGCACATATCTGTTGATTTTGTTGATGTGAACTCTCTTAAATTTGCAAATAGCATGGGAATTGAAGATCGGATTTATATTCGTTTTGCGGAGACATTTATGTGGCCAAGTGTAAATTGACAAATCAGATCAGTAAAAACGCATAAAGTGACCAGGTGTAAACAGGCCCCTTTATTATCCCTTACATAACAGTGTGCTGCAGCCATTTCTCACAGAAGCAGCCATAAAGCTTCAGTCGAAGTCAATCATCTGAGTACATCTCACTTACCAACAGCACTATTTCTGTAATGAAAAGATGCCATATTCGCTGTCTTCTCTAAGTGAATCATAAGACTCACTTCATGTACACCACATCTTTTGCTCAATACACAAAAACATGCTTTTCAAGTCCTGCCAAGTGTCCTCTCGCATAGTGCAGGTCCACTCAGCAACATTTCTGAGTGTTCAAGCACTAGTAGATCACTGGCATCTGAAATAATGGAAAGATGGCAGAAGCCATTAATGATGACTCATTCCCATTTCCTGTTGACCTGACTAATGATTGTGTGGCAAGAGAGACATCATCCTGTAATTCTAATTAAAAGATGAGAGGTTCTTGTACTAGGAGCCCTCCACGAATTCAATCCCACCACAAAGAGACATAAAGAAAACAGGTCTAGTAAGATGTATGAAGAATTCTGAACAGCAATTTCTGTCAATTGTAAACATAAGCATATGTTTACTTACATAAGCAAATGAACTGTAAAGTTAAGCGGCAGCTTAACTGCAGCAACATCACATTGTTCTTGTGAATTCTGACAGTGTTAGTGCATTTATGCAGGTAGTGTGACATTGTAACCTGTTTGTAACGGCGGCAAACTAAATATGCACTGCTTCTGTCTGCAGTGTAAAAACAGGTCTAATGGATAAAAATATAAAAAGAGCAAATAAAATATTTTATCAGCCTTGATTTCTGAATTGATACTGAATTATTTAAGGAACACATGCACACAAATATTCATACATCACAAGAAAAAAAACATTGTCTGCATCCCACAGTGAACCTGTTGAATGAATAGTGAATTTAAAAAAAAAAAAATATGTGTAGCACAACAGATCTATTTAAAGAGTTAAAAACTGAAAACTTTACTGACCTTCTTGCTATTCCAAACCTGTATGACTACTTCTTCTGCATAACACAAAAGAAGATCTTGCTGTCCTTCATCGTATGGAAGTAGTGTCAGTATATTGGATCAGTGCATTCGGTCTTAAAGGGACAGTAGCATAATAAACTGCTGTCTGTCTCATTATCTCGGGATAACGCCCATCTCGGGAACTTAGTTTCCCAGTGGTAAATACAAATTGAGAGGGCGTTCATGTCCAATTTTTAACTACGAAACTCAAATTTATGATAATTTCGATAGCACGTGAAGGTAGCATAACCAGCAGTTAACAAAAGTTCAGACCAGTGCTGGATGTCAGGTGCATTCTGGGGATCTCTGGAAATGATCTCCCCACTGTTTGCAGAAGTTTTCCCATTTGTGCCCTGCCCAACCCAGGCAACCGGATTCCATCTTCCTCATTGCTCATGTAACAGATTTGACTTCTAAACGGGCTAGAGCCCTGGCAATAAAAGGGCCAGCTGAGAGAGACACAGAGCAAAGACAGAAAGGATCCTTTTGTTTGGGGCTCCCAGCTGCCATCATCCGCAGTCAAACCGGGCCTTTCATGTGAAACCACAGAAGCTGAGCCAACCAGAGGGGAAGGCAATCTCACACCACTACCTCCATAGGTAATGAGCAGGAGCCGGAAGCACCACCCTAGAGCAGGGCACACACACTTCTGCCAAGCCCTTCTAAAGGATGCCATGAAACCAGGCCTATCAAAAGCAGAGCTGAAAACAAGTCTGCTTTTAGAGAAGCAAAGTAATGTCTAGAAATAGAAAAGATCAACCAGCTATACCCTCTAAAGACTTTTGATAACACACTCTGGACTATGTTTAGATAGTTTAGCCATATGAAACAATTTATCTTTATTCTTGCAATCTTTCTTCTCAATGTTCTATTCCGGTACAGAAGCAAACTGCTGTGAAATTGTGCTGTTTCCTCTCACTGCTTTTGAAACACCTTTCAAAACACCAATCCCTTTTCACTTTATACTTCAAGGCCAAAACCAGGTTTAAAAAAAAGTTAAAAAATAAAACAATGCAGTGTTTCCTTCCAGATTTTGTTTTTTGCAGAGAGAGCACAAATTCACTGAGAGTATTTTATCTTTAGATCTGTAAGATTACGTCCATGAACTATGGAGAAATCCTTTCTCGGGACTGTTAATTAGTTTTCTTTACCAAATTTATATATGTGTATATTTAAATAAAACATATTTTTCTTTCTTTTATATTTTTATTCAGCAAAGATTAATTAAATTAATCAAAAGTGACAGTAAACAATTATGTCACAAAAGATTTCTATTTCAAACAAATGTATCAGTATTATAGTAGAACCTTAAAGGGTTAGTTCACCAAAAAATTAAAATTATCCAATGATTTACTCACCCTCAAGCCATCCTAGGTGACTATCTTCTTTCAGATGAACACAAGCGGAGATATATTTAAAAGTATCCTGGCTCTTCCGAGATTTATAATGGTAATGAATGGAGGGGCGCGATTTTCAAGCCCAAAAAAGTGCATCCATCCATCATAAAAATAATCCATACAGCTCCAGTGGGTTAATAAAGGCTTTCTGAAGCGAAGTAAGAAAAGTAAGAAAAATATCCATATTTGTAACTTTATAAACTAAAATAACTAGCTTCCGGTAGATGACCGTACACATACTGCATAAATCGACTTGTGCCACAAGAGTCACAACTGACGCAACGTATGACGGAGGATGTAGGAGTATCGTAAGCTTAGACGCCTCTCGCGGTTTAAGCAAATAGGGCTGTGCAACAAACTCAAGCTCCTTTTCTCTTATATCAAAATCCTCCAACATTTCTATTTAAAAAATTCTTGTTTTAAACTTCTAATTCGTGACCGTTTTTTTTTTTTTTTGTTTTGTTCTATAGTTAATAAAGTTTTAAATATGGATATTTTTCTTACCAAAACCCATCGCTTCAAATCAGAAGGCCACGCGATCTAACCAATCGTAACGCTGAATCCTGCCGAATCCACAAAGCAGTCAGGGGAGTTAGTAGATTAACGTCGGTGGACTTGAACTTGAAGAAAGGTGTGAACTGACATCTTTCTGAGGTTGAAACAACATTCCTTCTGATAGTCATTCATGTTTATTTGATGCTATAAATTAAGGAAGACATAATCGGTTCACGGGCCGCTTGAACTGAGGCATTACAGCGATCTATCATGACACTTTAAAGAGCCACAAAATGGTATTTATTGTTTAAATTTCTTTCAAAATTACAAAATTTGAAATTTGAGACTTTGTTTCATATCAAAAGTAACCTGCACTGTCTTGCCTGTCGACGCGTTGTCAGTGTCCTCTTTGCTCCGCAATGTATTTTTCACCTAGTGTTAAGTTTTCCTATGACCCTCAAGTTACCCAAATATAAGGGTTATAAGGGTTAAGAGTTATATATAAAAATACAGGAATCAATAACTTGTTACATTTAATGATGCAGAACTGAATAAAACACCTGCTTCACTCTAAAACTAAACAGTCTTCTTTTTAAATGCAGTGATTTTGTCAGTTTTTGAGATTTTCTTTGTTTTGTAAACAGAACTGATGCTTTACATGTTCTGTATTTCACCTGCATATTTCATATAGCCAACAACTATAAACATGGTGCTCAAAAATATACCATAAACAGGATACAATTCATAGAAATAAACATGCGCATCTCTAGCTACCCCGCATGAGGTCATGACCCACAAGGTTGAGAACCTATGCTGTAAAGCAAACAAACTCTAGCATAAATAGTTGTTTACAGTTTACAATTTATAGCCCTCATGCAATACCGGTAATTACATTTAGACTTTAAATATTTCTAAATTAGCGGTTAGATTAGTCTACTAATCTACTAAGTGCTACTGTCTGAGGTCAATGGTTTCAGCTGATTATTTTGAGTTAATAACCTCTTAACAGAGGCTGAGAATATGAGACAGCAATTACACTCCAGAGCACATTTGCATTGTGCATTTTCATTTCATCTGCTTGACAGTCATTTACAACCTAAAGCCCTTATCAGGCTGTTTGCTGAACATAAGATGGCAGTATCAGAGACCGTCAGTACTCAGTACAGTAAAATGCTGTGTTTTGCCTTCCGAGAACAACATATTTCCAGAAAATATGCCATGCCCCTGAGCCAAGTGCTTGGGTATGTAATTAATAATTAGCAAGATTTCAACTTGGCAAGCCTTTTCTGAACAGCTATAATCCTAGATCCCAGAAGGTACTGTGATCACTTCCTCCAGCTTTGTCATTGAACACTGCACGTCCTTTTTTATGGAAAACGAGCCCTGTCTTTGTTCAGGATTTTCAACTGATTGCAAGACTTTAGAAATCCACATACAGTTTAGTTGTGTCTCAAATGAGGCAGAAATTCTCAAAACCCACATCAATCTAGTAAAATACAGTACATGAATGTGCCGACGGTCAAAGGAGGAATCCATGAAGCTGCTATATATTTTGTAGGTCCCTTTTCCTTGAACGAGCCATAAATATGACCCAACAGAAGCCTCGGGCAGTTTTGATGGCCGCAGTGAAATTATACCCCACTAAACTGGCTTTCATGTCCATGCTGAGAACTCAGAGCAGGGTTCCAGTGTAATTGAAGTTTGGGCCAAGCGGTTTGAGGGCTTGTTACTGGCCTTATCATTCTGTGGCCGCACCAAAGCCTGGGGTTTAACTGGGCCACATGCACCCCTCTCCACTGCCAGCTGGAGAGATATCTGAGCAGAAGGCCTATAGCAGAAAATGATTGTGATTGAAAGCTCTAAAGGAGACTTTTGGTACTGACCATCAGTTCTGAATTAAGTCCAAAAGGCAAAAAGCTGAAAGAGATAAGAGGGAAAATAAAAATCATTTTCAGCTGATTCAGCCAAATCGACAGACGACTTGAACAGAAAGCAACACATACAGTAGGCGACACATTCTGTGCCAGTAAGGAAAAATGTGAACAGTTTGTTTTGTCCTTTACAGCTGAACAAGCCAATATTTGTTGTGTCTCTTATGCAACTTATATTAAGACTTTAAATAATATAGACAAAAACACTTTTGATTAAGTTAGTTCTGCAGTGAAATCTACCGAAATACAGGTTTGGACAAGTAAATTTTTTCCCCAAATTGCTGATCATAAGTGATTTCTGGCAGTAATTATTTAGTTTATTTATAACATTTATACACTACTTTTTAAAGGTTTGGGGTTGGTAAGAATTTTTTTTTTTTTAAGAAATCTCTTATTCTTAACAAGGCTGATAAAAAATACAGTAAAACAGTATTATTATGAAATATTTTTACAATTTAAAATAACTTTTTCTATTTGTTCTTTTAAAATGTAGATGTAATTTATTCCTGTGATGGCAAAGCTGAATTATTAGCAGCCATTATTCCAGAAATCATTATAATATGTTGATTTGGTGCTAAAGAAACATTTCTTATTATTATATTGAAAATGTTGAAAACAGCTGTGCTGTGGGATATTTTTTTGTGGAAACTGTGATATATTCAGGATTCTCTGATGAATAGAAATTCTCTGATAAATAGAAAAAAAAAAACTACATTTACTTGAAATTTACTTGAAAATTAAAGTTGTTACAATCGATTTATTTCGAAAAGATGCATTAAAAGTATTTAATTTTTTTTTCAAAAATTACAGATGCCAAACTTTTAAACTGCACTGTGTATGGAAGTTGTATTTCCATATCACAGTAAACAAAAAACAAAAAAAAGGTAATTGCTTTATATTTAGTAATTTGCAATATGACTTCATAGATCAAAAAAGTTACTTTGTTTCTCGTAATTACAACTTTATATTGCACAGTATGGGTTTATTTCCTTTTAAACTTTCTCACAAGTATATCTTAAATATTTATATACAGAGAATGTAGAACATGTAGAAAAATGGAAAAAATATGAAAAAATATATTCAGATCAATATTTCATAAGAATTATGAATATTTGAATTTTGTATTTATTACTATTACTATTGTTGTTGTAAATTAGTACTGTTTGATGTCAAACATTTTTGTTAAAAAAGTGCATTAAACAAAAATACAATATAAAACATAAAGGTTCAATTAAGACAAAGCTAAAAGACAAAGGGCCCCCTTTCATACACCCAGCGCAAAGCAGCGCCAGGCATTACGCAGGTTTTTTTTGCACGTTTCAGCCCGATGCAGTTATCATTTTCACGTCCTGCACCATGTTGTTTAAATAGCAAATGCATTTGCACCCATTTGTGTGCCCAATCCGCCATGCCGTGAGCGCAACTGGCTTTTAAAGGGAATGGGAGATGAGACTCTGAATGGTTTATTCCACGTTACACCCAAAACACACCCATTACTCATTAAGAGAATAGGGCCAAACCTTTTAGACCATGCGTCGGGCGTGCCGACCATTTTTCCCGTCGTTAAACTAGCAAAAGTGGATTCGGATACGCCTTAAGTGTAGTTGCGCCGTGCGCTTTAGACCATGTGCTTACATCGTTAAAATAGAGCCCAAAGTTCTAAAAAAGGTTAAAGATCCTACATCCTACTTTTTTTTTTCCTTTTTCAATGTTAAGAAAAAAGCCTGACAGGTTACAATACCATTCTACTGTGATATCAGTGCTATCAGAACTGAGGAACTTCCCAGAATACAGAAAACACCAGGAATACAAGTCAATCATTGCTCATAGTCCTCATAGTGCTCATAGACAGACATTCCAGGACATTCTGTTATTCAATGTGCCCATCCAATAATGACAAGAAGAAAACTGCAGTTCAGAGAAATTTTCATCCAGCCCTCAGGCTTTTCTAAGAAAGTAACTGTATCTAGTGCATCAGTGCTGCAACAATTCCATTCTCTTTATTAGTGTGGGAAAACAAAACCTTTGAGCCAGATCTCCAGAGGCCGCGGCTGCTTGATCAATACAGCTACAACGGCTAGAACCGTTACTGCTGGGATATTTACAGTGGTGACCTACTTCCTCAAAGTACAAGCGATTTACTGGATATATGCTTCAGCCATTTCACCAGGCAAGTGGACCAAAACACCGTAAAGTGGTTGTGTGGCAAAATCATAGAGAGATAAATTGACTCAGATAAGTTTATATGCCTTGTATATAGAAATTTATCAGGGTGCATCAATAATACACACCATTTATGATAAGCCAATCTAAATAAAGTTAATTCCATGCCAATGTTTACTTGACAGTAACATTAACTTTTACAGCTACTGTGAAACAACACAACATGTGCTCAGAACAAAAAAGTGCCTCAATTAGGTGACAACAAATCTCAACAGCAGCATTTACAACTTGTAAAACATCTACAATTTACTTCTTAGTTAAGATGCTGAACCATTAAAACTATTCTGCAGCCAAACTTTTTATCAGTTTCCTTATGTAGCACCTCAAGTCCTCGTGATTTATGAGAAGCCCACTTACTAGTGGATGTGGCTGCGTATTGTCTTTAAATCTAATTAATAGAAGTCGTTCATCTGTGGCTGACATTAACTACCACTGACAATGACTATACAGAACACTTTTCCCTCTGCTTTGGGATTTGGTTGAAGGAACAGGACAATAACAGTGTGACGAAAAACCTTCCAGGGGTAAACAAGAACTGTAAACAAGGACAAATTGCTCTACTCAAAACTATTTAAACAGAACAAAATGTCAATTCTGTTTAAAAACAAACCCATTACTTTCTCTGTAACAATCATTTTCACTGCAACAATCAATATGCATCAAAGAACTGAACAAATGCTACAAAACTCACATGAAACATAACAACAGAAGCTGTTTTTAATACCAATACTTGATTGGCTTCTTTAGAAAAGAATCCCAGCACAATTTGTGAAACATGTTGAGGTCCAATTGCTAAAGCATTCAAGCAACTATTTTCCTATTGTCATAAACAACTGTCAAACTATCAGCAGGTATCTTGAGAATGCTCCTACTGTATCTTTTCACTAAATTTCAACAAAACTGAGTGCTGCTTTTCAGTTTGGGTTCACTCAAGGAACTTGACTTACTTTTATTCATACACACACTTTCACATGTCACCACTGCATTGTAAAAATAAGGTATTCAAAGAACTTTAATAAGTAAAGTCCTTTGAACACCTTATGTTCATATAGTGAACTTTTGTGAGTTCAATTCATTTAATTATTTAAAAAGTTGTACGTTATGTTGAGTAAAGTGCTTTATCACATGAATGCTCACAAGAAAAAAAAAAGTAATGCCACATATAACAACAAAGGAACAAACTCAATCTGATACCACAATAAACTGGCAAATGCATAAATCTGCATATCCAAAACAACTTGAATAGTAAAGTATATATTTTATCAGTTTATGAACATCCAGGGAATACAACCACTGACCTTGGCACTGTTATGCTGTATGAGCTACAAAGGTCTTCAACACTGCCCTGCTAAGCTTATATCCAAGCTACTTCAGCCTGTGATTAGCGACTTTAAAGACTTTTCATTTTTATTCATTTTTAGTTCACCCAAAAATGAAAATAATGTCATTTATTACTCACCCTCATGCCGTTCCACACCCGTAAGACCTTCGTTCATCTTCGGAACACAAATTAAGATACTTTTGTTAAAATCCGATGGCTCAGTGAGGCCTGCATAGCCAGCAATGACATTTCCTCTCTGTCCATTAATGTACTAAAAACATTTTTAAATCAGTTCATGTGAGTACAGTGGTTCAATATTAATATTATAAAGCGATGAGAATATTTTTGGTGCGCCAAAAAAACAAAATAACGACTTATATAGTGATGGCCAATTTCAAAACACTGCTTCAAGAAGCTTCGGAGCGTTATGAATCTTTTGTGTCGCATTATGATTCAGATCATGTGTCAAACCGCCAAACTGCTGAAATCACGTGACTTTGGCACTCTGAACTGCTCATTAAATAAAACAGTGTAAACAGTGTAACAACTTAAAAAAAAATGGAGTATATTGTAAACATCAAGTACACAAAAAATTACAATCCAGTAAATATTTCATTATTATTTTTTTTCAGCATTCTTTGCTTGTTTTAATAGTGATCTTTTTTTGTTTGTTTGTTATACAGTGCATGATGTAAAAGAAAATTGGAAACCAGCCATTTCATTTACCTTCCTCTCACTCACTTTCTCTGCTCTTAAAAACCGTTTGAATGTAGCAGAGAAAACTTGAAAAGACCTTCTGCCAGAGAGGAATTTGCCAGAGCTTAAGGATTACATTCCTCTTTTAAAAAATCAATTACTGTGGCATGCAGTTGTTCTCTGGTAGAGCTCACTCTCTCTCGTTCATTACGTTGTCCTTCATTCTTGAAAAAGTGAAAAGGAAACTCTCAATATTGTGGCAGTAAACGGATGACCTTGCGATGGCAGCTGAAACACAAATCTGTAGAAACATATTTTGTACTTTTTGTGCCAAAAATGGTCGAATGGTATTACTTCCTCATTACATAAAGCACAAAATCCATTTGTCACAAATCACATTTGCCACTGGCAGACATTCTCTGAGACAGCGTCCACTTCTTACCACTCCAGCCCCCTCAACATGCACATTCATAAAAATCATCTGACCAGCTTAATGTCACTGTAGGGGAGTGACTCATCAGAGACGTTCTCATGGCTCTTCTCACATTTTGGTGCTCATGTTTCACAACTCAGACAATTGCAGGCAATGTGAGCCATTCTGTTAAGCAATTCTTATCACTGTAAAGGAGGACACAAATTAAATGAGGATATAATAGTTTCTTTTTAACCACAGCAATATATATATATATATATATATATATATATATACACACACACACACACATATATACATATACATATATATATATATATATATATACACACACACACACATACATATATATATATATTGTGTCATTACAATGTTTGGAGCATTAAAAAACAAACATCTTTTTTAAAAATAAATGTTATTCTTTTCTTTTTTTTTGTACAGGACTTATTTTAAAAAAATGAAGGCAAGACACCGCAGGCAAACAAAAACTAAAATTTTTTGATTTCAGGTTAATTTAACACTAAATGTACATTCTCAACTATATTAGATATTTTTATTGTTTTATGACAGATGTTTTATTTATGTCCTGGTTTCTAACACAATATTTTTTATATTACTGTGCCTATTTTTTTTTAGATTATGCAACTTGTAATTTACAATGAAAAATGTTAAATATTTCATAGAAATAATACCTTATATTTCATAGGAATATGATTTTTTGCAGCTGTACAATTTAAAAATGCTGGGTTAAAAACAACCCAAGTTGGGTTTAAAATGGGCAAACCCAGCGATTTGGTTGTTTTAATTCAGCGATTGGGTTCCTTTAACCCAGTGGTTGGGTTAACTGTTAGCCCAACCTGCTGGGTAGTTTTATTTAACTCAACTATTGTTTAAAAGTTAATGCATTGCTTAAAATGAACCCAAAATATGTTGGGAATTAGCATTTCTTAATATTTTAATTAATAATAATTAAACAATAAACATTTATTTGCTCAATGATTTGCTTTGATTTTTAATTTCCAATTTCATTTTAAGCCAACCATATAGTAAGTTTTAAATAATAGTTGGGTTAAATAAAACTGCCCAGCACGTTGGTCAAACATTTAACCCAACCGCTGGGTTAAAACAACACAATCGCTGGGTTTGTCCATTTTCAACCCAACTTGGGTTGTTTTCAACACAGCATTTTTTTAGAGTGTAGTATCTCCCCAAAAGGTGAAACCCCAAAAGGTCTTGATGTCCCTTAAAGAGGACATAGCAAAAATGAATAATCTGCCTTCAAAACTCATAATAAAAAGTCAGTATAAGGTACTTCTGCCAAGAGCATGATGCCAATGAGATTTATCGCCATATTCTCTGAGCTTCAAACATTTTGAAATGAGAACTGGAGTCTCTCCAACTGGCATGAAGAACGTGACATTAGCGACAGGCTGCTGCGAGACCTCGTATTGATCTTACCTGTGTCCACTGGTTAAACCAGACGGGATGAGAGGTCACTTATCCTGTTAGTGCAATAATAGCCATCAGTTTAAGCTCATTGTATTAACAGGCCTTGGCCTAATCCAATATGTTCGCACCAAATCCTTTGATCTCTTTTAGGACATACCCCTGATCTCCCAGAACTGGCTTTCCTTACATAATCCAGAGAAACTTTACAAACACAATGCATGAATAAACAGTTCTAATAAATAAGCAAATGAGTAAATCAACAGAAAATGACACGACTGAAATGTTTGTCTAATTAAACCAGCTGGAAGTAAATAAATAAAAAAAACAATGACATTCTGTTCTCCATTTCTGAGGTTTGGTATTATAAACGGCTTTACTGAGAGTGATTTATGTGAAATGTAATGGCTGCACCCACATCTGCATTTTTAAATTTAGCCACATATCCACCCTATAAAAAATATATCCGTTCCAGACATTCACACTCTCTGCTCAAAGACTTCCATCACAGCGATCACAGAAAAAAACAACAACAATTTTGTAATCCCCTTTCGGATGACAATATTAGTCCCCTGTTTTGTCATTTATCATTTGGAAAAGCTTGCTGCTCATCTAGTTAAGGCACCAACGTCTTAATGGCTTCCCGGGTGTTATGGCGGGATGAATGCAATTTTCTCAGCCTGCCGTAGCGCTTGCCTCCTTAGCTCCTTGAGTTCACATTTGGCATTCATTGATTCTGTGTCTACAATCTTCTCTCAGACACTGAACCGATGTGACAATCTTAATACTGCTGCCTCATTTACTATCATATTTTGAGGATCCGCTGAGCGTCCAAACAGGCCAGCAGTTAATCAAAACAAAACTGTATCTGAAACACACAGCGAAGTCGAGATTACCAAATGTGGGGTTCTATTCTGAGTTGGGAATTATGCGTTTCTCAGTCATAGTTATAACGGTTCTCAGTAAAAAACGAACCGTATCGTTCTCCACCCATGTTTTCGGCACACACTTGCACCGCGGTTCAACTTAAAACGCATTTATAATATGGTTTGTTAAAAATAATGCATTTCATTCAATAAATACGCATTCTAGCTTCCCAATATGTTACAACAGCGATGATCAAAAAATGTGGGCAAAACAGTCACTCTTTTTAAACTTTGTTCAATGCGAGTGCCGTATGCTCGAATGTGAGCAGTCATTTACGCCGTCGTCACCCAAGTGTTGATAGCACACAAGCACAGGTGAGACCTGCACAGCACACTCTGTAAACTAAACTCATTTAAGCCTTGCCAATTTAAACATTCAAGAGCCTGCTGTGAGAAGATTTGTGTGTGCGCTCATCCAAATATTGGGTTTTCTTTCGAGTTTTGCGCTTGAACGGACAAATTCAGACAAAAATTAGGTCAACATGCCCATCTTGGTTAGTATCCTAGCAGACATAGTTGGTATCAGTGTACTGGATCAGTGCATTAAATCTTAAAGTGACAGCAGCCTAATATTCCTGCTGTCTGTGTTTTTAATGTTAATCAAACAACAAAAAACAAGGAAATCACTCACTGCTCTTGACTGAATAGCTTTTGTAACTTTAATAAGGATTCATCTTTAATTTATACAGTCAAATATGCAATGTTATTTTACATTTGATTACTTAATTCGGTTTCTGTACCTGAAAACTAATGTTAGACCTAAAGTACCTTAGAAACCTAAAAAACACTGTTTATTTTATTTGTATCTTTGCTCTATTGTATTTATTTGTGCTGTTGCTTGTAGTTAGACCAATTGTTCTTATTTTCTTTATTTTTATTTGACAGTAGTCCTTTTTTCCCCTGAGCATAGCACATACCGAACCATACTGAAACCGTGACTCCAAAACCGCGATACAAACCGAACCGTGAGTAATTTGAACCGTTACACCTCTAGTTTCTATAACAACACTATCAACACCTAAATTAATCTGCAGCGATCAGGTGGTACAAGCAGGAGCTCGCAGAATATTCCCATTTTACAAGCTGTAATTAAGCTCTACGAGGACCTGAATGTTTTTTACAAGTTGAAATCTCATAATTACGGTAATTACAACATGGCGTGAACGCACCTTCAGGCAAAACACAGTAAACACAGTGAAAACGAAAAACCATACTAAAATTAAAATAAAAACTGAAAGTATAAAAATAAAAACCGAATCCAAAATATTAATACAATAATAGTATATAAACAATACTAAAATAACACTGAACACAGAAAACAGCCTTTAATTTAAATACATATTTCCCTTTCCAGAGAACTTTTCCATCTTTATGATCAAGTGTTGATAAGCTTTTGCATCCCATAAGAAAACAAGATGTCTAATTACTTCATCAACTTCTTCCCTTAAAACAGATTTATTTCTTGCTATACCCCAGCTTTGCACTTTTTGGGCCACTTTGAGGACTCTAAAATACAATCAGGTTAATCATGTTAAATGTTGCTGAATTATCAATGCTTTTCCATTTCAATTTCCTCCACTTCAAACGCACAAATAAAAATGGTTGCTTAAATATCTGAGAAACTGTTATCTCACTGAAAGCAATTAGTTTCTGATGAGGAAAACAAGATGTGATCAAATGAGCAAAGCCAAACATCTATATTATGTGATGAATGTGCAGTCAACAGAATTGAATCAAGAGATGAAATTAGTGGACAAAATACGACTGAATATTTCACTTTTGCATAATTGCCACCTTGTACAATTTTACCTGTTTTAAATGCACAAACATAAAGGCCGCTGCATAACTGAGCATTGCTCAGTAGATGAAAATGTTCCATTATAAAGTAATATGTGTAGGTGTTCTTCTTGTAAGACAAGGAGCATTAAGTTTCCTTACACTTGAACTAAATATTCGGCGATCGTGTTGGCGGAAGCAAGCAAGCGCTCCAGGGAAGGTGAGGGGCGGAGTATGGACCCGCCTGGGTGATGCCAAAGAGCTATTTATACCTTCTGCTCAAGCAGAGAACCCTACAGACCCTGGGGTGCCCATACAAAGACAAGGAGGAATTAGAAAAACACTAAAAAGCTGTTTCACTATTACTAGGCCACAGGAAATTCCATGTACCAAGTGAAAACTGAAAAAGGATCATAAATAATTCATGAGAGATCCCAAGAAGAATCTTAAAACAAGGCTGAATTGGATGAACAAAAGTGCATCTTTGCTAAGGCTTTAATGAATTATATCTTTCAAAATGGAGAGCGGATTGAAACTTGATAACTGAGATTTTGCTTCTCAATCGTAGTTATATATTCAATTTTCTATTAGATTATATAACTGCTGCAAAGTTAGAGTGGAAAATGCTGATGTTTAACTACTTGGCTAGACCTTTCTTCATTAAGAAGACCTAAATCTGAACTTCAATTAAAAAGAGAGAGATCAAATGCCAGGGGGTGCCTGGAGGACTAACCGTAAGGGACTGAACCAAGATTCTTTAAAGAAGGTTTAACAGCAGTGTTTGAATTGAGGGGGGCTTGAGACTCCAAGTAAAAGTTACAGGAGCACCAATAAATTAAAAAAAAGAGAAAAACAAAACAAAACCCAGAGGCACCAATTCTGAATTTAAAGGATTAGTTCACATCAGAATTAAAATGTTCTGATAATTTACTCGCCCCCATGTCATCCAAGATGTTTATGTCTTTCTTTCTTCAGTCAAAAAGAAATTAAGGTTTTTGATGAAAACATTCAAGGATTTTTCTCCATATAGTGGACTTCACCAGGGTACAACGGGTTGAAGGTACAAATTGCAGTTTCAGTGCAGCTTCAAAGGCTCTAAAATAAAAATGCATATACTTTTTAACCACAAATGCTCATCTTGCACTAGCTCTGCGATGCACCACGCATTACGTAATCATGTTGGAAAGGTCGTGACGTAGGCAAAAGTACCACGGTAGGGTGAAAAACTCCATCTCATTTTCTCCTCCAACTTCAAAATCGTCCGACATTGTTGTTTGACTTTGCACATTCGCTTTGGATCGGTACTTCTGCCCATGTCACGCGTGACCTTTCCAACTTTCTAACCGATCGTTTCGCTAGACAAGACCCTTATTCCTCGTCTGGGATTGTGTACAGCCCTTTGAAGCTGCACTGAAACTGCAATTTGGACCTTCAACCCGTTGTACCCCAATGAAGTCCACTATATGGAGAAATATCAGGAAATTTTAATTCTGAAGTGAACTATTCCTTAAATGTTAATGGAATTTAAAAATAAATAAATTAGATAATTTTTCCTTCATTCAATTTTTTTTTAATGACTTATTTTTCAGTTTAATAGTTAATAATGAAATGACTAAATAAAACGGAAACAAATCATAACGCCCTTGATGCATTCATGTTTCTAATGCTCAATGAGAACACTGTGCATAAGTTACAGTATGCATAAGAGTAAAATAATAAGTGTGAGTTCTTGAGGAGAAACTGTGGAACGTCAATTCAAATAAGGTACCTGTAAAGGGACCATTTTATGGATTTATGTCTACATACACATCCTACACACATGACTGATTGTTGACTGAAATTGCCCTTACTGAAAAATTTACTACAACTTGTGCAGAAGCAGCGCAGCTTGAAACACCAAGAGAAATTACTGCTTGCCCTTGTGAAAGAATATAAAAATGTGAAAAATATAAACATTTTTTACTGCTAACAAAGCATGGAAAATGAAGTTTTATTTAAAAAAAAAAGGAAAAAGAAGATGTGTCTCATTAATACTATTCCTGCACAAAATAGTAGACTTTACGCTGTCTTGGTGCCAAACCCCGTTTGCTTTCTAAGCTCTTTTACAACATACAGATCTCTGGTCTTACAATACTATTAACACATTGTGGCAGCCTGACAACCAAACTAGCAAGCAACTGACTCAACAGAGAGAAGAGGAGAAACTGTGCTTAAGGCATGTGCACATTATACTGTATCCATATTACACTGTGTCCATGAATACTGGCAATTATCACATCTACACTACACAATTCTCAGACTTCAACTTTAATAGTTTTTAGTACTTTTTCAGCAGAAATTCAGAATTTATTAAGAAAAGTGATGGTTTAAGTGCAAACAAAACAAAACAAAAAGGGCTGGACTGTCAACACCCTCTCAAATGTCAGTTAAAAAGCACCATCTTAAAGGAACAGTTAAATCAAAAATGAAAATTCAAAATGAAAAAAAGTAGTTGGAATATGGAACAGCATGAGGATGGCAGAATTTTCATTTGGAGTGAACTGTCCCTTGAATCTTTGCCTTTTCTGATCTCTCTCATTGTTTGCCTCTCACCTCTCACAAAATCTTGGCTGTGCTACTTCCCAAAGAGCTATCTCTTTGCCCTCATTTGATGGAAACCCAAAGAAGAGAACAATGTCAGCGGGCCAGAGAGAATGTATGTCCCGCCTCATGGAGGCGTTTGTCAGTTTCCTATGAGTCAGAGCCATTTGGGCCAGCTGGTTGGCAGGCGGAAGGCCACGCTTCAGTCGAGAACAGTCACAAACAGAACACCCCAGGCTACAGCATCCTCCTGACACATCAGCACTATGAGACCAGATATATTTCCAATTTTACTTCTTATACTGTTATGATGGCTATTGTTGTTACTATAAGTATTATTGTTCAATAAATAATAATTTATATAAATAACATGCCGTATTATTGGTATTGAGAAAGAGTCCATTAGTGATTTCAACTTCAGTGAAAGTTACATGAATACGCCATTAGATGGCGGCAAAGACTGTCTTTATAAGTGAGTCACTAAGACTTTTATATTGAAATGGACTGAAACAAGGAAAAAAGGACATTGTTTTTACTTGAACATCTTACAAGAGGCAGCTGACAAATGCATTGACTAGTGCTGTCATGGGAATGTCTTAAATGTTAAAAGGACAAAGACAAAGATATTGCTTTCCTCAGTGGACATTCAAACTGATTTTGTTATTATGAATATAAGATTGACCTGAAGAATATCAGCTAGATGCAGGTAATACACTCGTTCAGCCGATCTCTCTCTCATAATACTCTACATATTACAATGAGTTTCAATGAAGCGACTCAACGTTCCTTCGTTACTAGTTCTAAAGTGACGTTTTACAATTAGTAATGGAGGCTTGGGCTCAACTGTTAAACTGTCAACTTGAGATTTGAATCCATGGCAGAAGGAAGTAGTTCTGCACAAAAAAAAATGGCTTTTAAAGATACTCTGTTGTTGTTCTTATTTATTTACATACTTGTGCCGTCAAACTGTTGTATAAACGCAATATCACACTCATAGCTGTGCGATATGGCTTTATGCATAAGAGTAAAATAATCAGCACACTGTGATTACAGAATTACAGCCGTGCTGATATACAGCAATATATATATACACACACACACAACATTGATCATATCAATACATGAATACAATTATTAACTGTATGTCATATTGTTCCATTGTTTTAAATTTTTTCAAAATCCTTAATTTTCTTTATTAACAGATTAAAATTAAATTCTAAATTCCAGTTTTTCTATGTGTACACTTTTGAACCCCACTGTAAGTGATCAGTGATCTGACATAAAAACATTCTGTTCGTGGTACCATCTTGTTGGCTATTTCTAATGCATTAATTGCTTGTGAGTGATTATAACACGGAAGGCCTCCTGCCGTTTATGTGGTGGCTGACAGTGTGACACAGCTCCCCTCCAGGAAGACGGCACCAGTGAGTCATCATCAGCCACAAGCCACACCTGCCAGCTGGGATGCAATCTAACACAGACCCTGGGTTTTCCCTGCAGGCCTCTGCTGCAGTAAGATACACGTTCTACACGCACCTGGGACCTGCACAGAAATCTTGCTGGAAACGTCTGCTTCTTACACGCTTCAATAACTTTCTCTCTAAACCAACATCAACAGGTCAGCTCTTATAAACAGAATGATGGAAAGGGTGCGCCAAATGCAATCAATGTTCATTTGCGAAATCTCTTTGTGCTAATAACGGCTCAATGGCATCTCAATCAAGATGATTTTTCAAAATGTTTACAGTTTTCTAATCGGCAAAGAGCAAGCGTTCACTGCAGACGCACTTGTCTTGGCTTGACAGCAAACATCAAATGCGCATTACAGTGGCATACTGAAGACTAAGCAGCGCTGCCAACGACAAACTGAAATGTGGCTTTGAACTCGAGAGGATGGGATGGACTCATAAACAGCCTGTTCCACACTTTAACAGCTAAAGAATTTGGAAACACTGGATTTCTTTGAAAACGCTGGTTGACACAGGGTCCTTTGTGCTTCCTGCAGCTAGAAGACAGGAAGGGGGATGCAAAAAGCCGGGAAAAGTGGGAATACAGTAGAGCGTTTTCCTGTCAAAGTTCCAGTGAATGACAGATTCCACTCTAGCAAAATCAGTTTTCTAGAGCCCCTATAAAAACATCTATCAAATTCTCGCTGCATTTTGGGCCCTGAGTCTGAAAA
The DNA here is from genome assembly GCA_037950675.1 of Hypophthalmichthys molitrix. Classification (NCBI taxonomy): domain Eukaryota; kingdom Metazoa; phylum Chordata; class Actinopteri; order Cypriniformes; family Xenocyprididae; genus Hypophthalmichthys; species Hypophthalmichthys molitrix. The sequence continues at coordinate 29,318,388 of CM075493.1, forward strand.
TAACAAGTTTTGAGATGGCCATCTTGGGATTCTGTCATTACTCATGAGGGTAGGCATAACAAAGTATGAAAACGGAGGAAGAGAGAGACCCCTTAGCAGGCAAGACAGCAAACGAGTCATATGACACAGCTCAACTCCCTCCAGAGCTCTGCTTTAAACTCATTAGAAGGATATGGGTGGCAAAGGCCCGGTGCTTGCAGGCATATCAAATAGCTGCTGCACATTCATTATGAAGGTTTGCCCTATTATGAGCTAGAAAATGCAGTGCAATGACATCGTAATTAATTAGAATTTTTTTTCTTTATGGAGATGGATTATACTACTCAGTCTGGAAGAGGTATTTCACCTTATAATGTACAGAGATTTGACCTCCTGTTGCACAATAATCACTTCAACTATAGGAAGACATTCCATAAAGCAGTTCTGTCCTTTTTCACATATATTTTATTCTACAGTGAACAGGAACAGACTGACATTGTAGTATAAGATAGTAAATTGGTACCGTCTTGTTAGTCTACAGCTCATTTTCTCTGAACACGTCACGCACTGCGTAAAACACCGGTAATAAAGCGGTTCGGTGGATGAAATATAAGTGCGCTGAAGAGCATGCTGATGTTAAATCCATTTTAACTCTCCAGTCAGCTCAGAAAACAGAGCGAGACAACGGCTTTTACAGTAATTGGAGTCTGCAGAGAATCCATTATGGCTCTGAGATGGGGAACAGTGGCTGGGGTCCTGCCCACATGTCCCTTATAACACACCAGTCATCATCAACTATTCAGGCCACTAATTGAGAGTTTTGAGGCTTGAGCGCCTTCCATGCGTTATTGTCTCTTGTATTATTCATATTACTCTTTTCTCTCACACAACTGAGTATTTGATCGCTGTAGTTATGTAAGGGATTTTGTTCTTACTTTTACAAAGTTCCAACAAAGAGGCCTGATCTAGTTCTCTGCCAAGGTCTTTTCTTTCTCCCTTTCGCAGAAAACAAGGTGTCGCCTGGCCAACAAATATAACCCAGCTCAGAATGTAGTTGCAGTTTTCCACCAAAACAAAAGCTCAAGGGTTTAACTCTTTAAAAAAAAGAAATTTTAAGAAATGTAAAGTAAAATAATTAATAAAATTATTGAAGTATTAATTTTTTATTTCACAGCGCAGTTGTATTACAACGACAATATATTTTTATTATAACTATAAATTATTATTACTATTGTTGTTATTACTTTCTTCTTCTTCTTCTTCTTATTTTTATTATTATTAATGAATAATTATTAATAATAATTATTCAGAGCTGAGAGCCTGGGGGATCTCAGAAAACTTTGACAATGGTCAAAAGTAAATTAACTTATTGTTTAAATTTTACGCCCTCAGCGTTGTGGCAATTTTTCCCTGTGGTAGTGAAAATGGTATTGAATATCAATATTTTTCAAAGTATGGTAAGTCAGAAATTATAGTATTGTGACACTAAATATATATATAAATATATTATATATATAAATCTGAAAGCTAAATAAATAAGCTTTCCATTGATGTATGGTTTGTTAGGATAGGACAATATTACAAAAAATCTAAATATTGAGAAAATCACCTTTCAAGTTGTCCAAATGAAGTCCTTAGCAATGCATATCCAGTCACAAAAATACATTTTTGATATATTTACGGTAGGAAATTTACAAAATATCTTCATGGAACATGATCTTTACTTAATATCCTAATGATTTTTGGCATAAAAGAAAAATCAATCATTTTGACCCATACAATGTATTGTTGGCTATTGCTACAAATATACCTGTGTATACAAATATAATATTTGTAGGTGGCCCAATTAAACCCTCATGCCTTTTTTTGGTGAAAAACATAAGTCAAATTTTCAGTCGTAGTGTGCAGATGGCCATAAGTTTAACAATACCGCACTATGCTATGTCACAATTTTAATTAAATTTTGATTTAGCGTGCAGCCCTAGTGCTCATACTTTTCTATATGTGCCACATTAGTACCTATATGAACTTACCCAGACCAGGAGGAACCTCCGGACATGGTGGTAATGGTTTAGGGGTTGGTGGAGTGTGGTTTGCCTCTGGCTTGGTGCTGGGCAGTAGATGGTCAGCTGTGGCCAAGTAGCTTGCAAAGGTAGTGTTGGGCCTGCCACTGGAGAAGTTATAGTAGTAATGGTGGGGTCCTCGTGAGCTGTTCGCTCCACGGCCATTGTTGAAGCGGCTGAAGATGTCGAAACGCTGGCTGTAGACATCAAAGTAGAGGATCATCATAATGAGGAAGTGCACCAGGCAGAGCAACAGCACAGCCTTGCAGATCCGCTCCAGGGTCCGGCCCAACATCAGCCGGCTCATGGTCAAAGCCACACGGCACGCTCCGCTACACGCATCCGGTCAACGTCACCTCTCCGAGCCGCTGAACCCTCCTGGACTGCAATTTACAAAAAACACCTACAAAACAAAAGAGACAGGAGTTACATCACACTCCTGTGCATTTATGATTTAACTGTTGGGTGAGATCAAAATTCAATGCCCATCAGCCTAAATCCAAAGCACAGTTGCATCATGTAGCTAAACTGTATTTCCATCCACCTTTTTTTATGCAAATTTTGGGATATCGCATGAAAAATCTGTTGGATGGAAATAAGATGCGCATAAATTCTAAAAATGCACATAAAAACTTCTACACTCAATTGAATCCCTGGATTCGCAACAACAAACTCCTGTGACTTTGCCTCAACAGAGGATGTGATTGGATAACTGGACTAACCAGTGGACCAATCACATCGCACAGCATCTCAAATGTTGGTTTGGTTGTTCTGAAACGCCCGAGCCAAAGTCTGTCATCAGAGACAACATAACAAACAGCGTTTATCGTGTTTCATCTGTGCGCTCTGAGATCCAAATCATTTATGATGTAGGAAAAAAAGCCACAGTGGCTTCCCCGCTTCCATTTTTATTACAGATATTTTGCACACAAAGATATTTTTACCAGAAAGTGATGATTTTGTTCTCTTGAACACATGGGATGGAAATGCTTCTTTATTCACAAAATGTTTTATGTGACATTCCAATTTTGCGCATACAAGTTAAATCTGCAACTTTGGATGGAAATCCATATTGATCCACGTGATTATTATTCATATAAAGTTAAAAACAAAATACTATTGACACTGCCACTGAATTATATTAAACATAAAATCCCTTACTCACAGCATTATTTTTCTGTATAATATTGGTAAAGAAAGTCCAAAGTCACTTTCAAACCCCATTAACCATGTGAAGCAAAAAATAAATGTAAGAAAAATCTATTCAAGGCGATGTAATTTGCAAAGCAACAGTCAAACTGCAGCTTTCTCCAGGTTTAATTGGGATAAACTAGAAAATACTTATTGGCTGTCCAAATCTTGCTGTGAGCAATTACAATGTTGACGGGTTTTTCCAATCAACACTAAGTGTAAGAGGCCAAAGGAAAGGAAGTTTACATAGCAATAGGCTATAGCCTGAAGTCGAGACCTGCGGCTAATTTCTCCCTCTCGTTTTCTCCTGGCGTGATCGCTGGATGAAACTGGATGGGAAAGCCTCTTGATTTCACACATGGCCAGCTGTTGAAAGCTCCCCCGCGGCAGTTCGGATAGGGGGGCTCACATCAGCAGCTTGCAAGTGCTAACGTGCAGGCTGGCCATGAAGGGGAGGAAGTATAGGATATACTGATCACTCAACACATGTCGCAACTGGGCCCGTAACTACACATCACCTGCACCCCCACCCCGTGTGACTCCTCTGCAATAACCATCATCAGCACTAGGGAGGAAAAAAAACACTGTTTGACACAATTCACACGGCTCAGCCTGGTTTGAGCTCCTTTAGGGAATCGCTCAACACTCACCAACCCCCATAATGAATCACACCGGCAGTCACAGACACAGGAACAAGCCAAAAATACAGAGTTAGCGAGAGGAGGGTGAAGAGGTAAGATACAAAATGAGGGGGGGGTGTGCAAGGACTCAACGGACAGGTGGAAGATAACAACAGCAGAGAAGAACCTACTTCTTGAACGATTAAGTATGTTCTGTAATGCTGGTGTTAGAGATAGTTCACCCAAAAATTAAATTTCTGTCATCATTCACTCACCCTCAAGTTGTTCCAAGCCTGTATGAATTTCTTTCTTCTGCTGAACACAAAAGAAGATATTTTGAAGAATGTCGGTAACCAAACAGTTTAGAGTTCTCAAAAGTACCGACCTCGGTACCTATCAGTATTAAAATGTTAAAAATGTGACATTTTGAGTGCTGTTGAGCGGATTCATAAACACCTTTCATTGGCCATTGTGTTGACGCGCTCATCAGATATGTCTGTGATTGGCTACAATGATCAACGCATGGGAGTTTTTGAAAGCACACGGAAGTGTTTGAATTTGAAAGCGTTTTGAAAGCGGGAGCATTTGAAAGCAGGCGTCTATCACAGACCAGTCCACAGATAGACGCCCGCTCCCGTGTGTCTGTGTAAGCGCTCAGTGAAGAGCGTCATTGATGACTATTTACAATGTTTTTGAAGCGTTGATCGTTGAAGCCAATCACAGACATATCTGATGAGCGCGTGAACAAAAAGGCCATCAGAGATGTTTATGAACGCGCTCAACAGCGCATTTTTAAAATTTGAGTACCGACATAGTACTGAAGTCGGTACTTTTGACAACTCTAAAACAGTTGATGGACCCCACTGACTTCCATAGTATGGAGTATGGAAGTCAATGGGGCACATTCTTCCAAATATCTTCTTCTGTGTTCAGCAGAAGAAAGAGATTCATACAGGTTTGGAATAACTTGAGGGTGAGTAAATTATGACAGGATTTTCACTTTTGGGTGAACTATCCCTTTAAGTTGTCCGAATGAAAGTATATGAAGATTTACTTGAATTTAATACCATCCACTTTTAAAATTAATATGTTTTTATTCATTTTCATTTTATTCATTTTATTCATATTCAGGGGACAAGAATTCTGAACAACTTTCTGGCAAATTTCATCTTTCTGTAAATTATCTTCACTTATCAGAAATCTTTCACTTATGAGAAAATTTCCTCATAGTAAATAAAAGGTAACTTTTCAGTGTTAATTTTTCCCCATGCTAAAGGAGACAGGGCCCAGTATATGACAAGTTGCCATAATACAGCTCCCTACATCTAACATCATAAAATTATTCCTTGTTACATTTATGTATGTTATATAGAGAAATTTAGTGGTCAACAAGCAGTTTTTAAAATAAAACACATACAATATATTTCCTGTAGACTTGTTGATTTTCTATGTGAACTACTTACAAATCTACTTTAACAATTTTCTGCATTTTTGTCTTTTCATCTCCCGTGGCCTTATGGGACAACAAAGTGTCCAGTGGTTGCACACTTCAGCACTATCATTCAGTTATCGTTCACCTTCTACAACAAGAGACCTGAAATCAGAGTCAGACTCACTCACGGCTCCCTCTATAATTATCGCATTTCCTGTGATCATTCAGGTTAACGGCTAAGGAAAGCCAACAGAAACTGCAGATTCTGCAGTGTGCATCTTTCTCTAGAGCTGTAGCTGTGGGTGGATGTTTCAGCACAGTAAGGGTCCTTAATATAGAACATCAATATAACACTAACCCAATAAGACTGAGGTCACTCTAAGTTGCTACTCCATTGATATACGGTCTTCTCTCAAAATCACATTTGCAAACTCATTTTGCTGTCATCAGTTCCGTCTCAAACTTTTACTCTCGTCTATGAACTAGAATGGGAAGCATACTTGCAAGTTTGTCTCAAAGAACATACTGTATATGCTGAAGTCCCAAAACCAAAGCTACTGAAATATTCATCACAGCTCCAAGAGCCTTGTAAAAGAAGAAGACCCTCTTGGCAAAATATTGAGCAAAAAGACTTTTTACAAAGTTCTTATGCACACAAAGACCATCACTCCTTTATCTTCACTTCTTAACCATCAGAGAGAACAAAGCACTTTCTAGCTTAATTTCAACTGTCATTTTGGAGAAAAAAGCAATGCAGAATGACAATAAAATTAATTAGTAAGATAATATCAACCAGCTCTTTTCAAATACCATCTAATCAATTCTTCAATAAATGGAACACTTCCAGATGCTCTAGAATAATTTCCACAGGATTGTGCTCATTAATTTAGCATATCCACTTACTATGCGTGCACTGGTTCTCAAAGCCTCTGTTGGAAACGCCAATGTTAACGAGGTTACATTTTGAACAATCCAGAAGTTAGCAATTTGGTCTCAATAAAAGTCAGGATCAATAATATGCCAAGCCCCTGAATCAAATATTGTCCCATATTAGACTTAATAAACTTAATTTTTAAGTATTAAAATAGACAGACACTAGCACAAACTCAAGCAGCACAGGCTGAGCCATAACAGAATTAGCCAGAAATAGAGGCTAATGAATATTTTACATCCTACCTATGTCATAAAATAATGGGTGAAAAAAGCAAGGTTTTTACACTGACACAAGGGAATCCATTAAATAAACTGGCAACAAAATGTGTACAGCATCTATATGCTTAATTTTTTATAACCAAAAGACCAAACTGTGGCACTTTCTTGGTTTGCATTATTCATGTTGGCCTTCAACCAAACATTCACTAAACAATTAAATGTTAACTTAGCAGTAAAAAAAGAGATCAAAGTGTATTTGCAGTGCATAACTGTAAAAAATCTATTTTTAAGTTGCACTTAGTTTATTTAGCAAACTTGTTGAGCTAAGGGTGTTTTCACACTTGGTTCAATTGCCTGGTCCGAACCCGAGTTTGATTGCTCCCCCCCTTCCTCTGCCCCCGCTGGACTGTGTTCATATTCCATTATTTGGGTCCGAACCACGGTGCGTTTGCGTCATCAAAGCAGCACCTGTTTAATACTCTAAAAGAATGCTGAAGGTGGGCAAAAATGAGATATACTTTCTCTGCTTGCAGTGCGTCAGTCACGCTTGACAGGAAAGTTGGTGAAACACACAAACACACATTTATATCAAAACATACGTCAATAATAGTGGTTCACTTCTGCAATTTAGTATGATTGGGTTCATATCAGCAGTGAAGCGTACCCCAGGCCCAGACCACCCTTTTTAAGCGAACTTGGGTATGGTACTGTGCGCACCCGAGTTCAGAAGACAGCGTTCACATCATCCAAAACAACCGAACTTTGACGTCATTCGAACCCAGGTGTGCACCAAAAGTGCTAGTCTGAAAGCACTCTAATGACCTAGACTTAAATAAGACTTAAAATGTACTAAAGGGTTAGTTCACCCAAAAATGAAAATTCTGTCATTAATTACTCACCCTCATGTCGTTCCAAACCCGTAAGACCGTCATCTTCATAACTCAAAAAAAGACATTTTTGCTGAAATCTGAGAGGTATATGACTCGTCCATAGACAGCAATGTAACCACCACTTTCAAGGTCCAGAAAGGTACTAAAGACATCGTTAAAACTAGGGATGCACCGATACCGTTACCATGTACTCGTACTCGTAAAAATACCCCCGATACCAAAGACCGATATCTCACGTGACGTAACTGACAGAATTTTCCGTCCAGAGACACCGGCGGCAGCAGCAGAAACAATGTCAGCCTCAGAGGTATGGAAATACTTCAAAATGAGTTCGCACATGTTGAGAACTGCATGATTTCAATCACAATTCGTTATCGATTCGTGAAGGCGGGATAGGCGGAATCGCAATGAATGACACAGACCAGAAGCGCTCTCTCTCGCGTGCGCGCGCTCTCTCTCTCTCTTGCGCGCGATCCCAGTTCTCTCAGACAGCGCGTGATCAGTTCTCCTCGCGCCTGAATGGTCAAATGCACACACAGTTGTCAAAATGTCCATCGTGTGGAGTATCTCACGTAAATACAGTCGGTTATGGCTTAAGTGGACGTAAACATTTGGGTGAAAACAGGATATGTGTCAGTATCCATGGATTCGGTCTTAAAGGGACCGTTAATTTGTCATTAATGTTAATAAAACAACACAAGATGTTAAATAAATGTATACATGGTAAATAAACCCACTGTATCTGTAAAACAAGTTTATTTAATTTGTATCTCTATAGTATTTGTTGTATTGTTTGTAATTTGTTTGTAAATTTCTTTTTATATAACAACAATTATATATATTGGTAATTATGCCCTTTGAAGGTTATTGGACACTGAAATTTTTGTTCTTTAAGTTTGTGACAAGCACATAAAAAATACTTTTTTCATTAGAGTAATAATAAAGAAGCTGTCCTACATTCATTAGTCTCACTGTGTTGTGCTTGGAAAACTGCAACATCAAAAAAAAAAAAAAAAAAAAAACAGAGAGAGAGAACAATTAATAAATGTATAGACATCGGTATCGGTATTGGCTAAAACTAGAAAAAAGTATCGGTACTTGTACTCGGTCCTTAAAAAATGGTATCGGTGCATCCCTAGTTAAAACGTGACTACAGTGACAATAAGCTGACTACAGTGGTTCAACCTTAATTTTATGAAGCAACGAGAATACTTTTTATGTGCAAAAACTAAACAAAAATAACGACTTTATTCAACAATATCTTCTCTTCTGTGTCATTCTCATACGTTGTTTATGTCCAGCGCTTCCAGGTTCTACGTCAGAGCGCCAACTCTCGATTATTGGCCGGCTCCTGCGTCAGCATCACACGCTTGCGTCGTGCTGCTCACATGATCAGCTTTGGCCAATACTGAGCCGGCATTCAAAAATAAACGCAGAAGCCTGCACTGTGCTTACCAAGGCAACTGCATAAGGATAATGACAGGGAAAAGAAGAGATTGTTGAATAAAGTCGTTATTTTTGTTTTGTTTTTGCACACAAAAAGTATTCTCGTTGCTTCATAAAATTAAGGTTGAACCACTGCAGTCACGTTGACTGTTTTAATGATGTCTTTAGTACCTTTCTGGACCTTGAAAGTGTTGATTATATTGCTGTCTATGGACGAGTCATATACCTCTCAGATTTCATCAAAAATATCTTAATTTGTGTTCCGAAGAAGAACGAAGGTCTTACGGGTGTGGAACAACATGGGGGTGAGTGATAAATGACAGAAATTTCATTTATGGGTGAACTAACCCTTTAAGTAGCCTATTTGTATAAAAAAAAATTTTTTAATACAAAATAGTCACAATTACACAAATAGTCACAATTAGAATGTTATGAACATTCACATAAGGGCATATATATAATACCATTCAAAAGTTTGGGGTCAGTAAGATTTTAATTTTTTTTTTTTTTTTTTTAAAGAAATTAACATTTATTTAGCAAGGATTCATTAAATTAATCAAAAGTGACAGTAAAGACATTTATAATGTTGCAAAAGATTTCTATCTCAAAAAATGCTGTTCTTTTGAATTTTCAATTCATCCAAAAATCCCAAAAAAAATGTATCATGGTTTCAACAAAACTATTAAGCAGCACAACTGTTTTCAACATTGATAAAAATAAGAAATGTTTCTTGAGCATCAAATCAGGAGAATGGTTAGATTGATTTCTGAAGGATCATGTGACACTGAAGACTGGAGTAATGATGCTGAAAATTCAGCTTTGACATCACAGAAATAAATTACATTTTAAAATATATTAAAAGAAAAATGACCCCAAACTTGTGAACGGTAGTGTAATCTTACACAATAATCTAGTTTTATAAAAAACAAACAAAAAAAAAACAGTTCTATGGGAATCGAAGGACAGCTTGACAATTGTGTCCTTCCTGAAGACATAGCAAAAAAGCAACAGCTAGAATGGAAAAAGAAACAGGTGAAGCACAGCATGAGTGACTCAATAAAGAAACATCTGGTGGAGTTGTCTTGTACTTCAGAAACCACATCTGTATCCGGAAATGACAGATTCAGCCATCTCCAACTGCCTAAAGCAGTTTCCAACAATATATTAATCACTCTCTCGTGTTCTCTTTTGCACAGCGTAGTAACTTTCATATGGGACTGTGACATTAAAATGGACAGACCGCAGAGTTCTGGGAGATTTAGGTGGGCAGCCTCTCCAGTTTCTCCATAATTCAAAATGACGTTAATGGCTACGCTTCACAAAAGACTCATCAGTCATCTATTTACAAAGTGCCTGGCTAGATGGAGGCAAAATGTGAGATTTAATGGCTCAGGAACCACAGATTCTGGTTCTGGTCAGATGACAGATTGTATTGAGAGCTATAATTGATAAACACTAATGTACCATAATGCATTTGGGTGATTCTTCAATTAGGAAACCTTTTTGAAATCTTGACAAATGAAACTTCTCCAAACTACCATTTCATCTATGTTAAAACATTTATCACATGCCCTGGAATAAAAACATGATTATTGATACATAATTTGTCACAAGCTCAGTCTAAAATAACAGAAAATAACCAATAAAAATGTTCTGAAATCATGTGGAAAAACTTTATTAGCAGAACTCTGATCCACATGTGGTCTTCTGTCGCTTCTAATTTCCATCATAACCAAATATATTTTCTTGTTAAAACATAATTGTTTTCTGAAATGCTTGGTGTGATGGTAATGGTAACAGCATTGGAGACAGTTTTTGTTATGTGGGTCAATATCCAAAGGCTTTAATAATAATAAAAAACAAAGATATGACATCCAAAGTATGCAAGGTAGTAAAACTACATCTCTTCTATTGAATCCAAAAGATTTTAATTATATTTTGCTACATATAAAGGTATTTTAAAGATTTTTAAGTGTCAAAAGTTCATTCGGTTTAACTGTCCAAAGGCCAATACAGCCATTTCATTTGTGATTAAAATATCTTAAAATGTAATAAATGTATATATTTTTTATTCTGGCATGATTTTATAACACCATATATCAACATAGTGCAAACTGTTATTAAAATTATGTGTAGAAGTCATTGTTTTGTTATGAGAAAGAATGTCCGGAAAAATTAATTTCATTGATGTCATTTGGAGTAACCAATATAAAGGGACCATTTTGGATCAAGTCATGTGGTCACTATCATGTGACAGGATGTGACATCATTCAGACACCTGCAAAGGACCACATGGTCATGAAGCAAATTAACTAACTTTCTTTTAACTATTTGAAAAATTCATGTTTTCACTTGCTCATACACATGTCCTGAAACATCAGGTCATTCGGTACAACCGCTATAAAACATGAAAAATGTTGTAATATTTTAAAAACTTGTACTAAATATAAAAGCTGATTGTTCTTTTGTCCTTAGCTAGCTAGATATCAGCCTGTTTGAAAATATCGTCATTCAGTATAACCAAAAGTGTAATTCGGTAAAACCAAAATTTTTGTTCAACTGAATTACTTTTTTTGGTGACAATTTTATAAAAATGACAAAAGCAGTGCTAAATGATTATAAAAACAACATAATCTCATTGTTAACACTTAATAAAACTTCAAAATTAATTATATCTCCATTATGTATTTTGTTTTTTTACACTTAAAAACCTTATTTGTCAATGACCCATGTATAAATGTACCCATAAATGGCAGTTAAAAAAAAAAAGTTTTATTTTCTTAGGGAAAAGTACAAATTAGTTTCCCATTTTTTATAAATAAACTATGGAAGGAAAGTTTAAAAGTATGGGTAGGGGACCAAAAATATCTGACAAATTTAACCTATTGCTTGCTGACATTTTTAACACTAACAATTTTAAAAAAATGTAAATAAAGAGACACAATAAAAAAAAAAAAAAAAAAACTTAATGTTGGCCAGAATTTAAACAATATCTTTAAAAAAAAAATAAATAAAAAAAAAAATCTACCTAGGAGACAAGACTAACCTATGTGTAAGCAAAAACTTTCAAAAACAAAACTTTCACTTATCTTTTTTAGCATTTACAAGAACGCAAAAAAAAAAACTTCATAAACTGAAGCCCGACCCACCAACTGTGCCTTTCTTGGAAGCGTTTTCCATTTTGGTCCTCCTCCAAGATCAAAAAGCCCTATAGCCACCCTCCTGCTCTCATTCAAAGTACAGTAGATGAAAACACAATTCACCTCGGAGCTCTTCTCATCCTCATGATGGAAAAACTCACGCTCCCTTATCAGGCTCATTTTCAAACAACATGCTAAGACTTGACATGAGGGGATTCAACCCATCCAGAGAAATTAATTAGGCCTAGAGACGCCAATCAGGCCCTGACTTTGATGTTTAAAAGCAAGAGCATGTTTAATAGGGTGAAGGCACCAAGTGAGCCACTCTACAGACGGGCATCTTCAGCATACGGTACATGTGTGAGGGACAGCGGCTGTCAGCAGCGCTATGATCAGTACTAATCATTAGCTCAGTTTAAAGGGAAAGAGTTTTCTCCAATGCTTTACTTTCAGGAAAACAACCCAAATTATAAATCCAAAGAAAAAAAAAAAAAAAAAATGATGTGCAGAGGTACTCAAGCAAATTATACCAGAAAAATTGAGAAACTACAATCATGCATGTTTTGGCTTTTACAAATCGGAAATTATCTTCCATTAAGAAGAGAACTGCCGATCACACAAAATTATATATTTTGCAGATGTCAACAAAATAACGGGCGATTAACTTTAAATTAAGTGCAATTACTTGTAAATTAATTTAGACCTAAGCAGACAGGTCATTTCTTCACAGAGTGAAAGTGGAGCTCCAAAGCCATTGACTTAATAACAGAAAATATGTATGGGGAAAATGCTGTAAAAACAGCTAATTTTCTGACCTACATTATCTACTGTGTGCAAAATTCCCAACAAGCTACATTAAACCAGCCACATTCAAAACAGTATGTATTGGAACATTTGTTTTAATTGTTAATTAGCTTTTACAAATTAATTGTCATGGACACCATAAATGTCTGAATATTCACAAAATAAATATTTGTATGGAATGGCAATCATTCATGCAACATTTTACAATAAGGTCTCATATGTTAACATTAGTTAATGCATTAACATGAACAAAATATTTTACAGCATTTATTAACCTTTGTTCATGTTAGTTAATAAAAATGTTCATGGAAATAATGATAACAGATACAACTTTTGAGCTAACAAAATACAAATACAGTAAATGCTAAGATTAACATTAAAGGGTCAGTTCACCCAAAAATGTAGAAGTATTGTTAGTTCATGTTAACTAATGTTAACAAATGAAAGCTTATTGTAAAGTGTTACCATTTTCTCTTAACATTGCTCTGCACTATTTTAGTATCTTAAATATACCAGCAACAAGCCAAGCAATATCTCACACCAAAAAAGTGTGAAACTTATCGCACATGAAGGCATGTATGGACTAGTAGGGTGTTGATATAACTAATCTTTCTGCTGAAAATCTCTATTGCTCCGTTCCAAAACCTAGTGAGTGAGTTTTAGATGGCCTGAAAAGTCTCCATTATCCATTGAAAAGAATCCATTTTTAATAAACAAATAATCTATTGATATAAAATTGTTCTGCATGTATATCAGCATACTTTTGTAATACCATTCCAAAACAAACTGAATTTAAATTAAAATCATACAAGTTGTTGATATGATCCAAGAAGCCATATTAGATTAAAAAAAATAGTACATACTAGTCTGAAAAATGTTCAAATTGCATTATTAGACTACACTAATATTCCTCAAAGTGCTCCAAAATTTCTATTAAGAATTTTGAAATGAACATCAAAACATATGTCCTCTCTTTGTTGAAAGTGGTTCATTAAAAGAATTGTTGCTCTATATCTATTGTCTTTGACATGCTACGTGTAGCTGATTTCAATTAGACAACAGACTGCTCTAACAGCGTGCAACATAATATGGTGACATTATATTTGGAGTATAATGTGACAGTATTTTCCATGTCGCATAATAAACAAATACAATTAGTCACACTATAGTCTTATATTTATTTACAGACTGCATTTAAAATAAATAGCTACACAAAAAACCATCATACTATTTTAAATACTTCTTCAAATTCAATTAAGATTTTACCAGACCCTGTTTTTTTTTTTATACATTATAGGCTATTTCCCTTTGGGAAAATTATCTGAACAATATGTTAAATTACTATTCAAATATTATTAAAATATGAAAATAATTTAGCTTTAATTTCAGTTTGGTTTGTTAAATTTCACAAAGGGATAGTACTGACCCACATGTCTTCTGAAATTCTCATTTTTTCATCCCTGGTATACATATTTCCCTGGAAGGTTTTTATTTTTATTTTTTACCAAGGACTATTTTAAGTAAATAATGACTTTGTATAAACTAAGGGGACATTTTGCGGTTAAAAACGTGAGACACAGGGCAGTGGAACGGGGAATAAAAATGCAAACTCTGCAAAAGACATGAGACACAAGCACAACGGTCAAACATGTCCATCTAGTGTGTGTTCACATAGAAAAACAGAGTTTATATATATATATATATATATATATATACACTACCAGTCAAAAGTTTGGACACTGTAAGATTTTTAATGTTTTTAAAAGAAGTTTCATCTGCTCACCAAGGCTGCATTTATTTAATTAAAAATACAGTAAAAACACTAATATTGTAAAATATTACAATTTAAAATAACTGTTTTCTGTTTGAATATATTTTATAAAGTAATTTATTCCTGTGATCAAAGCTGAATTTTCAGCATCATTACTCCAGTCTTCAGAGTCACATGATCCTTCAGAAATCATTCTAATATGATGATCTGCTGCTCAAGAAACATTTATTGTGTACAATTGTACAAAATATTTGTGTACAATATATTTTTTTCAGGATTCTTTGATGAATAGAAAGTTCAAAAGAACAGCATTTATCTGAAATATAATCTTTTGTAACATTATAAATGTCTTTACTGTCACTTTTGATCGATTTAATTATGCTTAATAAAACTATTAATTTCTTTCATTTCTTTATAAAAAAAATAAAAATAAAAATTCTTACTGACCCCAAACTTTTGAACGGTAGTGTATAATGTTACAAAAGCTTTGTATTTCAGATAAATGCTGTTCTTTTGAACTTTCTATTCATCAAGGAATCCTGAAAAAAAAAGTACACAACTGTTTTCAACATTGATAATAATCATAAATGTTTCTTGAGCAGCAAATCATCATATTAGAATGATTTCTGAAGGATCATGTGACACTGAAGACTGGAGTAATGATGCTGAAAATTCAGCTTTGATCACAGGAATAAATTACTTTATAAAATATATTCAAACAGAAAACAGTTATTTTAAATTGTAATAATATGTCATAATATTACTGTTTTTACTGTATTTTTAATTAAAATAAATGCAGCCTTGGTGAGCAGATAAAACTTCTTTTAAAAACATTAAAAATCTTACAGTGTCCAAACTTTTGACTGGTAGTGTGTGTATATATATATATATATATATATATATATATATATATATATATATATATATATGACGCGCTGCCAAGATGGCAACTATATATATGTATATTGTATTTATATATATATATATATATATATATATATATATATATATATATTTTATTTTTTCTTACTTACACTTTCACAATCCAGTGACAAAAAGAGAAGGGGACTGCCTCCACTCAATTACCAGCACAGCCACATGGATGTGAGGTAGCGGGGCCAGTGGCATGACATGTCATACCCGTGCAGCACTAAAGAGTTGATAAACACTCATGGCAGCAGGTGAAGAAAGTCGAGCTGAGAGTCACTGGCCTCTGGCTACCATTTCATTACTCTGAATACCAGCCTCCCTATGGACCTGACACCATTCACCTCACGCTGGCACTCATCCCTAAACCTGTGCTCTAGAGCTCTGCAAACAACATACTCTACATGCCACTTCATAAAACGCTTACACTTCTATTAATGTAAAGAGCTTTTTATCCTGTTAAAATCTGGAGGGGTGTTAAAAACGGAGGAGGTCACTTTTTACAACTTTTATATGGACTTTTAATAAAAACGTAATGAATCAGACAAAGATATTGATATTCGGTACAGGAATATATGGATCTGGGACGTTAAGATCTTCGTTAATCAAGGTTATTGGCATGTTGCCACTCCTGAGTTACTTAAAAAAGCAGCACCGTATTGACAAGTAAAATGTCTAATAGTCTAAAGTGATCTCCATCCGGCCAATATTTTGAGATTCATTTAAGATTATGTAATTTTTTTTTAATGTAAAAATCTAAAGTATAACACTGTGGCCACTACAAAGCTATATTTGTATGAACATCCGATTAGCATAGCACATGGCTCAACCAATGACGTGACTTTGAGGCGGGTCTATATGTTTGACTGACCAATGGCAGACAGTGGGAGTGTTTGGGAAACAAACACGTTTGAAAACTGTTTACACTGTTAACTTCCATCCGGACAGAGTCCAAACATAATAGTCTTGTTATAGTAATTACACTAGTGGAAAAAACAAGGTCTTTTTTTTTTTTTAACAATGCATCATTCACAGACTACTAAAACACAGAAAAACTAAAATACAGCTTTAGTGGAGAACTCTAAATCAAGAAGAAAGAAACATAATTGAGATTTAAGTTGTTTTGTATAATCTTCAAGCAGCTTTAGCAATACACTAGCTGTCAAGCTCAAATTGGGTTACAAAGTCAGACTCAGCAAAACATCCCAGAAGAAAACCCCACCCACTAATCGCTAAAGATTTAAATAAGCTTAATTAGATGCTTCATATCAAGAGGTAGGAGGCTAAGGCCCACATATTGAAAATATATGCAGAAAATTTCTTGACCTAAGCCGATTTTTCCACATTAAAAGTGTGCTTTTCTGCCTGCAGGCTTCCATCTTCCTCTGGCTGTAAATCTGTGGCCAGCACCTGTTCAGTGGGATGCGAACGTGACATCAATTTCAGATTGAATGGTACTCTGCTTGAAGACCCACTCAGCTCTCTTTCAATCTTACGATGAGCATATAGCCTACACTTTTCAAAACATATTCAACTCACTACTGTGATGTAAACATCACTTACAAGATACTGTGCTGTGCTGTGTTACCTTCTCTACAATAGCTTCAATATGCGAGAAAATGCGTGGTCTGAAAATATGGAGGTGTAAAAAAAGGAAAGGAGAATCAAGATATGATTTTAAAATGTCAGTTGTAGGCTACCGTACATAAAACAATGTCATATTTAATCTTTGCAGATGAACCAAATTAATTTAAAGGAATATTCCCATGTTCAATACAAGTTAAGTTCAATTGACCAAACAAAAAATAATTTAATCTTGTATCCGGGTTACAGTGAGGCACTTACACTGGAAGTAAATGGATTTTAAAATACTCAATAATGTCAATAATATAGTCACAAGAATTAAACAAAATGTGTGTTTTACGTTTTAGTGTAAAAAAAAAAAAAAAATTTTTAAGGGTAAAGATAGCCTATATTCAATTTTACATCTTTATTGCCTTGACAATAAAACCCCAAAATACCCAGAAAAATTATACCAACTTTACAGCTCAGATACTACAAAAGCTTTTATAAAATTGTAAGCTTCAAATATGTTTTTTGCTGTATTATTTATATACTATTATAGCATTTATTCATATTTTGAATTATCTTTTACTTATTTTTTGAGTTTTAGTAATTTTATGTGCATTTACTTGCTTTTAGTTTTAGTAGTACTTATTCTATTTTTATATTTTTTTTAAGCTCCTAATTCTTTTCTTTATATTGTGTTTATCTTAGCTTTATTTCAATTTACGAAAAAATGAATAGTTTTACTTTTAGTTAACAATGACAAAACTGCTTTACATATCTGCTTTTAAAATACCACCACAAAGTGGTAAATACCACTGATACTTAAATTGATTTTTAGTGCATTGAAATAAAGTATATACCGCAAAAATATACAGTTTTATTAGTGTATTTCTTAAAAGTGTGCTTTGAATGCTTTAAAAATTTGTTCAATCTAAAACTTAGTAATCATAAATTCAAATAAAATTGATTTTATTAAAAATATGTTATTATGTACTAGTTATAAGTACATCTTCCAAACTGTGGTACTTAAGTACACTTAATATAAATGCACTAATTAGCATTAACACCTAAATTGATTTTAAGTGTCAGATAAAGTAAACCAAATGTACAGTAAGTGCATCACTTAAACGCTTTACATGAAATTTTAGTAGATTTTTTTTATATATACTATCACTAAGTTCTGTTTTAATGGATTTCTATGAAACATACAGTAGAAATGTATTAATTATAAGTAAAACAACATTAACATATACTTGACTACATTATATAAAGGGAATATAAACATAGTTACAGTACATTTGAAATTAATTGTTTAATGTATAAAAATATGTGGGCAATACATTATAAATACATTTTGTATACATTTAGTGGTGCTTGCCAAAGGCAAAGCATCACTATTGTTATTCGTCATACTTATTATTATTCTTCTGGACAAAACTTCTGTGCGCTACTTGTCCCGCACTGTCTGTCATAGACCCATGAATGAGGTGTCAAACTTACCGGCTTATTGAGGAGAGGTGTGCTATGACTTTTCTAAATGATCGGACCTACAATTTTCGCACAGCGGACGAAAAAGCACATTTTCATGAATTTAAATCCCAACTGGACACAGACACACACACTCAGTGCCTTAGAACCATTTCTCTCTCTGTCTCTCTCTCTCATTTCACTTATCTTGTCAAACAGCCAATAAGTAATTACCTAAAATCTTCATAGCCACACCCTAGCAACCAGTTACAGGTCCCTAGCAACCACCCCAAAGACTTCCATTGAAAAATAGATTAGAGGGATTTAAATGAATCAGAACATCATAGAGACATATGAGTTTGGCTCTTTTGATTTGGCCAGACATCCAGTCAATTGGTTTAAGCCTGCTAACTGTCTAGTCATGCCCTAGCAACCATTTAGAGCACCCTAGCAACCCAAACCCAAAGAGGGATATCTTGTAATCTGATTGTCATAGAGGGATTGCAGTTGGTTTATATCATTCATACTGACAAGCAGCCTTTGGAGTATCATCACTGGCAGCTGCCAAGCCACTTCCTAGCAACCAAACAGAGTACCCTTGCAACCGTTTAGCAAGACTTATATCTCTGCATCAAAACAGGACTGTCAACATGCTACACATGCTAGCAGTGAATAGCTACATGCTAATAACAACTAAGTGTTAAAACATGTTAATTACATGCTAAGAAGTCTATAAAAACGCCATAGTAACCATCTGTGACAACTACCAACCGCCTAGCAACACCCTAGGAACCACCTAGAACACCATAGTAACTGCCTAGCAACCATTTAGAACACCCTAGCAACCGAGTGCCGAGTTTTGCCACTGCAAGCACCACTCACATTTTCTTCAGGAAATGTACATTCTAGTAATTAAATATTATTCTAATGTTTTAAATAATTCATAAGTCTATTTTCTATGTCTGATGAGTATATTTAAAAATGTATGAAAGATGGGTTCAGTTGTAACTAAATATAGCTATATTTTTTTAATACAGAGATAGTATGTTAAAAGCACATTTAAGTTCATATTCATGGTGTCTCAAAAAAGCCCAGTTGAGTACACTTTGATGTTCTTAAGATCATCTTAAGAAATACTAAAGAAGAATTTTTAACATATTAAGTACAAAATTAGTGCGTGAAAATAGAGCACTTTAAGTACACTATGGAAGTGCACTAAGTGTACTGAAATAAAGTGTATTTTAGTGCACTTTTTTTTCACCTAGAGAATGATTTTTTAATTTTTTTGTGGTAATCAACATTACGCCACAAACACGGTCGATTGAGCTTAACTTGTACTGAACCCACAGTACCACTTTAAGGCTGACTCAAGCAAGACAAAATTTTAGCTGCCTTACTTGAACACCAGGCAGTTATGTAATCGAGTCCTTTTACTCTTTCAGAGTTTGAAATGTATCTAATTCTGAACATCACAAAGGTAAGTCATTGCACCGACATTCCCTGAGAAAGAATGTGCATCTGAACGGCTAATTACAAGAAAGCATTGTCTCAATACACAGTCCATATCACAGCACACAAACAAGCTGAAGAAAGGATTCGGTGGCTGCGTTCCAGCTCTGTTAGCGTGTGAGCTTCACAGACCGCGGCCCCAGCTTTTGCCTGCCTCAAGTCCAGCTGCTCGCTCTACTCAGAGCCAAGAGACAAATTAAACCGCCGCAGCTGAAGCCTTCATTTGGACGGACCTCCAAGTTGGCATCTGGATAGACTTAGACATGATTATCCCCATTCACCTAAATACCCTTGCAACTCCCCAAGAAATAAACAACAACTGACAAACACATTCTGTACTCCAGGGCACAACTTGTCTGATATATCGTAAATAATTTGTTATTTCCATGCTCATGAGTTCAGAAAATGAACTTAAAACTGTTGAGGAAAAGACAAAAGCCGGTGTACAAAACAAAGCTGTCCACTTCATGCCACCTTTGTGTGGCGGGTCTTACTGTTCCCATGACAACAAATCCCAACACCCAATGGTTTCGCTCTATAGACATGCCTCGTGTATCTGTTCAGCACAGCACAATACACATTGATCCCCAATTTCCCATCAAAACCATTCCCATCATGCAAGAAAATGAACTCATGGGCCGCAGCAGACTTGAAAGGCCATTTATCTCTGGTGTATGGAGGTAGATTAGCCGAACAGAGCAGCTCCTGTTTAAAACAATCTGTAAAATGGACCAATGGACAATCTGCCCTTGGGCCTCTCGGATATCATGCTGTAGAAAGAGAGCTTAAAAGCAGATTGTGTGGGTGAATGAGAGGAACAGATACAAACGCTGAGAGAAAGTCACTTGGAGGAACCAATGAGAGCTAATGGACCACATATCAGACAACAGAAGTCACTGACTGTAAATGAGTACAGCTAAAACTCAAATTGCCAACCTATTTAACTTCCATCCTGTCAGTGATATGCATAGACCAATTTTGCGATGACATTTTTTATGGGCGGGGCCTAACTGGTGAAGGAAAAAAAGTCAGAATTGTGAGATTTAAACTTAAAATTAAAGGGTTAGTTCACCCCAAAATGAAAATTCTGTCATTAATTACTCACCCTCATGTCGTTCCACACCCGTAAGACTTTCGTTCTTCTTCAGAAGACAAATTAAGATATTTTTGATGACAGAATGCTGTCAGATATCCTTCCATTGACTGCAACTTCCACTTCGACGCTTCAAAAACTTCATAAAGAGATCGGAAAATGAACTAATGAACTAACTTGGGGTGAACTAACCCTTTAATTTTGAGTTTATATCTCACAATTCAGACTTTTTTCTCACAAATCCATTTATATCTCACATTTCTTAGAAGGAAAACAGAATTGTGAGATATACTCGTTTTTTGTCAGAATTGCAAGTTTATATCCCGCGATTCTGACTTTTTTCCCATCAGAATTGTGTTATAAACTCATGATTGCGAATTATAAAATCCAAACTGGGAGATATAAACACGCAAATGCAAGAAAAAAGTCAGAATTGTGAGAAATGTTATAGGCTTTGTTTAAAAGTTATCTATGTAAAATGTTACAGGTTTAAATATTATTTCATGCTCTAACTGCTATGTATGTATGTCATCTATGAGCTGCATATGTGAAAATTATGTACATCAAATTCATGCTTTAATAGTAGACTAATCATTTGCAGGTTCAGTCCAGTCTGTGACTTGCAACATAAGCATCGGCGTTTAGCTTCAAAGGGCGTCTTCAACGACGGTATTCTATAAAAATGAAGACGATATTTTTAGCATTTTGATTCTGACCTCCAAAGGCACAATAACATATTTTTCTCTTATTCTGTGGATTTTGCACATTTTCCTCCACATGTTACCGCTATTTTTCTGCCACCACTATGCAAGTGACGTAACTGTGACGTCTGCTCCAAATTGGTCTACAGTATTCAATTTCACCATCACAACACTGTTAAAACAGGATAAAACAACTGGAGTAGCCTATCAGAATAATTAGAAATAATTGTCTATGCTAGTCTAATATGTTACTCTGTCTGTGTGGAGATCAGATCAGCATATCTGAAGGATCATGTGACACTGAAGACATTTACATTTATGCATTTGGCAGACGCTTTTATCCAAAGCAACTTACATTGCATTATACTATACATTTGTATCTGAGTATGTGCGATCCCTGGGATCGAACCCACGACCTTGGCATTGCTAGTGCCATGCTCTAACCACTGAGCTACAGGAAAGCCAGGATTAATGATGCTGAAAATTCAGCTTTGATCACAGGAATAAATTACTTTATAAAATATAAACAAACAGAAAACAGTTATTTTAAATTGTAATAATATTTCACAATATTACTGTTTTTACTGTATTTTTAATTAAATAAATGCAGTCTTTGTGAGCAGACGAAACTTCTTTCAAAAACATTAAAAATCTTACCGTGTCCAAACTTTTGACTGGTAGTGTATATATATATATATATATATATATATATATATATATATATATATAAATAATGTTTTCTAACACAGGTATGTGAGCAAATCCTGTTAGGGTGTCAAAACTTCAGTCCTTACTGACTGTGTGTTATTGTTACAGATTGACTACAGCATTCAGGGAAAGATATATACAGCAAAAAAATAGTCCTGATAAAGAAAGGAAAGGTTAAAGAAAGAAAAATAGTTTGTTTGTAAGTGAAACAACCAGTCCAAAACCCCCTTAACTTAATATTACACAACAAAACTGTCTCAAACTCATGTACTGTATGAGCTGACTTAGCAAATCTGGTATTTTTTAAGAATGGAACTGTTTAAGACTGTATTACAATTTATGCAATTATCAAGATAGACTGCAATCACTGATTGAATAACAAGGGAAGACAGCTGCATGTTAATTGGACCCCATGAACAGCAGTTGCCCTGAGACTAAAGTGTCATGATGTGCTCTCATTAATAATTTACTAATCAAAAGGTTAATAGAAAAATGTTGAATATATTTACAATATATGTAAAGATTCTAGAAACTTACTACACAATATTCAGAAACACTTTCTGTGAAGTCTGTAAACATCATGCATTACGATAGAAAATGTGAACCGTTGTTTCATCAAAGATGGTAACCAATTATATAAAAATGTACGTATTCATGCTTAAGTAAGAGTATAGACATGAAATATGGCTTTTTAAATCATTCTTTTAAGGTATAACCATGTATGGCTAAGTCTTATAATTGTGTGTGTTATTAATGAGAATCTACAGTAATTTAAAGATGCATTGTAAAGCATTATGCAAACATTATTATAATGCATTAAACATACAGGCTTCATACAAAGTGTTACTGTAAATTCTTTTCCACGCTCTCAGATCTTCGGCCACAAAGCCACACATGTCCTGCCAGCTTCCTATCTGGAGACACTGGGCAAGATGCTGTCCATGGATGCTGTGGGTACCATTACACAGCATCATCCCTCTGCTTATACTCTGCTGGGAGGAGCTGAAATGTGAATTTTGATTAAAAAAAAAAAAAAAAAGAGACTATTTTGTGGTATTGTGATCTGGCCAAGAGTTAAGGTTGTATAGGCAGCATCTCTATGTGGAATATCTGTACGCCTTGATCAAGATGGCAGGCAATAAAGATAGCATGTGATATTAAAGGAAAACAAAGAGCATCGTTCAAAGGAAGTCGTGGGGAGATTAAAATGTTTCATATTTGCAAACCATAAACACAAACATGCAATTTCTTACCTTGTTCCTTTGCAAGCCAGGGAGCTTCTCTAAAAGGCATTCATCATTGTTGTATTCACTTCAGCTGACTGTCTATTTCGGAAGAACTGTCAGTTTCAGCCATAAATGTGTCATCTGTGTGAAATACAGATTGTTTTATCATAATATCCACATATAAAAGAGTTACTTGCCGGATACCGTTATTTCTTTCTGCAGATAACGCCGATTATTTCATTTTTCGGAATGAAATACACACTGATTATAGGATTGTGCCATATTGCAGGAACATTATTTATCTCCATGTTGGTCAGAGCCCTTGACAACAGCGTACACTCCAGTGATGAGACTGAATATTTTGCAGTGTATTTTCATCTGCCCGTTCTGTGTTTTTGCTAGGAGAGATGATGGGTGTGCGAATAAAGGAATAGGGAGGCAGGTTTTCTGTTTAGTACGGAGACTCGGAGGGCTCAATCGGAGGTTTGCTTATTCGCCGCAAGAGGGCGCAGCCTCCTCGATAGGTGTCGTACCATGCGTGTACTGTTTTGTTTTGGAATTCCTGTTTTTGCTTGGGGTTAAACACAGAAATGCCATTTAATCTTATTTTTGAAGCATCTTTGTCCTAATAGCAGCTCTTTTTCCAATTTTAAGCAGTTTAACACGAGCAGGATTGAGAGCGAGAGAGTCAACATCCATCGTGGTCCATTCTTTGGCCAAAACATTTGTTCATTGCAGTTCAGTGAAGAATGAATGAAATGCATCTCTTACCACAGTCACGATAGACAGGTGATGTTCACTCAACATTTCTGCTTCTTAACGGGTTACCTTATTTAAAGTAAGGTGTTTTTTAATCTATTTATTTATTAAATATAAAAATAGCAATAAGAAGCAACTGTGAGAAAGCGAAAAGCCATTAAACCTTGTTGCATCCTTTGGCGCCATCTGGTGGATATTTAAAGCTAATGCTTGTACAATGCTGCATTTAATAAATCATGGATAGCCCTGAGCAAAATAATGGTTAGTTGTTAACATTGGCAATTTCCCAATTCTGATCTTTTTGATGTTGTCTTTTTAATTTATTTTTAAAATTTGAAAAGTTTTGTTTTGATTTAGCGGAAACCAGAGCTAGCTGTCAGACTTTCAAGAAACAGCAAAAATTGTAAAAGGTAACCATATCAAAATCATTATTTTGGCTAACAAAAACAAATTATTTTTGTAAAATGACAACCTATAAAACCCAATCTGACCATTTTGGGAATATATATATATATATATATATATATATATATATATATATATATATATATATATATATATATATATATATATATATATATGTGTGTGTATATACACACACTACCAGTCTAAAGTTTGGACACAGTAAGATTTTTAATGTTTTTAAAAGAAGTTTCGTCTGCTCACCAAGGCTGCATTTATTTAATTAAAAAATACAGTTAAAAACAGTAATATTGTGTTTAAATATATTTTATAAAGTAATTTATTCCTGTGATCAAAGCTGAATTTTCAGCATCATTACTCCAGTCTTCAGTGTCACATGATCCTTCAGAAATCATTCTAATATACTGATTTGCTGCTCAAGAAACATTTATGATTATTATCAATGTTGAAAACAGTTGTGTACTTTTTTTTTTTTCAGGATTCTTTGATGAATAGAAAGTTCAAAAGAACAGCATTTATCTGAAATACAAAGCTTTTGTAACATTATACACTACCATTCAAAAGTTTGGGGTCAGTAAGAATTTTTATTTTAATTTTTTTGAAAAGAAATTAATACTTTTATTCAGCAAGGATGCATTAAATCGATCAAAAGTGACAGTAAAGACATTTATAATGTTACAAAAGATTATTTTTCAAATAAATGTTGTTCTTTTGAACTTTCTATTCATCAAAGAATCCTGAAAAAAAATATTGTACACAAATATTTTGTACAATTGTACACAATAAATGTTTCTTGAGCAGCAGATCAGCATATTAGAATGATTTCTGAAGGATCATGTGACACTGAAGACTGGAGTAATGATGCTGAAAATTCAGCTTTGATCACAGGAATAAATTACATTTTGAAATTTATTAAAATTGAAGTTGTTTTTAAATTGTAATAATATTTCACAATATTACAATTTTTACTGTATTATAATCAAATAAGAGCAGCCTCGTTGAGACTTCTACGAACCCTCAAATATTTGAACAGTAGTGTATTTCCTCCTGCAATATGGTAATGAGGGGGGCGGCCAGTTTACTCCTGTTGGCTGATCGATAATGGAATGTGCAGTTCCACATCTCCTTTATATAGTATAGAGCATTAGAACATAAATTAATAATTAGTCATCTGATAACCCAGTGTTTAAGTTATGCTATGTGAAGCTACTGCCGATAACTTACAACAAACATAAATGACTGCATTGAGCTGTTTTTCCACATTTAATTTTTATTTCTTCAAGGACGATTATGAAGTCTAGAGGATCCACTTGTACACAACAATGGAATCACCACATTAACATATTTAACAATCACTGAAATAGGAGAAATGGTAACAAGCCAACTCCTGAACCACTAAACCCCAGACAGGCAATCCAGGTCCTGGAAGCCACACAATAACGAGACCTAAAGCAGCCTCGCAGTGGGATCCACCAGGAGTGGGTTGAACCGCTGAGTCATTACAAACAGGTCTAAGTTGGAATGTTTCAAAATAAACATATGCATGTAAAGAAAAAAAACAAAAACAAATTAATGCATCACTCCACAAATCCAGTGCGGGAATAACAGATCATCTTGGTGTTTCGCAACACTATAGTGTTTTACAGATGGGGTATGTGATTTGATTGATCATTATAACACACATTGAACAGAAGTTGATTTTGGGCATTCAGTGGTTAGTATAATCATGTTTAGTATGTACCTCCACTTCACAAACACATAGAAAAGCATTTAAGTACAGCTAAAACAAGTTCAACTGATTGATCAAGGTTATAACCAGTGGTATACTGTTAGGTTGACCTTCGCTGAGCGAAGGGAAACGCCATATTTAATTTTACGTGAATGAAAATGAGGTGAGGAATAAATGTTCAATATTTCAGCTGATGCAACACTAAAAATACATCTTCGATGTGGACAAAAATTGTGTTTGTGAAAATGAGATCTTAATCCAGTAAAATCTACAGCCTTGTTTTTATTCATGTTAAAATAAATATGGCATCAAAGGTCTTAAAGTCCACCTCAAACAACTTCCTCTCAGATAAACATTTTCAGAATTAACTGAACAACAAAGATGATGTTACATATCGTTCATCCAGCTTTGAGTTTAAACATTATACAGTAACGGCAGGGACCTAGGGGGATAAAGACCACTTCTTGCATCCAAAAAAAGAAAATAAGATAAAAAAAAAAAAATACAAAAAGTAAACAAAAATCACAAGACAACTAGGGAAATATGGAATGGCAAACACCCTCATGCTTCACAAAAAAGCTGCTTTTAATATGTACACGCATCAGATTATTATATCCTCTTATTTTTAACGAAGCAGAACTGAAGAGCCCTACAAAGCGAGGGTCCACACCGGTAGAAATACAATTGGAGACTGGTGTCCTTTTTTTTAACATCATAGTTTTGGTATAACTGTTTTCTCAAAGATAGTGTTTACTTGAATTCATTATCAACATGAAAACACAACACATGATCAGGTCAAGCACACTGGATACACCAGGTGTCATCACGCAAATACAAGAATATTCTTGCATACGGCGATAAAGAGAATACTTTACGATTTACAGCCATCCAACGCAAGGAACCACACTAATGCAGTTTATCACTTTTCTTTTACTGTACAGAACAAATCACAGCGAAATATATATTGAATTTTGAGATGATTACGAACATAACACCCTGTGTGTCAAAACAGGCCAGAACATGGAGTCTACTGACATTCTTTTCAGTCTGCAGGGTCATTGTTTATATTATTAAGCTATTTTAATAAATAAAATACCTCTTGATTTAAAAAAAAACAAAAAAAACATTGATATCATGGAAGTATGGCCAAAAACATTGTGATATTTTCTTTTTCAGAATTATGAGATGCCAAACTGAGTGAGTCGTCAAAGATCTGCCTTTGACATCATCATGCACACTTTAAGACAAATTGGTGCGCATACAATATTTCAATCTTCAGAAAATGATGGTTAAAAACAGACACAAAGGAAAATACATTTAAATAATTTACTATGTATTTACACCTCCTGTTTGCACCAGCAACACAGCGTCTTTGATCTGTAGGTCGTGTGGTCATCTAATCTCCCATTTTTACTTTCGATGTCTGAACAAAGAGAAAAGCAATGTTAATAATTATACAGGTCAAAAAAAAAAGTTTAACAGACAAAACGTTACATCTCAGGGCCACAAAAAATACAGGCTCAATATTGAATGGATAAACCAAAAAAATATCATAAAACATCTTATGATTATAGGCCATGTATTGCAACTGCAAAAGGCATATTATATGACTGTTTCAATAGGAGTTGCTTTAGTGTGTCTGAATAATCTCAATCTGAATTCAAGTATGCATGTCAGATCAATTTACAGTGTGAGACTAGATGGTGATAAAATATTCATTTTCCAGAGGGTGGTCCTAAGTAGCTAGATGGATATTAATGAGAAATAATTCAAAAGATCATCCTGCTGGAAGCCAGATGGGGAAGAATATGCTTCACGACAGCACTTTGTCTGTTGGGTAAACCAAAGGCTTGTCCACATAAGGAATGAAATGAAGAAGTGAAACTAAAGGTCATATATACAGTCCATTGGGCAACACAAATTTTACTCTTTTTACAGCAAAATACAAGCCATCTGATGACATGGTGACAACATGATATATGAATAATGGGTGCAATGACAGTAATACTACTGTGCTTTGATAACAAAACTGTGCATGATTTTATATATATATATATCAGCATTTCCCAAAAGCATCGTAAGCCTAAGTTGATCGTAGGAGCAATGGAGCTACGATCAATTTAGGCTTACGATGCTTTTGGGAAACTCTACCCAGGTCCATAGAAATGCACGATTCACTTTAAATTCATGTTTGAAATTAATATCCACAACAAATACCCACTCTTGGTGTAAAAAGGCCTTAAAACTAAGATGACAAAGTCATTTGAGTCCTCTCATTCATTATTTGGGGGGCATATATTGGGGTGGGCAGTTGTGACCTAATGGTAAGAGAGTCAGACTTGTAACCCGAAGGTCGCAGGTTCGAGTCTCAGCACTGGCAGGAAATGTAGGTGGGGGGAGTGAATGAACAGTGCTCTCTTCCACTCATTACCCACAACTGAGGCCCTTGAGCAAGGCACCTAACCCCCAATCACTCCCCGGGGGCCGCAGCAAAAATGGCTGCTCACTGCTCCGGGTGTGTGCTCAAGGTGTGTGTGTGTGCAATTAAATTCATTTTTAAGAATGCAGTATGTAATACTGACAGCTAGAGGTTGAAATGGGTACTGCAGTCCAAATTCAAAATATTGGAAAGTTGTTTCCTTTGCCCACTCTATGCTCATGTGGGTTGCCAGATGGAGGACACGCAACAGGAACGAGTGCAATTGCCAATGGAAGGCAAAGAGACTTGCACACTGCAAGTTGATGAGTTGATTTATCTGTGTTTTAATATGCCTCCGGTCATAGAGCTTATTAGATGCAGGCGCTTTTTAGGTCGGGTAGAATGTGCAATCTCTGACATCTGGCAACCCGGGGTGTCAAATTATTATTGGGTACATTGGCAGTGGGCGGGATCATACATACCAAAACAAAAACAGACATTCCAACACAGAATGCACATTTCAAAATAGAATAACTGCCATTGTTTTTTAGGGAAACAACCATGTTGCTCCGTGAGGCCTGCATAGGGAGCAATGACATTTCCTCTCTCAAGATCCATTAATGTACTAAAAACATATTTAAATCAGTTCATGTGAGTACAGTGGTTCAATATTAATATTATAAAGCGACGAGAATATTTTTGGTGCGCCAAAAAAAAACAAAATAATGACTTATATAGTGATGGCCGATTTCAAAACACTGCTTCAGAAAGCTTCGGAGCATAATGAATCAGCATGTCGAATCAGCGGTTCGGAGCGCCAAAGTCACGTGATTTCAGCAGTTTGGCGGTTTGACACGCGACCCGAATCATGATTCGATACGCTGATTCATTATGCTCCAAAGCTTCCTTAAGCAGTGTTTTGAAAATCGGCCAACACTAAATATGTCGTTATTTTGTTTTTTTGGCGCACCAAAAATATTCTCTTCGCTTTATAATATTAATATTGAACCACTGTACTCACATAAACTGATTTAAATATGTTTTTAGTACATTAATGATTCTTGAGAGAGGAAATGTCATTGCTGGCTATGGAGGCCTCACTGAGTCATCGGATTTCAACAAAAATATCTTAATTTGTGTTTCAAAGATTAACAAAGGTCTTACGGGTGTGGAACGGCATGAGGGTGAGTAATAAATGACATTATTTTCATTTTTGGGTGAACTAACCCTTTAACTTTGAACACATTACAAACTAAAGCTATGCTTTATTTAGTGAATCATGACCACAACAGCTTATATTAAAATATTGCAGGAGAAGAAGAAACACATAGTAATTTAAGGGAAAAAAAACCACTTGCCTGCAAGATGGCTACGATCACTCCAAATAGTCCAATGGCACTGCCGAAAATTTCAACAATTAAGATCTTGACAAAGAGGCTGCCATTCTGCGCATCAGCCAGGGCAGCTCCACTGCCCACGATGCCAACACAGATGCCACAGAAGAGGTTTGAAAAGCCAACAGTAAGTCCAGCACCAAACATGGAGTAGCCTGAAGAGACAGCACCATTGTGTCATCCAAATTCATTTGGTTGCCCCGCAGAAGCAAAGAAAAATATTTAACTCCAGATGAGAAGTTGATTTATTATTCATTATTAAGCAAAATGTACCTGCTTGGTAGTTCCTTGCCCCAATAGTTTCTGGAGTTGTGCCACTGAAGTTCTAAATGACAGTTTATAAAAAAAAAAAATTAATTAATAAAAAAACAATGTTGAGAACAATTATTGTGCTGTTTATGTAATACAGCACATTTAAATGCTGTACAAGCTAAAGGAAAACATCTGCTCGGTTTTCTAAACATAGAACTTAAGATTTACTCTAAAACCAATGGATTCAAAGAAATGGGTAAACAAGTTTTAACTTACCTCTGCCAAATTGCTAATGACAATTGCCATGATGATCCCATAAATGGCAACAGCTTCACAAAAGATAATGCTAAAAAAAAAAAAAAAAAAAACAGAAAAATGAAAAGAACTGTCACCAAGTGCAAATGCGAGTCAAAAAAGCCTTGGGCAAGCAAACTGTTTTTTTACATATCTGACAAATGTGGCATGAGCAAAACGACTTTTGCCTCAAATTTGACTTAATTTGAAGTTTAGCCTTTTTTAATCGATGCAACTGTAGAACGTATGTGGCAACAGTGGTGATAAGAAACCAAAATGGTATATATTAGGGGTGCAACAGTACACAGAAGTCATGGTTTGGTACGTACCTCAATTTTGGGGTCACGGTTCGATACGAGTTCGGTACAACAGGAAAAAAGGAACAAATCCCCAATGCTAGGATCTCTTTTTATTTATTTGGAAATTACAATTTGTTCCACCTAGCAGCATTTACTCCACACTGAGGTAGTTGGTACAGTACAGCCTCATTTAGCGTATTATAAGCACTAAGCAGTAAACAGAATGCAATCTTGCATAGGTCATATTTTTTTGTAGCACTGATAAAAAACAAAAAGTATTTGGTCACAATCAGCTACAAAACTGAAAAGCATTTCTTCTGTTAAAGTACAAAATAAATATAATGAAAAATAAAACTGCAGAGATCAATTTTTTTTACGCATGAGAGTTCATTAACATGCGGTGACATTGGCAGATGCACAAAGTTCAATATTACGCTTTTTCAATAAATCACGGAAAGATGAGCGAGGAGGAGAAAAAGAGCCTACCTCACCTTTCCACAAGGAGACCACGAGTGAAGCGGCACCTGAGGCGTTCCATTTCCAGGACACGCATATTTCATCACTGGACTATAGAAGTGAGACTTCCACAAGACAAATCGGCACAATGCCACATGATTTTGTCTCATTATAAGAGTGGAAACAACTTAAAGTACTTCATCATTTATGGTCATACAGATAAGAGTAAGCCATCATTCGAAACTGTAAATCTATTTTATTCTTGTACACTCACAACAAAAACAAAACATTGTGCTTTTGTAAAATAAAGAAAAACTGGATGCCGCTTTCTGCCATCCCGGTTTCCTTTCCGTGAAGTTTGTGTTATTGAAGTTCCAAAATTTAACTGAAAAATCAAGAGTATAGGCTACTAGGAAGCTCTTGCGTGCCATCTAAACTCTTGTTTTGGGTTGGTGCATAGATCGTCTCTTCTTCTTCTGCTGTTTTTCCTGTTGTGGCGGTAAGCAAACACCCTTACCGCACACGCACCCTTCTGGATTAGAGTGTGGATCACCTGTGACTGACTGTATTCATCATCTGACTGAATGCATCGAATCGTGACGTCCGTACCGTGACAGTTCGGGATGAATACATGTACTGTTACACCACCTAATATACCCAGGGGTGTCAAAATTAGCTAATTTTGAACCATGCGATTGTCTATCAGGCAGCAAAAATAAATAAATAATAATAAAAAAGCATCATTGCACATAAAACTTCAAAAGATTAAGCACACTGCATATACCTGACAAGATTTTTGGTCTTGATTCTAGGGGCTTTGACTCCACCACCAATGATGCTGGACCCAGTGATGTAAATCCCCCTGCAGAGTCACAAGACAAAATACAATTTCTTCATACAAGTATGTGACTACAAAAGGAGCATGCTGTACGTTTTTCCATTAGATTATATTTTGGTGAGTGAGGTACTGATAAAAAGAGTCGAATGCTTCTTTTTTTATGGACCTCTTTTCAACTAAGCACTGCAGAAGAGGATACGGAAAATTGTACTACAACATGTCAAAATTTCCCATATGTTTTTTTTCTGAACTTCAGCTTTTGTGACAGACTAAAAAGAGGAAATGGACAGTCTCACCATGCAGCTCCAACAACAGACAGAGAGATGGCCAGGCCAATTCCAAGATTAGCCCACATAAATGGAGAAGTCTCTGTTAAAAACCTGTGAAAGAAAAGGTTAGGTTATCCAGATATCATAAGAAGCATTTCATTCAACTACTGTACTAAGTCTTAAATTATGTCTTTTGTTATATAATTTTGATATGTAAACATAGTGAACAAGACAAGCCCATTTAGCAATAACATGCTTTAATGTTTCAAGGACTGTCTTACTGAACACATACCATGCTACGTCAAATCGAAATCCAAGGTCAAAAATTGTATAGCAAATACCTGTGGAGGAAAAAAAAAAAGAGAGACTTGATTAGTAGTGTGTTTAAGATTAACCAAAAAAAAGTTTAAAAAGTGATTTTTCATTTAAACCAAAAAGAAACTCAAAGCTTAAATTCCAAGAAAACAAAAAAGCAGTAGCATAATCTGAATAAATGGCATAGACTTGTTCCATACAGAATCATAGAGGGTATGTCTGAAAGCTCACAGTCATGTGAGAGCCATCTTCCTCATTTGGCCATAAAACCCGATTTAACTGCCTTATAACTACTAAAATCCACATTGGCTACATATTGAATTTTGTTGCTCTCCTGTGCGATTCCAGCTAATGTGTGGAGAAGCGCAGAATAGAAATGCCACAGAAACATTTTAACTCTAGCTAACAGAATAAATTACGTTCTCATCAGAGCAGGTGTATGTCTAATGCTCACTGACAGCCTTGGTACTATCACTATAACTCGAATTTAAAATGTTCACACCAATGTTTTATGAAAACAGCCTTTAATACCATTAAAATGATATTTAAATTATTGTTTGACGTAGTCGTGCTAGTGTATGACAGCTAACGTCAGTTGAAGCTAGCCAAAAAGGCTTTTCGGCTAAAGAAACATGAGAAGCAGAAAATAATTATAAAGATATCTGCGTACGAATCAACTACATTTAAAGATAATTATATTAAGTTGCGTGTGTTGTTTACGTGCATATGTCAGCAGGTCTCATTAGCACTTACCGACGATCAGGATGGTCGTCCAGAAGGCCAAAGTGACCCCGGTGTATAAAATTGCGTGCCCGTTCATCATCCACTCCACCAACAGCGCCAGTTTTGCTACCTAAAGGTTCTCCCACGAATAAACCTAGAGCTACTGTGATGTTATTTTCTGTTGGATTCTTGTATCTTGAAGAGAAATGGATTCCTGTGAGCCCTTCAAAGCGACGAAGGCTGGAAATCCTGCATCCATCAGAGGGGAAGAAGTCGTCAGCTGATCATGTGACGAGCTCGAGCTGTGCACGTGACTCAAAACGTCACTCTTCCTTTAGTGATCACAAGCGCTGATCTCCGGTCAGCTCATATCGTTTTCTCTTTGTCGATATCTATAAACATAAGAAAGTATAGTTTAAAATATTCATAGAATTTAGCTACGTTGCTAAGCTATATTTTACAAAGAAAATGTAGATGTTCAATTGTTTTGGTACTGCCCGTTTGTCTGCCAAAATATATGAATTTATTTTTCAAACATATTGATAGGCCTATATACCATTTTATCTAGCTAGCTATCTAGCTAGCTACTAATTACATCTTTAACAGTGTAATTAAAGTACTGTGGCCTACTAATTACTTCATCTAAAAATTACTTTCTCTAAATCCCATATCAACTTAAACCAACTGAACAATACAAGGATAGACACAAAACTGCATTTTTTAATTCTTTCAAGTAAACAATATACAGTTGCATAAATTATTCTTGAACTGCCCAAAGTGTGTAAAGGGATGTTACATTAAATACATATTTCAACATTAGAGTTGAATTTTGATGTTAAATCCACTATATCGTTCTTTTATAAATTTGTTCTATAGTCTATACAGTATTTAATGTAATTACATCAGAAGTAACTGTAATTCAATTACAAACAATTAGGAATAATCCCGACTGTACTTTTTCAAGGGAAAAGTAAATTATAGTAATTAGATTACTTAGTAATTAACTACACCCAACACTTATTATAATATTCATAAAATGTTAAATAAAGTAAATTTTCAGGCAATTTTTATGGCTTTTAAAAAAAACAGATTTTTTAAATAAAAAAATAAGATTTAGGACCTTGTAAACAGTAGAAGAAGAAGAAACTACAATAAACAACGGTGTGAAAAAGAACAATAAGGTAGCCTAGCATATAAAATAGTTTTTAATTTAGATTTATTGCAGTTCATCTCTCAACCAGACGATGGCAGTAAATTCCCAATAATGATGAAAATCTAAATTCAGGCATTAGTCAGAAGAAAATCCACTGATGATTTGTATCATCAATCTAAACCTCAGGAGAAAATTTGAGACAAGTCCAGCTGAAACACTCAATCTGCTTAACAGTGCTTAACTGGAGATGCAAATACTGTGTCATTTCTGATAGAAAGATGTGTGTTTTTCAAACAGACAGACTGATATATTCTCTGTGCTCTCTGAACTGTGAATTCTTGGGAGATGGAGGGTAAACAGGTAAAATACGTGTTGTATGTAGCCTATCTGTCAGTCACACATTGATATAAGCTTCTGGGTTGTGCAATAGCTAGGCACCACAGGAGTCTTATTTCCAGTGCTAGTATAGATGGTGAACTTCACACCAATTTCCTCTCTTCACCTGTCTGTACCCGAGAAATTCTTCACTTTAGCAAACAGTCAAATCTATGGACAGGCTTTATTAGCTTTCTTTCCTTGTGGCAAGTCAGGCTTGTTCATTTACTATTGATAGCAGGCACAGATAGACCCCAAGTGGTGCTCAAGCACCTGCCCTTTTGGTCTCTGACTAGATGAGAGCCCTTTTTAAAGTCATAAGTGCATTTTTTTATTATTATTATTTTATATTTTAGCTTTTATTTAAATGTGGCTAATGGCATCAATTCTCAATTAAGTGTGTGCCTGAAAACTGCATTAAAATCTAATTCTGCGAGACCGCATGAGCCCTTGGCCCTGTTCTTCCCCTCGTCTACATCCCACATCAAAGCCACCGCACAAATCGAGCGGAGCAGCACTGGTGACACTCAGGTAACCATAGTGTTTACCCTAAGCTTCACATTGTTTGTAACTGCTGTCAAATTTAATCACTATTACAATATCTACATATAGCAGCCTAACCAGCTCTGAGCCTGACTAGGCAATAGTAGCACTTAAAGAGATAGTTCGCCCAAAAATGAAAATTCTGTCATCATTTACCCTCAAATAGTTCCAAACTTGTATGAATTTCTTTGTTCTGCTGAACACAAAGAAAGATATTTGGAAAAATGGCAGTAACCAAACAGATCTCGTCCCCCATTTACTACCATAGTAGGAAAAATAAATACTATGGTAGTCAATGGGGGGCGAGATCTATTTGGTTATTGCCATTTTAAAAATATCTTTGTGCTCAACAGAACAAATAAATTCAAACAGGTTTGGAACAACTTGAGGGTGAATAAATGAAGACAGAATTGTCATTTTTGAGCAAACTATCCCTTTAAGGCTGACAAAATAGTAATGTGCAGGGTCGAAAATGCCACCCAAAGTAATAAAAATGCCCTCAAATTTCAAGATATGAATTTTCCCTGTATGACATTTTGTCTTTTATGTATACAGTTAACCAATATCGTGAGCAAAAGTGCTGTTTTCCCAAATATCAGCAAGAGTGTAAATGTAATTTTATTTTAATACAACAGTTGAATAAACAATAAGTTGATATTAATTTTTCTCTATTTCATGAACAAAAATAGTTGCGTCTCCCTTCAACACAGTGTTTCGTTCATGAATGAATCAGCCGTTTTGAACGAATCAGTGAATGAATGATTCTTTGAATCACATATTAAGTTGCCGCCACTTACTGGTGGTTTCAGTTTCATATGAAAGTATCATATAGAAAAGTATCATTTCATATTTCTATATTCAAAATTTTACATTTAAAACACATTTCATAACATTATTCCTGCAACTTGCAGTGTAAATGCATCTAAATAATTATAGTATACTAAAAGTAATAATAAATAGTCATTTCTGTCAGTAATGCGCAACATTGATTTTGCTCATTTGCCAATATATATATATATATATATATATATATATTTTTTTTTTTTTTTTTTTTTTTTTTTTTTATTAAGCAATTATGAGAGAGGTGCCCTTTTTCTCACTTGAGCACCTGCCCCCAGAATGTCTGTGCACAGCCCTATACCAGATTCATGTTGGCTGCCTGAAATCCATCCATCAGTATACGCTGGTAGGCCAAGAAAGTCAATATTGTAATAAACATTTCATATTCTGAAATATGACTCCTATTTCGTACCGAGTTTTGATAAGAGACTTGTGAAGTAGTTTGAGGCAAGTTCTATTAATGCAATTCATGATTTTGCAAGGGAAATGTTACATATCATTGAGCCACAGTCCTCAGTTTCTAATTAATTGTGAATGTGTTTGTTTTTTAATTAGAGCTATTAATAAGCTATTAAAGGGGCTGTAAGAGATTACAGCTACTGTGCTCATTTCCACCAGATCCTCGTCCTCAGCAAACAGATCAGCAAACCTCACATCAAACACGTCAAAGGAAGCGAACATAGAATGTTTTGTGATTGGCTGAATGTTTTATTTTTTTACTTTTTTTTTTTGTAAAGCCAAGCTGTCACAGAGAAAGATGTTAAAGGAATAGTTCACCCAAAAATTTAAATTCTGTCATTAATTACTCACCCTCATGTCGTTCCACACCCGTAAGATCTTCGTTCATCTTTGAAACACAAATTAAGATATTTTTGATGAAATCCTAAATTTGATGAAGGCCTGCATTGCCAGCAAGATAATTAACACTTTCAATGCCCAGAAAGCTACTAAAGAAGTATCTAAAACAGTTCATGTGACTACAGTGGTTCAATCTTAATATTATGAAGTGAAGAGAAAACTTTTTGTGTGCCAAAAAAAAAAAAAACTAAATAAAAAACTTTATTCAATAATATCTAGTGATGGCTGTTTCATGAAGCTTTGAGAATCTTTTGTTTCGAATCAGTGATTCGGAGCGCCAAAGTCACGTGATTTCAGTTAACGAGGCTTCGTTACATCATAAGTGTTCTGAAATTTCAATGGTTCACCACTGGGGGGCGTGACTTTGGCAGTTTGATACACACTTCGAACCACTGAATCGAAACAAAAGATTCATAAAGTTTCGAAGCTTCATGAAGCAGTGTTTTGAAATCGCCCATCACTAGATAGTCATAAAGTCATTATTTATTTAATTTTTTGGCGCACAAAAAGTATTCTCGTCGCTTCATAACATTAAGATTGAACCACTGTAGTCACATGATCTGTTTTAAATATGTATTTAGTAGCTTTCTGGGTATTGAAAGTGTTAATTATCTTGCTTGCAATGCAGGCCTCACTGAGCCTTCGGATTTTCTGAAAAATATCTTAATTTGTGTTCTGACAATGAACAAAGGTCTTACGGGTGGAACGACATGAGGGTGAGTGATTAATGACAGAATTTTTATTTTTGGGTGAACTAACTCTTTAAATCTAAAAAATCAGTATGAACATTTTTAATTGTTCATGTCAATTTTTAAAATATTAAAAAATTGTTTTAGGTTAATGAGATAAAACTGAAATAAAACAAAATATATTAAATGTTAAGTGAAAAAATTTAAAAAACTTAAATGAAAAGTATTAAAATGACTACAACTGAAATAAAAATAAAGCTAAATAGAAATATAAAACACAAAAAGCACATAACAAATTTACTAAATAAAATTAAAATGAAAACCAAAAAATATAAAAATAAAAGCTAATTAAAAATAATACAATAGTAAATCATTCTAAAATAATACTGGTTGTGATGGGACATATTTTTGTCATTGATATCGTTCAGGTAGTAGAGCCATTTTATGCCTGGCATTCAAAGAAAAAAAAAAAGTGCACTGCGTACAGAACCTATAATTATATATGAAAAAAAAAACACTGTGCACATTTAAGCTCTTCTAGAACAAAGACAGAATAGACTGTACATAAGGTGATTCTCCTATTATTGAATGAGTGGTAATTTTCCGAATCTGCAGGGCATGCTAAAAGATTTATGATTAATTTTCTGTTATTGCTATTTTATTCTGTTCTCTTCTCTCATGCAATTGAATATAAGCTATGCGATTATGCAAGTTCGCACTGAATTCCAGCCAACCAAAAGACTGCATCAGCCACTGAGTCATCTCCTATATAATCAGTTTAAAACATTACATAGCTGAATGGGGGACGAGAGACAATTTAAATGAAATATCTCCCTGGGTTAAGTGAGGGAAATTGAAGTGCAAACAACAGTGTAACCAAATCAATGTCCTAAGTGTGTTTTATTCATTCTAGGCACATCTCCACAGCTAAAACCCAGAGAGCAAAAAGCTTTTCAGCTTTAGTAAATAGGACTTAATGAATGTCAAAGTCTATGAAGCATATGTGAGTGAAAGTCACAAAACAAGGGTGCATCTGAGAGCACATGATGTATGATAATTTAACATCACTCGGCTGAAAGGAACATATGTCCAATATCAGCAGGCCCGGAGCGGAAGATTAATAAAAGGCTGAATGATGCAAACCTGACGTTTTGTTCCAGCTCATCCGGATGTGGTGTTGTGTTTCACATCTCGGCATTCTGAACCAAGTGGATGGAGCACACGGCCCCATGTGTTCTCGGTGTCAGGGCACAACACTATCAAGAGATGCAATTTTGCAGCTTTTCCTGCTAGATTAATTAAGAAAACGTCCCGGTGGCGAGCTGTACGTCAAGTTTTAATTGAACCGGGTTCACAAGTCCTGCATTAATCTTAAATCCCAACACTTGAAAGCTTCTCACATGTTTTGGATAGTTTCTTTGAGAAAAATGAATACAGATAAGACGTTCATTCTCCTCCAACGTTGATGTTGGAGGAGAATAAGATGGTGATTGCACATTAAATTGAAGGACATATGAAAATTGCCTTTTTCATCACAAACTGTGAAACTCTTTCTCCCATGGAGCAATGAGAAAAGAATTTCAATCGGGCACATGATTTGCATTTTGACATGTCCTTGAATGGGAACTCAGATGGCCTTCCAGCTATTTCCAGTAATAGTTTTATGACAAACAAAACCAGCTTAACCACCTCATTACAGCCGATAGACATTTTTCTTGCAGCGCTACAGGTAAACGGAGCCAGTACAGCTGCCTCGTGTTTTTAAATGGGGTGTGGTGTTCACGATGATTAAGGGTCTGGGCTGCTAACTGAAAGCCTGTGGATTCAGTCCCAAGTATGTGGGTGACCAATCTGGAGAACAACAGTTGTAGAGATCACAGTCCTTATAAAAAACCTGAGCTGCTGCAAGAAGCTCCTTGCAATTACTTCACTGTCGCTTTAGGGGGGAAATCAGCTGCAAGACAGCCAGCAAAGCTCTGGTTCACAGCTCAGTATTTGCAACAGTTGAGAAAAAACCTGTAATGAGAGAGTGCAGATTGAACATCTCAACTGCAGTATTTGTCACAGGTCCACTGATTGCTTTTACAAAACAGATCATGTGTCTCGCATTAGAGTGAATATCGCCTGCTGCTAAAATCCAACAAAGAAAAATGCATTTTTTTAGCTCATTGATGGAACTACAGAATCAATTACAAATAGTTTCAGTTAGGGGTGTAACGGTACAAAACTGACGGTTCTTTGGTACGTAAATACTATAGTAATTTATAGTAAATACTATAGTGTTTTTGAACCATACTATAGTAAAGTACTTGATTTATTTGTTGTGGTAATTCTATAGTTGCTGTGGTAATATAACAACTATAGTAATATAAACAAATTACTTTACCCAATAATGTAATAAGTTTTCTACAGCTATAGAGGGTATATTATACTACAGTACACTACAGTTTAGTGTAGTAAAAACTAAAGTATACTACATTATTTATTACAGTTTATCAGTTCATTATAGTTAATACTACTGTAAACACTGATTGAGCGATTACACAAGATATTATACGTTTCAGTAAGTTGTACTGTATCTTTCAACATACCTTCAGATGTTCATTCATGTTTATTCTGTATCTAGTATTAAAGATGAAGAGATGATCGCGTTCACTCGTGCTCCGCGCTGCCGCTTGAACTGCGCTTATGTTATGCCACTTTAAAGAGCATCAAAACGTGATTTTCTGTTTGAATTTCGTGATAAAATGGACAGAATTTGAAAGATGACACTTTGTTTCTTATTGAAAGTAACAAATCGCAGAGCTTTTTGCGATTATTGATGGTTAATGGTGGTTATAGGCTACAAAGATGTGTTCGTCTTGTAGGCTACTGCTTTCGTTCGTCTTATCCACTTGCCTTTGTCTGTTGTCGTAATTCACCGGGAAACCGAAGTGTTCCCAAACAGGAAACCTTATGTTGCAATGTATGCAATGTACCTTTTGTACCAATGTACCTAGTTTCAATCTGCTATTTTTGTATATAGTGCCTAAAAAATAACATCAAAGACGTCTGTGGATAACCAGGTACACACCACGGGATGCAGACCTTCTCTTGTTGTGTAAGGTATTGATTTCCATTCTTAAGATTCTGAGCTGTCCTTTTATGTTAAATTTCAAGAAACTCCTGCAGCAAATGTAAAGGGAAAAATAACAAGCAAAGAGTAGCGATCCCTGAAGCAAATCAGCTTTGTTATGGACAGAGAGTGAGAGGAACAAATACAAGGGTTCATTACTACTTATTCTGATCAGTCAAAAGAAAACAGATGACTATGAGCTTGCATACATTTACACAGTATGCATGAAATACAACAATATATGCATGTGCTATTATTATACATGTGAATGGTATTGAGAAAAAAAAATCTAATTCAAATCACATACAAAAACATGTCTCTCAAGTGAAAGTGGGATTGCATAATAGCTCAGAATCAGTAAGGGTTTCTGTTAATCAGGTGCCCTTTGGAGAAAAGAAAGACCT
The DNA here is from genome assembly GCA_037950675.1 of Hypophthalmichthys molitrix. Taxonomy (NCBI): domain Eukaryota; kingdom Metazoa; phylum Chordata; class Actinopteri; order Cypriniformes; family Xenocyprididae; genus Hypophthalmichthys; species Hypophthalmichthys molitrix. The sequence goes on from CM075493.1 coordinate 29,360,223, forward strand.
CGGAATTAAAAATACTTTGCTATTGTATTGTGTTTACAGAGTCCACATCAACATACCTCAACAAAAGTGATGTCTGAGTATGCATATGAATGGAAGTTCATAGGCGAACCATTTATGCAACAACAAGAGTGTTTTTGTTTTGTCTAACTATTGAATACTAGTCATTAGAAATGATTAAGAGGTAATTTCGTTTGCAATTGTGGAATGAATGATGAATAGCTTAGTTTATGTGGCAGATATGACAAACTATGTCTCTGCTGACCTCAGTATCTGTGCACCAAATCCTGACGGATGAATTATGTCTTCTGCAATTATAATAAAGCATTAAGCTAGTATTAATCACTGTATTGAATAATGTTCAGTCAGTGGGTCATTACTGTAAAATAAAACCAAGATCTTTTTGCAGGCTACTCACCAAATAAATAAATAGGGCCTACAACTCATGATGGGAAGTCAGATTCTTTTTCATGAATTAATTCTTTCAGACAGTTCATTTCAGTGAACTGTTTAAAAAAAACATTTATTCATTTTGCAGGCACTTTTATCCAAAGCAAATGAGGAATACAGCAAGCGATTCATCGTGAATAGGCAGATAAATACCAGAAGTGTTCAAATACAAAGTTTCAGACTTTGCTTAGAGTAGGAAGGGATTAAAGGAAAGTATGAGCATATATTTTTTTATGATAATGGTGAGGTTAAGTGCTCACAGAGTTGTTTTCAGCTGTCCTCTCATTCTGCATTCTAGATGAAGGCAAGGAGATTGTTCCACCAGCAAGGAACAGTGAACGAAAATGTTCTGGAGAGTGATTTTGTGTCTTTCTGTGATGGTACCATCAGCCGTCACTCATTTACCGATCTCAGGAATTCTGGTAGGGGTGTAGACTCATAAGTGTGAGTGGAAGTAGGAGGGTGCAGAGAGATGAAGAGAGGTGTGATGTGGGCCCTTTTGGGCTCGTTGAAGACAAGACGTGCTGCAGCATTCTGAATCTTTTGTAGAGGTTTGATCGCACATGATGGAAGTCCAGTCAGTGCATTAGAAGAGGAGCAAATAGGACGCAAATAAGCGGTATTGTGCTGCCTTGTGCGTGTGATGGTAGAGTGTTGTTGAGAGACAACAGGAATGTACTGAAACAAACAAAAACAACTGACCCTTCACCGGGAGTTTGATTGACAAGCGATCTAACCAATCATAACGCCGAATCAGCCATTTTGTCCGACAAAGCAGTCAGGAGTTAGAAGATTAATCTCGGTGGACTTGAACTTGAAAAATGGTGTGTACTGACATCTTTCTGCATTTGAAACAACATTCCTTCTCATGTTCATTCATGTTTATTTGATGCTATATATTAACTAGTAGGACGAGATGATTGGTTCAATGAATTTAAACAGCATTTATTAATATGCATGGAATGTACATAGGTTTGGTCTTGGCGGACTAGATCTGCTACGCTAGACTAGATCTGCTGGATGAGTGACAATACATCTAAAATGCACTTGAAAACATTTAAGTGAATATAGGGTGCTGCAAGGAAACATAGGGAGAACCCCCCCAAGCAGATCTAGGCAGGTGGTGCTGGGGAAGGTGGAGGGCAAGCGAAATCCCATGGTGCGCTGCAATGAACTAATCTGATTTGAAGTCAGGAATAAATAAGTTACACAGATAGAACAAAACGGAACGACTGGACGACCCGTTGTCTGTAATTGAACCAATAAGCTGCTCGGAAGAGTTTCATGACTGGACTATTTTTGAGTGCGCACAGTTGAGCGTGCAAGCCATTCAAAGTACACTCCATTGGCAGTGAGTGTGGATAGACATGTTCGTCATGTTTTTTCGTATGTGCATTGTTCCTGCTGACACAAAAATCAGGCTGATACTATATACAGTGTTACCATGGATGACAACGAATTTTAGGGCATCTGAACACCGCAAATCCATAATGTGTATTCCAGAGAGCAGGTTTTATACACATGTGTAATAAAACCTGCTAAGCTTGTGCATTTATCTATATATCCGAAAATTGAAATGTGTATTTATGCAAACTATAGCTGAGCCTGCTACATCCAAACTTAAATGTTTTGTTCCAAAGGACACATTGTGTTACTCTCTACATGTTCTGTAGTTGAGAGAATACAAGCGGAACCATCTAACAAACACTGCATTATTAATTCTTTATATTATTTTAAAATGAGATTGGGTTGTTTAACTGTGGGGCTTATGAAAAGAAAACGTTGGCATGGTTACCAGCTTCAGGTCCACAGTTTGCATCTTTCTCAACCACACTGTCTATTATGAGCTCGCTGAACTGTAGTCAAATGACAGGAGGTATTTCTATTAGAAGATTCCTTACTGTGATAATAGATATAAAAGCTAGCAAAGGCTCTGCTCAAGAGTAACAAAATCTCCTGCAGATAAGCACACTCTTCTTTTAGAGGTAGGTTTAAAATACATGCACAATTTTAATGAATTATACAGTTTTTGATGTTACTAGAGAAGCACACATAACAAGACCCATTGAGTGCTCAAAATGAAGCCATACAGAAAGCAAAGATGTGTAAAACTAGATTGCGGTTAGCCTCATGTTCTACCTGGCTAACTTTAATCTTGTCTCAGAAATACAACAATGTTTAACTTAATAGTTCTTCTGTCCTTGTCACCATTTCAATATGGACAGAGGAACATTCCACGCAGGCTGTCACTTTATTGCAATTATTATAAAAAGCTATTTCATTAAGATATTCATTAAATATGCATATTACTTCTATGAATAATGATATTCAAGTTCTGTATTTAATAGGTAAAAATAGGCTCCAAAGTCTGATGTATTATTCATGATGCGCACTACAGCAAACATCACTATTACTATAGCTCATAATTAGAGTTAGGGATTTGATTACTTTTCTAAATTTATGATTTTCGCCTGCTGAATGATAAAACAGGTTAAACAAAAAAAATCCCTGAAGGAAGGATCCAAGTCTTAAGGACCAAAATAACAGATACTTGGGCCATTAAAGGGATAGTTCACCCAAAAATGAAAATGATCCCATGATTTACTCACCCTCAAGCCATCCTAGGTGTATATGACTATCTTCTTTCAGACGAACACAATCGGAGATACATTTAAAAAATATCCTGACGCATCCGAGGTTTATAATGGTTGTGAATGGGTGGTCAAAAAAAAAAAATGCATCCATCCATAATCAAAGAAATCCATACAGCTTCAGAGGGTTAATAAAAGCCTTTTGAAGCAAAGGGATGCGTTTTTGTAAGAACAATATCCATATTTTAAACTTCATAAATTCAAATAACTAGCTTCTGGCGGACGGCCATACGCATACTGCGCAAGTTGATTTGGGTGGAAGAGCAACCTTTGACACGGCGCAATGACTCAATGTCGAAAGCGGAGGCGCAGAGGATAGAGCAAAACAAAACACCGGTCACGAATTAGAAGTCCAAAATGAGAATTTTTAAAGAGAAATGTCAAAGGATTTCGATATAAGAGAAGAAGAGCTTAAATTTGTTGCACAGCCCTTTTTGTTTGAACCGCGAGAGGCGTCTACTCTAAGTATTCACAACCCTTATAAACCTAGGAGGACTAAGGATATTTTTAAATATATCTCCGATTGTGTTTGTCTGAAAGAAGATAGTCATATACACCGATGGCTTGAGGGTGAGTAAATCATGGGATCATTTTCATTTTTGGGTGAACTAACCCTTTAGGAAACCACTTTAAAGAGACAGTTTTGCCACGTGTATGGCTGTGATGAAAGCGCACGACGAAGAAGTAAACACAAAAGCAGTCTTTAATAAATCTAAACAGGAACACTCAGGAGATCACACGGAGTAATAGCAAACAACCACAACTAAAGATGATACCGGACATTGAAATGAACAAATTAGGGAGTACATATACAGAAAAGCAAACAAGGGAACTAAATGGGACACAGGTGTAATTTATCAGGAAATTAACAAGGAAAACCACAGGGAATTAGGAAACAAGGAAAACCAAACAAAGAAGAATAAAGAAACTAGTTTAAAATGATAAACATAATCATAATTTACCTATCCTCATGTTATTCCAAACCTTTCTTCTGTGGAACACAATTATTGTGCTCATGTGGAACAGTCCTTAAAGGATTAGTTCACTTTCAAATGAAAATTAACCCAAGCTTTACTCACCCTCAAGCCATCCTAGGTGTATATGACTTTCTTCTTTCTGATGAACACTATCAGAGATATATTAATAAATATCCTGACGCATCCGAGCTTTATATTGGGATTGAGCGGGATCACATTTACATTTACATTTATGCATTTGGCAGACGCTTTTATCCAAAGCGACTTACATTGCATTATACTATACATTTGTATCTGAGTATGTGCAATCCCTGGGATCGAACCCATGACCTTGGCATTGCTAGTGCCATGCTCTAACCACTGAGCTACAGGAAAGTAATCAACGAGGAAAGGATCAACGAAAGCTGAAGAAAGTGCTTCCATCCATCATAAATGTACTCCACATGGCTCCGGGGGGTTAATAAAGGTCTTCTGAAGTGAATCAATGCGTTTCTGTAAAAAAAATATATATATATATATCTCCATATTTAACAAGTTATGAAGTAAACTTTCTAGCTTCCGCCAGACCGCCTTCTGTATTCAAATTACGAAAAAAAAAAACGGAACTGGCTTTGCGTCAGTTAAGCTTTTTCTGTAAGTTGAATAGGGAAGGAGTAGGACGTAGCGTAAGCTTTTTGAACTGCGAGAGTTTTAAACTTTCTTCGTAAGTTTAATACAGAAGGCGGCCTGGCGGAAGCTAGATATTTTACTTCATAACTTGTTAAATATGGATATTTTTTACACAAATGCATCGCTTCACTTCAGAAGGCCTTTATTTCCCCCACTGAGCCGTGTGGAATATGTTTATGATGGATGACTGCAATGTCCATAATGTAAGATGCCTAAGTCACGACATTGGTACAGGGAGACAGGAAGGTCAGCTGATCGTCCTTGCAGTGCTAATCCACATTTAACCATATGCATGAACTAACCCTTTAACAACATTGTTTTAGACCCAAATGATTTTCATTGTAAAGGACAAAACCCTCTCAATCCAAATTATTTAAAATAAATAATTTTGCATTCCCTAGAAGAAAGTCAGTCATTGGAATGACATGAGGGTGAATTATTTTCTATGTTTGGATAAACTAGGAGTTTAGCAACCATTCTGAGGCACCACTGAGATTTTCTTCAGTTTTAATACCATTCATAGAAGATGACAACCTCATAGACTGTCGTCAGTCTTACCACTTCAAGAAGGCTACTGGATGTCTACTTTTACTCTTTTTGCCCATTTTACAATCCCATCACTGATTTTCTACCGGAACATTGACTGAGTGGACCAAAGCCCATAATTTCAGACAGAAGAGAACTCTGGGTAGATTGAACTTTGTGACTTCAGAGACAACATTCCTCTTATTTCACCCCCTATTTCACCAGTGCTTTCATCACGTTACTATCAACCACATAAAAAATAAACACTAATTATCTAACTCTTGACAAATCTGAAAGAAGCCTAATTTAGCCTGCTGTATACATGAACATCATCTCCCTTGGTTACGAATAACAGCATGAAAAGATATAAAAAAAAAATAATAAATAAAAAAAAAATCATCTTAGTTTTAGCTTTTAAACAAGCCATTTTTTCCACTTCAGAGTCTAAATAGTCTTTCTAGTTTCTATAATCAGCATCTCTTCAACTGAAACACACCACTGAGCCACAGTGATCAAACGGATGCCGCTGTTGAAACCACAGGACGTTTCAGGTACTTACACACCAGATTTCATGGCCTCTTCAAGCCCCATCTACCATCTAGAGACACAAGACATTTTGAGTAATATCATTTCAGACTTGGCTTAATTGATACAGACAGAAAAGCTCATTGTGTGAATTGCAATCCCTACCACATTTACCGCACACCTTTTCTGAAGGTCTGATTTACACAGGTAAGTGCTTGGTGATATCATCAATACATTTCCATTTGAACGAATCCTTGGTAATAATTATGTTGAAGTGGCTATGCTCTTTTCACCACCATCTCTTTGCAACTGTCACAGATACAGTCGCCTGAAAGAGCAGGGTCTGTAAAATATAGTAGTCAGCATTTGAAGTGGATGAAAAAAAGTTAATCAAAGTTGTCCTAAGAACGAAGTTGACCACACCGTTGGACAACTTTGATGAAAAGTTTTGATCCACTTCAGATGTTTACTACTGTATTTAATAGACATCAAATAATCATAATTAGATGTACTGACATGAAGAAAATGTTTATGTGCAGACAGATGTGCTTTTTTTGGTTTGCTATCTGTACATTTCAAACCTGTGATTTTTTTTTTTCCAAGACATTTCTAAAGCTGTTTCAAAAAACTGTTCAAATTATTTGGCTTTTATCAAAAATGCCTTCTGATGCGCATTTGCTATGTATTGGATATGAAAGCAAAATTCTATTTGATACTCTAGGAATGTGTACATTATTCCTGAAATATACGTGTAATTTATTACAACAAAAGTGTGACATGTGAATTGCATTTACAAAAGGACTATGATATAATGCACATGTTGGTGATGCATGATAATGACACTTGGGTCAAATCAAATCACCCTTCCTCCTTGCACACATTCTCACTAATCATTATGTCACAATAGTTAAAAGATTGTAAAAAGCACTGAATAGCCTCATCCATCAACACATTGCATTCATGATTCTGGCTGCACATGTCCCACAGATATTCCAACAGTCTGGTAGCCTCATCATGAACAGCTTGATTGAATTCAGTGGGGAACAAGTAGAGATGCTGATGAATAAGTTTAGGAAAGGCTGGAAGAAATGGTTTAGCCTTAATGGGGTGGATAGATTTTCCTTTGGCATTAGCTTTGAGATTGAAGTGAGACTTACTGAGGAATTGTAGCCGGTGATATTGCTGTTTCCTGGGGTACTGATGTTTTTGTCTTCTCCAAACAATCGTTAGAGGAAAAATTTTTTTGAAAGAGACAGAATGTATAGTTCTGCAAATTGGAGCACTCTGGCAGCTGCCATCTCACCTATGGAGAGGAAAAACACAACACGGAGATAAACATATTATGAGGGACGTGCACTTTTGCAGAGCAGTGTTAATAAAGATTGACCCAAATGGTTTATATACTTGGTGGGAATGGTTGCTAAGTGACAAAATGCCCATCATTTATACACCTATCTAAAAAAAACAAGTTTTTATTTTTTCCTTCTGTGCAGCTTTTCATCTAAGATTTTAAGCCTATTTATCAAAAGTAATTTTAAAGGCAATGGCAGTGACAGTAAATACATTATCAAGTTAATGTTAAAGGGGTCCTATTATGCCCCTTTCACAAGATGTAATATAATTCTCTGGTGTTCCCAGAATGTGTCTGTCAAGCTTCAGCTCAAAATAACCCACAGATCATTTATTATAGCTTGTCAAATTTGCCCTTATTTGGGTGTGAGCCAAAACATGTCTTTTTTGTGTGTCCCTTTAAATGCAAATGAGCTGCTGCTCTCAGCCACCTTCCAGAAGAGGGCGGAGCTTTAACAGCTCACGCTTCGGTTGCTCAACAACAACAAAGCTGGAGAATCTCACGCTGCCAAAATGACGATTGTCAGTAACAGTGTTCAGCCTTACATTGTTCAAACCGGAGTCGGACACTGATGGAGAGACTCAGGAAGAAGTTACAACTTATAGAATGCATCTGGATGTTTCTGAATGGTTAGTGGATAAATTTATGTAGTTGCTGTGGAGTTGATTCAACTCATCGTCAAGCATGTGCCATCATGTTAATCTTTTGTGCAAATCCAGTGTTGAATTGACCCTCGTTTGTGAAGCAGTCCGGTGTAAAATGACGGCATGTCAACAACACTCTATTACAACAACTCTTCCTGTTCTCTAAAGCAGCGCAACATGGCCTCACCCCCTTTGTTGTGTGTTCCCGGGGGCAGGGTTTATGTAAATTTAAGGGTTAGTGATGTCACCAACCCGGGAAGAAGCTTGTTATAGTCCTTACCAGCCGTTTGTTGTAGATGTTTGCAGATGTTGTTTATGCTCAAACAGCAGCATTACACACTAACTAAAGTTAAAAAAGTGAAATCATAATCAACCACCCCTTTAAAAACTTCTATTTCATATAAATGCTGTTGTTTTGAACTTTCTATTCATCAAAGAATCCTGAAAGAAAATTATCAGTTTCCACGAAAATATTAAGCAGCACAACTGTTTTCAACATTGATGATCAACATATTAGAATGATTTCTGAAGTATCATGTGACTGAAGACTAAATAAAAATTCAAAAATCCTGTAAAAAGATATAAATCCTGCACACTATTCAAACTTGATATAGCATAGTTTCAGTCAATCGACCTTGCTCAGGCTTATTTTGTCTAGTTTATGTGCTTTTGTGAAATTGCTTAATCAAAATGAGAGTTCTGTGTCTTTTAGTTCATGTGTATTATAGCTTTGAAGCCATCTATATGCATACAAACAGAACATAGCATGCTCCAAAATATTGACAAAATTAATTTTTAGCAAATATACACTTTTAAAATTTACATTTGAAACAGCCTTGAACTTGGTTTGTTACAGTAGCTTCAGTTATCATGCAAATGATATTTGTCATTTTATCAGTGCCAACACATGAGGTTATTATAAAATGAAAATGTTGTGGAGTATCAATTAGTTTCCTCCTCAGTTTTCTTAATTGTTTTGTCCCACGAACCATGACCACAGGCTTCTGTGAATGACAAACTGAAAAGTAAACCAATCCAATGTAAAATCTTAACTAAGTGACTACCTTCTAACATCTGTGCCATTCCAGGCGAACTGCAGGATAGAGAAATTAAATATAGTTTTTATGCAATGGCACTGACCAGAATTGAGCGTTTCTGTATTTCCACAGCTGTTATATCCCCTGGCACATACTAGATTAGATTCCACTGCCAGGATGCAACTGAGAAAAAGGTCAGAGCAATGCTCTTTCCCACAAAGGTTAAAAATAATAACAAAAAAATCTTATTTAAAAAAATATAATGCCAATGTTCACAATAATTAGATTTTGAAGAGCGCCCTGGGCACATTTCTAGCCTTAGGTTCTGCCCTGTATGTATATGTATGTCATTTATGCTATTTTTTGATCGTCTTGTTTGCTGGAGGGCATATATATTTCATGACAGGATTTCTAAAAACAGTACTGATGCAGTCAAGCCTTTGCCAGTTATTTCCTTGGTAAAATATTACAAATAATACACTCCATCCCTGGAGCAAAACAGATATGTTGTCCACTGTGCCTGTGGAAAACAGCCATTCCTGGAGCTTTGTGAACAAGGCCTAAAGCTGATCCCTTCACTACATCTGAATGCTGAACTGAAGCAGGCCCCAGTCCCCAGAGACTCAGAGAATGCCAGAGGCAGAATACAAATGTATGGTTTCCTATGACCTTCAAAACCACTAGACATGCATACTAAGTTTTAAAGCCTGAATGTTCAACTAAACCTTTAGTGCTGTCGCTCTTCCACCATGCTCAGTGGAAGAGCGATCAAAGTATAATGACTGATCACATCAACGATTCATGTATATTTCATTGTGTGTCTGTGAGTGTTACAAGTAGTGCTGTAAACCACTATCACTATGAACAACATATTCTGTATTCCAAATTATTATGCAAGTGAAATATCAGAACAATAATCATTCAGATTTTAGTTTTTCAAAGAAAGTGTCTGTTTGTTTTATTTCTCATATCTTTTTGGATAACTGTATCAATCTCAGACAGGTTTGTTAAATAGTTAGCCAGGTCTATTTAGGTAAATAGAAACCATACTCCAAGAGGTTGTTCCTCTTATTAAGCAAGTCACAGTTTTCATGCAATACGGGCAGAAAGAAAGATCTTTCTGAAGATGAAAAGCATGCCATGGTGCACTGTTATGCAAAAGGCATGAAAACAACTAATATTGTGTGAAAACTGAATGGAGATAATCAAACTGTCATAAGATTTGTGAGTAATTTACAGCACAAGAGAACTCAGTCAAATAAAGGCTTATTAAGAAAGGTTTCTGTGAAAAAAAAAATGAATTGACAGCTATATATATATATATATATATATATATATATATATAATAAAAGGACAGCAATGAAAAAAAAAAAAAGCCACTGTTGAGCAGCAAACAGGTATTTGAATCTGCTGGTGTCACTGGATTCCCAAGAACATGTCCATGCTGGCTGGCAGTTGCATTTGGTTGCATTTCAGCCACCCTTAACCAAAGCTCACAAATAAGAGAAACGTTTACAGTGGGTGTAGAAATACATGAAGACTCCTTTTTAAATAGTTTTATTTACTGAGGAATGCCATACTACAATGGATGGTCTAGAAGATGGATGGATTTCTGGATGGTTGGTGAGTGGCCACCACTTTCCAGCGAGACTGCAACATAAGCAAGGAGCTAGCGGGTGATGATTTGAGCTGGAATATTGAGAAGTGAGAGGAAAGGTCCCTTTAAGGCCCCGATATACTCACGGCAAAGTTCTTTTTTTGTTCTTCGTTTAGGGGTAAAACGAAGTTCAAAATACGTGAGCAGCGATATACAGTTATCGAATATCTGATGCCGCCCACACTGCTGAGAGCGTTTAGATGAATATGTAAAATAATACTGCATGCTTTCCTCTCAGTAACAAATGAAACACAACATGTGAATTCAGCAAGCATTTTTTTTATAGAAAGCATAAGAAAAGCATCTGATCATAACCACATGGGAATGTTAGCCCGAGCTCCGCAAATTAGCACTCCAGTAAAGTCACGTCACATTTATTTCTAAGGCATTTTATTCAATAGATTGCTTAAAAGAAAGCAGTGTCAGTGCCTCATTTCATCAGAAGCACAACTCATTTTCTACTATAAAGTGACTATCCAGTGTGTTCATGTTTTCACCCACAGAGATCTGACAAACTCAACAGATGAAATGAGTCAGAGAAGAGTTCCACGTGAAAGAAGGCGGAGCCTCAGCGCACACCTCCTATTACGTTATCGTCACGGACCAGTGGTAGTACAAAGGTGTTTTGCAGCTGGGGCGAACTTTTCTTGAGAGTTGGCAAGCCATTTCGAGCCTGATTTTGTTCGAAATTACGTCACATCAGCTCTTCGATTTCGTCTGAAGTGTATATCGGGGCCTTAGGGTCTCTGAGGGTGTCAAAATGACTTCTGCAAGATAAGTTTATAACTGACCATTTTCTGCTATGGTATAAAGGAAAAAAAAAAAAAAAGATTTTCATTCAGGACAACGCACTATCCCATGCTGCAAAAAACACCACAGCAATAAAAATGTTTGAAAATTTATTTCTAGACCCACTGTAAACATTTCTCTTTGTGAGCTTTGGTTAGGGGTGGCTGGAATGCAACTTCAACTGTCAGCCTGCATGGAGAAGTCCTTGAGAATCCAAAACACCAGCAGCTTCAAATACCTGTTTGCTGCTCAACAGTGGCTTTATTTATAGCTGTCCTTTTAATACAATTCATTTTTTTTGACAGAAACTTTCCTTAAGAAGCCTTTATCCGACCTTCAGCCTTTATATTGAGTTCTCTTGTGCTGTAAATTACTCACAAATCTTATAATAGTTTGATAATCTCCATTCAGTTTTTGCACAATATTAGTTGTTTTCATGCCTTCTTCAGAAAGATCTTTCTTTCTCCCTGTTTTGCATGAGAATTGTGACTTGCTTAATAAGAGAAACAACCTCTTTAAGTATGGTTTCCATTTACCTAAGAAGACCTGGCAAACTTTTTAACAAACATGCCCAAGATTGATACCAGTTATCCAAAAAGATAAAGAGAAATAAAACAAAGACTTTCTTTGAAAAACTAAAATCTGAATGTTTATTGTGCTGAAATCCCATTGATATGTCACTTGCATAATAATTTGGAACACAGTGTAATCTGATTGAACAATTTTTTATTTTCAGTAGATGTCAAGTTTGGATGTTGTGAAACATAACAGCAAACAGCTCTGTTGGGAGAGGTATGAATAATTTTGCAAGGTTTTTTAAAGACGGCATGAAACAGAAGTTGCGATAGTCTTCCCCCCCCTATATGACATACAAGTAAGTGAAATGACTTCCTTAAGGAAAAAATTGAGGGCAGGACTTGATTTTGTCAATTGGGGATTGACAGGATCATTGTGGTTTGCTATGGACAAAAATCTAGTAAATTTAAAAAAAAAAAAATTAAATACACATTTATAACGCTATAGTTTGTGTATTACCTTGGCAGTAAATGACAAAAAAAAATGATTTAACACTGCTGCGAGGGTGTTTCTAATACAACGGCTGAGGGAGTGATGACAAATTTGACATCTTTCACTCTTCTGAGCTTGTTTCTGCCACTGAATAAAAAAATGTGACTTTTTATCTCATAATTCAGACTTTTTTTCCTCAGAATTGGACTTTATAACTCGCAATTGTGATTTTCTATCTCACAATTCTAAGAAAAGAAGTCAGAATTGTGAAATATAAACTTGCAATTACGGAAAAAAATTGAGATAAAAAGTTTCATTAATTAGATTTTAATTAAGTATTTCTCAAAATTGCGAGTTTATATCTTGCAATTCTGACAATATAACTCGTAATTGCGAGATTATATCAAAATCATATACCTGATTCAGATACCTGATCAAAAAAATATACCTGATTAACTTTAAAATCAGGAGTGCCATTCACTAAGAACCAGGATATTTGTTTAATATAACTCCTGAAAGAAGAAAGTCATATACACCTAGGATGGTTGAGGGAGAGTAAATCATGGGATAATTTTAATTTTTGGGTAAACTATCCCTTTAAAGCTTACTCTAAGAAAAAAGTAGTTTACTACGATCAGCCTACAAGACGAACATAGTAACAGTAATACTAAACCTGATGTCCTCCAAGGTCATTTTCCTAACAATCGATAACTGAGATGCAAGATAGTGCCACTTGTGAAACGAGACAGTGAGTCTGTGGTGATATACAGATTTGTCAAAAGGCCTGATCAACAGCGTTGCGATGGATGATGCCGAATGTTAGGAAATATCACACAACTAAATGCCACAATTGACCAATCAGATTTAAGATTTTTTTTTTTTTTTATGTTTTTTGTTTTTTCCATTAGTAAGTCAAGTTCCGGCAATTTTAAGCCATTTCCTAACCTCGCTATCTTGTTTAAGAGGTCCTTATGCAGTGTTCCTTGAGGTAATGCAATAATTGCATGGTATGATTAACTGCATTGCCATCAGAACTTGACATTAACTTTTTTTGCTCACCAGCCACTGTGGCTAGTGGTTTTTCAAAGTTACTAGCCACTCTGTATTTTCACTGACCACAATTTGGACATAGATACCATGGGGAAAAAACTGCCATATAGATATTTTTAATATTATCTCAAATTTGGCAGCAGGTATATTAGGCTGCTGTCACTTACAGATCCATTATACTGTTACACATTAACTGACTGCGATAAGCAGCGAAAAATAACTCAATTTAGTACTGAGAGGCAGCTTTATGTGTGCGCAATTTGGGTGTGAGAACAAAATCTGCAGGAATGAGTGAAATTATGTGCAATACATGCAACCCCGCCCTGAAATTCAAGCCCTGTAACACCAACAATATTCATCCGGAGCAAATGAAACGAGTGAGTGAGGGGTGCGTTTCCCGAAAGCATCGTTAGCCAACTAACATCACAAGTTCCGTCGTTACTTACATAGTTCAACGAGTTGGTGTTTCCCGAAACCAGAGTTCAGACGAACATTTGCAAACTGCATCGCAAACTTGTGTGGTTGGAACGACAGCTCTCGAGCTGTGGTTAGAAGCATAGTTTCTTGTTTTTATGACATGTGGACTTAATAAATCGTTATTTTGAGCAAAATAATGACATTAAGTACAATGTATATCTTTTATTTCGAATATATACAAATGTCATTTACATGTTTTAGTTTGTAAGCACCGTTTTTGAAGAGTGTGCATGTGCGTACGTGCTCTGGTACGTAAGAACAAGCATTTGATTTAATCTAGAAATAAAGCAAAATAACTGAGAAAATGAGAATTAGTCCTCTAATGCCATGTCTGTAATATATAGCAGAAATTCTAGCATTAATTCGATCTCAAACGGATTCATTTAAAGAAGTTATTACTCCACCACCTGCGTGACGTCATTCACCAACGTGGTTGAACGGCAAGTTTGCGACAATACAGTTTTGGGAAACAGTCGTGACTAGCTAGTTGATTTGTTCAACAATGCATCGTACTATGGTAGTTCAGCAGCGAGTTACATCGTTGTTTGAGAAACGCACCCCAGAGCGAGAAAGCGAAGATGGTGTCGTGTATCTATTCTGCAGGAAATGAGTATTGGAAGCGCTTCAGATATGTCAGTATCGATATGTATTGAAAAATCTATATTTTTGACAACACTGTATTGTTTAATATTGCTTTAATATTTTAATTAAATTAAATTTGAAAAATTACTAATGAACTTTTTCTAAACAAAAACAATTCTTATTATAACAAGCAATTTCATGCATTAAATGTGTTCAATTATAGGCACTTAAAGGGGGTCAAAGAACACTTTTGAATTTTACTGAATAGAGATTGCAATAGTGTTCTTCATCAGTGTTCAGAGGGACAAATGTGCTCTTATCTGAGCATGATTGTAGGCTTATTCTCACAGAACTTAGGTCTGATTGAATTGCTCATTCATAGTCTGAATTTGGTTTGATTTGCACCTAAAGTGCATGGTAAGGAAAAAAATAACAAGCTCAACAAAAGAGATCCTATATGGCAATTTGCAGTGATGCGGAGAGCAAAGTCCCAAATAAGCAGTAAATTGTGCGTTTCCATGATGTAGCCAATAATTTCTAGGTTAGAATTATGTGTTGTGATAGTAGAACAAATTGTATCACATTGATCTCTTAATTGCACAGGGTTGCGTATCTTTAGGCTATGTGTATATTGCAGGGTAAATACCACATTTATATTTTACTCTCTCTGCACAAAGAACAGTGGAATGAGAGAGAGAGAGAGAGAGCCCTAAAATTGTTGCTATGCGACCTGACATCAGTTCTTCATTCTACAATCACTCCGTTGCCCATGTGTGTTCAGGCTGTGTATAAAGCCAATGGGAGCGAATATGCTCCGTCTTTGAGTGGATACTGCTCACAGGGCTCCTTTTTCAAAGAGCTGAAGAGAAGTCGGACAAATTGCGGCGATCATCTCTCTCAAATACCCGTCTACCAGCAAAACTCCCTCAGTGACTAGTATGAGGTTTATGAAAGTACAACGCCAGATTCAGACAGCTTTTTCTTAATATTTCTTGGATTAGTAGGGATGAGGATTGTCAATGCTGAAGAGAAGAAACTTTACTTTTTTCATCTTGTTTAAAGATGTCTAAAATCATGTTTCCTAGTGAAGACTGGAACTCAAGTGAGCTGTTGAACAGCTCAATTGGAAACTCCTCTATGGAGGATACCGAGGACGAGGAGCACCCCTTCCTGACGGATGCTTGGCTGGTGCCCCTCTTCTTCTCCCTCATCATGCTGGTGGGGCTGATCGGGAACTCATTGGTGATATATGTTATCTCCAAGCACAGACAGATGAGGACGGCCACTAACTTCTACATTGGTGAGTTTCAGTCAATTCAGCTTTTTTTCTGTACAAAACCTTCAGAACCTTTCCCAGATTAGACAAGCTCTATAAGCGTTCACATTTTTAAAAAAGCTTCTAAAGATTTTTTTTGTAGCTTTTGAATAATATAGGCTATTGTCAGTGTATTATTTTTCATCATTTTTGTTGTTTTTATATTTATTTTTTCTAAATTTTCTTTATTTTTTCATATATATATATGCCCAGACCTGTATGAAGCACTTTGCAAATAAATTATTATTATCAATATTATCAAAAATTCTTAAGTAATTAATATTTTTAATAATTAAGTAATTAACATGACTATTTAGTACTCTATACAAGCACAGTGAGATGAATCTAATTCTGCACAGGAATTGCTGTAACAGGAAACAAACTGAAGTTCAACCTCTTATTGACATTATATTTGTGGTGAATGATTCATTAGCCACAGGATGACGTGCTGTCATGTAACTAAGAATTATTGCATTATTTCAAGGGACACTGCGCAAGGAACTCTTGGGCAAAATTGCGAGGTTAGGAAATGCCTTAAAATTGCAGTAACTTGAATGACTTAATAATCAAAAAAATACTGTGTGTTAGTATTTGTAATTTTACTGTGTTTGTACATTTTGCAGTAAAGGCAGTCAGATTAACATCCATTTTCAATGTTGCTGTCAGAGTTTGCATTTCATTCACGGCACATCTCCTTGCATTTTCCAACACTTCTGTCTCCAATTATTCTTAACATTGTTGTACACAATATTGTAAGAACTGAAAGAATCCCTGAACCCCTTGGAGACAGTGCCACCTCATTTTTGCACATTCAATTTTGCATACCTATTCAGATGAAACAGATCGCTGATTACACGTATATTTAATTCCTCAGCTAACTTGGCGGCCACTGACATCATTTTCCTGCTATGCTGTGTGCCGTTCACTGCTACTCTCTATCCTCTGCCTGGCTGGATATTTGGAGACTTCATGTGCAAATTTGTTGCTTTTCTCCAACAGGTAAGAAGAGCACCTTAGGGAAAACAGAGCACAAGAAGTAGTAGTTTTCTTTTGTGTAGTGCAAATGTCTCTCTGCTGCATCATCTCAGAATGTTTTCAAGGACAATGGCCATACCGACAAAACCACTGTGGGAGAAATAAATGTGTAAGATCAATGCTGATAGGATTCTGCACTTCAATACGGTACCCAAGAATGTCAACCAGCAATAAATGGATTTGTACACTGATTAAGACCGATACAATTGTCCCTATTTTTAATAGATGTTATTGTTGGGTAGTGACACCACAACGTGTTTTTGAGTTGGGGATGGCTGAAGATGGGCACATCATGATGTAATTATATGCCAATGAAATTAATTAGCTCAAGTCACATTTCCAGTTTTTTGCACTGAGATGCAATGTCATGCATTTCTTTTATAACTAATTAAAAATGTAGTCTTAGATTGAGTCTGTAGAGAGAGTTCTGAGATGTCAAAACTGAAATGTCAAAAATTCAAGATACATTTCGAAACAAATGTAATTGCTTTGGTATGTGGAGTGGGTAGAGATTAATCACCGCACATTTCCTCACCTATTTCACAATCAATGCACCTATCTTGACAAGCGTGTTCTGACTGTCATGCCATAGAGAATGCTGATCTAGGAACTCTGATTAGATTAAAAAAAAAGAAAAAGAAAAAATATGCCTCTACCTACAGTACATTTTTGCTAAACTCCAAAAAGATGCCTTTACATACAATACACTGCAGTTTCCAGTTAAAATGTCCACTAGTGGCAGTAAAACACCAACAACTTTGATTTCTTTTCACAAAAATTATAATTAGGGGCAAATTATTGATTAATAAAGACTTATTTTCGAGCAGTTCTCTGCACAATACTATGTTATTATGACCTCAAAACACTTTTACCATAGTGCATGATTTGTAAACTAATACATTTTGACTTTTGCAAATTGCATCACATAACCAGCTCCATGGCTTTTCTGACATAAACTTTCTCAGTAGTCAGTCACAATAAAAGAGCTTGAAGAAGCAAGCTAAAATGTAATGGTGGATTCTACAAATGTTTTTTTTTATCTTACTTTTGATTTTGTTATTACTGTTAGGTTATATCTTATATCCAAGTTATATAGTTTGTTATAACTGTTAGGTTTAGGGAAGGGTTTAGTGTAGGTGGCATGAAACATTAACCTATCAGCACCACTCTCACCACACATTTCATTTCCGAACTGCTGCGATACGTACAACCAATGTAATAAAACTGAGCCAGACTCATATTCATCTCATATTCATCAAACAACATAGACTGTAAAAAATATGAACGACGCACCTCCACTCTCTTCCATTGTAGAAAAGTGAAGCTGCCATTGTCACAATATCGCGCTGACATCTTCTACTGATTCGGGACCCGATTCTGCGCCGTAGCGAGCATGAAGTGAAGCCGCGCGCAGTCAAGTCCCTGCCCCCACTCCCGCAGAATGGTTTAGTACAGTTTACTGCAGAACAACTTATTATGTCGATGTGAAATAAACAGTTATAGAAATGTAGAAGTCTAGTTAAAGCTCCAACCTCCTCCCGAAAAAAGTCCGTTGGTGTCTCAGTGACTACTTAACTCAGAGAAGCTGTCCGTCACCGTCGACAGTTGTGACTGCGGTTACGCCCACTGAGTGGCAGCATTGCTTTTCGGCGTACATGACGCGAAAAAGACACAAAACACATCCAAAACGGGAAAGAGCTTTGCGACTGACTGTAAAAATAGCTTTGACACAAAATCTGAGGTATATTTTTACAGACTGCTGAAAGATACAAAAAAAGAAGCAAATAGGTCGCTGCAATGGGGTAACCACAGTCATAACGGTCGACGGTGACATCACGTGCATAGACGTCACTTTCCCGCCGGAACGCGCTCCCTCAGCTGGACTGAGTGGCAAAAGAACCTGATGACTGGGTTTAATAGAGGAAACTGCGAAAACGCGAGTAAAAGAAACGATTACACTGTTGGGCTCGAAAGTGTTCCTTATAACATGTCAAAGAAGCCTAATTCATGGATACTGAAGTGCAGCCAGGAATCATGTTTCCTGACATTTGTATGTGCCTGATTTCGACACCGGGGAAATACATAAAGCAAATCGGCCTGTGAACGCTTTAAATAAATACAATATAGGTAGGTCTAAATTGGAGTGATCACTTATATCAATGTTATATATTTCGTCATATCGTCCGGCCCTAAAACTTGTAGAGTTTTTGTCAGTGTTTATTGCAGAATATAAGATGGTAAATATTTAATTGATGAGTTGTCAACACAATATATAACAATACAATATATAGGGTATGATTTTAAAAACATGTTTCTTTGCCTGGAGTCCAGCTGTTTCTGTGAATTGCAGCGACCCATTTGCTTCTTTTTTTCTGTAGCTTTCAGCAGTCTGTAAAAATATACCTCAGATTTTGTGTCAAAGCTATTTGTACAGTCAGTTGCAAAGCTCTTTCCCATTTTGGATGTGTTTTGTGTGTTTTTCGTGGCATTCACGCTGAAAACCAATGCTGCCACTCTTTTTGCTCTTTTTGCCAGCGTAACCGCAGTCATAGCGGTCAATGATGACGTCACATGCATACCCTCTATAATGGGTGAGCTAAATATTTTAATACCACCCGATAGGGACATGGGCTAAAAGTGCTGGCACCCCTAGTGTTTTGGAGTAACTAACTAAAAGTAGCAAAACTACTAATTTTTTTCTTTTATTTTCTTTTTTACAGTGAAATGTTTAGTTAAACACTGTAAACACTGAATAAATCTCACTATGATTTCAAATGAGATATATTCTAATATTTTTAGTTGTATTTATTGTAAATACTATGAATCATCCTAATTGAGATTCATTCAAAAACCATAAAAATACAGCTCTGATTAAATGATATTTAATATGATATATGGTATGAATTTAAGATCAGTATTGCCTTAAGTAGCTTCGAGTAGGCCTACTTTCTATCAGCAGCTTGTAGCGAAATACTTTTCCAAAAGGATAACAAGCAATTGTAGTTCAGCTACTTCAAAAACTGTAGTTTATAGCTTGGCAAGCGGTCTCTCTGCAGCAATACATAAAAGAGTAATCCTCTGTGAACCCAAACGGCTCCATTTATAACAACTATACAGAATATACATCAAAACAGAAAACCATCATTGAATGGAAATGCTCAGAGGAATATCAAGTTGTTGTTTTTTTCCCTTTCATTTGGGTATACATGGAGGAGGAACTTCTTTTTGTGTGGCATTATGATTCATCCCTCATTTCATGTATATGAAGATGTGAGTCAATCTTTATTCACTGCCTCTTGAGAGATTGCATCAGCCAAACAGAAAAGTAGGACAGTATGTTTATAAAACTATTAAAAACACAAGGAAAGAAAAAAGAACATACAACAAAAGGGATATGTCAGCCCATTAAACATATGACCAATTACTCATTTCAGTAAATTCACTTATATAAGCAACGTCGCAGTGCAATTTTACTATCTGTACATGAAAATCTACTGAAAGTCTACAGTTAATTCACAAATCTTCATTCTTGTATTTAGTTGCTGTATGAATAAACAGCTTACACTAACACCAAACAACATACTGCATAAATTCAGCTGTGGTTTTTGTCTTTTCTAATCCTTGTACAGGTTTGGTCCAAAAGCCGCTGTGAAGCTTATCGTGTCGTAAACACAGGCCTCCTCAGATTGAGCCTAAGCACACCTTTTTTGTTTAATCATTAGATACCTTGCACAAAAGATGATGGGATGGAGCAGCTCTTTGTTCACACCTGCTTCATCAAAGAGCTAAGGGATAGTTAAGCTTGCATAAAAACACTCTGCACATTGGTTGACTTTATTCTCCAAAGCCTCTCCTCCTACCCGATTCTTTTAATTTAAGATGAGCAATCAGGCACTTCAGTTCAATTAATTCACCGGACAAAAACACAAGTGAATGGGGCTGTTTTTTTCTGTCTAGAATTAATTCAAAAAGTGATGAGCTAAAGACTGGCCTGTACTGAAAGCATTATGCGGATGTGTTTTTGATGTGCTAGATTTTAGATTACTTAAATACAATTTTTATGTTTGCTCCAGTGCTCTGGAGTGTGTCTGTCTTGCATGTACTGAAAATGATATAAAACATGGTAAGAAAAGGTTTGGCAATGTCTAGGTGACCGTACAGGCGACATGCATCACTCTCACAGCGATGAGTGGAGACCGTTGCTATGTGACTGTGTATCCTCTGAAATCCCTGCACCATCGGACCCCTCGTGTCGCAATGATTGTTAGCATCTGTATCTGGATCGGTAAGTCATTTAGTAGATTACATACACAAAACGTTGCACTAATGTTATTAATATCAATAAAGATGACACCATTATAACAAACACGGGCTGTATTCTCTCTATATCTGCAATAATTAGTCTGCTGTCGATTATCACATAAATAATTTCAATTCATCCTTCAGTGTAATAAACCTTTGAAAACTTTGAAAATAGGCTATTTTACATGTGTTAGCATGCAACTGATAAAGAATGTGTGAACACTGCCTATGTCAGGCTTAGCCTAGTACACGTAGCAGCAGCCTGTGGAATGGGACAGGGCTGCATGTGTTGCTCCGTCCCATACCTATTCTGATTGGCTTGATCGTCTTTCATAGGCATACATGATAGGAAATGTTTTCATAGTCAGTGTAGGATGGAGTATATGTCATTCAAATCCATACAGACTGGAAAACAGTAGGGGGCGTGTCCACTCATGATGGGGAGGAGAGAGAAAGCCAATCAGCAGTAGGGGGCATGTCCACTCATGATGGGGAAAGGAGAAAGAGTAAGCCAATCAGCTGTAGGGGCGTGTCCACTCATGATGGGAGAGGAGAGAGAGTAAGCCAATCAGCAGTAGGGGGCATGTCCACTCATGATGGGGGAGGAGAGAAAGCCAATCAGCAGTAGGGGGCATGTCCACTCATGAAGGGGGAGGAGAGAGAGTAAGCAAGAGGGAGATTTGAAGACGGACTGTAGAAAGAGTAATGGCTGGGAGACATTACAAAAGAAAAGTTCAGAGAAATATCACTGGAAAAAGAAGGGTTATGATCAGGCAAGAGCTTTAGTACCTGCATGTCATGGTAGGCATACATGATAGGAAATGTTTTCATAGTCGGTGTAGGATGGAGTATATGTCGTTCAAATCTATAATGTCCCTGAAATGACTGTTTTGCTAAATTAAGCTAGTCTTTAGGCTAACGCACAAACCACCCCACAAAATTTAAACAATAATGTATTGGTTTATTATTCACATCAGGAGGGTCAGGTTTTCAAGTAGAGAAACAAATTATGAATTTAATGATTCAAGAAATATGATCACATCATATCACCATAGTATGAGAAAGGAAATGAAAAAGATGTATCAGTATCGTTTTAATTTAAATAACATGGCAAGACACACTTATAGTTATAAAAGGTGTTATTGGTTTGCATATGCCATGTTGGGTGCAATTGTATGATAACTAAATGACACTTTATTTTATTTCAAAGTGAAGAAATTGAGATCCGTTAGTGATGTCTGTTTCGTGAGCAAATCTTTTGAGACGATTCTTTTCAATCAACTGGTTCACAAATAAAATTGAATGGTTCATTGGTAAATTCAACTGATCCAGGAGATTAAACTTGCTGCAGTTAACAAGTGAGTCGAGTGAACAATAAACACTTGATTTGGTCTTGTCCCACTCAAATGAACCAAGATCCTGGAGTAGAAAGGAATGCAGCGTCTCAAGACACATTTTAAAATTCTTTGACAGTGTAATTTGCAAGCTGTTACACGTCTTAAAATCCAGCTGTCAAAAACATAATGTACTGTATGTTTACATAGAAAAAAGCATCACAATGGACCACAAAAACACGTTCTGTGTGAACATAAACTCTCTTTAGTCTAGTCCCGATATCATTATTATTAGTACATTAGTAACGTTTGCACATACATTTGTGAAAAATAATATACTAAATTGCACAATATGGATGTATTGGCAACATTTAAAGGGTTAGTTCACCCAAAAATGAATCCAAAAATCTTATGCCGTTCCACACCCATAAGACCTTCGTTCATCTTCAGAACACAAATTAAGATATTTTTGTTGAAATCCGATGGCTCAGTGATTTCAAAACTCTGCTTCATTAAGCTTCGGAGCGTAATGAATCTTTTGTGTCGAATCATGATTCGGATCGCGTGTCAAACCGCCAAACTGCTGAAATCATGTGACTTTGGCGCTCCGAACCACTGATTCGACACAAAAGATTCATAACGCTCCGAAGCTATTATTACAATTTAAAATAACTGTTTTCTGTTTGAATATATTTTATAAAGTAATTTATTCCTGTGATCAAAGCTGAATTTTCAGCATCATTACTCCAGTCTTCAGTGTCACATGATCCTTCAGAAATCATTGTACTATGATGATTTGCTGCTCAAGAAACATTTATTGTGTACAATTGTACAAAATATTTGTGTACAAATTTTTTTTTTTTTAGGATTCTTTGATGAATAGAAAGTTCAAAAGAACAGCATTTATTTGAAATATAATCTTTTGTAACATTATAAATGTCTTTATTGTCACTTTTGATCGATTTAATGCATCCTTGCTGAATAAAAGTATTAATTTCTTTAATTTCTTTTCAAAAAAATAAAAATAAAAATTCTTACTGACCCCAAACTTTTGAACGGTAGTGTATAATGTTACAAAAGCTTTGTATTTCAGATAAATGCTGTTCTTTTGAACTT
Organism: Hypophthalmichthys molitrix; assembly: GCA_037950675.1. Lineage (NCBI taxonomy): Eukaryota > Metazoa > Chordata > Actinopteri > Cypriniformes > Xenocyprididae > Hypophthalmichthys > Hypophthalmichthys molitrix. Next base: position 29,383,714 of record CM075493.1, read on the forward strand.
TCTATTCATCAAGGAATCCTGAAAAAAAAAAGTACACAACTGTTTTCAACATTGATAATAATCATAAATGTTTCTTGAGCAGCAAATCAGCATATTAGAATGATTTCTGAAGGATCATGTGACACTGAAGACTGGAGTAATGATGCTGAAAATTCAGCTTTGATCACAGGAATAAATTACTTTATAAAATATATTCAAACAGAAAACAGTTATTTTAAATTGTAATAATATTTCACAATATTAGTGTTTTTACTGTATTTTTAATTAAATAAATGCAGCCTTGGTGAGCATACGAAACTTCTTTTAAAAACATAAAAAATCTTACAGATTCCAAACTTTTGACTGGTAGTGTGTGTGTGTATATATATATATATATATATATATATATATATATATATGTACACATTTTTTTTTTTTTTTGCATGTTCACATGAGAATACCAAATTACATTGATAACACATAACCACAGGTCCATCTACCTAAAAAAGTAGCCCCACTTCAAAAGGACAGTTTAGATAATACAGCTCAAAAATCAAACTTTATTTTTTACTGAAGAATTAATGCAGGCTAAAAGCTTCAACAAAAATTCATGCTTCACATTTATGCTTTTAAACACCAGTGCATGACAGCACTCAACTGCACCCAGACTACTCCTTTATATTCAAAATATTAAAAATGAACAAGCATTACAATTCTCATCTTACCCTCTCTTATGCAACAAGGTTCCTTCATTCTTTCCATCCCAATCTTCCTGTACCAGAGGCTTGAGGACGGCTATTGGTATGGACCAAGAAAATACTGCATGGAGAGATTTCCATCAAAGACCCATGAGAAGGCTTTCATCCTCTATCAGTTCATAGCTGTGTATCTACTGCCTGTCATTACTATCTCTTTCTGTTATTCCTTCATGTTGAAGAGAGTGGGACAGGCCTCTGTGGAACCAGTGGATAACAACCACCAGGTATGGTCATGGATAACCATTAGTGATGACACTCCACTGAATGGATATAAAAGGCTATGCGCTCTTTAATCTATAATTCAGGTGTATATGCCCCAGAGAGGTTGTGAAATATCTTGGGTTCTTTTCATCTCTTCAACAGTAAAGACAAAGTAGTTGTAGTAGTAACCTAGTAGTAGTAACCTTTTATTTGATAACTGGATTTTAAATGCTACTTTTAAAGGTGCAGTAAGTGATTTCTGAGAAATCCTGTTGAAAGTGGATCAGACAGAGCACCACAACACACTTGTAGCCAATCAGCAGAAGGGGGCGTGTCAACTCATGATGGGGGAGAAGAGATAGTAAGCCAATCAGCAGTAGGGGGCGTGTCCACTCATGATGGGGGAGGAGAGAGAGTGAGCAAGAGGGAGATTTGAAGAAAGACTGTAGAAAGAGTAATGGCTGGGAGACATTACAAAAGAGGTTGACACATCTGACACAGATCGGAATTAGTTGCACACGTGTAAACACAAAAATCCGCACAATTTTTTTTGCATTCGATCTGAGCCACTTCCAAATGTGGTTTTAAATCAGATACATATCCGATCTCTGGACATGCGACCTACGTCTAAACACGCATATCTGATTCCCATTGGAATTCCAAGCCACCACAAGGCAAGGGCGACACGTTTGCTCACAAAAAGGTAGCTTTAATGTTATATTATGAAGCAGACATGCCTGTATACACTCACACTAAAAATTTGCAGCTTTATTATTGAGGTAGAAACTTTATATGTCTATCTATTTTTTTCCTTGAATGAAATTGTGCGTGCACACACACACACACACACACATACACTCAGCAGCTGAATTTCAACCTTTGCCCGGTTAATTTAAAAGAGACCGCCGTGTGTTTTTTTTATTTTTTATTTTAATAAACCAAAAGCTTCACTGGGTAGGCTATCTCGTGTGCGCTCTCTCCTTCGCTCGCTCTCTCGTTATCATTCAATCAAATAAATGCAATCTCACCTGCTTCTTTATTTCCCTTCAAAAATCTAGATTTAACGACTGTAGATAAAATAACAAACGCAAATCAGTCTATATTCGTTCAGTCAGAATTCACGCTGCAAAACATCCATGACACTGACAGCTGTTAACTTATCCATTCTGGCAGGTAATCATGACCACTCGACATGCATGCGATGTGCATGCAAAGCTATCAATGACAATCATTTTGGGCGGGAATTAATGTAAACACAGATACTGGATACCAGTTGTATCTAAAGTGAATGTAAACACACTGGCCAAAAAATCAGATATGGTCAAAAGATCAGATCTGTGCATTAAAACTTGCAGTGTAAATGCAGCCTAATTTTAGCTATAGTAACAGGACATTTTTGAGTGTCGCTGTTTGTCTGAAGCTGGTGTGTTGCTGCCATCTAACAAACAACTCTTGCTTGCATATACTCTTGTGTACTGTATATGAATTTTTTGTTCTTCCTTGATGTTTGTTCGTCATCTTCGCTTTATTTTTCGCAAAGCATTATTTTGCTTCGCTTCAGCTATGATAAAATTGCATTACGTGTTTGTGCATTTTGGGGGGCGGAGCTGTGAATGGAGGGGTGTGTTTGTTTGAGTTGATTTCAAATATCAACAGTGTTTCTCAGAAATCGCTTAATGCACTTTTAATTCTTAATGAACTATATTACTATAAATATAGTCATAGAATTAATGAACGATATTAATACAAAACATTCTTAACCAAAAAATAGAGTATTTAATTCTTACTTTTAATATTTTGTAAAGCTAATTTTCAAAGCATTAAGTCATCTGATGTAGGTGTGGTCCAGTTTCACATAGGCGGTGGCTGAAATCTATCACATTTTGTGTTTAGGTTCCCCATAATGAAACTGGTTTCCAAAGCACCATAAAAATCATGTCTAAAGATAAATGAGGTATAACCATATATTTAACAGCTTATTTTTAGACAGAAATGGAATCATAGGTTGAAATAAACAGACATTTATAAATAGATTTTATCATTTCAACTCTTTCAGACACTGTTTTATTCTTTTCACCAACCGCTGAATGATTACTATGCTGCTCTATGCTGCAAATGAATATTTGCGACAGGGTTTAGATTTGTACAGTAGTGCCGCAAATGCATTATTGGACTAAGATTTGCTGTATTTAGAAAACTAGTCACGAATAGACTATTGAAAAACCACCTCAGCATGATGCTGCCAAACACCAGACTTCGCTGTAGATGTAGTGACTCTTTGAGATGTGGGCAGTGTTAGCTTTGCCACATATGCGCTTTGAATTTCAGCCTAAAAGCTCTTAAAAGCTCTATCTTGTCTGAGAAAAAAAGACTTTTCCCCAAGTGACCTCTCACTTTTCCCCAGTTCCTGAGTCACCATTCTGCTTTCTGGCCTGCAGATGTTTAGACTTCTTAAAATTATTTTTCTTTTAGTGAGTTTTGAAGAATGAAACTCTGGAGTTGGTGTGTGGTTAGATGTGGCATTCATCTTTATATAACTGAACCAGCGGTGCCCAGTGTAGAATAACCTTTTTCTTAATTAGTGCTTTTGTTTCATATTATCTTCTCTGCCACTTTATCTTCACTTAAAATTCTTTGCAATGGTCTGTATGGTTCATTTTCACAGTCGACTGATTCACAGTATGTAACATTGAATGATGATTGAGCTGTGGAACCTTTGTTAAGAAAATGTGCTAGCTATTTTAGTAATTGAGAGGTATAACAGAAATTTTGTTTTATTTATTTGGGTATAGTTAGAATTGCAACAGTTTTATATTTTGTATGAATATTTAAAGCACAAATCAGACTCATTTCCCTTCTATAATCTTGTCAAAACCTTGTTTATTTCAGGTCCACCTGCTCTCAGAGAGAACTATCTCCATTAGGAGTAAGATTTCCAAAATGGTAGTGGTCATTGTCGTCCTCTTCACTATTTGCTGGGGTCCAATTCAGATCTTTGTCCTGTTCCAGTCTTTCTACCCCAACTTCAAGGCCAACTACGCAACATATAAGATCAAGACATGGGCTAACTGCATGTCCTATGCCAACTCGTCTATCAACCCTATTGTCTACGGTTTTATGGGCGCCAGCTTCCGCAAGTCTTTCAGGAAGACCTTCCCCTTCCTCTTCAGACACAAAGTGAGGGACAGCAGCGTCGCCTCCCGCACTGCCAATGCAGAAATAAAATTTGTAGCAACGGAGGAGAGCAACGCTGAGAGGAAATGAGAGCCTAAACCATGATTTCACATGCTGAAGCTCAGGCTTCCTCTGCATTAACAAGGGTAATATCCAGTTCACTGAGCTGTGAAAAAAAATATTTTAATGTGGTGCAAAAGGGCATTTAGAGAGCAAAGAACTGCGAGAGCGCACATAAATTATTACTGTTATAATTACAGCTGGAGTTAAATAGTATAATTTGATGTTTACATCTTTTGTGCAGCCAACATCAAACAAAAAGTTCAACCCTGCTGTGCTACGAGAGTATGCGTTTTTAACATTTGTGGATGGAAAGCTCATTTTACAGGGTGTAATTTCAAGCATGGGGAACCAAACGGATGTTCTGCCAGCGGAGATGTGTAGGAGCTTGCCTGAGAGGATGTTGACTAAATCAAACATGGCAACTGTTGACTCATCTATTGTGTTTGACACACACGACACCTCCCTGTGCACACTTCCTCATGAAACCACCACTCCAAACTGCTCTTCATCGGTTATATTTACATATTCTGAACATTCTACGGCATGGACCAACTTGAAGAGGTGTGCTCAGAAGGTAAAGACTCTCTCAAAGCACACCACTTCTCAAAACTGAGTGAATGCGGTTCGCAGCACAGAATAACGTATTATGCTGCACCTGCCAGCAAGGTTATTGAGATTATCATGTGATAGACGCTGAGGATTAGCAAACACGTGTGTACAGAATTGAGAATGATGCGGAATGATATCATTAATGTGATAATAAATGTAAGATTTAGAACTAAAGGGTCATTTACACAAAACCGTGACACAGCAAAATCCAAATTTTAAAGGGGCCATTCCCATAGAACGTGTTTTTGCGTTTAACCTTCATATGTTGTTCATTTCCAGTTTACACTCTGGGTGTTTGGGGTCAATATGACCCGAATGTATGAAAAAATACATTTTTAATAATACAAATGATATATCTTTTTTTTTCCATTTACTTCTTATCTATACGTTTATTCTGTGTTTTTTTTTCTTTCCTATTTACTGCAACACTCCTCAACTACACTATTAGCATGCATATGAAATATTGTTTTTTATATGAAAAAAAAAAACACTTTAATTATCAAAACTAAATATGAAATGTTTCTGGGTATTAATTTTTAATTGTTAGGGGCTGAATTCTGCCATCTGCTGGTTAGAGAAAAATCTGTAGGAAAAACAGTTTTAGAAAAAAAAAAGTGTAATTACCATATACATCCAGCAGAGGCTCATAGAGATCCATTTATTTTCTGGATGTGGCTAACTGCTCTTATAACAGCTTTTGTGATGTATATATATATATTTTGTGAATATATATTTAAACATAAAATACATTAAATCAGTATTTTTTTGTTGTTGAGGTGTTCGAAAGCATTTTGTTTTTGCAATAATGCCACATAAATTTGCAATAATGCCACAGTTGCCACTGAAAGATATATTTATATATATATTTCAATAATTTCAAAATGTATAAAAATAATTTACTTTAGAATAAGAAATTAATTTTAAAAAGTAAATGTGTGCGTGTGCGCGCGTGATCATGTTTGTTTCACATTGCATTTGTTCTCTAGTACCAGGCCTTCATTTATGTGTGGAAATTTATGATTTATGCTGGATTTATTGGTTTTTTTGACAAATGAAAAATAAAAAACTCATTTTTTTTTTGCATATTGACCCCAAACACCCAGAGTTTGACTTTTGTGTGTGTATAGATAGAAAATGTAAAAAGTCCCAATTAGGGTTAAAATCGCAGCAGTGTAAGGAAAAAAATATGTGAGGTCTAGAGTTGTCTTTACCTTGACCCTTGAGAGCATCTTAAAAAATGTGGTGCTAATGCACTATATGTTGTATGTTTACAATCAAAAACGACAAACAAGCAGCACAGTGGAACACAAAAAAGCATTCAGAGAGAAGCAGCCCTAACATATTCAGAGTACTGAATTTAAATGAACAGCATCCTTCAAGGGTTCTGGGCTAAATGTGCCCATCATTTTGATGTAATAATTTAGGTAAAATGTTTCTTTCATGCGCAAATGGCAATACAACACATCTACAGGGTAGATTTATTTACCATGCTAAGTGAGAAGGAATTCAAATGGGAATTAAGTCTGATTTTGTTTGCTAGCAGATGCTACCATAAAGCTTGCTTAATTACTTTTATCCTAAGCAGAAATAGATGTCTTATCATTAGCGTTTGTGAAATGTTTCGACAAGCAGAGCTAAGTAGGTAAAAGCTTTTTTTGAAGTGCTGTCAGTTTAACCTTGGCATTAATAAATTATTCAGCATCTTTGAAGCATGGTTTTGTTAGCTCTATAAATGCCTTAATGAATTTATTTTTGCATTCAGATTTGACTGGACTTGAGCAGCCTTGTTTGTCTTCTTCCTGTCTTTTTTATTTCCATATTCTTGTTAAGGATTTATTTATTAGTGATAGAATACATATACAATGAGAAGAAACTAAACAGATATCTGTCTAAAATTTCCTGTTCATTTAAGAATCTTATAATCAGTTCCAGTGCATATACTGTCTGCATTAAGAAATGTTTTTTATCTACGATTGTATAACCAGAGCCATGTATATTATTTACCGAATGAATGTGGATTAGCATAAATAAATTTGCCAAATCTACGAATGATTTTCAACTTTCTCTAGTGACATCAAGCGGATATTTGATATTCACTGCATGCATAATGCATCTCTAATTACCATGCAAACTCTATCGCTCAGAGAAATGGCAAGGCAAAATCAAGCATTTGGACTGATAGACTAATAGCATGGAAACAACCCTATGATGCCACCTACACATGGGCAGCCAATTATTATCTTGAGGGGCAGGAAGTGCGTTATCAGTCTTGCTATTTTAAAGCATTAAACTACCATCTGTCCTCGACTTGGCCTAAGGTCAGTAAATGGAGCAGAAGCAGTGCAATAGTTTCATTCACTTTAAAACTGTGAGATGCAATGAGTCACTCTATTCATTTTATCACAACCCTTAAGAAATTATTTGTTATGTTTGTGTAGAGGAGACTGGGGATAATTGTGATACTTTTAGCTAATTTATTCAGAAAATAATTAGCCTAAACCACTGATATTTCACCTTAAACTTCTTCAAAATGTCAGCAGCAGTTTCAAGCGTCAATTAAATTTATAATTTAATCATGTCTGATACGATTAAACTAGAAGTACACAAAGGCTGATATTTAAAACAGCCATGCTGTATAATTGACAGTTGTATGTCATAAATGCAACAATCAATAAAAATATAATATAATATACAAGTATAAAAATGAAACATGCTACAACACTAGGCATATCAAAATATTATGAAAGACTACATGGAATGCATATTTTAATAAACTTTAAATGATAAAAATACACTTTGTAAATGGGTAAGAACATTGGTAAAATATGAAAGTAGTTTTAAATCTACTCCTAATCTACATATAAATGTAAATGTTAGGGCAAATAAAAAAATGAAAAACAACAACAAAAAAAATTATTTTATTTTAATTAAACTAACTGTTTAAAATGATGTAAGGTTTGACTTATTGGAATTAAAAAACGAAAATATATACATGACAAAAAAAAAAAAAATTTTTCATTTTCATTTAAAACTGAAAATGATAAGTTATTGATTGTTACTAGTGCTGTCAAAATTAGCGTGTTCACGCAATGCGATTAATTTTAGCTTTCATTTTAACACGTTAAAAATATATTTAACACAATTAACGCAACATCCGCTTTTTCCATCACTCTTATTCACGCAAATGCTTTTCAAAAAACTATTCAAGCGCCACAAGACAAACGAGAATGCGCTGTCTGAATGTCTCACACACTATATATGGAAAGCCAAGAAGTTCAAAAACATGTGAATTTTAACGTCAACAACACGTAAAATAACACGTATTTAACGCATGAAAGTATCGAGTCCCGTTTCACGCTTGAACAAACAATAACACACAGAATTATGCCAAAATGACCATTTTGTTGAGTATCCTCATAAAAGCAGCCTTAAATAAACTTAAAGAGTTGTGAGAAAATTAGATGCTCATCAGATCCGCATCATGTTCGGCTGCGGCAGGTCTTAAAGTCACAGCAGCCTAATAAACCATTTGCTGTGATGTCTGTCATTACTGTTAATTAAAGTACAAAGGTAACACAGAAAATTGTAGCTTTAATAAGGATTAATCTATATGTAATTTATATTTTATAAAGTGAAGACTGTAAAGTGTTTGATAACTTCAATTTCTGTAGCCTATATTAGACAGGTAGGAAGGCCACAGGTAAATATGACATTTATTATAACGGGTTTATGTGAAGATTGTTTTAAGTTCACTTAAATTAAAAGATATAATTTTCTAAAGCCTAATAAATGTTGAAATTGACAGCTTTTAGTTATACTGTAATGTTGAATGTCTAATTAATGTTCAAAAAAATCAATTTCATTGAGACATCAGTACCAGTTTTAGTATCAGTGATACTGAACTTTATTCATAAAAATATGCCATTTAACAAATATTTAAAATATACTGTATTTAAGTTGTTTCTACATTGATTTGGAGAGTAACTGTGAAATTATTACAATATAAAATATTAAAAACTCCAATGATTAATCACAATTATTTACAGAAAAAATGTGTGATTAATTAGTTAATTTTTTAATCGATTGACAGCTCTAATTGTTACTGAAACTGTCCATTGTTTTGAGAGGTGGCAGATGTCACATTTATTGAATGTCACAATTATCTCTCCCCTCACTTTTTTTTTTTTTTGTCAGACATGTCTACTTATGCGGGGCTAAACACTCATTTGAGTTTTCCTCTTCAATTCAATGCATAAGTTCCAAGGTTCAACATCTCTATGGGCACAGAGAGACTGCCTCTGTAATCGCTCTCCAGTGAACACACTTGTCATTCAAGTAGGTGTTTGAGTGTGTTTGCAATTTGGTGTTGATTTAATGGCATTGCTGAAGAAATGAAAAATACTGCTTGCAGAGAAAATACTGCTTGCAAACTTGTACTGAGCAGCTGGTTGCAATGGTTTTCCTTTTTTTTTTTTTTCTTCAGTTTTGCACACTATATTATGAACAACAATCATTATTATTAAATCATAAATATTACTAAATGAATGTAGAGATAATAGTGGATATCAAATCTCCTCACCATACTCAACATCACCATCAGCCAAAGATTCCCCCAGGATTCAATCTCCCAGAACCTGTGGGAGACAATATTGATGTAAAAAAGGCCCAGCGGTGTAAGTACATCCTTCCTCAACTGAGGACTTTGATCCTGCCACATACAAGAGCTTCTGATACAGTTCCACTCAGTGGATATTGTGTCTGTGCACGTCTATAGCTGTCTGGTTTGTCTCTGCAACCAAATCAGACAAAAATTGTCTACAACAGACAGTCAAGATGGCTGAGACACTTATTAGTGCACCTTAGGGTGACCACCTGGCTATTGATTTGTTGCAGGACAGCAGATGTGATTTTTCGGGACAATGCGGGACACGTGTGAGACAGATACTACACTATGTAAATACTGATTTACATTTGTTGGCATACTTAGCATATGCGCCAATTAATGTTTCTGGCGGTGGGTCGGGTGCCCACATAATGTTGCACTTCTGGCAACATTAAATCCTGGAGAGAAGTCAATTCTAGATTCCTGGCTGCACATGCAAGAGGACAAAGTTTGAGCCCGCACGTGTAATATCTGAGCGAGAGCGCGCGCGTCCAGAATCCGCCTGTGAGCTGAGAGATTCCTGCTCGCGCATTCGCGTGTTACAATAATGCGCTCTCGACATTTTTCATTATAATAACGCCAAAGAACCTGCATTAAATGAACTATTAACGTGAAAAGCAAGTCGTGTCTTAAAGTCGCAATCATTTTTTTAGTGGTTAAAACGAATGGAGAATATCTAATGTTTTTCCGTAGGTGCTCGACCATTTCCGTGGGTGGCGCTCGAGCATCGGCGCATGTTCGTTGGAAATATTTTACATCAGGATAGATGATTGCATGCTTTAAATCATTAGTTTGGGCAGCTTTAAACAGCTCTTGAGGTTCTTGGATATTTTCACAGCTAAAATATGACGGCTGTACAAATAGATTTTTAAATGCCAGTCACAGTTTTTATTATATTTCTTATTGTGGTATTGTAATTCCAGGGATGAAAAAAAAAATTATAATACAGACATAAATGAAATGCGGGACACTATTTAAGTCTCGCGGGACGCGGGACAAAGCTCCCAATTTCGGGACTGTCCCGCATCACCCTACCCTGCCTGCCCTTGTCACTTCAAAAGTGAAAAAAAAAGCAGGCAAAGTCATCAGAGACCCATCGACTGTTTTTACTGCAGGCAATCTTTCTCAAGAACAGTTACCACTGTCCAATAAGGTTTCTTAAAAGTATATAACACTTTCATTTCTTATGAAATATGTAAAGGCATTTCAGCTGTTTATGAATCCATGTGTGTGATTGATTATTTTTATATCATATTTGATATTTACATTTCTGTTTTTCTCAATTAAACTACTTGTACAGACGTGTATTTTTCCGCATATAATATTCTTCTTAGCACACAAATACTAAACATATTGTGTTTGTATTATTCTGAAAATCAGTCATAACATAAAAGTGCACTGAAAATCCTAATAAGTTAGCAGAACTCAAAATATTGAGGTAATCAGTAATATTAAGTTAATAAACTCTGAGATAAATTTAGTAGAACTTTTGTACTAAACAAGCATGTTAATTGCACTTGACTGCTAACTCATACATTAGATGCCCATCATACATATAAAAAAAAAATCATTTAAAAGGAGAATCTCGTTTTGTAACCATCAAACAAAAGGTAAAAAAAAAAAAAAGAATTGTTGGTTTAACTTTAAAAAGTTGGTTGCCTTAAAATTTTGAGTTCATTGAAATTAAAAATTTGAGTTAATACAATGAAGGCGACTGGTTTAATTAACAGAAACTCAATGTTATCTGAACTACATTAATTATCTAAGTACACATCTACTTAATATTAATAAATATTTCCAGATTTTAAACACATTTCTCTAGGAAAAAGTTTTTTTTTTTTTTTTTTTTTTTTAAATATCATACATTTTGAATTCATAAACATTATGTTTTTGGGCAGTTACATCACATTATATTTTATAATATGCCAAAAAACAAACAAACAAAAAAATATATATGTCAAAAAGAATTACAAACATGTCAATCATATAAGTCACTGCATGCATTAATTGCAGTTTAAATGTGTTTTGAATAAAAGAATGCATATGACAAATACATGAGTTTCATATTAATGACCCAAATATGCTGTTTTTCATACATCTAATTTGATTTCTAATGTACGACTGTGGGAAGCTTGCGTTACCAGGCAAATTCCCTCTGTATGTGAGTGAGCACAGTTGATAAAAAGTAAAACTCTTTCTGATTCGTAGTGTAACACTGACAGAATTAGTTTTTTATTCAAATGAGGCTATAATCTACAACATTTGAAATTCTGTAAGCATCCACATTCTATTTTAATCTATTTGTCTATTCGCTCTATTCTCCAATACACAGAAGCATTAAGACGGCTGTTCACTGGCAGAGACCTGTCAGCAGCAATGGATTGATAGATTTCTGCAATTCCATTCTCTGCCCTAAGAGGGGAGCAGAGAGTCAGAGACACAAACAATACTGATGGAGATAAATGAGAACAAACGTCTACATGGAGGAGCTTTTTCATATTTACTTACTTATAATTGCTTTCACCCAGCAGGGAATATTTTAAAAATGGTAGTATAGGGCAAGAACGTTTAAGAAGTCTAATTTTCCGAAATTTAGACAGCAATCAGAGATGCAGGATGTAGCTGGTCTGGAAAACCTACCTGACACCAGTGGGGATTCATGTATTAGAACACCCTGCGGTGTCTAATCACAGCTACCCTTCTGGCACAGACGTAGTAGACGATTTGAAGTAAAACGTATAAGAATGGCGTGGTATTCCCTCACTCGTGAGTCCTGACCCTTTTCTCGCCCACCCAAACAGACAGACGGGGCAGCTGGAGTTGTGTTGGACTTGGTCTTTGAAGGGGAAAAATGTTGTCAGCACAGAGACATGGCACCATAGCAGTACAAAGAAGCTATTCTACACGCTCTTTGTGTGTGAAAGAGATGGTGTGTATGTAAGCATGTCTGCTCCACCGCTCTGCGTCACAACATGGGCAAGAAACCACTCACGGCCTCTGGCACTGCGCGGTCTTTACCGAGGCGGGCCGTCTGGGACCCTCACAGCAGCCTTAATGAAACCCAATAGTGCACCTAACTAAAAATAAACTCACCCATATGGTCTCAAACACAACAATATGTACATAATATGGCAAGAAGGAGGTTTGTTTTTCTTTCTGAAGGTTTATTTGAGGTAAAATTAACACTGTGACCCCTGAAGGCAGAGTTCCAGTACTACTGTTTAAGTCAGTGTTTCCCAACTGGTGTGCCAAAACACCCTGGGGTGCCGTCTGGCGAGAAGGAAAAATCCTTCAAACATTTTTAAATGGCTAAAATGTGTAAAAATGATTTATTATATACCGTCAATCTCTGATGTCTCCAATAACAACAAATAACATACACACAAATTCATAATAAAAATGCAAATCATAAGAATGGGATTGCGAGGGTTGCGCATAATTTTTTTTATTCCTGTGCTCACATCCAAAGCGCGCACATAAAGCCGCCTCTCAAACAGCTCGCGAGTGCCAAATTGATTTATTTTTTGCGGCTTGTTGTGCTTAAATGGTCAAATACACCTAAAAATATTGTCACAATGCCCGTCTTGACGAACATTCACATAAACACAGTCGCTAAGTGAACATAAACAGTTCAGAAAGAAAACGCACATGCAACAGTATATTGGATCCGTGTGTCAGGTCTTAAAGTGACAGCAGCCTAATAAACATCCTGCTGTTTGTGTTTTTAATGTTAATCAAACAACAAAAGACAAAGAGAAAATTACTTGTTACTCTTGACTGAATAACTTTTGTAACTTTATTTGATTGATCTGTATTTAATTTTTACAATGAAGACTATCCAAGGTTATTTTACATACTTTATTCAGTTTCTGTTGTATGTTATTTCTTACCTGAATAGCCCTACTACTCTTAGACCTAAAAAACTTAAAGGGTTAGTTCACCCAAAAATGAAAATTCTGTCATTAATTACTCACCCTCATGTCGTCCCACACCCGTAAGACCTTCGTTCATCTTCGGAAAACAAATTAAGATATTTTTGATAAAATCCGATGGGTATAGAGATCCAACGCAACTACCACTTTCAAGATCAAGAAAGGTAGGAATGATATCATTAAAGTACTCCACGTGACTCCAGTGGTTTAACCTCAAATTTACGAAGTGATGCGAGTGCTTTGTTTGCGCAAAAAAACATGAGAATGCTTCATATTAAGTAAGCTATTTTCTGTGAATGTGCAAGACTTCTGACTTTATGTCAAAATTATGTTAATCTCACTTCATTAGCCGCTATAGGTAAATAACTAGAAGAATAATTATAAACAGTAAAATTATCTGTGCTACAAACTAGTGTTTATGTTAACAATAATAAATTACTAGATAAAAGAGAAGTGAAAAGGTGAAAAGTTTGAAGTAGGTTTGAAAGTGAAAGTCTGCACTATACTGGCTGTTTTGCACCTGAGCCGCGCGCATGCGTGTGTGTGTATGTGAGTGTTGGGGTTGCCGATCCACCTGGCGCAGGTATTTGCTGCGTGTCTGCCAAGAGACACTTAAAATGCAGCCGTTCAGTCTAGCACAAACACGCTTGTCTGGGCACTCGTCAGACACGGACAACTGCCTGCCACAGAAAAGAATGGGGGATGGATAAGGCTGTTGAGTGGGCGTTAGATTTTCTGGTTATTGTCCTTTATGACACTTCATTTGAAAAAGATGATTAAAATGGCCTTTACTGTCTGTCACAATCGTCAGGTGTTAACCTTGGGTGCTGCTCTACAAAAGCAAATCTCATTGCCAAGCATCTGTAGGAGTAGTGTAATTATAGCAGTCTGCAGCAAATTTAGCATTTCCTTGCCAGCAGAATTTTCTCTACAGAAGTTTTTGAGACGTGAAATTAAACAATGCTTTATTAGATGTGACAAAGCAGCTGGACTCATACTGAGGCCAGATTCAACACTGAATGGTGAACAGATTTACTATAGGAGTGGCTTTCCTCTCAAAGCTGGAGTTCTCCAGTGACCCCTTCCATTCATCTTAAACTGTGCCTGACTGCCTTTTCAGAACAACAGCACTATCATTTCCAGTAAAAACAAGCATGGCTTTGGAATACGGGTAGTACGCAGAAAAAAAAAAAAAAAAAAAAAAATGGCTATGGGCACGGCCCAGGCAGCGAGATATTGCGAAGCTTTATTCTGCAGTTCAAAGTCACTGAGAGGAAACCAGCGACAATTTATTAAAGAACAAAGGCATAATCACTAGAGAAGACGGCAAATAAATAGTACAACTAAATTACTGCGCTTGACTGCTTGCTGGGATGATAAATAGCACTGCAGCACTCCATTGATTTTGATAATATGATAACTACAGCAGACTTCCATCGGGTCCACCCGAATTAACTGAGAGCAATGGCACACCTGTTTCTGCTGATTTAAATTAATGTTAATCTCACAGAAAATAGCACTTATCATTGAAAAATAAGAAAGAAACAAGATTTTTTAAAATTAATTTTATGACATTTTATAAAAAAAAAGTCTACATATGTAAACCAAGACAGCTTTGAATTAATACGCTAATGAAAATAATTCGATGCAATAATTCAAGTTACTCTGACAGATATAACTGCATTCAAGTTTTTAAAATCACCTAAACAAATAAAGGTGTAAATTTTATGCTAAGTTGTGTTTCATTAGTTAACATTAGTTAAGTACATTAGTTAATATGAACTAATAATGGACTGCACTTCTACAGCATTTATTAATCTTTGTTAAATGTTAATTTCAACATTTACTAATACATTATTAAAATCAAAAGATATATTTGTTAACATTAGTTAAAGGTGTAATATGTAAGAATTTTGCAGTAAAATATTCAAAAACCACTAGGCCAGTATATTTTGTTCACTTGAGTACTTACAATATCCCAAATGTTAGCAACTATTTGTAAATTGTGAGAAAATTGCAATTTTAACCAAGGCTCTGGGACGTGTGAGGAGTCACCTGTCAATTGCGTCATACCCGCATTTTATTTTGTAGAAACCATGGAAACACCAAAGACACTTTAATATATTACATGTTTTAATAGACAAGGGAACAACTGTTTTGATGTATTTATAGACAAAACTAATCGTTGTTAAATAGCTCAACACGTTTAGTCTTATTGTTTAAATCAAATTTTCTTGATTTTCAGAGAGTACCACGCTTTACCATGCCTCAGAGAAAAACACTATTTTGTCAAGTAGCTAACATAGCATAATCAGATGCAGCTTTATTTTTAGTAACAGTAATACAGAATTTTCTCCATCATACAATATGTTTTAAAATTAATTGCATGCCGTTTATCAACACAAGCCATCCAGCATTTAATATGATAAATCAATCTATCTTACTGCAGTGTGCAACAAGTGTCTCACAGCAGCCACAGAGCGAACGCACAGAGTAACGTCATAACATCATTTTCAACACACTCAAATGTATCTAATATGATAAACAGAGCTGTGTTGCCTCATACTCGTGACCGGAAAAGCGGAAGCAGCGCTGGCAACTTTGTCATAATAAAAGTTCCTCTGCTCGTGAGGCGTGTGTTGCGCAATCGCTCCGGTGGCCTCATTCAGCTCCAACATCACTCAGTCCTGGTCTGCTTCATACTACCATAACGTTAATAATCGCATCCATGAACATGATTTCTTCCCGCCTCCTATCCCAATTGTTTTCCACCAGCTGTGAGGTGAAGACCACATGTCCCAAGATTCCATGCTCAAACTTGGCTTCATCAAGCTACACCTTTGTTTTGAATAGGCCTCTAGTGAGAAAATATTACATATTGCACCTTTAATGCACTGTAAACTAACATGAACAATGAACGACTTTTTTTATTAACTAATATTAACAAAGATTAATAAATACTGTAACAAATGTTTTACTCATGATTAGTTCATGTTAGTTAATACATTTACTAATGTTAACAAATGAAACCTTATACAGTAAAGTGTTACCAATGAATTTTAGTTGTTACTTGATTAGAGGCAAAGGCAAACACAAAAATGAAAGGCACACACACAAAAAAATTATCACAAATTAATAAATTTCATCTGCTATTTTTATTGTATGAAACTAAGAGGGTACACTCTAAAAACACTGGGTTAAAAATAACCCAAGTTGAGTTAAATATGGACAGACCCAGCGGTTGGGTTGAATGTTTAACCCAAAATATGTTGGAAATTAACATTTATTAATATGTTTTATAAATTAACATTTATTAATATGTTTTATAAATTAACATTTATTAATAAGTTTAATGAATAATGATTAAACAATAAACATTTATTAAATTGCTTATGTTCATCTTTTGATTATTATTGTTGCTTCTAGTAATTATGTGTCTGATTTTTAATTTCCAACCTATTTTGGGTTCATTTTAAACCAACCATATACTAATTTTTAAACAATAGTTGAGTTAAATAAAACTGCCCAGCAGGTTGGGCAAACATTTAACCCAACCGCTGAGTCAAAACAACCCAATCGCTGGCTTTGTCCATATTTAACCCAACTAGGGTTGTTTTTAAACCAGCATTTTTTAGAGGGTAAAGAGCAATCGGCTGTCTTGTGTTTATATCTGATTATATCACATAATTATATTTGAAAAAACATCCAACAAACAGCATTTTCTTAAATTAGGTTTTAGTTATGGCCTGAATTTACCTGAAAAATGAGAAAAGGGAAGAGCACAGCAGACTGGTCATCTTTATTTTTTCAATAATAAACAGATGCTTTGCGGATCCCTTTTTTCTATATCCTCTTCTAAGAAATCAAATTAATATAATTTACATCTCAAAAAAACAAGCCAAATACATTTTCAAAACAGCTTCTCTTGCAGAAGCAGAATGAAATGAAAGCAACTTTTGTACTGTTCTGAATCATTAAACTCGGAGAAGAAATAAATTCAGTAAACTCATATCGAGGTTAAGCCTGTTTGCCTGAGGAAAGTACCTTCTAAAATTGCAATTTTCTTTTCAAGGCTCATTTAAATGATATATTTTGATAAGCATAAGATCTACAAATTTGTGGAATATAAATGTTTCTAAAGAAATGACTGAATAATTAAAAGAAAAAAAAATGTAAAAACAATAATAATCTAAACAACACAAACTGCTGCTGATTTATCAAAGAATTTCAGACAATATGCCTATTTTTAAAAAGGCTTTTATATTTGTCTTTGCCTTTAATGACAACAATCAGCAGCACCTTTAATGATGCAAAAGTAGAATACATTTTCCATCTTATTATATAAAGCCAATTTCCGTGCTTGAATAAACTGACTGAAACACTATTTTCATTCATTTGTTTGCACATTTCATTCATTTCATATGGCTCTGGAGTGGATATATGCATATGGAAATAAAATAATATTAGCGCTCATTTATTAAGCGTGTTTGTAAATCCACATGCCGCGTGCCCAGTAGCCAGTAATGAGGGGGAGGAAGCCAGGCGCCTAAACTCCAGAACAGAGACAGCTGCTGACATGCAAATAAACCTATTTATTCATCCAGTGCATATCCTCCTAATTATTCTAGTAAGTCTTAAGCAGACTATTTAAAGGTGCCACAGCGGCTGACATTTGACAGCCTCCAACTGTTTCACATGCTAAGGACAATAGGGTTTAAATGCAGTGAATGATTAATAAAGTTTGTCAGGCAGACTTAAGAAAGGCAAGTCTCATATCGCTGAAATCGACACTCCTCTTCACATCAATAAGGACCGCTGCCTGAGCTCTCCCACACGCAGAGACACATTTTCATGTAATCGAGTTTCTTATGGTAGTTGAGATCAAATTCATGTATAACTTCATATTCTACAAGGATTCATATTTTGCCCAGTGCAGTGAAATCAGAACTACTGCTGCTCCTTTTTTTTTTTTCATGATAATCTAGAGATTGTTGTATTTATGTATTTGCTGGTTGAATTCATGCTGTGGAATGGAGGGGAGTCGTACTTCATGGCTCATTGTTTGCTCCTTCCTGTGTGAGTCATTGTGCAGAATTACTGTACTTCACTCTGGAGTCTCATTATGAGTTTGTGCCCTCTGGATTAAGTGAATCACAATGATTTTTGCCCAGTTGATGCATTATTTAGTTACCCACCATGCACTCAATTTTTATTTATAGTGCTCTGACTGATATTACCACTGTATTGGACTTTGCTTTAAGGTTTTCATGTAGGTTGCCACTGTAGAAATGTGCTATTCACAGTCAGCCATGATTCATTTATTCAATGTCCATTAAAAGACGAGATATGGACCCTTTTCACATTTCCGTGGTTCTCCGAAGCAGAACTCGTCATAGTTGGGTAAACTTCTATAGTAGTATTCTATTTTTGTATTTACATTTGCTCCAATATCAAAAGAAAACATCAAATATAACGTTTCTGTAACTTTCCAAAAAAAGGAAAAAATATCGAGAGATTACAGCAGTCAGAAGAGAGAATGAGGTGAAATTTGCCATCACTCCCTCAGCCGTTGTATTTGAAACAGTCAAGCAGCAGTGTTAATTCATGTTTTGTAGTTTAGCACCAATGTAATATAACACAAAGTATAACATTATAATTGTATATTATTATTTTTTTTTTAATTAAAATATTAAAAACTTTACTAGATTTGAGATGAATGATAATGATGATGAGATTTGAATGATAACTGGAAATGTGTCATCACTGTCTGTGAAAAGGGTCCATTGTAAAGCAAGAATTATTCAGCTAGTCATGTGATCTCAACATGGTGGCCCTCATGGGTATGGGGAACACATATTCACAATGGCTTTTCCATCAATAAACTCCTAATTTACTGCTTATTAGTTAGTAAGGTATCTGTTAAGTGGGTAGGATTAAGGGATGTATAATATGGTCATATATGTCAGAATAAGGCCTAATGAGGCGACCCGCTCCATGTAAAACAAAACAGCTTGTGATATGAGTGGTGCCTCCTGGGACATGTTCAATAGCACTATTTATTTAAAAAATTAAATGAGAAAGGTGCATTGACAAATTTTTCAAGTCTGCAGTTTAAATACACTTTAAAAAATATATATTTTTCAAAGTTTTAAATAAACGAAATATTATTGGTGTATGTTTTAAAGGGTTAGTTCACCCAAAAGTGAAAATTCTGTTATTAATTACTCACCCTCATGTCGTTCCACACCCGTAATGGACCCATGACTTTGGCAGTTTGAGATTGTTTGATACACACTCCGAACCTCTGATTCGAAACAAAAGATTCGTAAAGCTTCGAAGCTTCATGAAGCAGTGTTTAGTTCAGTGACAAGTGCAAGATATTGTTGAATAAAGTTTTTAGTACCTTTCTGGGCTTTTGAAAGTCTAAGTTAACTTGCTCTCAATGCAGGCCTCACAAACCATCAGATTTGATCAAAAATATCTTAATTTGTATTCTGAAGATGAACGAAGGTCTTACGGGTGTGGAACGACATGAGAGTGAGTAATTAATGACAGAATTTTCGTTTTTGGGTGAACTAAGCCTTTAAAAGGAAACACTATTTTCTACTTTAATTCAGTGTGTTTCACTCAAAAAAAATATTTTACGATCCTGTTCAGTTTATTTAAAAAAAAAAAAATAATCATTTAACACCATTTTATTAGGTTTCACATTCAAACACAATTGCATTGTGTTAAACTGACTTCAATCAGTTACGTTTTGGCTCAACTCAATATTTTCATTTTGAAAGAAAATGTTTCAATTAAGAAGGCCAAAAATGACATGCTTCTTCAATTTACTTAAATAAGTGAACTTAATCCAACACAGTTCTTTTCAACCACTTTACTTAACCCATTTGAGTTGAGAGTACATAAATGATTTTATTTGTGTTAAAATAGCATTATAGAAACTAGGATTCCCCCTTCTCATCATGTTTTGCACAGGGCTGGAGAGTAAATGCTGAAATAAAATGTTTTTGTATGCATTTTTTCCATCAAGATAAAAAAATTGAGAGACTTGTTAAGACTTGTTTATGTTCTTAACTTGTTAATATGTACATTTAAAAGAGTTTCTGGTATGCTAGTGTTTTTGGAGGTTACCATTGAAGTGAAGTGTAGAGCATGTGCTTGGGGTAAAGTTAAAACAATTAAAACAATTAAAGTTATTTTAATAATAAAAAAACAACTTTGGGCATACCAGGGATGTAACAAAACCATCTTCCGGTTAGCGCCTAACAATAAGAGTCTTTACAAAGTATTAAGTTATTCTTGTTAGAACATATTGGTAAAGGTGGTAAAAATTGTTTTTGAATACATTCACTAAATAAATTAATCAATTAAACTGGATTACTTGTTTGAATTTTTGTTTGATATTCATTTTAGGATAATTGAACTTGAAAATGTTAACCTGATTCAACTAAATGACATTGAATTAACCTTAAGTTAATTTTAAAACTTAAGTTTACTGAAATAAACAATGTTAATTTAATGCAACATAACCCAGTTATGTGGAACCTGCTGACATAAAAAAGTTAAGTAAACCCAAAGTATCAAGTGTACTTGCTGTTTCTTTGTAATTATTTGTGCAGTTTCTGAGTGAAAACTGTTTCAAAGTAAATCCTATGCCATTTTTTTCCCAGTGAATGAAATACATGAAATATTAAGTACCTTTTTAGTAGCCAGTGCTGTTACCAAGAAAAAAAAAAACAAACCTGAATGCCTGGCTTACTATTTACTGCTCTGATAGTTTCATCACTCATGCAGCTGCACATGTTGTTCAATATATAATCATTTCAGCTTCACAGCTGTGCACTTTATTTTTATACACATTCAATTTGTTTAGGCAGAATGCACCTACAGAGCAAATAAAAAAAATAAAAAAATCCATGCTGCAATATTTTGGCCAAAAGCTCCTTCAAAAATAATTAGTTTTCCTTTTTCAACTTCACATTAGAAGTAAGAAAGCACAGGAGAGTAGGATTTGCGCTCACTTAAGGAGTTGTATTCTTGTTACCCAATGACTCATTCACCTTGAATGAGAGCATACTTCACATCTGAGTCACTGAGGTTACACCCCTTGACATGTCATCAAGATTGCACCCTCGGCAACAGTAACTCAACCAGTTTCTCTGCAGCAGTTTGATGCTGCTGCCACTACGATTTCCACACCCAAACTATCGTTTTCTCTAGAGCCTATTTTCCCAGGCAACACAATACAACAACATTTGAGAAAATGAAAGGCCAAATCCAGTTAGTTCTGTATACAAGCAAAACTGGATGAAGCTAAATGTAGTTTGAACTCACTGGTTGTAGTTGCACACAAGCACCATGATATAATGGCAGTCCTCCACACTTTTTCAAGAATGGACATCATCTCTTTCCCCTTGATGCTGTAAGATGAAGGGTTATTTTGCAGAAAATGGACAGTGAGGGGAAATGGACGTAAGAGAAATTCTTGCTCATCATCAGTGTACCTTAGCAAAAGAGATTCAGCGATATGAGTCACCAGAAACATGCATATGAAAACACCCTCTTTCCTTCCTTTACACAGAGCACTGATCCCAATGATAATGCTTTTAGTCCAGGTGTAGTAAAAGCACTTGCCCATGCAGGCATACATATGTAAATGATACCAAACAATTTTTCTGTGCTCTAAAGGAGAAGTCATTATGAGAAAGAGTATCCCCTTTCAATCCAATCACTGCTTGGGTAATTTAAGTTTCATAACACCTGATGATGTAAATAATCAGTTAATTGTTAGAGATTACATGCCTATGAAGACTTTACAGGTGCTGAGTTATATAGCTTTGTATAAACTGATGTATATTTTAGGGAAGGGTCAGAATGGTTGACTAATGGCTTTGAAATAGTCATTTGGTGATATCAAGCAGTTTATCTGGATTTTATGTACAGTACATGCAGAATGTATATATAAGCACCCAAAGTCTTATATGTTTGTGCAAATCATTTTACACCAGACTGCTTCATGAGGGTAAATTCAACGCTGGACTTATTCCTGAATTTCTACATTAGTGTCCGTCTCCAGTTCGAACTTCGAACTTATAAGGCTGAAAACTGCTACTGACAATTTCAGACATTTTGGCTGCGTGAGATTCTCCAGTTGTGTTGTTGCTGTAAAGGCCCCGCCCTTGGGGGGCCGGGAGCAGCAGCTCATTTACATTTAAATGTACACACACAAAAACAGCGTGTTTTTGCTCACACAAAATTGGCAAATTGGATATGGTATAATAAATTATCTGTGGGGTATTTCGAACTGAAACTTCACAGACACATTCTGGGGACACTAGAGACTTATATTACATCTTGTAAAAAGAGGCATAATAGGTCCCCTTTAAATGACTTTTCACAGTGAAGTGGCTCACCAATTTCAGCAGCTAAAAAGCCTCCCCACACAATGACACCTCTTCCTCCATGCTTCAACTGTGGTAGAGATGCATATACTATTATATTTCTCAGCAGATTTTCAAGACACCACTCTGCATCACTATGCAACTCGTGTTTCACTTCACACACAACTTCCTATAGTCTGCCAAAAACTTCATTACGTCTTTGATGTTTTTCTGAGACAGCAATGGCTTTTTAAGTAATGCATTTGCTTAAATTTTGCTAATTTCCTGACTAATAATTTGTAATTAAGACAGTTAAAAGCTTAGTGTTTAACCATTTTTGGCTTGGACCATTTTTTTCCTAGGAGTGTCTATGATTTGCTGTTGTTGAGAAAGATTTAAAGTCATAACATGGATTTCTTTTTATTATTATTTTAGTATGTTCCTTAAGGTTCACTTATGATGTTAATAAAGTTATTTTGCACACACACACACACACACACACACACACACACGCACACAAAAAAACAACAAATATATAAGTGGAAAATCTATTATTTTCAACCTTTATTCTGACTCTCTGTCTGAAATGATCCATTTTAAGGGTCTGGATGCTGGGTTCCTTCTGAAGTCTGTACAGAAACACAAATGAGCTATTTAAACTTCCCGTCAAAGCAAATATTCTTTCACTCTTCCATTTGTCCTGTTGTCAACAGACTCAGGTGAGTAGAGTACATCAGGAACTGAATGCACATCTGTATACTGTATCCACTGTAGACAGCATCATTGATTATAATGGGTTACATTTCCTTTTGATGCGACACAGTGCTTACATCCAGTGTAGGCAAATGTCAGCCATTAAGCCACTGAATGGCAGTGGGCGGGGCCTGTGGTGTGATGATGTATAACTATTCGTCGATATCTTGCTCTGGAGGCAGGCATATGCAAATCCATTTGCCTGTGTGATGTCACAGATCCCACAATATTAGAACAAGACATTTTTTTAGAGCTTGATTAAATAAATGCTTTGTTTACAATAAGGAGGATGCTTTAAGCTGTGAAACTTGCAGGATTTTATAATGGTACAAAGACTTATATGTCAAAAGTTCAAGGGAAATTTGATTTCTGACCTCTTTTAATAGTCGAATAGTCAAAGGTTTGGACGCTTTTTACTACATTTGTTTATTTATAAAGGTATTTATAAAGGTATGTATAAAGTTTTGCTTTCCCTGTTTAACAAAATAATGCATTTGTAATGATTTGCATTATTTAAATGATTTTCAGAAATCTGTAACAATGACATAGGGATAAACAAACTTAACAACAAAGGGTAAAATAAATATCACATGGCTTTCCTCCCTGATCTAATTTGACACTTTCCACAAACAAAATAATACATATCTAAATTTGAAGGAATAAAGCACCTAAACATGCGATTCAACATCACTTCAGCATCATGTTGATAAAAACATTCCCAAAGCATTACATTTCAAGCTCTAAACAAAGCCATTTTTAAACAAATTTGAACTTTTGTCAATAAACACCCATAAAATCTGGGAAACTAAAACTATGTCCCTCCAGAGACACATTTATCCGGTCAGTGACTAATATCAAAGGTTCTCAGAGTGGAGAGCCATGCCTGCAACATGATGCAGCATACCCTTGATCACCCCCTGCCTTCAAGTATCCCATAATGACCGAAAAAGGGCTGGGACGGGAATGCTAAGCGGGGTTGTGTCTGTATACCCCGAAAGGTGCAGTGGGTTGTTCCCTTCAGAATATTCAGTTTGGCATTAAAAAAAAATACATTTATGCCAACCTGGAACAAACATGCACCCTGATGGCTTTTCCATCACATTGCCATCTATAGAGTTGTGGGGGGAAATGGTCAAGAGATGAAAAGACTATGGGTGTGGATAGCGCATGACAAATTAGTTGACTTAACTGATAATGGTAACACTTAGACATTTCATTTTCTTAATCACCCTCATGATTACCTAACAATATTGTAAAGAGTTCAGAACACTGTACACTGGTCAATTTATTATTTAAAGGGATAGTTCGCACAAAAATTAAAATTCTGTCATTAATTACTCACCCTCATGTCGTTCCAAACCTGTAAGACCATTGTTCATCTTTGGAACACAAATTAAGATATTTTTGAAGAAATCAAAGAGCTCTCTGAGCCCTCCATAGACAGTGCTTTAATTACCACTTTCAAGGTCTAGAAAGTCATGATTTTTGTTTTGTTTTGGCACACAAAAAGTATTATTGTCACTTCATAACATTAAGGTTGAACCACTGTAGTCACATGGACTATATTAACAATGTCTTAACCTTTCTGGGCCTTGAAAGTGGCAATTAAATTGCTGTCTATGGAGGGATCAGAGAGGTCTTGGATTTCATCAAAAATCTCTTATCTTATAATTTGTGTTCTGAAGACGAACGAAGGTTTTACGGGTTTGGAACAACATTAGGGTAAGTAATTAATGACAGAATTTTCATTTTTGGGTGAACTATCATTTAACATTCAGGCATTTGTACAATAAGATTTACAGTTATCAAATCGGAGCAGAATAATATGACATTTTCATAGGTTTAACAACATGTGACATTCACTAGCACTGATTTACTACAAGGAGGAGAAATAATAGACAAAATAAGGGAAAAAAACTTGCTGTTCGTGAATCGAGGGTTGCCTGTTGAAACAATGTTGCTCTTTGTGATATTTTTACATTTTGAAATCACAAGCTTATGATTCATCAGGACTGGGTAACCCATACCAAAGCTGAACATAATTTATTCCACATAGGCCAGAGAGAAGTACAGGAAGAGAAAAAGCAAGAGAGAGAGAGAGAGAGAGAGAGAGAGACATGAGTGTTGCCAAAGCCTAATATTGAGGGCTGATTCCAACTTTCCCCTCTTCCTTGCACGCACTGACACACAGTTATTCCCTAATGTTCTGGGAACAATTACCGTTTCCGAAGTTTAAATGGGGACAGAATGTCCCCATATGCGTCAGTGACACCTGTTTGAAGTGGTTACCACAACCATACAGCAGTACAAAACAAAACAGAATGAAAGATATATATAGAGATTTTAGTGATTCATTCAGTTTGTGTTTTGCGTTAAAACACAAGCTCTGTCCTATTCTGTGATTGTTTTTGAAGAGCATGAGACCTCACACATCGCGCTTTGTGAAATACAGACTGAGCTGAATGTCACAACATCCCACCGCTGTATGGCCAGATGATACGCAAACAACATTTCTTGGCTGGATAAAGCAAACCAGCGTCTCGCTAGTAAAGTTTTGATGGATGAGGATTGCAATCAAGGTAAAGGTAATTGCGGTGACGTATAGGGGTTGTACAGTAAGCATGCACAAGTCTGTTAAACTGATGCGCAAACAAACCGTGTGCGCTCTCGATGCACTGATCGCACATTGTATTTATGCACAGACACATTTCAGTACATTCACGTTGTTTCCACACACATTCAGGATGTTTCGATTTGTCTTGTGTATGTTGCTGGTGTTTATTCTGAGTGGATCCGTGTACTGTAGTAAGCATATGCATCAGAACAAGGCGGTTGGTTTAGGTTTTTTTTTTTTTTGGCATCTTCATGTGGTCCTGTTTGGTATCGTAACTCAACTTGTCTAAAATGTAAACAAGGTATTTGCTGTTGCACTGTACACATAATACACACTGTGAATTCTGAAACGTTTTTTTTATGTGATGGTTTGTTTTTTCATGGGTGCTTTGGTGTGCTTTGGTTTTTTATCCATTATACTGACTCCTTACATCAGTTGGATATTTGGTGTCCTTTTTGAGTCTCCAAGTGTCCTTTTTGGAAAGACCTTGAAAAAAACTTGCAGAAAATACAGTTTTGTGTGAATCAGCCTTCAATATGATGGTTTACTTTGCTAAATACAGCAAATGATGACAAGTGTTCAACAAGATGAATGTTGTATGCTTAATTTCACGATTAATCGTGATTAATTGCACAATAAAAGGTTGTGATTAATCACGATTACATTTTTTTTCTATTGACAGCCCTAATATACATTGTGATGTGTGTGTGTGTGTGTGTGTGTGTGTATGTATATATATATTGGTTGACCATAGCGACGCCTGTTCTGAGTGGAACCTGTCCTGTTAAACCGCTGTATGGTCTTGGCCACCGTGCTGCAGCTCAGTTTCAGGGTCTTGGCAATCTTTTAATAGCCTACGCAATCTTTATGTAGAGCAACAATTCTTTTTTTCAGATCCTCAGAGAGTTTTTTGCCATGAGGTGCCATGTTGAACTTCCAGTGACCAGTATGAGAGAGTGAGTGATAACACCAAATTCAACAAACCTGCTCCCCATTTACACCTGAGACCTTGTAACACTAATGAGTCACATGACACCGGGGAGAGAAAATGGCTAATTGGGCCCAATTTGGACATTTACACTTAGAGGTGTACTCACTTTTGTGGCAAGCGATTTAGACATTAATGGCTGTATGTTGAGTTATTTTGAGGGGACCGCAAACTTACACTGTTATACAAGCTGTACACTCACTACTTTACATTGTAGCAAAGTGTCATTTCTTCAGTGTTGTCACATGAAAAGATATAATATAAAGATATAATACAAAAATGTGAGGGGTGTACTCACTTCTGTGAGATACTATATGTATATTAGGGGTGAAACGGTTCTCGGTAAAAAATCGAACCGTATCGTTCTGCACACTCGGTTCGGCACGCACTTGCACCGTGGTTCATCTCATATCTGACGACGCATACGCATCTATAATATGGTTCGTAGAAAATAAATCAGACAGAGTAAGGCTAATATATGTTTCTGTCGATGGATACGCATTCTGGCTTCCCCTAAAGTGACGTATGCTCTATATGAGCAGTCATTTACGCCGTCATCACCCGGGTGTTGATAGCGCGCGAGCGAAGGTGAGACCTGAACAGCACACGTTGCTGTCTGCGTTTAATCTAAACTCATTTAAGCCTTGCCAATTTAAACATTTGAGTGCAAGACACGAAAGAGAACTTACGCGCGCACTGTGAGAAGATTTGAACACTCATCCGAAGAACGCACGCGGAAGTGCGTGTACAGCACTCAAATATTGAGGTCTCTTTCAAGTCTTGTGCTTGAATGGACAAATTCACACAAAATTATGTCAACATGCCTGTCTTGGCGAGTATCCTAGCAAGCATAGTCGGTTATGTCTTAAGTGAACTTATATACTCTGTGTTCAGTATCAGTGTACTGATCCGTGTATTATGTCCTTGAATTCCTGCAGTCTGAATGTGCTTTTAATGTTAATCAAACAACAACAGACAAGGAAATAACTCATTGCTCATGACTGAATTGTAACTTAATAATTAATAATGATTGATCTTTATTTAATTTATACAGTGAAGATTACATGCAATGTTGTTTTACATTTTATTAGCTACTTTATTCAGTTTCTGTACCTGAAAACTGAATACATGAAAAACCTGAAAAGCTTTATTTATTTGTATCTTTGCTTTACTGTATTTATTTGTGCCGTTTGATTATTTGTTCTTATTTTCTTTATTTTTATTTGACAGTAGTAATTTTTTACCTGAACATAGCACATACCGAACCGTAGCGAAACCGTGAGCCTAAAACCGTGATACAAACTGAACCGTGAGTAATCTGAACCGTTGCACCCCTAGTGTATATATATATATATATATATATATATATATATATATATATATATTTTATACCCAAAAATTCTTCATACAGTGGACTACCAGTAAAACAGATAAAAATTTGGAACCAAAAATTATTCAGACACTTTGACCTGACCGTGTTTTGCTTAAGTGTTATCTGGCATAATTAAGATTATTTTTTTTCTGACACAGTTTAACGCAGAGATCTTGTCATATTTTATTACCATTTTTTTTAAACTATAGTGAATAAACTGTATTAATGAATGAAATGTTCAAGGTGTCTGAATAAATTTTGGTTTGACTGTATATATATATATATATATATATATATATATATATATATATATATATATATATATATAAAATAAACTATAATAAATACAAGTATAAAAATAATAAAAAACAATAAAATAAAAAAGTATAATTTATAACTATTTTAGAAATGTTTTATTTTGCACAAAATATTAAATAAAAATAAAATAAAATAAAGTGCAGACTGAAAACCTCAGACATTATAACTAAAGCTGTGATTCAGTATGGTATATATGATTTCCATCATCACAAAAAAATGTCATCATGCTATGTCTTTCTGTGCAAAACAAGAATGCAATTGGAAGCAGAATCTGTAGAGGCTCTATCGAACTTAAAGTAATGATTACTGACACAGAAAGCAGCATCACATTCTGGTTTCTGTTAGCTTGCAATATTACATGAGAGGGTGTTTATTGATGCATAGCAAAAAAAGAAAAAAGAAACACAGTGCTCGTCATCTCCACAGCTGGCATCTACCTTGGATCCCCAATTAGGAGTAAATGAATGAGCCGTCTGAGTTCGGTGGCTGCCAGGATTGCATCGTAATGATGACAGTGATCCATCCCAGATAAAGCAGCTTACTAGACCACCATGTACCACAAAGCCTAAGGGTAATAAGTAAAAAACAATGTGGCACTTTTGAAAATGCAAAAAAAAAAAAAGGAAAACAAAAACAAAAAGGAGCTTTAGTTAATATTTATTTATTATTATATTCATAAATTATTACTTTATATGTATTTTATATTTATATATTTTATTATTTATGTTATAATTATATTATACTTTAAACTCTAAAAGAAACCAGCATTTAATAGTTTGTGAAAAGAAAACTAATAGCTTAGGTTTATCTGCAGTGAACTTTTTTTCTTAGACTTGTTTTCTTAGAAGATCGAAGATTAATGATCATGTTCTTGCACAACAAAAGCTAGCTAGAAGCTGGAAAACTCAAGCTTGATAAATTCAGCTCTCGGCAAAAGGGCAAACGAGGCTATCATTCACCTGAAACGGGCTCCCTTGTCTTTTGGTATCTATCATCACATGCAGAAACCACTCCTGAGTTCAACCCTAAACGCAGATGCATCAAGGCTACTGTGCACTCCTCTATGCCTACCCATAGACCGCCCCTCTCTACCCTAACTCTATTTACAATCTAGTGGGAGCTCCAGTCAGATACTGACCTGTTTCCAAACCACAAAATGACTCATATGGAAATGAGAGGAGGACATTAACCCAAATGAGGTGAAGGGAGGAGGGAATCAGAAAGACTAAAATAATAAATCGTGCACTGTTGTCAAATGTGCACGGTGGTCTGACTGAACTTGTCTTTTTAATGTTGCTTTTTCGCCTTGTGAAAAGGATCACTTCACCCAGAAATGTCAGTATTTACTCACTTTTACGTCATTCCAAAGCCTGTATGTCATGACTTTCCTTCTTTTGTGGAACACAAAATGTGAATTTTTAAAGAATACATGAAATACATCAATATAATGAAAGTGAATGTGAATAGGAGCTTCAAAGGTGGACACTAAAGCACCATTAAAGTAAAATAATACTAAATAAAGTAAAAAAAGTAAAATCCATACGACTTGTGTGCTACTGTATATTTTAGCCATGTTAGCTTAAAACAGACCAAAACTGGTCATGTATAATCTGCTTTTGTGGTCCTTTTGTGCCTTTTTGAAGCTTGACAGCAACAGACCTCATTCACTTGATGAAAAAATGTTTTTGAATTTTTTTTATAATTATAAATATAGACAGAGATAAAAGATATCATTGTGTGGAACTGTTAATATTATCAAAACCATAAAATGTAATAAATATTATATAATACATAAATTTACACTTTTTTTTGGGTGATTTTGCCTTTAGTCTGATGCAGTTTGAGAGAGAAAAGGAAGCAAAGTGTGTGTGTGGGGGGGATTGAGTCGGGAAAGACATATACGAGCCAGGACTCGAACTCGGGTCATCCGATGCACAATCGTGCTACATGTCAGAGCACTGCCCATGAGGTCAAATTGTAGCACAGAGGTCATGGCAGATTTTTATTGAATGATAGTCTTTAAGTTTGTTTTGAAATGACTCATTGTTATTAGCAACTATCAAAATCCCACATCACTAAACATCCAGACAGGAAACGGAGGAACCACATCACCCTCCATGTGAGCTAAATCCATAGCCTCAATCACTACCCTCTCCATCACTTACAATGCATAGGATGTGAAAACTAATGAGGTCATTTCCAGAGCTGTGGACAGAGGTGCAGAGAGCCAGGCTAAGGCCTAAACACGCTGTTACTCTGAACACACCAGAAGTTTTCAACACCAGTCAGGCAGCCATTATTACAAAAGAAAGAGAGGAAAACAGACAGGCAATGAAAATGGAGCTGGTTTCACACTTAGGTCTTACAGCTACATATAGTCTCTCAGCACATCGCTACTGGGGTGTGAGAGAGAGAACACAAACACAACTGAAACATAGCAGCAAGAGCATAGGATTGATTCAAAGCTTTCATTAAATGTTAGTGAAACTATGATTATTTGATTGTATAAATGTAAAAAATACTTAGTTTCAAAAGTGAAGACTATAATGCAAAATGGGGAGAAAGGGAGTTAGTTATCATGAATACTGCACTATAAAAAGTGAACATGTGCAATTGTTACCTAACAGGGATAGTTCACCCAAAAAGAAGAAAATATTGTTTTAATCATCATTTACACACCATCATTGTGTTCCAAACCTGCATGACTTGCTTTCTTTTTTAATGAAATAAACTAAATTAAATTGAGATACATTCTTAATTAAGTCTTTTCAACAAAAATAATACGTTTGAAAAGGTTTGTTCAACTTAAAATGATTTAGTTATGCAATGAAAATGAGTATGATTTGAACTCACACACATCAGACCACATGCACCACCTAAACTGTGTTGATTTAATTTAATAATGTAAAAAAACAGCACATTTAAAAAAATGTCACCACATTATATTGCTACGTATTGGCATTACATATTTTAATACATGTATATAATGTTTGGCTTTTTATCAATTTTTTTTTCCCGGGATATAGCAAGTCAAGTCAAGCCATTTTGTATAGCGCTTTCACAATACGTCATTTCAAATCAGCATTCACAAATGTCTCAAACCTTACAGCCCCAACAGGAATTTAAGAAATAGTCATATCTTAATTTACAGTACTAAATTAAGTAAACAATGTGGACGGAAAACATTAGATTAAAAATTGCGCTCACACCATTTCCAACGTGTATAGATCTAAAAATTTTTATACACCCAGTTATGACCAGCAAATACTTTTCATGTTGTCTCATACAAATAAAGTAAATAATGCAACACAATTTATGTAATTGTTTGTACTATTTCTAACTATTATAGGCTAATTTGGTTAAAGACATGGATTGGATAAAGAATTGAATAAGACATGAGCTTTTTTTAAATTAATAGTTTATAATCTTCAATCCTGAAAATTAAATAATAATAAAAATGGCACTAAATGTTTGGCTGACCATTGATCACGATGCATTTTCATTATGGAAAAGATCAACATGTTGACTGCTTTTGTGTTGCATGGGAAAAGTTTCACTCAACATGAGGGAGGGTAAATGTTGACAGAATTTTCAGTTTGAAGCAAATGATCTGCGGAAGGACTTAACAGGAATGACCAAATTTAGACATGTGAATAGGTGTGGAAGGGATTTTTTTTTCAACAGCATTATAACCAAACAGTTTTAATGCACAGTAATTATAAAACTTAATTATCAAAGAAAGATTCCACTGTTATTTGAATAAGCATGAAACATCTGTATGGTAAGTATAACATTTATTAAAATGCTCTTCTCCTGTCTCCTTTTGTATATTTGTAATGAAAAAAAAAAGTCATAAAGTAAATTAATTTCTGTGACCTTATTCAGATTTAGTAATATTAATTAATATCTTTGTTTAAAACCATTTCATTTATATGTTTTCACAATAGGTTAAAAATTCTACGGTGCATTTTACAGGCTAAATGGATAGTTAGTTGTTCTAAACCTGTATTAATTTCTTTCTTCTTTGGAACATAAAAGAAGAAATATTCCATTAAGAAATTATGAGCTATATTTAGTAATCGTTTTTCTTTGACCTTCCTTAAAGGCAGGCAGCTCAATAAATGCTTTCCATTCTGTGTAAGTGGCATCTGAAAAGAGTTCTCAGTGCTCCTTAAAATATATTAGAGCACCTCTGAGGTCATATGAGGTAAAGACAAGAGTGGATCCTACAGTCACTATCGACCATCTGGTGATTATCAGCTCACGAGAGAGAGAGGTCTGTTAACAGTACTCCAGCTGTCTGTCTCACCCAAGCCAGACTGAGGAGTTTAATGGTGGTGCAAGTGTGGGAAAGAGACACAGCCCCGCAACCTCAGGCCAGTTCTTGGCCTTGTGTTCAGAACAGAGGAGATTACAATGGCTGGCTTTACAACTAGTTCCCGTGTACACGGCTAGCCACCGAACAAAGTGCCTCAGGGCAGTGACTCATGGCATAAGCTTCCCTTCTTTGCTCTGCAACAGAACGAAAGACGGAAATTGGATCCAGATGCCACGAGATTGCCAGAAACACATGGTTTGATGGCACTCATGTTTACTGTTCCCCCAATTGGGGTCTGACCCAGACAAATCCATTTGTAGTGAATTTCGTAGTGTCAACCTGAGATAACTTGATTAGTTTAAAGAGACCTGAAAAACCAGCTTGAACTTCAACAAATAAAAAACAAAAAAAACAAACAAAATGATCGGTGCTGAAATGAATATTCAAATCATCTTCTTTTACAGTTACTGAAAAAAAACGAACCGTGAGAACAAGAAAAACAATACATTTTCTTGTTGTGTTATGAGAGCCAATCAGCATTGTTTTTCAT
The DNA here is from genome assembly GCA_037950675.1 of Hypophthalmichthys molitrix. Classification (NCBI taxonomy): domain Eukaryota; kingdom Metazoa; phylum Chordata; class Actinopteri; order Cypriniformes; family Xenocyprididae; genus Hypophthalmichthys; species Hypophthalmichthys molitrix. The sequence goes on from CM075493.1 coordinate 29,417,392, forward strand.
ATGCCAGACTACTCACTGCAACAACCAGTGGGGTTCAAAAGTCAACAAATCTTCAAAATCTAATTTAAACCTGGAAATAACCAGGGTTTTAGGATTTTAAAACAATAGAAACGTCATGAAAAAAATATTCTGCACTGTTTACTGGTCAAAAAAATCTAATTTGTGACACTCAACATGAACTGCTTTGTATAAAATTTGTATAAAATTTTCTTCCATTGAAACACAATATGCACTTTGGTTTATTTCAAATTATTCTGGATAACATGATCATTTTGCACAAACTTGAGGTCTTCCGTCAATAAGTCAAAAGAAAGAAATCACAAAATAGTAAGATATTCTGAAATTCATATAATTTTTTAAAGTCCATTTTCACTTAAATGCTGATAATAATATATGCACTGAAAATATTTTTTTCTATAAGTTTTCAATTAGAAAAAAATGCAAAAAAGAAACATTTCACAAATAAATACTTTAGAATCCCACTGTATTTTCACACTAATATTTTTATGTTTTGATTTTTGGCATGTGACAGAGAAACAAACCTTGAAAGCAGATCATGAAAAATGTGTCACCATGAGACAAAAATGTCATCTTGTAAAAGCACTGCAGTGCTGCTGAGAACACAAGGTGTTCTTGTACTAAGATTAAAGGCATATTTCATCAAGAGGCTCTCTAATACTACAGCTATGTGACATGTCCTCACTGGTAAAACACAATAAAAGAGTGTACTACATGTTAGAATAGGACAGCATGGCTCCCCAGCAAAACTAGTAACAACATCAGTGTAGGCAAAATGAAACATTCTCCAGAGCTGAACATCTGCAGTGAATAATGACAAAGCTAACGGAGATGCTTTTGTTATTGCATTTAAGCATGTCCTCCACTGTTCAGAACCTTTATTTGCCTATAAATTTAATCAAAATTTAATAAAATATTTCTCAGAGACAGCAAGATGAATTTTCATATCCAGTGACAAATGTCAGTATTTATCTTTGTAATGGCACTCACAGATTTTTATATTACATTTAAATTTATATTGTCATGGTCTGTGTCAAATTAAAGGAAAAACATCATAAAATCTTTTAAAAAACAATACGTATATTATACACTGACCGAGTACTTTTGATTTAATTTTATATAATTAATTAATTTTTATTTAATGTAAAAGTACATTTGGAAAGTAAACAATTCAATATAGCTACAGTACAAATACACCATATTAACTAGGATTATAGATTTCATATATAAAAAATATGTACTTGAATTTGAATTTTTATGTACTTGAACATGCTCATAGTAGAACACTGCCTGATAAACATTCATCCTTATATATATATATATATATATATATATATATATATATATATATATATATATATATATATATATATATATATATATATATATACACACACATTATATATTAACAATTTAATTAATTTAATAATTTAATTTAATTAATTAAATTATTAAACATATTTGTTAATATATTTTATATATATATATATATATATATATACATACATACACACACATTATATATTAACAAATATGTTTAATAATTTAATTAATTTAATTTGTGAATTGACATTAAACAAGAATATTTATCATGCATGCACATGCCTTATTTTTCTTGTGACATTATCAGTAGCACATGTGGGTGTTGTGGGGGGGCGATCAAGATCAAAATCATTCGGACTCTAGAGTGTTCATGAGATTGCAGTATCATTACAAATGAAGTGTACTCTAACTTCCTCTGTCTTTCTCCCTGAAATTAGAACCAGGGGATCAAGTTCATCTGGAGACCTGGTCTAAACTGATTATGGAACACTGAAATATGATTTAAGCAATATCAAAATGAACAGGTCTGGCCGCAATACTGGGCTGATTATCAGTCTCAGACATCTTATCCTTATTCACACACACGCACATACACACACACACTATATACACATGCCTCAAACCAAATTAACTCTGCAATGTTTAAGTGAGATCACACTGTAGCTGCGTTTCCATTACCCTTCAAATTGCGCAAATCGAAATTGCAAATTGAAAATACGGCCAATGGAAACTGCAAAAACTTCCATATATCGCAAAAAGTTTTTACACTCACATGAGGTGGTTTTCAGGCAATTCGAAAAAGGAATATTGCACAAAACTGCAACTGGAACTGGAAACAGTTCACATTTACAGGTCATCTGGCGTACATAAAAGTCGATCATTCTTTAAAGATGGTGCAGCATGTTTGGACAGAAGATGAGACAGGGTTCTTTATTAAACTCATAAAAGATAAAAGAATTACAGGAAAACTGAATTCTAAACAACAAAGAAATGCCACAATTTATCAAGACCTCAAAGCAGATAGGAGGGAGAAACACCCAGAAACACATCATACATGGCCGTTCCCAAGTATAAGGGGCTTTCCTTGCCATTAATGCTTGGATAACACGTCTGCGTACTTAAAGAGGATCTATTTTGCCCCTTTTCACAAGATGTAATATAAGTTGAATGTTTGTGAAGTTCCAGCTTAAAATACCCCACTGATAATATATTATAGCTTGTCAAATTTGCCCCTATTTGGGTGTGAGCAACACGTCTTTTTGTGAGTGTCCCTTTAAATGCAAATGAGCTGCTGCTCCCGGCCCGCTTTCCAAGAGGGCGGAGCTTTAACAGCTCACGCTTCCGTTGCTCAACAACAACAAAGCTGGAGAATCTCACACAGCCAAAATGATGATTGTCAGTAACAGTGTTCAGCCTTACATTGTTCAAACCGGAGTCGGACACCGATGGAGAGAAGTTACAACTTATAGAATACATCTGGACATTTCTGAACAGTAAATTTATGTAGTTGCTGTGGAGTTGATTGAACTCATCAAATAGCATGTGCCATCATGTTAATCTTTTTTGCAAATACAGCATTGAATTGACCCTCGTTTGTGAAGCACCCTTGCATGGCAACACTCTATTACAACAACTCTTCCTCTTCTCTACAGCAGCCCAACATGACCTCACCCCCTTTGTTGCATGTTCTCAGGGGCGGGGTTTATGTAAATTTTGGGGTTTGTGATGTCACCAACCCGGGAAGAAGCTTGTTGTAGTCCCTACCAGCTGTTTGTTGTTGTCCTTAAAAAGCGATTTCTGTTCTCCCTTTGCATTGAGCTTTGAGTGTCGTAACTTTGCAGATATTTTTTTTTTGCTCCAACAGCAACATTACACACTAATTTAAAAAAGTGAAATCATAATCAACCACCCCTTTAAACCTACTAACATTTGTTGCCATGATTTTTGGAATGACTTATCACGAGAGGAAAAACATTACATTTTAGTTGCATAACATCAGTTAATGGAAACAATATTTCACAATAGTTTTTTATCGACATTTAGAAAACATCGCAAATGTTTTGCGCAAATCTGTTATGGAAACCCGGCTAGTGATAAGGGTGCTGAGAAAAGCGGAAAACTCTGTCTGCTGCTTTACCAATCAACCACAACTATGTGTAAATGGCAAAATACCTCATTCTCAGAGTGCCTCATTCTTCAAGTCTTATGGTCTTAATTATAAAGCACGCTTTTCTGGGTGTCAATGTTGAGCAGAGGCACTTGTGCAAGGTGCTTAAAACCCATCAGCAGTTGCATGTATAAGTATAAAAAAAATCAATAATGCGCAATACCACGAACAGAGATGCAGCTAGTGTCAGATGATGTGCAAAGAAGCTAACATACATTAGCACAGACCTTTTTGCTCTCTAAGTCACTTCCCCTGGAGGTTGTCTTTGATGCACTACTGTGGCACACATATTAAATTACAATGCATGCATTTTATCAACTAGACAAGTCCAAATGGCTCACTGCTGCTGACCTTTGCTGGAGTTCATTTGACTTTTTCGTTAGCAGCATGACATGCACTGTTTGCACATTTCCGAAGCAGTTTTTCCTCTCCCACTGAATGAAAGAAACACAGGCCACTCAGCAGATAAATAGTCTTACATTGGGTGTGTCCCAATCCATCTAAACCTACATTTCATTGACAGACTGTCAGAACTTGCCACAGATAGCAATGTACATGCCTATTATATGAGGTCGTACAGTCAGATCTTGTTAAATAAAGGAATAAAATCCCTTAATGGATGCCTCTAGGTGCTAGTTTTGTATGTACGAGGGAAAAACCATTCTATAAAGTGGGTACTTTATTCACTAATACAGGTGTGGTGATAAGCAAGCTTTAGGAAATTGTTAGCGTTTACTCAGATACTAAGTCTATAAAGAAGAATGAATCACTCTTCAATAGAAATAAAAAGATGGCTGTACGAAATAAAGCAACAAAATCAGCACTTCAAAAGTAAGCATAAAACTCCTGATATATGCATACGTATGAGGATTCCACCCAGTTAAATAAGACAAAGGTTGCAAAACAACGTTCAGTGTATGAATGGCGGGTTTGAATGAGATGTGGCATAATCACCTGCTTCTAGGCCGGAGTGATTAGTAAATTGCAGTGCAGTCTGCTAAATAAAACTACAGAGTGCACATGCAGTCTTTACCCAGCATAATCAGTCAGGCCCCCGGATAAGTGTTTCCAGACGCCATTCCGACTTTACAGTTCCCTTCAAAACAAAACCCCCTTGTTCCCACACCCAACTGTAATACATCAGTGAGGTGAAATGTCAATCACTGATTGATAAAAGGTAATGCATAAATAGTTTGTTTATTATATGCATGCTGCATGAATTATACATTTAAAAACCCTAACAGAAAAAAAACCTCAAGAGCCACACTGGCTAAAGCAGCGAGCAGATTTCAACATGAATGATTCTTAATCGGTGTAAACAACCCCGCCGCAGTTGATGGCGATGCAGCCAACAAGACGAAGATGTGCTTTATTTGGACCGAGCAGAAGGCAAAATAAATATCTGATTCTAGCAACTCAGCCAGCTGGCAGATTACTTCAGAGCAAAACCCAATGTCCCTTATTAAGTGGCACACATGACCACATGGGCCTAATTTTCCTCGGCTGCAGCTCAGGCCTAAAGTTGCCTAGCGTTTAGAGACTTTTAAAGTAAATATCAGAATATTATTTCCGTCAGATTAATTTTAAATTGAGGACAGGATCGATTTTGATGCATGCAGTCAACAGATCTTCAGAAATGTTTCTGCGAGAAGAACAGGGCTAATTTTGTGAACAAGTAGAAGGACTGAAAATGACATTCATTTTAATCCATTTTTTTTTCAAATCAAAATAATTTAATAAATAATTTAAAAAATAATATTAAATAAATAATGATACATTATAATATATTTTCTAATTTAATTGAAAAGTATTAAATGTAAAGGTAAAAAAGCTGTCACTGGGGCGGGTACCCTTTCAAAAGGTACACCTTCGTACCTAAAGAGTACACTTTAAAAAAATATCGACATTTTAATGGTAAAACACTGTAAAAATGCTACGGTGAAAAACAGTTAATTGGTTTACAGAAAGTTTCCATATTATATACAGCGAATAATTAATTGCACATTTAATGTAATTTTATAGTACAGTGAAAAGTAAGTCATTGTATAATTTACAGTGAAAAAAAAAACGCAAATTGACATTTCCACAATTCCCTGCGTGACACTTCACATTTGATGTATTTTCGTTCAAATAACTCTTTTTTTTTCTTATCAGTTATGTACATTGGGGTTTTATGTTACATCTAATGTTGTTAAGTTAATGTTTATTACATTTTTAAAATTTCATGTGTGTTACCATGATGGTGTTTAGTGTTTGTGTGAATGACACTGTGTGCACCTTCTATATGTGACCCTGGACCACAAAACCAGTCATAAGTCGCACGGGTATATTTGTAGCAATAGCCAACAATACATTGTATGGGTCAAAATTACAGATTTTTCTGTTATGCCAAAAATCATTACGATATTTAGTAAAGTTCATGGTCCATGAAGATATTTTGTAAATTTCCTACCGGAAATATATCAAAAATGTATTTTTCTGAGTGGATATGCATTGCTAAGGACTTCATTTGGACAACTTTAAAGGCCAAATATTGTCCTATCCTAACAATTTTTTTCAGCTTTCAGATAATGTATAAATCTCAATTTCAAAATTGACCCTTATTACTGGTTTTGTGGTCCAGGGTCACATATACAGGTATTAGTATTGTCCTTCTCAGCTTTTGGAAAAGCTGCTTGTGATGAACTCTGATTCATCATGTGACTCTCATCAACACTGTGTTTGGTGGTTATCAGTGTATTACAAAGGTACAAAACAGATATTAGTACTTCAATAGGTTGGTAAATTAACATTATATCAGATAATGAAATAAGTTTTTTTTTTTTTACCGTAAATTTAATGAATTTTTTTACAGTGTGTAAAATAAACAGTTATGAACCGTAATTATTACAATAAACCTTTAAATTATATGGGTTTGAACTGTAAAATACACAGTAAACTAAGTGCTGTCCCGTAAAACCTAAAACGTTGCTACCGTATTTTTTACTGTAAAGTTCTGCTGCCATTTTTTTACCGTACATTTTATGGGGATTTTGTTTTACAGTGTATTAGTACCTTAAAGGTACATAAACCAAAAGTATACATATTAGTACCTAAATGGTACATATTATAATTTTTTTTTTAAGGGTACAGTCCCAGTGGCAGCTTTTGTACCTTTTTTTGTTCTAAGAGTGTAAGTTAGATTATCTTAAATAGTATTTGTGCAAAACCTCACGTTCATGTTACTGATTAGAGAATGATCCAAAAAGCTTTTCGTTCTTCAATGGAAGCAAGAACATCTGACCTTTTGTACAAAGGAATTAACATGGTCAATGTCACGCATTTGTTTACATTTGGTTAGTGAAGTAGTGTTCTGCTAAACGTTGCCTTGCTCGCAGACCCAATCAGGCAGGATTGTGATCCCAGAAACTTTCCATGTCCTGGATTCCTTTTTACTCCAGACTGAGCCTTTGAATTAGCAGCCAGATTCTTTTAAATTAGGCAACACACATAAACACATTCACAAACATTCACAAACCAGAACACTTACATTTATTACAAGTGCAATTTAAGGTTGCGTGACTAAAGGGAAGCTATAAATGCACTAAAATGGAGAAGCTATACAGGTAAGAATTGAAGTGACAGCAGTTTCACTCTAAGAAATTCTAGAACTCTAGAACTTTTAACAAATCATTGTAATTAAAAAAATAAGAAGGAGAAGAAAAAAAAGAAAAAGCAAACATACGGGATACACATTTAAATTTCTGAGTGTGCTATACTTTTATGGCATTGGTCAATTTGTATAAAGCAAGCGAAATAGCTTTGGGATTGGACAGCTGGAAAGATCTCATCATTACCCGAGTTTAACTGACATTTGAACAAAGGGAGCTGTTGTCTGGGCAGTTCTTCCCAGGACAGAGTAAGTGACAGGCTCAATTGCCCTCCTACGCAGGGTGGAGTCTCCCATACAGCATGACTCATACACACACAAACCTAATGCATACACTTACACACACACATAGACATGCACAATTTCCCCTTTTCAGGGAGTTACAGGTGAAAGTGTTCATGAAGGTCTGGCTGTCTGGCTGTCTGAAGTCCCCGATAGGGAGTGTGTGAGCAAACTTTGTTTTCACTTGCCGTCCGGGCAACCGGCCAGACCAAATAAGACTTTTATATTTTGTTTCTAGACCTCTCCTTTGTAAGCAGGTCCTCACAGGGTTGTCAATTGTGTCATTTCCTCTTCTACAGTAGTGCTCTGATTAGTCAAAGCCATAACCTGCAGTAATGCCTCTGAAGGCTGGCCTGAGAAGTCCCTAAGACGATTCTAGACAGTGATTATAATGGTCAGAAATGTGACGGTAGTTTTGACATCTCGTGAGGGGATGAGAATGTGAGTGCTTCCTTTATGCAACAATGAACGATGTACATTTAACATATCAGCTAAAAAGACTCATGAATCAGTCTTCAGACTCGGTCAGTCAAAATCAGAATTGTTCAGAGCAGTTGCTGAGTTTGCAAATGATTCCCTGAATGAATGCGAGGCAATTCGAAATAAGGAAATAAAGATGCACTAAGATTTGTAAAGCATCCAATCAATGTACTGTAAATTCATCTGTCACTAGGCAAATTAGGCAGACATGCCCTCATCCTCAAATAATGAATAGAACTCACAAGATAAAAGAAAATATGACCCAAAACACATAAAACATGGGTTCATCTGTAACGAAGCCATGGTTTGTGCCGCCCACAATGAATTTCATGCAGTGAATTATTGGCTGCCAAGAGAATAAAACCATTGAAATTCAATTTTGGTAACATGCTGGGTCGTCACATGATGTCCAATGTAAAATCTGGGTCTAGTTGTGCCATCATTTACACAGCTGAACAACAAGTATTGATGGATGTGGATATGTGGTATCTTGTTTCAGGGCAAGTGGGCTGTGATTGAGAATGATTGGATTAAGATGATAACGTAAAAGCCAGTTGCTTAGCAACACAAACGGTTATGCTATAAACACAAGTCGGTCATTAAACGTGAACATTGCTCATGCGTTTTTAAAAAGGAGCTCTCATTTTGGATGACAACATGGCATGATTTAAGACTGAATAATCAGAGATTATCATAACGCTGTCAAGCCTGTGAGATTGATATATTTCGAGAACTTCTGCATGTGAATGCCACGTAGGCCCGGTTTCACAGACAGGGCTTAGATTAAGCCAGGATTAGGCCTTAATTCAAGTAGCTTTTATAAACGTACCCTAGAAAAAACATTACTGGTGTGCATCTTGAGACAAAACAATGGCACTGACATAATTTAAGATATGTCAGTGCAAGTTGCTTTCAGTTAAAACAGCTCAAACAGAGTAGGTAAATAGCCAAATAAGGCCCCAATGCAGCCTCATTTTAAGGGTCTTCCTCTCATTAAAATACACTTCCCGTATGACCTCAGATATCAATAACTTTCTGTTTCCTTTTTATTTTCCAAACTCAGCCTCCTGCCTGATCCTTTGAGGCTTGTTTTGAGGCTGAAAACACAAGTTTCCTCCCCTCTCTGGTGTTATTTAAGGAAAAGGCAGCCTTTCCCCTCCTCTCTCTGCTCTGGGATGGGTGTGGTTTTCAAAGACAAACTTCTGAATGATGTGTACGCCTCCGTTTCAGTTCCTGAGTCTGACTAGAGGAGGAGTGTAGAGCAGAGCTTTGCTCAGTGGAGAGCAGTCTCCGCATGTATGGACGCTCTGTATGGCCCTGGTGCCATGCATGCTTGGCTGTGAGGATCACAACGGCCAAGGCCACAACAGTGCCAGTCTTGGTTTATTTCAACTCAGAGAGTGCGAGTCACCTGGACTTAATTGTGAGTAAAAAAAAAAAAAAGTTGTTTTTTTTCTTTCATTTTGGGATGCAGCAGTTTGGTAACTTTCAATTTTGTCAAACCTCTGGATTTGCTTGACCCAAACTTTTGGATTATACACTACAGGCTTGAACCTTGAGGCAGATATATTCCCTTTGTCTGCATACGGTATTGTGTCTGTGATTATCTGTGAGTGTTTCAGCATGAACGCTATATGGGATATATAAAATAAATCAATAAAAAAGAAAGAATAATCAAGTTCTACGGCTCGCCAATTTTGTAACAGCAGTCCTGTATTGTTAAAAAATCATAAAGAGTGGCATTCATTGTTGGATTTAAAGGACGTGAAAAATGCTGACTGAAATCTCTAGGATATATTTGAGAACAGGGATCCAATAAAAGGAAGAAGAAATAGAAAATATAAGTGCATTTTTTTTTTAAATGTTCAACACTTTGAATATTATTCAGGGCAAATAATTTACATTTACGTTTTCATGCTTGCTTATTCTTTTACATGCTTGCTAATTCATTAGTTTTTAAAAAGAATACGCATAAATATGGCATTTTCCCCCCACGTAAATTGCTGTTTAAATATCAGAAACTGCCGCTCATTATGATGTGGCGAGAGACGTTTATGGGCCTGTGTTTATCGTGCTTGAAATGAGATTTTAATGCTGGAACCTGTATTTAACCCCACATTTTGCTAAAAACCACAGTTCCGATATAAAGTTTCACTGTAAACAGACATCAAAAAAGCACTAAAGAGAAAATATAAACAGAATTTAATATGCAGTAAAACACTTCATAGTTTAGCAATGCATTTATATGTCTCAATTTAGACTCTCAACGCTGGGAAACTGGATTTATATTGGATTTAATAGGCACCAGATTCTGTTGATACTCCTAACAATTTGTTGAGGTTTCATGGTTTTATACAACATAAAGCAGCTGTTTAACCAAAAATTTAGCGAGACTGTATCTAAAAACAGTATTTCGAAGTGAACAAATAAAACAAATTTCGTTGTACTTGTACTGGTACAATGACAATAAATGATCTTACTTACTATATAAAAAGAAAATGTGTTTATAGTCATTAAAAAATGCAAAAAGGTTTTTATGCAAAAATGTATTTGTAATTTAATTCCGGGACCCTCAACAGACATGATTAAGAGACCTTTCTCAATTGGATCCTGGCAGAGAGAGAGGAAGTAAGCCATCTTTTCCACCTGACATCACTGACGTGATTAGAACAACGTGGCCTATAGCTGCACTCTGCCTCTACATATATCAATGAGCCTCGATATACAGCCAGTAAATCCATAAATAGTACAGCGTGTCTTATTTTAAAAGAAAATTTCTGTTTCAAACAAAACTTGAGCATTTTTGTGTGTTTGTCGATTAAGATGTTCTATATATTTAAAGGTTGTAAATATATAGCACATTATTTTATTAATTTAAATTTGTGTTTATGCCAACAGATATGAATTTAAGATTGTTTTTTTAAATTTCAAATACCTTTATTGAAAGTGTTTACAATATATATTTTACTATAAAATTTATTTAATTTCCTATTTCTAAATAGATACACATATTTATAAATATATATTTAATTTTATAAATATATTTAAATATATATATAAAAAAAAATTCTAAATAATGATTTAAAAAAGCCTTTTAAATAATGATTGCTCACATGACACCAATCTAAAAAAGGATGAAAGGAAAAAGCAATGAATCCATTTCTAAAGCTTTGTGGGCTTGTAAATTATTATTACAGTACACTGTAAAAACTTATTGTTGGTTTAACTTAAAGTTACCTGGTTGTATTAAAATTTAATTAAAAGTTCACTGAAATTAAAAATTTGAGTTAATACAATGAAGGAGACGGAAACTCAAAATATTATGTTATCTGAACCACATTAATTATCTAAGTTGATTTGACAAAAGAAAAAAGGTTGTGATAACAAATCATGAAAATATCTTTTTTTACAGTGTATGCCCGTAAAGCCAAATTCATGTTTATGTTTTATCCAATGAGGTCTACCTTATTTTAGAGTACTGGCTTAAACAACTGTAAACGATCTAAGCGTGCCTAGCAAAATAGCTTGAGTCATGCACTTCAATGGTTGTGTCATATTCTTCATTTTCAGAATAATTAAACCTAACAGAAAGTCAAACAGAATTGGGATGTAAATCCTGTAATCCTATAGCTACAATTCACTGATGTAAATTGCAAGCAACAGGGGTAATCTAAAAGAATTCAAGTTATACAAAACTGCGTTGTGTTGCTATACCAGTAAATGGGTAACTGTCTGAAAATGCCCCTTCCTGGCAGCTGAAAGGCTACTAGAGTAGAGCAGGGGAAAGGAAATGGCACATGATGCACGCAAACAAATTATATGGAGGGGGAAGGGAAATTACATCATAACGGCCCATATCTGAACAAATCAAGTTAGGATTCATTACTAATTTCCTCAACAATGGCAGCCTAAGACAGTAACGATGTTAATTAGTTGCAAAATGTAAGAAACAAAACATAAGGAACAGTAATCTTCCACATTACTGAGATGTTACTCAAAAAAAAAAAAAAAGAAATCACAATAATTTCATTGTTCGACTGGGAGACAAGCAAAATAATTTATCGTATCTTATATACAAGCTCCTTTTCAGACTTTTCTGAGGTATCAAGTGACTAATCGCTTATGTTTTAAGATCTGACAAGTAAAATAGTGGTATTCAAGATAAATCCATGTAATTAGACATCTTAATAATTCTTCACAGAGTCAAGGACCCTGCTAAGTGTTGCAGTGATAATGTGAGTAAGAGCAGAAGACAGCAGGCTAAAAAGAAAAGAGGAAAATAAAGATGAAAGGGTAATTATGGGCAAAGACCTGGTGTGAGAGGTTTTGTTCTCTACGACTTGTTTACAGGAAGTCTTCTAAGGTCCAACAGATGGGTGCATTCAGAGAGAGAGATTTTATTGCATTTTTCCAAGTCCAATAAAGTCCCCAAATTTTCCCTACCTCCATTTATGCGTGGGAAAGCAGTGCTGAAGCTACTTGTCTCAGTGCCGCTAATCAGCGAGTGCAGTAGTTGGCAAGAATGAGCCAGGTTAATTAGCCAAAAATCAGCTATTTGCTATTATTTTAATAACTGGTATCCCAGTGTTCTTTTGTTTTTAAGCAAAGTTGGAAGAAGAAGAAGAAAAATTTTTTTTGACCCTAACACAGGACACCGTATTTTAGAATATTCCATATATTTTCAAAGCAATATGCTGGAATACATTAGGTTGAAAGCAGAATCTCTCTGTCTCTTTTAGTGTTCAGCCGGTCTATTGAAGTTCTGCTGTCCTTTCATATGACATTGCACATTTATTTAAGGGCTGTATTAGGCTTATGCAACCAACCACGTTTTTATATAGTCTGAGCCTGATTAAGCTCATCCTCTTGTGTCCTGAGAGCGTGTTTTTTGAAGTTATGCACCATACAATCTCTGCTGTGTTGTAAATAATTGTCAAAGTTATTATGCCACAGACAGCTCCTTCAGCTGAAGGCCTGTTAGATATTTAGTTAATGAAGAGTGTCTTTGAAAGTACTTTGGCAAATGTGGTTCAACCTCAATGTGATTAGAATTTTTTTTTTGATGTGGTCCCTCTGGAGGAAAATGTAAACCATCCATGACAGACTGTGATAAATTCCTCTGAGCATGTTATTCCAAGTTTCTAAGATTACCATTTGATTTAATATGACTACGAAATAAACTGGATAAGTATTTTCAAGATTTTAAATTACACTGAAAAAGGAATATCATGCTACTTAAAAAAATCAACCATGCTCAATAATATTTTTTATTACACAAATACTTCATTTTAAAAATCTGAAAAAGTTTTATATACTGCAAATCTTGCAAAACCTTGACCTTTTCTGTTTCATATTAAAATTATGTTTAATGATACCACAAATCAGTTACAGTCACAAACAAATGCTTCAAGTACATTTTAAGTAATTGCAATGTGAAATCTCTGTGGTAACAAAATCCTGGAATGGAGGTGACCCTCCAAAAACCGGCGAATCTCATTTTGGACGCGTAATCACTGATATCCCTGATTATATCCAGAATATGTTAATAACGACTGAACATAGAGCCACATTTACCAAAGAAGCTTCATGTCCAAAGCTTCAGGAGACATTTAATCTCTTGCTGAATGCGAGCTCATTATGTGTGCACTTATTGATTATCATGCAATAGGTTGTTATCACGAGTCGTGCATCTTTGCCTTCAGTTTCTCAACTCAACATCATAAGCCTCCATCTCGATCTGTATCCCGATTCCCCTCTCTAAACCCCAAGCCCCTGCCAAAGGGCCTTTTCCATACACACCGGGCACACAGTCAACTTTATCTGCAGCATCAGCTTGGGAAGCCCGCCCACCCACTTCCCAGCATGCAATGCCTCCCTTTGTCCACATAAGCGTTTCCTCCCCGCCAGGACAAGGCAATGGCGTCAGAGCAGCCAGACCAATCACGTGTGTCCTGGGCTGCCCCTGAGGCCGTCTAGCCATAACAGCTGAGACTGTGAAAATCATGTGTAATCATGGGGAGAGGGGTGCTGGCATTATTTCAGACATGCAGCACAAGTCCTGTGATTGTCTGCCAGGAGTATAACAGAGTGTCAAATACTAGATCCAGGCAGAAAATACAAGGTGCCAGAGCTGGTCTCAATTGCCATAATTTCGTAGGCATGCCGCAGCAGCTCAAGGCGAGTAGATGATAGACATTATGACAGCAAGAGAGCCTGTCACTAAAACCCAAAAGCATGTTTTTTCAACAACATTGTTGAAATGGATATCTTAATTCATGGTCCTGGGGGTGTGATGGGAAAGAGATAGCAAAACAATGTTTTTTTGGACTGTGATTTATGATTTTTCCGAACTCTGCAATGTGACTTTTGTTCACATGGTCATTGATGAAACCACATTATGAGTCATCGTATCAAACAAGTCCACTTCCAGTGCCGTTATATTGAAATTGTTTTGTTCAAGGTTAACTATTTTACAGCTTGAAATCCTACATTTATCATATGTTGAAATATTTATATTGTATTCCTTGACAAAGTTTAAGTTTTATTCACCTTCTTTCATTTAACAGCACTTACTTATTGTCAGATTAGACTACAGTTGAGCTTGAATTGAACAAGTCTTTAATTGTCTGGATCTGATCAGGCTTCTGAAAGGTGCTTTAGTCATTTCAGAAGTGATGTGACAGTTGCTTGATTTCACTGAGCTTTCTCTCTGGAACTGTAACACATATTAAGCTGTCAAGGGGAAATTGCAAAGCAACCATTGTAATACTAAATCAGTAGGGTAACAGTAACTCATTCTGACTAATAGATCTCGCTTGATTGACAAATAAGACAATTACAAGATCTGTAGATGCATCTAATGACGTCAAGTGTGGATCACAACAAGGACTAAATCATGTATAATACATTATTTTTTTAAGTAGGCCTAATAAAAAAAAAGGTTAACTTGTTAGACAAACACTAGATAAAAAGTAAAAATGTTTTTTATATGTCCATTTATATGTATTTTAAAATATTTATTGAAAATAAAACACACATATGCAAAATTTATGTTTTATTAATAAATCATGATACCTAGAGTAATCAATTCAGCCTGCTGCGTTTAGAATAACACGCTTGTGTGTAAATGGTCTAACCAAGCTTGTAATTTGACGCCAGCTATAAAGCTTTCATCTATTTCATATTTATGTGACTTTTTTATTAGGGATCCACCGATATGAAAATTTTGGCCGGTACCGATAACTGATAATTCTTTACATTTGAAAGCCGATAACCGATATATTGGCTGATAAATCTAAATCCACTTTTTTATATAATTTTTGAGAGCCTGATTACAAAAACAAAAGTCTCACCATTAAAAGCCATGTCCCAAGCACACAATTATAATATTCTCATTATAATTTTATGTAACCTATATGACAGACTTTCGCTGTTCGTATTGTATACATAACTGCATTTTCCTTTTTTGAAGTGATTTCAGTCATATTTCAAGCAATTCAAACCCATCATTGTGAACAGTGCACATCTGAAGTGTCTCAGCTGAAGTAATTAATCCATTATTTATCGGCTTTAATAATTGGCCAAATTTTCTTATTGGGCCGATAACGATAACATTAAAAATTAACATATGTCGGCCGATACCGATATTGTGGCCGATATATCATGCATCCCTATTTTTTATTACATTTTTATTTTTGAAATGAAGAGGGGGAGACAAGATGGGCAAAGTACCTTCTGAAGGTACTTCAAATATCCTATAATGCACTCAATAGGATACTTGAAGCACCATCAAGTAGGATAATGACTATGATATACATTCTGATTTTTATTATTGTTTTGTTTTTGTCATGTCTGGCCATTGTACAGCACTTTGGCATGCACTAGTTGTATCAAAAATGTGCTTTTTAAATAAATGAACTCAAACAGTAAATATAATGTAGCTGATATTCTGATGAACGGCACTATAGCATATCACAAACCATGGATGGAAGGGGATCTGTGCACGTAGCACAAGAGACGTTTTTCACAGACTAATTTACACATGTATCATTCAGAGATAATGAAAGACATTCAAACTGCTTTCAAAATGAACAAAAGTCTCTCTCCTTTTTTTCAGATCCTTTCCATAATGCCTGTCTGGAGATAATCTCAAATAGACAGACTTGGGTGAGTTTACCATCATGAGAAAATGTCATGCTTATAAATCAGAGATTCACAGACATGCATTTAAAGAGATATCAAAAGGCAATTGTCTAAGGACAGAGCAACACGTCCTTTCATTTTAGGTCACCGAGTGAATTTCACACGCAGTTGCCAATATGACACGCACCCTCATAATAGAAACCCATAAGCCAGTAATAAAGGCTCCAGCTAAGGACTACAAGAGAAAACAGCTCTTTGTAAAAACATCCATTTGCATTTAGTTCAGACAACTGTCTTCTAGCTTTTAATGTGGCCTCTAATGCAATTAGTTTCTGGCTACAGTCACAGTGATGAAAAATCATAACATCTCCATGGACATGAGAGGAGGAGCAGAGGCCGATCGCAATCATGGCCCCATGTCGTGAGCCACCGCACGAAACAACAGCCCTGATGATTCATGCGGAAAATGAACTCTATTATTTAGCCGCTGCAGTGACCCTGACAATTTTCTGTGTTTCTCATTATGTCATTCAGCTGATATGATACATTCATTCCACATGATGAGCATTATTTAACAGGGGAAACTCTTTGATGTGTGGATCATTCTTTGCTAAAGATGGTAACAATCTGCTGGCGAGAGGACAAATCTTGTCAACAGAATCTAATGGCAAGGTGGACACATACACACACAGAGAGAGTGAACCCAGGGTCATGTAAACAGAAGACACTATGGCTTCATTCAAAGCCTGTTTTCTCAAGAGTATGCGTGAGCCTGGGCAAATTATCCCTGTAAGCAGAGTGTGAAACAGGAGACGTGCGATACCACAGCGGTGTGGAACGGCGTGTGTCTCCAGCGCTTACTGGCAGTCTATTGCGTTAGCTGCTGGTTTTCTTCCTCACTTTCTCCTGGTCATCTCATCAATGGGCCGGCTGGAGGGATTCCTGGCAGAGTGATTTGGGATTATATCATAAAATCACATTGCCAGGGATTTCCAACCAGCTGTGAACTGTTTACTCCAGGAAAGTCTCTGTGAGTCGACTCTGCTAACACCCTGATTGATGAAGCCGTCAAATCCGTATTGAAGAGAACGGACCAAAACTTTTTTCCCGCCATGCCCCGAGGAATAAATAATCTACCCTCAGAATGAACCATAACTTAGGGCTGAAATACGCTGAAAGAGAAAGCTCATATCTGTAGGCCCCACATATGTTTTGTTCACCATTTTTTGTTCATTGCATAAACACTGGCTCTCATCTTATGACTGTGGTTTTGGGAAACTAGAAACATGATACTGGGATTTCGTGCCATACAGACATATGTGGCCCAACGTAATGTTAATATAAAAAGCTGTGGCTTTGACAGCTGAGGCCATCTTTGAAATGGGCAGTGAATGTGGTAGGTTCTGAAAATGGTGCCCCACTGCTTTGACGTGTGAGGAAAAACGTGATAATGTGTTTATTAAGTAAAGAACATAATGTTTTTATATTAACATTTATCTAAAATGAAAAGAAACATATTCAAAAAAGCAAATGAGAATTTTTAAAGTCTTAGAGCTGAAAGATTTGCCTGTCTTTCATCTACATCAGGGCTCGACAACAAGGACTTCCCGATGGCCCGGGGCCAGCGTGAAAGTCGCTTGGGGCGGTTGTCAGTTGCCCAGTTGGGCCAGTGCTGCATCATCACGAAAGTGACTTGAATGAACAACTTTTACATTGTTATTTTACATTTGATTATTCAATTTCTGTACCTGAATACTTTTAGAGTTACCTGAAAAACTTAAAGAACTGTTTATTTCATTTGTATCTTTGATCTGTTGTATTTATTTGAGCTGTTTCTTTTAATTTGTTAAGTTGTTCTTGTTTTATTACTGAAGACTCAATAATGTTTGAACTTTAGTTAGTCTAGTAGTTTTTGCTGTGGTATCGAAATTGGAATCAATTAAGAATTGTGTAATTCGACCACTGGTATCTAGCATTTTGGTGGCTCATATTTATTAGAATACAATGGGTCAAAAAAAAAAAAACAACAATAAAACTTTTTATATATTTATATATTTTGGTGGGGGCCAGTGAAAATTTGGCAGGGTAAGTATAAATTTGAACCAGGCTAGTACAAAAAATCCTTAGCCTTGAGCCCTGTACATACAGATGTGTGATTAACCTTACCTGACTCTTACAACTATTTTTATTGATGTAACCCAGTGTTTTCTGGTTTATTCAGTTATGTTATATAACAATTTATATAATTTATACTGAAAGCATTTTTATAGGTGTTTCTTCAACTATGGGCACTTTTGTCTATGGTTACTTAACAAAATAAACTCTTAAAATACAATCTCACAATCTCATTAATAATGCCTTTATCAAATATTTTTTGCTACTTTTTAAAATGTCTATGAATAACAAGTTATAATATGTATTCACAAGCCACATAGAAGAATGCTGTTATTTTTGTTTTTCAAAAAAAAATTTCCAGCAAAGTGTCAATTTCACATCACAAACTATATATTGTGTGTAGCCTAATTGTATTCTTAGGTGAAAATCATGGTGATAGAAATGACATTTTAAAACATTTTTTTGAAAAAACGATGATTTCTTTGTAATCTTCTAACTAGTATGTTATCCTTTATATATATATATACATACATAACATTTTAAAAGCAGAAAATTTACTGTTGAAGGGATGATAAAAAAAAGTTTTAGATGTGCTCTTCACAAGAAGAAAAAAAAACTACATGGATTTAAAAGTGTCCAAAGTTGAAGAAACACCCATATATCTTTGTGTTGAGATATTCTGCTAAATACATATGTGATTGTAAGTGATTAATAAGTAATTTATCTCTTAAAAACATTATTACATTACTGAGTGCCAAACTATTTTGCTTTATAATGTTTATGCACAATGACTTTTGTTATTGAATTCAATGATAATTTAGGCAACGTTCTGGAGAGCATCTGGATTTTTATGTCTGATCAAGTTTCGTGAGGTGCAGGACTTAGCTCACTCTGTGAACAGATCTCGGATATCCTATGTTCACAGTGGCTAAGTTCCGCTCCTCTGAGGCCCACACTCTATATCAGCCAAGAGGTGTGAAGACAAACATGACGGCTGGCCATGCTAGAACAAACCGGAAAAAGGACACAAACCTGTTCCAGAGGAACTACGGGAAATGACCCGCCAAGGGAAAAAAAAGTCAGAGCGTAATCCTCAGTCCCACCCGCCCTGTCAGACAGGGTGGTCTGGTCAAACTGGCGTTTAGCCAGAGCACTGTTCAACATAAAGGAATAGAGCAGAGACAGTACTGAACTTCCCTAAAGTCCCTTTCAGTTTCTGTCAATCAATGCAATGCCATGTACAATATATAAACACAAACTCCAAAAGTCTGAGACCACACTAAAAAGCTGTAATTTAAAAATTTCATAATCCTAATGAACAAGCTGGCCGATATTCTATAAAAAATATCTCTTTTTATGTATTTTTTTTTATTATTCAACTATGAACGGAAAAAAAGCAGCAATGAATTTGAAAAAACGGGGGAAAAAAAACAAAATAGAAGCCTTCTAATTAGTGAACTCAAACTTTTGGACCCCACTGTTCACTAGTTCTGTTCACTAGGGCTGAACAGAATGATGGATTGATGGATGGACAGATGGACAAACAGTCAGAAATGTGATATATATTTGATGCTTTACATACCCAGGCATATTTTTTAAATGATTTGGTGTGTTAAAGAAAATTCTGTCATCATTTACTCACCCTCATGTCGTTTCAAACCCGCAAGACTTTTTGTTCATCTTTTGAACACAAATGAAGATATTTTGCTGAAATCTGAGAGATTTCTGTCCCTCCATTGACAGCTACATAACTACCACTTTGACGCATCAAAACACTCATAAAATGATAATAAAACTAATCCATATGAATTGAGTGGTTTAATTCAAATTTTCTGAAGAGACAATCAATTTATATGAACAGATTTAATTTAGGCTTTTATTCACATGTAAATATTCATCAACTCACACATCAGTTGTAGTAAACAGAAGCACAAGCATGTTTGATTGACGTGTAAGAACCAATGAGGTTCATTCTCGTGTTACGCAGCAGGTTTGAGCTTCCAGAAGAGGTTTGGTTGAGCTTTTGTTTATGTTGGCTGATTAATGTTTTTATGTGAATAGAAGCCTTGGACTAAACAACTTAATTCATATTGATCAGTTTTACAATCTCTTTATGAACTTTTTGAATCGTCAAAGTGGTAGTCGCATAGCTGTCTATGGAGGGACAGAAATCGCTCAGATTTCATCAAAAAGATCTTCATTTGTGTTCCGGAGATGAACGAAAGTCTTACGGATTAGGAAATGACATGAGAGTGACAGTAATGACAGAATTTTCATTTTTGGGTGAACTAACCCTGTAATACTTGACTCTGATGCAATACTCTTTATATCCTTAATAAATCTGCCATCCAGCTCTGATTTTCATCATGATATGGACTTATGATCAATCAGAAGGAAAACATGGAGCCTTGTAGAGACCCTCCTAACTGACAGAGGCCAGTGTGAGGTACAGCACTGGGTTCAACCTCCTGTGCCTACTGAGCTGATAACAGTTGATGTATTTAGCACTGGCTCAGTTCAGCAGGAACCGGAGTTAAGCCCCTTAAGACCAAGAGCACTTTCAAAGACTCTGCGGCTTACAGAAAATGCAGTCATCTGTACGGCTCATACTCCTAAGAACGATTTTCGTTATCTGGCAAGATCTAAAGACCATGGAGGAAGGCTGCTCCTGTAATTTGAGGTTTAAACAAATAATAGGAGCAGAGTTTTTCCAGATACATTTCCAACTGGATCATCTGTGAAAGGAGAAATGTAATAATTCAGCTAATTGACTCCTAATATGTCAATCTTACTCAGCTCAAGTCAAGAATGAGTATTATGTTTCACTTCCAAGGGGATGAGTATTATGAGTATTATGAACTATAAGACACACACATATATATATATATATATATATATATACACATACTGTATACACACACACATATAATAATAAAAGAACATTTTAAACTGCCATTCGCTGCTGCTTCTTTTTTTGTTGTTCATTCCTTCATTCATTAATGTTTGTATGAACATATGCAGAAGGTGCCAAATAAGAAAAACATCACATCCTTTTTCTAAATTAGCCTGGGTATTGCAGAAAGGCTCAATTCCCAAAGATTCATAACAGGTCAACTGATGAGACACGAAGAGGAACATTCAGGTTTACAGAGCACACAGATTCACTGCAGCTGTGGACCCTCCACAGTTACATAATAAGCGTTTCGGAGGCTCGCGTGTGACGAGATCATCTTCTCTTCATCCCCTCACCCTCAGAGAGAGAGAGAGCAGCGACAGATGGCTCTTTGTTAGAGATATATGGTTTGTGAGCTTAAGCAAAACTTTCTGTCAGGAAAAGCTAAAAGGCTGTCACAACTATCCATAGCTGAAGAGCCATAGCCTGAAATGTAAATCTATTTGTTGCTTTTTCCTTGCTCTAAGCATCTCACCAGCCTGAAGTCAATTAACCGGCTGTCGAGGGGTTGAGGTAGACTGTGCGCTGTGTTACCAGATGAAATTGGATTCAGATACACAACACTAGCACAGGACAGAGAGTTGCCAGGTCTGAGGGAAGGTAGGAATTCACACTGCGAAGCTGTACTTGTTATGCTATATCGAGCAAACAGGGATGCTATTAATGAAACTGAAAAGGTTTTGTTTCATAGGCAGAACATTCTAGGCAAGCTAACACTTAAAAGTGAACCTCTGTCATAAATCTATAGGCCAAAACAGAAACTGTTTGGCTTTCTGTTTTACTGAAATCAAAACTGTTCTATTAGTCATGAGATTATCTGGCTGGTAACAGGGTCCTGGTCAATAATGCAGAAAACAAAAACCAGAGGCCCTGTATAATTTAATAGCAGTGACATGCTGTGATTCTCATGGTGTAGACTAAATTAGACAAAGAAATGAATCTGGACAGTTTCTAAGCTCTGTAATATAAAATGAAGCAACGTGAATATACATCAGCTGAGACCTGTTAACAAACAACCCAACACTGTAAAAAATTATTGCGATTTTAACGGTAAAACACTGTAAAAATGCTATGGTGAAAAACAGTTAATGGGTTTACAGAAAGTTTCTGTACTATATACGGTGAATAACTGTAATAGATCTAATTTTACAGTAAAATACCGTTAAATTTACAGTTTTTGGAAGTGAAAAAAACAAGTAATTGTATAACTTACAGTGAAAAAATGCAAAATTCCCACAATTCCCTATGTGACACTTCACATTTGATGTATTTTTGTTGAAATAACTCTGTTTCTTCTTAGTTTTTTCTTATCAGTTATGTACATTGGGGCTTTATGTTACATCTAATGTTGTTAAGTTAAAGGAACACTCCACTTTTTTTGAAAATAGGCTCATTTTCCAACTCCCCTAGAGTTAAACAGTTGAGTTTTACCGTTTTCGAATCCATTCAGCCTATCTCCGGGTCTGGCGGTACCACTTTTGTAATACACTGTCAATCACCAAACACAGCCTATTTTCAAAAAAAGTGGAGTGTTCCTTTAATGTTTATTGCATTTTTAAAATTTCATGTCTGTTACCATGATGGTGTTTGTGTGAATGACACTGTGTGCACCTTCTATATATTGGTATTGTCCTTCTCAGCTTTTGAAAAGTTGCTTGTGATGAGCTTCGATTCATCATGTGACTCTCATCAACACTGTGTTTGGTGATTGACAGTGTATTACAAAGTTACAAAACAGATATTAGTACTTCAATAGGTTGGTAAATAAACATTATATCAGTTCATGAAATAAATTTTTTTACCGTAAATTTGACAAATTCTTTTTACAGTGTGTAAAATAAACAGTTATGAACTGTAATTATTACAATATAAACCTTTAAATGATATGGTTTTGAACTGTAAAATAGGCAGTAAAGTGCTGTCCCGTAAAACCTAAGACATATTTTTTACGGTAAAATTCTGGCAACCACAGCTACCGTTTTTTTACTGTTAATTTTACAGGTAATTTTTTTTACAGTGAACAACACACATAGTATATATACTGTTCAAAAGTCTCACCAAAGCTACATTTTTTTTAATTTTTTTTTTATCAAAAACACAATAAAAACAGTAATACTCCAGTCTTCAGTGTCACATTATCCTTCAAAAATCAATCTAATATGATGATTTGGTGCTCAAAAAAATATTTCTTATTGTTGTCACAATTAAAAACGATCGCTTTGCTTATATTTTTCTGGAAACTATGATTTTTTTTTTAAAGATTCTTTGATGAATAGAAAGTTTAAAAGAACAGTATCTATTTGAAATATAATTTTCTGTAACATTTTTTTAATGCAAGTCTTTACTTTCACTTTCGAATCAAAGAAAAAAATTATATAACACTTATATATGGGTTAGTCCAAAATATTTACCAACGTCAAGCAAATTAAGCAAACATTTCATCCATAAATGAAGTACAGACAACCATTTTAATCATTATTTATTGATAAACTTGCCCTTCAGTGAGTTATTAAGGTCTTTAAGCAGCAGCTGCCGATACAACGGCGTTTTGTTGTGCATGTTCAAATTTAACTGCTACTTCTTGACGTTCTACTGTAACCATCTAGTATGGGAGAATATCCAATTTGCCGTACTCGATAATAAATGGCAGATTAGATAAATAGTAAGTATGTATGTTATGTTTTATGGTTATGTGGCATTTTAATTGTATCTGTATGACATTTAATGTCAAAAGCAACCATTCTCTTACTTTTATTTAAATGTAATTTATTTTTTACTATGTCAAATGATTAAAAGATCCATTGAGCCATCCTCTTTGTTGTTGCTTAGCGATTTTTGCCTTCTTTAGCTACGGCAGTTGACAGTTCACTTCCAGTCGACGTTGCCGTTCCATCAGCAGCTGTTGCTTAAAGTCCCTATTAATCTATGGGCTGCTACAACCAGATCACTCGGTCATTGAGTTGTGAGCTATAAACAGCCAGATTTGTGAATCAAATCAAACGTTTGTTTGAAAACCATAAGAATAAGTTCAACTCACTAACTCAATGATCAACCTGCAGCGGTTCTAACAGCTCACTATACGATTATCAGTGACTAACAGCTTTGATGAATGTGAATAAAAGATTTTGTCTTCCACAGGGGGAAAAATAGGTTTGGAAAAACATGAATGTCATTATGTCAATTTTTATTTTTGAGTGAATTGTTCCTTTAGGTTATGATGATTATGATTATGATGATTAGCACCTAGAGTTTACAGGTTTCACCAAGAAATAAAATGAAAACACATGGCGTTTCTCTCAGTTTTGCTAGTGACTCAAACACTTCCAGAGAAGAATATGACTGCACAGACTGTAAAAACATCCTTATTTCACAGAAAATGAAAATTTAATGTAGACCAAATTAAACAAGACATGAGGGCGTGATTCAACATCAGCGTGATTCAATGCAAACTAATACAATTTAAGGAACTGACAATAACATTGTCCGCAATTTATGTGTAGATTCCATTTCCTAAGTATTTCTCTAATAAAAGAGCTGATGGTTTGCTTTTTAAGAAATTAAAAAAAAATCCCATGACACTCAACTGCTACTGACCTGTAGACTACCCGAATATTACACATATCAGAGTGAAAAAAATTACGAACAAGGACAGTACTGTGTCAAATCTGTCATATTACCCTGAAACATTCTGCTGCAGTAGACTTTGCCGCACAAATTTATGAGCGTCTAGATTTTTGTGATCTTTTGTAAGTCATTATGAACAATCCATTAAATGATGTGCTCATGCTGGGTTTCCTTCAGGTGGTTTTGGTGGTGGGTGGTACAGTATATGTGATATATTTGGATTAGGCCTACTCCAGCCCACTCATCTAAGCCTTCCACTTCCTTACGGCACTAAAAGTAGGCAGAGAGAAGAACAAGAAGCCTTGGTGCAGATTGTATTTATGAGAACGACTTTCATATGGAGCTTAACTAACTGAACTATGACTGCTATTAAATTAACTTTTGGATCAATGCACAATGCAGAGACTCATTTGTTTTTTCAATTCAATAAAGAGTGCTCTGTAAGGAGGGCTAAAACAAACACTAAATCTCAGTCACTAAAATAGCATGGAGAAACAATCCCTGCACATGCTTTAGTGAGTTCAAAGACAATGCAAGGATTCTGAAATATATTCAGTCATCCCTGTTGCACAAACACGTTGACATTTGGACTGCTTAAATCACTCTATCACATAATATTTTTCCCTCTTCTAATGTCTGGGAACAAAAATCAGTCTGAATCATATTACCAACAATGAATGCAAAAATTCACATGGCTCACTACCACACATTTATGTTAGTCAGGTACAAAGAAGGCATTTAAAATGATTCGGTGACATTAAGGAAATGATTAGCTTCAACCTCTTTTTTTTTTTTTTTTTTTTGCAAACATTCCTCTTTGCTACCCACCAGTCGTCTTCACAGAGTGTTTCTTTTGAATGTTTCAAACAACACTGTGACAAAACCTCTGTTTCATCTGTCAGTGTGGTGCCCATTTTTTTTTCAAAAAAAAAAAAAATTGGGAAAATGTGGCCTTTCATGATTACAGAAAGGGACTAAGACGAGATTAAGATGCTTTACATCACTCGATTCAGTTCAGCAGTTAAGGAGAGTTCTTCTCTGTGTACGTCTATTTCATGAACAGCACTGGCTCAAGCCCCAGTGATTTTCACTGAACTCAGACTGATGAGTGGGTGGAGGAGACGGCAATGTCATCTCATGAACAATGTTTGATTTGACAAAACTCAGATGGATAGCTACCACAAAAGACTCCAGGCCTCCCGCTAAGCTTACACCAATGTACTATTTTGTAAAACAAATTACTTCACATTAGAGCTATACATTACAATTTAAATAAACATGATGACTTAAACTTATATATACACACACACACACACACACACACAGTGTCAAACCAAAATGTATTCAGACCTTAAACATTTCATTCATTAATACATTTTGTTCACTATAGTTTAAAAAAAATGGTAATAAAATATGACAAGATCTCAGAGTTAAACTGTGTCAGAAAAAATCTTAAAATCTTAATTATGTCAGATAACACTTAATCAAAACATGTTCATGTCAAAGTGTCTGAATAATTTTTGGTTCCAAATTTGTATCAATTTTACTGGTAGTCCACATGAAGAAATATAATATGGGTATAATATGTCACAGTTTACTTTATTTTGCTATCCTCACTTACATAAATGAACTATAGTGTCCTGCACCCACTAGTAAAATTAATTATCAAAAATATCAAAAATGTCTGAATAACTTTATATATATATGTGTGTGTGTGTGAACACGAAAGAAGATATTTTGAAGAATGTTGGTAACCAGACAGTTGAGTTTTTTTTTCCTTCTATAGAAGTCATTGGGTGCTGTCAACTGGTTACCGACATTCTTTAAAATGTCTTCTTTTGTGTTCAACAGGATAAAGAAACTTGTACATGTTTGGAACTACTTGAAGGTGAGTAAGTAATGACAAAATTTTCATTTCTGGGTGAACTATCCCTTTAACAGTTATCGTGATGACACCTATACTTTGACATTGATTTAGACTTCTGAATAGGCAACAGGAATCATAGACACTATAATGCACATCTCAAGCTGTGTGTGTTTGTATCAGCACACAGCGTGTGAGTGTATATGTGATGTTATTGTGTGTGAGAGGGGAGCACAATTATCCTGTATGCACGAATTCTGTGGTGAAGGAGGGTGGGAAGTCTCGAATGTTGCCTTGTAATCAGGCGGTGTGTCTACGTTTTAAGTTACCTCATTGTCATCTCAAAATAGGCGAGCGCAACGGATGGGCAATCGCAGAGGTGGAACCTCAAATAACAAGATGCCGTTTATTTCAAGCTTGATTAAGTTTTTCCAAACTCAGAATATACCTGTTATTTCCCTCTGATTTATAAATCATGAGAATGTATCCTGTGAACACTACAGAAGATATAGATTTAAAGAACAGTTCGAATATACAGTGAGGTCCAAACATCTTAGAAATGTATTTAGGAAAAAAAAAAAAAGGTTATGACACAAAATGATTAAAAAAATCAAATGTAGAAGGTGACCATGTGAACATTAATGCACAAGATGCTCTTTGAATCATTCTCAAATCATGCTGGAAAACATGATCATCAAGTTTTACACAATGCAGTTCATGTACCTCAATAACTGCTGTCATCAAAACAAATAGAGACCAAACCAACTTCTGGAATCAACACTGACACTGACTTTTTGGAGCCAGACAACTCTTAATGAAGGAAAGAGAGAAAAGGCATGTAAATGTTTCACTTTTTATTTATCATAGCTACTATAAGCACTGAAATGACTTCAAAGGCATTTTCCTTGCTGATTATGGAGATCCATCAGTCTGTGTTAGTAATTTATGCATTCGTTTATTTAGTTTTCATGAGCGTATGTTCTCTTTTCATCAATGTTCACATGCAATCCCCACAGGGGCCCACCACTCCTTATCCCGTGCCACCGTCCCAATATAATATGAGCAGCATATGGTCCTGTAACCGCCCACTCCACAAATGGAAATTCTAAGCAAGATTTATGTTGGCAACTGCGATAAAACATATCTTCTAACTCATTCACTGATTCCACAATAGTTAAGCTATATTGGCGTTATTATATCAATGCCCTAATCCCACATCTCCAAATGTCTGTTCTCTCTTTGGTATCGTTATTGCAGTCACTGCCTCTACTTGCAAATGTCGAAAAAATGATCATCTGTTTCTCATCTGTGTGAGCAAATGGCTCTTCTGTGGACGCAAGCTAGTTTTCACGATGTTCTGGCAATGTCTGCAAAGTATATGTTTTTTTTCTCACATAAATGTGCTTCCAGTGACAGACATTGCACATAAGTAGAGCAATTATGAAATGGGAACTGCAATTCAAAGGATTTCTTTCATATTGAGGATATTTTGTAGAGTGTAATGCGTAGTTAAAAGAAAATGAACTCCAATACAAACTAAGCTCGATCGACAGCATTTGTAGCATAATGTTGATTACCAACAAAAACTATTTTAAATTGTCCCTCAAAAAAAAAAAAAAAAAAAGTTGAGGTCACGGTGAGGCAATTTTTGGAGGATTAAAAAGCAAAAGTGAGAAGCTTATATTTACATTAAAGCAGTCCTTGATTATGTTTTCACTTTTTAAACTTTAGTTAGTGTGTAATGTTGCTGTTAGAGCATAAACAACATCTGCGATGCTCAAAGTTCAATGT
Source organism: Hypophthalmichthys molitrix (assembly GCA_037950675.1). NCBI lineage: Eukaryota > Metazoa > Chordata > Actinopteri > Cypriniformes > Xenocyprididae > Hypophthalmichthys > Hypophthalmichthys molitrix. The sequence goes on from CM075493.1 coordinate 29,445,800, forward strand.
AAAGAGAGATATTTTCTTTTACAGAAATTGCTTTTTAAAGACTACAACAAACAGCTGGTAGGGACTACAACAAGCTTCATCCCGGATTGGTGACATCACAAACCCCAAAATTTACATAAACCCTGCCCCTGGGAACACGCAACAAAGGGGGTGAGGCCATGTTGGGCTCCTTTAGAGAAGAGGAAGAGTTGTTGTAGTAAAGTGTTGTTACCATGCCGTCTTTTACGCCGGACGGCTTCACAAACGAGGGTCAGTTCAACGCTGGATTTGCACAAAAGATTAACATGACGGCACATGCTAGTCGATGAGTTGAATCAACTCCACAACTACATAAATTTATCCACTAACCATTCAGAAACGTCCAGTTCTAAAAGTTGTAACTTATTCCTGAGTCTCTCCATCAGTGTCCGACTCCGGTTTGAACAATGTAAGGCTGAACACTGTTACTGACAATCGTCATTTTGGCTGCGTGAGATTCTCCAGCTTTGTTGTTGTTGAGCAACTGAAGCGCGAGTTGTTAAAGCTCCGCCCTCTTCTGGAAGGCAGGCAGGGAGCAGCAGCTCATTCGCATTTAAAGGGACACACACAAAACAGTGCGTTTTTGCTCTCACCCAAATAGGGGCAAATTTGACAAGCTATAATAAATGATATGTGGGTTATTTTGAGCTGAAACTTCACAGACACATTCTGGGGACACCAGAGACATCTTGTGAAAAGGGGCATAATAGTTTAATTTTTTTAATTTTTACATCATTTTTTTCTGTCAAAACTTGTGTATTTGAGCTGTAAAGTGGTTTAAATCATAATGTTTTCAGTTGTTTATGGGGTTTCAATGTCATTGCAACAAAGTTGTAAAAGTTGGATATAATTTTACATAGAAAAGATTAGTAAGGGATTTTGTTCCAAATTAAAGTCAAGTTAACACACATATTGTATAAAACTTGTAGCTACACTATTAAAAGTATTTTAACCCTTTTGGATTGGTTCCATTCTCTTCCATTTTGGTGCCTCAGTAACTCTTTTTTTCTTTTTTTTAAGAACGAGAAAGTGTGAGTTATCTTGTATTTAGGCTGAAATATTCTTTTAAGTGTTCATTTATTTCTTTTAGCTTCTTTAGTAATAATATTACAATAAAATTACAAGAAGTTGTTTCAACAATTTAATGAGATTTCATTCATACGTAGTAAAAAAAAATTAAACAGAAGTCATTTAGACTTGTAGTTTGACTTCTTGGCCTAATTTAAAGTATTTTATTCATGTATCAATCAAACTGTGCTGCTGAACTGGAAATTCATTCTAAACAAATCATGTCTGAAGCACATATTATAAAATGAGCTGTGAGCTCCAGCCACTGGGAACCACCCTTCTGTAGAAGTATGATGGAGCAGAATACAGTCATAAACATCAGTTATAAACTTCTGCTATGATGTAAGAATCACACTCAGTGTTGTGAGGGTCACTGCATCTGCGGTGTAAAATAAACTGTTCTTCTGATATTGTAAATTAACCTCTAACAGATTTCAGTAGCTTGACAACAGCCTAATTAAAAAAGATTTGTTCTTTTGAAATGGAAACCTTGATGTTATAAGGAGCAAAATATGCTATATGATATAGATACCTGTTTCACTATCACAGTGGGTTGCAAATGTGCTTTTCACATCCCCTACAGGAGGAGGGGGAGGCCAGAATACTTCACGATTTCTACTTCATCGATTTTAATAACTTTCTGCCTAGTACAGTTCAAATGTTAAAATCTGCCAAGTCCTCCATGTATTTTGCTTTTATTTTAGTTGTTAACAATGCTGTACTTTTGGAAATATTAAATGTGCATTTTAATTACAGCTCCCCCAGGGTAATATTTCAAACAGCAGGATGAAATGTTCTCCAACTACAAATTATCTAAGGGATTAAAATGCTTGTAGCTTTTGTGGGTGTAAATACTACAATTTTGTACAGTCCTTGTTTTGAGCAGGTGCAGCTTTTTTGTTATGTTAGTTGAGATATATGCTAATGTGAGTATGTGATTTCCCAAAACACACACAAAACAATAGCTTTTTCTTTAAAAATTTACGCCAAACACAGAGACGGGGACATCAGTGTGGAACAAAACAGAAGAGCAACTTACCCAAAGGCTCACTTCTCATAGCAGATGGGATCTGCATGGAAATAAAGAGAGAAAATGAAGGGAACAATATATATATATAATGTGGGAACACATTTTATTTTAAGGAAATTACTGATACTGATCGTCTACATGAAAGGACAGAATTACTATGGAAGCAGAGGGTCTGTGCAAGCACAAGTGCAGTCATTTCACTAGACGAAAACACTTATAATGATGTGAAATCTTTATGAAAGAACAACCTGTTTTCCTTCATGGCTAATGTGAAAGGGCACGGCCAGGGTTTTATCCGTGCTACATAAAATTTAACACGAGCGGGCTTGAGACAGTGATCACAGGAAGGATTAATCACTTTAAGGGTTTGCCATGATCTCATCAGGGATGGGTTGTGAATTTACCTACATACAATATGCAAATCCAAGTGGTACAGATCCTTATTTGGATTTGTTTAGAGCACCGTCTTCCATCCCAGTCAGGGAATTTTTAGGAAAAGTATACAGCAATAGCACGAGGTGGTTTACAGGTCACTTTCTTTTACAGGCAAAATTTGTTTCTGTTTAGCTCAATAGTCCCTCTAGTGGTATTTATTGGTATTTTTTTTTTTTTTTTAAATCCAATAACTGTGGACAGACATAATTATCTATACATTTATCTGTATGAACATCTATCAAAATATACACAAATATAAAGAGAGACTTTTATTTTATGCATTTTTTTTCTTTATTCTATAATTTTAATATATGCAATATTTACATAATATAATTTACATAATATACTTGTGTAAAATTATAATATTATGAAAATCTAATTATTTCTATCTTACCATATTTTTCAGAAACTGATTCATTTATGATCATTCTCATTAAGTCTGAATAATATTCAGTAGCTATATGTTAATTAGTGTTATTTTAACAGTTAAAGGCAGAAAATCTTTATTTCTTGTAGTAAGTTTCTAGTCATTTTCAAGTAAATGTGGATAACTGAACATTCATGTTTATTTTTATTTATATCACTATGTAAATAAAATGTTTACTCAAACCTTGCATTTACTGTTTGTGATCTATGTGTGCTGTTTAAACATTAAAAATGAGTAATAAATATATTTAAATAACTATTACATCTAACACTAAAAATACAGCATGTAGTTCTAATATGCATTATACACTGAAGACCTTTAATATACATTAAAGCTATATCCCCCTATAATGAATTAATAAAAATAAAAAATAATAAAAAGCACCTTCAAAGTAAAGCCATTTCAAATATTAGATGTATATTAAAAGTTAATGGAAAATTTAGAGTAGAAAAAAGTACAATAAATATTTTCCTCCATCTTCTGAAGGAATATTACCACTTTTAGATAAGCCATGGCTTAATAGACGATCACGATTTCAAAAGGACTACCTTTTGTGATAAAAAATATCATTTGTGACATTTTCTTTTCATATTTACACTACCAGTCAAAAGTTTGGAATCAGTAAGATTTTTAATGTTTTTAAAAGAAGTTTTGTCTGCTCACCAAGGCTGCATTTATTTAATTAAAAATACAGTAAAAACAGTAATATTGTGAAATATTATTACAATTTAAAATAACTGTTTTCTGTTTGAATATATTTTATAAAGTAATTTATTCCTGTGATCAAAGCTGAATTTTCAGCATCATTACTCCAGTCTTCAGTGTCACATGATCCTTCAGAAATCATTTTAATATGCTGATCTGCTGCTCAAGAAACATTTATGATTAAAAAAAAAAGTTTTCAATGTGTTATTTTTCAACCTCAAAATTTAATTTATTTTACAATAATTCAAATACTGTCTAAATTGTGATTTAAAGAACAATTTTGTCACTTGCTTTTAAAGGTGTGCTCAGTATTTTTTTTTTTTTTTTTTTTGCACTACCTGATAAGGAAAAAGCAAACATTGTCAAAGCCATTGTAGAAAGGCTACATTGTTGTACACATACTTTTCAAAAGTACTATTCATTTCTTTATATGTATAACTTTTTAATGAGGAAACGTTTTAATGAGAATTCAAGCAGCTCGCAAAATAAATTAATTTTCCACAGAAAAAAATAACTTATCTTTTTTAATTAAGCTATAACTCATTTATTTTCCAACTACAATAAAAACTTGAGAGAACAGGAAATATAGGCTTGTAGTATTTCATTGATATTAAAAGTATTAATTTGTGTTAGTATTCAGTAGTACATCAGAATCTTGCACTTTCCAGTCAAGAGTAGCCTACTTACATTAAATTTATTGTCTGAGTGATATAGTGGCCTTTCAAACTCTATCTAAAACTTTTGGAGTACTGAAAATTACATGTAACAGTTTCTTAATAAAAACAAAAATGAATATAATCTAAACGTTGTTTTGCACTGTTTACACTCTGTATCAGTAGCATGTTTGTGTGAAATTGATTTGTTCTTTTGTAGTATGACTTTCCTCAGTGACGTTTTTGTATTTTATTACTTACTTGACACCATTTTCCCTCAAAGACACTGACTTTTAAAGCCTCATTTCCATGAGTTTACCCGTAAATGTACGTTTGACGTTTTTTGAATGTAGCAAGTTCTCATGTGGTGCCGGAGTGTGCGAGCAAAGGCTACTCTAAGATCTTATTGGTGCATTGAAATGCCAGTCATTTTTTGCGTGCTCTGATTGGTCCAAATGAAGCACCACCTACTTAAATAATCCAATAACTTCCGCTGACGATTTTTGAATGCAGAGCGGTTAATGTTGGTTTACGATACGTAAGGGCAAAGTGGCAGAAAAATACTTATTTCAATTCTGAGATTTAGAAACGTCCACAAGAACTGTAAATAACAAAACATATCCTGAGATGGATCCTGCATTGTCGAAACTTCTTATTGGGCTCGCTGTCAATATAAGTCGTAGTGATGGTAAGATGCTTGTTTGCTAGCTGCTAATCTTTTACAGGTACTAACTGCATGATCAAATCTGTTGATGTCAAACCAAGTAAAATTAAAGTTACCATAATGCGTAACAGTACAACGTCTAGTAGTGATTACAGCGGGAGGTGTCTAAAGTTTGAAAATTACGCAGGAAGAACAACGCTAAAAGGAAAAAAAGTTTAAGAAATCTATTTTTTAACAACTAATGTGTAAATAATGCAAACAACAACGTGTCATTTCTCCTTGTATTTACTTGTCCTAGGATTGCATGTTACTTGTCCTGTAGGAAACATACACATCCTAGTTGGCAGGGATTATTTTTTAAAGGGATAATTCACCAAAAAAGGGAAAAATCTGTAATTTACTCTTGTTGTCATAACTCATGTTATTCCAAACCTTAACCAATATTATTTAGTTTATTTTGTGAAACAAAAGGTGGTGTTATGCTAAATTACATTTTCTGTAACAAATTTATTGTATGGAGGGGGGAAAAAAAAGATGCAATAAAAGTGAATAACACCCTTTTTTGCACCACTGGTGAAAGTCCGGCATGAATTATCTCAAAGTTCAAATGTTGTTGTTTATGGCACTGTTTCCCATCAATGCAGGAAGGATACACAGTGCCACTGTGAAAACTGTCAATGTAACCAAAGCCACAGTGAATGTGGAATGGGCTGAGAAGGGCATGACAAAAGGAAAAGAGGTTGGTACATAATTTGTCAAAACAAATGATTTTTTTCACTACTAAGTTGACCTCAGGCGTTGTGGGTATTTGCACTTGTACAGCCAATGCTCTAGGATGTCTTTGTTAACTAGACTAATAAATCGATTACGCACTAGGTTGACATGGATGAACTTAAGCAACTCAATTCTGACCTTATGCAACACCTTCAACCATCTCGTCAAGAGGAGCCCTCCCCGGCCCCTATCGCTGCACCTGTGACAAGAACGGCAAAAGTGAGTTCTGTATTTTTATCCTCAAATCCTTGTATATAACCGCTATGTCTTTGGGTTTGTTCAAATGCACAATTGTTTTTCAAATTCGATTCAAGAATTGTCTATCCACCTTGGGGATTAAATTGGATCTATTTTTATGTTATGTGCATGTTGGTTGCCATAGTAATGCTATCAGTCTAGACACTTTCTTCTACAACATCTGTGAGAAGCTGTCAGTTTGGAAAGAGAGGAAGACCAGTGAGGAACCGCACTGTGGTGCTGGATGCACGGGCATATGCGACAACATATGCTTTTCTGTATTTTATGCACATTCATGCACGTGCTATGTCTGAAATAACTCAATAACTCATTGTTCCATACACAACTGACTGCTTAGCCATTTACACAGTTCCCTATGTATGTTTCAGAACATCAGAGCATCAGAGCTTCCTTCAAGGTCATCAAGAATACCTACTTCAGAACGTAAGTTTGTTTCCAGTAGGTTTACTCCAATCCATAGTTTGTCTCCTGACCTGCACCAGTGTAATCTTATGGTGTGTTTCCTATTTGAAGCTGCTTCTCAGGATTGTTCATCTGAAGAGTCAGGTTTGCATGAAGTGCATGCTTTCTTCATGCCCTCCAATCACTCTCACTCACGGCTGAATTGAACTCTTATCATTAGACTTAATCAAGGTGTCTCTTCCCACTTCTGTCCACATGATCTTTTCTACAAATGATCTACTATCAAAAATAGGACAGGCTATAAATTCCTCTCAGTCAGTCCAGAGAGATCATTAGTTCTAGCAGCAATCAAAACACTCTGGCTGATGGGTTCTCAATTTTGAAATGGCAATGATTATTCTTTTAATCATTTTAGAAGTTGCTTTCTGTACTTTCTGCACATTTTCAGACAGGTTCTGCACATTTTCATGAGGTTGAAGAGATGGTACTGTGGTCCAATTTTATTGCTGATAAATGCAATCATGACATACCTATGGAGATTCTGGTATTGTCCATAGAATCGCCTTTGGATTTAGTGGCAGTGTTGAAATCTCTTTATTTGTACCTTGATGTGACTAAACTAGGGCTGCCCTCGAATAAATATTTTTCTAGTTGAATTGTAGTCGTTCATTTAAGCGATTAGTCGACTAATTGCACGTGTATATTATAAGCCATATAAATCATAATAATAAGCCTTTAATTTGCCTATAGTACATAGCCTAATCAGCGCTCATGTGCAGACTTAAAGCTTGCCACAGCGCACCGGCAAAAGTAATGATTATGAATGTGTCATGAAAAAACAGCAAGTAGTCTGTCTAAACGTTTTAATAATTGCTGCATAGATTAAGTTGACGACGCTGACTCATCTCCGCAGTAGGGATGGGCATTTTTCCAAAATATTGTATTAGAATATTTGGGCTCATAAAAAATGAATATTCGTTTATTTAAATGACGAGAAAAACGTTTTTTTTTTTTTTTTTTTTTTTTTTTTTTATCAAGATTTTGTAATCCTTTCTAAACAAGCTTATGATTAGGCAATATACACAACAAGCTTCCATTATATCTTAAGGTTTTCTTTTAGTTCAAAGCATTAAACAGTATGTAAATAAAAAATATAAAGAACAAAAGCATTTAAGCTCAAGCGAACGGGAAAAACGCTAATAAAAAAGACAGCAGCATTTATCGTACAGAACGTACATAATACAGTCGAGTCAGTATATGGTTATTGTGTTCATATTGTTTCACATGTTCATGTTGGGAAAAACAACAATATCCACATGCTCAGGTGAGAAAACACGCTGCGCTGACAGACGCAGAGACACAAAGATAACGGTGTGCTAAGCTAAGTTTCTAACAGCACTTTGTGTTTTCTGTTAATAAATATGTCTCCCTCAACAAAACTTAAAGGAAGTTTATGTCTCGAGATCATTTTGCTATATGATAAGATATCTTCACGGCTCACGCGGGGTACAGCTGCGCTTACCTGTTCTGAATGCAGCGATGGACAGCTGTCTTTCCTCATTCGACGGGTGTTTTGATTTCATGTGCCTTCTCATTATGGTGGTGATATTATGATAACTCTGTTTCATTAATTCATTTGATCAAAAGTAATTCCATTTTGTAAAATCATTTTCATCTAAGTAATTCAAAACTTCAGGAGGCAGGCGACAACATTATGTGACAAATTCGACTATTTGTGCACACCCCTACTCCGCAATGGTGGACGCGTCTATATGCACGTTTCATATGGATTACATAATCTGAGAATATTTGTTTTCCACTTGAATTGATTGACCATCACTTGACATTTCATGCTTTCTATAGATATTTCTCATGTCTGTGTGGCAAGTTTTGGTGAGTTTTGGTTTCTTTTTTGACGCGCTCAAGGTCGCAGAGACCGAGACATCAGAAAGCGGGTCCTGTCTGTTTCCTTTACTTTAAAAAAGGCACAACGTTTTCATGATATTGTGAGTTTACGCAAATAAAAGTAGACCCTTTACCATTTTGAATGATGTATTACTCTTATCTTATAGAGTAGCCTATTTTTAAGTTGTTTTCGCTGTTATCAGGTAAAAATTCTTGCGATCGCTCCGGCGCCTCCCATGTCATGGAGTAAGCACGCTAATGATAAGCCATATTTGAGGTTGATGGATGATGGGCGAACGTTTGGATTTCCTGCCCGACATACTGTAATTACCACAAGGACCCGCAGTTAACGAGGGACTGCGTGACTTCGCCACAAGTTTCTTTTCTTCTGTGATTGACTAATAACACTTTTTGTCAACTAAGCTTCTTCTAGTTGACTATTAGGGGGCAGCCCTAGACTAAACATTAATAATAAATCACACTGAATTGCAGAGAGTTCATGTAACATTTTTGCCCCTTTCAGCCTCTAGAAGGATGACCACACGTCAAACGTGTTTGTTCCGACAGCCTGCCCCTCCACCTGTGGTCTCTGCAACGGCTGCAGAAGAAGTTCTCTCTCAGGATCTTCCCTCATCTACGATCCCTAAACCTTCAGGTCTGTCTTTACATCAACATGATATTAAGATATGCAGTCAAGTAACGGGTTGTGTTGTGTTGGATTGGCATGAACTGATATTGATTGGTAATCTGTGTAAGGTTATTAATGGACTGCTCACTTGTGTTGTCAGCTTTGAGACTCTACAAATCTTTGTCCAAACATATTTCTGTTTCACAATTTGGGTTGGCAGGCTACCAGAGGAGATTTGTTTCAAAGCCAGCTTCTCCTCTGCTACCAACCGTTGAGGCTATATGTGAAAGTGAGGCTTCCAAATGTGCCCCCATGGGTCCACCAAGTATGTACTGTTTTGAATTGGTCATGCATGCTTTGACAATATGGATGTGGTGGATTGTAACATCTACAACACTTACCTAAATTGTTCTAATTGTAATCATTTAGGCCATCGCATGTCTCATGTCTCGGAAATGAACAAGGTGGCAAACAAACGGTTGTCGATAGCTAAAGTTCCTGAAGCACCGAAGAGAGGAAAGGTACCGTATTTGATCCAGATATTACACCTTTAGTTTTGAGGCTCTTTATGAACTTTTCTACCCATTTTGTGGTCATTATTATTGTTGCTTAATTACTGAACCATTCTGATTTTTTTTTTTTCTTTTCCTTTTTTTTTTCTGTGCATTGAACTTGCATTGAGAATAGTATGAAAATTTGTTTGCTAATTTACTTGTATGCAATATTATATCATTTTAAATTATTTTTGGATATAAAATGTATAATTTGGATACAAAATGTATAATTATAATTAACTTACTGTATCTTTTTATTTAATTTTTTTTACTTGTCTGATGTTTGTTCAAAGACTTGTAGTGTTGAAGTGGAAATGTGCAACTATGTATTCAAATTTTCACTATTTTATTTCTAGTTTGGAGATACAAGTCGCCCTAATAAGCAGTTTTACCAGATGATTGAAGAATACAGAGAGACCCTGGAGAAAGTACCCATGTCCTTGTCCGATCCTGTAAGTTACTGAGCATGATATTAATATCATCTATTCATTCATGTTATTTTAACACAAGGTGCATTTTTTTTTTTTTTTTTTTTAAAGGTCAAACCTCACCGAATATGTGTCTGCGTTCGCAAACGTCCACTGAATAAAAAAGGTTGGTTGCTGATATGACCTCTCCAATTGACTCTTGATTGAATTGAATTGTTTATTTGGCTAGTTTTCATGCATTTCTCATTTGTGTTCAGAGTTGGCAAAGAAAGAGATTGATGTCGTCACAATCCCTGGTAATGGATCCCTGTTGTTGCACGAGCCCAAGCAGAAAGTGGATCTGACCAAGTACCTGGAGAATCAGACCTTCCATTTTGATTACTCATTCGATGAAGATGCCACTAATGACTTGGTTTACAGGTAGCTGAGTATTTTGAGTTTCTGTATGGTATTTATCATGTTTATTATCATGTTAATTACCATGTGTGTACATGGCCAGCAGTAGGGCCCTATGATTTCCACGATGCAGAAAACGCATACGGAATCGCAGAATCCAGTCACAAAAATGGACTTCACTTTTTAACGCAGAATGTCACGGAATTTGTCAATTTTTCTTTTTTTAATGAATAAATAAAAAGTAGGTCAGTACACTTAAAATCAAATCGCAATATAAACTAGTGTCTGTGAATATTACACCGCAAAAAGATTATTTAAAAATAAATCCTGTGTGTCTCTGTGTGAATGAATGGCGCAGACGCGTGGTTTCATTTACCACACACACACACTGAGGCATGCGTGACGTTTGCAGTGTTTTCAGCCTTTGCCGCCTCACTGTATGAGGATATGAATGCATGAACTTCATCTCCAGAGCTGCTTTGAGAGTCAATTCATAGGCATTTTACCATTTCATTTGACAAAATCTTAAAACTATATTTAAGGAATAAACACATCTTCCATATTTTAATTTTAACAGTAAATCTCTGTTGTGCAGCAGTTTGTTTGACAAAAAAAGATGGTTTAATTTCATTAAAAGATAAATTAAATTAATGTTTTATGCCTTCATTTGATTGCCAGAAAAATTAAAATACACAACACAGAATTTCTGGAAAAAAAAAAAAAAAAACATTTCATAGAAATTATTTAAAAAATAATAATAATAATTATAATACATTTGGTTGTGTGTTGTTGTTGTTGTTGTTGGTTTTTTTTTTTTTTTTTTTAATGAATTCAATTAGATACGCTTTTTGATTAATACAATTTAATTAAACCATTAAAATGGAATCCAAAAAATTTTAAAACAGAATTTGGTCAAAATAAAATGGAATTAAAGGAAAAAAAAAAAAAAAAAAATTATTTCATAGGGCCCCGAAAATTTAACTTTTAATCCAAAAAACTGAATACAGAAAGATTAAAACTGAAAAAACGGAATTTGGTAAAAAAATAGATAAACAGATTTCAAAGCAGGTGTTACAGTAAGTGTTGTTTGTTCAAGAATTAGTTCACTAACTCATCCGTGTCATTTCAAACCTGTATGACTTTCTTCCAAGAAACACAAACCATGCTTTGTATTTACATGGAATAAAACAATCATTACCACTTAAAACTTTGTATTTCACATTCCACATAAATAATGGCAGAATGTACATTTTTGAACGAACTGTTCCTAAATAATGGAATATTTTAATTTTACCATAAATATGCCAATTTTAACTGTTTAATCTACAAAATATTCAAATGTTTTTTTTTTTTTTTTTTAGGTTCACCGCTAAACCTCTGGTTAAGACCATTTTCGAAGGTGGTATGGCGACGTGCTTTGCATATGGCCAAACAGGCAGTGGAAAAACTCATGTAAGTTGTTTTGTTGTTTGTGCTTTTAAAAAAAAAAACCAAAACTCTTTCCATGTTGTTGATCTTACGCATTCTTTACAGACTATGGGTGGAGACTTCTCTGGAAAGAGCCAAAACAGCTCCAAAGGGATTTATGCCCTGGCAGGTGATTGTAACTGTCAAATGTACTTTACATAGTGGGCTGTTACGTTTATCCATGTTCACTCATGTATTAATCTGTCTGCATACTTCACAGCACAGGATGTATTTACTCTCCTGAAGCAAAAGCGATATGCCGATATGGATCTTTGCCCATATGTCACTTTTTTTGAGATCTACAATGGCAAGGTTTGCACATATTGTATTACATGTTTCCAAAACATTTGTGGTGTCTTGTCAAACGGATGGCTGAGAGTGTTTTCTTTTCTGTCATTTAAGTGCAAATAAACTTCAAATTCCCAAATGATTAATGTACTTTTTATGCTCAATTAAACACGTGTCATATTATTTGATTTTATTTGATATTAAATTGTGGTTGAAAGCATGAAGTACTTGTTCAGGCATAATGATAAAATGTTTGTGTGCACTGCAGGTGTTTGACTTGCTGAATAAGAAAGCAAAGTTGCGTGTTTTGGAGGATGAGAAGCAGCAGGTCAATGTTGTTGGCCTGCAGGAAGTGCCCGTGTCATCTGTTGATGACGTCATCAAGATGATTGAGAAGGGAAGTGCTTGCAGGTAAATATTAACTAATCACTTTTAAGAACCTTTTTAAGTTTAATGCTTGGTCTTAAATGACCTTGTTTATGCTGTAGCTCCAACTTTAAGGGTTAGTTCACCCAAAAAATTCTGTCACTAATTACTCGCCCTCATGATGTTCATCTTTCCTTTCATTCATCAGAGCTTTCTGTCCCTCCATAGACAGCTATGCAACTGATCCATATGAAACTAATCCATATGAATTGAGTGGTTTATTCCAAATTTTCTCTAAAGAGACTAAATAGCTTTATATGATGAACAGATTTAATTGAGGCTTTTATTCACATATAAACATTGATCAGTGAACATAAACAGAAACTCAACCGAACATGCTTGATGTGCGAGAACAAACCTCTTGCGGAAGCTCAAACGTGCTGCGTAACACACGAGAATGAACCTCATTGGTAAACATGCTTGAGCTTCAGTTTACCACAACTGATGTGCGAGTTGATGAATATGTGAGTAAAAGCCCAAATTAAATCTGTTGATCATAGGGCTGTGCAATATGACAATGCATATCATTACCACGAAATTGTCTATCGTTAGAGATTTTGCTATATCGTAGTATGTAAATATATTGCACTATTGACAATTCAGAGTGATGAAATGCATGACTGAGAATACAAAGAGCGGGATGTGCTTGATGTTAAAAAAGAGTTATAAGCGCAATAAATCTTGAAAAAGAACTCACTGTCTCTGGCACACTGCCAAAGTGCTCGCATGAAACCTGCCTCTCAGAAGGCGATCGTGAATTAGAGACGTGCTCAATGTTAAAGTGTTATTAAGCACAATAAGTAGGGTTGGAATTTGGACTATCGTCTCTGTCAAGGTTACGCTCACGTGAGGTTGCTAAGCTGCACTGTCACGAAATAATTTGCATTGAGTTAAGCATTGCGGTTTAAAAAAACAAGTGGTTTTAAACCATTTAAGTGCAATTAGCAGCGAAAGACAACTCATTTCAGCATATGCATGCGCTCTCTGAGAGACTGTTTCTCAGTGCCTTCTGAGAGACGCGTGACATGAAGCCGCTGCTCAGAGCGCGAGGACTGAGCTGAGTGCGTTTTGACGCCAAATTGGGCTTGAACGGTTAAATATACATACCTATGTGACAAAGTGATTTACACGTATTTGCAAGTAAACAGAGCCATTTATGTCTTAAGTGAAGGTACAGTTGAGAAAGACAAGGATCGAGTTAATGGATCGGTGCAGTCAGTCTTAAAGGGACAGCATCCAAATTTACCTGCTGTCATTATTAATGCTAATCAAACAACAAAAAAGGGAGAAAATCTCTCACTGCTTGCTTTTGTAACTTTGATAAGAATAAATGTATATTTAATTTACACAGTAAAGACTATGCATTGTTTTTTTTTTTTGGTTTTTTTTATACCTTTGATTACTTTATACATTTTCTAGTGCTTGGAAGTTTTTTTCAGGTAGGTCTATTTCATTTGTCTTTGTTTATTGTAGTTTTTCTTTGCTCTTTTTTTATCACAGTTTATTTGTCTTCAGTAAGCTTGAGAGTTTTTTTTTTAGGTTAGAATACATTTTTTTTTAATTATATTGAAATTGATAATGATAATTTCAATGATACGGAAAATTTTAACTATATTAAAAATAACTATATTGTGATATATCGTTATCGTGATATAAAATTACTCATATCGTGATATAAGGTTTTGTTCATATTGCCCAGCCCTAGTTGATCATATGAAATGATCATGTCTCTTCAGAAAATTTAAATCGCTCAATTCGTATGGATTAGTTTTCCAATCTCTTTATGAACTTTTTAAAGAGTCAAAGTGGTAGTTGCGTAGCTGTCTATAGAGGGACAGAAATCTCTCAGATTTCATCAAAAATATCTTAATTTGTGTTCCGAAGATGAACGCAAGTCTTACATGTTTGGAACACCATGAGGGTGAGTAATTTATTGACAGAATTTAAATTTTGGGGTGAACTATCCCTTTAATTCTTATATCTCTGTTATTTTAGTATTATTAGTGTGTGTATGTGTGTATAAATGCATGTGTATTTATGTGTATATATACACTACCAGTCAAAAGTTTGGACACAGTAAGATTTTTAAAGTTTTTAAAAGAAGTTTCGTCTGCTCACCAAGGCTGCATTTATTTAATTAAAAATACAGTAAATATTTTCAATTTAAAATGACTGTTTTCTGTTTGTATTTTATAAAGTAATTTATTCCTGTGATCAAAGCTGAATTTTCAGCATCATTACTCCAGTCTTCAGTGTCACATGATCCTTCAGAAATCATTCTAATATGCTGATCTGCTGCTCAAGAAACATTTATTGTGAACAATTGTACAAAATATTTGTGTACAATATTTTTTTTTTTCAGGATTCTTTAATGAATAGAAAGTTCAAAAGAACAGCATTTATTTGAAATATAATCTTTTGTAACATTATAAATGTCTTTACTGTCATTTTTGATCGATTTTAATGCATCCTTGCTGAATAAAAGTGTTAATTTCTTTTCAAAAAAATAAAAATTCTTACTGACCCCAAACTTTTGAACAGTAGTGTATAATATTACAAAAGCTTTGTATTTCAGATAAATGCTGTTCTTTTGAACTTTCTATTCATCAAAAAAAAAAAAAAAAAGTACACAACTGTTTTCAACATTGATAATAATCATAAATGTTTCTTGAGCAGCAGATCAGCATATTAGAATGATTTCTGAAGGATCATGTGACACTGAAGACTGGAGTAATGATGCTGAAAATTTAGCTTTGATCACAGGAATAAATTACTTTGTAAAATATATTCAAACAGAAAAGTTATTTTAAATTGTAATATTTCACAATATTACTGTTTTTACTGTATTTTTAATTAAATAAATGCAGCCTTGGTGAGCAGACGAAACTTCTTTTAAAAACATAAAAAAATCTTAGTGTCCAAACTTTTGACTGGTACTGTACGTGTGTATGTGTAATATATATGTGTGTGTGTGTGTGTGTGTGTGTGTGTGTGTGTCAAAAAAAACATCCATTATGATGAGTTTTGTGTTCTACAAAGAGGAATGTTTGGATAATGTTTGACAGACCCAGTTTTCCTTACAAAGCAAGTTTAGATGGATAGGAGCACAAAGGAGTTATTAAATGGATTCAGCTTACAGCACAGAATTCTGTATTGTCTGCAATCTCTGCATGGTAACAGCTGACAAACAGTTATCCAGATAACTTTAAAAGTTTCTACAAAATGTATTGAAATGACCAGAATATCATTTGATGTCCTCATCATTTTATCCCATCTTGAAGTACAACCAAGCATCAAGTCAAATTTTAGTGCTTCACAATACATAGTTTCCAAGCAGTTTTACAGAACATCATAATGTTATGTCTGTAATGCCTTAGTGCTTAAAGGGTTAGTTCACCCAAAAATGAAAATAATGTCATTTATTACTCACCTTCATGTCGTTCTACAGCCATAAGGCCTACATTCATCTTCGGAACACAAATTAAGATATTTTGATTTAATCCGATGGCTCAGTGAGGCCTGCATTCACAGCAATGACACTTCCTCTCTCAAGATCCATAAAGGTACTAAAAACATATTTAAAACAGTTCATGCAAGTTCAGTAGTTCTAGCTTAATACTATAAAGCAACGAGAATACTTTTTGTGCACCAAAAAAACAAAATAACGACTTTTCAAAACACTGCTTCGGAGCTTTACACTGCTTCTTGAGAGAGGAAATGTCATTGCTGTGAATGCAGGCCTCACTGAGCCATCGGATTTAATCAAAAAATCTTAATTTGTGTTCCGAAGATGAATGAAGGCCTTACGGGTGTAGAATGACATGAGGGTGAGTAATAAATGACATTATTTTCATTTTTGGGTGAACTAACCCTTTAACAAGTTTTAGTGAACTTACTACTTATATGAACTTTAGTGGTATAAGTGGTCATCCGGATTTATATCTACCTATACTGTATTTATAGTGTTGTCTAGCAGATAAAGCATTCACAGGCTTTGCTTGATGTATTTCCCCGGCATCAATAAATGTCAGGAAATTCGATTCCTGTCCACATTGTCAATGTCCAAAGACTTCTAGTTTTTTGGTAAGTTATAGGAACACTGGCAAGTCCAACTTCCTTTAATTTAAGAAGATAATTGATTGTTTTACTTCAGTTTTTGCAGCTCCCCTTTTAAATCTAGTCATGTTGCAGGATGTTATGCTACTCAGTCCAGCTGAGGGGGTGTGTTCTGGTGGGAAAGTGACGTCAATGCAATGTTATTGTTGAACTAATTAACTGAAACTGAAATAATAGATGCACTCTCTCACTTTATACCAGAACGTCTGGCCAAACGTTTGCCAATGCCAGCTCATCGCGTTCACATGCAGTTTTGCAAGTAATCCTAAGGCGGCGGAATTTCCTCTATGGGAAGTTCTCTCTGGTGGACCTTGCTGGGAATGAACGTGGAACGGATGTCAGCAATAATGATCGGCACACCATAGTGGAGACTGCAGAGATCAACCGCAGCCTGCTGGCTTTGAAGGTGCTTTCTTGTCTACTGCAGACTGACGGTCATGTGAATGTTTTAATACTCACATTTTTATTCTATTACTGCCAATATGAAAGGGTGGAAATATTGAATACTTTATCAAATTATATTATTTATTTATTTAATGAGGGTGAGTACTTAATGACAGATTTCATTTTTGGGTGAACTAACCCTTTAAT
The DNA here is from genome assembly GCA_037950675.1 of Hypophthalmichthys molitrix. Taxonomy (NCBI): domain Eukaryota; kingdom Metazoa; phylum Chordata; class Actinopteri; order Cypriniformes; family Xenocyprididae; genus Hypophthalmichthys; species Hypophthalmichthys molitrix. The sequence goes on from CM075493.1 coordinate 29,463,033, forward strand.
TTGAAGCAAGAGATGCAGGGGGAGTGGCTTTATTGCATCAGATATGTCACTGTGCTCATAGCTGATTGGTCCACTTTTGGTGTGCAATCTCTAACCCAGAATAAAACCTGCTCCGGAGCAGGTAAGCCGTGTAATATAAGTTACCTTGGTAATGAACCCTGCTAAAAAACCAATCCACCTTCTTGAGCCCTAAAAACCAGAGTTTGCTCAAACTAATCTAAAACTCACCTGGGAAGGAACTGAAACCGGCTTCATGCAACAGGCCTCTGATTATAGCTTTTGTTTGCTGCTCAATTATATTGCAAGAAACTAATTTGTAATTTGTTTCACCGTTTCTACAAACACACAAGTAATTGGCAGTTACAGAATTTTAATGCAATAACTTTGTCTTACCCGACTCCTCAGGAATGTATCCGGTCTCTGGGTCAAAACAGCGAGCACATTCCATTCAGGATGAGCAAACTCACCCAGGTGCTTCGGGACTCCTTCATTGGAGAAAATTCAAGGACATGTATGGTAAGAAGAGTGGGTTAGGGTAACCCTTTCTTAGAGCTTACCTTTAATACTGTCATTTATTGTAACATTAATCAAAATGTGTTTTTCCATTTTGCCTGTTTAAGATCGCAATGATATCACCCGGTATGGGCTCTTGTGAATACACTTTGAATACACTACGTTATGCAAACAGGTGCTTTTTTTTTTTTTTTTTTTAATCTTCATTTTATCTTTAACTTGTGTTGCTTCTGATTGGCCGAGGAGGCCCTCTGGTGGTATGATGTAGGTATTACAGTCAGTTTTGTGTGTTTCTGACAGGGTAAAAGAATTGAATGGCATGTCCAAGGGAGCTTCAGTGGAGAATGGTACAAACCTAGAGCTTTCTGAGGAGGGAAACTCCTCCGAGGAGGTGAGTGAATCAGGCCATGCATATTAAATTTACGTGGCAGAAATTTTGGTTCTTTATTAGAAGGAGGCAGATCAGAATGTGAGTTTGCTGTCAATTTTAAGAGAGTGGTAGAGAGAACTAATTGACTGGAGAAGGCTTTAGTCATCAGAGAAGATCAAGTTATGTCTTGATCATTTAAAATGTTTATTTAAAAATTACAAGGTCAAAAAACTGAAAATTAAATGCATGCATGCATGGGTGAATTGCTCACAATAAGATCAGTAAGATGCATTTCAAAAATAGGTGAATTTCATGCCAAGTTTAAAGGGGGGGTGTAATGCTATTTCATGCATTCTGACTTATTTACACTGTTAAGGAGTTGCATTCTCATGTTAAACATGGCCAAAGTTTCAAAACAAGAGTTGGACGTATGACGGAGTATTTCTGTGCCAAATTTGGTACAGGATTCGGAGAGTTTTTTTCGAGTGTGTCCTTTATAATGTCAAAAGAGAGCAGAATTCCTTGTATAGGCACTTCTCCCTGATAAGCATGCACACACACATCACCCAGAGCAAGAAGAGCAATAGCACGCCCATCAATGCATTTCGTTAGGGATACGGAAGCAGAGAGATTTTTCAACAACGGGGCTGCACCCTTTGAAGGCTGCATACATCATCGAGGCAGTCTCATTTAAGAAAAATAACAGTTAGATTGCAACGTAAGAAAGAAATTACAGTATTTTACACCTCATAATGAATATCAGTCAATTTTATTATGGTTACTTTTCTTAAATATGACATCCTTGATTAAGTATTCAGCCTTCAAATGTGTGTTTTTGTTTGTGAGGGAAAGATTACCTTTTTCAGCTTCCCAAAGAACCCAGCGTTAAGGGAACAGAGGATGAAGTTTGTTTTTCCGAGGCAGCAACAGAGTTGTGCATGTATGTTTGTTTGTTCCCGGGAATTCAGTGATGAATACTTTGTAAACAAGTCCCAGTTTGGCGCTGGATTTGCAGATCGCGGTCGGTGAGTAAAGCTGCATCAGATGTCTGTGTTTTGTTGGCAATCGGCGCGCAAGTGCATAAAATGTAAACAACGCAAACGTTTTTGTTCCCTTTGTATTCATTATGATGTCGCAGCTAGCATGCGATCTCAACTCTGAAGTTGCGCGCACTCGTGACTCTTTAGCTCCGCCCACAGCACTGACAGCAGACACGCCTCCAGGATCTCTGCTTTTTTCGGAAAGACTCGGTTTAGCGTATATCTTTTATAACTATGATAAAACTAAAGACTTTTCGGAGATATGAAGGATGCATTGTCACTCTATATGTACTCAAGATTAACATGAGATTGGCAGAAACTGTGTGTGATACCCCCACCCTTTAATGTTTTTGAGAGTGATCTAATGCATGTTCCTTTTAGATTGACTATAGCATGTCACTGCGGTCACAGCTTGACATTTATGTGTATATACATGCATATATTTGATTTCTTTATAGAAATGTGGTACAAAACTTGCACAAAACCCCCAAAATGTACTTATTTTTCAGGAGTCTGTTGTCCCAGCATTTGAGGCTATATCACAAGTGTCTGAAATGGAGGAGAGGTTTTATGAAGAATTGAAGGTTTGTTGCTTTCTGGCTTTCCTGATGTCTCTTGTGTAAACACACCTGCACTGAGTGGGCGGCTTTGTTTTAAACTTCAGTATCACTCAAAAAGTGAAAAACTCCCCATAGCAATGAAATTACAAAACGCCCATTTTCTATTTGTTTACCCCTGAATGCATTTCTTAAATCAAGCATGAGGTTTTTTTTTTTTTTTTTTTTTTAGTCATTTGTTTCTCATTCCTTTTCCAGGGGTGCAGTGAGGTTGCCAGATCCATGGAATATCCCTCGTTTGATATTGTAGCAAATTTACCAGAGATTGACGCATTCATGAGGAAACTGCAAGGTATTTCTTTTTAATCCAAACCGAGACATGCCATTCAAAAGTTTGCAGTCGGTAAGGTTTTTTTTTTTTTTGTTCTTTAAAAAGTCTTTTATGCTCACCAAAGCTGCATTTATTCTTTAAAAAATGTTAAAATTTAAAAACTGTTTTCTATTTGAATGTTATTTATTCTTGTAATGGCAAAGCCACATATTCCAGTCTTAAGTGTCACATAATCTTTCAGAAATCATTCTAATATGCTGATTTAGTGCTCAAGAAATGCTTCTTATCAATGTTAAAAATTATTGCTGATTAATCTTTTTGTGAATAATTGTTTTTGCAACAATTTTCCTTTGAGATTTAAGTCTTACGTAACATTATAAATGTCTTTATTGTCACTATGGATTAATTTAATGAATCGTTTCTGAATAAATGTATTTTCTTTAAAAAAAAAAAAAAATACCATGCAAACTTTTGAACGCAAGTGTACATGAATGATTTTAAAGTAAATTATTTTGCTATGAAGGTCAACAGAGCATTCTGCACCAGCGCACAGGATATGTAACGGTTATAATTACAGCATTGAAATTGTTTTTCTTCTTGTTGTAGAGTCTTACCAGGCTTTGAGATCAGCTATTGAAGCAGAACAGAGGGTCAGGATGTCACCAAACTAATCTAAGATGAGATTCAGCTGCGAACAACTGCAAAGAAATCTCTTAGAAAAGCTAAAGCAATTTAAATGTTCTTTTAATAATCTTATCTGCTATTATGCTAGAGATATATCAAGTGTTTGTTTTTTGTGTACTGAATAAAGGTTCCCTCATCTTGGATCTTTTGTAAATCACATTTTGAATGCTGTCTTGGTTTTTTAAAGCCATCTTCATGAATCATCAGCTCTTGTTTTCATTTTTGTGCATTTGGATTCGAACTTGTTTCACATCTCCACCTTGAAACTTTAACTTTTTTCCTTTTCGCCAAAAATTAGACCCTTCCCATCAACCCCAACCACCACCAGCCTTGACCTCCAAACCGCCACTATATACAAGCCACAAACAGTGTATACACTTACCCTGCAAGCACAAGCTGACACATGACAAATCAAAGGCCAAATAAACAGCTCACACTGAACAGTTTACCTCAAAGGATGAAAATAAACAAGATCGGCCTGCGAGTGGGTGGCCCCACATCTCCGTGTGAGGCCTAGAAGCTCAACAGCTTCCTCTGAGCTCTTTGGGTGGCATTTCCCACCCCCTCCCAAACTATTTACCCCCATACTCTGTAAATGCATATAGCTGTGCTACATATATTGCACCAAAATGGTGAATATAAGTTAAACATGTATCTTGTTCTAGCACTACATTTGATGTACACATACTGTTGTACTTTTACAAAACCTTTCATTGTTTAGTGCTTTATTAATAAATGATTGTCATTCTCTAAATCTAATTATCAGTGTATAATTGCTGTCCAGCTTTTTTGGTTGTGTGCATGTGTGAAACAATTAAAAATGTAGATCTGAATGTATATATTAACATGTCGTCTATAGTGATGTTGTGGTGAACAGATTAGGTTAGTTATTGGAATATTTTCTATGGAATAAATATTTTTGTTCAAACCTTTTTAGTCTGGTTTAATATTACCTACACTGTTGCACTATTAGACGCTTGGAGGTTCACCTCAGGAAAAAAATAAACTAAGACCTTGATTATAATTGAATCCTTCACTGGTTTTAACAGACTGAAATGGTTTTTATTCAGTGTAGCATTGGGAATTTGTTATCTTCTTTGGACCGAGCTAGCCAGCTTTGCTTCTGAAACAACATGCTTAGAATAGCAAAAAACACCACTGGCTTGTTACAAACACGGTTCCTTCAGTTCGGTTATCCACCATGCATTTTAAAGAAGACCGGCGGGCTGAAGGAGCTTTTGCTGGGATTTTTGATTTGGAAATGTGTTTCATGCGAGCCGAGTCTTGTATCTGTTGGCTCTGAGTGTGTTTGACTCTGCTCTCTGGATTCCAGCTGTCCACATGAATATTTTCTCAGTGTGGAGAAAATTGGCAGTGGCCGATGCTCAGTTCCCATCACCTCCACAGACTAAATAAACAGACAAACCACCCAGCAAGCCCATCGGAGGAGCATGCAGAACAACCTCTGTTTTTCTTTTCCTCCTGACCCTTTTCTTTCTTCTCTGTCATTCTGTGGCTCTGGATTGTCTGTGAATGGATCTGAATGGGGAAAGTGTCCATCAACGCCAGGCCTGTGGCAGGGATGCCTAAATGTGTTATGGTGCTTGGAGAAAAGCCTTTCTATAAACACATGCCACTTATTACACATTTTTTTTCCATGCATACAGTCTATAATGTGATATAGGCTATGTGTATTTTACATTTAAAAAAAAAAAAAAAAACGTTTATCACAATATCTATAAAATGTCTGATTTGCTCACCTTTAAAATGTTTGATATTTTAGAGTTGTGACACACAAAAAAAAAAAAAAACTAAATAAAAAATAAAGTATCCCATGACTCTGGTGCAAAATCCCCCTATGATAAATTTGTGAAAGAACAACCGAATATTACATCGTTTTACTTTCCCTTCAGTGAGCTGTTAATTGAAAACCACTAAGAAGTTTCTGTCATTAAGTACTCACCCTTGTGTCGTTCCAAACCCATAAGACCTTCGTTCATCTTCAAAACACAAATTAAGATATTTTTGATTAAATTTTTTTTATCCCCCATAGAAAACAATGTAATTACCGTCATTCATGGTCCAGAAAAGTAGTAAAGACATTGTTAAAATAGTCAATGTGACTACAGTGTTTCAAACTTAATGTTATGAAGCGATGAGAATATTTTTTGTGCGCAAAAACCAAAACAAAAATAACGACTTTATTCGACAAATTCGTCTCTCCCCCGTCATGCTCATACACTGTTTACGTTCAGTGCTTCCAGGTTCAAGTCAAAACGCCAACTCAATATTGGCCGACGCTGTTCACGTGAACAGCACGACGCATGCGTGTGATGCTGATGCAGAAGCGAATTTGTTGAATATCGTTGTTGTCGCTATTTTTGTTTTTTATTTTCATTACATTAAGGTTGAACCACCGTAGTCACGTTGACTATTTTAACGATGTCTTACTTTTCTGGACAATGAATGGTGGTAATTATGTTGCTCTCTATGGATTTCATCAAAAACATATTAATTTGTGTTCCGAAGATGGACGAAGCTCACGGCCTTGAACGACATGAGGGTGAGTAGCCTACTTAATGACAGAAATTTCATGTTTGGTTGAACTAACTTGTTAATTCATTGCAAAGAAACGGTTCAAAACAATGATTCGTTATCGATTTCAGCTTATAAATGATTTTAAAAAATGACTCAGTTTTCAATTCCTCACACAAATATATCGTTTGGCTTGAGAATATAATATGAATCCTACACGAAGAGCATTACACGAACTTGACGCACGTTTTGTCTTCATCATGAACATCCTTATTTTTGAACAATATGCAGTGCAATTAATTGAAAAACTAGTGGTTACATAGCCTACTGAGTCTTTATTCAGCTTCAAAAGTGTATCAGATATTATGGTGCCATTCTTATAGCTATAAATTTAACTGTTAACTAGATTGAGATATTTTCGTAGATGTCACAAGGGTGCATGTTTCAATGCTGAATTTCTTGTCCTGCACATGACAATTTCCTACCAATAGAGGGCAGTCAAACTATACACACAGACCTTTAACTGATCTCACATGTGAATGTTGCATTAGAAATAAAATTTCCTGCTGTTGTAATAGTGTTGAGGAATTCATGTGCACTTTTATTTATTTGCTTTAGCATGTTTACTCATTTAAAAATCAGTGTGACACACCAGGAAATTCCCAGCATCTTATTTGTCCCTGATGCATCAGAATAGTTTCAGAGTCAGCCACATTGGCGCTTGCTTATTTTGCATGCAGTTTGGCATCGCCTGCCATGCTCATTGGCACCGTCACTGGGCGTCTAAATGTAATGTATTCACAGAGGTGTTTTAATATTTGATTTTGTTCATGAATGCTACACTGTTTTCAAGGAATTGTTGAATATTCCTAACGGTAATTTAGAATGTCTGACCATGTCTTTTGAGATACTTTTGCTATTCTTTTCCAGGTGGAATGATCAAATGCGCATGTCTATGTGGTGTTCTGTGAGAGAAGATACAGGCGCTGGCGGCAGGCCTGTCTGCAGGGCTGTGGTGAGTCTGGGTTTCCCCAGCTGGGTATGCCTGTTTATGCTTCCATTTCAAGGCGTCTAGAGGACAGCGTGCCCGTCAACACAGGTGTGCAAACCACAGAGTCTAACAAAGAGGGTGTATTATTAAAACTCATGCAGACGTTCATCTTTTAGGCCTTTATATAAATACACTCTGCAAGGAATAGAAATTGTAACATGTTATTAGATTTTGAGGGGGGGTTCTATAATCTTTTAGCATGTTAACTGTCAGTGTCCTGCTACGGGGCGCATATTTTATTGCCTATTTTAGTAATCATCATAAAGTAGGTATTGTTCGAAAGGTCAAAATTCATCCTGTGAAAATCGTTTTGAACTTGGACATTGCTTTATCATGGAAACAGTAGTACATTTTAGCTGGCTCAATTTTTGTGTTATCAACTTGTTTATACATATAGCTTTGATTTTCTAGCAATTTTAGTGTTTTATTGTAAAATATATATTATGTATAAAAGAAGTTAAAAAAAAAAAAAAACGACGTGACTAAAGTGGTTTTGTACGGAGCCCCGGACATGACATGCAGGAAAAAAATAGTAGGCTAAATCGTGCGCACGATTTATTAATTCGTTCCCTCGATTTATAAATCATGCGCATGTATAGTTTTACAATAATTTTTATGAAGCGACGAGAGCACTTTTTGTAAAATTATTGTAGAACCACTGTAGTCACATCGACTGTTTTAACAACGTCTTTGATACCTTTCTGGATCTTGAGAGGTTCAGTGACATTGTTATCAATGCCATTTTTTTATCAAAAAAAATCTTAATTTGTGTTCTGAAGATCAACGAAGGTCTTACGGGTGTGGAATGACATGAGGGTGAGTAATTAATGACAAAATTTTCATTTTTTGGTAAACTAACCCTTTAACCACTCCCTCCAACCGTTAGTCTGCTATGAGCGAGGGATTGGGGAGAAGACTATAGATATAGAAAGAAAGTTCATGACAGATTTTGATGCTGGTTTGAAATATGTTATTTAATTGTGAGTTCGCCAAGCAGTTTTTGAGATTTCAGGTTTCTCCCATTCAAAAAGATAGGACTTGGTCTTGGATGCCCGAAATAGCTGCCTGGAGGTGTTGCAAAAATGGCCGCTAAGTGAACAGACTTTCCTTGAAAAGGACTTTGGAGGGGGAAGAGGTGCACTAAAAAAAAACCCTGCCCTCTATTCAATATTCTGTTTCACTTGGAAATGTCACAACACTTAAGTAAAGTCGGTTGCAACTTCCGGTTCACTGGGACTTTAAGTTAACTGGGAATTTAAGTTCAGATCTATGCTCAAAAATGGGTGTGACAGTTGAGGGGTTAGTTCACCCAAAAAAGAAAATTCGTTCATCTCCTGAACAGAAATTAAGATGTTTTTGATGTAATCCGAGAGCTTTCAGACCTCTCCATAGACCGCGATTTAATTACCACTTTCAAGGTCCAGAAAGGTACTAAAGACATTGTTAAAATAGTCCATGTGATTGCAGTGGTTCAAACTTAATTTTATGAAGCGACGAAAATACTTTTTGTGTGCAAAAACAACAAAAAAATAACGACCTTATTCAACAATTTCTTCTCTTCTGTGTCAGTTTCCTACGCTGTTTACGTCGTAAACTGTGCAGCGCTTCCAGGTTCTAAGTCAGAACAGCGATTCAGTATTGTCCGGCTCCTTTGTCAGCATCACACACATGCGTTGTGCTGCTCACATGTACAGTATCGGCCAAAACTCACAGAAACCTCTCGGAGTTCCGAAAATGAACGATTTTTGGGTGAACTAACCCTTTAACTAGGTAAGTACAATGTATGTGACATCTGCTTTACATAGCTGCAAACTCCTCACCTTTCAGTGAGAACTCACCTTTTTGAGATCAAAGTAGGTCACCTTTGAGATTTGCATAGATCCAATGAGAAAGTGATTTTATGGGTGGGGTGGGGGAGGGGTACTTGTGACCTATAAGGGTAACTAAAGAACTGGTTGTTTCAATAAGTACTGTACAGTGTTTCCTTTACTCTTTACTTTAAAAACTGTCTATAATGGGTAATATGTTATGTATTTGAGGTCTGAGATGTGGCAAACAGTATTGCCATCTAATCAGGTTTTAACCAAATGTTGATTTTGGTAAAATGTTGCAACAATATGTTATTTTTTTTCGTGAAAAATTACTGTTTTGGACATATAGGGTAATAAATAATAAATGAAAAAAACCTTAAAGTAACTACAAATGAGCATGTAAACAAATAACTAAAAAAATCATGTGCACAGCATGCCCCTGTCTCGCGCAATGTTCTCACCTTTTTTTCCCCTTACCTGTTTGCATCCCTGGCTTTAGTCTTTCTGCAATAAAGATCAGTTTTGTAGTTTCATGGCAAATATATATTTTATTGCATGGCTCTCTGGAATACTTAATCCTAATTAATATGAATGATTTAAAGATAAACCAATTGACTCTCTTGTGTATCGTCTCAGAGGCCAATAAGTTCTGCTGGACTTTCACTGAGCCAGTTCAGGAGCAGTCAACACATACATGCTTACACTCTCTCATTTAAACATCCAGAGAAAGAGGGACTTGCCTGTCTCCGTTGCAATGATGGATTTAGGCGATGAGAGGCATTTTGTTTGGAATATTGGGCCTCCTCGTGCATTGGCCCCGTCCCTTTGGGGCCGAACATGCCAGACTGAACACATAGCTCTGAATGAGGGCAAGAACTCCCTCTCAGCCTACGAGAACACCATTTAAAGTGTTAGCTTACAAGCGTCTTCATTTACAAGTACTTTTTAGTGTGTTTATCCAGTTTAACATGTCTATAATTAAAGCTTAAAACACAAAGTGTTTTTCAAACTGTATGAAAGCTGAAACTGATTGTTGTGGCTTGCCGTTTTTTTTATTTTGCTGTCTTTATTATAGTTTGAACAGCTCCACCTAGTGATTAAACACCTTCATAACTCCAGATTTGAAATTTCCACTTGCAAGTTAATGCATGGGCTTGTAAATTCTTGCACTTTTTGCACTAAAACATGAACTATTTTAGATCCTCGTAAACATTACACTTACTGACCAGAGAGGCGTAAACGTCTACACTGCACTGCAAAACTACACTGCTATTACAGAAAGTGGTTTAATACTAACAGTCAGTCAATTGCTTATTTTAATCACTCAAAATTGCTTAACTTTGTGTCAAGCTGTAAGCAGCTACAAAGAGTCTCTTTTACCAAAACTGTCCATCTTGCATTAGCAGGCAACATCTCCAAACCTGTAGTTTACAGTAAATGTTTTTCATATAAACTAGGTAATGAGTAATTTTGTTTTTCACCAATGTTGCAAACATGACACATAACCTCAGTTTTAATGAAAAAAATCTGAACAGCAACTTCTAACTTGCTCTGCAAAAAAAACATTGGATTGTCTTCACTACCCACAAGGCCACTTCCATGTCAGTACTATGAATGCGTTTCAAAAAAGTGCTACGGATACCATATATGGACAGACATTTAAACCCAGAGCACCCGAGGACACATATGGCGCGGCTTTCAGCACTACACAACATGTTGTGCTGGCCACATAAAATGGCTTTGCCTGTCTCCTCACTACGTTCATTACGTTTTATTACCTCTCACATGTGTTTAATTATAATCTGATGGTGTTTTACCCAGAGTGCCATACTGCGCACAACTGCTTTATGATTATTCCCTCTCCTATTTCGAACGTAGACAGCTCTGCCCTGCGAATTTGCAGTACAATTTGTAGAGAGCAGTCTAGAAAGATTTACATTCCCCAAATAAAGCCCTTGAAGCACACAATGCAACTCTAACATGGCTGGCATTCAAACTGTTTTTGTTTTAACCAAACAAACCACTTCTAAACACTGGGTTTGCATTACAAGTTCGTATTTAGGCCCTTCTCTAAACATCACTGGGCAGAATGAATCAATTAAAAGAGCATTACGTTAGTTCCTGTTTATTTAAAACATGTTTACACTGCAGGGGCCGGTCTGAAAATTCATATTGTTCCTGCGCTGGAATACGACCTAGAAATTGCAAACACATTTGTTAGTTTGAAGCGATTTCTGTAAATATTGATCTGTGCTCTGTATAATCAGGTCAGTGAACTAATGAGGATAGTTCGATGGATAAACAAGACCTATAGATGGACACAGACTGATTCCTTACTATGGCTTCTCGGCTGATCTTAACGTCTGTTTTAGTATATGTAGGGCTTTAGTTTAGGTGGATGGTTTTTGTGCTAGACATGTTTAGACATAATACTGCATTGATTATTACCAGGTACCAGGACAAAACAGCTGACAGTGATGACAAAATAACATTGTTTTTATTACATTCCATATGTTTTAAATGCAGGAGCCATTTTGTTTTTCTTGCGTTCTGACGTAGAACCTGGAAGCGCTGAACGTAAACCGCGTAAGAGAATGACACAGAAGAGAGGATATTGTTGAATAAAGTTATTTTTGTTTAGTTTTTGTGCACAAAATGTATTCTCGTCGCTTCATAAAATTAAGGTTGAACCACTGAAGTCACGTCGACTGTTTTAACGATGTCTTTAGTACCTTTCTGGAACTTGAAAGTGGTGGTTAAATTGCTGTCTATTGAGGAGTCCGAGAGCTCTCAGATTTCATCAAAAATATCTTAATTTGTGTTCTGAAGATGAACGAAGGTCTTAATTAATGACAGAATTTTCATTTTTGGGTGAACTAACCCTTTAAAACATAAAACTTAACACCCCGCTAGAAATTTTTACACTCCCAGAACATTCTCAGAACGTCCCCACTGGTGTTAAGGATGTTGCCTAGTAACGTTCCCAGAACGTTCAGAGACGGTCACGATGTGGAGTTCTTTTAAGGTTTGGGGGACGTTATTTGGCGGACCTTCACAGAACATTCAAGATGTTCTCTGAATGTTGAGGTTCATACGCTGATTCATGATGTCTGTGTGAGTCTGAAAGACACTGCTCAAAACTTTGTCAGTATATTGAATTAAAAAAAAATAAAACTTGTAAACAAAAAAAAAAAACAACTACCGTTAATTAATCCAAAACTAACATTTTATACACTCAGAGTTTAGTCTCTGGAGAGGTCAGTGAATCAGGACACTCTGTGATGATTGAATCACCATCACTAAATAACCAAAGTCTTCTGATCAGAAATTCTCTTGCAAATTTTGCTGTAACAAGCATGTTCTTCAGCCAGAGAAAATCTAATGTTAAAATGTCAAGATTCAAGAGCCCATCTAAAGCAAACGCTCACCTCCATAACGGTGACTTCAAACTTTATTATTTTCTATAAAACACCCACGTAGAAGGTGACATTCTCAGAACCTTGCGCAACATTGCCTAAAAGTTCTCTAAAGGTGATGAAAATTCTGAACTTTTACTGAACATTAGGGACGTTCCTGAAACATCCTCTTTTGGTAATGAAAGTGCTGCAGTTCAAGGTTCCTTATATGACTTTAATAAATTAAAGTCATATTATAGACTATTAATAAAAAATTATGTAAAATGCTAAAATTATGATTAGGATGATTATGATTATCACAGTGAACATGTTAAATATTTATTTATTTAAAACAAAACACACACATATATACACTATACATTTAAAATCTTGGTGACCCCAAGTAAGATTTTTAATGTTTTTGAAAGAAGCTCTTACCAAAGGCTGCAGTTATTTAATCAAAATTACAATAAAATCTCAATTGAATATTGTGAAATATTATTACAGTTTTCAAATTACTGTTTTCTATTTAAATATATTATAAAATGTAATATTTTCCTGTGATCAAAGCTGAATTTTCAGCATCATTACTCCAGTCTTAAGTGTCACATGATCCTTCAGAAATTGTAATATTCTGATTTGTTGCTCAAAACATTTCTTATTATTATAAATCCTGAAAACAATGGTGCATTTTTGTGGAAACTTTTCATGATCTCTAATGAATGAAAAATTTAAAAGAACAGCATTTATTTATTTGAAATAGTCTATACTGTGACTTTTGATAAATTTAAAGCATCCTTGCTGAAAAAAAAAATTATTATTATTATACATTAATCTCTTAATAATCTCCTATTAATTTCAATGTGGAGGTAAACATGTGGGAGTTTTTATGGCCCCATTTCTAAAGAAAAAGTGGCATCTACTATTTTACAGGCCAGCTATGTTATGAAATTTTCATCACTACCACCCCTTTCCAGCCACATCAACCCTCCAAAAACCATAATACTGGCTAAAAGAGATAAACAGTGAATAGAAATGTAATCTTTTTACCCATTTTCAGTCATGCTGAGAGTGAGAGACCCGTGCCAGTCACCATAAATGTAAAGCACGCACACACACACTTTTAACTAATCAGCCCTATTGAATTCAAGCAACAATGAGCGCTCATCCTCTGGCCACCCAAGCAGCACAGCAGATCATGTGTTCCTTCTTTTGTTCTCAACCAATTTTTTCCCTCCTCCTGTTTGCCTGCCCCATATAGACACTGCTTTGCTCCGATTGTTGCCATCCAGACGCAGCAATCTGTTGTTAAAGGTGTCAGCTGTTATCTCACCCGTATATTACAGACTGTTTAAAAGATTCTTTCAGTTTGTGCCAACTGCTGCCCTCTATTTCAGCTCTCTCTAAACTGCTCTAACAGTTAAAACACACACACACAGAGCTCTGTTATTCTCTTTAAATCTCATTCTCAATCTGCTCTGATAAAGTTTATAGAACTGAATGGGAGGGAGAGAGTCAGACCCCCCATTTTGTTTTGCACAGTGCCAGTGTCGTTTGGCTCCCGCAGCTCACGATACGCTGCTAAAGCCAGACATGAATGAGAGACAGCCCTATCGCTCCTGCGATCAGCTCTCTCTCTCTCTAGTTTCCTCACTCGGAACATGTACGTCACAGAGCTCCTCAGGAAAATGTAGTTAAACTACGTCAGCTCTCCTAATCTCAGTGCTTCCCAGCGGAAGCTGTTGATAGCTCTGGACCTCCAGTGAAGATATTTGGTGCATCTTTGGCAGTTTATCTAGATACTGCTTGTTTAAAAAAAATAATAATGCATTTTTCACGCAATCTCTCTGCAACTTGGCACATATATCAAGGTTTTTCCTATGGTTATAACTGGGTTTTAAAAATGCAAAAAGGTCTGCACTCTAAAAATTGTTTTATTAAGTTAAAGCAGGAGATAAAAATAGTACAAATGTTTTGGCTGTCTGCCTTTGTCAGTGTAACAATTGTTCTCAATGATTATATAGAAACGCTACAAATCTTGAGGTGATCATAATCAAACAATCAATCCACAGACTCCAGTTCAGCTCCATCTGAAACAACAAATAAATAATATAGATAATATAGATTCATAAACATTGTACATTAAATTTTTTATTTAAATGTAAATGTATCTTTTGTAAATGCATAGCAAAGTATTCTAGTTTTACATCAGCGATTTTGACAAAACAGAAGCTTTCTACATGTTCCTTTTGATAAACTGAAACTCGAACATGTAGAACGAGATCATGCCCCACGGCCTCAGTTGTTGCTCTGTGACTCCACGAGGCAGAACCCTTGACCCGCTCTCTGTCTGTCCTGATACTAAGAGGCCTCGACAGTAACTTCAAAAGCCAGAGGTGTATCAGATTCAGACAGGCCCGAGGAAGCTGACAGATGAGCCCGTGTTGTGGGAAGCTGAGGAATTTACAGCACACGCCTTTCATCTTCATTGGTGGGCTTATTGTACTGAGGACACTAGCCTGGGGAGTCACAACAATAAAACAGGAAGTGTGGAGCTGATACATCTAAACTGCCTTCCCTCCCCTCACCTAATCACCTCTCACATCTTAACAGTATTTATTCACCCAAAATAGTGTGGGTTTTTTTAAGTGACAAAATTTGTTTGTAGATACAAACAACATAAAAATATGATAATGCTTCATAAACGCAGAGAGGAAGAAGAAAAAAACGATAAGAGTCAGTGGTTTTTTTTCCCCCATTTATTTTGTTAGTTGAGTTCCTATAAAGGGTGAAGGAAATGATGGTCACAAAAGGTTTTTCTTTTCTTTTTTTCCACAAAGTTTTCTGAAGTCACAGTGTTTTAGTCAACAACAAAACCAGAAACTCTTCAAATCTTTACATAAAGAAGGAAAGGTAATGAGTCTAAACAAGGTGGACAACCGTAGCCACACCTTTCCTTCATTATTTCCAACAGCAATATGAACATTTCAAAGCCTGCTCCACCCATACT
The DNA here is from genome assembly GCA_037950675.1 of Hypophthalmichthys molitrix. Taxonomy (NCBI): domain Eukaryota; kingdom Metazoa; phylum Chordata; class Actinopteri; order Cypriniformes; family Xenocyprididae; genus Hypophthalmichthys; species Hypophthalmichthys molitrix. Next base: position 29,478,330 of record CM075493.1, read on the forward strand.
CCTCCCACAAAAAAAAAAAAATCTCAGAAACAAATAGATATAATTATATATTTATATTTATAATATATTTACTCTTTAAAAATATAACTTCAGTCTAGTGACTAACATCTGTACAAACTACAAAAATAAAAATTTAATATAAATAATTTATATGGCATGACATACATTTGAAACAAAACCCCTATGCAGGACCCCCATCCCCTACCCTTGTCTCCTGTCTGCCCAAGCCACTCCTGTCCTTAAGCTGTACATGTGCTTTAGATTGCTTATTTTGCGTTGTCTTCCAGATACAGTAGCTACTTGGTTTGTTTCTGTTAAAACATATTTTGTTAAATAAAGAGAGTGAGAGAAGCTGCCACTTACATTAACACTTTTCCCTGCATTTATTCTGGCAGTGACTTGACCAATACTGAATGAGTGAGCTTTTGGCTGAATATTGGACCTAAGAAAGAACTGCATTGCAGACAGAACACTTGGAAGACTAGCACCATAGCTATTTATCTGTCCCTACACTGGCCTTATGGGAGAAGCCCAGAGGGCAACTACCAGGTAAACGATTGCGCAGGGCTTTTGCTATGTACAAAGCAGCCAACAAGATGACAAAAAAAGAGAACAAACAAGCAAACAAAAATCTCATTTTGCACTCGCACAAAATTCCCTTTCTGAATATTTGGGTAAACTACACGTTTGCCTGATGTCTCCCAAACTTTTGCTGGGGCATATATAGTGACAAACTGAAGCTTACTCATGTATGGCTAAAATAACCATAGAGGAAAAGCACAAACAAAAGTAATTTAACCACCCCTTCAAGTATATAAATGTAGCCTGCAAATGAGTATATAACGGAATAATGTAACAGGAAACATTAGACCCATAGTCCTGCTGTTCACTGCACACTGTACTAGACAGAGCATTTCATGCTAACAAGGATGTGTAAAACCATGAGAAGTCATAAAACAGATGATAACATTAAGCTAACAGTCCATATCAATGACAACAGTATAGTGATGCAACAGTTTGACAAATTATTTTTTGTAAGATTAAAAGTTAAGAAGGCACAATGGTTGCTGTCAGTAAAATAAATAAAGGAAAAAACCTGGAAAATTCAACTGAGAAAAACTGTTATCTATATAGGTTTTGATTTTGTACAGTGCAATCAAATATAAGTCAACATCTTTGAACAAAACAGATAAGCTTCCTATTGGCTGCAGTTTAAGAACTTGTTAATATAAAAGTTAAATCTTGGCTTATGTTGGGGAAAGGGGTACTGCATATTTTCAAGACACGTCATATTAAATTTGAAGAGTAGCAGCAAAAAAAAAAAAAAGGAACACTGACCTTGCATTTCAATAACCAATATCATTTCACTTATTTTTACATATAGCACATTTTATAATCTATACATCTGACATTTACACAAGAGAATACACAAGTTATACAGCACATTTTAAAATAGTTTCCCTCTTTTTAGTATTAAAATATATATATATTTATAAATGTCTAAGAAGACCTTTTTAATAATTTTAAAATAAATCCTCTTGTCTGTGTGAGGTCTATGTACAGTTCAAAGAGATAAAAGACACTGGGCTGGGGTTGGGAACTTCCCAAAACAGCCAGAGATTCCAGACAAAGGGATGTGGGGGCTGGGAGCAGTCTAGCAATCTTTGGCTGCTTGAATCCATGCACCACCTGTAACACATGCAAAAGATAGAACATGGTTATGATCAGTACGGACAGCTGTCTGCTTTTTCATAATATCACATCAAAAATACACAAATCAATTGCAATGTTAAGCTATAAGAAGGTTAAAGTCTTTACCTAGTGTCTGGTTAGCTTGATGCTGGCTTTTTTCTGTGGATTCCAGATCTTGAAGTTCCAAAGAGCCCCTCTTATAATGTGTAGCTTTCCCATATGTTTGAGAAGTCCTCTTAGAGTCGTCTAAAGAGTCTGACTCGTTATTCTCAAAACCCTCGTGCATGTAACCCTGGTACGACCCCGGCAAACTGGGGTGCACTGCCACGGTCACAGAGGCAGTTGCTGTAACCATGGTAATGGCATTGTTAGGGCGCTGCAATGCCCCAGAGCTATGAGCTGGGGCTGTAGTCCTGTTTTGATGCTGCCCTCTCCCTGGTTGTGGCCCTGGGCCACACTGAGTAGTCCTACGAGGACAGTGGGTCCTGTCACTAGGTAAATGTTGTCTCCTCTGCCCTTGGTACTCATGTTTGTTGTCCCACCGTGTGATCTGCGAACTGACCGAGTTGACAGCATTCTGCTTAGACTCGCTGTTCTGTCCTTTAGAGCTGCTTTCATTTAAAGGTTTCACCACCTTGGAGGCAAGAACAAGCACAAATACATTACAAAAGTGTCCAATGGCAGCTACATTGTAAGCAGTTTGATTTCTAATGTTTTCTGTCAGGTCGACTTACTGTGAGCTTAGGGAAGCTGGGGTTCTTGCTGGCTTCAAGCAGAATATGAGAGGTTGGAGGTTGAGCTGGTGGTGTGATGTATGTGCTTCTGTCACAGTACTTGTACTCCTCCTCACAGATTCCAGAGGTTGTCGTAGTTTCAGAATAGTATTCTGAGTCAGAGGTCTCAGAGAACGCCTGACGGGGTCCCTTGGGGATGTGCCCAGCGTAGTACCCATGGTGGTTCATAGGAGGAGGCATGGGCTCAGGAGAGGGACTTTGCAAACGATTGCCGTTGTTAGCGGGAATGACCTCAGCTGGGGGGCCCATGAGCGAAAGCAGTACCGGAAGTAGCACCAAACCGTTCAGGATTCCCAACAATGTCAGTATGGCCAACACTGCGAAGAAGTATCTGCAAAAGAGAACACAAATGAAGAGAATATTAAATCTAAAGCAGCCACCAAACATCCACAGCATGTTCAAACAAGATATGAGACAATGTGGTCATCATCCAGGAGAGGAAGGTTGTATCCAAGAGTTCTTGTAGGATGCTGCTTCCCTTCTTATCCATCGTTTTCCCCCCCTATATTTACACTCCCTGCTTCCTCTGTCCTGGCGACCTGACAAAGCTGGATAGAAATTCCTGGGTTCCATCTTTGTAGCTAGTGCTCGCTCTCTCTCCCTCTGGGAGCCCTCATCTATCACCACTGCCCTGCCACTTCCTGAGGAGATGTGTTTACATTAGTGAGCAGATTCTACGTGTCAGAAACACTCACCCCTCTCCATTGCTTTTCCCCCTCTGCTTCCCTCCCTCTGGCCTAAAAGCTGCCACTGCTGTTAATGTAATTTTCTCCTCAGCAACTTAATACCCTCTCTTATTAAGATCCTATTTCACCCTAGCCAGGGCACGCCACCTTTGTGTTTACACTGGGAAGGCCAGGCCAGACCTTTGCTTTCTAACTTTTTCTTCCTCTTACTCTCTCCCTCCTCCTGGCCCTCAACAGCCATGTTGGTTCAAGAGCTAATCATGCAACACTAGCATGGAGATCTGCTGAAAAGTATTTATTTCACATGTACAAACCTGTAAAACTGACCCTAGAGTCCATCAACAACAGTTCCCACAGTCAACAAGTATTCTGTGTGTGAAGGGGATTTGTTCTGACAAACATTTCTCTTATTAGTCCAAACCGTTTTGAGTAAGACTAATACTAAGACTAGTTATTTTCTCAGTGGAGGTGACTAATGCAGGAACCTCAACCCAGTACTGAAGACAAGCAAGAAACACCACCCTTCACCTCTAAAGCCAAGAACATGGAGGTCTGGTTGGCACAGGCGCTAGCGGGTCTGTTGGAGCAGTGTGAAGTGGTGGAGTTGCTTAAGGCTGAAAACGTATGTTTGAACGAAGGGGCCTAGGGAGAGGGTGGTGAATGAGGTTTCCCAGGCTTTAGCTCCTGAGTGAGTGCTAGATGTTAGCAGTAGAGGCTAAAGATACAAGGCTGAGAAGAGCACTGGTAGTTTTGCTCTGTATAATGGCTTGCGTGTTAACATGTAGGGCTCGTTAATAAGCTGCAGGGCTGTGAGGGTGTCTGCTCCTCTGTGCTTCAGCTCAGAGCATTGAGGGAGGGCTCTGATTCACCACAAGAAAGACAGTGCATGAGAAAATTAGAGAGCACTCCAGTTAAATGGTTACACTAAAAAGAGACAATTCAGCTGTTTTAGCTGTGGTTCAGACTTCTGGAGGTAAGAAAAAGAGGAACAGAATCTGGAAAAAAGTATGGAATGTTCTTTTAACCTCCCACCCTCTGACCATTTTTGCTTCTGTCGCATCTACAAGAACCTTGGGTTTAAGAAAGGCAGAAGGGGGAAAAGTTCATCTTTGGCATATCTGCTTGGAGCATTCCAGACGTACAGTGGAAACTGCTGTCCACTGACCCGTCTCCTCCAATGAGGCCATGTGTTTACTTTGGCTGTCTGAGAACCGTCAAACAAATGAATCAAAAAACCCTGTTAAAAAGATTACAGGTCTGACGGTCATCGCACCACTGAACCTCCATTTTGGATCTATTTTGGTTTTGTCTCTATCGTGGCTCTCTAAGGAACTGAGACCTATACTGTATCACAGAACCTCTAGTTTTAAAAGACTATAATTACCTATTTTCAGTCATTATGCACAGTCAGGGAGAGGTAATATTTAAATTGACCTCTAAAACCCAAATTTCCAAGGTGGCCTGTCGGGGTCTGTGCATAAAACACAGAACTAACGGAGACTCTGGTCAGAATTATATGCCACATTTAGACCAGAGATTGAGCTATGCTATGGGTTTCACAGACGGAGACAAGCAAGACTGCTTTCATTCCCTCCACTCCTTCCTCCCAAATCTCTCATGTCTGTTTCATTAACATGATAGATGAATCAGACAGCTTGAGTGTGAACCATTTTCTTTTTTTAGTCATCTCTCTCTGCGGTGATGGCTGAAAACAGTTAGAAGAATCACATTGTTTGAGTGACACTGATAGAGTTTGAGAAAGGCACAATCATCCTTTCAACACAGTTTGTAATGTTCAGTGAAAACATGAATGCTGTTTAAGAATGGAAAAGATCAGACAAAGCAGCCAATCATCTCTGGCTGCACTTATGTCCACCTTTTGTTAGTTAAAGGCGCTCATTCTGTCTGACAGTCCTGTATACATGAAAAGATTGGAAAAGGGGTGCATGTTTATTTTAATAAGTCAACATTCCGAAAGTGGAGCATGATTTATTTAAGGAGTAAAAAAAAAGAAAAAGAAAAAAAGGGGGAAAAAAGACTAAACCATCCATGGGCCCCGCCTGGGTTAGACCTCCAGAGTAGACCTAGTGTTAGGAATTCTGTTGTTTATATAAACTGTAATCTTTTCCATTCCAAGTCAGGGGTTGGAAAGGGTGGCTCGTTCTAAGAGGGGCCGCTGAGCTTGTTCTCCTGTTTATTCAGTGTCCCATAGCCAGGAGATGTTTACAGCAATGTATTTATGCTACTCCCCAGCTAGAGGGCCAGAGCTCTCTCTCTCTTTCTCTCTACATCTAAACAGGACCTCCCACTGTGAATGCCCTAGCGCTGGCACACCGCTTGCACCAAATGGCTTGCTCCAATCCCCAACCCCCAATCTTTTCTCCAGCTTTACCACTGTCTTAAAGCAATCTGCTCTAACACCCCCCTGCAGTTACCTGGATACCCAACCCTCTTCCTCATATCCAAGTTACTCTTTGGTGCTTGAAAACAAATGATCAAGAGACAATTTTTATTTTCAACACGCAGCTATGTTGTGCTGGATCCTCTAACTAAGTAATGATTTATGTCATGGGTCTGTTTTAGGCGGCTCTCAAGGTTGTGGTTTGCTTTCAGCAGAGCTACTATTTGACATTTTTTCTTCCTGTGAAGCAGGCATTAAACCAGGCGGAAAAACTGCCCAAATGCAGTGGCTAGAGGGTGTTCACAACCAAATAATTGGGCCGTTGACCTCCTCCCCACAATCAGGGTGCAAGTGTGTGCATGTTGAGTCACCGCACAGTGGGTTGTATATTTACATGTTTACAAGCAGCTGCTGCACTCCCTTGATGTTTCCTCCATTTGTTGTGCATTCAAGCAGCTCAAAAATGTTTGTAAGAGTGCTGTGGTGGTCTAAGGGGAGTTAGAGACTGACAACACCAGGTGATGGGGAGCCAAACGTTACCACCTGTACCCTATAGCCACATGGACAACTGTCTCCCTGCCTAAGGCCTGCCACCATTTTGAAAGGCAGCATATGGGCTGACCTCAGAGACCTGTCTGGAGAAGTGTCAATCACTCACCTCATGATGAAGTCAAACTCTGAGCCAGCAAGCATGAGCACTCCCAGCAGAGTGGATATGGCGCCGTCAATCACAGGAGCGAACATATGCTCCATAGCCACGGCTGAACGAGTGTTCCTGTCCCCAATGGCAGTCAGGAAACCCTGCAACAGAAAATAGAGAGAATGAAAATGCTCTATTTGATTTCACCAGCAGAAATACAAATAATGATGAATTACTATGAAAGATGGTCTTACCAGTGCAATGTGCACAGTAAACTCCACTCCAATACCAACAGAGGCTATAAGGATGACCACAGGAATGGCACTCAGCTTGATACCAATTAGGCCCATGATACCAAAAAGTTCCACTGTCATCATGGCCAAAATAAAAACCTGAGGAATAGAAGAAAAGACTAGAATGTTAGCAGCTACACCACTAGAAACTTTGTGCATGGAAATATCTTACATTAATCACAATGCAGAAATGGGCCTCACTGGGCCAATATACTCTACATTTCACTGTCATCTGCCCCAAGTATCAGATTACCTAATGGCCATGTCCTGGCCACTCCCCATGTTATCTGAGTGACACTATATGATAAAAGAGCATAAGGACCATTCTGCTCTTGCTTTCCTGGTGCAGTGTAGTCCTTAGTGCTTTCCTACTCATGAGAAACTGTTTTTATATAATAAATAGGGCACTTGGTTAAGTCTTTGCCCTGAAAACCTTTGATGTTGGCAGGGGTCCCAATTTGGTCATGCTTAAATTGGAGATGGTAAAATCCATTTTACTGTGGCTCCATATAGGCTGTGAAACTAAAGACGACAGCCGATTTTGAGTTGAAAAAGTGCACTAAAGTATTTGCTTTATAATTTAAATAAATGCCATAGGCATTTACACTCAAATGAGTTTGACATATTACAGCTAAACCAGAAATACATGTCAACCAAGACCAATGGCTACTTATAGTTTTCTTGCTGCTTCATGTTGATCTGAGGACCCCACCAGCCTGTGTGAAACACCTCCTAGCCCCTAAACCCACCCACCCACTACCCCCACTACATCCAGTCCCTGATGGATGGGTTTAGCAGGCCAAGGTCGTGACTGGGCAGATCCGTCCTGTCCCCAAATTTCTGGACAAAGGCAGTCGGAGGTAAAAGCCTTCAGGAGAGCTGTGCATTTCTTCTTTAGAAAGTCTTGCTGCACCCATTTGAATGACAAAAGAGACGAGGGGGAGAGTACGTATGTGTGTGACTGTGTGTGTATATGTGTTTATGCAAGCAGCACCCTCTAGACAACCCGCCAAGACCCTCCCCAGAAAACTGCCCTGGTGGCAAAGTTATTGAGCTGTGTTGAGGGGATCAGGGGGAGCCAGAGAAATAAGAGAATAGAGGAAAAGGCTAGAAAAGAAGGGAGTTAGAAATGGATTAGGGTGAGAGGAAGGCAAACTTACAATGACGCCTGCGGTCCAGGGGTTGAGCAGAAGGATGGCGCACACCAGGAAGGTGCAGGCAAGCACTACGCTGATAGACAGCAAGAACCAGTGGCGCAGACCAATGTACTGTTCCCAAAACAAAAAGGGGTAGCCGTTGGGATAGTTCTGGATTCCCTGCCGCATGAACTCCTCGCAGATTGTGCGCACGCTCTCAATGGCTTCAATGAAGTCTGAGGCTTGTCTGAGGCCATTTAGGTAGAAAGGAAACTGAGCAAATTCTAGTGGCTCTGCCGCAGGGACTGAAAGAGAAGAGAGGTAATGCTCTTAGACACAAACACATGCTACTTCTGAAACATATATCCATAAATATGACCACCTGTCCAATGTCATTGTCTGGGTTTACTTACTGCGAAGGTTCTCCCCAGTGGTGTCGTACTTATCATGGATCCACTCCCGAGGATGGGGGTAAAAGTTGGCTTGGGAGGCAGCATAGCCCAGTGGATCATTACTGACCCATACCGTCAGGTAGATGTAAAAAACCTCTGGTGGAATGAGACCATCCTCATCCACTAGGCGACGGGATGTAAGCTTTAAAAGAAATGAAATGTGAAAATGTAAGTTTTGGGATAGACTGCAAAGTTTTGAAGCAGTTTTTTAACTGAATGCACCAATAGTTGACCACACACCTGGCTGTAGTTGAAAGGGTCTTTCTTAGAGCCAGTTTGTATAAGAAGCTTGTAGGCCAGTGCTCCATCTTCGGTGCCATTGCGATAGCTGTCAGAGGTGATCCTGCCAGCTTCCCAATCAGCATCAAATGTAGCCTGAAGACCTATATGGATAATGAACAAATAGACCAACTGTGAGAAAGACGTTCAAACCTTCCTACTTTTATATTCACAACTCCGTAAGCTATGGCAGAAGATTGTTAAAATCACTCCTCCCTTAGATAGGGGGCAAAAAACTTGGGTCAGATTTAATGCCAATCCACACACACAAACAGGCGTATAAACCAAAAGCCCCCCTCCCCTTGCTGGGTTCTCAATCTTTCTGCCTGGTGCTGAATAAATGTGTGTGGGCTGAATAAACTAACCAGAGAAAGCCTTTCGTGCTCTCCAAATTACAAAGTCTGGCAACAGCTGAAAAACAGTTTCCACAACCATTCTGTAATTACAGAGATCTCCTCACAAGAAAAGGAAATAGCAATGGAGAGAAATAGAGAGTCTTTCAACTACCTCCAGTTTCCACAGCCTTTCAAAATAAATAGCTTCTTTTCAATTCGTTGGGTTTTAACTATTGTGGATTCACCTCACTGTTAAGCTCTCAATACAAACTAATGTGAGCAGAGGGGTCACAAACAGTCTGAGATAACCCCTGACCCCCCATAATCCTCTCTATGCCCAGGTTGGAGGAACACAAAAGCAGATGACAGAAATGAACTTTCACTGAACTCTTTCTCTCACCTTCAGAGATAAGAGAATTTCGCATACAATGAATGAACAAAACTGAAAATGCTACTTTATGTGGCATCTTTCACCATAGCTATGCAAATTTATTTACTAATATTTTGTAGATTCTGATATATCCTAATCTATGACTAAAACAATAGTGCATGACAAGTTATGAACTATATAAATATTTAGAGTTAAGCATTTTGATAAACAGTCATAGTAAAACCAGTAGCCTTGGCAAGCACCACTAATGAAAAAGAATTCATCGTGAAACGAAGGCTTACCCTTGAGCCAATCCTGGAAGTAGTGCAGCCACATTCTGGGGAGTCTGTGATTGCTGTCTTTAACTACATATTTTACAGAGTTGAAGGCATTGTGAAGTTGTAGAAGCTGTCTTTGAGAACGGGCATAGTCGAAGCCATCCATGGTAACCAGGTACATGTTATAGAAGGAGAAGTATTTAAACTGGGCAGTGATGAAGTCATACTCCTTTGTGTCCCTGGGAACAATATCAGTCAAGTAAAGTCCATCATGAACCATTGTGGTACCATAGAGGCTGAGGCTCAGAAGAGCCACGAAAACAACAACCACTACAGTCTTAGTTTCGGGCTTCAGCAACAGAGGGGCATACTTTTCCCGTGCAAAGTTTGACAGATTCCAGCGAAAGAAGGGAAGAGGCACACACTCTCGTCCTTCTTTGGGCTCCTCCACCTGAGCTAGAAGGTCTCGGGTGGAGCTGGAGGTGGTGAACAGCTGGGAGCCATAAGGGTCAGCGGTGGGAGTGGGTGTGGATAGGACCATTGATGGAGGACTGGTGGAGATCTGGGAGGTGGGTGGCAGGATGGTGACAATATGTTGACCAGCTGCATCACACTGGGTGAAGGCCTGCACAGTGGTGGTGATGTGGGTGCTGGTGGTTATAGTGGAGCCAGTGTAGGTCGGGGTGGCCGGAGCATGCTGGTGGTTGTCATTAGCGTCTGAGAACTCCTGAGGCTGGATCTGGATCACCCGAGAGGAACAGGGACTGAAGAAAAGAAACATCAATAATCATCTTGAGTATCACAGGCTTTGGCATAATAAAATAATCTGAGATTAAGTAAGAGGACAGTTCATATTAGTTACCTGTAGAAACAGCACAGGATGTCCAGTCTTTTGTCCTCCCGCCTCTGCAGGTCCAAGCTCAGAATGGCAGGGAAGATCAGTAGAACCATGGCAAAGTTAAAGACCACCACAATAGCTGCCTGAAATAAAGAGTGAGAGAGAAAGAGAGACTTTAGGATAGAGGCCAAGTCTTTTCGTTCATGAGTTCTACGCTGCCACCCGACTCCACAGCTGCTGTCTGAACTTGAGAAAAAACTCTACATTCAGGATCCCTCGCTGTTTTAGTGCCTCGGATTGAATCCCAGAAAGTAAAATATGCACCCTAAATCAACCAGCAACCCCCTCCCCCATCACTCCACAAATAGTCAACAATCCAAGGAAAGGGGACTCCCAAGGTCACAGCGAGTCTGAGCAGAACCAACCCCCCAACTCCGCCAACCTTAGACAGACATTACATTCCGTATCATTACAGCACAGACCACCCAGGGTTAGCCTGGGGAGATCAGAGAAGCACAGTCTGATGGCTGGGTGATATACTGATATATTCACTCATCTCATTACCCCTCTCTCTATCTGTATCCCCTCCCCATCTGAAAAACAGGCTATGACATTAGTTGGATGAAGGGGTTTGACCATAAAATAGAGAGAAAGAATGTGAGAAAGAGAACAAAGGCCATCCTCACTTTGAATTAACTTTGACTGCTCATTTATTAAAGCCACGTTTTCACTGCCCTTTTCAGATGGTAACCACTCCAGCCAGTCTTTCTGAATGGGCATCATAGGGCGCAATGGTTTATGACATGAACTCACACACAAAATACACACTCGTACCTGAAGTGAGAAGGCACGGAGAGCAGGAATAGGCACTAGGGCAGCCATGAAGAAAGCAAGCATGTTATTGATGGAGGTGAGAGCCACACTGGTGCCTGTTCTTCTCAGGCAGTCACCTGTCCGCTCCTATGGAGAGAAATGCCAAAGAATGAGCTGTGATTTTCAACAACAACATAAAATCTAGGCAACACTTTCATCCCCTAGAAGCCATGATCCATCCAGTGTGTTCATGAGATACATGCCTTGAATGGGATGTTGGATCTGGTCTCAGTGAAAGAATGAGCCAGCAAGAACATGTCATCAACTCCAATGCCCAGGGCCAAGAATGGCAGCACCTGTGGAGGAACACAGAGCTCTAAATTACAGCCAAGCCCTGAGGGTGAGTGTGAATTTAAGACGTTTAGGTGTGTATTTACCTGTGTGGTGGCGGCATTGAAGGACAGCCCCAACAGTGAGCACAGTCCAAGTCCTGCAGCAACAGATAGAGCGACTAGCAGCACTCCTGCCAGCCCTACAGCACCCTGAGACTTAGCACAGTCCCAGCGGAGCATGGTCACGCATGCGTATGCCAGCTGTGCATAGAGAGACACATGTAAGGGAATAGCTCCACACATATGGAGACACACTCATCACGTTTCCATTAACCTTAACTAGAGTTTCCACAGTAATGGATGTCTTACCATGAGCAGATAACCACCTGCCACCCTGATTACGCTGACGTCAGAGAAAGACTTCATGATGTCATTAAGAGTGGTGGTAGAGAAGGCGTAAACATTGGAGGAAGAGTTCTGAGGAATGCTCCCATGGACAACCTAGAAACAAAATCACAATTTTAAACATCAATCCAGAGAATGCAACTACATGATTTTCAGTATTTGTATTGGAAAGAGCATATGTATGTGTCAAATCAAAGATACCTCTTGTGACTGACTGCAATTTAATAAATTTCAGCATGAGCAAAGTTGCTTAACCTAACATTGTGTTTTGAATGCACTCGTGCACTCATTGCGGAACACAGAACAAATCGTACAGAACAAATGACTTTTTCCCGACAAGCCACACAAACATTCAACCTTTTGTGGGCTGTACCCTCATCCACTTCTTATTTTATCCTAATAACACACAAACAAGATAGCACGAGACCCTATGAAGCTTGACAAGCAAGAAATAATGAGCACAGATGCCAGAGGGCAGAGGTCAGGTGGATCAGATGAGATCACATGGTCTCTCAGGCTACTCCATCAGCACCATGAATGGCCGACAAACTTAGGGGGAAAGGAATACCCCTGCACTTTGTTTTTACAGTGCCCTATCCCCCCAACCTCCCCTGACTTCACTTCCCTTTCTCTTGCTCTCTTTCTGAGGCAGTAGTCATTATTGAAGGCTCTTCTCTCTCTAATTCTCTCTCTCTTTCAGTCAGCATGCTGGGTGTCAGTTATCACAAAAACAGCTTGTTCCTATAACTGGGAGTTTGTCAGTGGCCTCCTAGGAAGACTCCGTTTACTAGGCAGCTGAGGATTGATGGAATTCAGGCAGACGTTGCCATCCTCTGGTCTAAGGAAAACAACCCTCTTGCACCACTTGTGACCTCCTACACTCTTTTTACCTTTCCATCCCTAAGCCGGGATCCCTTCATGGTCACTGAAACCATTCAGACCTCACAAAGTCACCGTTTGGGTGTGTTATGAAACAGGAAATTACCTCAACAAACTTCCTCTGCCAAGACTCCAAGATGGCAGTGGCCTTGTCCTCATTCCAATTGATGTCATGGATCTCATAGTCGTCTTTAAAGTGCTCATAGAGCTGTTTAGGACTCATGAGGAGGAACATGGTTTGAAGAGCCTCCGCACTGTAAGGGGAAATACAGAGGTCTGAGTGAGATCGGAATATACAAATATGCATGTGCAAATACCATTGTGTAGCAAGGTGAGTGTTAATAGGCAGACACGTTATAATAAAGGCTGAAATGATGCGTGTGGTCCCTCTCGGGCTGCTTTAAATCACTCTAACACTTCCACTGAGATTAGAACAATGCTCAAATGCTGGGCAGAAGGCCAATGTACTGCTCTCTGCAGAGACTTTCATTTATTGCAGATTAAACTCTGCATTGAAAATACACATACACATTTGAGATTAAATTACAGGTATCAGATACATTTGCTTTTGCTTTTGGTTTACCCACAGTTTGTTTACTTTGTATCATATGCTCTTTTTTCTGTTCAGTGTGTTTTCATTTTCCTCCACTCTGCATTTCAGATCTGTCCATAGGTTATGTGGCTGTCCATCATGTTTAATTGGTCTTTCCTATACTGGGGTCAGAGGTGGAAACTGATCCCTCTTCATGTAAGGAATTCCTTGGATGTGTGAGGTTATTAGGAGTCAGAACGATTCCTCCCTCTCTCTCCACCTCTGTCTCTTTCTGATTTTCTCTCTCACTTTCTCTCGTCAGAGCCTCCTAAGAGAGGCCCACCCACATACCCCCTCCTCATGCCTCTCCTTCTTTCTTTCCCCCTTTCTCACCTCTGCAAGGCATTCTGGGAGTCCTTTACTCTTTCACCCAGGATCAACTCCTCCTGCCAGTGCATGAACTTCTTGGAGAAACCATGGCAACCGCCCTGAAGTTCAGCAGCAATGTCGGGAACCTAAATAAAACACAGACCGCACATTTAAAATCTACAGACTCATATTAATAAGACATTGTCATTTGCATTACAACACTGTGCCCACCTGCCATGGGTCCTTATTAGGGGCACTGTAAGGGCAGTCTGTGTCGTTGGGATCCAAGCATGGGCGGTTCATATAGGCATGGCCAACCTGAGCCTTATCCAGCATCTCTCGAAAGCCCTCTAAAGATGTAAACTGGCTCAACTCTTCCATTAGCTTGAGGGGGTCCAGATTCATCCACTGAATGTCAGGCATGCCCCTACGACAATAGACAACAAAATTGAGGCACATTTTAATTAAGTAAGCAGGCTAAATCAATTTTTTCAAAAGATAGCATGCTTTTTCCAAGCAAACCCCTTTCCCCTTCCCTGCTGCTGCTTCTCCGAGCCTGCCGGCACCAGTCCCTCCCTGGTGGTGGTGCGCTACAGATGCAGCATAAAGTAGCGTTTATTATCCTGTTACACGGAGGGGCATAATGTGCCGGCGGTCTACAGGCTGCTGTCTCTTAACTTTGTGCATCGAGTCATAACGATTACCTCTGCCTCTAAAACATCTTGATAAGGATGAAGGCGGGCAGTGAGAATGCTGGGAAGGGCTGTGCCGACTGTCTTGAATGCTGCTTTGAGCTCAGTGTTCTCAACCCCTCAGTCTGCAGGTTTTAATCTATCTTCTCTCAGTCGGTGGGTATTGAGAGAGTGGACTGTTGTCTATTGATGTGCCAAGGACTAATTCTCTAGGTGTAGTAAAGTTACAGTTAGACTCTTAACGTTCTAATTTGTTACAAGGGAGGTTGGTTCTGGGAAACACTAATGATCAGAAGATTGCAAATTTGAGCAATATTGCATTATCAAGGCCTTAAACTATTAAACATCACAAGAAAAAGAAACAACACTCTCAGTCAACACCTATGTGGCTAAAAAAATGCCTCTGTCAGAACCCAGAGTGATACCTCCTGAGTGAGAGAGGGGCCTTTCACTGTGATGAGTATTTGTGGGTAAAGAAGAATAAAAGTGAATAGTGTCCTAACTCCAGGCCCAATCTCACTCTAATAACTCATGAAGAGCAGCTTCAAATAAAGCTGGTCCTCTCCCATTCCCACATACCAAGCGCCTTTGCTCCTGCTTGCAAAGAGAGTCTCCTTTATCTCCTATTTTTTGCTTGAGTGAACCGGCCTGGGCCCTTTTGTTTTTCCATAGATTGCTGCTCTTTGTTCCCTCAAGTTTTTTTCTCCCTCACTCACTCTCTCCCTCCCTTTCTCTCTCGATCTCTCTCTCGCTCTTTTCCCTTTAGAAAAAAAAAACAGCTGAACTGAAGCGGAAGCCTGAGAGGACATTAGCCTCAGTGGCTAACTCAAGCCCTCTTCATACATGGCCAAATAGAGAAATGAAGACAATAAATAATATTTTTAAAGGCCACTCATCCTTCTCTGAAAATCCGGGTATTGGTGAACTTAGGCTGATGAATAGGAGAAAAAAGTCAATGTAAATTGACAGAATCAGTCTCAGCCAATTGAAACTTTTTTTTTTTTTTGTTCCAGCAAGTAATAGAATACAATTTAGCTATCAGTTTTCTTTTAACAAAATATTAAAGAGATGTTTTGGGTGGAAGTGTAAACTGCAATATCCAATATCCAGAGTTAATTTCTCCCACTTTTTCCTCCCTCTTTTTCTCTCAGGGCCCACGACTTGAATAATGCCCATTTTATTTGTTGGACAACTTACAGCTCCGAGGCCTGGGCGATTACCATGAGAATGCACAGTGTTACCCAGTGCTGACAAAGCCGGGCCCCCTCCAGGGCCCCCTCACTGATGGACACTCACTCGTAAACTGAAAGAATGCTTACCATTGTCTGACCCAAAAGCTCCCCTGCCCCCCCACCCTTCCCTCCTACCCACCCAGTAGCAGTCATCTCTCTCCCTCCCTCTCTCTCTCTCCCCTTTCCATAAGGGCTTCTTCAGGCTGGGGGGATTGGGTGGTGGGACAGGGGTGCAGGATCAGAGATTGTCCTGTAAAGCCCCCTCACCACACTGATGACAACTCAAGCCCCAGTGACGACGGAACCAGGCTTCAGCTTATCAACAGACTAAATAGGGCTTTTGCTAGGGGCTTGATGTTAGAGTTTGTCACACCCAGCGCCGTTTTGGTTGAAGGTAAAGCCCAATTGTTATCGGAGTGTGTGTTATATTGGGAAAGGGGAGGCCACAAATGTTTCAGAGCTACAGTTCAGGCACAGTCCCTTGTTCCATGGTTAGTTCTGATCTCTTGAGCTTAGATATATTAATAATAGTCTAGTTAAGCTATACATGTCTTAATTATAGATGTCATTATATATTAATTAAGAATAAGCAGAATGCTTACGGTAAGTAGGCGGAGCCTCCCTGCAACTTGGAGCCTTCCCAAAAGCAGTCCAAAGGAGTCACGATCATACAGGGGAAAAGCTTGTCAATCATCTGGGAAAAATAGCATATAATCTTTGCTAAGGCAGATTTCATGGCACAGAAAAAATATCAAGATAATTTCAATAAGCACTATAATAGCTGTCTGAAGCACTAAGCAAAAAAGAAATAAAATGATTACGGAGAAAGTCAAATAACGCTTAACAAAAACATGCTTACCCTCTCAATCATGACATTTTCAATAATTGGGACTCCAGATTTGAAGCAAATTTTATTAAGATCCCAAGATCTGTGGGAAGAAATCATACAACCGCATATTAAAAGATTGGCCCTCAAGTTTGTAAGTGTTTGAAATTCCCTGTAATTCTTCTGGGGGTTGTACTCACTTTCCATAAAGGGACACTTGAACTTTGCTGGCTGACAAAGCAGCCTCCAGGTGGAGCAGCAAAGCCTCCTGGGTAAGAATATTGGTTCCTTCCTGTTTGGGTGTCTGTATGAGCATCTGTGAGGTGAACACTGACTCCTCTCCCTGCTTCTCTTTTGTGTAGCGTAGCTCCTTACTTACTCGACTGCCAGCTGTAACAGAGAGACAACATGGTTTGTTATTTTCAAACATTCAGAAAGGAGACACCTTTGCAGTCATGATGTTTTTATTCGTTTTGACTGTAGGGATAAAAACAAGCCAGACGAACAATATAGTTCTATGTTAATGTTCACACTACAACAATTGTTTCAACAAAGAAACAACCATGATCCTCAGTGAGAGGTTAATGTCATAATTAAACCCAAATTAAACTGAAATTAAACACGCTACAGTTCTCATTCCCCTGTGTACTCTCCAACTAACCCCAGAAAACAGATGTGGGTCTCTAACACACTAAAGAGTGAAAGTACTCCCTAAGACATGGCCCACAATTTCACACAAGGCAAACAAACCAGCTTTTGCACAAAATCCCTCATAAATTCTCCAATGTGGTTGTCTAAAAAAATGACAGAAACTCTTTCAAGGGCTAATCTTGCCACCACTGGTTTAACTAATGGCTAACTCTACACTGCTTAGGATGGACTGTGGTTCCTGATAGGAAGGTTTGTCAAGACATTAGGTCTTTCTTGATCTACAGGTCACAATGCCTGGATCCAAGATGTGAGCAGTAAAAGGAAGGAGGGAGCAAGGCAGAAGAGTACAGGCAGAAATGCTGTTCATGTGGTATGTTTAGTCAGAATGAAAAGCATCAAAGAGTGCAGAGGAGACTCCAGAGTCCAGCCTCCTAATTAACGGAGGCGGTGGTAAAAAGAGGACGCGGGGTATCTGTGGCCATGCCAAATACACATGAAACGCACCGGCCCAGATCAGAGCCTGCCCGTCTGCCCCTCCGCTTCCCAATACATGATGACAAGCCTGCAGTGCCTGGCTGAGCCCACCAAGCCACTTTTTCTCCCCGGCACATCTCGCTGCCTGCCTCGGTTAATTGAGAGATGGAGTGGATAAGAAAGAGACATAGAGAAACAGAAGAAAATGGAAAGAGAGAGACAGAGAGAGTAGTACTGTTGTTGTCAGGGTAGCCCACAGCTTTGTAAGTGGCTTAGAACAGAACAGAAACAAAGAAATTGCACCACAAATATAAATTCCATGTGATTTGCCCTGAAGCTTACAACTTTAAGCATGCAAACATTCAACCTCCTGGTTCCATTCATGCAGCTATCTGACATGCAGGTTACATAAACACATTACTTGAAAAAATGTGGCGGCCTAAATCTGAAGGCCGTGTCCGTTTGCAAAACGCAAACGCATTTGTGTCGATATACGGACAGCATGTTCATATTTAATGCATTCAGGCATCTGCAGGAATTGAGCTCCAATCCTTGGGCCTGTAATTACAGGGGCTCCTGAAGTAAATTATAGCTATTTGTGTCTGGTTCCTCCCATCTGGACCACCCAGCTAGAGGCCCGAGTGGGCCCCGCCGCTCAGTCACCGCTCCACTCAGCCACCCTCCAGATGGGAGCTTTGCTCTGTTCTCTCGGCTCACTGCTGCTGTACACTTAAAGAGACAGGCACGCAAACACTTTCACAGCCAGAAACACACAGCAGGAGGGTGGAAAAAGAACTGTGATGCACAAGAGTGATCTGGGATGTACATTTAAGATTTGAACAGCTAGAACTGTCAAACACAGACGCCTAGGGGGATTTTAAAGTATTTGTCTTTGCTTTGGGATGCTGGGACTGGAACAGGGGTCCATGGTTATGAAAGCTTTTATGTAAATCGAAAAAAAAAAAAAAAAAAAAAGTCAATAGACGCCAAAGTGAGCGCAGCATAAAGGTGTTGTGTGATATCGATCCAGCAATACTCACATAGAGAGCTTACTGTCTCCCAAGCAGAGCCCCTCCTTCCTTTGTTACTTTCATTTTTCACAGCCTTGGGGGTGACATCACCATCACAGGCCAATTATCTATGAGGAGGGTCTGACCAATGTTTTCCAACATAGCCGGAAAAGAAACCAGCTTCAATGTCTCACAGATTAGATAGTTATGCAGTGGATCCTGTAAATACTCGCTAGCACATAAAATGGTAAAAGCTGAAGCTAATCTACAGTCTGCCCTCACTGCTTGAGACACAATAGTGGCAAGCTTCAGCAAGCTTGTCTCAAGGTCCCACCCAGGAGCGAACCAGCAAAATGAGCTTGTGTGAGGGGGTTCCCTCCCAGTGGGCAGTATGGAAAGTGACATGTAATTAACTATGGAGAAGAATCCCCTTGCTCCCCGGTGTCACCCTGCCAGTGGACCCTGTCAGCTCCAATCTCACTCATGTCCACCCTGGCTCGGCCTATCCAGTGCTCTGCAACATATCACCCACAACTGCTTGCTCTCATTGACCTAAAGTAAAGTTACGGTTAACATCATGATGCAAGAAAATGTGGTTTGACTGAGAAAGGTGAAGAACAAAAATCGCTTCTTAAAACATAAAAAAACAAATATCATGTTAAAATTAACTTTATTTAAAGATTATGCAAAAATATGCCTTTACTGTCTACGATTTGAGCATTTGAATATGGCGCAGTAGCAATAGGCAGCAAGGTTTGAAACCCAGTGCTTTCTCCATTAGGACAGGCCACCTTCAAAGTGTTGTGGGCCAGATTAGAGGGATTAAGAGGCTTCTGAAAGGACTCATGCTGTTCTGGAGGAAGTCCCACAAGGAAGACTGCTGAAAGAGACATTTTTACCTGTTTTCACCACCCAAGTAAACCCAAGAGCACAGATACACAGTCGGGTGCCAGTGCTTGCCCACGCACACACTCTCCCATACATGAATTCATTCTCTCTTTCTGTTTTCCCCTTTTCTCCCACACACATTAGTATATGAAACCACCAAGAACAAAACAAGCCGGTCCAGCACTTTCGCCTTGGTCCTGTCAAGCCCCCATAATGTCCATTCCAAGCTCTTTGTTTGATTTTTTCTTCCTCTTCTTTACAGACACATTATATAGACAAGAAGGATAGATTTGGCTCAAGTGCAAATCTTTTTAAACATTTCAGCTTCACTGCAACTCTTAATCACAAGGAGTCTCAATGGCTTGACCATGACTGAGAGAACCACCCCATTTCGCCCGAATACAGTGGCAGATGGAGACTGGTCCACCTCTGCCTCTATGAGTGCTTACTCAAGACCACCAAGAGACTCAATGCAGGTCTTTGTCAACCTAATTTTCAGTCACATTCAGTTGTTTCCCAACAAACAGAAAAAAAAAATTAAGGGAGAAACTCACTACAAAAGCAGCTGGACCTTGTTTTTTTCCCAGCAGATAAAACAATGCTAAAGAGAGGGAGGAAGAGCTGGCTTCATCGCTTATCCATGTGTGTGAAATTCATAAGCACGTCATGCATGTCCTCTTGTGCATCTCTCTGGCATAACTTTTGGCCTTGAGGATAAAACGAAACGCACATAATGCACTGTAACTCTACAGATGGCAGGTAAAAATATTAAAAACAAATCAAGATGGCTAAAACTATGCTTGAGCTAGCACCTATTCAGACCTGATACTTCTGTCAGCATTGACATAAATTTCCACCGGTTCTGGCATTTAGGTCCTGGCCATTTCCATATGTATAGCCTTCCCTGTACTAATTATGCTAATCAGCCCTAGTGTTGGCTGCTGTGAAAAATACCCACATTAGGCACTCCACTGGCTGCTAATGCAGCTTAATGTGTGGTTGAAACATACATTCATCCCATGGTGAAAGGCAAAATTTTTCCACGTTGCTGGTTTCATTCAAACTGGAAATGAATTTATTGAGCCCAGAAACCATTTCTTTTCCACCACGTACCAAGAAAATGTTTTTTTTTTACCCTAACCAAAAGGACAAAGTGTTGAGGAGGACAAAAAGGAGACTTCTTTCCCAAAAAGTGACCAGTTTCTTTTTTTTTTTTTTTAGCATGGATCAAAGAGAATGATCCTCATTGGACTGAATGTAAGAAATACTGTCTGAATCAGGCAGCAAGAGGGGCAGCTTCTTGGGGGTCTGGACCCTCTCCTGCCTCCGCTGGCATTGTTCTAGTAACATTAGCTTAAGAATATAAACAGAAAGGTGTACCCTAGAACTTCTGCCATGGAGATAGACCCCGATTTGCCTCTCTACCCTAGATATGAAATGTGTTCTTTTGCTGAACTGACAGCCTCTGGAACTGCATCATGCTCCACTCAGTGGTTAAAAAACAAGTGAAATGCCAAACAAACTGATTGGGTTGAGAGAATAAAAAACCCTGGCAGAGTGAGTGAAGCCTTAATTGGCAACGCTCTGATTTGGGGTAGAAAGTTGCTAAACTCTGAGAAGGGATGCATTCAGTTCTTATGGCTGTTCTTGAGTAATGGGGGCTGGAAGGCTGGCCTATGTGGGGTGGGGGGTGGAAACGGGGGGGCTGAAGTAAACATTTTCAACTGACCCAGGTTGACTCTGGCCTTGTTTGTACTTTCTACTGGTGAGGTCTAAGTCTCAGCAGTTAGAGTTTATTTATGTAGCTGGGGTACTGTGGCTTGCCATTCACCTCCAATAATGCTTCATAGAGCTTTCTTTCTTTTGAATCCGGCACCAGGACTGGAAGACTGTGTATTTTCTAATGAATTATTACATTTACCTCACATTTCTTTTTTGTTTAGATAACTGCTCTTAACACTGTATGGTCCACATGTGTCTGCGTAAATCCTGGGCTTGTGCTGGTTCCATCAGTCTACATGCATGTGGACAAGGTCATTCATGCAATGTGTATATGTTCTTTATTCCTCTCTTCTGCTGCCTGGTGGCTTCATAAAACTCAAGCGAGCCTGCTACCCAGATATCCCTGCACACATTCGGGTAATGTTTGTACAGCTTGTCTATGTGTACACGTCTGTCAGGCACACCGAAATCGTGTCAAAACGGATGAGAAAAATTAAGTTACGACTGTGTACGAGTACATAAATATGTCTGTCTGTTTGAAAAAGTTTGCCGTTTGTTTAGCCCGACACACATTTTTGCAATGACCGTTAAATGCCAACAATCCTTTTGGGAGGCCAGCATTACTCAAGCATATAATCACATATCAAAGTCTGCTTTTTTCGCCCCACACCGATAGGCAACTTGTCACTAACAAAGCTTTCCTCATCCTTTTACTCTATTAAGTATTAAAATCCACACAATTAAAACAAGATGTAATACTTCTCGGTTTGGTGTCAGAAACCAGATGAAATAACTAGAGCTCCTTTGAAAACACAACTTTCTCAATCTTTTCTCCCCCTCTCTTATTCTCCAAACAAATTCCCCTCTGCAATCCGACACTCCACATAAGAAGCAAACATGAAATCCAGAGTAATTTAAGGGTGTAGATTCTAGAATGTTTCTTCTCTCACCAGCCCCCAAACCGTCACCCTACATTTCATTTTATCACCTCTTTCTCCCGCCTCACACAGCAAACGAAATCACACTTTCCCAAGAATTGACCAGTGATTTAAAGGGATAACTCAACCAAAAACCTTTATGACTTGCATTGTTAACTGGAACACAAAATAAGATATTCTGAAGAACGTCTCAGCTGTCTTTCATTGTATGTACAAAAAAAAACCAACAGAACCTTCTTCAAAATACAGAAGAAACAAAGTCATAGGGGTTTGGAACGGCACAAAGGTAAATGATGACAGAATTCTCTTATCTCCTTTAAGACTTCAAATATACTAAAACAACAAATCATCATTCTTGGTTTAGAATGCCATAACTTGGTCACACATAGAGATAATCATCATGCTAAACCATACAAAAAAATCATTAACAGTCAGATATAAACACGCTGATGTATTGTAGGCCAGGTTGGATAAATATCTCAACATTCTGATTTCTTCAATCGCTCAAAAGTTTTTTATGGACAAAACAGTATTCTTAACAGGTTGTCTAAACCTGATTACTACATTTATATAAGACATCAAACACAAGGTTGCTGCGTTTTGCACATCATTTAATGGAAGGCGGAAACAATTACGGGTGGTCCGGGTGGTCCCTGAGGACATGGACACTTGGTGGCCTGTGTGTCATTTGGGTGGGGGCTAGAGCAGAGGTGAAAGAGGGACAGTCACCGCCTCAGGGGTAAGTAATGAGGAGGCATATGCTCCAAAATGCACAGCTGGGCAAGTGTGAGATCTGCATTACTATACCTTATAGCTCCCACACACACAAAAGATTTGAATTTTTGTGACAAAAAGGTTGCAACATTTAAAATGTAACTGATCTATCCTTTCAAATCATTGAAATGGAGCAATGCCTTTGCCATATTCATTTTGTGATAAAATGTTTTGGCTTGGAAAGCTCTTGATATATGTAACTATTTAGCAATCACTAACAGCACCAGAGACCCTTTTAAATTCAATTCTCAATCACAAGACCTATTATAAAACTCTTTTGTTTGTCCCTGTGACTTTTTATGTGTATGTGTGCAGAAGTGAATGTGTGTGCCTGTGTGTGAGAACTAACCTCTCCTTGTTACCATACCACTTACTCCCCATTCAGCCCAGAGCAGCTTTGTCAATGGGCTTTTGGGGGAAACAACACAGGCAGAAACTTTAGAAACACAGGCACTGCCTCTTAAAGGCACAGCGTTCCTTTTCAGCACTTTGGCGTTTCACTCCAGGAGCCCCATGCTTTATGCCTGCTTTACATTAAAACACAAATTTCACTGCCAACATCTGACAACTCCCTTTGCTTTTAACTCCATGTAACGTTCCCACCAGAAAGCATTAGTTCATATATCAAGGCATTTACAGTTCTGCATATTTCAAAAGTGATTATAAACTTGTTTGCGTTCTCACTTGCTGAAAGCCATATTTTTTGACTATGATATTGTAAAAAAAAAAAGCATATATAGCTATATATATTAAATGTCCCACCATTTTTTATATAAACAAAACAATGCTGAGCTAACATGAACGTGTTTTATTTTCAAGTAAAAGTACAAAATAACGACTCCTCTTGTGCGTGTGCATGAGCGTGTGCATGTTGTGTGTGCGAGTGTGAAACAGGTGGGTAAACTTCAGCTGTATTCACTTTTTTTTTTTTGGTAAAGGGGGGTGCCTTTATTGTTGAATGGAATCCAAGAATAGTGAAGGACCACACAGCGAGCATGAGGGGGAGGGTCAGCACCTCAAAGATGGCTAACGATTCACACACAGCCCATCTGTGCAGGGGATCAGCAGTGTGGCGAAAGCCTAGGGGGCTTAGAAGGAATTTGGCAGTGTGAAAACCAAATAAAGCTGCCTGAAAATGCACAGATAAGTGAGGTGCACGGAAAGGACGTCAAACGGGAAAGGGGAGAAAAAGCAAAACATCAAGCGCAGCACCCACCGCAAACAATATAGCCTGATGGGGAGAGAACAAGAGAAGGCTTGCATGCACTAGGAAAAAGAATGCTATGTGTGCGTGACAGGAGATATGGAATTCCAGAGGCCACGGTCTATGTCCGCTCAAAGATCCCAAGACTTCATATCAGAAGCCCACACAGGGTCTGTGTCTATATCGCCTGACAACTGCACCACAATCACATTTTCAATCAGTTAAGCTTAGTTAAGCTAAGCAAAGACAGTCAAATTGTTTGGGAGAGAGATCTAAAATTGAGGACTATGTAAAACACTATCTGTTCAGACCCTATGCAAAGTCACAAGCATACAGCTCACAAATAAGTTGTTCCAGGAGATCTCCACACCAATCAGCCCCAAAAACCCACCCACACAGCAAAACATGAAAGCTTGGACTCACCTTCCACCCATAGTTTCTCAATGTCCGTTTCAATGGCAGCGACCCGCAAACCAACAGACAGGGCTCCGAACACAAGCAGTCCAATGAAAAGGACTTTTCCACAGTGTCGCTGGATGTGACAGCCCAGAGAAAAGAGAAAAGCCTGGAACCTCGCCCGAATCCACAGTGGTGCTTTCTGTCCCACAGCTTTCCCCTGAGACACAAGAGAGGAACACTTATTCACATGTACAGTGATGCTATTTCAGATCAGTTGTAACACACGGTGCCCTGCTAGGATAGTGAACTGTCCTGACAACACACAAATCAATATTTAGAAGAGAGGTTATATTGTTTTTTTTTTTTTAAGACATTTCTAAATGAGACACTATTTGTTGTCCAGTAGAGAATGTAAAAGATGTTTGACTACAAAAACTCAGCAAACCAATGAAAACAATATGTTAAAATTCAGTTTGATTACCAGTGTGACAATATCAGAACTTAACTTAGAATATCAGAATTTTCTCATTAATCCACCCTAACCTGTAGTAAACACTAAAATCTCACCAATTTCATGTGCTACTATATAACATGGCAACTGCCATGAGTTGGAGAACTTCATAGGCCTGTAAAAATGTTTTTGTTATATATCTGTTTTTGCAGTAATTTGTCTATTTTTAAATTTTATCTGTCATAATTAAATTAAAAACTTATAAAAAGTTGCTTAGTGTATTAAAGAACCTTCTCCAAGGCCTGAGGTTTCTCATCTGGTCTGGATTCAGTGCTCATCTTTTTATTAAGAAAGATGGCTAACTTTATAATGTTTAACAATATATCATAGAAGATTACAGCTATATAAAAGCTTAAGCCTTAAAAGGTAGAACGCAGGATCATATAACCTCAACTAAAAGCTGTCAAACATGTGTCTCTATAAAGTATAACTGCTTGAAAATACTTGGTTCATCTGTTATAACACTGCAAGTGATTTTGTAAGCATTTCTTTTAGGCTATTAAATAGTCAAACTTTTAATATTACATTTAAAAAGCATGAATCCAGGCTTTGCAACAACCTCACAAGTGTCCTGTAACTGGCAGTCCTGCCTGCAGTATAACTGGACATGTTTTGGTTTCACTCATGGAAGTTTTGACACATAGCCAAGCGTTCATGCGCTTCACTGATGCTTTGTCAGATCAAACTTAATCAGTGAATTCCTCAGCAGGACGCGCGCATTGTCAAACAAACACGCTATATTGTATCTAGACCAACCGGACTGAACACTGAGGCAGCATTAGGGACGAGTTAAACGTGAAAAAGACTAAAAACGCGGGGATAGAAGAGCTAAATGAATGGAGACTAGGCTCTCATTCATAGAAGTCGCTGTCCACATTCACACGTTCATATTGAGCGTCGTTTACTCTCCCTCAAAAACGATTTCCACCACACTAGGTTTTGAGTTGTAAATGTTGCCTGTTAATCATTTCCTTCTCACTAGCTTGAAAAAGACACTTCCAAAACTACGCTAAAGAAAGTCATTAACAGTTCCCTGGGTCCCTGAAATGCGAATATGTTATCACGGACACGAAGAACAACAACACCGTAGTGTATTTGTGTGTATATATTCCACCGGGAAAGCGTTTGTCACCTTAGAAATCTGTTTTAACGCAAAAGCGGCGTGGCAGTAACTGGGTCTTCGGAGGAGATCTGAGTTCACAGGCGGCGGAGAGCGTGTGTAACTTGGGGGTAAATCTCCAAAAACACCACCGGCCGGTCCCGGGTCTCTGGGATCCGAGGCCATAGTCCAAACGGGAGGCAGAAGAAGCGCTGAAGAAAGTTAAAGGCGAACGCGGTGCGTTAGGCAGAGGCGATAATAGTAATAATCCAAGATTCGCGACACGCGCATCCACCGGGTTCAACTTTAAGAAATATTCTCTAGTCTTTCCTTGAGCCAAAGTCTTCCAACTCCATCCCAACATTATGTGCGCGAATCCGTATAGATCCTTCGGTCTTCATTCGTCCAGCTATAGCGCGTAACTCGTTTTAAAGCAGAAGAAAGTCGCGAGCGGATTCCGCCAGTCTACCTCTGATCCTGTTGCAGTAACATTTGGAGAGGTAGCCCCTTTGCAAACCCTGAAAAGGGTGGTTTGATGGAAAAGTGCTCTGGTTCTCATTGGCCGAGGAAGAGGCAAATTACTTTGCAAACATCTCCTATTATTAGCTGCTAAGCAACAGCTCACCAAAGTGGAGAGAGAGGGAGACCACCCAGGCAGGCAGCCCCTCACATCAGCGCCGGGAGGGGGAAGTGCTAGAGGAGCTCTTTCACTGCACTGCTGCTCCGCTCTGCACATTCCCAATAGCCTCAGCTCGTATTTTAACACGCTATCACACAGGCCATCTATTGATACTACAGCCACACATTTCTTTTATACTGACAGTCGGATGCAGAGGGAGACTTTACAAATTAATCTGCTCTGGCCTCATGCATGCTTTCAAAAACTTAATAAAACAAAGAAAATCATATAAACAAGTTAATATAATAGTATTATTTATAATAAATTAATTATAAATAAAATACAACAATAAATATACCACAATAAAGATGAACAATGCACTGATTCTGTGATTTTGATTAACAAAAAAGGCTAGAATAACTGTGAATGTATTTATCTATACAAAGCAATCAATGTCAAAATGCACATTTTCCTTGTGTGCTATGATACACTCAAGACTTGGCTCTATTTAACTTTACATTTAATTTGTCACAATTTCTGCTCAACAACAAACAATGCACACTGTGACCACTTTGACTATATATAGGGCAGCAGTTAAACTTCTAAATATCTACTATTAGTACATGACCTAAGGTTTAGGACAATGGGTTTTAGATATTGCATAATGGCAGGGTCAAGTCCATTCCATGGCTACTCCTAGTGATAAACTTATCAAGATTGTTTGTGATGATTGGTCTAATTATAAATTGATCATTCATTCAATTAAAGCATTCAATTAATTCAGTTGTACAGCAACGCACAGATTTGGTGAACTTAACTTAAAGCGACCACAGTAATCCTATTCATTTCTATCAGCAAGAAAAAGTTCATTAAAGACAAATTATATGCAAACTCAGCATGTACATACACAGAGAATTTAAATGTGATATACAGAGGTTGATAAGAAGTTGTACAGAGTTCAAGGGCCCTTGCTTTTGTGCAAACTATAATCACCATATGCGCAATCTGTTCCACCTGTCATTTAATGATTATTTAGGCTACTTTAATACTGCTGTAGTCAAGATATTACTTCAAACAGATTTTTTTTTTAGTATAAAGAACTATTGACATAAGGGAAAGCACAAGGGCACGCATGCATGTAAACTATGGCAACACTGAGCGCATTTCTCGAAATTGTTTAATTTGATGAGGGTAAGGGCAGCTGGGAATGGGAGCTAATGTGGAATCTGAGGAATTGCTCCATGCGGTAGGGGGCCCCTTTAAGCCTAACAAACTGAGGGAGGTCCGGGACGAGGTCTAGAGGCCTTGGATAAATAAACTGGGGAGATGACCATGCGCTGTCCAGAAATCTGCCATCACACAGCCCCTAAACATAAACGGCCACAGCCCGTCCCTGCTTATGTAAAGGTAAGCTCCAGAAGAACGAAGCACAGCTATCAAACGACAGCTGAGAGGCTCCGCAGGCGAAGACGTGTTTATTTTCCCCAAAAGCTTCAGGGCTGAATTTATTTATCTTCTGAAGGCATCGGCACCGTGAACGAATTGCTTTGAAACTAACAGACAAGTAGGTTCTAATGGTAGTTGACGCCTGTGAGCATGAGTGAGCGATTAGTGATATATGTATGTGTGTGTGTGTATATATATATATATATATATATATATACACATATATATATATATACACACACACACACACAGGGCATAAAACACTTGCCAATAGCCGATGACAATAGCCGAGAAAATTTACCTGCCAAAAATATTTTTTACCAGCCATGACACAAAAAGAGGCAGTTATGACACAAAAATTTTAGATGTCCTTTGTTGTTTGGTTAACGTTAAAAATGCAGGAGCAGGATTATTAGGATGCTGTCACTTTAAGACTGAATGCACGCATGGATCATGCGTTTTGTGTTTGCGTTCACTTAAGACATAACCGATTATGTTTACTAGGATACTCGGCGAGACATGCGTTTTTTTTACATAATTTTGAGTGAATTTGTCTACTGAAGCGCAGGAAGGCATAAATAGAGCTCAACTTCGCGTGTTGTCTGACTGACTGAGAGACGCGGCTTTTAGGCCGCGCGCTTCGGATGTTAAACTTCCCACATAGCGCGTGAGTAACACATTCTCTTAAGCGCGTTGCAGCGCTTGAATATTTACATGGGAAAGGCTGAAACTTTCGTGATGATGAACTACTGACCCGTCAGTTGTACAGAGCGTAGTTCACGTTCATGTTGTCACAACATTGTGTTGTTTGAATTAAAAAAAATGTTACTGACCAACTGGCGATTGACACCATTTCATTCTCTCGCCACTGCCGATTTTTACTTGCATTTGGCGCTTGGCAAGTTATAATTTTAGGCCCTGTACACACACACACACACACACACACACATATAGGCTATATATATTTATTGGCATGACAGTTGTACTACAATATTGCCAAGCCATTAACCTAATAGGGAAAAAATACCCTATTTTATAAGTGACAGTTATCATATTTCAAAATCAGGAACTTGGCTAATTTTGGCTAAAATGACCCCAAAAGAAAAAACAACATCATTAATATTATATAGGCCTATAATATATGTTAAAGCATTCATATTAATATTTGACAAAAATGTCTCTGGCACAGCCATTCACATGAAATCAGCAATGTGGAATTTTTCCCCACAACTACAGATACTAGAAACCTGTGCCATTGTGGTCTGGAAATATCTTTAAGAAAGGAAGTCAAAATTTGTATTCAAATTGGCAGTGGCTGACTGTTTTGATGTGGATAAAGGCATGGGGAGACACTAGCCTCCAGCTAACATTCAGGACTTGTTTGGCGAATGTTTACAAAGCTTAAAATATTCTTAGCCCCCAAAGTGCTTTGTGACACACTGATGTGTACATGTTGGCATTGTAAGGGTCCGTCAGTCTCAAAAGGAAAAGACCCGCCACCCACAGCCACAGATAAGATTAATTATGATAATGTATTTCTTTGCCCTTTGTCATCGTAATGAATGGCTCGCTTAAAAAACTTTTTCAGCCGTCTTTGTTTGTGGCCCTTTAACAGGGGTATTGTTGGGACAAAACTAGCAGGTGGCAAGATGAAATCAGACCCCTTTGTTTTCTTACTGATCTCTCTCTACTTATTTAATCCCTGTTGGAGTGCATGTATGTATTCGATATAATTAAAACTCCAAACATACTCAATTCAATGATGAAATTGCAGAAACTGTGCACATCCATCCCAAAAAGTTGAGCACAGGTGGAGGTAGAAATCTGCTCTCTGATATCATTGCTCCAAATTTGATTCAACAAGTGCAATACTTTAACCATTTTGGATCATCACAACTCATCTTGCATGTAAGAGAATCTGAAAAGTGTTTTGATCACTCTATGGCTTCCTTACAGGAGGAACAGAGCCACCAGTCACAGGGGTGAAACATCGCCGGGGTCGTGCGAGATAAACAAGCTCCGACGTTATTTAGCGAGCGTCCTGGGGAGCGTTGTAAAGCAGCCAGTATGTTCATTTCAAAGAGTGCGCAGTCCCTCACATGTCATAGAGGTTATTGGCCTTTACAGGCCACACAGCTTCCATACTGTCTTTGTTCAGCAGTAAGAAAGTACTAATTGTTAAGTGTGTGTGCACTGAAGGTGGGCGTGAGGGTTTGCAGGAGGCTTGTGGGGGATGCGGCGTCTTAAAAGGAGGCAAAAAAGAGAGGAAATTTCGTTTGTGCCTCAAGAACACAGAAGACAAATTGAGGAAGTGTTCTGTTAATGTGTAGGGGTCAGCAAAAAACATGCAGGTTTTCTGCCACTTGGGTGGCCAGCGAGCCTCTCACCACCCTCCACCGTGCTCAAGCCTTCAGCCTAGCATCTCTCCACCCCTCCTCACAGACTATACACACCACCTACCCCCAAACACATACACACACACACACACACACACATTCATACAGTCCCTCAGAGAGAAGGCATCGACTGTGCCTGTCATTTGGTCAATCAGGTCACTGGCTCTCGTGGGCTGAGGAGACCAGCTACACAATACTTTGAAGACTGCTGGATGTAACAAATTGCGTATTTATATCCGAGTTTCTATGATTTATGACAACTCACAAGTGCCTTACAGCACTTACTGTAATACCACTCACACCCATTTATTCATAGGCCTGTTCACAATAGTGTCTCCATTTACAGTGCAGATTGCATCTAAACTACTCAAACAGAAACTTCCATGGTAACATTTAAATTTACTCTTTTATTTTTGGCATTGCTATAGTGAAAAATACTCTCAGTGGTAAAATTTTTCCGTTGCAAATAAGCAATTCAAATAAAGTGTAGTCAATTTAAAGGGATAGTTCACCCAAAAATGAAAATTACCCCATAATTTACTCACCCTCAAGCCATCCATGGTGTATATGACTTCTATCAGACGAACACAATCGGAGATAAAAATATCCTGGCTCTTCCAAGCTATATAATAGCGAGATTTTGAAGCCAGAAAAAAGTGCATCCAACCATCATAAAAGTACTCCACATGGCTCTGGGGAGGTAATAAAGTCCTTCTGAAGCGTTTTTTGTAAAGCCTGGAACACACCAAGCCGACGGTCAGCCGACTAAGTTTTCTCGGTGTGTTCCGCACCGTCGGCTGAAGTTGGTCCTCGTCGGCTTTTTTTTTGGCCGATTCGACGTGTTGAATCGGCATCGGAGCTTTTTGGTCATTCGGGCCATCTGATCATTCTGATTGGCTGTTCAGCTACTGCCACCTGCTGGTACGGAAGGCATTTCTTCTTACGCAGTCACAGAACGGACGTGCTACTTAGCCGTCGAGCGTCGGTTTGGTGTGTCAGGGCAACTTTGGACCCAGACGCTGCCGACGTGAGCCAACCCCGCAGTCTGCTTTCGTTGCCACTAGTTCGTCGGCGTCGGCTTGGTGTGTTCCGCCTTAAGAAGAATATCCATATTTAAAACTATTTAAAACTATATATCCAGAAATAACTAGCTTCTGCGCATCGTACGCATACTGCGCAAGTCGACATGCACCACAAGAGTAACCCCTGACGCCATGTGTGACGGAGGATGTAGGAGTATTGTAAGCATAGACGCCTCTCGCGGTTTAAACAAATAGGCAGGGTAGCCAGGTTTTCACAACAAAAAACGCCTAATTGCTCCTCAAAACTAGCTCAATTGCCACGGTAAAAATCGCGTTCCGGGGGTTAAAATCCGCGTTTTTGGCGGGGCTCCCCTGGTAAAATTCGCATTCCAGGGGCTAAGTATCACATTATTCGGGGTTGATTCAACCCGTGGAAAAACAACCCACAACAACAGTGTAAAAGTAGCCCAATTTCGCGGGAAAACCGCGGACTTGGCAACACTGCAAATAGGGCTGGGCAACAAACTCAAGCTCCACTTCTCTTATATCAAAAACCTCTGACATTTCTCTTTACGATTTCTCGTTTTAGACTTCTAATTCATGACCATTGTTTTGTTTTGCTCTATCCTCTGCACTTCCGCGTTCGTCGTTGCGTCATGTCAGGGGTTACTCTTCTGCCGCAAACCGATGCGTACGGCCGTCTGCCAGAAGCTAGTTATTATAGTTAATAAGGTTTTAAATATTTTTTTTTACAAAAACCAATCGCTTTGCTTCAGAAGGCCTTTATTAACCCCCCAGAGTCGTGTGGATTACTTTTATGATGGATGGATGCACTTTTTTGGCTTCAAGATCAGGCCCCCCCATTCACTGCCATTATAAAGCTTGGAAGAGCCAGGATATTTGTAAATATATCTCCGATTGTGTTCGTCTGAAGTCATATACACCTAGAATGGCTTGAGGGTGAGTAAATCATGGGATAATTTTTAGGTGAACTATCCCTTTAAATTGAATATTTTTTCATTTAAGAAAACAATTAAAAAACGTGATACATCTGAAATTTGTACACACAGAGACATTTCAGATGTGTCATCACGTTTGTAAGGGATCTACAATATAAACACTACCGTTCAAAATTTTGGGGTCAGTAAGTTTGTTTAGTGAAATATTACAATTTAGAAAACGGTTTTGTAGTTTAATACATTTTAAAATGTAATTTATTCCTGTGATCTGTGAGCAGTCATTCTCCAATCTTCAGAGTCACATGATCCTTCAGAAGTCATTCTAATATGATGATTTTCAATATTGAAATAGAACATTATAAAGAACTGTATATTTGCATGCATCTTTGCTGAATAAAAGTATTGATTTCTTTACAAAAAAAAGCCCTGGTAGTGTGTGTATGCATACATATAGACTACCTGTTTAATCATCAAAGCGTGTTTGACTTAGTTTGGCACATCTCAAGCCTCATCTCGCTTCCGAACAGGCCTAGAAAACCGGGCTGGAAGCTACACAGAGACAACGAGGTGGGCCTGATATATGATCTGTCAGTTGACATCTGATCCCAGGCCCAGGAAAACACAAGCATCTGTCACATTTGGCCTAAAGGGTGGGGAATGACACTGAACACAGCTCTGCAGAGCTCCAAACCAACACAGCCATGGGGACTCCATCTCTGGGAGGCTTTGTCTAAATATACAAACCTTTGAAAAACAACTGCTGCCACATCTCCTGAGCCAGGTCTGGTGGTCCGAGCGCGGACACTGCGGCGAGCGGGGGCAAAGGGCACGACATCTGATTAGTTATCACACTGACAAAATGGAGGACACATGTTTCGTATTAGTAGACGACAAGAATTCAGAGAGGACCTGGGGCATTTGGGGATTTTAATCGTTTCATTTCTACTTAACGTGTGCAATTCATCATAGCACCAAACAATCTTATAAACATTATGTGTCTCCAGGGAAAAATGTGTTATTATTAAAAAATATATATTATTAAGCCGCTTGGGGGGACAAACGCAACACTACTGCGGATCCCAATAAGCTTAATCTGCCAAAAGTCTTGAATCATCATGAAGAGAAAAGGGAGGACGAATGGAACAGTGACAATCTCATAAATACACATATTATTTTATGGATTTAAAGACGGGGAAACACGAAAGAGATGTCACTGTGAAATATTTCAACACGCCCCAAAACAAAGCTTGCGCTTGAAGACATTGAACATGCAATCATTCCACCGGTGACACTAAATGACTCAGATTGGCCCTAAAACAATAAGTTGGAATAGTTATAAATCACAGAGAGTCAGAGCTTCTTCCTCAGGCTCTGAATCCATCGTCACCAGGGAACTGAGGACCTGTAATTTAAGAGATGCACAAGTGCTGGAATGCTATAAATCGTTGACAGCAAAAAGGAAAATCTTTAGGAAGTATTCCTTTTAGGCATTTTGTGAAAGCCTGCAAGTATTGGAGAGTAAAAGAGACTGTTAGTAGTCGCTGTCTTACTGGGTGGTCCGTTTCTTTCAGTCTTTTTGTGTACAAATAAACTTATCCCCATTGTGGTTATCTGTTCCTTTCAGCACCAGAGCATGCAGTCCCAGTCACGGTGGTCACGCAGATGGGTGATGGGATATCCACTGGACAAACAACCACAACCGAATGGCAAACTACAAAGACACCCACCAAGATCAACACCTGCAACTAAAAACATTTTATGAGCTCAGTTTTAATATATATAACACTTTACACGCATTTATCCTGCATAACTCAGATTTATGAATGCATGACGCAATACCATGATAGTATCAGATATATTTATATATACACACAGTGCTGGGTAGTAACTGATTAGATGTAATCTAGATTAAGTAATTGAATTCCTAAAAATAAATACTTGTAATTAAATTATACTAAATTTTAAAATACTCATTTAGTTACTTTTTTTTTATTAATTACACGATTACTTAATATTCACAAAATGGCAATAAATTATTCAGAATTTGTTGATTCTCCCTAATTCTTTTTGATCTTTTAAATGTTGTTCATTTTTAATTTTTGTGGAATTGCATACATAGTCTGGCTACTAGTCAGGCAACTATAATCACATAGAAAATTGAGAGGCTGTGCAGCATAAAACAAACAAAATATTTTATAATAAAATAAAATAATTTTTTTTTTTTTTTTATTAATTAAGCTTTTTGTAAATGTATGAACCCCTTGCAGTTCCTTCCCAAATGTAGTTAGAAAAAACTCTGATGTAATATTTAATGCACTTCATAAATTACATTAGGCCTACTAACTATACAAACATTTATACATACACACACACATATATATATATATATATATATATATATATATATATATATATATATATATATATATATATATACCACACACACACACAAATCCTTGTCAGTTGTTTATTTTATAATCACTTTCAAAGATATTTGATTTATATTTTAATATGAATTTAAGTTAAAAAGTGTAATTATTAATATTAACATTAGCACTAATAACAACAACAGTACTAAATTAATTAAAAATAATTAACATTAATAAAAAAAAAACCATATTTATTATTACTATTATTATTATTATTGATAATTGCATTTTAATAATAATAAGAAGAAGAATGACACTAATAATAATAATAATAACTTATTATTAAAAGAACATTAAATTGATTGAAACATTTTTATTTCAACACTTTTTAAGTGGAAAAAATTCAATGGTACTTTTCATGCAACTGCACATACTAAGCTGGTGAGAAAAAACAAAAACAGAAGTCTTGAGATAAATAAATCCATTTTTATTTGGTCATATAAAAAAAATGGATCCTGTGCAGGG
Source organism: Hypophthalmichthys molitrix (assembly GCA_037950675.1). Taxonomy (NCBI): domain Eukaryota; kingdom Metazoa; phylum Chordata; class Actinopteri; order Cypriniformes; family Xenocyprididae; genus Hypophthalmichthys; species Hypophthalmichthys molitrix. The sequence continues at coordinate 29,513,610 of CM075493.1, forward strand.
GTTATGCACATGGAAGCAGGTTGATCTGGGAGTCTTCAGTTGCTGTGATCCATCTCCACCAGGGTTCTAGATCTCCATGAGTTGGTCTGATCCAACAATGACCTCATTGGTTCTTTCAGCTGTGAGGGGAGAGAACAAGAGTTGTCAGGCATCTGCCGTGCCTCAAAGGAGATGAGCTGTGTGTTCTGTTAAGATTCAAAACTCTGGTTCAATTCACACGAGTTGCTTCAGTATGGTATTAATATGACGGTTTCAATGAGTCAAATGATAGGAAAACAAGTTTATTCCAAAAAAAAAAAAAAAAAAAGTTTATCTGGAGTTTACCTTTGTGGGCCATTCCATCAAATACTGACAAGCAAACAGTTTACAAATGTGTCAGGCTTATACACACTCGCTTAGGAAGGATGATATCCTCTTGCCTAACGTGGCTATTCCAAACTAAACGTTTGAGAGCAAGATTAATGATCCATATAAAGATATATTTTAGTGTGAAGGAATCTGCACAAAAGACTGTTTTTGTGTTTGGAGTTTGGGGAAAGACAAATAGAGCGTGCTATGCCAGAGAGAGAGAAAGAGAGGGACGAACACAAAGAGAGAAGGTTGGAACAAGGGAGTCTAAACAGTCTGAGGAAAGGTACATGTCATCAGCCTCCGCAGCACCTGCAAATCTACTGCACCTTACAACACCGTGCCGAGCGGCAGGCCGGGTGGTCTTGGACGTACAACCCCGTCTCCAGGACCTGTGACGCTTTTAGCAGCCATAACCCAACTTGCTCAATCCCCTAAGGACAAGGATACTGGGAACACAGGACCTTATAGAGAGAGTGTTCTAGAGTTTATGAGATGTCTATCACTCCTTTGTGGCAAACACACGCGAACAGCCAGTAGCGGTAAACAGGCCCGGGAACAGAAAGAGTGAGATTGAATGAGAGAAAGACACTGAGACGGAAGAGAAAGAGAGAGAGTGTGTGAAGTTGACTGTATTAGACCACCATAGTGGAACAGCTATAAAGTCTACTAAGAGTCGTCTAATCACTCAGCAGCTGTTTAAAAAGGTTACAAGTGTACCAGACTCAAGTGTGGGGGGAACATATAAACTACAAGTCAGTACAAATCTTTGTATGAACTGATTATGGCTGATCCAGACAATTTTTATGCTAACAATACTGACAATACTTCTGATTGATAAATCTACACTGATTTGTTTGTAATACAAGTTTATTCAAAAGCTCTTAATCTAGAATTGTATAATCAGTATAAGTATAATCAGACATTAAAATAAAACGTACAGAGTAGACGGAAAACTGGTTAATCTCGTGGAAATGTGCAGGTATTGACCAATACTGACCAACTTTTTTTATTATATATATATATATATATATATATATATATATATATATATATATATATATATATATATATATATATATATATATATATATATATATATATATATACATACATATATACATACATACATACATACATGCATACATGCATACATGCATATACACACACACACACACACACACACACAACTGTTCAAAAGTTTGGGATCAGTAAGTTTTTTAATGTTTTTAAAAGAAGTTTCATCTGCTCACCAAGGCTGCATTTATTTAACTAAAAAAAAAAAAAAACAGTAATATTGTGAAATATTTTTACATTTTAAAATAACTTTTCTATTTGAAAATATTTTAACATGTAATTTTTTCTTGTGTTGGCAAAGCTGAATTTTCAGCATCATTACTCCAGTCTTCAGTGTCACATGATCCTTCAGAAATCATTCTAATATGCTGATCTGCTGCTCAAGAAACATTTATTGTGTACAATTGTACAAAATATTTGTGTACAATATTTTTTTTCAGGATTCTTTTATGAATAGAAAGTTCAAAAGAACAGCATTTATTTGAAATGTAATCTTTTGTAACATTATAAATGTCTTTACTGTCACTTTTGATCGATTTAATGCATCCATGCTGAATAAAAGTATTAATTTCTTTAATTTCTTTAAAAAAAATAAAAATAAAAATTCTTACTGACCCCAAACTTTTGAACGGTAGTGTATAATGTTACAAAAGCTTTGTATTTCAGATAAATGCTGTTCTTTTGAACTTTCTATTCATCAAGGAATCCTGAAAAAAAAAGTACACAACTGTTTTCAACATTGATAATAATCATAAATGTTTCTCGAGCAGCAAATCAGCATATTAGAATGATTTCTGAAGGATCATGTGACACTGAAGACTGGAGTAATGATGCTGAAAATTCAGCTTTGATCACAGGAATAAATTACTTTATAAAATATATTCAAACAGAAAACAGTTATTTTAAATTGTAATAATATTTCACAATATTACTGTTTTTACTGTATTTTTAATTAAATAAATACAGCCTTGGTGAGCAGACGAAACTTCTTTTAAAAACATTAAAAATCTTACCGATGTGTGTGTGTATACCAAAGCCAAATCGAAACATCTCAAAAACATTTAAGAACTATGTCATATTTCAACCAAAAAATTTTGTATACACTATACTGTCCAAAAGTTTTGGGTTATTAAGATTTTATTTAATTATTTAAAGAAATTCATACTTTTTTTTCCCTTCAGCAAGAATGCATTAAACTGATCAAAAGTGACAGTAAAAACATTCATAATGTTCCAAAATATTTCTATTTCAAATAAATGCTGTTAGTTTCCAGAAAAATATTAAACAATGAGAATTAAGAAATGAACGAATTAAGAAATATTTAAATTAAATTATAATATTATTTTACTATCTCACTGTTTTTACTCTATTTTTCGATCAAATAAATACAGCCTTGGTGAGCATAAGAGACTTAAAAAAAAAAACAAAAAAAAAAACATGCTGACTTTTGATGGTTGTGTAAATATGTATAAAGTCCCAAAATTTAGATAGATAATAAATATAGTAAATATTAATTCTGAAAATATATATAATATAAAAATTAAAATGAAATATTTTTAAAATTATTTTCTCCCACATGAATGGTACAAAAATATGATTTTCCTAATGTAATATTTAATTTCTCTTGATTATATATATATATATATATATATATATATACACATACATACACACACACACATATTATATTATATTATATTATATATATATATATATATATATATATATATATATATATATATATATATATATATATATATATATATATATAAATATATATATCTGTCATATATATATTTTTAATATTATGCAGCAGGTATATTAGGCAGATGGATGGATGGATGGATGGATGGATAGATGAATAGATAAAAGCTGCCACATTAACAATTAATGTATTAATTAAAATTAAATATGTTTTAAATTATTTTCCCCACATGAATGGTACTAAAAATATGATTTTCCTCATGTAATATATAATTTCTCTTGATTTTGGGTTGAAATATGACAGATGTTTCTTGAAAGTTTTCATAAGATTCAACCTCTTAGCACTTCTGTAACCCGTAATAGAAAAAAGGACACTGTTTGAATTGGGGGGAACTATTATTATACATGTCTCCTTCCAATATTGGCCTAGTCAGACTGATATACAATAAATATAGTATACACAATAAAGTCTCCAATATCAATTTTGCTTCCCAATTTTAAACATTACCCTCAAATAGCTGCACAAATTTTAATCTGCCATAACATTTAAGCTCTACTCTATAACCATCAGAGAGAATCTTTCAATTTTCTAGCTCAACCTCAAAGGAAAAACTGCCTTTTTATTTCAAAAGGGTAGACACATCAAAAACAAGCAGCGACTCTTTAATGAACTTAATTTCTTTTTTTGACTTAACGCATGTACAAAGGAGCCAGTGTCAACCTCAGCTACTGGAGGAAATTTATTGCAGTTATTATAAGAAATGTTTTTTAAATAATAGGTTACATTAACCTCTGCTCTGGGATAACTTTGAATCGTGGTTTCTCGCTGCGCTTAAACTACTGAAGCCTGAGGGCGGGTGTGTGTCGGGGGAAGTACAGGGGGTCTAGCTTGTAATTTGGGATTTCTGGGAGCACTTCAATAAGCCTAAGCATTTTTAGAGGTTATGGCCAACTAATCGAGTCCAGCTCAAGAGTGATGATGGAGGGGTGGGGGATGGAGATGTGAGATGTTTCAGGGGGGCGTTAGAGGGGGTCAGTCGAGGCAGCAACACCCTGTTGTTCAGTCAATTAGACTGTGCAGCCTCTGGACATCTTAGGGCCGCCTTAAGGCACTGTCATTGATGGAGAGGTTAGAGACCAGGCGCGGACCACCCGGAATACAAGAGCCTGAAGCCACACACACACACACACAAATAGACGCACACAAACCTCGCAGTGATCTAAGACTGCGAGGATTAAGCATATTAAAAAATAAAGCTCAATTGTACACACAAGCTTAGGTTTTAATACGCTATTAAAACAGATTAAAACGCATATACACACACAAGATCACACAAACAAAAAGGCAGACATGGGCGTGGGAGTGCACACATAAACACAAACACAAAAGGCTGGATTTAATACGAACACAGCGGAACTACAGAAGTTTAGAGTGTGTGTTTTTGTGCGTGTAGTGTAACACACAGAGCGCCGGACCGCAGAGTTCTCACCCTCTGGCTCTATGCGCTGGCTGCTGCCCACGAGACAGTACTTGATGTCGGCTCCGCGTCCAATCACTGCGTTGTTGCAGATCACGCTACCTTGAATGTTACACCTGGGGGAAGAGAACAGAGTCGGATGAGTGTCATTTCAATGACCATACAACAAACACACACTACTTTTCAAAAGGTTGGGGTCAGTTTTTGAAAAGTCTCATATGCTCACCAAGGCTGCACTTGTTTGATCAAAAATACAGAAAAAATAATAATATTGTGAAATATTACTACGAATTAAAAAAACAAAAAAAAACTTTTAATTTTTTATTTTAATATAAAATGTATTCCTGTAATGTCAAAGTTGAATTTTCAGCATCATTACTCCAGTCTTCATTCACATGATCCTTCACATGACATATTTTCATTCACTGGCCACAATTTTGCCATCGATACAATGGGGAAAAACTACCATATAGTAATATTATTATGCAGCAGGTATATTAGGCTGCTGCCACTTTAAGACCTGACGCACACGTCCATTACTGTTACACATTCGTTTTCTTTCTCAACTGTTTTCCTTCACTTAAAACATAGCTGACTGGGTTTACATGAACACTGACATTTTGACATTATTTTGTGTATATTTGACTGTTTATGCGCATTAAGCAGTGAAAAAGAACTTAATTTAGTACTGAGAGGCTGATTTACATGCTTGCACTTTGGGTGTGAGCACAAAATCTGCGGGAATGAGTAAAATTATGCGCAATACACACTCTGAAATTCAAGCCCTGTAACACCAACAGTATTCATCTGGAGCAAATGAAAAGAGTGAGTGAAGGGAGGCGGGTTTGTGTGTCAACTCGCTGCCGTTAACAAAATTGTTTTTTTCTTTTTCAAATATTTTTAAGTGAATTCTGAATACATATTGTGTTAAATAAATGACCAATTAACTTTGGCTATATTTTTCCATTCAGACATTGACTGGATATTACAAAGCCCATATCGCCTGACCACCAGTCCTAACCAAACCATTCTTATGGGGCTATTAACACAGTTTGACTTCTCGCATTCCAGTTCACTGTTAATAACCCATTTTAATTCCATAATTCAGAATATTCAACAAGAAATCATGCATGAAGGGTGAAATGTGGACACTACATACCAGAATGGAGCCAGACCGAATGCGAGTTTGCTAAAACAATGACCATATAGCTATTTGTGTAACATGAAAGATGTCTGAGAGGAAGAGCAAGCTATTACATTTTGATTAAATATTACAATGATTTCTTTGGAATAACACAGGCCAATGAATCATTCACAATAAGACAAAGAACATTCGTTTAGAAAGTCAAATTTGATTTTGATGACTTTAACTGCTGGTCTATGCACATATGTCAAAACAGACTTTTCACATATTATTTTAAGTCAAAATTTTAAAAGGAGATCAAGATCTGTTCAACTCTATTGCACTGCACTCCATCTAGCAGTTTTTAAACTAAAGAACACATCTTGTGTAAACTTCCCCATTCCTAACACTAGATATCAAGCAGTAAATACCTTTCTACATAAAAAAAATAATACAGGAAGTGCATTAGTAAAGATCCACTGACAGTACTTATATGTAACATGGCTTCTTTAAAAAAATAAATGTTTACATCTGGAATCTTTGAGCATAATGAAGGGCTGATATTTGTGTATACGAGTTGTAGACTGCGAAGTGCTTGGGAGCTAGGCTTTGAACTGAGTGTACTTGGATGCGCGCACGCACACACACACACAGGTTTGTTTTTGTGAATTGTGGGGACATTCCATAGGCGTAATGGTTTTTATACTGTACAAACCATATTTTCTATCGCCCTACACTACCTCTACCCCTAAACCTACCCATCACAGGAGACTGTGCACATTTTTACTTTCTCAAGAAAACTCATTCTGTATGATTTATAAACCTTTTGAAAAATGGGGACATGGGGTAATGTCCTCATAAGTCACCCTCTCCTTGTAATACCCATGCATTACCCATGCCATTATACAAATTTGTGTCCTGATGTGTCACAAAAACACGCGCACACACACACGCACCTACACACACACACACGCACGCACCTACACACACACACACGCACGCACCTACACACACACACCCCTGTGCTGCTGTCTGTTTACACCAAACAAAGAATAATATTTTCCTGGGATCGCTTTGGCACCATAAAACTTTATTTGCACAGTTTTATGTTTACTTGGTTTGCCTGGGCCAACTCTTAACTTTTTCTGCACTCTCTTGCGGTGAAGCATATTTACCACGAGTGTTCAGCTTTCATGTCTTTTTGCTAATTGCACAGCTGAGGGTCTTGTCCTTTCCTCACCCGACCCAATTACGTCCCCCTCCCCATCACCACCACGCCAATCTGAAACCTGATACCTCAATGTTTTCACCAGGCTTAGTTTATTTTTCTTTAGGTGGCATTAGCATATATATTAAAAACAACATCGTCGTCTGACGTACAAAAGCGTTTTAGTGCTGCTTTCTGCGGTTTAGTGTCCAAATGTCACAGGACCTACAGGAAGTGCCATTTCACACTCTTCAACCATAAAACGATGCAAAATTTACAACCGCAACTTTTTACTAAACATACTCCAAGATTTTTCCCTCACGGAACAGGGACAGCGGACAGCACGTCCCGTTTTCCAGATCAAGGAGCGTCGGACAGTGCGGCCGTGTTGTAGCTGACGGAGGCAGGTTTCTATTGGCAGCTACACAGGGCGCTCTATTCAGGTGCACGGGTGTGTACAAGAGCGAGAGCAAGCGAGGTTTGAAGAAAGAGAGGGAGTGGGTGAGACAGAGGGGGTAGATGGGAGATTACATGGATTGGAGTTTTGAACAGAGAGACCACCAAAGATGTAGTTTCTGAAATACCACTAATTACTGACACTATGCTCCTCCTTGCTGTGACCCCCCCCCCCTCCACCCACACAAGCCACCATCAGGACCCCCCCCTCCAAATCAACCCCGACCTCCTGAGCTTTGTAAACAACCACTCCTACATGCAAACAAAGGGCCGAAAAATGCAAGTGGCGCTTTTAAATGCCAGGGATTTCCTAATCCCTTCTTACTTTATGTCTTGAAAGAGTTGCAGTTCCTTTCTTTCCTTCCTCTATATTCTTTCACTCCACTCTTCATGCACAGGCTAATTCGTACATGAGGGCCGCCACATTGGCTCCTAGCTCGTTTTTTTTTTTTTTTTTTTTGAAGGGAAAAAACTGGCTCAAACCAAAGCTCCTCCTGTCTCTACCTAACAGGGTCCTGATTTGGGACAGTCTGTGTTCAATAGCAAGCGAGAACGCCATTATCCTAAATCAGCTTAAATCTATAAATTGTTTTGGGTAAAAAAAAAAAAAAAAGAGGAGTGCAAAAAAATCCATTGTTCATTCATAAGTCTATGATCAGAAAAGAAGCATGTGAGTAAAACTCTTGAACAAGAGTCGGCCAAGTTTAGCGAGATGTGAATGTTGCTGAGGATTCTTTTACTTTGCGCATGTAACACTTGTTTCTTTGGGAATCATTACATCTACATTCATCACTTTTCTGTTAATTTGTTGTACCGGGGGGCTGTTCAGGGTCAGCGAACACCTTTAGGGGTCTGACAACGCAAGTTTCTGCTTTTTCTCAACACAACAAAAAGCAGCAGCATCCACCCCAACACCACCCGCAGGCAGAAGCGGGTCAGACATTATGTCTATGTCAAGCCCACTTTTAACCTAACAGACAAAATCTGATCTTTTGTTTCTACATGCTGAACATCTGATCCAGACCACTAAATATGCTATATCTGTCATCCTTAGACTGTGCATTATGTACACTATTGTTAAAATGTTTGGGGTCAGTCATTTTCAAAAGAATCACTTTCAAAATGTTTCTGGAGCACCCAATCAGCATATTAAGCCCGTTTTCACCGCAGGAACTTTCCCCAGGAACTAGGGACTTCGGGGTGGTACTTGGTGTGTTTCAACTGCAGGAACCAGGGTCTAAATAAAGTTTCAGGTAAAAATTCCCCCTCAGAAAGTCCCTGCTCATGAAGTAGTACTTTTTCAAAGTTCAGGAACTTTTTGGGACTTGGTCGCTGAACATACTGATTGGTTGAGTTCACGCAGCATTTTGATTGGTTCACTCCACTCAGCATTTTATTTTAACCACCATTTTTAAAAGTCTGTTGCGGTGCGTGCAGTAAGAGTTGTTTACTGTTCGAATCAACAATGAAGTTTAAAAAAATAAGGCAGATGGGCCGACGACAAGGTTCAGGCTTTATTAAGCTTATATGCAGAGAACGAAATCCAGTGGGAACTGGAAAGTCGCAAGCGGTCCTACGTCAACGGACTAAACATCACGGTACTTTAGACCACGATGGTAATGCAGACAACAACAGGTCTGGGGGGAAAAAGTTCCTGGGACAAATTGTTCCAGGTAATTTCAGTGGAAATGAGACTTTAGAAAGATTTCTAAAAGATCATGTGGCACAAAAGACTGGAGTAATGGAGTACAAGGAGACAAAAATCTTACCAACCCCAAACTTTTGAACGGCAGTATACATTTAATTTAAAATCGATAAACCAATCTCACAAATACACCTTATCTGAAGTCTGATTCATTTAAGCAAATAATGTAATTCAGATCATTTTCATATTTCCATATTAATTTATAGTCAGTTGCGATTACTGGACAAGGATTATGGAAACTGCATTCACAAAGCAATTTATTGCTGAAAAATTATTTTTAGGTCTGAAAACGTATTATATTCAACATGTACATTTCCATGACTTTTTAAATCAGATTTTATTAATTTCTCTGACTTTTCTATCCCTGGAATTCACCGATTCAAATTCACTAATATTTCCAGGTTGTCCATGACCACATTTTTTAACTCTGTTAAAAGAACTGGTTAAAAAATTATCATTCAAAAAATGTTTCCAGAAGTCTCTGCAATGCATTCGACGACATTTTATTGCAGCTACATAATTTAGCTTTTTTTCCCTAATTTATTTAGTTAAATACTAATGTTTATTAGTATGTTTTCAAATATTATTAAATTTCACCATTCAAAGAAAGCAAACGACATTACTTGTGTTAAACATCCTGTCTGGGTTTGATTTACAAAATAAATTACCCATAAAGAGGCTGTTTCTGCATCATTTTCTCATAAACAGTCAGAATCACTTACCCTTCTTCAATAGTGACTCCGTTCATGATGATGGAGTTGATAATCTTCACCTTCTCCTTGATCACGGTTGATGTGCCAATATTTGAACGCTTGATTGAGGTCTTGTCTAATATCTGACAATGTGGCCCAATAATGCTGTCACTTCCAACCTAATAAAAGAGATAGCAGTACTTTATTTTAGGAGTAATGTATGAGTGCAACAGCCTGATTCAAGAAGTTTAAAAAAAAAAAAAAAAAAAGGATTTTGAATGATAACTTACAAACCTTTAAAGATAGACCTACTGTGGGCTAGGAGGTTGTTATTCCATGGTATTTGCTTCTGCTGAAGCTGTCAGCCTGCATTATTTCAGCTTATTTTTAAAATAATGTGTTTAACAGTGGAATTCCTGGTAAAAAACTGCATCACCCATGATGCTGTACAGAAAATTCCACCAATCAGAGAATCGAAAAAACAACCCTCGCCAAAAAAAAATCGATTATGCTATTCGCAATGCTTCATGGCATTGTAGTTCTTTCCCTCACTTAAGCTGTTAAGTACGCAGTCTTGTACCTTTGTCTTTTTGTCCAATTTTCTAATCATTTTTTGATTAAAATCCAAGTTTGTAGTGTTGCAATACACCTCATAGCTGATTGGCTTGGTGCATGGCTTATAACTCTTTAACGAAGATTTTTTTTTTAAAAATCCCTATGGGAGAAATGTATGGAAAAAAATACTTTTGGAACCAGCACTGCTGAAAAAGGGAGCAGGCACTGTTGCACTCTATTCCAATAGCAGAATATGCTCTTTGATAAATTTTTATGAGGTATATTATGAAATATGCATTTTTTTATAGGGCTGTCACAAGCCCTCGATTTAATTCAAAAAAAAAAAAAAAAAAAAAAAAAAATCCTTGATTGTGTGTCGAGTAATCGGCAAAATACTGTAAGTGGCGCATTCCACTGACAAGAATCCATGAATTGCATTATTAGACCATTCTCAAAGGCTGCACAATGTATTAAAAACCATTTCAAAATTATACTACAGCATAGTGCTATTGTGAATTCACAAAGGCTGTGATTTAGTTAAATAAATATATGCCCTGTGGGTTTTATATTTATTATTCTGTGAGTTTGGGTTGCTTATAACGTTCATCTGGAAACGCAATGTGCGCCATTTCATCAGATTTGTATGGTAAATCATTTATAAAACTTACACCAACACAGAAGAAAACATCAATATGTTTCTAAATATGCAAACGGTTGTTCATCGTGATTTCAAAATAAAAGTTTGCATGTCTTGATGTCCACATATTCTTGTTCAAAAAATTACAGTGGCTGTAACATTTCTATCATAAGAAGTGACCAAACATTAAAGATTAAGTAAATTAAATGTCATTTGGCCAATATTAAACAAGGATTTGATCTGCTGTAAAGTTGTTCTATAAAACCATATGATTAATTGCATTTGATACTTTATTTGAACCAAATATTATTGCCTCATTGTTATTATATATGTATTTTAAGTCATTTTGAGGGCTTTTTTTTATTACCACAAAAATACCCAATTACTCGATTAATCGTCAAAATAATCGATCGGTTACTCAATTACCAAAATAATCATTAGTGACAGCCCTAATTTTTAATCATACTGTACACAGCCACCATATTAGTGACGTGCCTATGGGACTCACCAAAGAGCGATCTGTGACCACAGCAGTCAGATGGATTGGAGGGTCCTCAAACAGCTTTGGAACCTAAGGGAAAAGGGGAAACCATCCCACAATTCAATGCAGCCATTACAGCTCAACCAGTGTCTCAAACAACTGTTTTAACCTTGGACAGATAATCTTATTTACAGATTTAATGTGCCATTAAAACCGTTCTTTCGGCTTGTTCTCACCACACGATTGGCCTCTATGTAAGCCGCGAGCGTGTTCACACGGTAACACATGCCCTCCTCCATGATGTGAACATAGCAGCGTAGCTTTCCGCCGTGGTAGGCCTCGCTCATGTCTCCACGATGATCATTCCAACACGACCTCTCCCGGGCAAGTTGGAGCAGCGCCTCGTCTTTACTGGTGCTGAGGAGTTCTGTGAAGACATGTATGCATTTGAGAAAGGTCACCTTTTATTATGTACACTTAAAACTCTCTTAAAAGGATGACAAATGTGAATTGTGCAAAAGCGAGTTATTACAAGAGGAAGCTTACCCAAATTGTTGTGAGCATCCTGTTGTTTTTGATTCTTCTCTGAATCCTCTGTGGCATTTTGACAGTTTAAAGACTTTGAGAACTGCTTACGCACCAAATACGGCACTAATTCTCCTCTGATTGAAGTGACAGACCTGTAAATAAAAGCATATGAAAAGAACATTTTTTGATATTTAAAATGTGATTGTATTTAAAAAGTTTTTTTTTTTTTTTTTTTTTTTTTTTTTTAATTTTCTCAGCAAATACTGATCATGTATATGGGTCATTGATGAATAAGGTTTTTAAAAGTGTAAAAAAAAACATAAGAGATATAATTAATTTTGAAGTTTAATTAAGTGTTAACAATGAGATTATGTGGTTTTTATTATCAATTAACACTGCTTTTGTCATGTTTTACAAGATGGACAACATTTGTCACCAAAAAAGTAATTCGGTTTACCAAAATTTTGGTTTTACAGAATGACATTTTTGGTTATACCGAATGACGATGTTTTAAAAAAAATGTTAACAGGCTGATATCTAGCTAGCTAACTAGCAAAAGGACAATCAAACATTTTTTATTTAGTAGAAGTTTTTAAAATATTACAACATTTTCAATGTTTTATAGCGGTTGTACCGAATGACCTGATACGAGGACATGCATATGAGCAAGTGAATGCATGAATTTTTCAAATAGTTAAGAGTTAGTTACTTTGCTTCATGACCATGTGGTCCTTTGCAGGTGTCTGAATGGTGTTACATCCTGTCACATGATATTGACCGCATGACTTGTTTCAAAATGGTCCCTTTATATTGGTTACTCCGAATGACATCAATGCAATTCATTTTTCCGGACATTCTTTATCATAAAGCAATGACTTCTACACATAATTTTGATACTATTTTGCACCATGTTGATATAAGGTGTTATAAAATCATGCCAGAATAAAAATATATATATTTAGTACATTTTAAGATATTTGAATCAAAAATGAAATGGCTGTATTGGCCTTTGGAAGGTTAAATTGAATGACCATTTGAAAATCTTCAAAAACTTTAAAATACCTTTATATGTAGCAAAATATGATTAAAACCTTTTGGATTTGATAAAAGAGATCTAGATGTACTACCTTGCATACTTTGGATGTCATTTCTTTGTTTTTATTATTATTATTATTATTATTATTATTAAGGCCTTTGGACAAAAAAAAAAAGAAAAAAAAAAGACCCATATGCAATTATTCAAACAATTTGATTAATCATTTAACTAATTTAAAGACATTATTGTGGCAGAAGAGTAAAGCACTGAATAGACATTACAAAATACATTCATTTCATAAATTAATTATTTAAAAAAATAAAGAAAATTATTTTAATTATTAATAAATGTACTATATGAATGTAATCAACAATACTTAAATCCAACATTAAGCAGCATTGACAGACCCTTCAAAAGAGGAATATTCTCATTTTAATGAACAGTTGAATTTATGGTCGCCTGAAGGTATAGAGTTGAATCATGGTTTAAAAAAAAATCATGTGTGCATGAGGAGCAATTCAAAATCTCCACCACCTCCTTAAACCAGTCTCTCTCTCCCTCTCTTTATTTTCTTTTAGGCAAGATTAGAATTTCCATCTGAATGCAGAGAGAGAAACAACAGTTACTATGTCCATTTTCTCCTTTAGTACTCCATGGCACTGCAGGCTCAAGGGCGACAGAGAGAGAGCGAGACGGAGGGAGGGAGGGATGGGCTGGGAGAATGTGAACGAGAGAGAGAAAAGGCAGCATAAAAAAAAAGTCAAACTACTTTGATGAGGGAAAGTGGGGAGAAAAGGAGGGCTGGGGGGGCAGATTAGATGAAATGATATTTATATCAGGGGGAGAGCGAATTAAAATGTCAAAGCGGAGAGAAGCCTCACGCTTTTCTGAAGTCTGTGAGAGGGAGAGGACCTAAGAGAGGCCATGCACGGCACCACTTTACAGCGGGCTCCCCGGCCTCACAATGTCAGTTACAGGAGCACAAAGAGGACTGGAGGGGCAGGCGAACGGAGGGCTATTGGAGAGGATGAATGGAGAGCTGAGGGAGCAACGGAGGGGTGGACTGTAGAGGACACAGGGACACTCCAGGATTAGAGACACAGCGGAACGACTAGATGAAGAGAAAACTGGTTATGTGAAAGTGGTGCTGAAAATAAGCTTGCAATGAAGTGCAAGGAGCAATTTTTGTTTTTCAGTTTAGGCTTTTACAGTAAAGCAAATTCAAATTAAAGTGATTTTAATTATAGTGAAGAAAATAAATATAAAAAAATATGTATTAAATATACATATATTTCTTTATTTACTACACCAAGAACATGGACACCTTCAAAATTGTTCTTTGCATATTCATTAAAATACTGATGGATAAAAGTCCAGCAATACAACATAACCCCATTTTTAATGTCCTTTCAATGTCCTCTGTCCATCATGACATCAGTTTGTCAGATGGTAAAACTAGATTTAATAGATGGTAATGTGTCAGATTCAAATTCTCAGGATGTGCAGACAAACATTGTGCTTTCAGGTGGCACATTGTCAAACAGCTTTCAGGGGAAAAACTGGTCAGTTTTTGCAGACTTCTGATTTAATACGTAATTAGTCAAATTAAACTATCATAATTCGAGTGAAAAGTTAAACTGAAAAATTAACATGATTTTGTTAGTATTTCTTTTGCTTTACTGCACCACTAAGAACATCATCTGTTTTATCATCATAAAAGTATGTGTGAATTCTTTGGCACAAAATGCAGCTGGCAAAAATTGACAGAAAAAGCTGTGAAACTCTTCTTTTACTGGGAAATGCTAACTTACTTGTTGTGTACTAAGAAATCAACCACAGATCTCTTCAGGCAGTACAGGTGGGCATCTAGAAGGCCAGTCTTGATGAGCATTCTGGGATGTCTGAAAGAGTGAAATATATATTAAAAAAAAAAGAGTGTCAGAGAAAGGGAGGGCAGTGAAGACTGGCATCTTGGAGTGCAAATAAAAAATAATGACAGTAAATGTGCGGAAGGAGGCTGCGGCTGCTCCAGAATAACACGCAGGGGAAACGTGGAACATGCTTGATGTCGAAACAAAGTAAATACATAACAGCTCTGACAAAAACACTGTAAGGCTCCCTGCTACCCTTGTTTCCTCAGATGTTTTATAATTAGACTATATAGCTTGCCTTTAAGTCCCATGGAGTCTTTCATTTTCCTGTCTCACTCCCAACCTAATTGGTCTCTTCGAGGCACTGTATAGTTCAAGAGAACTATAATGACCCCCAAAATTGGAATAACAAGTGAAAGACAAGCGAAGTGACATGAAAGAGAAGAAATGATGTAGTATCTCTATAAAATCCAAAAATTAAAAAAACAAATCTCATGGTCCAGCAGGATTAAGTGATTCCACAGCTTGTGAGTAGTGAGATGTCAGGAGCACCGACGGACCCCCCAGACTGTTTTATAGCCTGCCATTGACATGAAAATGCTCCCGGAGCCCCTCCACAGTGCCACAAGAGGCCCACAAAATGGCTGCCCCGGGCCACGGCAATTCACGTGGTGAAAGAGCCCAGTGCATCCTGACGGACAACACGAAGTGTTACTAAAGGTAAAGCAGACTGGACAGCAATGCAAGTTAAGCTGTCAGATGTACATGAGGACTTCCAGTTACATACACACACTCATATGTCTGGAGAGAATAGTCTTTATGTCAAGATTACAGAGTCAAGGTTTTGCTCAATGCCCTCAATTCATGATGATTCAAGTCTATCAAGGGACAAAGCAAAGTACAAACAGCAAGGTTCAAAAGAGACTTTAACATTTGGAATTGAATATTTAAATTAAACCTGGAAATAAAGGTTCAGGATTTCAATAAATAAATAAATAAAAAAGGGGAAAAACTGCTAAAAAGTATACTAAGGAATTATGAAATTCATTAAACTTTCAAATTCAAAATCCATTTTAAATATATATATATAATATATTATATATATTATACACTACTGTTCAAAAGTTTGGGGTCAGTAAGATTTTTAAAGTAATTAAAGAAATTAATACTATTATTTAGCAAGGATGCATTAAATTGATCAAAAGTGACAGTAAAGACATTTATAATCCTACAAAAGCTTTCTATTTTGGATAAATGCTGTTCTTTTGAACTTTCTATTCATCAAAGAATCAAAGAAAAAAAAAAAGAAAGCGAAGCCGAAGCATTATCACTAATGGTCTCAGACCTTTAAACCCCACTGTACACTCCCCACATTTCCAGCAACAGTGCTGCACCACATGGCAGGCTTTATGCCGGGCGACCTGCGGAAAACACAGAACACGAGGACCCTCCCACCCCCCATGACATTTACGAAGCGAGAACGTAAGAGAACCATCTCATCTCTAGAGCTTTACTGTTTCCCTCCAGTGGATGACACACTGAGAGCCTGAAACGCTGCCGTGTTTACTCACCCAAAACTCAAAAACAGACTCACCATGTGTAAATCAGAGCGAGTATGCGTGTGGATACATCAGAAATAAATTATGATGACACTAAGTCGTTCCATTAGCCAGCAGTGGCTGGATTCCTAAAAAGCAGGAAAAGTGCGTGCAGAGACTGAGGAACGTTCAGATGTTTTCAGCTACATATGGCACCAATGTGCTCGGCTCACACACGCAGATAGCAGCGAGAGATCCAGAGGAGGTGAGGAATGAACAAACGCATGACACACTGATTTATGGGAACACCCAACATGTGACATCATGGTCTGGCACCTGCGGGCAGGAGAATGAGTGAATCAGTGAGAATGATGGGCTGAATGAAGGAATGATGAGTAACGGATACAGACCCTTGTGGTTTTGAATAAGGAATGAGTGTTAAAGAGTGGGAAATAGAGGGTCAGGAAGACAACAAGACTGCCAAATGATGAGGAACAGGTGCTGTTTATGGAGTGCAGACAATATAAGGCTCACAGTGCAAAACATAACTAGGAATAACTTTTCAAATCAAACTATTTGCTTGTATCGACATTTTTAAGCTGTTCTGAGTGGTTTAAAGGGATAGTTCACCCAAAAATGAAAATTATCCCATAATTGACTCACCCGTAAGCCATTCTAAGTGTATATGACTTTTTTCAGTCAAACACACAGAGTTATGTAAAAAATATTCTGGCCCAAAAAAGCGCATCCATCCATCATAAAAGTAATCCATACAGCTCCAGTGGGTTAATAAAGGCCTTCTGAAGCGAAGTGATGCGTTTTTTTAAAGAAAAATATCCATAATAATAACTTTATAAACTGTAATCACTAGCTTCTGTTAATGGCCATCCACTCGTTCACGAGAGAGTCGAGTTCCGGCGTATGACACAGGATGGAGGCGTAGTGTAACCGGTGTTTTGTTTTGCTCTATCCTCTCCGCTTCCGCGTTTGTCAATACATCATGCATTGGGTCAGAGGTCACTCTTACGCCGGAACTAGACTCACGTACGGTAGTTACTGGAAGCCAGTTATTATAGTTTATAAAGTCATAAATATGGATATTTTTCTTACAAAAATGCATTGCTTCGCTTCAGTACCCTCTGGAGCTATATGGATTACTTTTATGATGGATAGATGTGCTTTTATGACAGAATGGAGAAAAAAAAAAAAACTTGGAAGAAACCAGGCTCGGTCGGGGGCCAGTTCTCCTCTAGCCAACAAATGAACAGTGCATAAGTTATGATTCAGGCAGCATTACAGGTCAGAAGTCATATTGGATTGGAACATTCAAAATATTTATTCCAGTTCCATCTGGTTGAAGATCGGATTATTCACGCTGGTATGGTATAAATTTTGAAAGAGCCAGGATATCTTTTAATATAACTCCGATTGTGTTTGGCTGAAAGAAGAAAGACTTATACAGTCAAAACAAAAATTATTGAGATATATTATACCCAAAAATTCTTCATACAGTGGACTAACAGTAAAATTTATAAAAATTTGGAAACAAAAATGATCAGACTCTTTGACCTGACCATGTTTAGCTTAAGTGTTATCTGACATAATTAAGATTAATTTTTTTGATTACCATTTTTTTAAACTATAGTGAATTAACTGTATTAATGAATGAAATGTTCAAGGTGTCTGAATAAATTTTGGTTTGACTGTACACCTAGGATGGCTTGAGGGTGAGTAAATTATGAGATAATTTTCATTTTTGGGTGAACTATCCTTTTAAGCATGCTGCTATGTCTTCATGATATTCAGAACCCAAGATATAGCACAAGTTTCTACTTCAATGCAATTCTATGGCAGCGGTTCTCAACCAGGGGGCCGGGGCACACTAGGGGGCCTCTGGATAATTGTAAGGAATTTAAATAAATGAATGAACTAATTATTAATATATTAAAAATATCCAACTTTAATTAAATTAAAATGATAAAAATGAATACATAAAATGAAGATGAAAAGTGAAATCACATTTCCCACAATAACTACTGTTCTGAAATACAGTACATAACTTCTGGAATCACAAAATTAATCACGGTTAATTTATTTAATATATTAAATTAACCACATGAAGTAATTCAGTATATGAAGTTTAAAAAAAAACTAAGTCGAGAACCACTGGTCAATGGGATTGTTTTGACTGTTTTGGGGGGAGAAAAAAAAAAAAGTGCTCGTGTGGGTGCCACCGGATTGAATCCAGCTCGCAACATTCTGCAAACCAGTTTCCCCCACTTTTCCTTATTATTTAAGGTCTTCTGACTGTGTGACTAATAAATAGACAAACAAAAAAAATATTGCTTGAATAATGGTAATCTTGAAGCAATTGTCATGAAATGGTGGAGCATTACGCTATATGACAAGTTAAAACTGTCTGATTCCTCCTCAAGCTGACAAGAATCACAAAAATCTAGGAAAGCCTTCAGGGTTGTGAGTGACTCACACTATTATTTTTAATGGCTTACTACTATAAAGCCCAGCACAAAGATCCGCGTTACAGCACAGTGAGGTCATACGTTACACAGTGCGCCGTCGATGGAGCCCAAGCAAATTTATCCAGACCTCTTTGAGCCCGGATGCCCCGCAAGACACGAGGCCTTTGTTCTGCGGTCGTTTGTCTGAATCGGCAGGTTAAATAAGTACCAGACTGACATTGGAGGAGAAAGACAACAGCTGACTCTGGATTTGATGGGTTGGTAAATCTTAGCACAGGACATATGGCACACACCTTCCTCTCAAACATCCTCAGCCGGTCTGGAGAGTGTAATGTTTGAGCAGTGTGTTTAGGAGGGAGAGCTGGATTGCGAACAATGTTAAACACTATTAAACACTCGTAGCTTTAACAAAGCAAATCAAGAGCAATGTTAACATGCCTTTTCAGTGAGCTGTCTGAGGAAGTTTACCGCTTCTTTGGCGGTCAGACTAAGATACATACATGTTTCCTGTCCATCTATTCTTTCCAGATTTCTAACATTTAGAAAGTTTAAATCTAGAGGGCTACAGCAAGTTAAGGCTAGAAAATGGTGAACCAATGGTGAAGAGGAACGATCGATTCATATGATGAACAGATTTAATTTAGGCTTTTATTCACATATAAATATTCATCAACATACACATCAGTTGTGATAAACAGACGCATGTTCAAGCATGTTTTCTTGACATGCGAGAACCAATGAGGTTCATTCTTGTGTGTTACGCAGCATGTTTGAGCTTCTGCGAGAGGTTTGTTCTCGCGTATCATTCAGGTTTGGTTGAGCTTCCGTTTATGTTCACTGATCAATGTTTATGTGTGAATAAAAGCCTAAATTATATCTGTTCATCATATAAAGCAATTGAGTTTCTTTAGAAACTGCTCAATTCATATTCATTAGTTTTACGATCTCTAATGTTCCCCTAGGGCTGTTTTACTGGTTGCATTCGCACCGCCAGTAGGAACTATGAAGTGACATTTGGACCTTTATTGTTACGGTGCTGAGAATGCCAAAGCGCAAAGCGCTCACATTCTCCATCTTCATTAGTTTACAATTTGTTTAACAGCCTGTCTAATATGTTATACGATAGAACTGTTATAACAAGGAAAGAAAAAGTATTAGCGTTTACCATGTGGTTGATGTCCAATGTCACTAGCTAAGCAGAAATACATAATCACGTTTCGCTCAGTCCTCTCAAAGTTGCGTTGGATTTTCTCCTAACTCGAGAGGTCCATCTATCATTGTTTTCCATGTTCGTAGAGTTAGTTTGTGGAGTAAATATATGGGCTATAACTGTGTGTGTACACAACTTTTTTTTAAAATAACGGGTGCCTGTGTTTCACATGCGTTTTGCCAATCGACATACAATTACGTCACTGGTAGATCCTATAGTGCTGGTTTAGACCCTACTCTGAAGTAGGGGCTCATTTAGTTCCCCCAAAAGGAGTTCCTAGAACTAAAATCATTCCTAGTACCTGTGAACTATGAAAAGGTTACTCTGGTGCAAAAGCCCCTTTGCGTAGCAGTCTATGGAGGGACAGAAAGCTCTCAGATTTGATCAAGATCTTCATTTGTGTTTCGAAGATGAACGGGTCTTACGGGTTTGGAACGGCATGAGGGCGAGTCATTAATGACAGAATTTTCATTTTTGCGTGAACTAACCCTTTAAAAATAAGAAATGTTGCCTTGATTACTAACTGAAATCAATTCTAAAGTACTAAATTACTAAAGTTAATCAATAAATAAATTAAATAATACTAAACACTGCAACTATCCCACAGAGAATGAGACCTCACTTGTCAACAATATGAGGTGGAAAATTAAGCAAGATGTATGAGATTTGAATCTGTAAAATCAATTCCACTGTCAACTAATGTCACATGTGTAACTGTTTTGCTGTGTTCTGCTACTAGACCACATAAAGAGGGAGAAACCGATCTCCAAAATGTTTTCCTCTCACATTCTTCAAACCTAGAAACACAAAAGGACCACCACTAAGATGTACTTTAACATTGTTACTGCCGCTTATGATAATCCAATGCTAGAAATCTGTCGGTCATCGCAGAGTTGCCAACTCTCATGCATTTGGCATGAGACACATGCTTTCTGGCTCTGTCTCATGCTCTTATAATACTCAAAGATAGGATATAGGATACCAGAACGGGACCTGTTTGGTGTAGCACAGATATTCTTTACTACATATCTAGTGGTCAACAGTCAAACAAAGAACATGAAGATTGTTTGTGGTGTGTAAATGTTCTATTTGGCCGGTTAATTTTGCACTGTCACAGGCCAGCCAGGTGGCATTTTAATTGTTAATTAGGTGAATGTGTGCGCTGTGGCATGAGTAACTCCTGTCTGTAACGTAACTTACATGTTTTTCACTTATGTTTGCAAGATAGGATGCTTTTAAAAATGACAGAGGCCACAGAGCAAACCACACTAAGAAAAGAACACGACCCACTTTGTCTTGAATTTCAAAGAGACTTATATTATTTAACTTTTATTTATTTATTACTTATATAAATTCCCAAGTTTAATTTGAGCCATTTAAGTAACAAAAGAGTGCTTTTAATGGTCCTCAGCGCATAACTTACATCACAACTTGCACAGAGATATCTTAAATTATGTCAGTTTCACCGAACTGACACCGAACCAAAAGATACCGTAAGATAAGAATACGTTCACAACCTGATTGGTTGGATTTTATGACGTATTGCCTATTTTGAGAAGGAACTTACCGAAGATCCAAAACAATGCTGTGTGCTGAGATAAATGCGCTCGTTGTATGTGTGTAGCCTGCATATGATGGTATTTTGGCTAGCTGGGAATTCGTGAAGAGCTTATTAAATGTGTAAAGGAGTCAAAACAGTGGCAGGAATCCCTCCGTCATACACACAAACGATCTGTTGCATGGAGACGCGTGTCTGATGCCTGTGATGGGCAAACTCGCGACTATGATGAGAAAAACCGATATTCGTGAGGATTCTGTCCTTTTTAGGGTCTCATCTTCCTGTTTTTGGTTTGTGTACATGTCTTTGGTCCGTGTTGCGTTCATATATCATTCAAACTGCACTAGAGTTCGTTTGGAAGCGGACCGAGACCCAACTTTTTAGCGGTCTTGGCCCACTTGTTTGGTGCGTACCAGGATTCGGATGGCAGCGTTCACACATGTTCAAATGAACCACACTAACAGAGCAATCGCACTAGGGTTCGTTTTAATTGAACCAAACATGACAAGTGTGAACACACCCTAAATGTCCTTATTTAACTAAGGCTTACCCCTGGCTTAATCTAAGCCCTGTCTATGAAACCTGGCCTATAACAGTACAAAAATAAATGTTTTTTTTTTTTTTTTTTTTTTTTTATAAATAAATTAGTCATTAAGAAATCTTACTGAATTGTAATATTAGCTAGTTAGCCAGCATATATGGTATGTAAAGTTTACAGGAACAGTTTCTAAAAAGTGCATTAGTATATAAGCCAAGCATTTAAACAGCTGGTCACCTGTTAAGTTCCATACCGATTATAAAATACTGCTTCTTACCTATAAAGCCATTAACGGTCTAATTCCTTTGCATGTAACTCATCTAAAATCCATCACGTTCTTTAAGGTCACAAAATTATGGACTAATTTTAACTACGAAGAGTCTACGAAAGGAAGTACAGCTTTTTCACACTTGGCTCATAAACTCTGGAAAAGCCTTCCTGATAATGTTCAGGACTCAGACACACTCTCTGTAATTAAATCTATATTAAAGACATCTCTTTAGCCAAGCATTCACATGATGCTTCTCAAACTTACTACAATTATATCTGATAAAATGGTACAATCATCACATGATCATCTTTTGCCTAAAATGCTATTAACAGCAGCTATGCTAACTCTACTCTTTTTGCTTCCCTGTTTCTACCTTAGGATGGGCATCCTATAGATTGCACCAGCTCCAGTTTAATCACTCCAACCAGGAAAACAAGGTTGGCAACCCTGGTCACCATCACATATCCAACCAGATTTCTGAGATACTTCCAATAATGTAGAAGCAAAAATTTTTTAAAGGGATAGTTCACCCCAAGATAAAAAATTCTGTCATTTACTCACCCGCATATTGTTCAAATCTGAAACTTATAAATATGACTTACTTTCTTCTGTGCAAACACAAAAAAATATATTTTGAAGAACAAAACGACACAAACAAAAAGACAAAAAACACACACACACAAAAGAAGTCATACAGGTTTTGAGTCTTTTAAATTTTGGGTGAACTATCCCTTTAAGACATAATGATACAGAGAAGACAGTGTTTTTACAGGTCTTATAAATAAAAAGGACTGGCTTAACACATGTGGACTGCACATATAGGCTTCTCCGTGCCTGTATAAACACACATGCAGACAATGGCAAGGCTCTGAGACAACACAGACAAAGAGAAAAGTATCTGAAGTAATGTTAAACATTAGCAGACATCTCTCAAACCACACTGAGAAATCCTGTGTCCTTGAGAGTGGGCCAAAAAGAAATGGCCAGGTCATATTCCAAGCCCTACATCAAAATGAAAGAAAATTATATTTTTGCAAAAAGCTTTTTAGGACATTCCTTTTTGAATTCTGACAAAACTATGCACTTTTTTTTGTAATTGCTAATGGTTATTTTTATTAGATTCGTTTTTTTTTTTTCACTGTACTACAGTAAAGGGTTATAAAAAAGCTTATAGCTTTTTCGTAAATAAAATAATTTCTTGTTTCTTTCTTTTGATTTTGGGGTAAGATTTGACTCAAAATATGAATATAAGTGTATTAGACTGGTGTGATACATTACTTAATGTCAGATTAGGTAGTGTGTGTTCAGTCTCCCACTCATCGGACAACATGCTAACAGCTGCTGCAACCCTACTATTACTGGACAGGATTTACAGTGGCAATGACTCCCCAAATTATTTATGAGCTCCCAACACAGCCGCATACAGAGCCCTATCACAGCTCTCCTACTCCCAGACCCATGATCACCCCCCACAACCAGGAACGGCAGGGCCTTTGGCCTCCAGAACCCAAGGTACAGGCCCCATGCAAGGTGCTGACAATCTGAGGAGTCTTGCCAACATCAGGAAATGACAGCGTCAGATAACATTAAAAAGGCTGGGAGGAAAGATGGGGGCGTAACTAGGGCAGTTATAACTAAAACAAGTCTCCAGTCATATCAGTGGCATAAAAAGAGCCATTTTATTCTCTTATCAATGGTCCCCCTCATGGTCCTCCCATATTGAAATCATATGACCAGCCAAATATTACTTAATTTATCTCTATAAAACCTATACACTTTAGTCAGATTAGTCAACATATTTAATTTGTTATATACGGAGTCTACCATGACTAAGGTTCAATTTTGGACACATTCAAATGCATAATACATTAATAAAAGGTTGGAAAATACTTTTATTAATACTTTTATTCTTTTAAGACACTTGGCAGTTTTGGTTAGATTAAAACGAACTGTGGTGCGATTGCTCTGTTAGTGTGGTTCATTTGATTAAGTGTGAATGCTGCCACCCAAACCCTGGTACTCACCAAACAAAAAGTCTGGTGCGGTTCGACAGAAATATGAATGCAACAAGGACCAAAGACATCTAAACTAACCAAAAACAGAATGTGATGTCACCAGATGTGACCTTAAAAAGGACAGAATGTTGAAGCATATCTGTTTTTTCTCGTCAAATGAGCAAGGTTGCTTATTACAGTTTGATACAGGTGTCAGAAACACGTCTCCTTGCAGCAGATCTTCGTTTTTATTCATTTTTGAGGACTTCCTGGTGCTGTTTTGACTCCTTTACACATTTGATAAACTCTTCACGAGTTCTCAGCTGGTCAAAATGGCATCACAAGTACGCACATATAACGAGCGCATCTTTAGGTTCGGTCTTAAAAATGACAGTGTGAATGCTAAGCAAACCAGGACTAAATGTTCTGTTTTCTGTTTTGGTCCGGACCAAAAAAACAAAACAAGAAAACCGAACAAGTGTGAACACTCTAATACACCCTAATGAATTTTATTCTTCTGATCAAAAGTGATAGTAAAGTAACAAAAGACAAAATGTTCTATTTTAAATAAATCCTGAAAAAATGTATCATGGTTTTTGCAAAAATATTAAGCAGCACAACTGTTTAACACTGAAAATAAGACGTGTTCCTTGAGCACCAAATAAGCTGATTAGAATGATTTCTGAAGGATCATGTGACACTGAAGAGTGGAATAATGGCTGCTGAAAATTCAGCTTTACCATCACAGTAATCAATTATATTTTAAAAAATATTAAAAATTGAAGTTATTTTAAATTAAATATTTTACAATATTATTGTATTTACTGAATTTTTCATCAAATAAATGCAGCTTTGGTGAGTATAAAAGACTTTTCAAAAACATTTTAGTAGTGTACGTATATGCAGTCATGTGATCTAGTCAGCAGTGTATTATGGGTCATTAGTAAAAGCAAGCTATTAAATTAGGCTTTAAATGCATTAAATACTCATTAGATAGATGTCTAATAAAAATAAAATAAGTCTAATATTTCCATAGTTCTGGGAAATAATACACATAGCTCTAAAACCTCCAAGGGAGAAAATCCAAAGAAATGAGAAAACGCAAAAGAAAGACAGGACAGATAGGCAAGGGTTGGTTTGGAAGGAAAGAAGGATTGGGTCAGCAGTTAAGAAAGGTTGCCGCCTGCTAAGGCATGGTTGACAGGCAGCACTTATATCAAGGCCAGTGTGGAGGAGGCCACAGTTTTACTAGCCAGCAGCAAAAACAGCAGGTCATCACCCCGTCAGGCCGCTTGAGGAAGCGGCACCTCTGTGAGGGTAGTAGCTTTAAATTGTACTTAGACCGACCAAGTCCATTTTCAGCGTGAAAGTACACACAACAAGACAACAAAATGCCCCAACGTATTTCCCCCACACAACAAATCCAAAGTATTGTACAGTAAAGGTGCTCTATGTAAGTTTTTGACTGTACTAAAGCATAAAAATACCATATGTTTGCAGATATTTATTAAACATGCTCAGTTCACATATTGGTTTCTCTGAAAACCATTGCTACAGCCAGTTATTTTACTTTGAAATTTGCGTTTCGTGTCGGAATTCATGTTTTTGTTTCAATTAATGTGCAAGATCGCACGTTGCCAATTTACCCAACAGTATTTCGCCACCCTGGGTTGTCAGTTGGCGGAAAACACATGCAGCGAATTGCAGCCATGGAAGCCAGCGAACAAACTGGGTCAGAGATCGCAGATTCTACCTGACCTAAAAAGCCTCAGCATCTATCTCAAAATCTCTATGAACAGAAGCATATTAAAACGCGATATGAACTCATCATAAATCAATAAATCAACTAATTATCTTACAGTGTGTAAGTCTCCTCACCTTCCAACGTCAATTGAGCTCGCTCCTGTTGTGTGTCTTCAAACTGGCAACCCGCGAGAGCGTTGAGTCTAAGGAGGAGGGGGCGGGGCAAACAATATTTTGAATTTGGACTGCAGTACCCATTTCAACCACTAGCTGTCATTCTTACATAGAGCACCTTTAATGACCATTTCTTTTATTAAAAGTCTAGCTCAATATCTCAAATTGTTCTGTTTATGATTTAATAAATAAAATAAAATAAAATAAAATAAAATAAAATAAAATAAAATAAAAACTCTCTACACTATTCCAGGTTGGATTACATATGTGCTGGAGGTAAAAAAAAAATTCAATAGGATAGTGGCTATATATCTATCAGAAAGAAATAAGCTGATATGAAGAGGTACACCGCAAGCGGAATAGGATGCATTTAACGCTTTTAGACATATACTCGCAAACTTGCCCAAGCTCTTCCCCTCTGGGGAATCTCCATCGCCATTTTGAAGCATGTTCAACTTCATCAAGTGCAAGGAAGCAAGGGACATTTTTTTGGACAGACCTTCGACTTTAAAAGAGGGAGCGAGTCTACTCATTCTGTACAGTTCAGGCAGATCCACAGACCACAATGCAACACGATTGTGACGTCACAGCAGATTACACTTAATTTACCCCCATACCACTCTAATGTATGATATTGGAGTTATATCGACATTTAACTGCATAGTACTTGTAGCTACCTTAGGCTAACTGTTTTTACAGTTATAGTTCATTGTATTATTTTAATTTGTGTATTTTTTTTATATTTTCTCCAACAGCCGAAGCATACATACAGGCCTATAGAATGTTGCATAAAACAATTCATAAGGGGGGAAAAATGTAAATAATAAATCAGCTCCACAGTGGAATGCAAGTGATCAAGGGCTTAGGACGTTCCATTTAGACCCATTGCAAGGGTTCAGCCAGTAGTGGGCAACGTAAGCAATGATGTGCATTTGAGTAAACGAGACAGAGGGAAGTTAACGAGGGAAAGGCATGAAAAATTGGACTTAAGCACAGCCCTGAAGTAATGTTGACACTTACTTGCGCATGATGGACTTCCGGAGAACAAGGCCTTCTTCCAGGTCTGCCTCATTGGCCATGAACAGAAGCCGTTTCCCTGTGACGTCCACACCCACAAAGTCCCTCTGTTCTCCTGCCACAGAGCACAATTCTAATCTGTCATAGCGAACTTGTAAAATACTACTGTGAGATATAGTACATTCAAACTGTATTTTGGCTTATAGACAGACAGACAGTCAACAACCTGAAAGACCTTTAGGAATGCAAAATTATATAGTACAATGGGATGCATTTTTAAGTTCATATTAGTAAAAGGGAAATGGTCAATAAATAGTAGTTTGGAAACAACAGCACTCGTTCAAAATCAGTCTTTTTCCTTGTCAATCACATCTGTGTGAGTGATAGTACCTCCTTTCTTCTTGCCCTTTTGGCCAGGGACAGTCTCTGTGAATTCATGCACTTTGCTCATGAGCATCGAAAGGGTGGCGTTGTGTGCACGAAAGAGGTCCACAACCTCATGCAGGGCCACATCCGTTATCAAATCACAGCTCACCACCACGATGTCTGTCTGTGGGAGAGAAAAACAAAACAAAAACAACAACAAGACAAATCCTATTTAAATAAACCACCATCAAGACAGAACAATCCAGCTTTTCCACCCACAATTTGATTATAATGTCAACTGGAAGGACAATATGTTCCCTACACATAATTAGAAAGACTACTTTCAGGTTTTGAAATCACCAGTTGGGTTGAAATACTTGAATAAAAAGTTATTTCATGCCAGTGGGCAAGTTTTTCCAAGTATTCGCAACGGACACTCTGAAAAACAGCATAAAATAGTTCAATATACTATGCAGACAAACTCGATCAGAACATAAAGCTCCCACAACAGGTCCATTCAGCCCAAACTGGCCATTCATTACTCGTCATGACATATGACTGCCAACATTTATATCAATACCAATTTAATCTTTCAGAAACATAGAATGACAGTTAAATGGCAGTATGAATAATGCCAGTACACAGAGATTAGCCGATCAAACCAGAGTCCATTTACATACAGGAGTCTTAAAAGTACAGTAAGTAATTAAGTAAAGCTTTATTTAAATGGCACCTTTTAAAAATGGTGTTTACAAGGTGCTTTATAGAAGACAAATACATGTGTGCACTCACAGAAAAGAAAAACGTACATACACACAACTTAAATAAGAATAAAATGAAATACAAAAATAAAATAAATCAAGGAAAGGCCCTAGTGAACAAATGTGTTTTGAGATACTTTTTAAAAGTGCATTGTGAGTCAATTGCTCATAGTTTGTCAGGAAGAGAGTTCCATAGCTTGGGACTGAAATGACTAAAGGCCGACTCAATTTTTAGCCATGTTTTTGGTACAACCAACAAGTTACTATTGGATGTTCGTAGCAATCTTGCAGGAGTATATTTATTCAACAGATTATATTGGGGCAATGGCATAAAAACATTTAAAACATTTAAAGAGGATCTTGAATTCAATTCTGAATTATACAGGCAGTCATTGAAGGGATCTGAGAAGTGATTAAATGGATCATTGTTGATCCGTGATCCGTACGTACCAAGTCCCATGGTTCAGCACGCATGTGATTCTCGGATCAATTGCAAGTTTAACCGCAATAGAGTGAAAGGTTATCATTTGCACGTGTTTTGTCTTGCTAATTTTGTCACACATTAAATAAATATAAAACCATTCCAGCGCTAGAAGAGGCAACAGAGGATTTAATTCGGTATTGCACGCCACACTGTTATCGGTGCGCACAGACGTACATACATACAAGGCTCGCACGCGCACAGAGAGAGAGAGGTGCGTTTCAGATAACTCACGAATTCCAAATTGATTTCTCTTTTGCGTCCTCAATGCACTCGGATGGACACATACACGCATTTTGTCAGTCAAAACACCCCTCTCGGCAAGTATTCTCGTAAACACATTCGGTTATGTCTTATTTGAACGAGGTGAGAATTCGGATGTTTATCTATCGGATGTGTGCGTGCATGGGGTCTTAATCTTAAAGTGACAGCAACCTATAAATACCTGCTGTTGTCTGTCATGTAAAACAACAAAACAGCTTTAACAAAGATTAATCTATATTACATTTATACAGTGAACAGTGTCATTTTACATTTAATTATTACATTTCTGTACATGAAAATTAATACTACAGTTAGACCTTATACTTTATTTGTAACTTTATGTTGTATTTATCTATGCTTGTAATCGGTGTACAGTATTTGTTCTTTTTACAGTCTGTTCACTTGCCTTTAATAATGTATTAGTTAGGCTAGTAGTTTCTGCTGTGGTATCGGAGTAGTTGAAGTGGGCCAAGTAATAAATGCAAAGTTACCCCCTACCCCCCAATTTTTTTTTTTTTTAATGCCAATTCAAAAAATGATCCAATCCGTGACTTAATAACCGTGATATGATCCGAACCATGAGTTTTGTGATCCGTTGAACCACTAGATCTGAGTGTTGGAGTAATCGGATTTCTCATTTTAGAGTAAGTTAGCATTCACGCAGCTTCATTCTGAACTCTTTGTAAGTGTTTAATAGAGCTCTTTGGTAACCCAGCAAAAATGATATTGCAATTGTCAAGTCTAGATGTAACAAATGCATGAACAAGTTTATCACTGTCAGAAAGGGAGAGAATGTCACATACTTTGGATATGTTTCTCGGGCGATGACATGCCGTTTTAGAAACACTGCTAATATGTTTTTTTAAAACTGAGGTCACTGTCAAACATGATTCCTAAGTTCTTGACCTGATTGCTGGATTTTAGTGATAGAGAGTCAAGATATGGAGCAATAGATGTTCTCCATGCGTCATTACCGATAACAAGTACCTCTGTCTTATCTTTGTTTAGCTGTAGAAAGTTCTGAAACGTCCACAGTTTTATGCTCTCTATGCAGTCCAGCAGGGTGGAAATTGAATTGTGGGCATCTGGTGCAAGTAAAAGATAGTTGCGTGTCATCTGCATACTGGTGAAACAAAATATTGTAGTAATGAATTACACCAGCTAAAGGAAGCATGCATAGGATAAATAACAGAGGACCCAAAATTGAGCCTTGAGAAACACCATAAGTTATGACGTAAAGCCTGGAGGTGCAGGTACCCAATGTAAAGTAGTATTCCTATCTAATTAAGTAGGATCCGAGTAACAAAGTAGCAAAACCTGCCTAATTTTAAAGGTCTTTAACTGCTCTAGTAAAATGGATACATGGCACTAAGCACAGAAATCAAAGAATTCAAAAAAGTGCAAGTGATCCTGGAGCACAGCTTGTGCTGTGTCATCAAGTTAAGCTTGGTAAATGTTATTTTTATAGTCGGTTTGGGTCGGTTTAATCTGAATAGTCTACCACCAGCACATTAACATCATGTTAAGTTTATCTTGCCATGGCTCAGGTCAATATTTTGCACCTCAGACATATTACCTCAAGTTGTTAGGCTATAATATGTATACTATTTTAGCCCAACATACTATTGACTACTTAGTGTTAGGTTGTTCTCTTAAAACTGGCTGGTACATTAAAACAACAATCAGGTTTTCACATATTTTAAGAAAATGTAAGCGGTTCTTGCCCATGCAAAACACTGTCACAATGCTTCAGACCAAACAGACACTTCCATGGACTAAGAAGTTCAACTTCATGTAAAAAGAATCATGACGATGGTCAAAACAACAAAAGAAAAGTTTCGAATATGATATGTCCTGAGAAAATGACGTGAGAAAACACGATACACAATCTCTCGAATAAGCACTGTGCTCTGTCACAGTTTGCGTGCACACGTGCATAAGAGTGTGTATGAGTGAGCACAGGCATGGAGGGGAACCCAGTGATAAATCCTGCTCGCCTTTGCCATTGTTTCTGTTTGAGTTGTCTGGTTCCCATCTGGTCTGTCCATCTAAGGCCTGTGGATAAATAAACATGGGAGCGGGAGTGGGGAACAGCCCGTTACAGCGTGCCTGGCTCAGGGAAAGCTGCATGCCTCATTGGGGAGGCCCAAGGAGAGGCCCTGCCGTGACGCTCTGCTCCAATACAGTTCCGGTTCTCTTATTCTGGCCCTGAGGCAGAAGGCCCTGGAGCCACCGAAGCACACATGCTCAAAAGATAACAGGGTGCACAGCGCTGTCCGTTTAGAATGAGCTAACTGTGCTACTGAGGAAGGAGAACAATCCCTCACCATTGAACACTGAAACCAAGAATGACTTCAAGCTAATGCACATATAAAACCTCACAAACCAACAGCAACGCCAGAGCCACACACATTCCACACTAATGTTTATATATTCTGCACTAATTTGGGGAGAGATGCTTCAGACTTCAAATATTGTTAAATTTATTAGTACTTAAGACATTCTTTGTTCAAAATCATACAAAAAAACACAAATAATGTCCATATCATTTAAATGCAATTAAATTAATAAAATATTTAGAATTATAAAAGACAGTTCAAACTCTGATGAGCAATCAGAGCAAAAATCTGATGAGCAATTCAAAGCAGCATTCAAAGCAGCTGTACAACAGCCGAAACACGCAGACCTCTGATCACACTTCGACTTAAATTACTACATTGTTTGCCAACCATAAACTGTCTACAGTTAGACTAATGAACTATACTACTTGGCAGAAGAATTGTTTATTCTAATTATTTATATTGAGCATATCATAATACTGTTGCCGTCATTTAATTAAAGTAATCAGACCCGAGGGACTGTGCCTTTCAGCAATGTCTATCACGGTGGTTCTCACGCCTGTGTTATTTTAGTATCATTGAGATATTATTATAGTTTTTATTAATACATTGAATTGGTTTTTATTTTTATATTTTTCATTTTCGTTAAAAGGTACACTGTAACCTTTTTGTTTAAAAAAGTCAATACATCATCAATTCTTCTTCTAAAACATGTTTGTGTCTTACCCTAATTCACTATGGTAAGCCTATTATAAGTGTAGATTAAGGGTGTAAATGTTCTCAGAATTTTTAAATAAATAAAAACCATACCGCTCTCCACGCACGGTTCGGCACGCACTTGCACAGCGGTTCATCTCAAATCTGACGACGCATATGCATCTATAATATGGTTTGTTGAAAATAATGAGCAAAACAGGCAGACAGAGTTAGGCTAAAGTATGTTTCTGTCGATGGATACGCATTCTGGCTTCCCCTAAACTTGAGCAGTCATTTATGCTGTCATCACCCAGCTGTTGATAGTGTGCAAGCACAGGTGAGCACAGCACAGTGTTTAAACTAAACTCATTTAAGCCTTGCCAATTTAAAAATTAAAGTGCAAGATGCGAAAGAACTTCCGCAAAAGTGTCTCACAGTGCACAAATATCCAGTTCCCTTTCAAGTCTTGAGCTTGAATGGACAAATTCACACAAAAATTATGTCAACATGCCTGTTTTGATGAGTATCTTACTAAACACAGTAGGTTAAACATGACAGGTTAACACGGAGCAGCTAAACCTCTGGGAATCACCCAGTGGATGTAAACAGGTGGGTAAAAACTGGATGTGTGTCAGTATATTACATACATGCATTCAACAGCCCAATTAAATACCTGTCTGTCATTAATGTTAGTCAAACAACAAAAGATGTTAATTAAATGTTAAATAAACCTACTGTATCTGGAAGAAAGAAAAAAAAAAAAAGGAGTTTAGGCTGTTTAATTTACTATCGTATTTGTAATTTGCTAATTTGCTTCTTTGTTCTTTTTAAATAGCCTAACAAAAATAACTTATACAATTATAAAATGTATCATATTATGGTCATATCACCCACCCCTTGCCCACCTGTACATACCAGTTGATAAACCATGTAGGCCTAGTCTTGATTTATGTGGTCAATCTGCATTTGAAAGTTTAAAAGGGTTTTAAATTTAGCTAATCAAGTAAAATGACTCAAAATCAAGCAATTTAGCATGCCAAAGTCAACTTTAATCATATAAAATGTAATTTCCCAACAGCAAAATTGTGGCCAGTGAAAATGCTGAGTGGCTAGTAACTTTGGAAAAACCACTAGCCACAGTGGCTGGTAAGCAAAAAAGTTAATGTCAAGCCCTGGTGTCTATTAATGGGTATAGGTACAGTAAAGTCTTCAGCTTGAGATCCTTTCCATCTAAACTGGTTATATCTCTTAAGCTTAGTAGTCAACGTTTTATGAGGAGTAGGATAATCTCTCTCTATTTTTAGTTATGATAAAGAACCATATTCATCCACACGGTCTCGCAGAGCTGAAGCACAACCAAAACAATGTTCTTCCGCGAAATGCATGCAGTTTGTTTTTTAACAAAAGTTACTTCTAAAAGTAATTCAAAAAGTCATTTTGTTTTGTGTTTGTTTTTTTTAAACATGTCTATCTAGTTTTAAAAATATTTATTTCAGTTTTAGTTAAATGAAAATGAGAAATATTGCCTTGGCAACTAGCTGAAATAAAACAAGTTTAAGGTTAAGTATTTTATTTTATTTCAGTTAACATTTAATTTATTTCACAATTTATGATGATTAACTACTACAATAACCGTGTCTCAACATTTTGACTACAAGACCCCCAATTGTCCACAACAATTTTCAAAGGCCCCATGATCTTCCAGTTGTTCATAGTTTACTGGTTACAGATTTAGCATAAGTATTTTTTTTTAGTTAGAGGAAGAAAAATTTTATGCCCATAGAGTTATACGATTGTTTTTTTTACATACATTTTACAGGTTTAGAAATCACACTTTTAAACTTGGCATACTTCATACACCAGGTTTACCAAAACCATAAGAATCATGGATCTACAAAGACAAAAATAAATCGTGTTTGACAAAAAGTTATCGTTTTTAATCATTTTATGTCATCTTGAGGCCCCCTTGGACGTTTGGTCCTCTGGTTGAGAACCAATAGTCTGTCACGACTTCCTGTTTTATTTCGTAAATAATGACCCTTTTCTGTGGGTGCACATTTCATGCAAGTCTTGCAAAAGTTGAAAAGAGGACAGCAAGTGTTGAGTAAAGGGAACAAACCACCTGTCCCACAGAAACAAAGATCAATGGTGGCAAATGTGAGATTTTGTTGATCCTAAAAAGCCAAAATCCATCCCTCATATTCCAGAAGTAGAACAAAATGGAAAAATTGTACACACATTTTAAACACACACTTTTCCCATTCACTGAATTAAAGGGGTAGCTCACACAAAAACAAACTTGTACGACTTTTGTTCTTTTACAGAAGATATTTTGCTCATTTTGCATATTGAAAGTCACTGGGGTCCAAAACACACTGGACTTTCACTGCATGCAAAAAATGACAATGATACATTTTTCAAAATATCTTTTTGAAATCCATCAGAAAATGAAAGACATACAAGTTTGGAACAACATGAGGTTGATTAAAAGGCAACATTTATTTTTTTAATCTTGTGTGAACTATCCCTTTAAGATTGGTCACTGCTTTGGTTCAAAGTAGCCAATGGGCAGGGGACGTCTGGAAATGTGTACTCCGCTCTGTGCTTCTTTTATTTACTCTGGGACTGAAGTCAAAGCAACCACATAATGGCTATCGCCAAAACATTCAAACATTTACCATGACTTCACAGTCAACCAGGAATGTACATGGATAAAACGCAAAAAATGCGACCAATGCCAGCCCACCCATCGTAAACCACCCAAGTAAATCGATCCGTCGCTGCAGCTCTAACCACTTAACATTTCATAGCCGGGGTTTCTATTTTTGAGGGGACTCGACAAGTGGCCAAATGCCTGAGGCCTGACAACGGCTGTGCCCTCTTGGCCACCAGGAGGGGAGGGAGGGAGGAAGGCTGGATCAGCGGTCTGTCTTAGTTGCAGAGCCTCTGAAGGTCTGGAGTGGGCGTCAGCTGTTGGATCATCTGAGCACCGCTGCTGCTGACGCTGGGCCTTTCAGAAGGCCTTGGTTCTACGCTGCACTGGAGGAGAGGCACAGGGAGGTCAGGCCACCCACAGACACTTCCAGTTCTGCTTGGCTGCCCCCTGGGCCAGCCAGGTGAGACCACCCAAGAGGAGAGAAGAGGAAGAGATGGGAAAAAGAGGGTGGAGAGAGGAGGACAGGATAAGAGGGAATAAGAAGGAAGGGAAGGAGAAGCGCAGCTCACACTCATCTGCCACTACAGACACTTGTTAATCTCACAATTGTCTGTCATGACTGTGTTTGATTACAATACACATTTACATTATGAATTTTACAATTACTGTGTTATATATATATATATATATACACACACACACACACACACACATATATATATATATATATATATATATACACACACAACCAGTCAAAAGTTTGGAAATGGTAATGTTTAATGTTTTTAAAAGAAGTTTCGTCTGCTCACCAAGGCTGCATTTATTTAATTAAAAATACAGTAAAAACAGAAATAATGCGAAATATTATTACAATTTAAAATAACAGTTTTCTATTTGAATATATTTTATAAAGTCATTTATTCCTGTGATCAAAGCTGAATTTTCAGCATCATTACTCCAGTCTTCAGTGTCACATGATCCTTCAGAAATCATTCTAATATGCTGATCTGCTGCTCAAGAAACATTCATTGTGTATAATTGTACAAAATATTTGTACACAATTTTTTTTTTTTCAGCATTCTTTGATGAATAGAAAGTTCAAAAGAACAGCATTTATTTGAAATATAATCTTTAGTAACATTATAAATGTCTTTACTGTCACTTTTGATCGATTTAATGCATCCTTGCTGAATAAAAGTATTAATTTCTTTAATTTCTTTTTTTAAAAAAAATAAAAATTCTTACTGACCCCAAACTTTTGAACGGTAGTGTATAATGTTACAACAGCTTTGTATTTCAGATAAATGCAGTTATTTTGAACTTTCTATTCATCAAGGAATCCTAAAAAAAATATACACAACTGTTTTCAACATTGATAATAATCATAAATGTTTCTTGAGCAGCAAATCAGCATATTAGAATGACTGCTGAAGGATCATGTGACACTGAAGACTGGAGTAATGATGCTGAAAATTCAGCTTTGATCACAGGAATAAATTACTTTATAAAATATATTCAAACAGAAAACAGTTATTTTAAATTATAATAATATTTCACAATATTACTGTTTTTACTGTATTTTTAATTAAATAAATGCCGTTTCCAAACTTTTGACTGGTAGTGTGTGTATGTATGTGAGTATGTGTGTGTGTGTGTGTGTGTGTGTGTGTGTGTGTGTGTGTGTGTGTGTATATATATATCTTGTGAAAAAACCCTATAAAATATATTGTCAGATTAATTTAATGAGACTTGTGCTGTTCAACACCAAGAACATGTACATAGGAAATGTATACATTTCCATATTTCTCTCAAAAATACATGATGAAATTGAGACATAAAATCATCACCATGAAAAGCCAAAAATAAAGTAATTCCATTCATATTTACTTTTTCCAGACCACCTAGTGCAAACAAAGATGTATGCATGCATTTTTCAGGAAAAATGAGTACACAAGTTGATCGGGAATGACTTGATCCCAGTGAACTTGGAGCCTTATTACTAACAAAAGCCGGCAGAACGCTACACAACACGAAGATTATTCAGTTTCTGTACAAACATTGACTCAATGCATCAGTATGAACTCAAACACAGGCTAATGAAAGAGAGCTTTAAGAGTTGGGCACTCTGTCAGATGCTTCCATTATGTCCGCGTTGTTTGCTGAAGCAAGGGAGTAGACTATGTGTTTACGCTGTACAATAAATGGGGATTTAGGGCCCCTATTGCCAGCGTTCATCTCTCAACACGTAGTGGGGCTGTTCGTGCACTGGAGGGCTCTGCAACTCAATGCTTTTAATCTCTCATTTCTCTCTAGGATTAGATATAAACGCATCTGTGCTGTTAGCGTGCTCCAGCAAGCCCTCCTCCTCAACATTCCCTTTCCACTGCATTGATATGTATTGAGAGTTAATCTCCAGTGATGAGCGTTTGCACATGTTTAAGACATCCCACTCTCAGAGATTTTACACTTTCATAAGTGTTGTGTGCAAAGGTATGATACAAATGAACAAATGCACTAATGCATCTGATAGACATAATATTTTGAGCTCAGAAAGAAAGTAATCTTTAAGCAGCTGCTTCTATCCAATGTGACTTCAGGGTGTAGTGGGGTGCAAAACTTTTATTTTGTATTTTTCTAATTTAATACACCTACTTTCAATGCAAATTATATTATCAGCATGACAAATTTGGTCAAAAGTTGTCCTGAAAAACATACAATGACATTACAAATTTTACAATTTGAAACTAATAAAAGAAACACCTTTTTAAATTTTGCAATGGATTTCTTAGATCAAATTAAGTATTTGTGCCAGAAAAAAATGCCTGTCAAAAAAAAACACATTCAAGGCATTTCAGTTCACACAAGAAAATTTTGGGGACAATTTTAAATAAACTAATATTTCATTTATTTATTTATGAATGAATCACATTTAGACAGATGTTATTTTTATTTAAATTATTAATTTAATGAAACTGTGCTATAAGTACAGACTAAGGAAATGTTTATTTTCATACTTCTCTCAAAATTACATGATGAAGTTGAGATGCATTGAGAAAGCCAATAATTGATAAATAATAAAAAAAAAAATCTACACTTTCTTTTTTATGAAATTCCAGATGTACTAACACTACTGTTCAAAAGTTTGGGGATTTTTTTTAAAAGAAATCAATTTTCACTTTTATTCAGAAATCACTTTTATTCAGCAAGGAGGCACTGAATTGATCAAACGTGACAACAAAGACATTTATAAATGTCACAAAAGATTTCCATTTTGAACCCTGAAAAAAAGTATCATGGTATCCAAAAAATATTAAGCAGCACAGCAGTTTTTAACTATGAGCACCTGAGCACCAAATCATCATATTAGAATGATTTCTGAAGGATCATGTGACACTGAAGACCGGAGTAATGGCTGCTGAAAATTCAGCTTTGCCATCACTGGAATAAGTTACATTAAAATAATAAAAATATTTAAATACATTAAATAGAAAATAGTTAATTCAAATTCTAAAAATATTTCACATCACTGTTTTTGTTCAAATAAATGCAAGCATAAAAAGAAAAAACTATAGTTTATTTCCGTGTTTAAATGGAAATATCTGATTTTAAATGACCACTAAATTACAACACACCCAAGGAACAGCAAATAGAATTTCTGTGACCAGTTTCAAGCTACCTTAAACCCAACCAAAAAAAAAAAAAAAAAAAAATCACCAGGATGTTATTCAACTTACCACCCCATTCCATCTACACAACAACTCTCACACATGACCAGCAGGCCCATGAACGTCAGTAAGGATTGAGAAAGGGTTCTGACATCATGTGTTTGTGGAGTTAGTGGTCTCTGGCCGCTGGCCTTTTAGCAGGAGAAATGAGGCACTCTGTGGAGTTGGACCTATCAGTGTGGGGCAGCACGGATCAAAGATCCCCCTGTGGAACACAGGATCTGCCCCTCACATCATTCCACTGACCCCAGGCCAGCTCACATGGGAGACAGGTGAGGCTGTGTATGCCTGCCAGGCTTTTACACGCTTCTGGGCACACGCTCATGCTTACATGGACGTGCATGCTCATGCTGCAATTATGTTTCTTCCATTTAGTCACTATGCTATGGTTAACTCTGAGCACAATGATTTACAGTGATGAAAATTTATCACATCATTGTGTTGCTAACTCTTTTATGATCCTCCTTCATCAGTGAGCACACCTCACATGTCAAATCTATAGCTTTCCAGAGGATTCACACTCACTGTTCCATGGTGGTGGAACAATCTTTCAAAATGCAAACCTGAAAAGTTCTCTCAATCTTCCAGAAATGCCTCACATTGGCAATGGAGAAAAAGGGGAAATTCACTGCTGGCTATATGGGCTTTTAATATTACTTGGCTGTCTATGCAGTAGATAAGTGAAACATTTATTGAAACAGTGCTACTGTAGATGACTAAGGGCCCTATCGTACACCCGGCGCAAATGCATTTGCGCCCATTTGTGCGCCCATGGGTGTGCTGGTCTGAAATCGAGGTGTGTTCAGGCGCATTGTTGACCAACTGAAACCTGTTCTAATGTCAATGGTGCAATAATTGTTATATTTAAAGAGTGCATTAGTAATATGCGCCTATATGCGGATGCACAACGTGCGTACACTCTGCTTGTTACACACCGAGGGAAGCGCAGCAGCACACAAGCATGCCAAATATTAAAAATAAAAATGATTATAAATGTAAAAGATTTTTATTGTGTGCATAAAGATAAAAATGCTTTGTTGAAATTCTGCTTTTCCCGTAGATGGTCTGCTCGCACACACGAGCAGATCCGTTTCCTCACTATAGACGCGTTCAGTTTTTCCGCTTGCAAATTCTGCCTTGTAAATAGCGAATACGCCATGGCGCGAGCGCAACTGGCTTTTAAAGAGAATGGGAAATGAGACTCTGGTTGGTTTATTGCGCGTTATGCCCAAAACACACCCATTACTCATTAAGAGAATAGGGACAACCCTTTCAGACAATGAGCCGGGCACACCGACCATCCTTAAACTAGCAAAAGTGGATTCGGACATGCCCTAAGTGCACTTGCACAGTGCGCTTTAGACCATGCGCTTAGATCGTTAAAATAGGGCCCTAAAACTTCAACACACATAATGCACTTTTGATTTTGGCGCCGCCCCTCTGTCAATCTGACTGTCCATGGGCAGGAATGCAAAAATACAGATGTTCAATCTTCAGTTTTAACAAGAGCTCTGGAGCTGTCAACTAAACAGGGATATCTGGGTGCAGATTACAGGGAGAAAGTACATATTGTTAATTTCCATAGACTTCCGACATTGTAACAATACTAAGCTGGTTGAAAATCTCATCCTTTAAGGGACAGATTTACTAAACAGTGCAAATTAGAGTGAGAGCGCAATTCCAAAAAAAAAAAAAAAAAAACGCAGATGAGTGGAAAGTTCTGTGCGTGATCTACTGACAACACACAAATTAAAGAACACAGACGCAGCCGGATCATTTCCTTAATACCCAACGCAATCTACCAAGAGCAGTGCAAATTAACATCTGGTTTAAGATATGTTTTATTTGGGCGGTAAATACTGGCACAAATACCAGTAAATTGACTAGCGCAAACCTTAGTAAATCGCCTTGCATGATTCATTTAACCCCTTTTCAGCACTATTTTTTCACTGCATGTCTTTAGTAAATCCTGACAGTTGTTTTTTTTAACACCAAAAGAGGGTTTGTAAAGCTGTTAGTAAATCTGGCCCTAAAAAAAAAAAAAAAATCTCATAATCTCAATGATTTTGCCAAGACAGACATGTTCTAGGATCAACATCCTTACTGATCATTCCTGCAACCAATCAGATCTTAGGGTTAGGGGCTTCATATCATTTCCCAATTTTAGACAGACCTATCCATATCCTTAACCCCAACCCTAACTATAAACTATGTCAGTTTGTGAGGAATGTTGTTCCAATACAAACAAAAGATTTTGATCCACTTACTAAGCAAAAATCACAGCTTGTACTTCTCAATTTCAAAATTATGCAATGTAGCACTTCTCATGTTACTGTCTGGTGTGACAATACTATCACTACAACACAATCACTAATGTGGAAGCATGTTTAAAGAATTCGAGGCATGAATCCCATAATTTTAGCTGTGATAACGACTGGATATTTTAGATAATCTATCACATACAAATAAACAAGTATAAAAAGTAGCTAGTTTTAAACATATAAATGTTCATCTCCTCCCTCTCCTTTAAAATCCAATTATTGTTCCTAGTTAATTCAGGCCTTTTTTGTATCCTGTTTTTTGAAAATCAATGTAATTGTCAATGTAAGAAATGTTATGCCTCAGTGTTATCTTATGATATTGACACTTGACGCACCTTGATCTTTTGCTGGATGTGTCGAAGGGCATCTGCGGTGCCCATGTCAGCTTCCTCCTGAATACACACCACATCCAATCTCATCTTCACATCTGTCTTCAGCCGCTGATCGGTGCTCAGGGCCTTTTGAACCTCTTTAGTAGTGATGATAATCACCTCTGGAAAAGAACAATGATAACACTTTGGTGAATCAAGGATTAAATCAGAAGCATAAAAACATGTTTTATGTACACTACCGTTCAAAAAATTGGGGCCAGTAGGATATTTTTTGAATGTTTTTGAATCTAATGATCACCAAGGCTGCATTTATTCGATTAAAGGTACAAGGGTAAAAAAGGGTAATATTGTGAAATTACAATTTCA
This sequence comes from Hypophthalmichthys molitrix, assembly GCA_037950675.1. NCBI lineage: Eukaryota > Metazoa > Chordata > Actinopteri > Cypriniformes > Xenocyprididae > Hypophthalmichthys > Hypophthalmichthys molitrix. The sequence goes on from CM075493.1 coordinate 29,555,338, forward strand.
AAGAACTGTTTTCTATTTTATTATATTTTAAAGTGTAATTTATTCCTGTGATGGCAAAGCTGAATTTTTACCATCATTACTCCAGTCTACAGTGTCACATGATCCTTCAGAAATCCAATATGCTGATTTAAAAACATTTCTTATATATATTTAGTGGAAGCCATTCAATTTTTTCCGGATTCTTCGATGAATAGAAGGTTCAAAAGAATAATTTATTTGAAACAGAAGACTTAATGAATGCATTTACTGTCACTTTTGATCAATTTCACACGTACTTGCTGAACAATGTGTGTTAATTTCTTTTTTCTTTTTTTTTTTAAATCTTGAACAGCAGTGTAATTTATAAACTTCAGTTTAGAGAAAGTTTATTGTAATTCCAGCCATATACAGGTATATAGTGGAACAAAATGTTTCACTAGGAGTGTAGCGCAGTTTAGAAAAATGACAATAACATTATAAGGACACGGTGAGTAATACAATTACTTCACTATAAACAATACACTGTAAACAAACTACGTACATAACAACAGTTTTGACTGTGGGATTTTATGAAGGAGATCTTTTTCCAATGACACCATTGGTTGAGCACAGCATACAATTCGCCTGTGACACCTCAGACTTGTAAAAAATATATTAGACAAGACACCTTCAATCGAGTCTTTGTGAATTATTCGCCGTATACCCAGTGAGACAGACTTTCGGCCAACTGGAAGAAGTTTGTCCCAGAATCCTGCTTTACTGCATAAATATTTTTTAACGAAGCAGCTTACTTACCATAGTTTGTGCTAAAACTTGTAAAAGCTAATTGCAGGGCCTTGTTGGCTGCACTCTGGCTGTTAACAGGACAGACTGCGCCACACATAAAGGTGCATACTGTACTGCTAGGCAGGCAAAGGGCCATACCCACAAACTCCATAGCAGTTGGATCGTACGGTTAGTCAATACAGCTAGGTGTGAACAATAAACATTTAATCATCATGAAGGCATAAAATACAGATACTCAAGAAGGTACGCCTCCTCTACTGGCTCTCAAACGTGCTAAAGCAAAGAAGTGAACAGAGAGTTCTAAGTTTAGTAGTTTGAATTTATTTCCACTTTTTTTCTTGTATTCTAGCATAAAATTCTATAAATTCAGATATATGTGGCCTTAGGCCTAAAACTAATTTTTTTAACCAGTAGTATGGAGCATCAGGAATGACACTTAAAGGGTTAGTTCACCCAAAAATGAAAATTCTGTCATTAATTACTCACCCTCATGTCTTTCCAAACCTGTAGGACTTTTGTTCATCTTCGGAACACAAATAAATATATTTTTAAAGAAACCTGAGAGATTTCTTTTCCTCCATTGACAGTCTACGCAACTACCACTTTGATGCTTCAAAAAGTTCATAAAGAGATAAAACTAATCCATATGAATTGAGTGGTTTAGTCCAAATTTTCTGTAGATTTGACCATGTTTTTTGAAACAGCAGAATGAATTTAGGCTTTTATTCACATTTAAACATTGATCAGCGAACAAACAAAAGCTCAACCGTACATGCTTTAACCAATAAGAATGAACCTCATTGGTTCTTGCGGAAGCTTAAACGTGCTGTGTAACACACGAGAATGAACCTCATTGGTTCTCGCACATCAAGAAAACATGCTTGAGCTTCCGTTTACCACAACTGATGTGCGAGTTGATAAATTGTTTATATGTGAATAAAAGCTTAAATGAAATCTGTTCATCATATAAAGCGATCAAGTCTCTTCAGAAAATTTGGGCTAAACCACTCAATTCATAAGGATTAGTTTTACGATCTCTTACGATCTCAATGGAGGAACAGAAATGGCTCGAATTTCATTAAAAATATCTTTGTATTTCTAAGATGAACGAAAGTCTTACATTTGGAATGATATGAGGGTGAGTAATTGACAGAATTTTCATTTTTGGGTGAACTAACCCTTTAACAATTCAGACCTAAAAATGGAAATAAACCCCATTCTAAGTGTACAAATTAATAGACATATTTAAAGCTGCATAAATAGAAAGATCTTTTTTAAATGCACATTTAAAATTGCATTTTGAAAAACAAAACTACCAATTGCTTTTCTTTGTCACGTTGTCTTTATTCATTTGCCAATCGAGTTTAAAAAAAATGCCATTGGAGAGTTCACTTGTGGGGGACAAAAAAAAATCTATTATGTTTGTCCATGTAAAATGTGATTTATTTCCATTTTTATGTTTGAATTATTCAATTTTACACTATTAAACTGCATATTGCTATGTTAGCCCAAAACAGTTTTAAGTTGCATGGGCCTGCTGAAGGTCTCCTATGCGTATATGTGTAGGAAAGCCGGCCTAAAACATAAGGCACTCTGCCCGTTATCCTCAAGTACTAGACTGCAGTTTATAATTAGAGAGTTGAAATTATCCAGCATTAGTTGTCTGAGGTGTATTTGACTCGGTGTAATTGTATCTTGTCATTTAGTGTCCTTCCAGCCTATAGCAGTTGTTGTGTAGATTGAAAAGACCACAGTAACTTGGCTTCATTTAATTTGTCTTTTACTAGGTTAGTTGTATAGATGTGTCAACTAGGCAAAACATCCACCTCCACAAGCTTTCCACTTGAATGCATGAATTTAGGACACACAAAACATAAAAATGTTGGACTTATAAAACACAATATACTATCAAAACAAGAAAACAGCCAAATCTAGTTGGTTTTATCAAGCTTCTGTTCTCTGAGAAAAAAAGTCTCGACACTAAAAATGAGAAGCAACATGGGTGCTGGTCTGTGCGGGTGGGTGTAACATGGAAACCATGCCATTATAGCATGCCAGTTGTTAAAACGGCCCTACCTTTCCTATTTAGGAAATAAGGACTTTATTAGTTCAATTTAAGCAGCCTGTGCAAATTATTACCACCTGCAGCTTAAATGTGTTGTAAGCAATTTTGTTAACTTCCAACACACACACACACACTCTCCCAAATCCACCTCCAAACATGTCATCCAATCCGATGTCAGCAAACCTATGCAAAGCAACTCACAGATAGAGAGTTTCTGTTTCTGGCTATATTACAGAATCCAGAACTCTCAGGACACTGACAGGTTATTATTCTGAATTACTTATTAATTCAAAAATTATAAATAATAAAGACTTTATTTTCATACAAGAAATGCAGCTCAAAATACTTAATAAGAAAGCCTTAAAGGCACACTATGTAAATTTTCACCACCAGAGGTCACTTATTCAAAACAAAAGTATAGCTTGATGACGCCTTGATTTCGCGGAATCATGGGATGTGTTGTCTTCACATCTACAGCCGGTGGAAAAGAATCGGGACAGGACTCGGGCAGAAATCATGTTCATGGTTGAGATTAGTAATGTTACTGTAGTATGAAGCAGGCCAGGGCCGAGTGCTGTGCGAGCAGAAACGAGGCCGCTGGAGTAGTGGAGCTTTTATTATGCAGCAGTTGCTGCATCGCTGTTTTATCATATTAGATACATTTGTGTGTTTAAAGTTGTTATAATGCTACTCTGCGTTCACTCTGCGGCTACTATGAGACACTTGTTGCACACTGCAGTAAGCTAGATCGAAATTAGGCATGGTAAATCATGGTACTCGCTGTAAATCAAGAAAATGAGATTTAAACAATATATCAATGATTAGTTTTCTGTTGATGAATGTATCCAAACAGTTGCTCATCTGCTTTAATATATTAAAGCGTCTTTGTGTTTCCATAATTTCTACAAAATAAAAACAGAAATCGAGGGTAACGCATGATGTCACTGATAGGTGACACACAGACACGATCCGTGTCCTGGTTAAAATTGCTTATTTCTCTGGATTTAAACATTCTTGGAAACATTTGGGATAATGTAAGTACACAAGTCAACAAAATATATAACATTGTTCTAGTGGTTTTTGAATATTTTAATCCAAAAATCTTACATATTGTGCCTTATTATTTCACATAAAATCAAGTAAAAATAACATAATAAAGAATAAGATTAAAGATAAAACCCACTTTATGATAATAAGAGATGATAAAATGAATATACCTAAAAAGCAAAACAAAAAAAATGGAAATTAAAGCCAAACAATAACAAAAGACATTACATTGTCGTTTAATAATAGAAGACAATGTAATATAGACCAAATACTTGAGAAATACTTCATCATGCATGCTAAGAAACTGCATTTTGCATTTGTTCATTAAAGAATATAGATTTTCTGCCATTTTAACTGAGAAAACCTATTTCTACTCCCATTTGGCACTAGACAAACATTCATTGTGGGCCTTGAAAAAATAAAATTAAAATGACACAATATCTCAAGAATTCCCCTTTAAAAAACACTTTAAAAGTAATTTCAAGCCACAGCGTCTTATTTTAAAACAGATGACCAAAAAGAAAATGTTATGAACAGCTGTCAAACAATCTTCTGCAATATTAGATAGACAGATAGATAGATACTAACAATATACTATAATATCACTTCTAATGAACTTTGTTTTCTGATATGACAGCATGTTTACCTTCAAAGCCCACTCTCTCCAGCAGGTTGAGGGGGTACCAGATGAGGGGTCGGTTTCCCACAGGTAGCAGAGGTTTAGGGGTATTATAGGTGAGATCCATCATCCTGGATCCTCCACCTGCTGCCATCAGCACCGCCTGCAGCTCCATCCCTAACACCTGCAGGACAAAACAAACAACACATTCAGTCTTCCTACAGCAGCACCAAGAAAACACTGAATCAGACTGACAGGCGGAACCATCTTTCATCTAACGTTAACATGCTTTTTAAGACATTACTCCTGACAGGACCCTTGTTTCATCATCCACACTACGTTTACGGAGACGTACTGCAAAAAAATAACGACTTCTGGCGCTATTTATTAACGTTTATATAGATTTAGAAACACACACACTCCACTTACCTATATTGGACGTCCAAATGTTTATGATTTGTAAAGTATTGAGTCCGTGCACGTGAAAATCTGCAGCACTGTAGCAGACGCTCATGTGGATCAGTCTGTCACTAGACTTGCTATCGTCAAACACTTACTGCTAAAACCGAGAGAATCCAACTATTTAAACAAAAAGAATACGAATAACTAAAAATCCCCTGAATATTTTGTATATAACAGTCTACAATAACTAACAAGATATTTCGAGATAATGACATAAGACCGTAACTTTTAAATGGGTCGTACAGAAATCGCGACCAGAAACTTTGGTTCCGCATAGAGAATCAGTTCCTCTTTTTAAAAAAGAATGAGAGGAGAGCGTGAAAATAGTCAGATGACTTCGATTCTTATTTTATTTGTTTAGTTTAGTTTTTATATATGCAAAGATTATTTGAATTGATTTTTGGATTTATATGTTTGTATAAATGTAAAAGCTAAAAAAAGAGGCGTTTATAACATAATATTATTGTAAAATATTTTTGTTTTAGTGTATGCATAATGCAGTGACTGATTTTTTATTATTAGGCCTACTTTTTTGCATAATTTGAGAAGGGGTTGTAATACGTATAGGCTATTTATGTTAGAATTAATAAGAAAACAAGTGCTGAAAATTAAAAATACGGATTATAACAATACAATACTTTTACACATAATGCAAAATGTCATGTAATAGATAGCCTACTGCATTTAACATTCATTTTTCAGTTTCATAGCATCTAATACCCCTATTACTTTAACCATGATGACATAAACTGACAGAAAGAATATTGAATGTAATATTGAATATTACCAAATATTAAAGGTAGGGTGGGCAATTTCAGACAGGCTAGCGATAGCAAGCTAGCTTTGAAAGCATTAAATAATCAATTAAATTACATTTAAAGCATCAAACAAATCAGCCTTTAGATCCCACCCTCCCTTTAGAGACTTCCAAAGAAGATATGTTTTAATATTTAGACCACTTCTATTATTGATTGCTATCAGGATGTGAAGAGTTTCAACCAGTATAACAAAAAAGTGTTTATAAAAAATAAAATTGCCTGCCCTACATTAAATGTATTATGGTTTTACTGCAGTAACAACAACTTTAGCTAGTAACTATTTTGGAAGAATATTAATGGTACATTTTTTTATGAGATTTTTCCTTCCCACATCAACAATACTTTCCTGTCCTAAAGTTCACTGGCATCCTAAGTGTATTAAGAAAACGTCCAGTTTCACAGTCAAAATTTAAAGTCTTCTCTCAAGCCCAGTTCCCGCACCTAGATCCCCTCAGTCAACAGACATGGCCCAAACCCCAATTCACAGACCTCCGATGTAACAGCAAATTGAACTCTGGGAATGTGGCTTAGCTTTGTTTTCTCTGGACAGGAGATGAGCTTCATTGGTCGCTGCCTGCAGAAGAAACGTTGGAATAACAGGGCAGGCTGCCTCTATTAAAGAAAAGTTTAAGGAAAGGAAATATTGATGTTAAAGCACTGAGTGTTTGTGTGCTGAATTCACACCTTTGCTATGTTCCCTAACACCAACTGTTTGTGATTCACACTCTCCAAAAACTTTGGCCACCTTATCTTTTCTTCTTTTGTAAGGTGAAGCAATATTTTTAAAGGATAACCCGAGAAATCTCATATGGATTACATGACCCAAGTTTAACATCTGGTGTACTGCCTGAACGGACCGCTGCAATTTCTGTGAGGTCATGTTAAATGATCACAAACAGAGAGCAAAACAAGCATTCTCATTTACATTTTTATGTCCAGCTAAACAAGCAAATCTGCTTTTTGTTTGGGCTGTGTGAGGGAAATGATAAGTTGGTTATGTGCCTCATTGAAACTAGATTGGTTAAAACAGATGTGTGCATTACAAAATGAGCCTAGATATTCAACCATTGTTATTTAACTCTTTTGAAACCTCTGTGGAATCTATACGCATATAAAATAACAGGGACAATAAACCATTGAGTGGTTAATTGGTGATATAAAATGGCAGTAATGATAATAATAAATAAAGCTGCAAGCAGCAAATATCGGGTTCAAACGCTTTAAGGCCTTTGAGCACTTGAGCGCAAAAAGATTTTATGTTTTATTTAGCAAGCATGTAACCACTTAAAGGTGCTCTATGTAAGTTTTTAACTGTACTAAAGCATAAAAATACCATCATATGTTTGCAGATATTTATTAAACATGCTAAGTTCACATACTCATTTCTCTGAAAACCATTGCTACAGCCAGTTATTTTACTTTGAAATTTGCGTTCTGTGTCGGAATTTCTGTTTTTGTTTTGGTCTGTGCATAACTGCATGTTGCCAATTTACCTAACAGTATTTCGCCACCCTGGGTTGTCAGCTGGCGGAAAACACACGCAGCGAATTGCAGCCATGGAAGCCAGCAAACAAACTCGGTCAGAGATCGCAGATTCTACCTGACCTAAAAAGCCTCAGCATCCATCTAAAAATCTCTATGAATGGGAGCATATTAAAACGCGATATCAACTCATCATAAATCAATTAATTATCTTACAGTTTGTAAGTCTCCTCGCCTTCCAATGTCAGTTGAGCTCCTGTTGCGTGTCTTCAAACTGGCAAACCGCAACCGCGTCGAGTCTGAGGAGGAGGGGGCGGGGCAAACAATATTTTGAATTTGGACTGCAGTACCCATTTCAACCACTAGCTGTCATTCTTACATAAAGCACCTTTAAATTATAAAAGGAAAAGACCATTTACAGCCAATACAAGCAAATTAACATTGGAAATATATGGTTTTTAAAGCTTTTTAACAGTTATAGTGCCACCTATGGTCCAATCTCCATAAAAGTTTGCATGCTTGTTTAGAATCATGTGCTCACCTATTTTCATGAAGTTTTGATGTTTTATAGGCTTTTGAGTATATTTTCCAACATCCATGTTCTAAATGACCCTGTTATAGCTACCCAAAGGGTAAAGTACAATTACTGTAATTATTGATCTAGAGATTCCAAAGAATTGTACTGCATTGGTATAATTCAGATTGAGTGAAAAACTAGTTTGCAAAAGTAGGTTTTTTACATAATCACGAATGTTTAATGAACGGTTTGATTAACTGCAGTGTTTCTTGAGGCAAAGTTGTTCAGTATGAGGAGATCTATCAAAAGATATGCATATTGTGTTGATGTGTGAAACACCACGTGATTACAGAGTCATAAAACTCATTAGCTCAATCTAGTGGCCGATTTCTTTCACAATTCTTACAGACCTTTAGGCCCATGTAGCAAACATGCCCACCGAGTTTCGCTCTGATCGGCCTTCGTTAACCTTTTCTAAAAGGTGCTCAAACTTCATTGGCCGATGGCAGCCATGTTTTTCGAGATATGCCAATGTCCTAATAGACAATTATGTCTCCTTGGACCAAGACACTGCATGCCAAATTTCAATTCAATCGGACTTACGGGGTAAAGACTAGAAGGGATACAGATATGGCCACTGGACATTTTATTATTTATTTAATTTAATAACTCTATTTGCAGTATTGTAAGGGTAGGTTTAGGGTTGGGGGTAGGTGTAGTCGTTAATAAAATACAATCTGATAAGTAGCAAATTCATTTACTGTTATTTTATTATGAAATTTTGCCTCACTTCCGGCCGTTGCTGTATCCCTTCTAGACACAACCAACTTACGGTTGCATTGTTATAGCTGTTTTCATGTTTTTTCCTGTTATAGCACCACCAAGTGTCCAATTGCCATGATTTTTTTACTGTGACCAAAGATTGAGCCCATACAAATGTGTCCCGAGTTTCTCATTCTGTTCAAGAGTTATAGCCATTTTAGTAAAAGTGGCCCCGCCCATTTTGAATGTTTTGGTGCCCCTTGGTGACTGTGAATCAAAATTTTTTTTTTTTGGATTACTTTTGATATTCAGTCTCCAGAGAACATTTCTGTACTGGTTTGGTTCTGACCGGGCAAAAAACCTAGGACTAGTTCACAAAAGTAGGTTTTGGATAAAATTCAAAATGGGGCATTTGAAATCAGTGATTCCAATGATATAAGGCACTTGAGTCCAAGACAAACGGTCTAGAAGTTATGAGCAGTTTCACATTCTTGATTGCTGTAGCGCCACCTATTGTGTAGGATCAGGGTCATACCTTGTCAGTCTCTCTCCAAATTGAGACCTTCCATTTGGCCATGTTTCAAGTCTCTAGGCCTTACAGTTTGGTCTGAACGATCAGTTTTACAGCTCAAGAAAAATAATAAAAAACCTTAAAACTACAATAGGGTTTCAGCACTACATGCTTGAACACCTAATAATAATAAGAAGAAATAAAACAATTATTTTGACATTTATAAAATCATCTGTATTGGTCATAAAAATATAAAAGCTCAAAAACTTTCCTACACAAATGTTTACATGAATTTCTGTATTTGACCATCATTTCTAACTTCTTCAAATTTCAAAGTGAAGGTCAGGGGGTCCATTTTAACATCCATGCAGTCTGGCAACCATCATCTCTGCAATCCAGCAATAAGAGTTTTTATGTTCTAATACCTGCGATTCATCTTTATTTACAAGCTGTTCACTACATGCAGATGGTAATATTTTTGTCATTACAGCAGCAGGCTCTGGTTCAAGAATAGGAGGTAATAAAAGTCAGTCCAGGCCACTGACACTTCTCTAGTGATTATCTACTCTTTTACAGCACTAACCTGTGACCATAACAAACTATGGAGGGCTTAAGACTAAAGGCAGACATGATTGTGCTAATGATGGCATGGAGGGATGGGGCACAGAGAGGAAATTTGGCACAGGTGTTGCACTGTGGAACAAAGTCCTTGATGAGTGCTATTTGAGATGAACATGCACAAAAACTTTCATAAAACCTTGGAGATGCAATCTGATTCAAAATTCAAACTCAGTAACTCAAACAATTAAAATACTTTAGAAAGGTTCACAATAATGTTAAAATAATCATGAAATAATCAAGCATAAAATAAAAATATTATTTTATATATAATTGAATGTGTTTATATTAGTACTGTGAAATCAATTAATCGTGATTAATCCCATCTAACAAAATTTTGTGTATGTATGTGTACATATACATATATATACAAGTTTACAAACTTATGGTAGATGCGATTAATCATGATTAATCAATTTGACAGCACTAGTGTCTGTGAGTGTGTGTGTGTGTGTGTGTGTGTGTGTGTGTGTGTATTAGTGCTGTCAAATCGATTAATCGCAACTAATCATGTCTACTATTAACGTTTGCATATATGTGTGTATGTATGTGTAGATATACATATATACATGTTTACAAACTTATGTTAGATGCGATTAATCACGATTAATCAATTTGACAGCTCTAGTGTGTGTGTGTGTGTGTGTGTGTATGTATATATATATTGAATGTGTATATATTAGTGCTATATATTAGTGCTGTCAAATCGAATAATCATTAATCACATCTAACAAACATTTGTGTGTGTATATATACACACATATATAATTGAATGTGTATATATTAGTGCTGTTGTCAAATCGATTAATCACGATTAATCAAATTAAACATAAACGTTTCTATATATGTGTGTATGTATGTGTACATATATATATACACACATTTACAAACGTTTATGTTAGATGCGATTAATCAATTTGACAGCACTAGTGTGTGTGTATATATAAATATAATTGAATGTGTATATATTAGTGCTGTCATATCGATTAATCGTGATTAATCACATCTAACATAAACGTTTCTATATATGTGTGTATGTATGTGTACATATATACACACATATATATTTATAAATGTTTATGTTAGATGCGATTAATCGTGATTAATCAGTTTGACAGCACTAGTGTGTGTGTGTATATAATTGAATGTATATATATTAGTGCTATATATTAGTGCTGTCAAATCGAATAATCATGATTAATCACATCTAACATAAACATTTGTGTGTATATATATATATATATGTCTACATATATACACATATATATTTACAGACGTTTATGTTAGATGTGATTAATTGCGATTAATCAATTTGAAAGCACTAGTGTGTGTGTGTGTGTGTGTGTGTGTGTGTATATATATATATATAATTGAATGTGTATATATTAGTGGTCAAATCGATTAATCATGATTAATCACATCTATCTATCTATCTATCTATCTATCAGGTCACTGGGATGCACCTAATATATTAATATTAATATTAATATATATATATATATATATATATATATATATAATTTACTATCATTTTTATCAGTACGATTGAAAATTCCACTATTCTATGTCTAAAATGCAGCATGACTTGTAAAAATGCATGACTTGTCTTATGCAGTTGCATATATGCAAATATGCATTCAGGTGTAAAACTGCAAAATTTGTAGCAAATCCAGTGAGCCTTATGTTATCAAGACAACTAAGCCAGACAATTTGCCATTGGAGCAGGAAACATAAAGACGTTCCAGCATGGGATAATGAGGCCAGATAGATAGAAGCAGAGCAGAGTCATAAGGCTACCACAGACTTGAAGCTCTGCCTCGATTTCCTCTGATTTCCTATTCCTGGCCATTGCAGCTCTTGTAAATCATTCTCAATTCCCTTAAACAAGCCAGTTGGATTAGGTTGGTTTAGATCATAAACATTTGCAGGGCCAGACCACCCAGGGAGTGAGACTCAGGCCTGACCGCTGCCTCACTGCAAGCCATGGCCAGGCCGAAAGCACAACACGCTCAGTGTGGTTTGTGTTTGCGGCACTTCCTGGACACAGAGAGAGAAAAAGAGCGACAGAGAGAGAGAGAGAGTGAGAGAGAGGGCCCCATCTGCCATGGAAACAAAAACACCCCCCCACCCCAGCAACTTATTCACGGTCAGCCACCGATAGACTGTGACATAGATAAACACACTGGGCTCCATGGGCTCCATACTCCTCTGTCCTGTGCATTTCAGAAAGCCCTTTTTCATTCACTGCTCCTGTGGAAAAAAGAAATGTGCCATTCACAAGGCTTTACAGGATGGCTTCAAAGACATAATAATGCATGTGGAAACAGAAAAGGATTCTTGTTATGACAAGTAAAGGAACAGAAAAACATTTTGTGTTGTTTACTTGAGAGATTAAGGATTACGTTGGTGTGGTCTTGAGTATAGTGTGCAAGTGAGGCATTGCTTGACTCAAAAGTATTGGGTTAAAAGAACTGAGGAATTAGCCTAGAGTTTGACAGAGTCTGGGCACATGGTTTTCATTAATGCACAATTGGACTCTGCTGTAGCAGGTCTCCCAGTGAGTGCTAGTTGACATAGAGGTTGAACTATGAGAATACACATTCACAGTCCCATTAGCAACTGATAATGGTGCATAAATCATGACCACACAACCGCTCGGTTGGTTCCATGCAGAAATGCAGCACTGTCTGTGAAGGTATTTATAATTGTTCATTTCTAAATCATGCTGAGCAAAAATACTTGTAGGTACAAATGGTGTGGATCTGTTTGTGACGTAACAAATCCAGGATTTAATTTACAGTATGCAATATGCATGCATTAATCTTATCTAGGCCTATTTGTGTATGTCATTATTGGTGCATGTGTTTGCATATCTCACACAGCAGCTTTTATGACCTTCCAGCTGCAAAAGGAATATGAAACCATTTTAAAAGGAATGATCTAATCTTTCACTCTTTTACACAACAGAATGACATTATTGGCAGCTTTTTAGTGTCGACCCGAAGATATTATCACACAGCTTTTAAAATACCTAGCTCTTTTGGTCAGAATAGTATAATATTCACAATTTTTACAATGTCTGATGGTGATAACGAGCAGAAAAAAATGAAACAAATTGGGGGGAAAGTAGAGCTTTATCTGGCAACCATTGGAATGAAAGTGCACCTTGCAGTTAAAAATGCCAATCACGTTTTTGAAGTCATAATTTTATAATTTTGTCAGTCATAATGTAAAATTCTGAAAATTCTTTCATCATTGTTTAGGACTGATAGAAGTGATCTCTGTCCCATTCACAAAACATACCGTTTCATACCAAAACATACTTGAGTAGCTATTCGAATCTAACGAATAACCAACGCCATTCCCATTTTTGTTACCTGTAAGTAGCAGTGACTAAAGGAAAATTCAAAGATGGCGATGTCCATTGACTCGAGTCCAGCCTAGATGCGATGTGCAAGTTCATCATTGTGTGGTTACATTTACCAAAATTCAGTTATTTCAATAGGAATCCACGCAATTGGGAATTTCCCATTAAGACTTCGCAACAGTTCAAAGTTGCCAACTTCTGTGTGAGCTGTGATTCATTCATCGCTGCGCTAATGTTACCTTTTTTAGCCCGCGAAATTTAGCAAATGTGACGGAACTTAACTAGCGGGAGCAGCTCCAGTGCAAGACAGTGACTGGATATAAATCAATCCTTCAGACATACTACATCTCATCGGTTATTGACACCACTCATGAAAACACGCGACAAACAAGAGTGACTCTCTCATTATTACAAGCAGTGACAGAACTTGCTGTCCAGTGTCCATTCACACAGCAGAGGTTCGCAGTTGTGAGAAAATGTTGAATGTTGTTTTCAGTCTCATATAAATAACCAAATTCTGTGTGAAAGTAAACATATCAAGCACTCAAATACAGGACTGGCAACTGTATTGTTCTGCGGTGTGTCAGTGTTGCCAAGTCCGCTGTTTTCCTGTGGAACTGACCCTTCGCCGGGAGTTTGATTGACAAGCGATCTAACCAATCATAACTCTGAATCCGCCATTTTGCCCGACAAAGCAGTCAGGACCTTGGTGGACTTGAACTTGAAAAATGGTGTGTATTGACGTATTTCCGTGTTTGAAACAACATATTTATTTGAAGCTATAAATTAACTAGTAGGAAGAGATGATTGGTTCACGAGCCGCTTGAGCTGAGGTGCTACAGCAATCTGTCACGACACATTAAAGTCATTTATTACTCACCCTCATGCCGTTCCACACCCGTAAGACTTTCATTCATCTTTGGAACACAAATTAAGATATTTTTGTTTAAATCCGATGGCTCAGTGAGGCCTGCATAGCCAGCAATGACATTTCCTCTCTCAAGATCCATTAATGTACTAAAAACATATTTAAATCAGTTCATGTGAGTACAGTGGTTCAATATTAATATTATAAAGCGACAAGAATTTTTTGGTGCGCCAAAAAAAAACAAAATAACGACTTATATAGTGATGGCAGATTTCAAAACACTGCTTCATTAAGCTTCGGAGCGTTAGGAATCTTTTGTGTTGAACCAGTGATTCGGATTGTGTGTCAAACCGCCAAACTGCTGAAATCATGTGACACATTCGACACAAAAGATTCCTAACGCTCGGATATTGAGAGAGGAAGTGACATTGCTGGCTATGCAGGACTCACTGAGCCATTGGATTTCAACAAAAATATCTTAATTTGCGTTCCGAAGATTAACGAAGGTCTTACGGGTGTGGAACGGCATGAGGGTGAGTAATAAATTACATTATTTTCATTTTTGCGTGAACTAACCTTTTAAAGAGCCACAAAACGATTTTTAATGTTCGGTTTCTTAAAAAATTACACAATTTGAAAGCTGGGACTTTGTTTAATATCATAAGTAACCTGCTTTGTCTTGTCTGTCGACGTGTTGTCAGTGTCCTCTTTGCTCCGCAATGTATTTTTCACTCTGTGTAGTGTGACAGCGCCATGGCTTGTCGGACAACAGTAACTAAGGGGGGAACGGGTCTTTGCGAAGGGTCAAATGGGCTACTTTAACACTGCTCTCGCTGGTTGTTTTTCGTGTCCACGGGTCAAAGCGACCTGGGAACCCTATTTGAAACCCATTTTGGGCAAGTTTTGAGTAGCAATTGGTAGGGCTGCCGCGGTTAAGGAATTTCCCTTGAGGTATTTTTGAGTGGCTCAATAGCGCGATTTTGAATAGAGCGTTGAAAAGTTTAGTAACAGAAGAGAATGTCAAAATAAGGGTCTACATAACAGAACATAAACCTGACAGTAAAATCGTAGGGCTATTGTTATATGTATAATAGTAAGTTCCAATCCTCGAATCTGACAAAACAAGAGACTTTCTGCTAATATTTCACGAGTATAAGCAGAACGACTCATCTATGCGCGTTCCAGACTGGCTGTCAGTCAGTTTAGTTACATTGTTGCGCCACAAGGTGGCGGCAAGGGACTTTGAGTCTTTAAATAGTTCATTCAACTACACACGTTCAAAAACGCTGATTCATTTAAAGATAAATGTAATGAAACAAGCTGTTGAAATCATTTTAACTTTGAGCGCCACTTTATAAGGCTCAGCTGACCAGTAATGCGTCGATGCTAAGGGAGAGATTTCTATCCTTGGACAGGACAACCTTTCTTCACGAATATATGTCGGCCTGAAGGACAGACGCAGGTAATCGCACACGCTCAGTCGATCTCTCTCACATTCACTGTCTGTTTAGGCTTGTTTAGTGCAAATCTACGGAGCCTCTGTACAAATTACCATGGTACATATTATGCTATCATTAATAATTTATTTAATTTTTAGTACACATGCATGAAGTGTAAAACGAGAAGAACATAACCTTTCAAAAAATAGAAAATATGCGAATATCGCGGTTGCTGCGGTTTTTGCAGTCCTCTGCGGTTGGCTCGTCAATAGCGCGGTATTACGATATTGCGGTTATTGCGACAGCCCTAGCAATTGGGCAGGTTTTGTTGCCATAAAGAGTTGTGTCCTTCATTAACTCAGAAATACCCCAGCTAACTTCCCATGAAATAGCATTATTTTACTGTAAGAATCCCGTACACTGTATTACTCCAGCAGTTTTAAATGGTTTTGGAGTTATTTGTTGAATTGAAGCAATCCGTCCAGTAGCTCTTATATCTGGTTATTGCTCTTTAAGGACTTCATTAATGCTGGTATCACATGCTGAAAGACTGTGCTCCCTAGAGATTTGTAATTTGTGATAACGGCACCGACAGTCGTCATTAACTCGCTGGCTTTAAACACAGACTTTGCAGGGTGACACTTCATAAAACCCTTCAGATTCCTTGTAAAGCTCATGTAGACCATTCTCCACTCTGACGCTATATAGAGGCAGTGGTAAGACACATCCCAGTTGTCCCAAGCTACAGGCCAGTCTGGAAAGCTGCTCCCTTCCGGAGCTTGGGCCCTGAAAGTGCCAGGCTCCCTGTGCTAGGTGAGTGTCTGTGGCAGGGTTTTGACTGTTTTACATGCTGTCTGGGCTTGGCTTGTCTCATATCCCACTTGGTTAATGATTGCTATAATTCCTAATTGTGGCCAGGGTCCAGGCAGAGAGTCAAGGGCCAGACCTTGGTAATAAAAGGGAGGAGAGGAGGGCATAGGGAGAGACAGAGAAAAAAAGCATAATAAAGTTATTAAAGGATTAGTTTCACTTTCAAATTAAAATTTCCTGATAATTTACTCACCCCCATGTCATCCAAGATGTCCATGTCCTTCTTTCTTCAGTCGAAAATAAATTAAGGTTTTTGATGAAAACATTCCAGGATTATTCTCCTTATAGTGGACTTCAATGGACCCCAAACGATTGAAGGTCAAAATTACAGTTTCAGTGCAGCTTCAAAGGGCTTTAAATGATACCAGACGAGGAATAAGGGTCTTATCTAGTGAAACGATCGGTCATTTTCTAAAAAAAATAAAAATAAAAATGTATATGCTTTATAAACACAGATGATCGCCTTGCAAGTGCTTCCGGACCGCCCTCTGTATTCTTCAAAAAGCTTACGCTGTATGTCATACACCTTCCCTATTCAACTTATGGAAAAAACAGAACTGGCGCCGCGTTAGTAGTGAATAGTAATTCATTATAAAAAAATCTTATTTTATTTAAATAATCTTAAGTCATCCTTCTGCCCCCTTGGTAGTTTGCTGAGGCCCCCAGGTTGAGAATGGATTTTACATGGCTTTTTTTTTTTGTTTTGTTAAATTCATTCATTTTTTCATTAATTTAAATGTAAAAAAAAGTAAAAGTATTTCTTTTACATAATTGTTAACAAATTCAAACTTTAAGTAAGCAGAACTGGCAGATTTTTATTTTGTACCCATACATTTTAATTGATTTTTAACTTTAAACATTTGAGTAAGCTAATTCATATCTCATATTAAAATTATCATGTAATGCTAATTGGTAGCACAATGCTTTGATAGCATCGCATAGCATAGCAATTGCTGAATTAAGTACGGCAATAAAGAACATTTAATATATATCTTTTCTCTAAGCTCATGCTCCACATATCACCATGGTAAACCCCCCAAAAAACAAAAAAATTGAATTTTCTAAATTAGCATAGCAAAACATTAAACACGACTAAATCTCCCACTTAACATTAATCTTGGTTGAAAAAAACAAACATTATATAACACTTAATTTTAGTATTTACTCTCCCTTTCGAGTGTCATGGCAAAGCATGCTGGGAAATAGGAATGCCAGCCCAGTTTCAGTTAAATTTAAGTTTGTCTAAATTAAAAGAAACAAGTTCATAAAACTCAAAACAATGAAACAATTCAGATTACTTGAAATGTGTCAGTTTTGTAAACTCGAAAGAAAAGGTTCTAAATACTCATAAAAGTTCATTTGATTGAACTAAATTGTTTAATTTAAGTTTACCATACTCAAACCAATTAATTATTTTAAGCGTTAGTATTAAATTTCTATTTATTTTAAATTGTTAATATTACAAGATCATGTCTTCTATAAGAAATTGACGTCATGTGGTGCATGTTGCCTCAAACTATTGAAAACATCACATGAATACTCATAAGGCAAAAACTCATCCTTTATTTTATTTTACACTTTCTCCTGCACATCATGTGCTTAATTTTTAATACAAAAAATAAATCTTTAATATTTGTTTTCAGCATTATTTACTTGATCTAAATATAATGTTTCTCACTGCACACATCAGTCCGCCCGGTTCCTGTGATCTCTGTGTGTGTCAGCTTTGCCTGTGTCCACCCCAAACCCATCGGTCTGTGAGGTCTGTGACCACACATGCTTCCCACGGCGCTTCAAACATCCCTGCTGTCTCCAACGCCGTGCCCACACTATCTCTCTGCACGTGGGGAGCCTGCCTCCAGGCACCATACACCGGGACTTTCTTAAGAAAAATGAGCGTTATATCTTGCAGTGGCTCATTACGGTTGGGGAATTTTCTGTTAATTATGATCGAGGCACATCTAAGCAGTGTTTAATCACTATTTTATGGCTGACTTGTCATAGCTGAGGCATCCTGTGATATCTTCCTCCCACAGTGGCTGACGGTTGACTCACGTCTATGCGCATTTGTGCCCGTTTAATCCAGCTGGACTCGATCCATCTTTTAGACTAGGCTAAATCTGGAAGAAAGAAAAAATCTATAAAGCTTTGAGGAGATTTATAAAGGTTTGATTTATCCTTGGACGACAAGACAGGGAATAGCTTGTAGATTCCACGCCAAACACAACGGACATAATACTAGTGTGGTTTTGTGATGAATTTTCGATGTGTGGTTTGAGTTTTGTTGTATCAATAGAGCATCTTTCACCTGCCTGAGTAATACTCTAATGTGTCTGTAATGAATTACTCAACATGCTTGGATCTGAACGTAGAAGATGAATGAGGGAAGACACTGTGTAATGATGACAGGTATAATGACGCCCCTCAACGACAATAATTATATATTTGCCGTTCTGTATTTTTGAATGTCTAATGCCTCCGGGCAAAACGCTGGCGTTTTGTCCCAAACACACTGAAGGGCTTTTGATTCTCTCTCGTCGTAATTAGACCGATGAGTGTCAGAAAAGTCCTCGGTGTCTCGTTGTGGTTTGATGGAGATTTCTTCTGCGGGCACTGTGAGCGAGCTGTCAGACTCAGACACCCAGCTGGCTGTCCTGAGAAATTTACTCTGGGCTGATATCTGGCAGCATCTCTTCCATTCTCAGAGAATTCCTCATTCTCCCTGCAGCGGCTGCCAGGCTCGGAACACTGTCGGAAACGCTGCGGCTTTGGCTGAGCGCTGTGTGAGGTCCACCTTCACTGTGTGAGCAGTCTGCTGGCAGAACAAATATGGGTGGGACTTCTTGCCACACACACACACACACACACGAACACATCCCACACACACAGAGGCTTTCTCAAATCACACTTTAGGATTTCATTTACTAGGCTAATGAGGCCAGGGCTCAGACTGAGTCATGGCTAAACCGTCTCCTTTTCTACACTCCAAAGTGAACCGAGCGCTTTTCTTCCTATTACCGTTGAACATGTGTTCAATCCTTCTTTTGATTGTGGATTATGTAGTTTAGAGGTAACATGTAGTCTAATCATTTTAGCCAACATTAAATCAACATTAGTCAAAATTGATAAAATTTTCAACATTAAATCAATATTGATTAAAACTTTCTTAAAGTCTCCATGAAATGAAAATCCACCAAGTCTATATTCTAAATTCATGTTATAGATCTTATTGCAAGAAACAAAAACAAAACAACAACTCATCTGTAGATGTTTAATAAAAAAAAAAAACTGACCTCGTAATTGTTAGAAAATATCATACTTCGCGACATACTTCTCTGGTGACATATGCCGGACTTTCTCCAATAATTTAGTCCACATAACCCTGAAAGCTCGCAATCATCTGCCTCCACTTTTGACAATCAACAACCAATGCATACAACCAAGTCCCAACACTTTTCTTTCTTTCTTGATAATCTGTTACATTAATTTGTAGGCTACGTCACAATACAGAAGAATAAATACTTCATTTTCATTGCAACTTTAAGGCCCCCATCTGGTCATTTACATTTATATTTTTCAGACTTTTGGTCACACTTTAGATTAGGGTCAAATTCTCAGTATTAAAGGGATAGTTCACCCAAAATGAAAGTGATCCCATGATTTACTCACCCTCAAGCCATCCTAGGTGTATATGACTTTCTTCTTTCAGACGAACACAATCATTTGCTCCTCTTAAGCTTTATAATGGTTGTAAAGATACGTCCATCCATCATGAAAGTAATCCACACAGCTCCAGGGGGTTAATAAAGGCCTTCTGAAGCAAAGCGATGGGTTTTTCTAAGAAAAATATCCATACTTAAAACTTTATTAACTATAATAAATAGCTTCTGACAGACGGCCATACGCATCAGTTTGCGGTGGAAGAGTAACCCCTGACCCGACGCATGACATAATGATGAATGCTGAAGTGCAGAAGATCACAAATTATAAGTCTAAAATGATCATTTTTAAAGAGAAATGTCCGAGGATTTCGATATAACAGAAGAGGAGCTTGAGTTTGTTGCCCAGCTCTATTTGTTTGAGCTGCGAGAGGCGTATAAGTTTACAATACTCATACATCCTACATCATACATCGCATCACAGGTTACTCTTGTGGTCGACTTGTGCAGTATGCATACGGTTATCCACCGGAAGCTAGTTATTTGAATTTATAAACTTTTAAATATGGATATTTTTCTTACAAAAACGCATCGCTTCGCTTCAAAAGGCATTTATTAACCCACCGGAGCTGTATGGATTTTTTTTAATAATGGATGGATGAATTTTTTTGGGCTTCAAAATCTGGGATATTTTTAAATAAATCTCAGATTGTGCTCGTCTGAGAGAAGATAGTCATATACACCTATGATGCCTTGAGGGTGAGTAAATCATGGGATAATTTTCATTTTTGGGTGAACTATCCCTTTAACTAACTATTAACTATGGCCTCAATGAACTGCTTATTAATAGTAAGTAAGGTAGTTAAGCTTAGGTATTGGGTAGGATTAAGGGATATAGAATATGGTTACGCAGAATAAGGTAAAGCACATATTAATGCCTTATTTTATAATAAACATACTTTATAAGCACATACTTTATAATAAACAGCCAAGATCCTAGTAATATGCATGTTAATAAGAAACTTGTTAATAGTGAGAATTGGACCCTAAAGTGTTACCAGACTTTTTTATCCAAAACAAGCTACAGTGCATTCAGAGTTTACATTTTATCAACTAATGCATTCAATCAAATGATGCAGCACCAAGCTCTACTGTTTGAACTGTAGGAAGAGCTATTTATCTATTCCAAATAGCTTTGTATTATTTAATCAAAATGTAACTTGCTATTCCTTTTTTTTATTAAACTTGCATTCCTCTGAAATTACCTTCCGATGACATTATCCTACACTCAGGCCATGCAGACTATTAGATAATATTAATGAATAGCCACATAGCTGGTGTTTACCATTAGCATTCAGTTTTAGCTCCATTCTGATAAGTAGCTGCCACTTTTCACAATCCAATCAATTCCAATGTCCCAACGAACATTATTTTTCAATTAATTAATCTGTCAAATTAATCTCGATAACAAATCAGTTATTATTCTTGATAAATCTATTAATTATTTTCTGATTAATCCTTTGGTTAACAATATACCAATAATTAATAACTGTAACTTTATTTTGTAATAAAGTCTCATTTTCACAGTGTAGATGTCTTTGATTATGTTTATCGGCCCTACTGAATATCTTGTTTTACTTCAAAATGCTTCACATCATGGAAGTAAAATGAGTTGCGAATCGGTCAGTTTTAAGCAACATTCCAACAGCAATGATATTTGAATTCATACTTCAATAAAGAACCCTTTATTATACATATACCTGAGCAAACATTAGATTCAGAGTCTATTTTTATGTGACTTCTCCTTTAGTGTAAACGCACAGGGTGATGTTTGAAAAGCATCTCAGGATGACGCACATCTTAAAATAATCATACCCAAACTGTAGTAAAGCCACCCAAGCAATGTTTTCATGTTTTCACTGTGGTCGTGCACCTTTGTGTTTATTATTGAGTTCAGGTGCAGTAAGATGTCCCCGGAAGACTTTCTGAGATGGAACCATTTAGGTTTCTGTTGAAATAAATGTTTACAGCATTCCAAACATTTTGTGTGAGACAGTATGTGTGGTCCTGTCGGCACCTAGTGAGAGGTGATGTCTTGTAAAGGTGTGTTTCTGTGCGCCTGCTTGTTTTACCTGTGTGTGGTTACGCATATGTATTTGAGAGAGAGAGAGAGAACTATGTCTGAGTCTATGTGTGTGGGAGGATGTCTGCACATGTGAGTCTCATAACTTTTTAACCAAAGTTTACACACACACATGCAATTAAAAAAAGGGGGACAAAACATCTGTTTTAGCACTTACTGTACAATTGTGCACTTTAGATATTTTAAATACTCTGTTTTACAGGAAAGAAAAAAAAGACTGCTTTTTCGCTGAGAACCTTGTTACGTTATATATATTTTCAATATATGTCTATTCATTCATACAAACAGATAGCACATGTGCTTGCATGTATGGAAAAGTAAGAAGGTTCCATTGAGACTGTAAAAGCAACACCATAAAATGCGTGGAAGCAATTGTGTGAATTAGGAGACTTTTATTATACAAAAAAAAGAGAAATTGCCAAGTTCCAATGATGCATCTTGTACAACTTTGGTTCTGTAGCAATTTTGATATTTTCTTTTTGCACAGCGCCACTTTGTGGTCAGTTCGCGTATTGCATTAGAAGCAGACAGGTTGTGATTTCCACCAGGCTGTGTCCAGGTTCAAGGGTCTGCTCGCACAGGGTCCGAGGGGCCTGAGGAGGGCCCAAAGAGGGGGGTCCGGGGATGAGAATTCCTGCCTGCTATGGCTGGTAGCAGCTTCCGCTCATTCTGGGAAATCGGTTGAACTGGAGCCATCCTGTGAGTCCCCACGCAGAAATAAATCATTCTTAACTAGCCCCCTCACACACCATACTGCGGCACAGAATCAGGCATGTGTTTCAGCCCTGTTGGTGTGTGTGAATGTGCACATATGTTCTGGGTCTACACGTGTAGCAGTGTCTGTGAATGTAGGTGTGTGTACGCAGCTGGATCTGTCTTTTATTCCACTCCCTGGAATAATGGTCCTCTCCTACGCATGGGGTGCTTTATGCTGTGTCTGAATGAAGAGTCTGCACAGACGATAGCCTACTGTATGTGGGACTTCTACCCCATATAGTCTTTTTCCATCTGTCTTGGGCTTAAAAGAAGGTAGTGCAATACACTTATAAATAACACATGCATGACAGTGGTGAGGACACTTTTAGTAGCTTTCATAAGCATGCAGTCATTTGCAAAGTTCCTCCTTCTCTCAGTCAAAGGGAAGCACACATACATGGAAAGCTGTAGGGTCTTACATGACTGTTAGATTTAAAGATGTTAGAGTAAATGCACTTGACTGATTTTGACATACTAATTATAGCATTCCGATTTAGCTTAAAGGGATAGTTCACCCAAAAATGAAAACTATTTACTCGCCCTCATGTTTTTCCAAATTTGAATGACTTTCTTTTTTTTTGCCGAACAAGAAGATATTTTGAAAGAAGGCAGGAACCAAACATTTTTGGTTACCATTGACTTTCATTGTATGCACAAAATAGTGAGACTTTTCTTAAAGGGTTAGTTCACCCAAAAATGTCTGTCATTAATTACTCACCCTCATGTCGTTCCACACCCATAAGACCTTTGTTCATCTTTGAAACACAAATTAAGATATTTTTGATGAAATCCGATGGCTCAGTGAGGCCTGCATTGCCAGCAAGATAATTAACACTTTCAGATGTCCAGAAAGCTACTAAAGACATATTTAAAACAGTTCATGTTCACAGTGGTTCAACCTTAATGTTATGAAGTGACGCGAATACTTTTTGTGTGCCAAAAAATAAAACAAAATAAGGACTTTATTCAACAATATCTAGTGATGGGCGATTTCAAAACACTGCTTCATGAAGCTTCGAAGCTTTACGAATCTTTTGTTTCGAATCAGTGGTTCGGAGCGCGTCTCAAACTGCCAAAGTCACGTGAACCATTGAAATTTGCAGGCCTCACTGAGCCATCGGATTTGATCAAAAATATCTTAATTGTCTTCCGAAGATGAACGAAGGTCTTACGGGTGTGGAACGACATGAGGGTGAGTAATTAATGACAGAATTTTCATTTTTGGTTCAACTAACCCTTTAAAACATTTTCTTTAATGTTTCACAGAAAATTTGGTTTGGATCATCATGAGGTTGATGCAGAATGATGACAGAATTTAAATATTTGGATGAACTATTCGTTTAACCTTTTACCTCAATATGATCTTATTACCTGATTAAAAAAAAAAACATCATGTCATAATCAAAATTTTTTGATAAAATGTGTAATTTTTGTGTTTATAGTGTCACTAAATGGAAATATTTTCAAAAAGGTTTCCTTAGTTGTCTCTGCTTGGATCTGTGAAATCTCTGTCTGGACTGTCTGTCCATCTCTGCCTCGCTCTGTTTGTCTCAGTTTCTCTCTCTCTCTTTCTTGAATGGACGCATGGGAATGAGACAAGAGCAGAGTGCAGTGGGTTTGCTTGGCAGCTGGCATGCCAACAGAACTCCCATCACCTCGTTGACTTAATGCCAGTGGGAGTGACACAAAGACCACCCCAATTCAGTGCACCATCCCCTGTGCTCATCAACCCACTGGACTACAGTAGCAAACGAATGAAACTGAAACAATGATTGACTCTCTCTCTCTCTCTCTATATATATACACTACCAGTCAAAAGTTTGGAAACATTACTATTTTTAATGTTTTTGAACAAAGTCTCTTATGCTCATCAAGGCTGCATTTATTTCATAAAAAATTCAGAAAAAACAATACAATTGTGAAAGATTATTACAATTAAAATTATGGTTTTCTATTTTAATATACTTTAAAATATAATTTATTTCTGTGATGCAAAGCTGAATTTTCAGCATCATTACTCCAGTCTTCAGTGTCACATGATCCTTCAGAAATCATTCTAATATGCTGATTTGATACTCAGTTATTATCAATGTTGAAAACTTGTGTTGCTTAAAATTTTTTTGGAACCTGTGATACTTTTTTCAGGATTCATTGATGAATAAAAGGTTTAAAAGAACAGCATTTATTCAAAATATAAAACTTTTCTAATAATATAAATCTTCACTTTTTATCAATTTAACACATCTGTGCTGAATAAAAGTATTAATTTTTTTCAAAAAAAAAAAAAGAAAGAAACAAAAAAATTACTGACCCCAAACTTTTGAATGGTAGTGTATATTGTTACAAAAGATTTCTATTTTAAATAAATGCTGATATTTTTAAACTTTTTATTCATCAAAGAATCCTGAAAAAGTATCACAGGTTTTAAAATAATATTAAGCAGCACAACTGATTCCAACATTGATAATAAATCAGCATATTACAATGATTTCTGAAGGATCATGTGACACTGAAGACTGGAGTAATGATGCTGACAATTCAGCTTTGCCATCACAGGAATAAATTATATTTTAAAGTATATTAAAATAGAAAACCATAATTTTAAATTGTAATAATATTTCATAATATTTTTGTTTTTTCTGTATTTATTATGAAATAAATGCAGCCTTAATGAGCATAAGAGACTTAGTTCAAAATCATTAAAAATAGTAATGTTTCCAAACTTATATATATATATATATATATATATATATATATATATATATATATATATATATATATATATATATAAATGTATAGAAAACAGTTCTTTTAAATTGTAATATTTCAAAATATTACTGTTTTACTATATTTTTTAATCTAATAAATGCAGCTTTGGTAAGCATAAGGCACTTCTTTCAAACACATTAAAAAATCTCAGCAACTCCAAACTTTTAAACAGTTGCGTATAAACACGCATTTAATATAATTTAAAGACTTTAAAGACTATTATTTAAAGACTATTATTTTACTAACCCCAAGACTTTTATTTTAATATTTGCTCAGCTGAGAAATGCCAAGTTTTAGGCAGTATAAACACCAGAGTGAGTCTGTAAAATATATTATTTGCTTTAACTGACCACATTTACAATTCACAAATCGTCCCCAAGAGAAAGATATGAGGTATCATACAGTATATATGCATGTTATTGTCCACCTAGGACTACGTTTATATTTTTGGACAAGTTAAATATACTTTTTGTGGGTTACTTAATGGTTCCTGAAAATTCAACGAATCATGTCCAGTTTCCTTTTTCAAACTGGAGCAACAGATAGAGCTTTCCCTGATTATGCTCAGACTGAGGGCTGTCATTAGTGGAAATGGTCAACCAATCAATGGCTCAGATGCGGTCAGTTCAAGAAGGTGGATTTGCTCGGATTGAGTGAAGCAGTCGGGACTTTCCAGACCTGACCGTACTGCACTGACGCTGTTCTCTCTGCCTGACCATATCTTTGGCTTATTAAAAGTAAATTTATTCAGAATTAAAGGCAAGTTATTCAGCCTGGTTTTCAACATAAGGCCGTAGTAAATTGTGTGTTATAAAATATGTTAACAGTTATTGATTTTTTATATATATATATATATACATACATACACTACCATTCTACCAAGTCTGGGGTCAGTACGATTTTTTTTTTTTTTTTTGAGAAAATAATACTTTCATTTAAGCAGGAATGCATTAAATTGATTAAAAGAGACAGTAAAGACATTTATTAAGTATGTATATATATATAGAGAGAGAGAGAGAGAGAGAGAGAGCTTTAAAGCTTGAAGATCCACTGCCATTCAACATAATGAGCCTTGTCACATCAGTTCACATCATTGCTCCATTCAGCGCTGTGACTCCTGATTAATGATTGCCCTCTGGTGGGAGACTCAGGCGATGCCTCCAGAAGTTCCACTCATATGGTGCTTTGACAAGAAATTATAATCTCTTCTCTCTGTTATGATCTACAGTAAATTCATGGGTTTTCAACCAGGATCCAGTGAAATGCACAGGGGCATACTAAAGAAATATTAATATAAAATTTCTGTAACACATTTTATTGCATTTTAAATATTTGAATGAACATTATCTAGTGATATAATGGTGTTAATTTAATATAATGTAATTATTTATTTATTTGTTTTCTTTTTATTGATATACTTCATATTTATTTAAACTATTTATTCATTTAACATTCATTGTTTTTTACATCTCTGAAGCCAGCAGCAGTGTGAAGTGCTCACTTCAGCCTTGTTTGATTGACTCCACCAAAATATTAAACTTTTAAGTAAATAATGGATAAATAATTCATATAGGCCTGTACACGCTTTCATTTGTAAGTTTGGGGTCTGTTAGATTTTTTAACGTTATTGTATTTTTTGATCAAATAAACGCACCAGGGCTGCATTTAATTTGATCAATAATACGATACAGTAATATTGTGAAAAATTACAATTTATAATAACTTTTCCCCCCTATTTTAATATATTTTAAAATGTATTTTAATCGTGTGATCAAAGCTGAATTTTCAGCATCATAACTCCAGTCTTCAGTGTCACATGATCCTTCAGAAATCATTCTAATATCCCAATTTGCTGCTCAAGAAACAATTCTTATTATCAGTGTTGAAAACCGTGATACACTTTCTTTTCAGGATTCTTTGATGAATAGAAAATTCAAAAGAACAACATTTATTTGAAGTAGACATCTTTTGTAACATTATAAATGTCTTTATCATCACTTTTGATAAATTTAATGCTTCCTTCATAAATAAAAGTATAAATTTCTTTCTTTCTTTCAGAAGAAGAAAAAACAGTTATCTCTTTGATATCTTGAATGCGGCACTTATTGTAACATAGTCAGGGCCATAGTATATAGTGGAACAACCTGGTAAGACCAAATCCTTTGCCTAATTATAACTCAGCCCTTACGTCCCTTCCAGTCCTCTCCTCAAGAGTGGGCCCTCCAGGTCCAGTGGCCCCTCCCCCCCACCCAAACCTCAGCTGCCCCACCTCCTCCTCGCTCACCCTCATGCTCTTTTCTCCTGGTTGCCTGGGCAATGCCTAACAAAGCCATCATTTCACCAATTTCCACAGAAACAGGTGCTGGCACAATGGCCGCTTCCTTCTGCACTGAAAGAGAAGGTTAGTGAGGTTCATGGGAACTCGGGCGGACAATCTCAGGGCTGTCCAAGTGTCGTCCTTAGGCTCTGACATAAAAGAAGGCTAATTTGTTGTCGCTGTTTTCCCAGGAGGGGGGGAAAGGAGGGTGGGGGGACACATTTTTGGAGAAACAGACCTTGTGATATCAATCTCAGAGTAGCCGAGAGCTCTTTTTCTGATGTGCCTGACGTCCAGTGTTTTGCCTATGTAGAGTGACACATGTTTTATGTGTGTGGTTGTAAGACAAAAAAGCCAGGACAAAAGCAGAAGCGATGTCATTGCTATGGGATGTTTCACTGGCTTTTTGATGCTGGTATTCACCTGCATTGCATACTATTCCTGGTCCCTTCTGCCTTCCTCACTCCTCAGAACTAAAATTCAGGGGTTGGGTGCTGGCAGCACTACAAAGTAAGTCTGGATATTTAGGGAAGGGGAGGTTCCCTTTTGCATGGTCCTAAATGTAGTGACTATTTCAGAAAGCTTTCACAACTATATGAGGCAATGTTTGAAATGCTTCTCTTTGTATTTTTTTTTTCAGCAGTTGAAATGCCTTTCAGATAAAAATTACAATGTTAAACCTCTTTTGCAATATGAATATTCAAATAAATCATATCATTTATTATATTATAAAAATTATATTATAACTATGTGTGTATTATAAAACTCTCTTATGACTATGATAATGTCTTATGAAATTCAGACATAACTTAGTAACTTGTCTTCTGTTCATTGATGGTATTTGCGGAGTTCAGGCTGATTAATCAGTGTCTATTGAGAAGGTCTTGTTTACCTCTATTAGTGGTGTTGTTTCCCCCCACACCAGGCTCCAAAGCACTGCCTCCTATGGTTCAACTTGGGGGCCACCAATGCACAAAGTAAAACACTATACAAAAGAGTATAATAAAACATGCCACTGAACAGAAACAGGGGAGAGAAAGAGAGAGACGGCAGGAGAGAGAAGTGAAGGGGGGGGAGAGGAGAGGAGAGGGGAGAAGCCGAGCGAGGCGGGTGAAAAAGAGAGAGAGAGACACTTGTAAACCTGTCTGAAAGCATTCCAACAAACCGTGGAAGCTTATTTGAGTCTCGTCTAGAATGTCTTTATCAGTAAACTACACACCTTAAAGACAGGCAAACACAAACAAAAAGTAGCATATTCTTAAAAGGCAAACAGATATCAAGTGCAAGTTGAAAAGTAATCTTGTAATAATGCCATAACACAGCTTAAAAATGTTTCATAATTAAACGTTATAGTTATTATTTAATTTATGTATAAATGTCCATTAACACTACAGAATTTCAGCAACGATAATAGCCAATTTTGCATTGACGTTAATGTAATTTGTGTGACTAGGTGTAAAATTATTTAGCTTATTCAAATAGATAACATATTTTTAAATTAACTAGATTACAGTGACTCTTAGGGCTTGACGATTAACCGAAAAGTAATCGAAACCGAAATTCAGTCACGTGACTCCGCCCCGTCCAGTCAGCGGCATGGAAGCAACACTGAGGCGAACTCAAATGCAGAGTCAACACATACACCCTGCATTCCATTCTGAAGGGCTCATCCCTATGCCCTAATCCCTTCAAAGGGTTTGCCCTCCGAAGTGAGAGCTTCGAAGGGATGAAGTGTGTCGGAGTCAAAAAAAACAATTTTTTTAGAACGCACTTTTACGTCATCTTAACGAGACAATCAAGGAGGCACCTTCGTCACACGTTTTGTGCCAGTGGCGTGCACAGACCTCCGCGAGGGCAGCGGCGCAATTGCGTTCTGGGGCTGGGGGTTGATTGGATTTCTCCCTTGGCCAAAATCGCGTTCCGGGGGGGAGAAATGGGAACACGAGGGCACCGCAATGCGACCGCAAAGGGCACTTTCACTTTCGCAATCAAAGGGGCAGGGGCTCAAGCCCATCAGTTGTACCCTTCGAAATCCTTTATTCCGAAGGGCCCTTTGAAGTGGCCAGTTTTGAGCCAAGATTGTTTTCACTCCGAAGTGCCCTTCGGAGGGCGATATATCCCGTTTGGAACGCACTGACAGACAGCGTGCGAGCCCTGAAGTGAGATCACTTTCACTTGCATCCTCACGAAATTTTCTCAATTGTATGTGTTTAAAGGCTTGAACGTTCAAGTGATTTTACACCATTCAAGAACAACAACATGCAAAACACCTCACTTCAGTGCTTGCGGACTGTTTTCTGTGACAGAGAGAGCTGAGCCGCGTCGTGTCTCTGACAACTCGCGAGCCCTGAAGCCAGATCACTTTCACTTACGTCTTCACTAAACTTTGTCAGTTGTATGTGTTTTAAGGCTTGCCAGTTTGGACATTCAAGCGTTATTAGACCATCGGATGTGTATTATTATCAAAGACTATAGAATAACACAAGACGTGTCACTCGTATTGTTTTGAATGGGAGAAAGTGCAGTGCGCAAAATGGCGGAATAAGTCCCGCCTTCTAAATAAGAGCCAATCATTGACTGGTAAAGTCATCGCATCACTGCAGCGGCTGTTAGAAGCTCCGGTTTCTATAGAAACAGTCAGATGCGCACCTCCGAAATGAGACACAAGAGACGCGCATTTAGGTCTGCGCATGCACATTAGCTTGATCCAGCCTGAAAAATACCGTTTTTTTTGTCATGATTCGAATGTTTAGAAAAAAAAATTATGAGAGAGTTGTTGTCAGATTTCATTGGTGATTACAATTATGAAATTTAATCGAAAGCTTGGCAAACAGCTTTGGAGAATTTGATGTTTCCCCATTCACAGAGATAGGAGCTGCACTTGCATGCCCGAAAGGCATTTCAAAGATGGCCGCCGAGTGAAATGACTTGTCTTAAAGAGACTTTGATTATTATATTGAGCTACTGCACTGATGCATTGTGGAACACGAACACTCATATAGACAGTAGCTGCACATCACGTGAAGATCGTGCGCACAGAGAGGAGCACAGAAACTCGTTGTCAACGCTGTCCTGTGATTTATCACTAAAGTAGCTTAGGAACTCAAAAGTTATAGCATATATTTTTTTCTACTTTTCAAGTAACTTACAACGCACACCTTCACAATTAATAGAGAGACTGTATGACTAATTCACACATGCAAACACTCTCTCATTAATGCATTCAAATAAATGTACTGGTACTGTGCTAATTTATCTCTATCTGATATTTTTCTGATATGATATTTACAACGAGCAAAAATCTATAAGAAATGTTACGAATCATAGATAAAATAACTACTGAAAGTGAGCTGTTATGTCAGAGCACTCTTTCATTAGGAAAAAATATCCCACCTTTAATAGTCAAGCACATTTACAGTAATAATCATTGATTAATCGTAATCGAGGTAAAATGTTCAATTAATTGAGTTTTTGATTTTAGGTCATATCGTCCAGCCCTAGTGACTCTATTTGAAACCCAAAGGCCTCTTATTTACACAGAGAGAGAAAAAGTATGAATTTACTGTCTTTACAAACACTTGAATGTGCAACTAATATCAAGTGTTTTTTTTTTTTGCTGAACAAATCTCGGAAAACACTAAATTTGAAGCAGTGTTATTTTAGTATTATAATAGTATTATGGTATTTATAAATAGTTTGAATTAACTTATTTTATTTAAGTAAGTTCCCAAGGTATCATTTGTTTAATCTAATATATATATATAATATATTCACCTTCATTTCAATTAACAACAAATAGTTTTAATAGTTTTAATTTTAGTTAACAAAAAACATTGACATAATGAACATTCCCAAACAATTCCCAAAACCTCAAACCCTGTTTACATCAAAATCTACTGTGACTGTATACAATAGCTGTGTAATCTAGCATGATATATTTTAAGCATTATTTACAGCTACTTCTTCATTTGCTGTTTTGATTATAGCTGGGTTATAGGAGTTTATGAATTTATTTAAAGTAAATTATCCAGTTGAAGTATTTGTAAATATATTATATATAAGTGAAAACTGCCCTTATAAGGGTAAAATAAATAAATAAATGGTCTCTTAATTATAAAATAATTTCTGGCACTTCTGGTACCGTAGTCGTAGTAGTGCATGAACAGACTTGTATTTTAAAAAGCCTATTTCCGGTCCCTGTCAGGAAACTCATCGGGAAAATAAAAAATAAAAGTGGATGGTGTCCCGTAAACCGAGCGGTTGTCTTGATATTATTTGGCTAAATCTCGACGACTTAAAATTCAATCTGGACCGATTTAATGGACAAATAAGGTGAGGGAATAACGTCTTTTTTGCCACAGTCCATACAATGAGTATCGCCACCTTTGAAAACTGCTAAAACAGTACAAACCCAGCACTTCGATAAAGCTAAGCTAGAGCTAACTGACACTCAGTTAACCAGTGTGTAAACACTGAGTCTCGCTCACAGATGTACTCAAAACTTTGACGTTATGTGTATTAAAGCTGTACAATTATTGTCTAAGTTCTGACTAAAGAAGACTGCATCTGCTAGTGCGCAAGGTTTGCTTTAGGAATACTCTGGGCCTGTCAAATTGGTTAACATCACTAGAACAATATTCCATACTTTTGAAATGTCATTCCAACATACATAAAATCGAGTTAGTTTGTGTATATATTTGCCAAATTTAAGTCACATTTCTATTTTGCTGCATTGTCTTAATTCAGCGTTTCATTCTTCATATGAGTAGAAGTTATATTATGATTAAAAGCACTGCAGTTAAATGTCAATAAATAATACGTCTACATGTATTTTATTGTTAAAGAATGTTCATAACATTCAGATAGAGTCAGTGAATTCATTTGTGATGTTTACTATGGGTGTGTGTTGCTATCAAAATTGCTAGCCATGCTGTTTTCAAACTTGTTTGCACAGAGTTCAAACTGCTTGATCTGTAGATAATAATTTTTAAGGTAACTCAACATTTTTGGGTCAACATTCAGATGGCTCATGCATGCATAGAGGCACTTGCAATCATGTTGTCATGCTTTAAAAGTATTTTAAGTATGACTTTTAATCTGTTAATGGCTTATCTGTATTGGGGAAGTATTTAAAGTCACCATGAAATCAAAATTGACACTTCATATTTATTATGGAATATTACAGTATTTATTGTAAGTGATTTATCCATGCACAACTGTACTTTTTTTTTATTATTATTATTAATTTGCCCTCCTAATCTTTTATCAAAACTTCCCCTCCCTCTTGCAATGACATTTCTTCTCTGATAATGTGTTTACTGGTGTGAGGGTGAGACACATGAGATCACAGCAATAGCAAACCACAACTATACAACAATCCAGTCAATTCCCGATAGACAAAATCAAGTCCCACCTTACATTTTTGTCTGGTTTGAAAAACATTTTCATTTGGATGTACATCACAATAGTTTATTTTCATGTTGCAGATACTTCAGTTTAACTTCTTGACATGTCACAGCCTGTGAGAATCAAACTAGCATAAACTAAAACCCTTTTTTTTTTTTTTTGTTCCTAAGGGGTACCAGTGCACGCCCAGATACCACAGGAATGGATATCACAAGTCGTTGCACCCTGGGAGACCCCAACAAGCTCCCAGAGGGAGTGCCTCAGCCTGCCAGGATGCCCTACATCTCGGACAAGCACCCTCGGCAGACCCTGGAGGTCATCAACCTGCTCCGCAAGCATCGAGAGCTGTGCGATGTGGTTTTGGTGGTGGGAGCCAAGAAGATTTATGCACACCGTGTGATCCTGTCTGCCTGCAGCCCCTATTTCAGAGCCATGTTCACCGGGGAACTGGCCGAGAGCCGTCAGACAGAAGTCGTCATCCGGGATATTGATGAACGAGCCATGGAGCTGCTAATCGACTTCGCCTATACCTCGCAGGTGTGCATTTCTGTTGCTGTGTGTTCAATATTAGAGCTACATTAATTTATCAACCACTGTCATTTTTTATATAAAGCTCCAATGCTTTTATTGTAGTTTAATATTAAACTTTAAACCAGCTGATGTACATTGTGTGGTGGCCTGCAGGTGACTGTGGAGGAGGGAAATGTGCAGACTTTGCTGCCCGCTGCCTGCTTGTTACAGCTGGCAGAGATTCAGGAAGCCTGCTGTGAATTCCTCAAGCGTCAACTGGACCCCTCCAACTGCCTGGGCATCAGGGCCTTCGCCGACACTCACTCCTGCAGAGAGCTGCTGCGTATTGCTGATAAGTTCACCCAGCATAACTTTCAGGAGGTAATGGCTGCCCTCCACACACCCTCTATTGTGTTGACACTGAATGTACCATGACTTTGAACTTTAACCGTTTTGTTTTCTTTTTTTGGTTGTGTAGCACAGGTCTAAATGTTCTCTTTCTATTAATCATAAATGAAATTGCAATGTACTAGGTAACACTTTACAGTAAAGTTCAATGAGTTAATTTTAGTTAACACATTAAGTATCTGAACAACAATTGTATCATTTTATCAAACATTTATTAATTTTGGTTAATATTAATTTATAAATCTACTGTTTATTGCTAATTATTTTTGTTCATAATATGTTAATGTTAATTTAGACAATAAAACATTACTGGTCATTAAAATTTTTTTTAAAAGAAATTTATACTTTTATTCAGCAAGGATGCATTAACCTGATAAAAAGTGACAGTTAAAGACATTTATAATGTTACAAAAAAATATATTTCAAATAAATGCTGGTCGTTTGAACTTTATACTCATCACAGAATCTTGGAAAAGAAGAAAAGAAAATGAACTTAAATTACATTTTAACATATTAAAGGCACAATATGTAAGATTTTTGGATTAAAATATCCAAAAACCACTAGAACAGTGTTATATTTTGTTGACTTGTGTACTTGCATTATCCCAAAAGTTTCCAAGAATGTTTAAATCCAGAGAAATAAGCAATTTTAGCCAGGACACGGACTTTGTCCGTGCGTCACCAATAAATGACATCATACCCGCGTTACCCTCGATTTCCGGTTTTATTTTGTAGAAACCATGGAAACACCAAAGACGCTTTAATATATTGTGTGTTTTGTTTTATTAGACAGGTGAGCAGCTGTTTGGATACATTCATTGACAGAAATCTAATCATGTTATATAGCTCAACACAGTAAATCTTATTGTTTAAGTCTCATTTTCTTGATTTACAGCGAGTACCATGTTTTACCATACATAAATCTAGCTTACTGCAGTGTGCAACAAGTGTCTCAAAGCAGCTGCTGAGCGAACGCAGAGTAGCACTATAACAACTTTCAACACAAATGTATCTAATATGATAAAACTGAGCTGTGTTACCCCACAGACAAATGAACGGAAGAAGTGGAAGCGGCGACTGCGGCATAATAAAAGCTCCACTGCTCTCGAGCCGTGTGTCGTGCTCATCTCTCATTAGCAATCGCTCCAGCGGCCTCGTTTCTGCTCGCACAGCACTCGGCCCTGCTCTGCTTCATACTATAGTAACGTTAATAATCTCATCCATGAACATGATTTCTGCCCGAGTCCTGTCCTGATTCTTTTCCACCGGCTGTAGACGTAAAGACAACACCTCCCATGATTCCTCGAAATCAAGACGTCATCAAGCTACGTCTTTGTTTTGAATAAGTGGACCTCTAGTGGCGAAAATTTACATAGTGTGCCTTTAAAATGGAAAACAGTTATTTTAAATTGAAAATGCAGCCTTGGTGAGCATTAGAGGCTTCTTTAAAAAACATTTTAAAAAATCTTACTGACCTCAAACATTTGAAGTTGGATATGTCGAATATGTTGACATTAACATTGATTTATGAATGTTGCGTAAGTATGTTCCTTGTTCATGATACCTAGTGTTTGAACTGATGTTAAAGTAACATTATTGTACATTGATCTTGCGTGGTTTTGTTTAAAAAAGAAAGCTAGATTCGATTAGTAGTTCTGGTTGTAATTATCATAAGCAGGATTGTCACATTCCTGAAAAACCTGCACATTTCAGACAGTTTAAAAAAGTTGATTTCAAGGCTTGGATAAGGCATTGAAATGTCTATTGTCAATATAAAAGTTTCTAATAATGCTAATTGAAATATTTCTTCAGTTAGAAATTACACTGGTCAGAAAGTGTGGGAACCCTGTATGAGACTTTAGTGTGACTTCCCTGTTACTAATTTTAGCCGTGGACTCAACTTTTCCATCAACTAGTTTAGGGTTTCCCTGATGGACGTGTACCCCTGTTATTTTTGACTCATGGGAAGAACCCCCATTGCTGGTATCAAATGAACACCCTCCTTGTTTCTTTATTTAGTTTAAAAGGGTTATATGCTCTGCCAAAGTCATAGGTTAGATTCCCAGGGAATGTATAAATTATTTACGTGTGAATGTGTTTTTACAAATAATTGTGATCTGGTTTTTGATAGGAATTGATATCTGTCAAATGGCCCAATCATGTTTTTTTTTTTTTATTATTATTTATTTATTTTTTTATCTTTTCTGCCTTTTAGGTGATGGAGAGTGAAGAGTTCATGCTGCTGCCAGCCAACCAGCTGATAGACATCATCTCCAGTGATGAGCTCAATGTTCGGAGTGAGGAGCAGGTGTTTAATGCTGTAATGGCCTGGGTTAAATACAGCATTCAGGAGCGCAGGCCACAGCTGCCACAGGTCAGATATAACCATATGAATCACTATAGACATACTGCTTTTGGTAGATGCTCATAATTTGGAAGAAAAATAAAACTCAAGTAGTTTTGTATATGTAGTGTATAACAACTTTTGTCCCTCTGTTGGTTAAAAAACAAAACTGCATTAATTTTTTTGGAAGAACATTGTTTTGGTTGTGCTCTGGCTCTGCATGACTGTGCGGATGAATATGGTTATTTCTACAACAACAACAACAACAAAAAATTCACTACTAGGCTTAAGAGATATAATCAGTTTAGATGGAAAGGATCTCATGCTGACTAGCTGAAGATGTTGCTATAGCTCATTACTCACTACTCATCAATAGACACGGTACTTCCTTGAGAATAAATTCGGCACAGCGCTACAACAACCATAAGGAAATGACCCTTCATAATAGATAATGCTGTACAGTGAATTCTGTTAGAGCTCCATATGGCAATTTATCTGTTCAATAAAATACCTTACTCACCTGTTGAGTAATAAAAATGCCATCTGTGTCGCTTTTACAACTTTTTGAATCCCTCATTCTTGCCATCTCCGAAAAGCCAAGCCAATGTTTTCATGTTTTATTACAAACTCTTTTTGCCAGCAGAATCTCCTTTGTTCAGCGTTTTTTATTATATATTATTATATATATTATTATTATATTTAAATTTAGTTAATTTTGAACAAAAACGTTAGTATTTAGACTTGCATAAAAGACATGAATGAGATGAATAATTCATGAGACATGTCATCTGGTTTTGTCATGGCAACAGGTTCTCCAACATGTGCGTCTTCCCCTCTTGAGCCCGAAGTTTCTGGTTGGGACGGTGGGTTCAGATCCTCTGATCAAGAGTGATGAGGAGTGTAGGTATGTGTGAACAAAAAACAAAACAGCATCCCTCCATAATAAAGTAATCCATACTCCTCCAGTGGGTTTATAAAGGCCTTTTGAAGTGAAGCAATGTGTTTTTGTAAGAAAAACGTCCATATTTAAAACTTCAAATTACTAGCTTCCGGCAGACGACTGTACGCACACTGCGCAAGTCGACTATGCCAAATGAGTAACCCCTTTTTACTTGTATCTTGCCATGAATATAGCCGTAATAGCTGGCATGGTGCTCAATTATAAACAAACAAACAAGCAATACTATATTTTGAGGAATTTGTACTTTAATCACATACTTTTCAAACTGAATATTGTATTTGATAAATATTATATAAAACCTTTTCAGGCCCTTGCAAAGATCATATTTTATAGGTCATGGTTCCAGGTTCTAAATTGTGACAGCACAGATTAATCAACACTTTTTGTCCCTATAGGGACTTGGTCGATGAAGCCAAGAACTACCTCCTGTTACCCCAAGAGCGCCCCTTAATGCAGGGACCTAGAACCCGGCCCAGAAAGCCTATTCGTTGTGGAGAAGTACTGTTTGCTGGTGAGTGTTTTAGCAAACAGATCTTAGTTCTTATTCCACTGATTTTCCTTCTTATTCCACTGATTTTGCCACATCTGATTTCAGCAGTCGTTGTTGTGAGTTTTGTTTGTTTGACTGTTGTTCTGTCTGTCAGTGGGAGGTTGGTGCAGTGGTGACGCTATCTCAAGCGTTGAGCGCTACGACCCCCAGACCAACGAGTGGAGGATGGTGGCATCCATGAGCAAACGGCGCTGTGGAGTTGGTGTCAGTGTTCTGGATGATCTGTTGTATGCTGTTGGCGGACATGACGGCTCGTCTTATCTCAATAGTGTGGAGAGGTGCTGCTTGAAAAATGCTAATTAATCTGTATTTATCACACTTCTAGAGTCTAATGAATAAATCCTCACAGAATTAAATTATTATGGATAAAAAAATGAAACTGTACATTTCCGCCCTCTCCTGGCTCTGTCAGGTATGACCCTAAGACTAACCAGTGGAGCAGTGACGTCGCCCCTACTAGCACCTGCAGGACCAGTGTGGGTGTTGCTGTATTAGGGGGGTACCTGTATGCTGTGGGAGGTCAGGATGGTGTTTCCTGTCTCAACATTGTAGAAAGGTTAGTAGTAAAATAATTAGATGATTATCATCAAAATATCTCCATTGGCATGACATGCGTTTTCGTTTGGGAGGGGGTATAATGAGATATGTACTGTTTTTTTTTTTTTTTTTTCAGGTATGATCCGAAAGAGAATAAGTGGACTCGTGTTGCCTCAATGAGTACCAGGCGGTTGGGTGTGGCTGTAGCCGTGTTAGGAGGTTTTCTTTACGCAGTAGGCGGCTCAGATGGCACATCCCCACTAAATACAGGTAAATACATGAAGGAAGATGTAGAGGCAAAACTCAGTAATATTGGAGTCAGACCAAAGTGATCAGATATTGCTTTGCTTGCAATTAATATTTGATGTGTCTTCTGTACTTTTAAGAATAAATGCAGCAGAGGAGGTTTTGACAGTTTCATGTTGGCAGTATCAGATGTAATCCAATAAAAGACAATTACTAAATTTGAACTTGTCAGTTCAGGTAAATGTTATTGTTCAAAGTTTCAGTAGTTGTCTAGATTGTACCAGTACCAAATTGATTAAAAGTTGCAATTTTTGTGAAATTTCTCATTACCACAGACAAATTAATAAGCTGTTGAATGCAGTCTCTTTTTAAGTTAAATATGAATATAAATATTTATGAAATTAAAACAAAAGGTATATATTGTTTACAAGAATTGCTCAATTAAGTAAACATTGCTTCAAGATTTTTCAAATAATTAAACTGTTATTAATAAAATAAGTAGCAAATTAATGAATTATGAGAGATAAATTGTTTTCCCCTTTTGACAGTTTTGCTTGATTAATATTAACATAGTAATGGACAGATTCATAACTGACTTTAATTACATTTTAAAGGGATAGTTCACCCAAAAATGAAAATTGTCATCATTTACTCAACCTCAAGTTGTTCCAAACCTGTATTAATTTCTTTCTTCTGCTGAACACAAAAGAAAATATTCTGAAGAATATGGGTTATCTTCCTTTCAAAAACATTAAAGGCACAATATGTAAGATTTTTGGATTAAAATATCCAAAAATTACTAGAACAGTGTTATATTTTGTTCTGTGTACTTGCATTATCCCATATGTTTCCAAGAATGTTTAAATCCAGAGAAATAAGCAATTTTAACTAGTGGCCCCCTTGTCATTGCGTCACCTATCAGTGACGTCATACCTGCGTTTACCCTCGACTTCCGGTTTTATTTTGTAGAAACCATGGAAACACCAAAGATAGTTGAATATATTATGTGTTTTATTAGACAAGGGAATAACTGATTAGATACATTCATAGACAGACGACTAATCATTGTTATAAAGCTCAACACATTTAGTCTTATTGTTTAAATCTTGTTTTAAATGCAGGATGTTTATTAACAGTTATTTTGTTGACAGTGGAGAGGTATAACCCGCAAGAGAACCGCTGGCATACGGTGGCACCCATGGGGACCCGTCGGAAACACCTAGGCTGTGCCGTGTACCAGGACATGATCTACTCTGTGGGCGGCAGAGACGATACCACAGAACTGAGCAGCGCTGAGCGATACAATCCCAGAACCAATCAGTGGTCCCCTGTGGTCGCCATGACGTCCAGAAGGAGCGGGGTATGTGATTCTCAGATCTCATGTCAGCCTCTTATAAAAGAATTGCCCAACAAACAAACTCTCTCTTTTGTTCTAGGTTGGTTTAGCAGTAGTAAATGGCCAGTTGATGGCAGTTGGAGGATTTGACGGTACCACGTACCTGAAAACTATAGAAGTCTATGACCCCGATGCCAACACATGGAGGTAAATATGCACAATACCTTCTGTTCTTAATGTATTTTTGATGAAACACATGCAGCCTTGGTGAGCTTCTTTCAAAAACATTAAAAAGGACCCAAAACGTTTAAACCTGAATCACACTATTTGTCATTTGCCAGTCACTAATTGTTTTTTTTTTCCCCCTCCCTCAAGGCTCTATGGTGGAATGAACTACAGGAGGTTGGGAGGTGGTGTTGGTGTAATAAAAATGACTCATTGTGAATCACATATATGGTAACACCTACAGCATCCATCTCACAGATGCCTCACCATAGCTCGTGCCTCATAGAGACATTGTGCATCATGCAAGTGGAAATCCTGGTTATAAACTGAGTTTTGTCTCCAGTTACTGAGATGGCAAAGGTATACTATCTCTGGAAGCTGCTCGAAGGAGACTCACCTGTACGGCCATAGAGCATGACTCAGTTTTGTTTTTACATTTGGTTTCTCTTTCATACTTGAGCATAGCCAAAGGCAGCGATTTGAAGAGAGAAACAGCAGCCGGAAAAGCATCAGCCAGAGCGTTTGTTTTCATGGAAGGAACTATCTGTTTGACTGCATTGAAGAATTACAGTAACCTGAAACACATCACTGGGGATTGGTGTGAATGACGCTCGTGTTTCCCTGATTGATGTTCTGGTCTGAATTGGATGCACTGTGATTTCTTTACCATTTCTTTGTTTTTGTTTTTTTATGAGTTGTACACTGAGCATGATCTGTTCCTCTGCATTCTTACCAGATGTAAGCAGATTAGTTGAGTTTTTATCTTTGGTGTACTGAAAATGCAGTTCCTCCCTGAAACTTTTGCAATCTAACGAAGGCTATTGCAGAAGAAAATAAGTTATTTTTGAAGCAGTCAAAAACAGGTTTGACGTATTATTGATTTGTTTACTTTTATACAACCGAATGCATCAATGAGTCAGTCCATGCACTTTAATCCACTAAGATTTTTTCTATTAAAGTCTGTATTGTTTTTTTCTTTAAAATATTGTCTTTAAAATATTGATGTATAGTTTTATGCAAGTTTGAGGACTAAGGTAGAAAAGTTTTTTTCTGAAATTTCAGAACAGGTTTGTAGTAGTAGCAGCCTGCACATATGGTCGGAAATGTAATGTTAAGCTTGTTACTGAATATAAGATGAAACTGCCCTTTCATTTTTTTTTTTTTTTTAAATGAACACTCGTTTTCCCACAGGACAGTAATGTGTTCTAGTCTTGGTGTTGAAAAACGGTTACATAAAGTATATCTTCCATGATCTTACCTTATTTAATTTTAAAGCTGTTCAACTGTCTATACATTTCAAAACTTTGAAAGTTGAAATAAAACAAAAAAATAATCCAAATGCTTTGTCAATTCTGAAATTGTATTGATGAGTGATCAACCTTTTAAATGAGGTTTAGATCAGTGGTTCTCAACCTTATTGACTCCGAAAGACCCCATTGTTCCAGACAATATTTGGAGACCCCTCTACATATTTTCTCTGGTACTTTTGCTGTAATGTTTGTCATGTTTTAAAACATATTACTGAAACCAGGCAATATATTAAAATAATAATAAAGTCAATATGTATTGATCTCAGTTTACAAGTAAGACACTTAACATGATTTATAGTGGTTTTTAGCATTTAACTTATTAATTTAAGTCAACTTTTAGGTTGATAACCACTGGTTTAGATCCCTCAAATCTAGAAACACGTTCAGTTAAAGCTTTTCACTTTTGGCGCTCTAGCGGTTAATAAACAGCATGCGTCTTGCGGAAGAACATTGTAGCCGGAACTACTTCTCTGTTTATGTCTATGACGAGTCACGCAGGTACTGTGCTACTCCGCAGCGCTGACGACCCGACCGGTCTAAAATAGTCCCAATATAAACCCTTATTAGTGATTCAGGATAAGACAAATCACGGTTTGGAAAATGAATTCATTATGTTCTCGCTCATTAAATAAATTTTGAACACAAAAGAAGTTACGGACTACAGATTTAACCAGAAATGGCTGTTTCTCCTCATATCCTCATGAATTGGGGATATAAATAAAAGAAATCAACTTAGATTTGTGCTTTATTTAGAAACAAAAGGTTGCTCAATTCAAAAACATTTTATCCACATTGTAGGTCCTTATCTAAATGTTTAAATGAAGGATGTGTCTTGAGTGCAGATGAATCAAAGTAATATCAACACAAAAAGTCCACCAAAATCAATTTCAAAATAAGAAACCAATCTTTTAAAATCCAAAATAACTTTAACTATACTTCGAACAAAACCATCTGCATACTTAGTAAAACATTATACATTTCGACTGTTAGATGCTGACATTGTTAACACTGCAAGCAAAACTTAATATGATAATTTCAGAAACCCTGAACACGGTCAAAACATAAACATCCAAAATCAAGACAGTTGGCATTCATTACGCAAAGACGACAACTGTCCCTAAGTGATTTACATACTTTCAAGGGTACAAAATGTTTGTATAAAATATCAACATATGTTACAATATACTAATTACAGATATTAACATATTTGTGGGAACTATTTATAAGCACCTATACATATAGTAGTGATAAATTTACATAGTTGACAAATTTGTGATTATTAAGTATCACAATAATATGAGCCTTATGGACTGATGTTATTTGTCTTGATAAAACTCTACTCAGTCTTAGAAAAGAAAACTGGGATCAAAAAGCAGAATAAAAACAAGCTCGATTTTAAAAGCTGGAAAACAGACACAGATATATTTTACAGCACAAAAAATAAATACGAAACAATAAGCCTTAAAAGAATTAAAAGTTTAGATGTCATAGAAAAAACACAGCAACAAAAAAAATATATTTACAATATTTTTAAGTTAGCATTTTCAGAAGGGCACATTCTGTCAGCATGGTAAGTAAGGTGGTGATGTAGTCACTGTTTCCGATCTGAAAAAGAGTAAAAAAAAAATCATAACATACTGTAAAGATGTGACACATGCTAAATATCCAACGAATAGATACAACCCATAGCAATTACCTTGATTTTCCCATCAAGCTGTGCTGATCCCAGAGCGGTAGATACTTTTACGAGCATACCAGCAGACAGGTAGATCTTAAAGTGTCTGAAAAAATGAGTCTCCAGCCCGTTCATGAAAGACTGGACCTCTTTAATATCGATCCGGCCATCTGTACTCTCCTCTGGATGAATACTGTTCCACAGCTCCCAAGCATCCTGCGGGTTCACTGTGTACGAGACATCCAGGGGTGGCTGTGACGGAAGGCTCCAGGCCAGCTTCAGATACCTGATATTGCAGGTGGGATGACAGCCAGTCCACAAAGCAGCCAGCCAATTGAGAGTGGTGGAGTTTAAAGCCAAAGAACCAAAGTTGCAATCAAACGCCCTCTCGAACCAGGATTTAACAAGTGTCGTAAGAGACTCCGGTCCACTCGTGCAAAACAAAGGCAAGCTGACAAAATCAGGAGGCAGCGCCCTCAGGTACTCTGGATCACCGTTGACGCATGTGAGCCAACCGCGCCAGACAACTTTCGGTGCATCTGCTGCTGCGGCAAACACCGGTTTGGATTGAATCTGAGGGAATAAGAGAAGGGAGAAAAAAAAACAAAAAAAAAAAACAGCATGAATGCGGTATATTTATACACTATTGTTCAAGAGTTTGTGGTTGGTTTTTGAAAGAAGTCTCTTATATTAATCTAGGATGCATTTATTTGATCAAAAATACAGTAAACTGTAATATTGGGAAATATTATTACACTTTAAAATAATTGTTTCCTGAAATGTAATTTATTCCAGTGATGATAAAGGTGAATTTTCAGCAACCATATATGCCGATTTGGTGCTTAAGAAACATTTTTTTTAAATTATTATTAATGTTGAAAATATTTTTTGTGGAAACAATGCATTTTTGAATGGCATTTATTTGAAATGGAACTCTTCTATAACAGATAAAAATGTCTTTATTGTCAGTTTAAAGGGTTAGTTCACCCAAAAAGGAAAATTCTGTCATTAATTACTCACCCTCATATCAGTCCAAACCCTTCAGAACAAAGATATTTTTAATGAAATCTGAGAGATTTCTGTCC
The DNA here is from genome assembly GCA_037950675.1 of Hypophthalmichthys molitrix. NCBI lineage: Eukaryota > Metazoa > Chordata > Actinopteri > Cypriniformes > Xenocyprididae > Hypophthalmichthys > Hypophthalmichthys molitrix. The sequence goes on from CM075493.1 coordinate 29,599,785, forward strand.
CTCCATAGACAGCTATGCAATTGACACTTTGACACCTCAAAAAGTTTATAAAGAAATCGTAAAACTAACCCATATGAATTGAGCAGTTTAGTCCACATTTTCTGAGGAGACACGATTGCTTTATTTGATGAACAGACTGAAATTAGGCTTTTATTCATTCAACATTCATCAACTCACACATCAGTTGTGGTAAACGGAAGCTCAAGCATGTTTGCTTGACGTCTGAGAACCAATAAGGTTCATTCTTGTGTGTTACGCAGCACGTTTGGGCTTCTGTTTATATTCACTGTTTATATGTGAATAAAAGCCTAAATTCAATCTGTTCATCCTCAGAAAATTTGGACTAAACCACTCCGGTCATATGGATTAGTTTTACAATCTCTTTATGAACTTTTTAAAGCGTCAGAGTGTCAGTTGCGTAGCTGTCTATGGAGGGACAGAAATCTCTCAGGTTTCATCAAAAATATCTTCAATTTTGTTCTGAAGATGAACGAAAGTCTTACAGGTGTGGAATGACATGAGGGTGAGTAATTGAAGACAGAATTTTCATTCTTGGGTGAACTAACCCTTTAAGTATTAATTTCTTTTAAAAAATCGTAGGTTGTTTAGACTTACCTGAATGAAAACAGTCTCAGCATCCTCATCGGTCTCAGCTAGTCCAAGAATTGCAGTAAATGTGACCTTGAATCCTGCCTCTAACCCGACTTCAACTGCAACTCCTTGCTGTTTCTCTGCTATGATGAAGGCTGAGAGATGCTTGGAATATGATTTCAGCTCTGTATGTCTGAAGCGATACAAAGGAGTGACGTAGGACAGCTTCCACTCATTTTTTACCAGAAGAGCAATATGCTCAGGGTCAACCTTATTCTGTAGAAAGAAAAAACGATATTTGTCACTCATCATAGCTACTCTATGCCAGAAACAGCATTTTGAGATTGAGTCATTTCCATGGTCTCTTACAGTGATGATTTGTGATTTGGCAGCCTCTCTACTGGTTGGGATCTTCAAGACTGTTAAATGTCCTGGTGTTTGCCAGAAATATGAGGGTGCTTCCACACAGCTCCGGCCATAACTTTTGCTTCTACGAGTTACAGGTCTGCTGGTGGCAGGAGTATTGACGGCACTGCGTGGGTAAAAGAAGCAAAAGAGAAGTTCAATTACATTCAATGTTATTTAATAAAATGTCACATGTCGTAACTATACGTTTAAAATATACTTGAACTGTTATTTTGAGGTTTAATCAGACATTTAATCAAACACAACTTGATCAGAAAACAAAAAACAGCCGTTCAGACAACCGCTACTATTAGCAGTTCGCTGCATGATGCATTTTCATCGTACTAACGTTAAGTAAAATGCTAATACGTGTTGTGTTTTAAATAATTCATTCTGCGTGGAACAATTTATTTTTAAGAAAAGCTAAAAACATTTATCAGCCGTACCTGCCTCTCCCCTCCATGATGAACAAAACACACCGAGCCAAAAAAAAAATCAGGAAGAGGTTTGAACATCCCGCTTTCCCATCGTGCAACGGGGCGGAGCAGGCACAATAATCGATTGCTGTTACCAAGAGAGAAGTGTATTATATATCTCTACATTTAGTTGACTCTAGATCATATTTACCAAAATGAATAAATGGCGGCGATCAATATACAATGATGGCACATAAATATAATATAAGTAATTAATCACCATGTTATAATCGATTATATCTAATTTGATTAGTCGTGTCAAAGTATTCCATGCGCCGGGCTGTATGTAGCACTTTTGTCACGATTTAGAATGTCATTGAAGATTCAACTGGATTAAGATTTATTTTGATTCACTTATTGTTATACGCCATACGAACCTACTATTATATGTTTTTTTATTTTGTAGATTGACGTATGTACAAGATTAACAAAATACTAATGTTTCCGTCAGTGTTACATTAACTGTAATGACGTAACTGGACTTGTAGAAAGAACTGCGTACACAAAGAAGACATGTACAAAAAGTGTATTTTCATTTCTTAAAGAGAACAAAGATTAAATGAAGCCAGAGACAGCAAGACCTCGCATCCCGGACAATGGCAGACAAATACAGATTATTTTTTCTCAGATCAGCCCAGCAGGTGTTGAGGTGTGTGTACAGCAGGAGATCAGTACCTTCTGTCAAACAAATTTACTCCACAAAACCATCTCTACCCCCAAACTCGTTAGCATGGGCTTATAAGTTCTCCAGAACCTGCTCTACTTACACTTCAGGTAATGTGACCTTGAACAAGACTATGTATTTGCAATTGTCTTTTTAAATCTCTTTTTCTTCTTTCTTGTAGGTCAAAGCAGTTTTTCACAGAGAAGCCATACATGTGGAGAACTGTGTTCCAGTCATGTAGACAAAGAAGTTACTTTATGTGGCTGGATTCAGTACATGAGGTTTGTATGGAAGCTTGTTTCCACCACAGAATAAAAAACAAAGGTAATTTGCGACTTTTGATCTCACAATTCTTAATCTCAACACTTTATTGTGAGTTTATAACTTAATTCTGACATTTTTTCCTCACAATTCTTAGGAAAATGTCAGAATTGTGAGATATAAACTCAGAATTGTGAGATGTTAACTTGAAATTCTGAGAAGAAAAGTGAGAATTGTGAGATAAAAATTCACAGTTACCTTTTTAACGGATACAAAAAAGCAAAATTGTGAGATGTAAACTCAGAATTCTGAGGGAAAAAGTCAGAATTATTAGATGTAAACTCACATTTGCGAATTTACAGTTCTGAGGAAACTCCCAGTTCTGAGGGAAAAAATCAATAGCAAGATGTAAACTCACAATTATGTGTTTATAACTTGCAACTGTGGAAAAAAAGTAACAATTCCTTTTTTGAGACACAAAGCTTATTTGCGAATATCACTGAGCCTCATCACTATAACACATTCTCTGTTCTTGACACATTAGGCAAGATCTTTTTGTGATCTTGAGAGACTTCAGTGGATTGGTGCAAATTCTTATCCCACAGGATGAGGTAGAAACACAGCTCTCTTTCTTGTATTGTTTGATAAAATTTAAAATGTGATAAAAAAAAAATTCTGGTGCTGCTCACGTGTTGGTTTATTTTTTTGGTGTTTTCACCAAAAATAACAATTTTCTTTGACACTTTAATCCATTAGTCCAAATCTGAACTGAAGAATGCTTTTCTTGGCCTCACGGTGGAGTCGGTCATCGTGGTGAAAGGACGGGTCAGGCGTAGACCAGAGGGACAGGAGAATAAGGTTGTTATGCCTGTTCATATGTGCACATAAAGAGAAAAGTCTGATACTATACTGTTCAGTGTGAAATGTATGTAAAATTGTCATTTTTATTCAATATTAGAAAATGTCCACAGGAGAAATTGAGGTCTGTGCTGAGAGCATGAAAGTGCTGAATACCTGCCGAAAGCTGCCGTTTGAGATTAAAGAATTTGTCAAAGTAAGTAAATATATAAAATATATTTTTTAAAAAGTGTTGCATGCATTACTTTTTGAAATTAATTTTGAAGTATTTCTCTGCAATAGTTCTAGGGTGAATCTCACAAAGAAAAAATATGTGCATCCCTGTTTAAAACTTTTGCTTCTTTCAAAAACATTATTTTAATGATTTTGAAAGAAGTCTCTTATGCTCACCAATGCTGCACTTATTTGATCAAATATACAGAAAAACAAACAGTAATATTGTGGATTATTATTACAATTTAAAATAATGGTTTTCTATTTTAATATATCTTAAAATGTAATTTATTCCTGAGCTGAATTTTCAGCATCATTACTCCAGTCTTCAGTGTCACATGATCCTTCAGAAATCATTCTAATATGATGATTTGCTTCTCGAGAAACATTTCTTTTTTCTATTATCAATGTTTAAAAGAGTTATGCTGCTTTATATTTTTGTAGAAACCGTGATAGATTTTTGATGAATAGAAAGTTCAAAAGAACTGTTTATTTAAAATAGTTTTTATAGCAATATAAAATAATTTACGGTCACTTTTTTATGTCAATTTAATGCATCCTTGCTAAATAAAAGTAATAATTTCTTTTAGAAATCTTACTGACCCCAAATGTAGTGTATATTTTGCAGAAAAAAAAATGTGAAACATGACATTTTTTGTCATTTTTATGACCATTAAACACATGTATGTTGTAATACAGTAATTGTGTCTTGTCTGGAGACAGTGTTTTTATTTTTATTGCAATTATTATTAAAATCAGCGTTCGTTAAAGGCAGATTATTATATATATTTTGTAATTTATCATGAAAAATTGCCAATGAGGACTAAATTAATTTTTGTTGAATTGAAACAATTGAATTAAATATGACTTTGGAGCGTTTCTTGACAGTGTTTGTGATATTCACTTTCTCTCATTTGCTGTGGAATAGCCAATGAATTTCATTACAGATGTTATTTTAAATATTTAAATGAGGTTCACTGATGATTGTGATTCAGACAAAAAATGTTGTCCAAGTAGCATAAAAAATCCCTAATACGTTTCATCTTAATTCTTTTCATGTTTGCCTTGAAGAAATCAGAATCCCTCCGGATGCAGTATCGCTATCTTGATCTTCGATCACCCGGGATGCAGTACAATTTAAGACTGAGATCACAAATGGTGATGAAAATGAGGGAGTACCTTTGCAATTTGCATGGTGAGGATTAACAGTGGAATTTTCAAACTTGTGCATATATGTACCCCAATACTCACTAAGCATTACCTGTCTTTCCCCAAGGATTTGTGGATGTGGAAACACCAACGTTGTTTAAAAGAACACCTGGGGTAGGTATTTTCACTGTATAATTCATTCTTATAACCAAAACCAAAGGCTTTAGATATACAAAGACTGTGCATTTATATCACTTACATGAACAGGAGAAAGTGCAGTGTACAATATGATGGAATAAGTCCCACCCTCTAAATTAAGAAGCGTGCTACGGACTGCACATGCACATTGGCTGGTCTAGTGTTAAAAAAAAAAAAAAAAAAAGCTGTTTGAGCAACATTTATGTGACAGTTCATATCAGATTTTGTTTCTGAATTGGAATACATTATCTAATTGTGAGTTCAGGCAGCATTTTTTGAGACTTCAGGATTCCCCAAGTAGATTTCTTCTTGGATGCTTGAAATAGCTGCCCAGAGGAATTTACAAATATGGCTGCCAAGTGAACAGACTTTTCTTGAAAGGGACTTTGCCAAAACATAAGACCAGTTGCTAATTCAGATAAACACTATTTTGTGTTTCATAGGAATTTTAAAAAACGTGGCCATGACCACCAAGAATCTATGGGTGTTTATTTATTTGTTAACTTCCAACAATGTAAATTGCACTCATAATCAAATAATACAAATATAATACTTACTGAACCAAATCCAAAAAATGAAAGATAGAGTATAATGCAAAATGTTGCTCAACATACTAAGCATAAAAACATTTTGTAATTGCAGAATCGTTGCATTCATGAGAACTCATTTTTCATTGCTTCTCTGGTGACTCATGCTTCTGTTTCTTGTTTCCTGCAAGACACCCCTGTAAGGCTTGCCCAAACAACAAACTACAGCTGGTGCGAAATATTGCCAGATCATTACCCGAAACTTTGTGAGCAATCACATCACTCTGACTTCCTCCCTCTGGCTTTGTTGTGCTAGGAACTTTTACATCTGTTTCAGAGTTTTATAACTTTTAAAGCTTTGACACGCATGATCGTCTGAATACTACCCACTTAATCTAGGTAACCCCGCTGTTACTAGACACTTCAGGTTGCGGAATAAATGAATCATGGCTGAGTGAGAATAGTGAATTATTCAATGGCATTTTTGCATTTTTTTTTACGTTCACGCATATTGTGTAACATGATCAACACACTTAAAAACGATTGCATATTCCAACATTGAGATATGCATAACTATGTTTTTTTCTATACTGTTGTCACTTTTATTTTGGTGCATCACAAGAAACAGCCTTCAGTTGAGGAAAAGTCTAATTTGCGACACAACAAGGCCTGGTAGTTGCTGCAAGGTGGTCTGCAGGGGGCAGATGATCATCTACAATGTTACAATGTCTGCTAAATGGCTTAAATATGAATACAGTTTTAGGTGGTGAGTAACTATCTGTCTTACCTGTAGGAGGACTCTGTATACAGAACCATCTATGTTTGAACAGACAGATAGATAAGATAGATAGATAGGTAGATCATTAAAAGTCAGTGAAGTTTTTTTCAATATTTTTCCTTGCTTTTTCCCTCCCTGTGCTAAATTATTTTTGCTACTCTTTTTATATTTCATAATGTGACTTTCATTTATCAGATTGGCTTGAGATATGCTGGCTGATTCAGTTCTCAGTCAGAGGCAGGAATAGAGTTTATTCAAGTGTAACTGTGTTTTTCAGGGTGCCAAAGAATTTGTGGTGCCATCTGGAGACCCCGGGAAGTTCTATTCTCTTCCACAGAGCCCACAGCAGTTCAAACAGCTTCTTATGGTGGCTGGCATAGACCGGTAAAAAATCATATTTCATATCTTATTTTCTTCATATTCTTAGATTGTTGTCAGATGCTTGGCGCATTCACTAAACTCTTTCACTGACTGACAGCACCTTAAAAACAAAGCTACATCCTGTTGGCCAACATACTCTCGGAATCAGACGGTATTATTCTTAGCTTTTAAATTTGCAGAACTGCATTTGTTGATATGCTTTAGAATGCTGCTTTGGATTGTAGCTGTTTTTTTTGAAGATTTTTTTCTAATTTGGAATTAAAAGGCAAGAATTGTGAGGTGGTATTAGCACATCAGTCACTGAGTGGGTTGCTGCTGACATGTTTAGCTTTGTTTTCAAGGGTTGTGTATTAAAGGGGTCTAGGTCCCATGCGAGTAGTTGACAAGGACACGTTCATTCAAATGATGAAGATGACTTGGCTTCTCAGTCCAGTCAGTGACACTCTAAATAAGATTTTGGAGCACAACAAGTTTAATAAAAAATGTAAAATGTTGTAATGAGCATAAGAGGAATGTTTGAACATCTAAAAAATAAACACCATTTTTAAGGATGCAGTGATTATTAAAATTCTGTCTGATACTATAAGCGATAAGCAAACTTTTTCGGTAACGCTTTATTTTAGGGTCTTTTAACTAGTTGCTTATTAGCATGCATATTACTAGAATATTGACTGTTTATTAGTACTTATTAAGTACATATTAATGCCTTATTCTGCATGACCTTATTCTACATTCTTAATCCTACCCAATACCTAAACTTAACAACTACCTTACTAACTATTAATAAGCAGTAAATTATGAGTTTATTGAGGGAAAAGTTGTAGTTAACAGTGTTACCACTTTTTCTAAATAAATTAAAAGATAAAACACTGAAAATTAATGTATTGCTACAATGTATTTACTAGAGATATGCTAAAGAGTATTTATATATAAAGAAATTATTATAGTTTTTTTAATACATTTTCAAAAAAAAAATTTAAGTGGGTGTGAGATGATGGCAAATGCAAAATGAATGTAAATTTATGGGTTCACCTTTTATGATTTCCCCTTTTATTTATTATTTTTACTTTAAATATACACTACTATTCAAAAGTTTAAATTGATTATATGTGACAGTGAACAGTGTTACATAAAAGTTACTTTTAAAAGTAATGCATTACAATATTCCGTTACTCCCTAAAAAAGTAAGGTAACACTTTAGTTTAGGGAACACAAACTATTAACTATGACTTTTCCCTCAATAAACTTCTAATTTACTGCTTATTAATAGTTAGTAAGGTAGTTGTTAAGTTTAGGTATTGGGTAGGATTAAGAATGTAGAATAAGGTCATGCAGAATAAGGCATCAATATGTGCTTAATAAATGTAAATAAATAGCCAACATTCTAGTAATATGCATGCTAATAAGCAACTAGTTAAAAGACCCTAAAATAAAGTGTTACCAAAAGTAACTAATTTCGTAACTTAGGCCCTAGTATTAAGATGTGTTTTGGTCGATCGAAACAAGTGAACAACGCTAAATACAGGTATAAACGGGCTATAAAACATTTTGAGCTTGTCCACCTTCGACCACTTCCAGAGGTAGTCTAAAACACATTTGACCGGATTGCTTTCATAGTGTAAACACTTATGTGGTGGAATGTGTTCGAACAACCACTAAAGATGTCTACTCTCCACCTACTGACTTGTGTAAACATTATGGGAAGCGTGCTAGCCAGATGGGAGTTAAACTTTGTCGGTTGAAGACCCAAGTTTGGTTTGAGGACGAAAAAAGTACCAAGCACAATGTTCTCTCACCATTCCTGATTTTTAACATGCACTCACTTCGTTCGTCCAGTCTCGCGGCTATCAGAGCAGGAACGAAAGCTGACCTCTCCGTATGTTCTTCCGTCGTCTGCGCACGCGTTCATATGTAAATTGCGTGAGCTTATTTCGTCCATTAGATTAAAAGATCTGAAAAACCCATACATTTACCCGCCCATAGACCCTCCCCTCGAAGAAATCAGGACAGAAGTGGTTGAAAGTGGACAAAAGAGAAGGATTAAAATACTAGGTATAAACGTGTATCTGTCTCTCTCGTCTACTTGTGATCCGGTCGACCAAAACGCATCTTAATACCAGGTGGAAACAGGGCCTTAGTTACTTTTTATGTAAACTTTTTCTCATCTGGTCTAGGCTTGCTTGTTCATTTTTTAATAAAAAAAAAAAAAAGATTTTATTCATTCTATTTTTTGCAAATGAATCAGCCTAAAGGCCCCAATATACTCACAGTGAAGTTCTTTTTCATTCTTCACTTTGGGGTAAAAAGAAGCTTGAAATACATCAGCAGCAGTATACTATTTAGTAAATCCTGATGCCACCCACGCTGCTGAGAGCAACTTTTAGATGAATATGTTAATATGTGCTGCATGCTTTCCTTTCAGTAACAAAATAAAGACAACAAAAATAACAGTGGTGAGAAAACAGTAGTTAAGAAAGCATCAGATCATAGCGATGCGGATTTTTGCACGAGCTCTGCAATTCGGGACTCCAATAAAGTCACGTCACGTCACGTACCACTTTAAACAAAATACAATAGATTGTTTAAAAGCATGCAGCTTTACAGTATTAAACATGAAAAAACAATGTCAGTATCTCTTTCGATTAGAATTAGACCTTCATTTTCTTCTATAAAGCGGCCCTCCAGTGTGTTCATGTTTTTACTCACGGACGTATGACCTCGAGGGACTGAACAGAAGAAATGAACCGGAGAAGATTTCCATGTCAAATAAGGTGGAGCCTCAGAGCCACACCCACCTTTTACCTAATCGTTACGGACCAATGATAGTTTAAAGGTGTTTACCAGCCACAGGAAACTTTTCCGCAAAGTTCGCTTTGACAAGCTGTTTTGAACTCCCGAAACGAACTTCGTTTTGGTCTGATTTTGTTCGAAATGACGTCACACCAGTTCGTTCTTCGATTTCGCTTGAAGTATATATGCAAATTCATGCCTGTGCAGTAGAGGGCGCATCTCAAACAAACTGGACAACAGGAGAAGAAAGTTCAACACTCTTACTTTAGCAATACAAATAAGAAATTAATCAAAAATGGATCACAGTTTACAAAAGTTTCTAACATTGATAGTAATAAATGTCAAATCAGCATATTCAAATTATTTCTGAAGGATAATGTGAAACTGAAGACTGGTGAAATGGCTGCTGAAAATTCAGCTTTCCATCACAGGAATTAATTACATTTTGCAATAGAAAAACAGTTACACATAGAAAACAGTTATTTTAAATTGTAATAATATTTCACAGTATTACTGTTTTTACTGTATTTTTGATCAAATAAATTAGCCGTGGAGACTTCTTTCAAAATTCTCACCGACCCCAAACATTTGAATGGTAGTGTATATTATTTATGTATTTATTATAAATATTATATTATTTTCACACTAGCATTGTGTTGACATTTTTACACAGGCAAGCACCTTTGTCATTGTCAATTCAGAAAATGCTAACATCTAGTTCCTATTAGATTTTGAAAAATGATAATGACCACAATAGTCTCATTTTCATTTCAATTTTGACAGCACGTCTCTTTGAATTAATAGTTGCGCTAAGCCAGGACTGCTGGCTAGTTTCATGAAAAGTCTGTCGAAGGAAAATGATATGCTATGCATGATTTAAAAATGTCAGTCAATATTGTCCCACAGTCACTTACATGCTGGTTATCTCCTGCAATCTCAGGTACTTTCAGCTCGCTCGCTGCTACAGAGATGAGGGCTCCAAGCCTGACAGACAGCCTGAATTCACACAGGTAATGATGTGCTAAATGTTGGGAGGAAACATGCAGCAGCACATCTGACATATCTGTGAAGCTGGGGCTCGCTTCTGATGCAGATGAATATTGAGCGTTTTAATGACGTGGCTTACTCTAACTCCCATTCACAAGGTTGAGAGCTGCTAAAAGGCTTTGCAGGATTCTCACCTCAGACTAAACGCCATGATTGTTGATCTGAATTGCAAAAAACACATATAAATATCTTAAACTGCATTCAAAAGCACAATCAGGTTTTATACACTGTCTGAAAAACAAATCTGATTCATGTGCAGTGTGAACAAAGCATTTTGGCTCATTTCTCTCTTCTGTGTTGACATCTCCTAGGTGGATATTGAGATATCCTTTGTAGACCAGGCTGGAGTCATGAGTTTGATCGAAGGCTTGGTTCAGTACTCCTGGCCAGAGGACAAAGGACAGATTAATGTTCCCTTTCCCTCCATGACTTATGAGGAAGCCATGAGAGACTATGGAGTTGACAAACCAGACACTAGATTTGGGATGAAGGTGACCGCACGTTCTTTCTTTGTACACATCATCCTAGATTGGACGTAAGACATCAATGAGGTTGTTTGCATGCTGGCCGTCCTTGGCGTCACGCTGTGCTGGCATCCTGTTTCCCCGCACATCACAGATTTTCAAGCGGTGCTCAACAATTAAAAATGAATCTCTCATGATACGTTCCCTTGCACTACTGTGCATTCTGAATGCATTCAGTTCTGCTCGTATATTTAGAGACCTTTGCTGAATCTGTGATGTTTTACCATTTCGAAAAATAGGAGATGAAAGTCCCCCTGTGGTAAAAATCAAGTTTTTAATGTTATTTATATGTCTATGAGGTGTTTTTAATATGCTTTAAGACAAACCATGTGCAAATTCATAAGTCAACTGTCTAAAGACAGTTTCAAAACGCGGTTTGAAATCGCTGGTGTTTGTGATGTCACAAACTACCTTGTAACCAATCACATCAACGTGCCGGCGGGCTTTAGCATATCATTAACTATGACCGCTCTGAAGCAGGGGAATCAAGAAAAGTCAGGTTATCCCAGTATATTTTTCTGTTAATATGAAAAATTGGGTAGATTTAGCAATGTAGCGGCTGTATGATGTATATTACGATGTTAAGATGAAGTATATGCCTTTCTCCACTGACGTTCTAAGGTGTTCAAAGCGTTTCTAAGGATACTGATTTTTAGAAGACAGCTGTCTGACTCTGACATGGTGAACGGGAACATGGTTTGTGCAACATTAGCAACACATTATTAGCTGTTTAATAATGTAGTCGGGCAAAAGGCTAATCATATTAATTACCGTTATGTGTCCAACGTTGTACAGAGCGATACCAGTGTGCAGCGTTTATCTCAGTAAGTTGACCGAGTGGATCTCTGAGCTTGTGCGAGTGAGTGGAGGCGGGGCTAATTAGCATATTCATAGATCATTGTATACTAAATGAGGCAAGGGTGTAGAGTTACTTTCAAACTATTTTAAGGCATGATTTTTTTTTTCACTGGAAAAAACAATTAAATATGTAATTTTGGTGATCAAAGATGAGGTTTCGGGGGGGGCTTTAAATATACTACTGTTCAAAAGTTTGGGGTCAGTAAGAAATTATACTTTTATTCAGCAAGGATGCATTAAATTTATTATAATTGAGTGTTTATTTTTATATTTTTATTTTTATTATGTTACATAATTTTTTTTTTTTTCAATTTAAAATCAATGCTGTTTTTTTTTTTTTTTTACTTTCTTTTAATCAAAGAATCCTAAGAAAAAAATTATGGTTTTCACATAGATTTTAAACAGCTCAACAGTTTTCAACATTAATAATTGTAAGAAATATTTTTGATCACCAAATCAGTATATTATAATGATTTCTAAAAGATCACGTGACACTGAAAACTGGAGTAATGGCTGCTGAAAATTCAGCTTTGCTATTACAGAAATAAATTGCATTTTAAAATATATTAAAATAGAAATTAGTTATTTTAGATAGTAAAAATATTATACAATATTACTGTTTTTAATGTATTTTTGGTCATATAAATGCAGCCTTGGTGAGATACTTATTTTACCCTAAACTTTTGAATGGTAGTGTATGTATTTATTTGAATTACATTTTCTTTTATATTTTGCTCTTCTATTTGTTTAAGTTATATTATTTTTAAAATATATTTATTTCATAAGAAATGAATAAGTAAATGTACACACATTATCTGGTTAATACGTTTACAGTCTCTTTGTGTATTGCCTTCTTTAGGCTGATGTAATAGTTAACTCAAGTTAATTCTGATGTGTTTTCTTGCATTCAGCTTGTGGATGTCACCACGGCATTCCAGGAAACGCAAATTGAGTTCATCAAAGATGCACTTCTTGAACCAAGTGGCTGCATTCAGGCAATCTGTGTCCCAGAAGGAATGGTAATCCGGAGATTCTGATGCCCCAACACCGAATCAACACCACTGAATCTACAGCACAGTGTAGACTGATTTCCAAACGAATGAATCTTTTGAGTCAGTTCATTTTAGTGATTCAAATCAGACAGCGCAATTAGTGTAGCCTGGTTTATGAACAAATAATTATTATGAGCTGGTGAAAAGTTACCACATCAGTAAATTCAATATGAAATGCATTTTATTTATACCTCAACTAAAAGAATTGTTAAAGGTACACTATGTATCTTTTGGTGCCCTAGCGGGTATTTAACAAAACTACATGCGTCTTGCGAAAGGACTCTCTGTTTATGTATATGACGAGCCACGCAGGTACTGGGATACTCCACAGCGGTTGTCTTCCCGCCAGGTCTAAAATATTCTGAATATAAACACTTATTATAGGCATACCGAGATGATACAGGATAAGACAAAACACTGTTTGGAAGATGAACAGTTTTGAACTAAATTTTAAAATTATATAGTGTACCTTTAACAAATTAGAATTCTTTATAATTGTCATTCCTGTTCATCGGGAATATGCCAAACCAGAAATTCATTCCTTTTAACTCATACTGGAAATCAGTAATCATTAATATAATTCACATGATCACTATTGTATTTAATTACTTTTAAGCTGACATTCTTTAAAAAGTTACCTAAATTCTGCCATTCATATTTCTATTAGTGGTCCATCTCTTTCACCTGTCTCTGAAGCTAACTGTGTGTGGCGTTTCTTCCACAGAAACACCTGAAGGGCAAAGACTTAGAGTTCCTGAAACAAGCAGCCAAGACACAGTATGGTCAGGTGAGTTTTGTGTCTTTCTCCCTCTGTTTGCTAATGGAACACCACCAGCATTCAGTCTATGCACATCATGGGAAGTCTCCTGAAATATTTATCTGAAAGTAATCAATAAGTCAGGATGATTTGGTGGTAAAACAGTCAAATGTAACTCACAGCATACTTACCCCGAGGCAAGGATCCACCTCACTAGAGGGACACAGTTCTGTATGTCTGTTTTAGGCCGTCCATGGAGTCTTATAAATGTTAAATGTATTTTTCCCCTTCTCCCCATACGTAGTACATTAATATTTTATAGCTTGTAATGATTTATATAATATAAAATTGTTTGATCAATTTTTCATGTAAATTAATGTGTTAGTGCTATGTACTAAGATAAAAATTAATACTAATTTGCATTTTGTCTCAGTCTGCTCCTGTTAGTGATGCTTGAGGCAAGAATCTATATTACTATTGCTCATGATGATTATTATTTTCACCCAAAAATTAAAATTATTATGATTTTCTTTGGGCTACCGAACACAAAAGAAGGTGTTTTGATATTCTGCTTGTGTTTTTTTCCATACAAGGAAAGTCAGAGTGATCCAAAATAGGGATGTGCAACAGCGATCGAGTACTCGAGTACTCGACCGTGACAGCGACAATCAGTCATGTAAATGATGATCAAAATGTTTTTTTTTCTTTTCTCCTGATTGGTTATAACAGCACATTGGGTGGCGCCCTGAGCTCTGATTGTTTAGCTTGCCACAGCATTTGCATTCGCAAACTTTTTGCAGATGAAAGTTGTAATAGCTACATCTGATTAATGTAATACAGGATGCGTTGGGTCGGGATATCAACATTTATTATTAACATGCTGAATGCGCTGCATATCAGTGTTTAGATCCATGCTCAAATAGCCTACAATGCCCGATATCTGAGTTATTAGAGACGGGCATATTGCTTTTAAGCTTGATGTTTCTTTAAAAAAAAAATACTGATTTTATAATAATGCAGCAGTGCTTTTTTCGTCATATTTGTTCAATGGCATAGCGCGTAGGCTAATTCGTATGGCTTCGAAAATGTGCAGGCGATTTATGGAATCACTTCATAATGTAGATGAAAATAAAGCACATCTGCCATAAACAAAGCATTAATGAGAACTTTACAGAAATCTATAGTAAATTCTGTCCTTGCCCGTGTTTCAGCGCGCTGTCGTGAAAGCGCATCACGGCGGGAGCTCTCTCTCGCTATAGCGCTTAACTTAGTTCACTGGCATTTGCATCCTTTTGCGCAGATACAAGTTGTAATGTAACGTCTATGTTATGTATCTAAGTTATCTGATTAATATCATAGGATGTGTCATAGAACGGGCTTCAGTTTATTAACATAAAGTCACTCTTCACCTCAGGCAGCTATTCCTTTTAGATGCTTCTTTATTAATAACATTGTTGCATCATAATCATAATCTAACAGTGTTCTAATCATGTGTTCATGTTTTCATAGACAGGTTTTCATGTCATATTTTTATTTTTAACATTCATTTTCATATCAGTCTTCAGATATTTTCATCATCTCCATGATGGCCATGCCCCGCGCCCCACACACGCCTCGCCCCCTGAGTACTCGATTACTCGTTTTTGAAACCTATCGATGATTGAAATAGAAAATTGACAAAAATGCCCATCCCTAATCCAAAACAACATTGGACCCCTTTGACTTTCATTGTATAGACAAAAACAGTTTTTCAGAATACCTTCTTTTTTTGTTTCACAGAATACAATAAGTCATAAAGGTTTCGAATGACATGAAGGTGAGAAAATTATGACAGAATTTAAATTTTTAAGTGATCTGTCCCTTGAAGTTTAGGAATTTCAACAAATCACACAACTGGTTCTATAAAAAATTGAATACTGGAACCAAATTATGTTGGGTGCAATTATTGCACATGCATTCTTACAATAATGGAACTCATTACAAAACAATAAATTCCCAAAACAAATGGCTCTTATGAGCCATTTCAAGTGGATAAAAAACATATCCCACAACCAGTCTAACCAATTCCCAAATGACTGACTATTATCATTTGTTTCTTTTTGGTGAATCAAAACCATAAAAAAACTTTTTTTTTTTTTTGTAGTGGATAAAAACGTATAGCACAACCAGTGAAGACCGACTACCAAATGACTGACTCTTATTAGTCGGATCTTTTTAGTGAATCAAAACCATATAGAACAACCAGTGTAGTTGACTGGTTCCTGGATGAATGACTCTTATAAACTGATACTTTTTAGTAAATCAATGTAGTTTTGCCAGTAGTATTTTACAAAATATGAATTGATAAAATGTGTTACCATATTTTTAGTTTGTTTAGTATTATTTAACATAACATACCCCCAACTGTAAAGTGTATAGTAATATAATATATTTAATTTAAAGGGATAGTTCACCCAAAAATGAAAAAATTGTCATAATTCACCTCATGTCGTTGCAAAACTTTAAGACTTTCGTTCATCTTCGAAACACAATTGAAGATATTTTTAATTAAATCTTAGAGATTTCTGTTCCTGCATTGACAGTCTATGCAACTACCACTTTGTCACTTCAAAACATTCATAAAGAAATTGTAAAACTAATCCATATGAATCGAGTGGTTCAGTCCAAATTTTCTGAAAAGACACGATCGCTTTAAATGATGAACAGATGCAATTTAGGCTTTTATTCACATATAAACATTGATCAGCAAACATAAACAGAAGCTCAACCGTACTTGCTTGATACTTGGGAAGCTCAAAAGTGCTGCGTAACACACGAGAATGAACCTCAGTGGTTCTCGAACGTCAAGGAAACATGCTTGAGCTTCTGTTTCCCATGTCTGATGTGTGCGTTAATGAATGTTTATTTGTGAATAAAAGCCTAAATTCAAACTGTTCATTGTATAAAGTGATCATGTCTCTTCAGAAAATTTAGACTAAACTGCTCAATTCATATGGATTAGTTTTACGATCTCTTTATGAACTTTTTGAAGCATTAAAGTGTCATTTGCATAGCTGTCTATGGAGGGACAGAAATCTCAGATTTTATTAGAAAAATATCTTCATTTGTGTTCTTAAGATGAACAAAAGTCTTACGGGTTTGGAACGACATGAGCGTGAGTAATTGATGACAGAATTTTCATTTTGGGGTGAACTAACCCTTTAATATCCTTCCTAAAAAGTACATCTTGATCATATTTTTTACTGAAAAAAATTCAAATCTAATTCCTGACAAAAGGGGAACGTTGTGTTATTAATAGTCTGTTATAAATGTCAAGAGTAATGATGAGGGACATAACTTGTTAATGTTCTTAAAAACTTCTGTCAGAGCCATAATCCATGCGGGCACTGCTTCGGGTGACTCAAGTTTAATTTCTGGCTCGTTTTACTTTACGATGCCGTACTTCTCTCTCTCCCACTTAGCTTCCTGTCAAGTCTGTACTATCCAATAAAATAAAGGCAACTTACCAAATAAATACAGTAAATAAAAACAAGAAAAATGTTCTTTAATACTTATGATAGCTGACTGTTCTGCTTAGTTTTCCCACTGCAAACACTCTATATATTCTTCTGCCTGTATGTATAAATGGAAAGTGAACTTTTCAGCAAGTGTTCTTGGCTTGAACTAAATGGCATCGTCAAAGGTGATTCTCCATTGCTATCCGTTTTAGTCCAGGTCTTGGCTTCGTTTGTGTCTGGGAAACCAGCCCGCAGTGTTCTCGAGACTGATGATTGCTCAAGAGTTTGTGCCCTATGCTGTCAATGAAAATTGAATATGGGCCGGTGGAGGAAATGGATGATCATTGCTGTGCTTGCGCTGTGTGTCGTACAGGAGGTGAGCGTGGCTCCAGTAAGGGCAGATGGTTCACTGAAATCCCCTCTCAGCCGACTGCTCTCGGACACGGCCAAACAGCAGCTGCTCCAGATGGCCCAGGCCAATGCTGGAGACCTGATCTTCATCACGGCCGGACCCCAGGAGAAAGTGGTGTGTATCCGCCTCCAATTTGTTCCCTGCTCTCACAGATTCATTTAACCATGCTGATTCAGTTTCATAAACACATCATGAGAGCGAATATTCAAGTAAAACTATAGTTGGAAGACAAGTACATCAAGCCATTTTGTGTTGGAGTAAATAATTAAATGACCAGCATCCCTATTTATGGTCCTGAAGTACCATTCCATCAATATGTGTGCCCTAAAGTGATTGATGACTAAGGGTTTTCAGAAAATATGGCTTCAGAGGAATGCTGACATGATCTAATCACTTTTAAAAGAATATTCATCTTTTCCGTGCCTCAGCTCTCGCTCGGGGCTGGTGCAGATGGTGAGCTTGGCACAAAGTGAGACGGCTGTTTAGTCACAAAGCAGAGATGTGGGAGATGGCTAGGGATAACTGGCGAGCTTTGTGTTCTAAGGTTGTGGGATGAATGGTGATGCTAGTGCAGAAAGCAAGAGAAATGAGAGCTGAGGGAGATCTTGCTCCTCAAATATATTTTTAGAGATCTTGGCATCCATTAACATGTACCTGCCCCCAAATGTATGAATTGTAAAAGCCTCTTGTAGTTTCATTTTTAGCTGTTTCATGAATGATCAAAAAACGTTTTTAATTTTTAAAATGATAAATCCATGGTTAGAAGTCACTCTCATATTATCTGTAGCACCTCAGTTTGTGTCCTTTCTAAGGCTATCCTGAAGTTTCTGTTTTACCCTGAAACATTCATGATCTTTTATGTATGTTTAAGGGATGGATCAAACAAAAAAGAAAATTCTTTCATTATTTCCTCAACATTATGTTGCTCTAAACCTGTATGACTTTCTTCTGTAAAACACAAAAGAGGATAGTATGAATAATGTTTCTCTGTTTTTGTCCATACAATGAAAGTCAGTGGGGTCCAAAATGACATTGAACCCCTTTGACTTTCATTGTTTGGACAAAAAAAAACAAAGCAAAGAAAACAGTGTTGTTATAAACTAAAGCCTACAAATTTCAGTTTTCATAATGCTGAAATAAAATATAAGTATTAGATGAAAAACCTAAACTTAGAAAACTTAAATGAAAATTAGACATGTTCTCAAAATCTGAAATAAATATATTTAAGTTGAAGCACTAAAATTACTAAATTACTAAAATTAAGCTATAAAGAAATATGCACCGCCATGTTTCTACAGCAGCCCTAAATGGACAAACATTCTACAGAGCGCATTTCGTCACTATGTTGGTCTTTTAAATCGTTCGTGTTTTTAGAGGCTTGCGTTGTCACTACGTTGAATACACACAGAGTAGTAGTAGTAGTAGTCGTCGTCTGGTCTATTAGAAGCAGAGACCGCTCTTTGTTAGAAGTAAGAAGAAACCTCATTGCTTCACACAGGATACTCTCTGCTCTCTCAGACAATGACATGTCGGCCAGACGGCCACATTAGCTTCTCCGAAAGGGAGGGGTGCATTGCAGTTCGCAACCTCACCGCTAGATGCCGCTAAAATTTACACACTGCACCTTTAAAATAAAAATAAAATTGAAAATATTAAAACAAAAGCTAATTCATGTGGGTGATGCAGGTTCGAGTCCAGCCTGCAACATGTCCCGAACCTATTACCTCTTTCCGATAATTTCTTGTCACTGTTGATATCTGTTTACTATTTATCTATAAGTAAAAAAATGACATTTTTTTTGTCATGTTTAGCGCCCTCTGCTGGGGAAGCTGAGACTGCAGTGCGCTGAGCTGCTTGAACGTTACGGCGTGCCTGTTCGTGACCCCTCTGTCTTTCACTTCTTGTGGGTACTGGACTTTCCCCTTTTCTTACCCAAAGAGGACGATCCAGAGATGCTTGAGTCTGCTCACCATCCCTTCACGGCTCCAGTCCCTGAGGATGCCCATCTGCTGTACACCCAACCCAACAAGGTATGTACTGTCCCATCACAGATTGTCTTTTTAACCTTACAGAATTATAGCTTTGCATTTTGATGGAAACAGGACAGGAAACCTTGACAGTCATGAAGATTAAAATAGTGAATATACACTACTGTATATGGTGTATGTGGGAACACACTATTTTTCTATCTGTCTATTTTATTTTTCTGTATCTTACTAACAGGCTAGGGTACCTTTTCAGATAATGCAATTTGCAAGACCTGTTTCCTGTTTTGCTGTCAGAGGCGTAGACACTCCCCAGTAACTGGGAACAAGACCTGTCTGCTTGCATAACACCCACATACTATATAAATATCAAGAGACTTAGACTTTATCGGCTTCTTCTTCCTCTCTGCTGATTGACAATAAAGAGCATTGATATTCTCCACCTCAGCCATATTTTGATATGTAGAGAGATACACTACGCATACATACACTACGTATTCAATATATAATCTATGTTAATATATTTTTCTGATAGCAAAGCTGAATTTTCAGCATCATTACTCCAGTCTTCAGTGTCACATGATCCTTCAGAAATCATTCTAATATGCAGTTTTTTGGTGCTCACGAAACATTTCTTAATAATATCATCACTCTTGAAACCAGTTGCTATATATTTTTGTGGAAACAGTCATTTCTTTTTTTTTTTTAGGATTTATTGATGAATAGAAATTTCAAGAAGAACAACATTTATTTTAAAGTCCCCATGAAATCAAAATTGAAGTTTTTTGGCGTATGAATATGTTGTTAGCCTTACTGTTATCTATAAGCTAGTGCGCTCTAAAACAATGACAAAATTCGTATTTAGAAGATATAAGCATTCAAAAGCAGCTGAAATCGGTCACTTGTTCACAAATTTACTGTTTTCTACATGGTGAATGGCACATAATGCACTATATAGGGGATAGGCAACGATTCAGACAGTGTAAATATGCTTTCCATTGGGGCGAATGAAGTCTGGTTTCACATTAGTGTAACGCAAACCGCAGCAGCTTCGGTCCAGAGACACGAGAACACAGAGCGGATCATATTCGCAAGTTGGCGCAGAGCAGAAAACATATCGGACCCATTTGAATTCTGCACAGAATGCTATATTTTAAAGCAATATGGAGGAGATTAGAAACTGTTAGAGATTAGGGGGAAACTGCAGCTTTGCTTAGCCCAACGAGCTGTGATGTAAACAAAACGCTATTTTAAAAAAGGGGAGGAGCTGATTGATATGTCCCACCCGGTCTTCCTGTTTCAGTGGAAATGATGTCAACTCATTAAATAATCCTGTGGGTTTCAAGGCACTTTAGTGGGCCTTTAAATAACATTATAAATGTATACTGTTACTTTTGATTAATTTAATGCACCCTTGCTGAATAAAAGTATTCTTTCTTTTAAAAAACACATTTTATTTCAATGAATTAGTCAAATTGGTTCACAAATCGGTCTAAATTACTCATTAGCGAGTTGGTCTGAATCAAAACAATTTTTTTTAAATTCCTATCTAGTAATCACAATCGACTGGTAATGTAATGGAGAAGTCACAAAAAGTTGATTTGTTTTGTAGCTAACCAATCAAATGAACTGACCTCTGCCATCAAATGATCTAAGTCAAGGACAAAAGTGAAGTTTCATGATATCATCATGGTTTATCACAATGTATTGAATCATGACATACAGTAGGGTCCAAAAGACATCATTAAAATTTTTTTTTTTTTTTTTTTTAGACCTGAAAATGTAGCATTAGATAACATAACAGAATTTGTAATGAAAAATTGTGTATTAAAAAAAAAACCACAATAGAAGCATTTTCTCTGGTGGCCTCAGGTATTTACACCCCACTATGTATTTAGATGTGCATCGTACCGTGAGGTAGTTGGTGACACCCAGCACTACTCTGTGGTTTTATCACTTTGTAAGTCTACAGTCATGAGCCAAGTTTATCATAAAGGAAATGTATGATCTCGTTCTGAATTCCACACGCTTCCCTTACTTTTTTATCTGCTTTCTCAGGTGCGTGGCCAGCATTACGACTTGGTGTTGAATGGCTGTGAGATTGGAGGAGGTTCAATTCGAATCCACAATGCCTCTCAGCAGCTGTATATCCTGGACAAGATTCTCAAGGTAATGGAACAAGAGTGAAAAATTACATAGCAAGCAAAGTGCATCATTTAATGCTACTCTGACAGCGAGTTAAAGCACTTGTAATAGACGTGTCCAGATACCTGACTGCACCATTTACCTTATTTGTGACTCTTACTTAACACCCCCGCACCACCGACTACCTGTTCGGTCGCTGTGGCAACCCATTAAGCTATATTTAACTGTCTTTAAACAACACAAGTGCTTTGGATCTTAAGAGCCAGGGAGAAGAAACATCACATTATGGTGTTTTTACCCAAGTTGAGTGTGCTATCTTAAGATTTGTGTCTACAAAAGACATTTTTTTTGAAGGTCTATTTACTCTCTTGACACTAAAGTAGTTGTATGTATCTGTACGATTTATACATGCTGAGACTATGAACAATTCCCTTTCAAGCTGAAAAGGCTGTGAATTACAAGGTCCACTGTGTCTTTTTTCGATGTTGTCTGTGTTATAGGAAGACCCATCGCTTCTTTCTCATCTATTGGAGGCTTTGGACTCCGGGGCCCCTCCTCACGGTGGAATCGCATTAGGTGAGTGAGCATTCAGCAGCACATGCTACCTTGGACTTTCGCAAGGTTGTTGGGTACCACTGTGACGAAAGGCCTTGTTGATTACATTCTCCTGTTGGTTAAAGTGGAACGGTCATGCTCAAAAACTGAAATTGCTTGCCCAGCCAAGAATTTTTGGCAGCTTTGTTTCAGTTTGAGACAGTAAACTGAAGCATGAAGTGCCCTTGATCATTCGAGAACTTCTGTTTGGGTTTATTTCTGTGTATGGCAAAACTAGAATTGTTTTTACAGCTTGCATAACCTGTGATAAACTAAATTAATATGTTCTTGTTTACATTATACAGATTAAAGAGTATAAAATATGTCTTTTGAGAGAATGTGTGTAATTACTAGGGATACACTGATTTTAAAATTCGAATTATTTTTATGTGATAGCCAATAACAGATCAATAGCTGTAAAAGCGATAAAATTATATACAATTTAAAAACTAAAATCAGTTGTTTTAAATGCTGCAAGTGATTTTAGGCATCACAGCATTATAATGTACAGTATGAAAAATAGATATTCATTTTGAGATTTGCTAAAGATTACATTTACAGTGTTATTACATTTTATTTATTTATATAATTATTATAATTTTTTACATAATTATTGTAATAATTGTGTTTTTAAAGACTTAAAGTGAGCATGTGATGACAGCAAAGTTCATTTAAATGTAAAAATAGGAGAAAAGAGCATGCATGATTAAATTCATTGAATATATATTAATAAATATTTTAATATAAAAACACTGTTATTCAAAGGTTTGTGGTCCATATAATTATTTTTTAAAGAAATTAATATTTTTATAAAATACAAAAAAAAAAATTAATGAGTTTTATTCATTAAACTGAATAAAAGTGAGAATAAAAATATTTATAATGTTACAAAAAAAATTATATTTAAATACATGCTGATCTTACAAATTTTCTGTTCAAAGTATCCTGAAAAAATGTATCACGGTTTCCATAAAAACATATTAAACAGAGCACTGTTTTCAACACTGATAATAATAAATGTTTCTTGAGCAGATTTCTGAAGGATCATGTGACACTGAAGACTGGAGTAATGATGCTGAAAATTCAGCTAATATTTCACAATGTTACTGTTCTTACTGTATTTTTGATCAAATAAATGCAGCCTTGGTGAACAGAAGAGACTTTTAAAAATATTTAAAATTCTCACCAAACCCAAACTTTTGACTGTTAGTGTATATTAATTATATTAATAAATTACATATAAAAAAATCATTATGCATAATCAATATGTAACCAATATGTTGTGCATTCCTAATAATTATAAAATTGCTGTTTTTCTTCTGAACAGGGCTGGATCGACTGGTGTCCATCATTGTAGGAGCTCCCAGTATCAGAGATGTCATAGCTTTTCCAAAATCCTTCAGAGGTCACGACCTCATGAGTCACGCTCCAGACTTCGTCTCTGAAGAAGACCTGAAGCCGTACCATATTTCTGTGGTCTTGCCTAGTGCAGATACAGAGGGTCAACAGAACTCAACGTAAGCACTAAAATGGTTAATATGTGTATGTGTTGCCATCTGTGCCCACGCTGGTGATGGACTTAAGAGCAGGATCACTCCCTGTCCTGAGAGAATTGAGCGCCATCTTCAGAGTGAAGGTGATGTCTGTGTCCTTCACATCAGGAAACTCTTCTCATCTGCTGCTTGAATGGATCATTCATGTGCTTTCTCATCATATACATACTCTGTAATTAGTGCTTTCAACTGTACATTTTTTTAATGAAATTTGTTTCAGTGAAATCCAGAGAGAACATGGCTGAATATTTCAGTAGGGGGCATTGTTGTTCCATTCTGTCATTTTACATTGCTTTCCCCCCCCTCTCCACATGCCCTGTGGTGAAGTCAGCATGCATCATATCCTACATTTTTCTTCCCACCACCAGACATACCAAATAAAGCTACATTTCAGTTTTTCTCAGCGATGCCTTATCTGCAAAAGCAGATGCTCATTTTTCATGCCCAGGTACAGCTACTCATTACAGCCAGTGTTTTAAAACAGACCTGTGCGCTGGCCGCCAAGCTGTGAACAAAGTTCTTTGTGTATGACATGCTGTTTTTGCTGCTCTTCCAATGACTTTTCCTTAAGTACCCACTCATCACCTATTTACATGACCATGTTTACTTGGAAGTACCTGCCTATGTTCGGTACATTTCTATTAGTGCTTTAGAGACAATTTCAGTACCAAAGCTTGGCTATTTAAAGGCACAATATGTAAGATTTTCGGATTGTAATATCCAAAAACCACTAGAACAATGTTATATTTTATTGACTTGTGTACTTATATTATCCCAAATGTTTCCAAGAATGTTTAAATCCAGAGAAATAAGCAATTTTAACCAGGACACGGACCGTGTCTGTGCGTCGCCTACCAGTGACCCTCGATTTCCTGTTTTATTTTGTAGAAACCATGGAAACACCAAAGACTCTTTAAAATATTATGTTTTATTAGACAGGTGAGTAACTGTTTGGATACATTCTTTGACAGAAAACTAATCATTGTTATATAGCTCAACCCACAAATGACTAATTTCGTTCTAGCTTACTGCAGTGTGCAACAAGTGTCTCATAGTAGCTGCCGAGCGAACGCAGAGTAGCATTATAACAACTTTCAACACACAAATGTATCTAATATGATAAACAGCGCTGTGTTACCCCACATACACACGACCAGAAGAAGTGGAAGCGGTCGTCCGCGGCATAATAAAAGCTCCACTGCTCTCGATCCGTGTGTCCAGCAGTCTCGTTCCGCTCCTATGGTTTTCAGTCACACCCATCATACAATAATGTTAATAAATCTTTAATACATTAGCTCATTCATGAATATGATTTCTGCCCGAGTCCTGTCGGATTCCTTTCCGCCGGCTGTAGATGTGAAGTGTATACCTCCTATGATTCCGCAAAATCAAGGTGTTGTCAAGCTATGTCTTTGTTTTGACTAAGCGACCTCTAGTGGGGAAAATTACATATTGTGCCTTTAATATAGAGCTCTTCTTCTAGGACCGGAACTATTGTCAGCGTTAAGAGTTTAAAAATGGGTGACACTCAAATCAATTTTAACATTCTGGTTTGCCCTTTTATCCTGTAGTCGTCTTAAAAAGGGATAGTTCACACAAAAATGAAAATTGTTATCATTTTGTCTTTTCAAACGTGTTTGATTTTCTTTCTTATGTAGAACACATGTTCAAAAACTTTTTCTTTCTTTTTTTGTCCATACAATGTTTTTCATTTTTTAAAATAATCTTCTTTTGTGTTCCCTAGGAAAAAAAAGAAATGTATACAGTTAGTGATGCACTGAAATTTCAGCAACCAAAAATACTCTCCCGAAACAGCACAAAAATTAATTGTCAGTTTCAGTCAAAAAAGATTTCGAGGGCTGAAATCAGCGCTTCTCCTGATGACATGTTGTGACTGTCTATTTCATAAGCTACAACAGGTGAACATGTTAGTGGTGTGTACCCACTTCATTGTGCCTAAAAATAACGCTAGAGTTGCAATATGTGAAATTTGTTTGGCTGAATAATAGAGTAGCAGATTTTTGCTACGACTGGTTCAATTTATCATCTGATAACACAACACCCTAAACAGTACAAAGAGTTCAGTTACCCAAATTTAATCACTGAATCATTGGATAACTAAAACTTTTTGGTGTTTTTGTAAAAAAAAAAAAACAACAACTGTGGATTACTAGTACAGGTTTGGAGCAACATAAAAGTGAGTAAATGATGATTTTGCATTTTTTGGCATTTTGGGTGTTTCCTTTAAAGGGTTAGTTCACCCAAAAATGAACATTCTGTCATTAATTACTCACCCTCATGTCGTTCCACACCTGTAAGACCGTCGTTCATCTTCAGAACACAAATTTTTTTGATAAAATCCGATGGCCTCCATTGCCAGCAAGATAATTAACACTTTCAGATGCCCAGAAAGCTACTAAAAACGTTCATGTGACTACAGTGGTTCAACCTTAATGTTATGAAGCGACGAGAATACTTTTTGTGTGCCAAAAAACAACAAAATGACTTTATTCAACAATATCTAGTGATGGCCGATTTCAAAACATTGCTTCATGAAGCTTCGAAGCTTTACGAATCTTTTGTTTTGAATCAGTGGTTCGGAGCATGTATCAAACTGCCAGAGTCACATGAACTACTGAAATTTGAAAAAGTTTCGAAACACTTACGACGTAACGAAGCCTCGTTTACTGAAATCACATGACTTTGGCAGTTTGATACACGCTACGAACCACTGATTCGAAACAAAAGATTCGTAAAGCTTCGAAGCTTCATGAAGCAGTGTTTTGAAATCGCCCATCACAAGATATTGTTGAATAAAGTCGCTATTTTATTTATTTTTTGGCACACAAAAAGTATTCTCGTCGCTTCATAACATTAAGGTTGAACCTCTGTAGTCACATTAATTGTTTTAAATACGTCTTTAGTAGCCTTCTGGACATCTGAAAGTGTTAATTGTCTTGCTGTCAATGGAGGCCTCACTGAGCCATCGGTTTTCATCAAAAATATCTTAATTTGTGTTCTGAAGATGAATGAAGATCTTACGGGTGTGGAACGACATGAGGGTGAGCAATTAATGACAGAATTTTCATTTTTGGGTGAACTAACCCTTTAAGGTTCGCTAAACGTAACACTGATATTGCACAAATAAAACAAGTATGTATATATCCTGCTGTAGCCTTTTTTTGGTTATGCCAAGTTTGGTTACATGCGTGACAAAACTGCAGCACTTACATTATAATCAACGGCCTGTCTACACTTCAGTTGACTGATGGCCTATTTCTATTTTTAAACACACTGCAGCTACTCTAGTCATTTTATTTTTGTGTCCACAATAAAATGATTTACAGTATCTAATGTGTGAATTGATTGTTGTGTGTTTGAATCTTTATTTACGTATAATAACCTCTGACCATTACGTCAAAGCAAGCGTGATGTTTCTGATCTCTTAATGGAGCTGCTACCTGCCTGATCTGCAAGAAGAAAATGGCAGGTTTCAAGGAATGCAATATCAAGCATCATTACTCCACTCAGCATGAAGTGCAGTCTGTTAGGTGTGAGGCTGAGATGAGCTGCTCAACTCCAAAAAGGTCTAACCATGCATCATTAACTGTATATAGTTAAAGTCCATAGTTTTAAAACCCTATATTTGTTGTACATTTTCATCTGTCCACTGATAGAGAACACCACCTGATTAGTGGCCACTAGGTATCTTGAGTCTAGGAAGATAGTGCTGTTTCTGCGGTTGTCCAACATTGCCATCAGCATCCTCTTACGTTCCAGCAGACCTCTGCTCTACTGTTTTGGAGGCCGGCCTGAGCAATTCTGCAGGGAATTTAATGTCTAAGAAACCTGCCTGATCACTATCAAGAGAATTGACTGGCTGTCTCCGGTCAACTCCATTCTCATCCTTCTGGTGTGCAACGCATCTACTTGTCTCTAATTGGCCTACATAACCAAAAATGGCCCATGGTTTGTGGATAGTATACACAGCAAACATAAGTCAAATAAAGGACGATGAAAATTTCCTCTGGATAAACCTTATTTTGCAGTACATGACTTTAAAATGACGGAAAGGTAATTATAATGTATTCCACCATGAGACACTTTTAGGCCTCCCTAATTTGTTTCTTTGTAATTCTTCCTGTTTTGTAATCTCGAGGGAACACGCTCTGTGGAGAATAAACCAAGCGATTTGACGGGAAGACCCTTTAGGTAACTCGCTCACACGGTGGGGGATAATGAGCTCACTGGCTTTATACCTTTTGTTTCAAATTACTTTTTTTAAAGCACTCCGACTAAGAAAATAATTGGCTTGTTCTTGTTGCTGTTCATCAATAAAGGAATATAGGTTGCCTGGCCAGTGAGATTCACATAATTTATTTCTGCAAATGTGTGACATACAGATCTCGTTGATGTTTTTTTGTTCATGTTTTAGTCTGCAGTATAAATGCAGCTGCATATAGGCTATTCAACATATAAAACTAGGCTCATGCATGTGAGGGCATGTCAACCTCTGGTCGCTCGCACTAGGTAGCTCCGCCCACTTCTGAATCTGATTGGTCCGACTCCGAAGCGGAGCCGTTGAAGTATCGCTCACGGAAGACGATATACCAATTGTGTGGAAATTTAGAATAGTATTGCTATTAAATCATAATTCCCTCATGGTTTAAAAGGATAGCTACCCATAAAATAGCATGCCATTTGGAGACGCACCATGGATGTCATAGAAATGCAAGGTATGTTTGCATAGTTTTTCACTTTTTCCCTGCTGCGCGTTGCGAGAGACCTGGGGCACGTTCAAGCTCAAACTGGTGCGCAACGTTTTGCTACGGTTTCCGGGTAGAACAGCATGTTTGCTGGAAACGGGCTGCGTCCGAAATCGCGTACTGTTGAGTAGGTACTACATTTGAACTTCACGACCGTTGAAAAGTGTTCTATATAGTACGAATGCGTGTAGTATGAATGAATTCGGACATACTACATCCGCTATGTTGTTACTGTCACGTGACCTACCAGCGTCAGTTACGTCCCTTCAGCTCCATTTACAAATCCTCTCCCGTGGCCTCATAGGATAGTAAAGTGTCCATCAGTGCGCACTTCAGAATCTCGCCGGAAGTAATAAGTCATCTAGGTACTTTTCACCTACTGTTTTTCGAATACTATGAATTCGGACATACTACTCTGTTCGCATACTGTTTTTTGCATACTATATAGTAGAGTAGTATTCTGTTTCGGACGCAGCGTCAGTGTGCAACGTTTTGAGATACGTTTTTTCTTGTTTGGTGGGTGTGTCAAAAATGTCAGCCCAATCAGCAGCAACATGTATATAAACCACGTGGTATTAAAGAGACAGCTCGCACAATGGGTCCAAGTAAAGTTTACAAATGTGTCCGCTGCAGCTCGGTATAGACAACAAATGAAGATTAGATTAGAAGACATGTTTGTCGTAAGAGTTTTATAGTAAAAATATAGCATATCAACATGATGTTTATATTTTTAGCTTCATTTTAAGGCAAGTTTATTTATATACTAAATTTCATACACAATTAGGTGCTTTATATAAAAATGAGAAAGAAAATACAAGGTTTTAAAAAAGGTATTATACCGATTTCATCAGACTCCGAAAATTCTTCAAAAAGAACACAAAGAATGGCCTTCTCAGCTGCCACAGTTGCAACAATTGCGTCACCAGAACAGGGTGTTCAACGCACCACCGTTTCCGTTTAAAAAATGGTTTTGTCAGGGCTGAACGCAGCCCTGCAAACAGAGGGAACTGTTCTGATTGGATGTGTTTGATTGTGTTGCGTCAAGTGGAGGCATTTGTGTTTTCCAATCAGCTCTTTTGATTGGTAGTCTGTGAACTGACTAGACCAGTGTTGCCAAGTCCGCGGTTTTCCCACTGAATTGGGCTACTTTAACAATGTTGCCATGGGTTGTTTATCACGTCCTCGGGTTGAAGTGACCCCAAATAACATATTTAGCCCCTGGAATGCAAATTTCACCAAACCCCCCGCCAAAAACGTGGAATTTGAACGGTTAATGTTCATATGATTGTCAATTAATACGCTAAATATCATTTTGGCTTTAATAAGATTTTCCCAATAAATAGGCAATTATTTGAGGGCAGTTGTGGCCTAATGTTTAGAGAGTCAGACTTGTAACCCGAAGCAAGACACCTAACCCCAAATCGCTCCCCAGGCACCGCAGCAAAACCCCACCCAAAAACCAGCTGCCCACTGCTCCGTGTGTGTTTACTACTGCGAAGGTTCCATTCACAGGAAATAGCTTACTTAAGTGTTGGAAATAAGGTGGATACCAGAAGGATATCAGTGACTTATTATATGTCGATGCCCTTGATTAAAAGCCCTAACAGGCAATCATGACGCAGGAAATTGAGTCTTCGGTTTTCAAAACTTGTTTTTGTGTTGTTTTTCCTGATATACTGATTTAGTAGGCTACATAAACTAGGGAGCGGAATGAATATTTTTAACTTGACGTGATCTTGACGCAATCTCACTAATCAACTACTGTTGAAAGACTTGTCGACCGTCGTGACTCCACCTTACTTCAAAGCTGAATCCCTATGGATTTTTATACAGAGCGAGAGAGAGCTAAGGAGATGAGATAAATGTATATTTCTTAGTATATTTCTTAGCTCCAAAGATTGATTCAGGGGTTTTACAGTACATAGTGACTTGTAGCTGAAATCACTTTAGTGCTTAGAGCAGAAGAAGTGTACTACTGATATATCAGGCTGCAATCAAGTTCCTGACAATCACAAAAAAAAAAAAAAAAAAAAAAATCACAGAATTTTAATCTCTAAAAGCTTAAAAAGCTTTCTAGTCCTATGCGGCATTATAGAGATACAGGGAATATTCACTAAGGTTCAGCGATGAATAATATGCTTTATGATGCTACAGTGTAATAAAAGATCTTGTATCATTCATATCTTTTGGGACAGAATCAGAAAGGTTCAAACAGGCAATAGGAGAGAAATATTTAAAGGTACAGCACAGTGTTGAGCCAACCATAAAATTCATTAAGCAAGGCTTGCTGGTAAATTCCTTAAGGCTTGAAGAAGATTGCTTTAATGTCTCAGAATGCTAACTGTTGCCTTGTAGTCTGTTCAATCTCATACAGCCAAATTAGCTTTAGTCGACCACTGGTATTTGAGGTAGTTCTTAGAAGGTGAACCATACAATTGTTTGATTAAGATGCAAATATTGCAATATACCCCTAGGAATACAGGCATGATGTCTGTAGTCCTAGTTGTGGTTCCCAAGCAATACTTGACACTGTAACAAGTGTAGCGGCTCTGCTGTTGACATGGAGTCAGCGATGTCAGCTGTGTTTCTTTCTAGCAAAAGAGATAGAGTATTTGTCCTCTGTCCTTATATCCATCAAATTGCAATGTGACTTGAATAACAGATTGTCTGTCAGGCCTCCTGATGTCATTTTTTTTTTTTTTGTCAATATTGAAGCAGCTTGTGTGTTGTGGTACGCTATGGGAGTTGCTGCTCAGTATATGCCTGTTGAATTATTCTGAGCACAAAGATAAACACATCCAAAATGTCTAATTTGGAGACATGCTGACTGGTTTGGTAAAGAAGCATGAATGTTGATCAATGGGAGCTGTGTTGCTAAAATAGAAAGAGGATCAATAATGCAAGCAATGTTTGCTTACAGAAGCCGCAGTTTTGCGGTACAGTTTGAGTATGTCAAAAAGAGACGAATGGAGGGTTTCTTCCATTTCTTGATGATTTTCGTTTGACTGATGTGCACTGTGAAGGTCACAAGACCTTGAATGCTTGTAAACAACAAGTACTCTAGCTGGAGAGTGCTTGTTCTCTTGCCAGACCAGGAACCAGCCACTTTCCATTTGTAAATGTACAACAAAATGAGACAGAGCTCTGAAAATCTAACCTCACGGGCAACATACATTTCAAGTGCATGTTAAATGTATTCCCTCCTGCTATGTGAAATTTTGCTTGTAAATTTAAACTGATAACACCTACAGCCGTTTTGCCGCATTTCTCAGTCTCAGTCCCACATGTTTAGTGCTCTGAAACTAGCAAGGAAGAACACTTTTAGAACTGTACAGTTCTGCTTATAAGCTTACATATACCCTTGTAGAATCTTCAAGATGTTTATTAGTCACATATGGCTAAAATAGAAAATATTAAAGTGCCCCTATAATGGATTTTTGAAAATTACCTTTCATGTAGTGTGTAACATAGCTTTAAGTGAATGAAAAGATCCTGCAAAGTTTTAAATCTGCATGCAGACGCCAGGGAAAATTCATTTTTTCAACAATACCACAGCAGTACATTCTTTTGCTGTGTTCCTGTCCTTTTACTGACGACTGCTTCTCAAACCTCGGGGAGTTTAACGCAGGATTCACAAAACGCTTGGTCTTAAAATATGGATCAGTGCCCAGTTTATATGGACCAGCTTGCTCCTCTGAATCTCAACCTGTAAGTATGATTAATAATTGATGTTTATATTTTTTTTTAGCGATCATTCGAAATTTGTAGTTTTGTATGTTATGTTATGTAAGGTACACCCTAGTCTGTACAGTATGTCTCCTGCTAACTGGCTAACTCACGTTTCTGTAGTTCTGCTATTCAGATGTGGGTCCAAAATTGTCTAAAAATATGTCAATTAATGCAGCTTGTCTGTCTTATTACTTGGAGTAAAGATCAATGATGGAGCACGACTTTTGTTTACAAAGTGTAATGCATTTTCAGCTATTCACGTTTGTGCTCGGCTAACATGGGAGTTTAAAACATAGCTGTGGGCCCGGTTCACTTACATAACTTTAAAACGAACTGTTTTTTCCTCTGCGTTTTTATTATTACAGTAGTATGGAGCTCTATCTGTATTGTAATAGGATGTTAAGATGCTAAAGTCCACTTGAACCCATAGTGTGCTACAAGTGGTAACTAAATACATTTTTTTAAATACAGATATAGTATTTTAAAACCATATTTTAGTTCATATTCATGGTGTCTCAAAATAGCACAGTTGAGTTCTTAAGATTATCTTAAGAAGAACTAAAGAAGAATTTTTAGTACATTAAGTACAAAATCAGTGTGCGAAAATAGAGCACTTTAAGTACATTATGATAGTGTACTTTTTTTCACCTGGGGCTAATAAAGGCCTTCTGAAGCGAAGCAAAGTGTTTGTGTAAGAAAAATATCCATATTTAACAAGTTATAAAGAAAAATATCTAGCTTTCACCAAACCGCCTTCTGTATTCAACGTGTAACACCTCTCGCAGTTCAAAACGCTTATGCTATGTCCTAGGGCTGTGCAATTAATCGTATTTTCGATTTCAATTTCAATTTTGGCTTCCAACGATTATGGAAACAAGATAATCGAGGTAAAGCTATTACTATACCGCTTCCTCTTTCACAGTGGTGTGCTTTCATTCCTCCCTAACCCAAACTTAACATCCAAATAAGCTGAATAACAGAATGCTGTAAAATGCAGTCTACTGTTGCTAAATCATATCACCCACCAATAATCATGTTAAATAATCGTGATTTCAATATTGGCCAAAATAATTGTGATTATGATTTTTGCCATAATTGAGCAGCCCTACTATGTCCTACGCCTTCCCTATTCAACTTACGAAAAAAGCTTAACTGATGCGACGACGTCTGTGGGGCATGTCATTTCATAAGTTCAACTGTATAATAATGAAATGCTAAAGGTTGTTGGAATTGATGTCTGCTATTATGGGCTGAATATAACTTGGATAGAAAGGAGCTAAGTTCTAATCAGAAAACAAGTGAAATATGAAACCGAGTAAAGCCAGGCTATATACCGAACTGTAAAAAATGAGAGTGCAGAACATTTAATTGTCCTCTGGTGTGTCATTCATTTCAGTGCAAGACCTGGTGACAAAAGACATTTGAGGTATTTGTTAAAAGCTTTAGGGATTGCAGTGTCCCAACCCAGCCGCAATTGTTCCCAAGCATCAGAGAACAAGCTTGCTGGTATGACTTACTCCATTCACAGCTGGTGGTCTCGACATGCTACGTTTAATTTTAGAAAGAGCTTTTTTTTTTTTTGATCAAGCCAGTATCCAAAGGCATTCATCTTAAAGCAAAGTCAAACTTTGGTATGAGATGGAACTGTAACTATAGATGTTTGAGGAACTGCTGCTGTTGTTATTTTCAAGCTATATACAAGCTCAAGTTTTGATGGTGTCCTTAACGTTGAAGTGTATCATTTTGTAGTATTAAAATGCTTTTTCCTCTCCTGTCCTAGCTTGATTTACCCCAAACTGTGCAAATACTGTGGTGCTGTCACTATTCAGACACAGCAGGTGAACGTGATTTCACCAAGTACAACATGTTCCTGGATCAACATCTTTGCTGATCTTGGAATAACATTCCAATCAACTAGGGGTGTGACAGTGTATTGTGTCACAATTTATCGTAATACAAAAATGCAACAATATCGGATCGTGGATAGTGACAATATGTGTTGAGCATAGTTCACCCAAAATGAAAATTACTGTGAGAGAAAAAATCCAAGTCTACAGAGTTTTAGTGTCAGTACTACATTAAATATATCTAGTCAGTGACAGAGTGCAAACATTTATCTAAAATAATTCAGTTTCAGCGTTAGAATCACAAATATTTTTATTCTTGTGTCACCATTGTCCTGTGCATTGGGTTACCAACACCAAGTCCAAGCCTATTCATTTCCACCCCCAATGTAAAACCAAATTTAGCATTTTAATCAACAGTACATTTTTTGTTATCCTTTTAACATATGTCTTGGCGTATCGCAATAATATCATATCATGAGTTTTGTATCGTGATATGTATCAAATCATGACATGAGGGTATCGTTATTCCCCTACAATCAACCAATCAGATTTGAAGGACAAGTTTACAGTTTATGTCAAGTTAAGACTTACAACCAGGGTTAGGTGCTTCTACATTAGAGTTATTCACTTATCACTTCCCTCTGATAGGGATAAGTTATGGGTAGGGTTAGGTTTAGGGGTAGGGATATAGGGGTAGGACTAAATTTTCAGACAAGAATGTTGCCTGGAAGTTTCTAGTATGCCTAATTAGACCTTGATTAGCTGGTTCAGGTGTATTTAATTGGGGTTGGAGCTAAACTCTGCAGGACAGTGCCCCTACAGGACCGAGTTTGGAGACCCCTGATCCAGAGCATAGATGGAAAAGACCATTTACAGCCAATACAGGCAATTTATTTACAATTTACTATTTAAATATATGGTTTTTAAAGCTTTTTATCATGTATAGTGCCACCTATGGTCTGATTTCAACAATGTTCTGAGTTGTTCAAAGCATTTGTAAGGATACTTTTAGAAGGCAGCTGTCTGACTCTGAGATGGTGAACTGGAACATGGTTTAGCTGTTTGATAACATAATCAAGCAAAAGGCTAATCATATTAATTACAGTTATGTGTCCGACGTTGTAAAGTGCGAAATACCATTGTGCAGCGTTTAACTCAGTAAGTTGACCAAGTGGATCTCTGAGCTGGCGTGAGTGAGTGGAGG
This sequence comes from Hypophthalmichthys molitrix, assembly GCA_037950675.1. Taxonomy (NCBI): domain Eukaryota; kingdom Metazoa; phylum Chordata; class Actinopteri; order Cypriniformes; family Xenocyprididae; genus Hypophthalmichthys; species Hypophthalmichthys molitrix. The sequence goes on from CM075493.1 coordinate 29,635,046, forward strand.
CGGGGCTAATTTGCATATTTGCGTATACTAAATGAGTCAAGGGTGTAGAGTTACATTCAAGCTATTTTAAGGCATGAAGAACTTTTTTCACTGGAAAAAACGTTTAAATATGCCATTTTTGGTGATCAAAGATGAGTTTTAAGGGATAAAATGATTGACTACAGGAGGACTTTAAATCTAAGTATCTTTAAATGTATTTGAATAAAAGTACTCAGTATTCAGTTTGAATAGTACTCAAGCACAAATACTCTCAATATATACCACTGCTAAGTTAATATGACCCTTTCAAAATGTGTGGCTCTTATAGTGCTGAAATGAATCCATGATCCACACTGCCTTTATGTCACCATAACTGACATATCAAACACATCTTCAGTCACTTTAGTCATTTACTAGCTCTTTATGAACCCTGAGAGAATCAGGCGCTGTCAATCACACTTCACTTCAACATACATCTTATAATAATGCAGCACATGGCAATCAAAAGCTCAAATGCTGCAGAAAATTCAGGTCATTTGGGTTATCCAGCATTTGATATATGAAAGTGTTTCCAGACTAAGTTAACATAAGCTTATCATGGACATCTACTGGATATTTGATTAGGGACTAAGCTCTGGATGGTATGGTTTTGCATGCACAATTATGCCTAGAGGAAAACTGCTGTAATTTGTGCCAAGAGTCTGACCAGGTGACTAAATCACAAAGGGTGACTTTGTTCTGAAAGTCATGTAGCATCAGATTAATGTAGTTAATGAAGTACCAACCCAGTGTTTACAAAGCGAACATGCAAAGTCAAATGGCCTTTACAAAAAAAAAGGTAAAACAATGATGTTGGACGATTTTGAAGTTGGAGGAGAAAATTAGATGGAATTTTTCGCCCAACCACAGTACTTCCAACTACATCACGCGCAACCTTTCCAACATGATTACGTAATGCGTGGCACATTGCAGAGCAGTGGAAGATGAGCATTTATGGTTAAAAAGTATATACATTTTTATTTTCTTTAGAAAATGGCCAATCGTTTCGCTAGTAAAGACTCTTATTCCTCGGCTGGGATCGTGTAGAGCCCTTTGAAGCTGCACTGAAACTGCAATTTGGACCTTCAACCCATTGTACCCAAGGGAATATTTTCCTCAAAAACCTTAATTTCTTTTTGACTGAAGAAAGAAAGACATGAACATGTTGAATGACTTGGGGGTGAGTAAATTATCAGGAAATTTAATTCTGAAGTAAACTAATCCTTTAACAATGAAACCATTGTAAAGTGTCACCGAATTACCATATGTAGTGCATTGAAGATCAGTCTGCGAATCTGTCCCACCCTTGATAGTTCCATGTTTGCGTATATGCACTCACAAATCCATTATAAATAAGATGGACTTCATCGAGGTAACAATAAAGCAGTTTGAAGTAATTTAATTAGCCCTTTGCCTGGTTGCTCGCTCACGAACAGAATGAACAAGTAAAGCGCTCCAGGGACGAGACGGAGATTGCGAAGGGTGCCTTCACTGAAGTGGGCCCCGCTTCAGAATCCCGATGACTATTCATCGATAGCGGTCCCTGAGCAGTGAAGGGTAAGTGCAGTGCACTCTGGGAAGGAAAACCATCCATACCAGAATTGGAATATTATTCCGCTGCATGCCTCCAATAGACTGCAGTTTCCTTTCTGAAGTGCGTTAAGCCTCACAGCCTCTCTGAATTCAATCAGTCATCAGGGCTGGTGGCAGGTTAGTGCTTCTCTCTATTGATTTCAACCTAGAGAAGTCAGCAGCTGACAACATGAATTTTCAATCTCAACGGCTCTTGTGCTACTGTGAGAAGTTGCATAAATAATACATCCAATGAATTTTCATCAGCCGCTGTATTTCTGTGCGCGCAATGCATGCCGTGACGAGGCCAAAAGATGTGCATCTAGAATCGCTGAATAGAGCTTCACTGCTCTGCCACCATCAAGATCATGTCCTGCAGCGATGTTTTTGTTTTAAGATACATCGATACTTCATTTCTGAGGTGTAAAGAGAGGTAATGAATAGTTAATATTTCTGCCATTCACTGACAGTGATTAACTAGAATTATTACTAGAGTCCTTTACCACCACACGCAACACTCTCCATCTGCGGATGATAGATGACGGATTCATCCGGAGACTTAAACACCCCAGACATCCGTTCAATGAGATTCCATCTGCCAAAGGCATCCTCTTCTATTTCTCCATAATAAGTGGACATTTTTCATATTGGTCTGATTTGTCTGTGGAAGACGCAATCATTCATTGAGATTTACAATGGAATGACAATCTATAAAAAAAAAATACAAACGTTAGGAGCAGTGGCCCCGGGGACAAGCTAGATTTCTATTCACACTATAAATCTGGTGGTGGGAACAGTGTGGCAGACAATATTAAAACACTGCTGAAGCCATCACACCTTATCTGGGTTAACCTTGAGCTTGTGTCATCTTCTTCGCCATTCTGGATGCTGTTAATGAAAACTGTTCAACAGCAAGCTAAATTGTGAACGTACGTTTGTCACATTCTCTCTGTTTCTAATTTACATGTGCTTTTTTTTTTTTTATCACTTCTTTAATGGTGTGTGTGTATATGTGAGAGAATATGTATATGTATGTTATAAAATACAAATGTATTATGGGTCATTGACGAATAAGATTTTTAAAAAATGTAAAAAAAAAAAAACATAATAGAGATATAATTCATTTTAAAGTTTTATTAAGTGGTAATAATGAGATTATGTGGTTTTTCTAATCAATTAACACTGCTTTTGTCATTTTTTACAAGATGGACAAAATTAGTCACCAGAAAAGTCATTCGGTTTAACCAAAATTTCTGTTTTACCAAATTACACTTTTGGTTATACCGAATGATGATATTTTCAATCAGTGCTAACAGGCTGATATCTAGCTAGCTAGCAAAAAGACAATCAAACATTTTATATTTAGTACAAGTTTTTAAAATATTATAACATTTTCCATATTTTATAGCGGTTGTACCGAATGACCTGATTTTTCACGACATGCGTATGAGCAAGTGAAAACATGAATTTTTCAAATAGTTAAGAGAGAGTAAGTTACTTTGCTTCATGTCCATGTGGTCCTTTGCAGGTGTCTGAATGATGTTACATCCTGTCACATGATATTGACCACATGACTTGATCCAAAATGGTCCCTTTATATTGGTTACTCCGAATGACATCAATGAAATTCATTTTTCAGGACAGTTTTTTCTGATAACAAAGCAATGACTTTTACACATAATTTTAATACCATTTTGCACTATGTTGATATATAATGTTATTGATCAATTTAAAAACTGTTTTACTGTAGTGTACATTTCATCTTAGATATACTTTTGGATATTTTTCTTTTTTTACAAGTGCTTCTTTATCACTTTTTTAACTCTACAGGAAATGGTCACATGTTCAAATTGCCTTTGTTCTCTATATATGTAGCTTAATTATTCCTTTTTTCTTAGAGTTTTAAATTGCTGTCTCAAATTACTATAGAACAATTTGCACAAAATCACGCTGCCCACAGTCACTTATTTGCACCTCATATATTGATTAACAGGGATTTTGCATATATATTTTTTCTTCCATGAGCTGCAATTACTAGACAATCTAATCCCCATAGCTAATCCTCCTGCCATTTTCTCTGGTAGGGTTGACCTCTATCACAGATAAAGAGACCACCTGCTTTTCTATTCCTCATTAATAGTCCTGAGCCCAGCCTGATAAACTCTCTCTTTTAACTGCGCTTTGTCAGACAGTGAACCTTGACCTGTGGAACACAGTATTCAAGTGTTCACATTTACCACATGAACCAGAGATGGAGGTCTCAAGGGAGAGATGCATTATCTATAGAGGGCAGTATTGACCTGGTGACAGCCATTGAAAGAGGGATTCTAAGTGGCTCAATGAGTAATGTAATTTTTACATTGGCAGTAATGACAGGACTGAAGGTACTGTGATGGTGCCATAGAAAAGTAATGGTTTTAGATGCTAATTGTCGCAGGATTGCTGCCATATTTAATGATGTTCATTTGGTAGTATGGTCTTAGACTAATACACTAGGTTTTCAGCTACAAGCATTTGTCCAAACATAGTTCTTTTTTTGCTTATACTGTTTCAGCCATTCAGGTTCCTTAGTGGCTTTTACCTTTAAGGGTTAGTTCACCCTAAAATGAAAACTCTGTCATCATTTACTCACCCTCATGTCATTTCAATCCCGGAAGACTTTTGTTCATCTTCAGAACACAAATGAAGATATTTTTAATAAAATCTGAGAGATTTCTATTCCTCCATTGATGGCCCACGCAACTACCAATTTGATGCTTCAAAAAGTTCATAAAGAGATCGTAAAACTATCCATATGAATTGAGCGGTTTAGTCCAAATTTTCTGAAGAGACTTGATCGCTTTATATGATGAACAGATTTAGTTTAGGCTTTTATTCACATATAAACATTCATCAATGCATCAATAAATCAGGTATGGTAAACAGAAGCTCAGGCTTGCTTGATGTGCGAGAACCAATGAGGTTCATTCTCATGTGTTATGTAGCACGTTTGAGCTTCTGCAAGAAGCAGGTTCGGTTGAGCTTCTGTTGGCTGATGAATGTTTATATGTGAATAAAAGCCTAAATTCAGTCTGCTCATCATATAAAGCGATTGAGTCTCTTCAGAAAATTTGAACTAAACCGCTCGATTCATATGGATTAGTTTTACGATCTCTTTATGAACTTTTTGAAGTGTCAAAATGGTAGTTGCGTAGACTTGTCAATGTAGGGACAGAAATCACTCAGATTTCATTAAAAATATCTTCATTTGCATTCCGAAGACGAAGTCTTACAAGTTTGTAACAACATGAGGGCAAATAATTAATTACTTTTTAATGAATTTTTTTAATGAATTTTCATTTTTGGGTGAACTAACCCTTTAAGCTTTAAGATCTTAAGAGAGAATCTCCTACTTAATGGGCTTTCCATAATGCATAGGCTTGCATCATAAAGCAGAACCACCACAACTCCTAGTGACAATGTCCGAAGTGCTAATTAAGCTAATAAATCACTGACACATTGCGCAGTAGTTCAGACAGTGAGACAGCTTTTGTCATTAAGCATGCAGTCTGTTGGTGTTATCCGGTAAGGTCACATGAAATGAATTGTCACAAGCTGTTGTACAGTCAAACCAAAAATTATTCAGACATTTTTTGATATTTTTGATATATTTTTACTAGTGGGTGCAGGACACTATAATTCATTTATGTAAGTGAGGATAGCAAAACAAAGTAAACTGTGACATATTATACCCAAATATTCTTCATACAGTGGACTACCAGTAAAATTGATAAAAATTTGGGACCAAAAAGTATTCAGACACTTTGAACTGACCATGTTTTGCGTAAGTGTTATTTAAGATTATTTTTTTCTGACACAGTTTAACTCTGAGATCTTGTCATTTTTTATTACCATTTTTTTTTTTAAAACTATGGTGAATAAACCAAATTAATGAATGAAATGTTCAAGGTGTCTAAATCAAGTTTGGTTTGACTGTATATCTCTCTACATGATTTGATGTTAGCTTGAAGAATGAAAGGTGCAGAAAGTGCTAATAAAATAATTATTAGGTCAATTGAATTCTAACTACTAAAATGTTCATATTGTAATGTTAAAGATGCTAACAAGATGCATTCAGGTTTAGACTTAAAAGAAGAGAAAAATTAATCATGAAAATAAAGTTAATTCAATTTACACTAGCCTTCAGTAAGATTTTAAAAGCAATTAATACTTTTATTTAGCAAGGACACATTAAATTAAGATTAATTTGAAGACATTCATAAATTCACAAAAGGCTTCTATTTCAAATTAATGCTGTTATTCATTTCAACATTGATAATAATCAAATGTTTCTTGAGCAGCAGATCATCATATTAGAATGATTTCTGAAGGATCATGTGACACTGAAGACTGGAGTAATGATGCTGACAATTCAGATATGCATCACAGGAATAACACATTTTCAAATATATTAAAATAGAAAACACTTATAATAATATAATATTTCATAATATTACTGTTTATGCTGTATGTTTGAACATCATAAGAGTGTTCTTTCAAAAACAATACAAACAAATCTTACCAACCCCAAACATTGAACGGTAGTGTAATTTTAAGAAATATATTCTCTTAAAAGTGTCTTCTTTTACACAATTTTTGCTTCTCAAAAGTAAAAGGATATTTATATTCTTTATCTGAAAAACGATACAAAAAATACTGATTAAGATGTGTATTTTTTTCCAGTGCAACAGTACTGTGGATAACAATGCAGAGGAAAGCTTTTCTTGTTTGTGATGACAGGTGCTTGGACTGCTAATAGAGAGCTTGGGTACTGTCAGACACATTTCAAGGCCACGTGGTCCACTGATGGGTATCTTGGGAGCTTTCAATGACTTCCAACAAAGCCTTCCCTACACCATCTAAAGCACCACACATCCACATCCTGTTAGCGGTCATTGGCAGCTAAAAACCACAGGTTTGCTGTTGTAAACAACTCATTGATTCTAGCTTAGTGAGTAGTGTAGGTTTTTTTTTATTTATTTATTTATTTTTTTTATATATTATTATTATTCCATTAGTCATTTTTATGTCAATATTTATGTGGCTTTCTCACCAAAACAACTTGAATAAGTGACAAATCCAGGACAGGTAGTCAGATAAGAATACAAGTCATATACTAAGCTTAAGGCTAAAAAAAGGAAAAAACAAATGAAATGACACAGGCATTTGCATATACATTGAAATAATGTTTTTCACAGACTTAGATGTATAAATTATTTTAAATTAGCATTATTTGTATTTTTCTGAACTTTTGTTATTATCACTTTTATTTGCAGAAAGTGAATTTCATAATAATAATAATAAATATAGCTGCAAGCAGCAATTATTGGGGCCAAGCACAAAGAAGGCACAACAAGCCAGCCAACATGGCTGTGAGCATCAGATCAACTACAATGGGGAGAAATTAAAGTCCTATTAAGATAATTTTAGGCAAAATAGCTGAAAAATCATGAATACAGTCAATTATAAAGATTTACGGGTTTATCAATTTCGATCAATAGGTGGCACTGTGACCAAATTAATGGGGTAATGTCAAAGTGAGGTGACAATGACAGTCGCAAAGTTTGGTGTCAATATGTCAAAGCATTCAGCCTCAAGAGTCATTTTGGCATCAAGCCTGTACTTCGTAGCTGCGGTATACGAAAATGGTTTGACGAATCAACTTGAAATCCATAGCTTTTTGTCAGCATGGTCTGAAGATTCGATTTTGGTGAAAATCAGCAACGGTCTAGGAGGAGTTTGAAAAAGTAGGTTTTTAAAGAAAAACAATATGGCGGACAGGAAGTTCAGCCAACTATGGCAAATTTGGTATCTATGTTCTCGGCATGATCCATGGAAACTATTAAGACCAGTCTCATTACAGTAGGACCATACTGAGTTTTGTAATGGTACATCAATGCATTCATATAATATAGCATTTTATATCATAATACTGTATTGTCGTTAATGGCAATTTCATGTTTTGTTTAATTATAGCACCACCAAGAGGCACAATCACACACCACTTTTTTTATGTGTCCTCAGAGTGAGCCCATACATCTGTGTGTCAAATTTGGTGAAAATATCTCATGTCGTTTTGGAGTTATAGACATTTAGACTATATTTATGAGATCATAAAAAATAACCCATGGAAGACTTTGTTTCGATGCATAAGATGTGACTCTAATTGTAATGTTAAAGGGATAGTTCATCCAAAAATGAAAATTATCCCATAATTTACCATCCTAGGTGTATATGACTATCTTTTTTCAGATGAACACAATCAGAGTTATATTAATAAATATCCCAACTCTTCCAAGCTTTATAATGGGAATGAATGGTACCCTAGATTTTGAAGCCCAAAAATTTGCATCCATCCATCCATCCATCATAAAAATAATCCATATGGCTCAAGGGGCTTAATAAAGGCCTTCTGAAGCAAAGCGATGTGTTTTTGTAAGAAAAATATCCATATTTATAACTTTATAAACTATAATAACTGGCTTCCGGTAATGGCTGTACGCAAGTCTAGTTCCAGATGAAGAGTGACCTCTGATGTATTGACATATTGACGAACGAGGAAGCGCAGAGGATAGAGCAAAACAAAACACGGTGTTCTACTTGTTTTCACGAATTAGAAGTCTAAAATGAGAATTTTTAAAGAGAAATGTCGGAGAAGCTTCAGTTTGTTGCCAAGCCCTATTTGTTTGAACCGCGAGAGGCGTCAACTCTCACCAAAGCTTACGCTACTCCTACATTGTACGACATACGCCGAAACTCGACTTTCTTGTGAACGTGCGGATGGCCATTACCGGAAGCTAGTGAGGTTTATAAAGTTGTAATTATGGATATTTTTCTTACAAAAATGCATCACTTCACTTCAGAAGGCCTTTATTAACCCCCTGGAGCCGTATAGATTACTTTCATGGCAGATGGATGTGCTTTTTTGGGCTTCAAAATCTTGGGTACCATTCACTCCCATTAAAAAGCTTGGAAGAGCCAGGATATTTTTTAATCTAACTCCGATTATGTTTGGCTGAAAGAAGAAAGACATATACACCTAGGATGGCTTGAGGGTGAGTAAATTATGGGATCATTTTCATTTTTGGGTGAACTATCCCTTTAAGTTTTCAGATAAGATGCAAACATTTTGTTTTCCCATATTCTGCCATTCCAAGATAATAAAAGGTGAATTTATTGTTGTGCACTAAAGGGAGACCAATAGGGGAATAAAGTCCAGAGAGTAAAAGGGCAAACGGTGAGAGTGGAGAGAGTAATGAGGTCCAAAGTTCCTATACATTCTCATGACTGAGATAATTATCTGGCTGCATGGACAAATCTCTCATTTAGGGATTTCTAATAGGTTAATTCTGCTTACATTAAAACTATATCAACGCTCTAAATAATTCCCTGACATGACTGCATTAATTGGATGCTGTAAAGGTGAGGTTACTCAATTTAAATTAGCTGCGGCTTAAAAAAAGCATTCATTAGAGGTTTGGTTCGAAAAAAACGTGTAATACAAAAATCTATATAATATAATAGACTTCGCAACCGTTTTCTAAGCACATAAAGAACACATTAAAATCACAAAAGCAGACTGATTTTGATATTTGTCCAAATGCAATAGCTGTAATTGTGCATTAGTTTTGTAGCCATTTAAATCTTATTTCCGTCCTTTTCTACAATCACTCAAGCATTGCTAAGCCAATCAAACACATTTCATGACAACTGTTTCAATATTTAGATGTGTAGTGATAAGCTTAATCAACCCTCCCCACTGCAAATGCTTTACATCTAACATCTTACAAACAATGTCCCTCTCTTCTCACAGTTTTTCAGAAAGGCTGTTTATTGGAGGGCTTATAATGAACTCATTATCATTATCTTTTATTATCGCAAATGTTTATTCTGCTCTGTTGAGTCTCATTCCTCTATGTAAGCTGTTATTTACGCAGGAGTCTGTTGCGGAGCGACTGCGGTCCCCACTGGCATCTGTTAGGGAGGCTTTTAAAAGTAGAAAAATGCAGTACAAAGTGAGCTTTAAACTCATTAGGCATTTACTTCAGAGCTTGCTTCCCCTCCCATCTACTTCACATCCCCTCAGTCCAGCCCAAGACAGACAGGTATGAACGAGGGGGAGTAGAAGCCTTCCAAGACCGAATATCAAAGACGACGTCTGCTTTTTCATCGATTGCTTAGGGATCAGATTGGAGAGAAGTATTTAGAGATCTCAATGGGCCTTGATTCCCGAGAGGGGGCGGGGATTGGTTAGCTGTGAAGGCTTTTGCTATTGTTGACAAACTTGTCTTTAGAAGGATTTTTTTTTTTTCTTCTATTTGCCCTCCGTCTCAACATGAGATGCAGGCATCCATCATGCCTGTTCTCTCATATTGAGATCCGGCTCGTGTTTGATGGAGCAAAAAGATGTAGTCTGTTTGTGAAAATTGGTCACGTAGTATTTTCGTAGAACCTGAGGTGTGCTAACTCTCTTTTTTTCTGCCATAATTTCTCTTTCCATCAGAGTTCGGGCATTTTAATTGGCTCTGTGGGGTATATGTAGAGTCAGAGTACAGCTCATTTAAAGCAGATTGCATTCTATAGGTTTAGTAAAGTGTAAAATGGCAGTGACAGATCTTAGAAGAATGAACACACATTGTGTTGCTTTCAATGTTGATAGAACTGCAGCTGGCTATTTACACCATTCGTATTTAGATTCGACAAGGACATTTTGGCCGCATTTACACTGCATTTGTTGACTGTATCCAATTATTTTTGTTGTTGACCAGCTTATATCATCTTTTAAAAGTGACCCATACCAATATGGATTTACATTATACACTTGGTGAAACAACCCAAGGTAGATATTGACCCGGAAACATTTAGGCTGAAAAGGAAGTAAAAACGGCATGGTTTGCAATTGACGCAGATGAAATGATAATACAATCTTTTGCTTTACACACCATCATTAAAGGTCAGCAAAACATTGGTCTCTTAAGTCGGTTAAGCCTTCGTCCTCCATTGCGCCATTGAAAAGAGTCATGTGATCGCGGCTGGTGTCCACCTGAGTTGACTTCTTTCACCACCGTTGCATTTTCAGTGACGTATGACTCGCATTAATAGGAATATCCGATCTCTCTGCTTGCATGGAAGATGCAAATGGATTCATATTTTTTTTTCCATATATGAATGAATGACGCCTCAAACTGATCTGAGAATATCGGAATCTATGTGCTTTTTTCCTGCTTACACGTTCATGGGTCATATCTGATGTGTGCCACATGGAAGGAAAAAATCGGAATTGGGTCACTTGAACCATGTAATGTAAGGCTACGTACACACTGCAATCCTTAAAGCTCAATTCTGATATTTGCTCAGATCTGATTTTTTTTGTTTTTGTATAGCAGTTTACATTGCTGTTTTGAATGGGGCCAATATCAGATTTCCAGTGTGAACAGATCATGGTTCTGAACTGAACTGTATGCAGAAAAGAACGATACAAACAGGATTCCCAGGTTCTTACCACAAAATCCACTCAATTGCTTCTCAAAACTAGTCCAAAACTAGGCCAATCACGTTCCGTGGGGTATCCCAGTAAAAATAGTGTTCTGGAGGTTAAATATTGTGTTACGCTGCGTTCACACAGGGCATCTGCATTAACGTTCTCATTTACTTTGAATGGGTGACGTCATGCATTGCCGAACTGAATTGTGGGTTACTTCGTGTCACTTCACTTGCATTGCTTGCAGCAAAAGTTGAAGATTTCTTAACTTTTCAAGTGCCAACACAGGCGTCAGCCAATCAGATCACAGATGCTAGCCAATTGCGTTCATGCAACACCGGAACACTTTATTTTAGGGTTTTTTAACTAGTTGCTTATTAGCATGCATATTACTAGAATATTGGCTGTTTATTAGTACTTATTAAGCACATATTAATGCCTTATTCTGCATGACCTTATTCTACATTCTTAATCCTACCCAACACCTAAACTGAACAACTAACTTACTAACTATTAATAAGCAGTAAATTGGGAGTTTATTGAGGGAAAAATTGTAGTTAATAGTGAATACATGTTCCCTATTCTAGTGTTACCGTTTATTTATAGTGTGATCTGCCACAAAAGGCAGCGAAATTATGCGCAGGCAATATGAAAAATAAAGACAATGATGTGACAAAAGAGAGCAGAGTTTTAAAACTTTTATGATACGAGGCCTCATGTTTTGCTTGTATGACTGACTACCTTTCGTAACTGATAACATTGATAACATTGGGTATGTAAAATCTTTAAATAGACTCCCATGAGCGCAGAATTGTGATGAATGTTGATCTCGAGTGACGTAAAAATTCCATGAATTTCGATATGACTGTTCACACTGCGTTGCATTTACAAATCATCTCACCTGTATCGGATTTAATACTATATATGGAAGTGGCACAAATCGGAATTGAAAAGAGCAGATTCCATATGGTTTGTACTGTTCACACTGTCATGGAGAAAACAGATATGAGTCACATGTGGGCAAAAAAAACAGATTTGGGCCACATTTACCTGCAGTGTGAATGTAGCCAAAATGTAGCCTTTGTCAGTTAGTTTCTAGGTAGGCTACTTACCACTGATCTATAATAGAGAACTATATAAATCAGTGGTACCCTCGGATTACATTTTTAAAAGAATGATTTAAAAAGTTTTATGAATTCATTTCATTAGCCACCATTTTTGATGATAAATTTGTAAAAACAGTGATGATAAAAAAAAAATTGCAAAAATATTTAAAATATAAAAAAAAAAAAAAAAAAAAAATTGATAATATTTTGGCCATATCGCCCATCCCTTACCCACTGTGAAATCTCATATTCTTGCTCATTAAACATCAAATATCTTCTGATTCGATCTTCTTTATGTCAGGCTGCACAGCACATTGGACTCAGAATTTGAGTTCACTTATGACCTGTTTTCGTTACACTGAATTTAGTGTTCATGAAATCCTTAAGATTTGGACGAATAACTGGAAAAAGTTGCTTGAGTGAGACTTGCAGCTTTTTTTTTTGACTGCAATCCATTATCCAGCCACCATTACTTTGGAGATACGTCTATTCCACCACCATCAAATGCTGCATAATTTACTTAAATTTAGATTCTGGGTGCCAGGATCCTGCACTTTTCTATACCAGAGAGCTGATAGGATGCAATTTCTAGATAAACAGCTCTGAAGCAAACTGTCCCCTGGCTTTGAGACTGTATTCATTCAGAGGACTCTGCTCTCATCTCACATGGTGTTTGAACAGTACGAACATCTTCCCATGGCATTTTATACCAATCACTTGCTGACTGGGAGACCATTTTAAACTGACTCTCAGCATATTTCACCCTGTTACAATCTCAGCTGGATAATTTGGACTGGTGTGGTGAATTATTATAGATATTACGGCTTGATTTAAACCTTATTTAGCTGGCGCTATCGATTTTCACTTAGTTCCCCCAGAAGCGCGCCGCCACAGAGAGTTGCGAGCGGAAAATGGCAAGTCAAATTCAATCCGCATACAGCAGGTAAAAATGACCTTTATTAGAGGCTGTAAGTAAGCCAGGGGAGATCCATCCATGTTGTGTTAAACAGCGGGGCACTGTGGAGCCAAGGCAGAATAAATTAGAAAGGAGGGATATCATTTATTGTACACTGCTGCACCAGGGCTAAACTGACATCATTAATAATCCTGCTGGTTGCATTCAGTTCCATTTCTCTGAATTTAAATAGAGGTCCTGCTATTGAAATGCTGGACATTAGACTCCGGGTTCTTAGCTAGACCCTTGCAAATATGCCAAAGCACTTTCATTATTATCTGCGTTACACGCATCCATCGGATTGACTAGTATTGAAGCTTCACTAATAGACTGACTGGGCTAATCTGTGCTCATTTTCTCAATTTCAATGTGTAAGGAATGTACGAATGATGCTAATGAGCAGATATCTTGATGAGCAAACATCTGCAGTAATCCTTCCTTGTATAAATCTTGTATAATAAACAGCATGTTTATTGGATGGAGGGCAACTGATGTCAGCTTGTGATGACTGAATATAATTTTGTGGATGTTTCATGAATGTTGACAGTTTTCCATGAACTAGTATTGTATAAAAAGAATGTTTGTTTATTTATTTATTTATCAATTAATGTAATAAACTGGATAATATAAGCTAATATTGGCTACAGTCAGTTGGTCATTACAATGACATTTATTTATTTATTTATTTAATGACACATTGTCATATAGATAACCCGGTAAAGATACTAATCAGAAATCACTGATGTGAGAAGAAAGACTTCTGGCACACTTTAACACTTTTGGTAAAGGAAAAATCCATTTTTCATGCTTATCTACACATCAGAAGCCATTTTAAACAGAAACCATGCTGCAAAGTGTGGCATCACTCAGTATATATTTGTAAATGTAACATCTACAATCAATTCATGCCTTATAGTCATACATTCTCAAGCCTGTTGGTAGATTTACCTCAATACTTGTGGAAAAAAATAATAAAATCAATAGAACTTAGGCTGATAAGAAAGAGTTACATCACAAAGACTTCAACTATACAGTACTACAGTCAAGAAATACTAAAATGTTTTCTTCACCATGACTGAGCTTTATGAGTATAGCCTCCAGCAATGCTGATTTTCGTGCTAAGCAAAATAATGAGGGTATATTCATAGCTGAATTTTTGTCATTTCAGAGAAAAAAGGAAAACCGATTACTATAGACCTTATGTAGCCCCGCCCCTTTTCAGTGCTGCGCTCATTGTGTTCTGTCTTCTGGTTTGTATTTCCACAGCATGAAGGTAAGATCTTACGGACTGATGAATGAACTGCTCGTTTTGAAATCTCCCCAGTCTACTGGGATTTGTTATGAAATCCGCTTTAAACATTACAGTGATCATGATAACTTTTGTTAACTCTTTGAGTAAATCCATTTCACCAGCAAACTTCGACAGCGATGCCATAGAAATATACAGAGCTACTGCAAAAACAGAAGTTCAAAGACAAAATTCTAAAGATGGGTGCGCGCTTGTTTCTCTGACGCATAAGGTCTATAGGCCTTGTTTATGTTCTTTAATGCTCATAAAAAGCCTCAGATGTGTTTTTTATGGAAGCCCGTTTCCGCCACTAAATAAAAAAATAAAAAGAGTAATTGCGACTTTTTATCTCAGAACTCTGACTTTTTATCTCGCAATTGCGAGTTTATATCTCACAATTGTGTGATATAAAGTCAGAATTCTGAGATATAAAGTCGCAATTGTGTGATATAAAGTCAGAATTCTGAGATATAAACTTGCAGTTGCGTGATATAAAGTCAGAATTCTGAGATATAAAGTCGCAATTGTGTGATATAAAGTCAGAATTCTGAGATATAAACTCGCAATTGCATGATATAAAGTCAGAATTCTGAGATATAAACTTGCAATTGCGTGATATAAAGTCAGAATTCTGAGATATAAAGTCGCAATTGTGTGATATAAAGTCAGAATTCTGAGATATAAACTTGCAATTGCGTGATATAAAGTCAGAATTCTGAGATATAAAGTCGCAATTGTGTGATATAAAGTCAGAATTCTGAGATATAAATTCACAATTGCATGATATAAAGTCAGAATTCTGAGATATAAACTTGCAATTGCGTGATATAAAGTCAGAATTCTGAGATATAAAGTCAGAATTCTGAGATATAAACTTGCAATTGCGTGATATAAAGTCAGAATTCTGAGATATAAAGTCGCAATTGTGTGATATAAAGTCAGAATTCTGAGATATAAAGTCGCAATTGTGTGATATAAAGTCAGAATTCTGACTTTTTCTCGCAATTCTGACTTTTTTTCTCGCAATTCTGACTTTTTTCTCGCAATTGCGAGTTATAAAGTGAGAATTCTGAAATATAGTCGCAATTGCGTGATATGAAGTCAGAATTCTGAGATATAAACTTGCAATTGCGTGATATAAAGTCAGAATTCTGAGATATAAACTTGCAATTGCGTGATATAAAGTCAGAATTCTGAGATATAAACTCGCAATTGCGTGATATAAAGTCAGAATTCTGACTTTTTTTCTCGCAATTCTGACTTTTTTTACGTGTTCAGTCTATAGGAGCGTAGTGTTTCTTTACGAAGTGACATCGCCAACTACTGGCCTGGCATGAATAAAACAGCGTTTTAATCGTTTTTGTGGATCTTTGTGAACGGGGAACATTTTGACAATGTCGTCGTAAGAGATGCAAAGGAAAAACTTTTCAGTTTTAGTACATTGTTGTCATGTAAACACACCCTGAAACACAGGAAACTGAACTGAACTGAGATATTATTTAATTATTGCAGATTACTGTATCACGAATGTTGAGTATGTTGACATCCTACTCATTTGACATGCTGCTTTTTGCATATTATGAGGGGAAGAACACAGGATTGTTATGCAAGTGCTATGTATGATAAACCTTTTAGGTTAAAATGAAATCCAGATATATTTGTCTCAGGCAATGCAGGCTATCATCAGGATCACTAAGGGTGTAATTGTTTTTTAACCTTATAAAACCTTTGAGTGTTCACATAAACATTGCTTTACCTTATCCACTCTGTGTGATGCGCTTTCTCATTCTACCTCAAATAATGTGCATTAGATCGCTTTTATTTCCTTAATTCAACTGCATTCCAATCAGGCAACCGTGGTACTTGTTGGATGATTTGAGTGCTCAATTTCTGTTTTATGTACTGATTTGAAGAAAAATATAGCAGCAATCTTGAAAACTTCAGAGTGGTTTTATCCGGTGTAATCCGTCTTTACTATGCTTTGTGGATACAATAATATCGCAGTGAGGAAGTTTATTGCTGTGTTTGCAAATGATTTCTCTAGAAGGATAAAACCGTTTTAGAGACATGTAATTCCTCTGAGCTCACACTATTAATTCTGAACTGAAAAGCCAAGGAACAGTGGGACCAACAACAAAAGCAGAAGATAAATTTCATAATATGAACAGTACCTTCGGATAGACTTCATGCAGATTACGTTTTAGAATGAACGCCACCGAGTAAACATAAATGACAATCGGTGTCAGTGAAAGGATGACAAAGCTAAATTGTACTGAGGGGAGAAATGAAGCTGATTGCACCCCGCTTTTGTTATATTGTACAGTTATTATTAGGGGTATCCATGATGATAAAGAAGAGGCATTAAAATTCAGGAACATTCACTCACTTGAAAGGACCCAGGTACTTTTAATTGCTTTTCATATCTGATGAGATTCCCTCCATTGATTGACTGTGCCTTCTCATTTATTGTAGCTGATAGAATTTATTTGAAGCTGATAGAAATAGCTCCCGTGACACTTTTACAGTTACACATGTTCATGGTTGGTTGGAACCAAGGATACCTGCAGTCTTTGTAGTTTATAACTGGCATATTAAGAAATTACACTATTATCCTTACTATTTAACAATGTGATTATTATAATACCATTGCTTGTGTTAAAATGTTAAAGGTTGGTTTGTTAGGGAAGAGTTTGTCTATGACAGAGGTGCCCAAAACTTTTACAACGAAGGGCCAAAAATAAAAGTTGCATTATATCAAACTGTTGTATTAAATTTAAAGTAGTTAACCTAGGCTAACCCACTGTTTACTGAACACACCAGAACCATACAGACACTGGTGTGGTTCTAGTGTGGTCAATATACAGTGGAGTCCAAAAATCTGAGAGAAAATAAAACAGCAAGTGCTCCCGTGGGTATCTGTGTAAGTGCTCTGTGAAGAGCATCAAAGGTTTCTATTTACAACATGTTTTTAAAGTGTTGATCACTGTAGCCAATCAGAGATGTATCTGTTGAGTGTGTGAGCGCAATGGCCAATCAGAGGTGTTTAAGTTAGTCAGAATCTGCTCACCATTGCTCAAAACAAAAAATATACCTGCCACTTGTTCTGTGTAATGTGTATGTATTTCTTTGTCCTTCATTTTATTACTAATGTTTCACTTGATCTTTTTATAAACAATATTTGGGTCAATGACGTGACGGGTCATTTTTTTGTCCAAAGGCCTTAATAATAATTTAAAAAAACAAAGATATGACATCCAAAGTATGTAAGGTAGTACAACTAGATCTCTTTTACTGAATCCAAAAGGTTTTACTTACTTTTTGCTACATATAAAGGTATTTTAAAGTTTTTAAAGTGTCAAAAGGTCATTTGGTTTAACCATCCAAAGGTCAATACAGCCATTTCATTTGTGATTAATATCATGTGACAGGATGTAACATCATTCAGACACCTGCAAAGGACCACATGGTCATGAAGCAAAGTAACTAACTCTCTTTTAACTATTTGAAAAATTCATGTATTCACTTGCTCATATGCATGTCCTGAAAAATCAGGTCATTCGGTACAACCGCTATAAAACATGGAAAATGTTGTTATATTTTAAAAACTTGTACTAAATATAAAATGTTTAATTGTTCTTTTGCTTGCTAAATAGCTAGCTAGCTAGATATCAGCCTATTAGCATTGTTCGAAAATATCATCATTTGGTATAACCAAAAGTGTCATTTGGTAAAACCGAAATTTTGGTTAAACCGAATGACTTTTTTTCTTGTAAAAAATGACAACAGCAGTGCTAATTGATTATAAAAACCACATAATCTCATTGTTTACACTTGATACAAATTTAATTATATCTCTATTATGTTTTTTGTACACTTTTAAAAACCTTATTTTTCAATGACCCATTTACTTATAAACTTTTGAAGGCTACATGCTGTTTAAATGTGTTTAATTATTATCATCATAAATAATAAACTCATTTAATTTAATTAATATATTTATTTTATTATTACAATAGTTGAATAAAGTAGTTCCAAAAGTTTTTGCTATGGTACCAAAAATTGACTACCGGAATTATGGTACCATGATAACCTTAGATTCTATTAGTATTTCTAGGTGTATGTCCAATGTAAGCAATGAGGCATTGTATTAAATTAACAAAAAATAAAAAATAAAAAATTGGTCTTTTTGAACCCCATTGTATATTAACCTTATCAGCAACATTACTTACATGAGGTTAACAAGCTACCTTTTATTTTATTGCTGAACTAGAGTACATATGCAACATTTATACATATGAAATTATGAAAATCATGAAAGCAAGCATTAGCCAGATGTGACATGACATAACCATCTGCCTTGAATTGCATTTGGTGCATGTTTAACTTATTTGAATGGTAAGCTTTCTAACTCTCCAAATCCTGGCTATATTTGATCTTCAGTGTCAAAATAGAGATATTTGAGATGGACTGTGGCTTAGACAGAGGTAATGGAGCAAGGACAGATGGACCAATGGCTGGAAGATAAGTGCCTTAACCATTATGAAACTGAGCTGAGTTGCAGACGGCCATCATGAATTAAAGTTACTGCTTTAAACCCCTGCGAAAGGTGAAGAGGGAGTTCTTACTAAGGCAAGAAAGAGCCATGAGCAGCTTACTCTGTCTTGTGCCTTTTTAGATTCAGTTCTAGCAGAATGAATTGATTTTGTTTTAACAAATTGCACATACGTGATTCCGTTGACTTGATCTGAGATTGTTTTAAATGTAAGCTAGGGAAATACCTCCATCTCATGTAAGTGTTTGATATCGGAGACAGAATATCTCTCTATATCAGTTTCACCTTTTGAAACTCATTCTTTGTGCATTTCATTTGGAATTTCTAATGCACTGTGCCTATACCAGTGGATACTATACCTTATCCTATACCTATAGAAAATGTGTATTTAATGCTATGATTCAAGGGGACCAACTAGTTCAGGAACAAATATTGGTTATTTGTTTGTTGTTTTCCTGGAAAAAAAAAAAAAAAAAAAGGTTTAAATGAATTTCAGTTACTTGATGAATGCAGTAACAACAATTTGACTCAAAAAAAAAAATTTTTTTTCTTTTTATTTTAAAACAGCATTACAAGCATGTTTTTTTTGGTTGTGAGAACTATTATCTTGTCTTAAATGACAAGATAATTATTCATGGAAAATGGCACCTAAAACTACTGCAGTGCCTGCCAGTCTCATGGTGCGGACCATAGTGTGTAAAAAAAGATGGACAACTTTCTTCCAATATAGAGAAATGAAGCCAAAATATCCCATTCAATTGTTGCCCATTACATTTTTTGAAGGGAGAGTCTGCGCAGTAGTGATCCTGAGGTGGAGCTGTGGTATCTTGGTCACACTCCCGCAGATTCAGTCATAAGCACAGCTGTCAATCATGATGTTACACCCTATTTTTTTACGAACAATTGAACATATGTAAGCATGATAAGAACTACCCCAAATTGAAAGAAACTGTCTTCTAAAAATATATATAGGAAGTGTAAATTGATTTTTTTAAAGTTTGGCTAGTATCTCATTTGATTACATGGAGAGGGCGGGGTTTGTGACCTATACTGCAGCCAGCCACCAGGGGGCGTCAAAATGTTTTGGCTTCACTTTTCAAGACGTGTGGCACACTTGGTGCGGACAGTTTGGTGTGACCTTTTGCATTACTGCAGCAGTGGCAAAATCATCAATCTCTTTTGAACTGTGTGGGGACTCATCACTTACAAATGACAAGTGATACTTCAGTGACATCATTACGGCTTGTGAAGTTGCCATTTTACTGAGGCCATTGAGGATGAGGAAGTATAGCCAAGGAGAAGGTTAACGCTTTGCATGCACACAGAGAGAACATTTGTAATCCATTTGGTCAATGCAAAATCAGGATGATGAATGGCCGTATAATGGTTAATGACTGCCCCTGGGTTCAACGCTTTTGTATGTCATGAATGTAATATGAGGGAGATAATGTGATTGGTGTCGCTTCGACACTTCATGGTAATACAGCAGATTTATCAGCGAATATCCATGTGATATGGCATTGTTGACTGTGACTCACATTACTTTCCACAGAAAAAGAGAAAAACACGGTTATCTCATAATCCTGATTTACATGTCTTTAAAGTCTGGTTTTGCCTCGGAGCACCTCACCACAATGCCGTTAGGATATGACTAATTCAGTGATTTGTGCTTGAGTGTACATTAAGTGACATTTACCAGATTTAATTTAATGACTCCCTTTTGAAACGGTTCTGTAATGACTACCTTATTGTGCAGGAGTTTTAATTGAATGCCATTTACAGTATCTTTAAAGTGGTAACTTTGTGGGTCTTGAGGGAAATTTTACTGCACACAGAGTTGCAAAAATTTCAATTACCACTAGGAAATGAGAAAAACACCTAAAAATACTCATGCCAACTTGTTATCCTCCACGGTTTCGCTTACATGTCATGTTATAAAAGTTTGTCGTTAGCACCTTCATTACCACCTCCAGCAAGGGAAGTGTATGTTTCTCACACGGAGACTGTTAGCGGGACTAAATCAATTACATGTATCAGTTCTGAACACGGTTGCTGTAATACTTCAAAGAAATAAAGAGATTTGATTGCATTTTATTTATTTGAAAGGTTTTTATTTTTGTATGTTTTTAAAATGTAATTTATTCCTGTGATGGCAAAGCTTTTCTTTTTTTTTGGCCTGTACCTTCCTGGGTGTTACCAACTTGTAGCATACATGCACATTTTAATAATAATAATAATAGAAAAACTAAATATATGGAAATAAAATGAAGCATTTAGTATTCATTATCTCTGTGTATATAGGTCAGTGATGTGATGGGTCTTTTTTTTTTTTTTTTTTTTGTCCAAAGGCCTTAATAATAATAAAAAACAAAGATATGACATCTGAAGTATGTTAGGTAGTACATCTAGATCTCTTTTATTGAATCCAAAAGGTTAATTATATTTTGCTACATGTAAAGGTATTTTAAAGATTTTGAAGTGTCAAAAGGTCATTCAGTTTAACCGTCCAAAGGCCAATACAGCCATTTCATTTGTGATTAAAATATCTTAAAATGTAATAAATGTATAAATTTTTATTCTGACATGATTTTATAACATCATATATCAACATAGTGCCAAATGGTATTAAAATTATGTGTAGAAGTTGTTGCTTTGTTATGAGAAAGAATGTCTGGAAAAATGAATTTCATTGATGTCATTCTGAGTAACCAATATAAAGGGACCATTTTGGATCAAGTCATGTGGTCACTATCATGTGACAGGTTTTGACATCATTCAGACACCTGCAAAGGACCACATGGTCGTGAAGAAAATTAACTAATTGTCTTTTAACTATATTTAAAAATTTATACGCATGTCCCGAAACATCAGGTCATTCGGTACAACCGCTATAAAACATGGAAAATGTTGTAATATTTTAAAAACTTGTACTAAATGTAAAATGTTTGATTGTCCTTTTGCTAGCTAGCTAGATATCAGCCTGTTAGCATTGTTTGAAAATATTGTTATTCAGTATAACCAAAAGTGTAATTCGGTAAAACCAAAACTTTGGTTAGACCGAATGACTTTTGGTGACAAATTTTGTCCATCTTGTAAAAATGACAAAAGCAGTGTTATATGATTATAAAAACCACATAATCTCATTGTTAACATTTAATAAAACTTCAAAATTAATTATATCTCCATTATGTTTTTTTTACACTTTTAAAAACCTTATTCATCAGTGACCCATATATTTACATTGTAGTTGAATTAAAAGTTGCATCTCCATGTCATTGAGTAATTACTATATACAGTAATTGCTATATACAGGTGCATCTCAGTAAATTAGAATGTTGTGGAAAAGTAATTTATTTCAGTAATTCAACTCAAATTGTGGAACTCGTGTATTAAATAAATTCAGTGCACACAGACTGAAATACTTTGTCTTTGGTTCTTTTAATTGTGATGATTTTGGCTCACATTTAACAAAAACCCACCAATTCACTCACATCTCAACAAATTAGAATACTTCATAAGACCAATTAAAAAAACATTTTTAGTGAATTGTTGGCCTTCTCCAAAGTATGTTGATTTACTGTATATGTACTCAATACTTGGTTGGGCCTTCTTTTGCATGAATTACTGCATCAATGCGGCGTGGCATGGAGGCAACCAGCCTGTGGCACTGCTGAGGAGTAATGGAAGCCCAAGTTGCTTTGATAGAGGCCTTCAGGTCATCTGCATTGTTGGGTCTAGTGTCTCTCATCTTCCTCTTGACAGTACCCCATAGATTCTGTATGAGGTTCAGGTCAGGTGAGTTTGCTGGCCAATCAAGCACAGTAACACCATGGTCATTGAACCAGCTTTTGGTATCTTTGGCAGTGTGGGCAGGTGCCAAGTCCTGCTGGAAAATGAAATCAGCATCTCCATAAAGCTTGTCAGCAGAAGGAAGCATGAAGTGCTCTAAAATTTCTAAAATTAATCTATTAATTAAGTGATGATTGAACATTAATGATGAACACCTGCTGTTAACAAAAATAATCACTGAAGAAAAGAGAAACACAAGAACTACAACTGACTTCAGCCAAAACCATTTAATTGAAATCATCTGAAGGTAAAAGACATTAAATTTCTCAACATCTGATTAAAAGATCTGATTTATTTATTACTAACCAGATTGACTTTATTTCTGTCACATGTCTAAAGAATTTCTTATTAAGAATTAACAGAGGTTTAGATGTTGGTGTTTTATTGGTCAAACAATTATGCCACCATCGTGGTGGTCAGGGTTTGTTATAGTTGGGCTCTTGACCCTTTTATGTTTTTGAAATAATTTGTGTTTGAGCAATTGCAATAGTGTTTCACAGCAAACACTTGTACATTGCTGAATCAAAAGACTAAAGGAGCAGATCAGCTTGAATTTGCTGCTTGAAAGCTGTTTCAAATTAGCATCTCAAAGAGGTCTCTTGACTAAGATTCAGCTAGTACAAAATTGCAAAAAAAAAAAAAAATCTATTAAATGCCACCGTAATGCTTCAGTGCTAAAAGTGAACAACTATTACCACTCAGGCGTATACATGAAAATATAGCATACAATCCTCAACAGTGGTGACAATAATTATTCATACTGCAGTGCATGATGGGAGTTTTGTCCTATGGTGATACCCAGCATGCATTGCAGCACGAAGCATTTTTTTTTATCACCATTGTTGAGATTCATATGCTGATTCTTGATGTCTGTGTGTGTCTAAGTGAAGCAGTAGTTCAAATCTTTTTATGCACTGCATGGTTTTAAAATTACTCAATATATCTGTTTGCTGCAGCCCTTTCTTTTCATGCTGTAGTTTCACAGGGTTGGTAAAACGTACAAATGACAAAACATATGATCAATTGCTTTGGATACAATCAGGCCATTTCACAATGACTATATCAGCATATAAAAGCACTGACTTCACTGCTTTACAACAACATATGCATTGTTGCAGAGAAAAATCTAACATAGAAAGTCAAAGGTCAAGAGCCCAGCTTAAGCAAACACTGATCTCCATGATGGTGGCATCTTTTTTCTTTTCTTTTGTTTTCTTGACCAATAAACCTGGTCTATTTACCTCTATTAATTCTCAATTCTGTAGATGTTTGAAAATAAAGTCAATGTGGTTAGTAATAAGTGAAGCTGGTAATGCTGTTTGTGGAGTTGTTTAATCAGATCATCAGAGATTGTAATGATTTTTATCTTCAGTTGATTTCATCTAAGGCTGTAGTTCTTGTGTTTCTCTTCAGTGATTCTGCTTGTTAACAGCAGATGTTTATCATTATTGCTAAATCATCATCTAAATAATTGCTTAATTATCTCATTAACTTTAACTCTGCTTCAGTGTTATTTTAACATTATTTAGAGAGGGACCAAATGTACTCTGAGCAGAGTTGATTTAACTGTGTGAACTTAACTTTTAACTTTTGCTGTGTGATTTCATTTTCCAGCAGGACTTGTCACCTGCCCACACTGCCAAAGGTACCAAAAGCTGGTTCAATGACCATGGTGTTACTGTGCTTGATTGGCCAGCAAACTCGCCTGACCTGAACCCCATAGAGAATCTATATGGGTATTGTCAAGAGGAAGATGAGAGACACCAGACCCAACAATGCAGATGACCTGAAGGCCTCTTTCAAAGCAACCTGGGCTTCCATTACACCTCAGCAGTGCCACAGGCTGATTGCCTCCATGCCACGTCACAATGATGCAGTAATTCATGCAAAAGGAGCCCCTACCAGGTATTCAGTACATATACAGTAAATGAAGTATTCTAATTTGTTGAGATAGTGAATTGGTGGGTTTTTGTTAAATGTGAGCCAAAATCATCACAATTAAAAGAACCAAAGACTTAAAGTACTTCAGTCTGTGTGCATTGAATTTATTTAGTACATGAGTTCCACAATTTGAGTTGAATTACTGAAATAAATTACTTTTCCATGACATTCTAATTTATTGAGATGCACCTGTATATGATAGAAGTGTTAAAATATATAAAATGTACTTCAAAAATCATCTTATCAGACTTGCAAAGGCACCTCTTGCATAAAATGACCCAGTATGAGTCAATTGCATATAAGAGCATTGATTATGTGAGCAAAACAAATCTGAATTGTCTTTCAGCCTAGCACTGCCACTGTCTGCCCTGAAGGCATTCACAGCTTGCTGCCTTAGTTTAACTGATAATGCAGATGATCACACTCCCTTAGACTTTTGCAAACAGTCATACTGTTTATCACTTGCCAGTATGTCTGTGCACTTTGTCTTCACCAGACAACAGGGGCGAGCCAGGGTAATCCAGGACAACTTCATTAGCCTCGTCCCCTTAGTGAGAAGTCATTCAGTGATGCAGCCTCTCCCCTGTGAAAATCAATATCTGTCTACATCAGAGAAGTAAATATTGCTGCTATCAGCCTGTAGAGTAAAATATATTACCAATTAATGTCATTATGGATGCTAGTTTATTAGTAGGTCCACAAAGGTAATCAAACCCACCCCAAAACCCACTTTCCTGTTTTATTAAACCAAGCACACACACAAAAAAAGCTTGTTTACCATTTAATGTTTTAAAAAGGACAGTTCAAATGAAAATTCTGTATATATATTAGGGTTATAAATTAATGTTAATAGCATTAGTTGTGTCAAGTGTGTTACCATGATGGTGTTTTGTATTTGTTTGCATGACACTGTGCGCCTTCTATATATTTTAACCTCATTTTGTAGAAAAGCTACTTGTGAAGAGCTTTGATTTATCAAGTGGTTTTTTCATTATCACTCATGTTTTTTTGGTGGTTGTCAGTGTATTATAAATCTACAAAACTGGTTTTTAATGTAAATTTAAAGGGTTAGTTCACCCCAAAATTAAAATTCTGTCATTAATTACTCACCCTCATGTCGTTCCAAACCTGTAAGTCCTTTGTTCATCTTCAGAATGTAGATATTTTTGATGAAATCCGAGAGCTATTTTTGTGTACAAAAATACTTTTTGTGCATAAAAAAAAACAAAAATAACGACTTTATTCAACAAATACGTCTCTTCCCTGTCAGTCTCCTAAGCTGTTTATGTTCACCGCTTCCAAGTAAGGAGAATGACAGGGAAGAGATGAAATTGCCAAATAAAGTTGTTATTTTGGTTTTGCGCATAAAAAGTATTCTCGTTACTTCATAACATTAAGGTTGAACCACTGTAGTCACGTGGACTATTTTAACAATGTTATTACTACTTTTATGGACCTTGAATGTGGTAATTAAATTGCTGTCTTTGCAGGAGTCAGAGAGCTCTCGGATTTCATCAAAAATACCTTAATTTGTGTTCTGAAGATGAACGAAGGTCTTAGGGTTTTTTTTGGGTGAACTAACCCTTTAAGTTCAATCCATAAAACCTAAACTGTTGCTAAAAGCTCTGGATTGCAAATGCTCAGATTGCATTATGTCAATTTTCAGACCCTAAATTTTTTTAAATAATGAAAGAATTTTCATTTTTGGATGAACTGTCACTTTAAGTCTGCAACTATTTGCAACAACAACAACAAAACAGATCATGGCCTACAGTGTGTGCATATCGCAAATGCATTTATGAGACACGCTACGACTAGTCACATAAATTTGAACAACTTTCTGTCTTGTAGTGTGCACCTGGTCTTATTTTTCCACTTAGGATGTAGCACATCTTACGGAAAACATAAGCAAAGAACAATGGTAAATTAAGCTTCAACAATGATTAGGTGGACAGATTATGACTTTACTACGGGCCCCGGGCCAAAACCTGAGCAGCAGTGCTGTCAGGGCCAAAATCTTGAGGAGAGAAATAAAGAGAAAACATAGTATTTCCAAGCTCTCTTTATCGTCGTCCCCAGTTTGGTCATTGCAAAGGCAATCCATTTGGTCAGGCATAATATTGGACCTCTTTGATTCAGTCTCCCTTCATTACACTTTCTAAAGAGATGGGGAATAGCTTCCATCTGGGAGTCTGTCCATGAAAGGTCCTCTGTTGCCTGTGTCCCTTATTCTGATCTCGCCCCCCCGCCCCCCCTACAGTTTATATTCTTCTTGGCATTTGATAGATATCACCTTGGCTCTAAGAAGCCCAACCAACCAATGCCTTATTAAATGAATATTGAACCTCAAGTCAGTCTTTGTTCAAGACAAGAATTTTATTGTCAATATTCTGGCAAAAGCTCCCTTTTTTGCAAAAATGCTGGCTGTACCTTTCTATGAGGGAACAGATAAACAAACGTTTAGCAAAGTACTCTGTTGCAGTGCTTTTCTTTGTAAAAAGAACTCTGGCAGAATGTCAACCCCTCCCTCTCATGCACCGGGTTGTTATCAGAGTGCGCTAATAGGACTTCTTGATCTCCTAACATTCGTCAGGAATACCAAGTCACCCATCTGGCCAAAAGGAAATTGCCTTTGCATTTCATATTCATTTTCTACAGCCTGCCACCTCTTGATGGGGTCTGTGCGCTCCACTCTTGCTTGCTCTCTTATACAGTGTGAAATAATCTCTGAGCATGGGCCCTGCTTCTGCCAGTAATGAACACAGGGGTGAAAGTCAAGGTCATGCTTCCACAATAATTCCAATGAATTCATTGTTGTGCATGTAATGAAAGACAGAAGGGCCCTTCATTGCCTCACTGCGACAGTCACTGCCATGAATATTCCTGTGCTCATCGCTTAAGATGAGCATGATTGGGAGGACAAATCATTTAACAAAACAGATGCCATCCATGTTCCTTCTTTCGACCTTTCTAACCTCACAAATTAAGCCATTCTTTAGTGCTTCTGTTAATCTATCTATCCACATTTCTATATCTATATTTCATATACAGTGGTCCCAAAAATATTTGGACACTTAAAGGGATAGTTCCCCCCTAAACTGAAAATGATCCTATAATTTACTCACCCTCAAGTCATCCAGTCAAACACAATCGGAGTTATATTAAAAAATATCCTGGCTCTTCCAAGCTTTATAATGGGTGTGAATGGCAACAGATATTTTGAAGCCCAAAAAAATGCATCCATTCATCATAAAAGTAATCTATACTGCTCCGGGGGTTTAATAAAGGCCTTCTGAATTGAAGTGATGCATTTAAAAAAAACCATATTCATAAGTAGAATCAATGGCTTCCGTACGTGAGTCGATTCCAGCAGAAGAGTGAACTTGACATATTGGGCCTGACACATGACTTATTGACAAACACGGAAGCACAGAGGATAGAGCAAAACAAAACACCAGTCATGAATTAGAAGTCGAAAAAGTCATGGGGTAAATCATGGGATAATTTTAATTTTTGTGTGAACTATCCCTTTAAGCCACAGTTAAAAATATGTAAATATATATTTGTATAACAAAAAACTAAACCAAATGCCATTTATTTTAAAGAAATGCAGCACAAGTACCCTTCTCAAGCAACATATTATGCATTTTTTTTCTTTGTTGGTTACAAATTAATATAAATAACAACTTGATGTACTAAAATAACTAAAACTAAAGCTGAAATAAAACAAAAACTGTATAGACATGTTTAAATAAAAATAAAATACAACAACATTACTAACACTTTAAAATGAAAAATCTAAAAATAAAAAAATAAAATTAATTTAGAAACTAAATCAAAATATGAATAAAACTATATTAGATAGTATCTCATTGATACTAAAATGGCACATCTCTGAACAAGTTTTGAATTGTTTGACTGAATGATTCAATGGCGTTCTCCTAAAGATAGCTGCTTATTTCGTTTTTGAATAAAATGGCTTTTGAACAAATTGATTGAGTGAATGATTCATTGACTCAACTATAAAGATAGCCGCTTGTTTCGTTCCTGAATGAATCAGTGTTTTGAACAAATCAGTTGAGTGATTAAAATATTTTATCATTAAAACTTTCACTTGTTGCCACCTACTGGTATAACCTGCAGAAAGATCCAGTGAAAAATCCCCACAATAGTGAAAAATCCCACATCTTTATTTTATGCCATCTTCATAATCACAGAGTTCTAGGATTTTTCCTTAGTTCCAAACCCCTGCATTTTTACTGTACAGCATATTCTCATCTGCTTCCCTGCTACCCTGGAAAGCCCTCACCATGTACTCTCTTCTTACAATTCAAAATCCTTCATAATACTTTGGACTGAACTTGGGAAACTTCCCTGATGTTGTCGGTCCCTAGAGATGTAGAAAGATTTGCAGCTCTGTATTGTTTTGCATAATGGCCTCATGTAAGATGAGTTAAAAACAAAGTTCTTTAAAATATTTAATCGCTTCCACTGATGTAAGTTCCTTTGTTATTAAATATATAAATATTTTATTGGGAGAAGATATACTTTGCTTACAGAGCCATTGTTTGGAGCATCATTCTGCTTTATTTTCTTGTTGCAGTAATTCTTGGATTGAGTCATTAAAATTCATTCTTTTGGGACTCAAGTACCTGCTGTTTGTCTTCACGCAAATCTGATTTTGATTTTATAATAAAGTCATTTGTGTGTTTTAAACTTCAGGGGGGAAAAAAACGTGATTTAGATATTATAAAGTAAGATCTGAATGATTGACTGGCCAAATTGAACTTCTATTAGCAGACTCTGGAGTTCCCTACTAGTTCATTTAATGAATGCACCTAATTATTGTACTCTTAATTTCGTTTGCCATCAGGGCAGAAGCCATTAGCAGTGATGTAACATACCGGACCCTAAAGGATTTTTTCCCAGCTACACTTCATCTATTACCGAGCTGATTCCACCCCTGATCACCAGCCTGTCTCTTTTACAAAACAGGGGCTCTGCCATAGAGAAATATGAGAAATATGAGAGCAAATATTCATATTCTCCACATCTGACCTTATTAGAGGATATCTGAGTGTAAACCCTCTCTAAGCAGCGGAGTGTTTGAGCTGTAATTGGTAGATTTTGTTACTATGGCGATGGGTGCAGAAGAGATCTGTTTTAAATCTCAGACTGTGGAGGCCAGACACAAAAAGTTCAGGGGTGAGTTGCATGTTCGGGAGAGTAAATATCAAATCATGTGATATGAGCAAGTCTATTTTTCTTTTTTGACAGCAAAAGGGAATATTGGATGCCGTGGAATGGAATGTCAACCACCAGGGTCTCAGGTGTGCTTGTACACGGATCTATCATGGTAAAACACAGGGAAAATAGCTTGTCGTATCTGAAGAAATTGATCGGAGTATTCTTTCATCTCGCTGTTATATTCATGTAGTCTCACCGCATTACAGAATCTGTATAGAATCCATTTTGGAAGCGAAGTGCGAGGTAAAAACATAGAGATACGGAATCAAAATGAGCATATTCTGGTTTTGACCATATAGATATCTGATAGGTGGGGTAAATTTTTGCTCAAGTTTGTAGTAAACTGCTTGACCGCTAGAGGCCGCTAGACTCCTCTGGTGCATTGATCTCCACTAGAATCAAACTTTTCAAGGAAACTTTCAGCCGCTTTCATACCAGGAACACATAAGATCTATGGCCACTGATGACAAGACATCCAAACATGCTCGTACATGTTTATTTTCAGAGCCTTTGTCCCAGACCGTCTTCAGATGCCAAGCTTCACAGCGGCTTGTTCACGCTCTACAAGTCTGAGGGAAATTAGATTAGACTCTTGAATTGGTGAAGAGGCCTCATAATGTGGGGAGCGCAGAAGAAAAATGCTTCCGCCGCACCGCTGTTTGTATCTGTGGTATTAGTCATAGACACACACACAAAACTGCTCTGAACTGCCTGCCAGCTCTAGTAATTTGAAACGGCAAACAGTCAAGAGAGCAGTTGATGGTAATGTTAAACTCAGAAACATAAATCATACTGCATGTAAACTTTTGCTAATTAAAATGAATGATCTTTCCAAACGTTTAGTGTTTATTATGGAAGTGAAGGCAAAAACAGTCATAAATTCACAGCGATTTCAGCAGATGTTTGTAATTAGAGGAAAGTAAAAGTGTGTGTAGAAAGAGTTTTGCTGTTGATTTAAATTGATTTAAATCTGTCACACCTGCCAAGGGCGAGTTTATGAAATATTTCTTTTTACATACGTTTTGTTTATTACACATTTGAAATTTCTTTCTTCCAAAAAAACTAATTTCTCATTCTGAACTAGACAGATTTTTGTTCAATCAAATTCTCTTTACGATGAGAACGTCCCTCCCCATAATACCACTTGCCACCAGCATGAATGAATCATTTCTGTGATGTAACCAAAGCCTATTGGCTATTTTTTATTTAATATGTCCCAGCCAAAATTCCTGTTTCAGTAGGAAATACATTAGCATAACTGCACTCATCAAACGATTGAGTCTTTAATTTTAAATTTTTAACACTATAATAAGACTTTAAAGGGATAGTCCACCCAAAAATAAAAATTCTGTCATCATTTACTCACACTCAAGTTGTTTACCAAAGCCCCTTTCAAGGAAAGTCTGTTCACTCGGCAGCCATATTTGCAACGCCTCCGGACAGCTATTTCGGGCATCCAAGACCAAGTTCTATTGAATGGGGGAATCCTGAAATCTCAAAAACTGCTTGCAGAACTCACAATTAAATAACATATTTCAAATCTGCAACACAATCTGACATGAAATGTTGTTTCTTATATGCTTAAATAGCGTTAAAAAGCGTATTTTTCATGCTAGACCAGCCAATACGCATGTGCAGTCATAAGCGCGAGTCTCAGTTTTCTATGGGAACCGGAGCTTCTAACGGCAGCTGCAGTGAAGCAATGACTTTACCAATTAGCAATTGTCTCTTTTACTTAGAAGGCGGGGCGTATTCCGCCATATTGCGAGTTGCAGGGTCCCACTTTATATTAAGTGGCCTTAACTACTATGTACTTACATCAAAAAATTAGTACAATCTACTTATTGGTTTCATATTGAATTGCAAAACACTTTTGCTGCTATTGAGGTGGGATACAGGTAAGGTTAGGGAAAGCTTTGGTGGTATGGGTAGGTTTAAGGGTAGGGGTAAGGTGTAAGGGATGGGTCAACAGTGTAATTATAAATGTAATTACATGCAGGTGTTTTTAAAATATAAGTACAATGAAAAAACATGTATGTACACAATAAGTGCATTGTATCAAATGATTAAATTTAAATGTAAGTACATAGTAGTTAAGGCCACTTAATATAAAGTAGGACCAGTTTCTCTCATTCACAAGTAATAGGTGTGAACCGTCTTTCTATATTTATAGTCTTTGACTTTACTCACACTCAAGTTGTTCCAAACCTGTACGAATTTCTTTCTTCTGCTGTACACAAGATATTTTGAAGAATATCGATAACCAAACAGTTGATGGGCCCCACTGACTTCCATAGTATGGAGAAAGAAAAAAAAATACTATGGAAGTCAATGGGACATTCTTAAAAATAACTCCTTTGGTGTTCAGTAGAAGAAAGAAACTCATACAGGTTTGGAACAACATGAGGGTGAGTAAATGATGACAGAATTTTCATTTTTCAATGAACTATCCCATTAAGTTTCAAGTCATTTCATATCAGTTGCTCACAGAGAACAAAAATGACAGTAAAAAGATGCTGTAGATGTAAACAACAGCTTGATTCATAATCATTACTTGTGCACACAGCGGGTCTGTTTACAGCAGAGCAGGTGGGAGATCTTTAGCGAGGGGTCGCTGACCTGCAGGGTTGTTTGTCATGTGATGGAAGCCAGGTCATGTTTGCTAATGAAAGAGTTGGCAGGCTCAGTGTATGAGTGACATTTGTGAGCAGTGCAGAGCTCAGCCAGGACAGAGGGCTGGTCATCCGGAGGGGAGAGGGTTCTGGTGTACCATCAGCCGGCCGTTCAAGTCAAACGCCATCACGCCCCAGGCCATTGAGAGTGTGGAGACACTGATAAAAAAAATAAATAAAAAAAAATAAAAAAAAAAAGCAACCAGAAAACAGACATACTGAAGCAAGGCGAAGAGGCCATTTTAGAGGATTTTGAAAGATTTATGCGAAAGACTTAAAGGGTTAGTTCACCCCAAAATGAAAATTCTGTCATTTATTACTCACCCTCATGCCATTCCACACCTGTAAGACCTTCGTTAATCTTCGGAACGCAAATTAAGATATTTTTGTTGAAATCCGATGGTTCCGTGAGGCCTGCATAGGGAGCAATGACATTTCCTCTCTCAAGATCCATAAAGGTACTAAAAATATATTTAAATCAGTTCATGTGAGTACAGTGGTTCAATATTAATATTATAAAGCAACGAGAATATTTTTGGTGCGCCAAAAAAAACAAAATAACGACTTATTTAGTGATGACCGATTTCAAAACTCTGCTTCAGGAAGCTTCGGAGTGTATGAATCAGTGTGTCGAATCAGCGGTTCGGAGCACCAAATTCACGTGATTTCAGCAGTTTGGCGGTTTGACACGCGATCCGAATCATGATTGAACACTGTGTTTTGAAATCAGCCATCACTAAATAAGTCGTTATTTTGTTTTTTTGGCACAACAAAAATATTCTCGTCACTTTATAATATTAATATTGAACCACTGTACTCACATGAACTGATTTAAATATGTTTTTAGTACATTAATGGATCTTGAGAGAGGAAATGTCATTGCTGGCTATGAAGGCCTCACTAAGCCATCGGATTTCAACAAAAATATCTTAATTTGTGTTCTGAAGATGAACGCAGGTCTTACAGGTGTGGAACGGCATGAGGGTGAGTAATAAATGACATTATTTTAATTTTTTGGGTGAACTAACCCTTTAACATGGTTTCGAGTTATCTCTCTTCTTGCCAAAATGAGGGAAAGTTGGACATTTTATTTAAAGAGGCCATATTATGCCATTTCACAAAGTCTTGATTTTGTTTTGGGGGTATACAGGTTTTCATGATTGAATGCTCAAAAATAATTTTTCACATATTTTACATTATTGCAGAATCTCTCTTCCCAGTCTGTCAGTAACGCTCTGTTTAGTTCCAGTCTCTATGACTATGTCAGCCACTGTCACACTGTCAGCCCAAATCCGATTGTTTGTGTATCCGATTGGAATCTGGTCTAAATGATTGACTGTCCACACTGTGTGTATCGTAACTGTTCAGATCCAATTTGTGTGTCCTGTGGCGCTCTTTCATTTTATGGAATACCTGCATTGGTTTCTATGGCAATGACATTGCACTTCGCAACAACACAACCTTGTTTCTACAAAGACATTTAGCATGTTTTCTACAAAAAAAATCTGACATGTTTACGTTTTACATGGCGTGAGAAAGGCTACGTTCAGACTGTCAGTCCAAATCCAATTTTTGTGCATATCCGATTGAAATACGATCAATTCAATTCAATTCACATTTATTTGTATAGCACTTTTCACGATGCATATCATTTCAAAGCAGCTTTACAGAGAATGCATGTCAACATTACAATTTAGAGAATGCAGTTAGCTAACAATGTAATAATTTAGGCAATTTAATTTACAATCACTGTTAGCAGTTTAATTGAAGGTAGAAGCAATGAGCTTCTGGAAATAATGAATTACATATTAACAATAATTAGGATATTTAGAAATTTGGGAATGTGTATGTTGATCCAGATGTTGCGTCATCTGTAGTCCTAGCAGGAGATGGCGCCGTCTTTTCAAAGGTGTTTGTCATCTGAGGTCTTCTTAAGAGGCTGGATCCAAACTGAAGCTGATGTACTCTCTGAGATAAAACAGAAAAGCAAATGGAGAATAATTAGCGCAGCTGCTGTTCATAACATTAAGCAAAGATATCGATCTGATATGAGATGCATTATGTGAATGCTTGGCTAAAGAGATGCGTCTTTAATCTAGATTTAAACTTGGTGAGCAAGTCTGAGCCCCGAACATTATCAGGAAGGCTATTCCAGAGTTTAGGAGCCAAATGTGAAAACGCTCTCCTTCCTTTAGTGGACTTAGATATCCTAGGTACAACCAGAAGTCCAGAGTTTTGTGATCTTAAAGAGCGTGAAGGATTGTAGGGCGATAGAAGATTGGTTAAGTACACAGGAGCTAAACCATTTAGGGCCTTATAAGTCAGTAGCAATACTTTATATTCGATATGGAACTTAATAGGTAACCAGTGTAGAGATGAAAAATTGGTGTTATATGATCATATTTTCTTGACCTGGTAAGAACTCTAGCAGCTGCATTTTGTACTAATTGTAGCTTGTTTATTGAGGATGCAGGACAACCAGCTTGTAATGCATTAGAGTAATCTAGTCTAGACGTCATGAAAGCATGAACTAATTTTTCTGCATCAGAAATAGATAACATATTCCGTAGCTTAGCAATGTTTCTGAGGTGGAAGAAGGCTGATTTTGTAACATATGAGATATGATTTTCGAAGGACAGGTTGCTGTCTAATATCAGATTTAGCAAGTCTGAATGGCCAAAAATCACATGAATTACTACATTCATATGTGGTTTGAAATCCTATTCAAATTGAATTTCTGGAAATCCGTTTCAGTTTGACCGCTCTGATCGGATTTCGCATAGTTTGTCACTTTCTCATGCCACGTAAAACATAAACATCAGGCGTTATTATAGGAAACATGCTAAAAAGTTGCAGCAGAAACAAGGTTGTGTTGTTGGACGAGCAAAAAATGACACTATAATGGAGATGTGTTTAAAAACTGGCGGAGACGGCAGCACGGAATAAAGGCATGGATACCAGCCTCCTACGTTTCTGCCGCTGCCTCGTTAGATGTAGTAGTTCAGCATGGCGGCTACACATTGTCATGTTGTAAATAAGACAACACCTGTATTGCAAACCCCTCCATGTTGCAATTTTTGTTGTTGTTTTTGGCGTATGCCTTTCAGCACAATGTCATTGCCATAGAAACCAATGCAGATATTCCGGAAATCGAAAAAGCGGACACACAAATCGGATCTGAACAGTTGAGATACACAATGTGAACGTAAATAATTTTAGATCAGATTCCAATCGGATACACTAATAATCGGATTTGAACTGACATAGCCAAAGAAAAAGCTACGCAAAATCCAATCAGTGCGGTCAGACTGAAACAGAATTGAGATTTGAATAGGATTCCAAACCACAATGTAGCTTGAAACAGATTGGTAAAAATCGTATTTCATATGATATATATATCGGATATGCACAAAAACCGGATTTGGACTGAGAGTCTGAACAAGGCTTATGAAGCCCATCTTTCTGAAAAGCACAATGTGCTCTGATTGGTCGGCTGGACCAGTGTGTTGTGATTGGTCAACCACTTGTGTGTTTCGGAAATGTCACATACCATCACCAAGAGTGTCTACACTCTACTCCCCTCTTTTTTTGCAAATGCTTTGGGCAGGAATTATTTAAATGAGGATTACTGTAGTCAGTTCATGACAATATCATACAAGTAATCATTTCACCAATGCTAAAAAAGTATGTTCTATATAGTATGAATGTGTGTAGTATGTACAGTTATACAGATGTGCGATTTTCACCATGTTGTCATCAGTTGCATCACTTCATTGCCATTCTCAAATCCTCTCCCGTGGCCTCATGGGACAGTAAAGTGTCCATTGTATGCACAGTTCAGAATCTCAATGGAAGTAGAGGGTCATCCGGGGACATTTTGCCTACTCTTTTATGAGTACTGTGAATTTGGACATGCTTCTTTTGTCACATACTGTTTTTTGCCTACTATATAGTAGTTAAAAATTGCCAAAGTATAATATGACACAAGCCTACAGGTGAAAAAATACTGTAAAATGTACTGTGCCAACAGTCAGCCGTCTGAACAATAGCAAACAAACAAGATATTTGTGTTCTCCCTGATGCAACATACACCCTGATGGCCATATGGAGACATAGCAGTATCCAGCACTGCAGTTTCCACTGGGTCGAAGATCAAGCAGCTGGCTCGACGTTACAGGCGCCTGAAGAAACTTTTCTTTAAAGCTTTTCTCACGTTGCTCCATCGATCCTTCCCATGCCTGTGATGCCTCATGCTGTGCTGTCTCTTCAGCAGGAAAGCCAACCTACAGAGACAGGAGACCACTGATGGACCCTTTCCACTCGGCCTCCTTTATGTTTGAGCCAGTCACGCTGGCAAGCCGTGGCTGCTCTAACGAGCCACTACAATCCTGAAGATCCACTGAATGGATTCTTTAGCAAAGCTTCACTGGAAAATTGTTGCCTTAATTAATCCAAGCTGCTAGATATAATTTAGCAGTAGCTTGTGTAATTTAAAAAATATATTTCTATAAATGTTTTACCACTTTAATTTAACAATTATTTACAAAATGAACAGGGTGAAAATAAAGCACTAAAGTTAGTCATTGCTCAGTGAGGTACATTTACACTTCACTTATATATAAAAACTGTAGTGATCCGTTTTTTCAGGATTCTTTGATGAATACATAGAAAGATCGAAATAAATATTTATTTAAAAGTTTTTTTTGTAACAGCTTAAACATCTTTACTGTCATTTTTGATCAGTTTATTTTCATTGCTGAAAAAAATAATTTATTTTTAAAAAAATCTTATCCCAATTTTTTTTTTTTAACAGTATATATACACTGTATTTTAGGACAGGTCTCTCATTTATCTTGAAACTTTGACTGAGAAAGACATTTTTAAATGGCCAATTTATTTAGAAAAGACGTAATGAAATCCAGATGGCACTAACAAAAATAATTTGTGGCTGAATTAAATCATCATTAAACACCAACAAGGTATGAAATATATGTGAAACACTGGTAATGTTGATGTATGATGTGGAAAAAGTCTTTAGAAAATCTTACAGAACTGAATGAAACTCAAATCACGTCAAATTAGATATATTCATTAACTGCTAAATGTGATGGTGTTGTACATTAAATATCATTTATTATAAATTAAATAAAATCAGCCTATTAATTACATGAATTCTATATCTCAGGGGCTGCTTACACGACACCGTTTTCAACTAAAAACGGAAAACTTAAGCGTTTTGGCTGTACATTTAAACAACAACAACAACATTTTAGGGGCCTAAAACGCAAGCTTTTAAGAACAATACCGTTATCGTCCTCATGTAAATAACAAAAACACTAATTTGTGAAAACAATGACCAAACTATTGCCATGTACTTGGTTGAGGATCCAAACGCAGTGTTTATTCAAAGGGTAATCCACAATCAAAATCCGAAAATGGGCAAACGTCAAAAACACAGGCAAACAATCCAAACATAAATCACAGCAGGAACACAGGCAGACAGCCAAAACGATTTGCCACGGAGCAAATTATAGATTCATGAGACCAAAGATTGCCCGTTAGATATACAAAAGACGAATTATGTCATGTTTAACCACTACTAAGACGTCAGAGCCAGCGGCAAACGTCAGAAGGACTAGCCGAGGTAAGGCTGCTCTCGGCTGGGCACATGAGCGCTGAGCGCCCGGTGATCGCCTGGATCTCACAACTCCGAAAACGTCAGATCAAATTTTCAGAAAGGCGCCATCTTGATCAATAAACCACAAATTTGAGCTTTAAACCAGTACATTCCCACCTGAAAAACTCTTAAAACGACATATCATGACATAATAACAGTGATACGTTTAAATTATGCAGGTTTTCTCCTTTACTATTGACGCTTGCTGGTTAGTGCGAGATGCATTCTGGGATACCTGGCTGCCTCAAGTCTGCACAAGTCACCTCTCGATGCATCCTCGATAAAAGGGGCGGATCAAGAACACATCCGAGGATTTGATCTGTACTTGGCTAGATGTGAACTTTGAATTGGAACAGTACTTGGGCAGCGACTGATGACGTTTCACAAGTCCACAAGAACAAAAGTACAGACAAGAACGCATGAGAAACGGCTCAGGCTTGTATAGGCAGAGGTAATGAGCTAATGAGCAACAGCTGAATGCAATGAGTGCTGATGAGTCTGGGCAGAGAATTATGGGAAATGTAGTTTGTGAGGGAATAAGAATAATCTGATGTGGAGTGCCCTCTGGTGGCTCTCATGGGTACTCCAGCTGGTGACTGTAACAGTCGTTACACGTCTGTAGACGTATAGTGTTTCTTTACAAAGTGATATCTACTGGCCTGGCAGCATAATACAGCATTTTTAGTCATTTACATCCTTGTGAACAGAGATTGTTTTGATGATGTTTTAGTCTGTATGTAGGCACATCGTTGTTGTGTAAATGCACTCTCGATTTGTACGTGACTAAAGTTAGTCTCACGTAGCCAGACCTTCAGACTGATGGCAGAAGGTTTGGACTCTATCGCAGCTTTCATTGGCCAAGGACCACCCAAGAGGACGTTTGACTGACATGTAACGCAACCAATCACAGTTCATTTTGTTCCACGTCATGTTTAGGGGCGTGAAAATGTAAAGTCGATGTCCCTACAATAACAGACCGGCGTGCATCTAATAAATTATGCATTCAAGAATGTTGTCTAAGTTTACTGCAACAATGGAGCCATGAACTTCACATACTTTTGAAAATCCAGCATTTAGTTGATCCTGGACAATGATCGCTTAGTTCATTGTCACAGCTGTAAACATGACGGCATTCTTCTTCCACGAGGGGGTTTGGTGTCACGCCATTTGTTTCCAGGCAGACCGTTAAAGAACGCGACACACACATCTCCCGGACATCCTGTTGAATTCAACCAACCAGATGACGACTTCGAAAATCCTGAAGTGTTTCCAGTTAAGTGTGCCATATGCATCAGACGTTCAGCTAATGTGATCTTTCCTGGTAGGAGATCTGATTATCTTATATCCTGTCATAAAGCTAGCAGTCCTGACAAGTCCTTGTTCATAATATTAGTACGTTTTATTAAAACTTAGCCCAGCTCACATCGCCATAGAAGCATTATAACATGACCTGTAATTGTTTTAATGCATGCATTTAGACTTTAATGGACCTGTTAGAATAAGAGAGAGATGACTGTATGTACAGTTTCTTGCTGAGTCACTTGGATAGACAAAAATAGCTGTCATATCTTTTGTTCTTGCCTCACTATGAATGCTTCTTTCAGTGCTGTTCAGTCATGCATATACATGACTTGAAAAGGAAAGATAAATACTGTATTTTTGTAACAATTTCTCATGGAAAGTGCCCTACAGAATCAAAAGGCAGGACCAGAGCTCACTATATATGCAAAGTCTGTCAGGATCATACATCATTCTCACTATCTTAGTCTGGAAGTATTTCATTCTCCATAGTAGACTGATGTTTTCTTCCCATAAAAGAAGGAGTCAGCCATGCATTCATTGATAGCAACTTATCTTTTCCTGGAGTCTGAGCTCAAAGATTCCCGACTGAGAGAAAACTCAAGATTTCACAAGCAAAGCAGATGCATCAGTGGTGATCTGTGGTCTATCTTGTGTCAAGTACAAACATGCCCATGTCTCATTTATGAGTTATAATTACAGGAGCTGTGATATGATGAAGGAATGGGGATGTTAAGACGATATATAATAAATAATTTAAAATAGCATAATCTTTCATCTTGGTGTAATCACCAGCTTGCATTTTATTTATCTTCCTTAAGTAGCATCTGCTCTCTGTGACATACTTTAATGAGAGTTGATTTGTTTCCACGTAAATTAGAGGATTTAGCATGCTTAGCCACACATATATTATGCAAATAAGAAGAGTAATGTACTGCAGAGACATGTGATTCTTCTCAGGTGTACTCATTTTCTTTCCCTATTAACATATCACATGCCATTTCATGTGCAATTATTGTATTTTTTTTCAGCAGGGCCATCTCATAAAACAAACATCACTCTAGCAACTTTTACCACCAAACTGATTGGTAAAAATTTGTTATATTTATTGTATAAATATATTATTATATATTTTTATATTTGTATTAGTATATGTTTGTATTTTATGCAAGCATGTTTGCGAGTTTACGTCTTGCAATTCTGACTTTATAACACAATTGCGACTTTATATAATGCAATTCTGAGAAAAAAAATTGCGATATGTAAACTCGAAATTGTGAGAAAAAAAGTC
Source organism: Hypophthalmichthys molitrix (assembly GCA_037950675.1). Classification (NCBI taxonomy): domain Eukaryota; kingdom Metazoa; phylum Chordata; class Actinopteri; order Cypriniformes; family Xenocyprididae; genus Hypophthalmichthys; species Hypophthalmichthys molitrix. The sequence continues at coordinate 29,676,033 of CM075493.1, forward strand.
AGAATTGTGAGATAAAAAGTCAGTTAGCTTTTTTATTTTTTATTCAGTGGCAGAAACAAGCTTCCATAACATTTTATCTTAAGTTGTAAATTATACTGTATATTTCAAAAAGAATAATACAAATTATTCTTATGTATTATAAAATATTATAATATAAAATAAAAAATATTATAAAATAACAAATTAATTCATAAAAACAATAAAATGATATACATCTTTTATTATTATTATTTTTAAATAGTAATAATGATACTTTTACTGTCATATTTTGAGGCACCTTTTGTGTTTTACGGTAAAATATTAGTAATATTAGTATTAATATAAAAATCTTAATTTGAAATTAGTAATTAAATCATATAAAATATTATTTTTAAATTTAAACGTTTGGTCTTTGATAAAGTTATGAAATCCTCTGAAGCTGTACATTACAGCACCAGAGTGGCTGTGCAGTTTACTGCAAAAAAAGTAGCTAAAATGACGTTTCCTTATGAGATCGTGTTGTTTTTACATGCAGTATGACAGACGATGCAGTCCACAAGCGGTCTAATGTGATTACGACACTTAAAAGAGAAACCATCTGCCCTAGAAAGAGGGACCAAGCTGTTTTCGAATCTATTTTCCGGCATTGGTTTTCTTGAATCCATGTGCCTGTGCTGTGTGAGTGGCCATGCTGTGCACTAGCATTTGGCCTTGGCTTTCCTTCGATCTAATGGTGCAGTGTGAGGTTGTGTCTGTCAGAATCATTTTGCATTGTGTGAAGGACAGGCAAGACAGCAACTCTTGAGCCCCTGACACCTGAGATGTCAATGAAAACCTTTCAGTAATAATGATACAGGAACACAAGAAGCTCTTCACTTGACATGCAAGCTGGAGCACCTTTTGTAGTAATGATTGCTTTTCCTGAAATCACCACCACTATTACGCGAACAACAAGATCACAGGTTTCAGGGTGCCATGTACTAAATTTGCATGCAGGAATGAGGCTGTCAGACATGTGCGTTAGCTTGACATCTCAATAGAACCTGATGTTCCCGAGGGATACTGTACAAACAGCTCGAGCTTGTAACCTGACATGTCTCATTATTCCAAAATAAATAAATACAGCCTGTAAACAACCAAGAAAGTTGTATCAAGTAGCCTAAAACTTTAAGTACCCTCTGATATTAATGAACCCTTTTTATAGACTGTGATGATGCGTTTTTTTGTTGTTGTTGTTATTTTGCCATATTTGCTGTAGTCTCTCATTCGCCGCTATAGAATTTTATCCAACTAATGACTTACTCTTCTGGAAATGTGAATTTGAATGATTAGCAAACTGTTGTTTTTATATTATATTTTTTTCACTAAGGTTCGGAACCAACCATTAAAAAAAAAAAAAAAACCCAACCAGATCTCATATGAAAACTGAACTATTTTACAAGATGGCAATTTTGGATGAATTCGTACAATGTGATTTGTATGGAAATGTATGACTTTATTTAAAAAATAAGCTAAACCGCAGATCGTATCAAAAAAAAATATACGAATGAGATTTTTTACAAATTCATACGCATTAGCTACCAATTCACCAAAATGTATAAAACGAATTGCCATGAGTGTGTTAAAAATAATTTCTTGCACTTATGCGACACTGCAACAACGCTACTAAATCCAACAGTACAGCCGGTTATTTTTTGTGAATTAAATTAATAGAGCAAGATCAGTGTAGTTTTTTTTATTTATTTTTTTCAGCATCTAGCATACTTTTCCAATTGTTTTCAATGGGAGCGCCACGTTTTTTAAACGCCAGGGGCATAACAAGGCGCTGATCGCCTTTTTCAATCTCAAGAGCTGAGCGCTCTGCGTTTTTTACCGGTCGCCTTGAGTTAAAGAATGTTCAACTTTGAGTAAAACGCTGCACTCATCACTGTAGCTTTTTAGCCAGCCGTCCAATCAGAGTGGAGGAGGGGCGGGACATATACAACACCAACCGTCACAACATTCTTGCTGTACAACAACATCAACAAGCAGAGAACAGGACAAAATGGATGAGAAATTAATATTGCTGGTCTCCGAACATATATAGCAAGTGCTCTACATTGTGTCGACATTTTTAGTCTGAAACAAATTATCTGCGAAATCAGTTAAAAGTAACAGTGCCAGCAACAATGCTTCTCAACTAAAAAAACAAAACAAAACAAAGCTCACAGCTAGCTTTTCAGCTGGCTAAAAACCTTGGACACACGGCCTAATGGTTCTTTTTAGTGAAAGTAGCAGCTTACAACATCTATGAGACTGAAATCAATGTAGTTACTAGGGCTGTGCGAATAAATTGATTTTTTGATTTTGGCTTTCAACAGTTATGAAAAATCAATGATTATGAGTGTTACAGTCTACTGGTACTTAAATGCGACACGTTTTATATTAAACAGTGTTATTAAAAGCTCATTAAAGGATTAGTTCACTTTCAAATGAAAATTAGCCCAAGCTTTACTCACCCTCAAGCCATCCTAGGTGTATATGACTTTCTTCTTTCTGTTGGACACAATCTAAGATATTTTAATAAATATCCTGACGCATCCGAGCTTTATAATGGCAGAGAACAGGGGTCACGAGTATGAGCTGAAGAAAGTGCATCCATCTTCATCCATCTATCATAAACTGGCGTCACGTCAGTAAAGCTTTTTCCGTAAGTTGAATAGGGAAGGCGTAGGACGTAGCGTAAGCTTTTTGCACTACGAGAGTTTTACACTTTCTACATACGTTGAATACGGAACGTGGTCTGGCGGAAGCTAGATTTTTTTACTTCATAACTTGTTAAATATGTTTTTTTTTTTTACACAAATGCATCGCTTCACTTCAGAAGGCCTTTATTAACCCCCCGGAGCCGTGTGGAATATGTTTATGATGGATGGATGTAGATGAAAGCACTTTCTTCAGCTCATACTTGTGACCCCTGTTCACTGTCATAATAAAGCTCAGATGCGTCAGGATATTTATTAAAAGATCTTCGATTGTATTCATCAGATAGAAAAAAGTCATATACACCTAGGATGGCTTGAGGGTGAGTAAAGCTTGGGTTAATTTTCATTTGAAAGTGAACTAATCCTTTAAGCCGCAAAAGAGATACGGTTCCTTAGGTGGCTTTCTGTGCGCATAAGCAAAGTATACTGTGGGCTTCAGACACGCACCTAAATAGTCTAACAGGCTACACACAAAAATGTCGAAATGCTGTTTTGGCAAGTATCCTCGCAAACACAGTCAGTTCTGTCTTAAATGAATGCAGACAGTTCAGGAAGAAAATGCATGTGTAACAGTATATTGGATCCGTGCAGCTCTTAAAGTGACAGCAGCCTAATAAATCTGCTGCAGTTATTAATGTTAATCAAATAACAAAAGACAAAGATAAAATCACTCACTGCTCTTGAATTAATAATTTTTGTAGTTTTAATAAGGATTACTCTGTATTTAATGTATACAGCAGTGTTGTTTTACATTTGACCAACAATTCTGTTGTACATTACTTATCTGAATACCACTGTTAGTATATCTTCCTGAAAAACTTAAAGCACTGTATATTTAATTTTATATTATATTAATTTTATTTATTTTATATTTATTAATATTTTTGTTCTGTTGTATTTATTTGTCGGTTTTGTTTGTAATTAGTTTCTTTGTTCTTATTGAATTGCTGACTATTTACTTGTCTTCTGTAACTGTTTTGAGGACCTTTTACTTACATTAGTTAACCTAGTATTAGTTTTTGCTGAAGTATCAATAATTGTGAAATTTCACTGATATTTAAAATTACTCATATCATGAAATAAGACTTTGATCATATCACCCACCTTTAATCGTGTTAAATAAATGTAATTTTAATATTGACAAAAATAATCGCCATAATCGAGCAGCCCTAGTAGTTACTTATTAAGCATTTTAACATGTTTTTTGTTCCTTACTGTTGTTTAATATAGTTAGGCCTTTGTGAAAAGTCGGTGTAAACACCTTTTGCAATTATTGTTTATTTTTAATCTTTTGAAATTATATATTTTTTTCTGCACTGACAGTTTCTTTCCCGGATCTCAGCTGTCAAAAACAGATAATATATGGTTAAAATGTCTGTTTATAAATTGCACAAATCCATTCCTGGCATATCTACTCCACGCTGAAGACTTTCTGATAATCTTGTAAATTTACAGTTTGATAATCTAGCTATTCAACACTTTTTGGTTTTAATAAGATTAGCCTTGCCTCTTTTTATTGTCATATGAAGTGTTTCTGACAGCAAAACAAGAGCTCAGCTCCTCTATAGTTACCACTTCTTTTAATTTTGTATATTTTGGTGGTAGTCAGGTCTTATACGGTGATGTTTGGGCTCTTCAAACCATCATTCAGATTTGATGAGCATAGCGCTTTCATGAAAAAACAAGACCGAGCAGATGATGAAATCTACTGTCTGTGGTGAAAGCATACTTATGATGTGGAGAAAGACTTGCAGAATATCAAGTCAGTGTGAGAGGCACTTCAGGATGTTGCAGGAAATATTCTCAAGTCATAACTCCAGTTCATAACTGCTTCACTCTCAAGCAATCTCCAAACACAAAGAGTGCCAACAGTATATTCAGAAGTAACTCGTTCTGACAATATTTAGTGCTTAGATTCAGCAAAAAGTTTTGTGAAAGTCCTGAGCTCACTCATGTTGGATTTTTACTGCAGGGGTCTTTCCTGTATTTATGAAAATTTTATATGACCATCCTACCGATTTTCACTGCAATGCATATGAATGAATTCAGCTGTCTGGTGTTAAGCCTCATGCTCTGTTCAGGATCTGCGAGACCCTAAGACTGCTTTGAAAAACTGAGAAATGGTGATTTAAGGATATCTGCCTACTGGGCTTTGATTAAGTCAGTCATTTCAAAATTACTATTATTATTTTTACACATACATTATTGGGGTTTCTGGGACCCCAAACATAAGCACACACAGTAAATGTTTGCATAAATGATAATCCAATTTACTGTTACAATAAATGTGCTGAGGCTAGAAAAGCAAAACCCTTTATAATTAATAACATCCTGCTCCTTCCTTTTAGATCCTTAGGAAAGAACTGACATCATCAAGTCATTCAAGGACAAGGACAACCCAGCTCTTGAGAAGCTTTAATGGTAAAAAGTGGAATATAAAAGAGGTGAAAATCAATCAGTCAATCAATCCATCAATCTATCATCCATCCGTCAGTCAATCAATCAATCAGTCCATCCATCCATCCATCCATCGTCCATCAATCAATCAACCAACCAACCAACCCATCCATACATACATCCATCTCCATATATATCCATATATATCATATCCATCCATCCATATCCATTGATCCATATCCATCATCCATATCCATCCATCCATCCATTGATCCATATCCATATCCATCCATCCATCCATCTCCATATATATCCATATATATCATATCTATCCATCCATATCCATCCATCCATCCATATCCATTGATCCATATCCATCATCCATATCCATCCATCCATCCATTGATCCATATCCATCCATCCATCCATCCATCCATCTCCATATATATCATCTATCCATCTATATCCATCCATCCATCCATATCCATTGATCCATATCCATCCATCTATCCATCCATCTCCATATATATCATATCCATCCATCCATACATACATAGCAATGATTGTACTGCATTATGGGATCCTAGACTGATGGAATACCCATAAGCTTTTGCATTTGAATAATTTATTTGGTCAAAATTATTAATTTTATTAATATTATTGTGGTAAGCTGAGTGGTGGTTATTTTTGCTTTCTACAGTGTATGTATTTTTTTCTTTTAAATTAAACAAATAAATAAATGTACGAACACATACATACACACAAAACTACACATGCAAACATACAGTACATAAATACATACATAATAAAAAAGGAGAAATGCAAGGGCAATGAAATTCATGCATTTTTGTATAAGATTAAACTTGAATTAAATTTTAACTCGGAGATATTTCATGCAGTGTGACTCACTAGACATTCTAATCTAAGCTCTGATATTCATCAAAATATTTTTCATCAGGTGTTTTTCATTTCAACAGAGAATCTGCCTAGAAATGAAAGCTCTAGTCTGCCGGGAAGACTCTAATGTTACGTCACTTATTAGTTTAGATCTAACCATTATCTAACACTTGGAGTATAAAAGATCGGTACTTACACATGTCTGAGTTCACAGATGCTGACGCCAACCTCCACCTCCATCCTCCCCACCACCATCAGGATGGTCCCTGTCCATACTTCCCAGGGGGTCGGCTACGCCCCTGCCTTTATCTCCAGGCAGGAAATGTAGAGCCTACAACCCTCAGGATGTGTGCTACGGACGGGGCCTACGCTAGAGAACTTTATCTCATAATATTTTGCTTACTGATTGTTAATAAATAACATTGTTACATTATTTTGCCTCCCGAGTCTTTCTGGTAGAAATGCATGTCCGGGGTTGTTTTCACTTTCTAATAGGGATTAGTTTTGAATGTGAATTTCCATATAATTAATGACCTATTTTCTCTCAGTTCGCAAGAAACCTAATACACTGCCGTACAAAGGCAAAACCAACAGTAACTAAACCAACACTAGAGCTTAGAAAATTGACTTCAGAGTTCTTTGATTGAATTTTTATTGATTTGATATGATTTTTTACGCTCTGTTCTCTCTGAACCTAAGCATATTAGAGCCAAACTATCTATCAGGGGGCAGATCATAGTGTAAGATACCAGATTTCACTCTAATAAGTAGCATATGTGTCCATGGAGTCATCTAGCTTCTTTCATCCTCTGTTTGGCATCATTAAAGGAATGTAAAGCATTTGTAAATTTGCATGTGGAATACCAATATCTCAATTAATCTGCATTCCACTGGTACCTAGACTATACCTGAACTTTTGTCTTAGATTTGGAATGCAAACCTGTTTTTATGATTGCCGTCCACCTGACATCATGAAATCCCTTTGAATGTTTTTTATTTAAAGAGCTGATACACTTGGGCATTTTGGCTGTGAAAGACGTCTTAATAGGGGCTAGAATTATTTCACACATCACTCAGAAGAGCTTCTTGCATTGTTGGTTCTTTTGTGATCCTGTTACATGATGGATAATGTGACATGATTATATTCAGATGAAGTTGTCATCACATTCTCCACAAGGGATTGAATGTCTTTCAATAGAATTAGATTATACTAAATATCCTTGCTCACTTGAACTTGTAACTAAAGTAAACATGCAGCCAGAAAGCTCTGATCTGCATTCTGTGTTCCTCATGCTGAATATGATGAGATCAAGATGTTCTCTTTCTCACGGGTGCACAAGATGTGAGGAAATGGTAATATACATAAGTGCCTGATCTCCCTTTGATGTGGGATAGTATTTGAGTGTTATTTGTTTCTGTTTGATAGCGCAGCTGATCCTTCAACATTACTCTCCAACATGGCCACTTTTATACTGAAGCATCATCTAGGGCCTATTTAAGTAGCAAATGAAGCCTGGTATCAGGCAGCGCTGCTAAAGCTGACTGAGTCCAGATGGAGCCTGGATCAGAGCCTGCCTATACGCAAGCTCACAGTGGCTATTCTAGGAGTCAATTAACCTCCATCCCTTCAGCTCTGTAAGGGGTCTCGACTGTACTGAAATGTTATGCAAAAAATACTTTGTTTTCCATTTTTGAAGAGTTTTCTTGCTAATCTCTCTTTCTCCTTAGAACCATCTATCGATCCATCCATCCATCCCACCAACCAACCATTTGAATGGGTATGATTCCTCTGGGTAAACCCACCAATGTGTATTTAGAATTGTGCAAAGTGCTTTTGTGAAACATTTTTCTTAAGCATTACGAACTCATAAAAAATGTGACAGTCATGTCACGGTCAGCCTGTTACTCCTCACAGACCTACAAATATTGCATTTACACAGGTTTCAAGTTCATATTGCTTTGGATATACTTCATCAGCATTGAGCCTGACACTGTGACAGCCATATTGAGAGCTGGTTATCCTGTGATATTGAATGTCCTTCCCATTTTGTTCACATTGACCCTGAATTACTTCTTAACAGTCACTGAAATGATTGCACTGTTTCACCAAACAGCGAACACCAAATAACACTACCAAAAAAAGAAAGAAAGAAAGAAAAAAAACTATTCATTTCACAATTTGTGCAGTAGGTCTCAGTGGAAAACTGTGTTCTCCATTATTAAATGTGGGTTTGCATTTTTACCACCTTTTATGTCTTTTAAACTAGCAAAAGTATAAACTCTCAGAGATCAAAAAGCAGACTATCAATAAAAATAATGTTGCATATTTGTATAACCATAACAATGAAACTATTATTGAAAAGTATGATGCAATTTCACAATTTTCTTCTAATTTTTGTTCTACATTTCCACATTGCAAACAGCTTGACAGTACACACATAATTTGCATTTTTGGTAAAATGCAATGGATTCTTTTTTATTTCATTGTGATACTTCAAAGGAACAATATCTAATATTGTCTCGGTAGAATTATTGCAGCAGGTTTACTCTCATAATTTTGCATTATTAATCAATATTTCAGATGGATATGAAGTGATATATGGACCGAATCTCTCAGAATCTGCTTCTTTCAAGGACAATTTTGTAGGTCTTTCTGAATGTTTCTGACAGAGCCTGATTATAGGAGACAGTTTACTGCTTTTTCAGTTTAAATTACAAATTGTATTATTTGAAAATATATTTTAAACTCATTATAAAACTCATTATCTTTATGAACTCTGTCATTTTAATATCCACCCTTAATCCCACTTGGAAGTATTTTGGTGGAGATAAAAGAGGAGGTGTGTTTGTATACTTAACTTTTAATGAATTTGCACTCCTCACACAGAAACAAACCTTGGGGACCATTTAACTCTATAAGGCAAGCTCATAGGCTCATTCATATGACATCATAGTGTGTGATAGGCTTAAACAGTTTACTTGAGATCTTGAAAATACCTTAGAGTAATAAAGAAATAGCTGAATTAGACTCATAAGCCCATTAAATGTAAAGTGTCATTTTCTCCTGTTCCAGTGATACTATCAAAACATTGCTCTGTTTGTTTTAGAATCCTGATAAACCCGATGTAACAGACGTAGGTCAGTAAGAGCTGTGCGTATGAACCTCAAGAGTCGCACTAGCGACTGATGCTAACGGCTGCCATCTTTAGCATCCTTGTTAGCCCACCTGCCTCCCATGCTGGAGATGGCAGTTGAGTAGGAACGGTTAAATTTGGTGCCGTGATTCGGATGGGAGTGAGGTTTGGGGGAGTGTAACGAACTTAGGCCAGTAAGAGCTGTGCATGTAAACCTCACTCCCCTGGCCTCAAGAGGCATGCTGGTGGCCGCCATCTTTAGCGTCCTCGTTAGCGCGCTAGCCTCCCATGCCGGAGACGCCATGCTGAAGACAGCGGTTCAAATCCTGCTCGGAGCGGGTCAATTAGGATCGGTTAAATTTGGTGCCATGACCCGGATGGGAGTGTGAGTGTAAACCTCACTCCCCTGGCCTCAAGAGGCATGCTAGTAGCTGCCATCTTTAGTGTCCATGTTAGCCCACTCACCTCCCATGCCGGAGACGCCGATTCGAATCTCGCTTGGAGTGGGTTGAGTTGGAACGGTTACATTTGGTGTCATTGACCCGGATGGGAGTGGGGTTTAGGGGGGTGAGCATAACGGACTTAGGCCAGTAAGAGCTGTGCATGTAAACATCACTCCCTGGCCTCAAAAGGCGTGCTTGTGGCTGCCGTCTTTAGTGTCCTTGTTAGCGTGCTCGCCTCCCATGCTGGAGACGCCGGTTCAAATCTCGCTCGGAGCGGGTCGAGTAGGAACGGTTACATTTGGTGCCATTGACCCAGATGGGAGTGAGGTTTAGGGGGGTGAGTGTAATGGACATAAGCCAGCAAGAGGCGTACTAGTGACTGCCGTCTTTAGCGTCCTTGTTAGCGCGCCCGCCTCCCATGCTGGAGACGGCGGGTCAATTAGGACCGGCTAAATTTGGTGCCGTGACCCGGATGGGAGTGTGTGTGTAAACCTCACTCCCCTGGCCTCAAGAGGCGTGCTAGTGGCTGCCATCTTTATCGTCCTCGTTAGTCCACCTCCCATGCCGGAGACGCCGGTTTGAATCTCGCTTGGAGTTGGAAAGGTTACATTTGGTGCCATTGACCCGGATGGGAGTAGGGTTTAGGGGGGTGAGTGTAACGGACTTAGGCCAGTAAGAGCTGTGCATGTGAACCTCACTCCCCTGGCCTCAAGAGGCGAGCTAGTGGCTGACGTCTTTTGTGTCCTTATTAGCGTGCTCGCCTCCCATGCCAGAGACACCGGTTTGAATCTCGCTCGGAGCGGGTCGAGTAGGAACGGTTACATTTGGTGCCATTGACCCAGATGGGAGTGAGGTTTAGGGGGGTGAGTGTAATGGACTTAGGCCAGTAAGAGCTGTGCGTGTAAACCTCACTCCCCTGGTCTCAAGAGGCATGCTAGTGGCTGCCGTTCCTTGTTAGCGCGGTCGCCTCCCATGCCTGAGACGCAGATTCGAATCTAGCTCGGAGTGGGTCAAGTAGGACAGGTTACATTGGCATAGCAACAATAGCTGCTCCAGTGGCACAAGTTTGGGGTGTGGCTATTTTTTTGTCCAACCAATGGCAGATATAGGAGGAGTGTTTCTTTCCTTGTTTCCTATCCAAATGTTATTCTTTTGGAATTATAAGGTTCTATCTGACATTTTTGTCAAAATTGAATTATTCACATATTCTTATTCTGTGACAAATTATTTACATTATGTGATGTTTTTGGTAATGTTGAGTACATTTGGGGACTTTTTATTTAGAAAACAAAAAGGTTATGTCTACAAAGTCCAATGGAACGCAAAAACTTTGAAGCTCAATATCTCAGAACTGCTCAGAATGCAGATAGAACCTTATAATTCCAAGTGGACTAAGTGCTTAAATTGCCCCTTTTTTGTATAAAATTAAGAACTTATTTAAGAATTTATAAAATCTTAATATGTTCCACATGGGCAAAATCTAATTCATAAGTTCTTATGAAGGTTTTAAAGTCTGTTAGTTTGATTAGTTGGGAATGACAGACATTTTAAGTCTGGAGTTTTACAATAAATTTCCCTCATAAGTGTCACATAAGCTTTATTGAGTATCACCTGATTCTGGCAGGTCATGGAGGAGTTTTGCTTTGATGAAATGTTGATCACTGAGAGGGAGCTTTGATGACACACCAGACTGAAGTACAGTAGGATCCAGGTGAGGTGGGTTGCAGGATCAAAGGACAAATGATATCACCACCGACTGTGAACATTACTTGCTCTCAAAACCGATAGCTTATCTGAAATACAACATATGGATAAAATTGACACCATATGGTACTTCTTTTCATTAGAAGAACACTTCTAAATAACTTGAAAGCCAACGCTTTTTTTCCAATATGATGATGTGTCAGTTTGCTTCAAACATTATTGTTTTTGCAGTTCTTTGTTCATTTAATTATCTTTATATTGATCTTGTATTTATATTGTTTCATTACTTTTCTAAACCTAAAATAATAACTCACTGGATCAATGCACCTAACATGTCAAAATTATTTACGTCCTACACTATCAGAGATGCAGTTGTGTTATGAAGAAGCCCATCTGCGATTTGTGTGTCCAAGTTCCTCAGTGAATAAAAGAAGACATTGCCTGAGGAAGGGAGTGAGCATTTGACACTTTTTCATCTTCTCCAGATCCATTTAAGGATCATGATCGCATGGACTGGAACCTATCAACTGAACTGCACACTGGAAGGAAAAGAATGACTTGAGTCAGAAGGCAGTTAAGATGGGGCTTGTGGTCAAGTGCTCCAAAGCCTCTATAAATCCCCAGAGAGGCGGACAGCCCAGACTGGACTGATTCCCATTCATCTCAATGGCAGTTGCTCAGCTAGTGCAAGAACACCTCACAAATATGTGATTTGTGATTTTCGGTTTTACTAGTTGTATTTAGTATGAATTTGTTCCAGTTTAATGCTCTAACTCTAGAGATAATATATTATGGACGTTTGTTTCCGCCACAAAATAAAAAAATGTAAATGATAATTGTGACTTTTTATCTCACAATTCTGATTTTTTTCTCACAATTGCGAGATATAAACTCACAATTGTGAGTCAGAATTGCAAGATAAAAGTACACATTGTGTTGCAATGGTATTCCCCTTGTGAAGATTCTCTGTCAACCAATCAATGTTCTGCAGTGAGTGTAGCTCCACCCTTTTGGTACCGGTACTATTGGTACTATTCCTATCGCTTTCTGCACATTACATCTTTATACAAATAGGTGGCAACAAGTGACTGTCTTTATGTTGTTTAAATGACAGTGAATTAGTCAGTTTTGCACTGAGTAATGGCTTTGAATTCTTCACGTGAGTTAATCAGTTGTAAACTTATAATGGCTTTGAATACTTTGCCATTTACACGACACCATTTTCAACTAAAAACAGGAAACTTTTTATGCATTTTGGTTGTTTATTTACACATCAACAGCGTTTTGGGGACCTGAAAACCCACTTTTGAAAATGGGTTTCAAAGTGCAAGTTTTTGAAAATGATACCATTTATTGTCTCAGTGTAAAAAATGTGAATTTGTGTAAGCAGTGACGTCATGCGCATGCATGTTATGTGTTCAATCTATTGGTGTGTGGTGTTTCTTTACAAAGTGACCATGCCAACTAGTGGCCTGACAGCATAATACAATGTTTTTAATTGTTGAACGAGGATCATTTTGACAGCGTTGTTGTACGTATGCGATAAACACAAAGGAAAAACTTTTCCTTTTTTAGTACATCGTTGTCGTGTAAACATTCCCTGAGCGAGTCTGATTTAAACCACTAAAGGTTAGTGAAATTTTGCAGGAAATCAAGGTCCATCAAAGTCACTTTCAGAACCAAGAAGCTTTCTGTTGGTTGATACAGCAAATTTGTGAAACCAACTTTGACCAAATATGAAGTAGGCAAATCTTTCATCCCTTATGTGATAGCATGGATTCGTATTTTAGCGACAGGATTTCGCCTACAAAAAATTGTTTTTCATTAATCTTTTTGAATAAAGGTGGGTGCACACTGTCAATTTGGTCGTCTGAGACAAATCTTGAGAATCCTAAAAGATTCCTATAATCCTAGGCAAAAATCTGTAGTCTTTGATCGCTAGTTTGACATGTTCACCGACAGCCGATTAATGACCATTGCGATCAAATTTTACCTCTGACGAAATTCTTGCAGTGTCAAAAGATTTGGCGCACAGTCCTGCAGTGTGACTTCTCCTACGACAAACGTCAAATTGTCTTTGTGTTTCAAGATAAGCCATGATCAAAATTAACTCTCACTGTCAACGAATGTGTGTGGGTTGATGATGTAAAACTCCAGACAAGTTTTCAAGCGCGCGGCCGTTTTTAATGCGTCTTGATTGTCGTACAGTCTGACATATAGGACAGCTGAGGTCCCACAGTGTGACATGGGGATCATGTTCGTACAGTCTGACAAGCAACAATCGTAAAGGACTATTATAAATCGCACAGTGTGCACCCAGCTCTTAAAAAGAACCATTTTACAAAAGTAATTTTATTCAAATCAACACAGTTCGTGCTGTGTCCGTTGTGCAGGGAAACCCTGGCGTTGAAATACATTAAAAACTTTTTACTAAGCCTTTCTCCAAAAATAAAATAATAAAAGAGACCCATTGTTCATTCATGCTGCTTGAGGAAATCAGAAGAATCAAAACCAGGATCGTATTTAACTGAAGATCATAATGTAACTACCCATTAAGAAGAGACTGTGTAGCAGTCCATATTTAATATCTGTCTCTTTTTTGCAGGAACATTCAAACTGCACTTTGATACGAGGCCAGGCTGAAAAGCTCTAAAGAGTTTTATTCCTTCCCTCCAGCTTCTTCCTTAAATCAAGAGATTAATTGAAATTGCCCAAAGGCATTGCGTTTCTCCATCTTTCTTTACTGTGTTGAAACAGAGCTCTTTTTTTATTTAGGGGTTTGAATATTTCTTTTTGAAAGGGATGAATGACTCAATCACAGACCTTATTACTTGTTTTCAGAGCTTTTGGAGAAGACGATGTTTGACACGCTCCGGGGTGATGGTGCGAGCGGGAATTCACTCTTAGATCTTGACTCTCACTATTCAGAGTTTAGGACCTTGATTAAAGTCTTCGTTCTTACTTTTGGGCCAATTTCGGGATGCACACTCCTCCTTGAAATATACATGCTGACTGATCTGCATATACTGGGGAGAACGTTCATCCTTTATTAGAGCCGTTTATTGACCCCAGGCTTTAAGAGCTCTACAGTCTCAAGTCTTATTTGCAACTTAGCGGACTGAATGCTTAATAACGGATCATCCGTTAATAAGATGTCGCCCTCTGACTACACCATGGGTCAAGTGTGATTTTTCTATCCATTTCAAGTGCTTTAACAGTTGTGATATTGCTATCATTTGTGCTGGTGTGTGCATGTGCATATGCATGCTTCAAAACAAACCTTCGCCAAGAATCGAATGCAAGTAAAAAAAATGGTTTTAAAATTTCTGACTGCTTGTTGACCTGAGTTGCTTTTTGCAAATATGCAAAAAAAAAAAAAAAAAAAAAAAAAATGCAAAATAATATATTTTTTTCCCACTAATAATATTGTGAAAACACTTCCATAAGAAATATTTATGCATATTTAGGCACTTAGTGCTCTAGGGAGGCCGTCCACTACACAGACTAATGTCTCACTTTCTTTTGTATCTGCATCTCTGAATTGCTGGCTGGATCCCAGTGCTTACAGGGGTCCTGGCTGGTGGTGAGGGTATGCTGGGAGACGTCCTGAGGAGAGGGAGGCTTTGAAGTCACACTGAGTTGAGATAACACCAAAGCCAATGTTTATTAATTCCTCCTGTCTTGCATGGGGAAACCACAATTGTTATTGCTAGCACAGCAAGATATAGAGGAGATGAGCTAGTTGTCACACTTTTTACTGGGTTAATAATAGAAATAATTGTATATATTGGTAAGATATTTTTAAACGTTTTTGAAAGAAGTCACTTGTGCTTACCAAGACATTTATTTGATCAAAAATAGAGTACTCATTAATAGCTATTGCTGAATATTATTACAAATTTAAATGAATTTTCAATTTTAATATATTTTGAAATATAATTTAGTAATTTTCAGCATCATTACTTCAGTCTTCCATGCCACATGATCCTTCAGAAATTAGTTTTGCACTGTTCTCAGTTCAGTTTCTTGTTTTGTTATTGTTCATGCTCTTCTGTTTCTATGGTTTTTGATTTGCCCTCATGTGTCTCACCTGTGTCTTGTTAATTATCTTCTTTATGAGCTGTTTACACGACACAGTTTTCAACTAAAAACAGAAAATTTTTTAACGTGTTTTGGCCGTTCATTTACACGACAACGGCGTTTTGGTGGCCTAAAAACGCAAACTTTTAAAAACGGGTTTCAAAGTGCAAGTTTTTGAAAACGGTCTCTGTGTAAACAACAAAAACGTGAATCTGTGAAAACGATGACGTCATGCACATGTGTATTACATGTTCAGTCTAGTGTTTAATCATCGTGTTTAAAACTTCTCCGTTTTAAGCATATCATTGTTGTGTAAACGTATCCTTAGTCCCTAGTGTGTCCCTGTGTATTTAAAGCCCTGTGTTTGGGTCTTTGTCAGTTCTTGTCAATATATATTGAAGGGTGTTGTTCTGTTTCCCATGTTTTGATTCCAAATAACTTGATGAAGTGTAATTTTGAGTTTATTGTGCTTAAAGTACTGCTTTCAGATAGATCCAGATCTTTTATTTTCCACCTTTTTTGAACTCCTTGCTGACAGCTATATTTTCTTTAGGATTCTTTGATGAATAGAAAATTCAAAAGAACAGCATTTATTCAACATCTGATCAATTTGATCGATTTAATGCATCCTTGATGAATAAAAGTTTTTTTTTTTTTTTTCAAAAAATAAAAATAAATCGTACAGACCCCAAACTTTTGAACAGTCGTTATACTCTCATTCTTATATTTATTTTATCTGTATAAGCACATACATCAAGGCCTTGGCAACAAAATAAGCATTACCTGTATTACATTTTTAAAAAGCAACACTTCCACCCTTACTTGCCAGGAAAAAAATACAGTTCATTGAACATACATTGATCCAATAGTGGGATATTTTGTCACACTATATAGGATTAGTTGATATTTGTGTTTTAGTTTGGAGGATAAAATTCACAAAAAAATTATATAGAGGTTTTGAACAAGGTGTTTGAAACCACTATACAATCCCCACCGCTAGATAAAACACATTTGTGTAATTGACTATATACTGAGATATATCCCTTGTGACATCTTCCTTGTGTGACAGAATCAAGCTTCAATCCTTCCTCATAAAATCTCTGTGAAGTGGGCAGGTTACATTAAACTAAAGAGTTTCCAGCCCACACATCCTGTTTCATGTAGTAATGGGCTGCATGTGTTCATGCAGTGAGCTCTGTGATCAGTGCCGATTACTCATAGCAGGAATTATTATTTGGGTGAAATTAATTCTGAGTATGTGAAGTCAGTAACACTCGCCGCCTACAATTGATGTGATGCATGTGGCATGTATGTTTGTGTCTGTTCTCTTGAAAATGAGTCACATTTCAAGAAAGGTGCAATATTTAGTCTTCCATATATATCTTAATTTTTTCACAGCTTTTTCCTGTACGCTACAATTTTCTGTGTGCGATTCAAGGTGACATGATTTCAAATGTATTCTTTTTTTCAATCTTCATTTCATACTAATTTTAGGTAACATTTAATATAATACGGTTCTATGTGTTAACATTAATTTATGTGTTCACAAACTAATATTGAACAATATTTTTTTTAAAGCATTTATTAATCTTGATTAATGTTAATAAACTGACTGATAAACAGTTGGTTATTGTTTATTGTTTTGTTTTTTGTGACCACTTTCAATGGAAATGCAACTGATTTGGCAATACAAATGCACACTAAATTGAAAGATATTTAATATCTGAATAAGACATCAGATGCATCCAACTGTATCTAGGTAGTTTCAATGACACTGCATACTACAATTAAACACAAATATGATCCGGTTCTTGGATCCGGTAATAGAATATGGAAGTTATAATTTCAATGAAATTGTAATTATCATCATGTGAGCAATTACAAAGACTATTTCAGTAAGACATCTGGTAACGCAGATGAGTTTAATCACTGCTATTGTCACGGCGACCTTTATAGTAATGCACTTTTCTGCTCCCTAATGCTGTATCATTATGTGTCTGTAGCTTCTCATTCAACTTATAATATCAATTAAACTTTATTTATGTTCGTGACTACACTCTTTAAAGGGTGCCAATGCAACCGGCGATACATATCTCTTAATTCTGAGCTGACGTTTACATTATTACAGAGGTATTTAATTAATGTCTACATTTCCCGTGATTTCCTGATAAGCCTTGAATAACTATGAAATGAAATAAGAAATGTATTTCAGGGATACATATTGTAAATCACAAAGTTGGCATCATCCATCCATCCATCTGTAGACAGTTCTGTTGATTTTTTTAATGGGAATGATCTACGTTTGTTGCATCACCCCACTTGCACACACCGCTTTTGTCTCTCTGTTGTCATGACAATCATGTTGTTTTCTGTCCACTGTACATTGTCCACTCAGTTTGTTTATAATCATATTCATTTATGACAAATGATTTGATCACAGGGTCCGGATCTGGGCTGCTAATGGGTGAACTTTGCACTATTTGTTTAATTTGTAATTTTGGTTATGAATTTAATTCTGGCATTCCTTTTTGTATGATGCATACAATTATATAGTTTCCATCCATGGCTATATTTAAAGGGTTAGTTCACCCAAAAATGAAATTTCTGTCATTAATTACTCACCCTCATGTCGTTCCACACCCGTAAGACCTTTGTTCATCTTCGGAAAAACAAATTAAGATATTTTTGATGAAATAAGTGAGGTACCTGTATATGGCTTGCTCATAGACAGCAATATAATCAACACTTTCAAGGTCCAGAAAAGTACTAAAGACATTGTTAAAACAGCCTGATGTGACTGTAGAGGTTCAATCTTAATGTTATGAAGTGACAAGAATACTTTTTGTGCGCAAAAACAAAACAAAAATATCGATTTTATTCAACAATCTTTTTAGTAGCTTTCTGGACCTTGAAAGTGTTGATTATATTGCTGTCTATGAACGAGTCATATACCTCTTGGATTTCATAAAATATCTTAATTTGTGTTCTGAAGATGAACGAAAGTCGACATGAGGGTGAGTAATTAATGACAGAATTTTAATTTTTGGGTGAACTAACCCTTTAAAGGGTTACTTCACCCAAACTTTTGTTTGCGAAAAACAAAACAAAACAAAAAAAAACATAATTTACCACTTTATTTACAAAATAATATTATCCAAAGCGTCTTCACGCAACAATGTCAGCTCTCGCATGAACACAAAACGCATGCGTCGTGGTGCTCTTGTAAACTCGTGTTGCAGATCAATATATTCGTTAGTGGTAAATTTAGTGTTGTTTTTTTTTGCGCAAACAAAGCACTCATGCCGCTTCATAAAATTTAGTTTAAGCCCCTGGAGTCACATGGAGTACTTTAATGATGTCTTTACTACATTTCTGGTCCTTAAAAGTGGTAGTTGCGTTGGATCTCTATGGAGGGACAGGAAGCTCTCAGACTTCATCAAAAATATCTTAATTTGATGAATGAAAGTCTTACAACATGAGGGTGAGTAATTAATGACAGAATTTTCATTTTTGGGTGAACTAACCCTTTAAAAAATGACAGAAAATCAAAAGCCGAGTCACATTTACATAATAATAAATGTCTAAGCCAAGTAACTTATTTAAAGTGATAGTTCACCCAAAAAAAGAAAAGAAAAAAAAAAAAATATTGGCATTATTTACTCACCCTCATGTTGTTCCAATTAGAAAACTAAATATTCACAATAATGTTTTAGCTGTTTTTGTCCATACATGAAAGTCAGTGGGGTTCAAAACCACATTGGACCATACTGACTTTCATTGCATAAAAAAAATAAAAATATATAAATAAACAAAAAAGAAAGTCATATAGATCTGAAATGACATGAGGGGGAGTAAATAATGACAAAACTTACATTTATTAGTTAACTGTCGCTATAAGCTCAATAGAATTCATTCTCTCTCTCTATGACATGTTTAATTTTGCTTGTGGATCGTCTGAACAATGCTCAACAAACCCGTCCGTCAGCTCTTGTTTTCCTCAGCTGGTCTAATCAATCTACACTTTGCTCCATTGCTTTACTGCAGACGGACTCAGCATTGCTTGACTTTGACAGTCTATCATTCTTTGCTCACGTTACACTCCGTCAATCAACCCATTCCTGTGCACAGAGAATCAGAGCAGACTGATTCAAGACTAATGTTTCCCGAGTCCGGTTATTACCATGTGGATATGTAGCCCTGGAATTCCATCCATCCCCTCAGACAGGAATCTTTAATGGAATTCTCATGTGTAACATTCCACAAAAATATCCGCTAGCAAAAACAGTCTATATTCTCCAAATCAGCCTGACTTTCTTTATCAGCCGGTCCTGTTATGAATGAGACTTTGCAGACTGAGCTCTCTGTGTTTTTTTTCATGCTTGAGAGAAAAATTAATTTAACCAGAGAGAGTGGCTAATGGATTTCAGATAGGAAATTATGCTTGAATCCGTATACACTGCGATTCTGATATTTACTGTATTGCATGGCTGACTTCAGCTTCTGAAATTGGCTGCCTCCAAGCAAGAGGAAATGACAAACAGAAAGAGTAAAAGAGAGAAATGGGGAAGCCGAGTTCTATGGTCCATGTCAGGCAGTCTCTGTTCTCTCTCTTGCAAAATACAGCACCCACGAATCCTGAAATTGATACATACATCTCAAACGATGACAAACACTACACCACCCACAAAAAGTAGTCTAAATTCAACTTTAACTGAAAAACAGATGATTTTGGAGTATAGGACTTTTCTTGGATCTGGTGTTTGTTTACGTGTTTTGTGCATCCTGTGGAAACGCAGCATCTTCATATGTTCCATCTGTCTGCAAACGGCCACCTGCCCCCGACAAGCTGTGTTCTCCCCAGGGTTTTGCTCTGTGCCGTCTGCCCCGTGACCTGTCTGTAGTTATCACTCTATCCTCTTTCTATACCCAATTAGAACCCAGTTTTTAAGTGTGAAAAGTGACAACATGTTCATCATATACATGTCACATAGCTGAAGTGATGATAAGCCATAACGGAGGTAAATTAGAGCTGCTGTGGCTCAGAGGTATAAGAGTGAGAGGTTTGATTTTTGACTGAATGATAATTTTTAGAATAAACTGATCAACACTGCATCTGTAATCATGGTGTATGTGGTTGTAAGATTTTACTTGAATAGAGAGTGTTCTGGTAAGCATTCACTTTGTTTTTTCTTTAAAAGACTTCTTTCATTTTAGTTTAGCTTTTAATTTTTTTTCTGATGTTTTCTAAATTCATTATTTTTAGGTTTTATATAAATATCATTCAAAAGTTTTGTGTCAGCAAGATTTTGTTTTTTAAGAAATTGATACTTTTATTTTAGTAAGGATGCACTACATTGACCAAAAGTGATAGTAAATAAATTTAACATGGTTACAATAATAAGAAATGTTTCTTGAGCACCAGATCAGCATATTAGAATGATTTGTGGAGGATGATCATGTGATCGTGACAGGGATATATATATATATATATATATATATAAAACATTATGACATCGTCCATAGGCATAACATTATGACCACCTTGCTATAATTGTGTTGGTCCCCCTTTTGCTGCCAAAACAGCCCTGACCCGTCGAGGCATGGACTCCACTAGACCCCTGAAGGATGTTAGCAGCAGATCCTTTAAGTCCTGTAAGTTTCGAGGTGGAGCCTCCATGGATCGGACTTGTTTGTTCAGCACATCCCACAGATGCTCGATTGGATTGAGATCTGGGGAATTTGGAGGCCAAGTCAACACCTCAAACTCGTTGTTGTGCTCCTCAAACCATTCCTGAACCAGATTTTCTTTGTGACAGGGCACATTATCCTGCTGAAAGAGGCCACAGCTATGGGAATACCATTTCCATGAAAGAGTGTACATGGTCTGCAACAATGCTTCGGTAGGTGGTACGTGTCAAAGTAACATCCACATGGATGGCAGGAGCCAGCAGAACATTGCTCAAAGTTTCACACTGCCTCCGCCGGCTTGCCTTCTTC
The DNA here is from genome assembly GCA_037950675.1 of Hypophthalmichthys molitrix. Classification (NCBI taxonomy): domain Eukaryota; kingdom Metazoa; phylum Chordata; class Actinopteri; order Cypriniformes; family Xenocyprididae; genus Hypophthalmichthys; species Hypophthalmichthys molitrix. The sequence continues at coordinate 29,697,408 of CM075493.1, forward strand.
CCCTAGTGCATCCTGGTGCCATGTGTTCTCCAGGTAAGCAACGCACACGCACCCGTCCATCCACATGATGTAAAAGAAAATGTGATTCATCAGACCAGACCACCTTCTTCCATTGCTCCATAGTCCAGTTCTGATGCTCACTTGTCCACTGTTGGTGCTTTCGGCAGTAGACAGGTCAGCATGGGCACCCTGACTGCTCTGTGGCTATTCAGCTCCATACGCAACAGTTTTGGAGATGCTTTGACCCAGTCGTCTAACCATCACAATTTGGTCCTTGTCAAACTCGCTCAAATCCTTACGCTTGCCCATTTTTCCTGCTTCTAACAATCAAGTTTGAGGACAAAATGTTCACTTGCTGCTTAATATATCCCACACACTAACAGGTGCTGTGATGACGAGATTATCAGTGTTATTCACTTCACTTGTCAGTGGTCATAATGTTATGCCATGATCGGTGTGTATATGTACAGTATATATATATATGTATGTATATATATATATATATATGTATATATATATATACACTGTATATAAATATTTGGTGCTCAAGAAACATTTCTTATTATATATTCATTAGGTATTTTCCTGTTTGTTACTTTTTATTTCAGTTTATTTTTTAATTCCTTTTAGTTTTCGATAATGATAATAACACTCACTGCAGCTGCTACTTTCAACAAACATGAAGAGAAATCACATAATTACAGATTTTTAAAGTGGCTGAAAGCTTAATCGCATATTTTTAGGGGAGTTAAATAAAACATGGTCTAGAAAAGCTTATCTCTATAGTCTGATTTTTATGAACCAAGTGAAATTTGTGGCAAAAATCAAAGTGGGGTGTGTGTGGTTCAGGTAAACCCATGAGATTTACAAAATTTCCAAAATCCTTGTCATTGTGGGGACATTTTTTGGTCCCCATGAGGAAAACAACTTATAAATCATACTAAGTGATGTTTTTTGAAAATGCAGAAAGTTTTCAGTGATGGGTAGGTTTAGGGTTAGGGGATAGAAGATACAGTTTATAGAATATAAAAATCATAATCTCTAGGGAATGTCCCCATGCACGTGTGTGTGTGTGTGTTTGTGAGGTCATCAACACTGAGCAGTATTTAAGTACATCTGACAGTGCACATTAAGTGTAACAGAATCGGCCGCTTCCTCAGCTGGAGTAATTTACAGTTTAATTCATTGCTTGAGGGGGTCTTTTACCCCCTTATTGACACACAGTGTTTGTTCGATGTGCTGAGTATGAGCATATGTTCTGAGTGGACACCAGAGAAAATGGATGGAGAACTGGCACAGCCTCACGCCACATCTCCTCAAACTGATTAACGTAATAGCTAACCATTTGTCTTTTTCGAATACTCTTTCATTTAGCTTCGAAATGACCTTGAATCATCTCCAAGCATATAAGAGCCTGATGCAATGAATGAAATAGTCTGTGTTGCAAAAGCAGATTTCATTATCTTTCCAGCATTATGGAAATAGGAGTAAATAGCCGGCGGTGAGGAGGCTTGATGTTTTTTAAATACTGTATATTTGGTGGTTTTGGAGAAAATGATACAAATTTAGAAATACAACCAACAGGAACGATGATCCTCAGGACAATGAGGTTAAATCAGATTGTGATCCTAAAATGTTAGTGTTATTAAAGGAAGACATTTATACAGATATTTCTCTGAGTTATGCTCACAGACTGGTTTGATTTGAAATAAAAGAATGTATTATTAATAAATCTAATAAAGATGTCAAGGTGAAAAATAGAAAAAGCTGCTTTGAAATGATATGTATTGTGAAAAGCGATTTACAAATAAATGTGAATTGAATTGAATTGAATAAATTTAAAATGTAGTAACCTACCTTTTGACACATTATTCTCAGTTATGTCGACTGTTTTTGCTCTGCCAACAAAATAAAAGCTACAACAGAATTATTTTGCCAGCAGAATTATTATTGTGTCTCTGAGCAACACACAGTGGTGTTTCTTTCCTGAACAAGTCAGCTGAGTGAATACCGTTGTAAACTATTGATGCTGTAAATCAAACAGTGAATTATACAGTCTAAATATGCAAGTTATGTCCTAAATATCCCTAATACTTACCTAACAAGCATTCTCTAAGTATATATTCGTTTGGCAGTTTGCCCTCTAGGGTAAAATCATGCTAATTTGTCTTTGTCGATGAAGAAGAAAACACCCATTGTTCTTAATAATGCAACTGTGCATATTTATCAGAAAAGCATACTCTGTTTGAGCATGAATTATTAGTTTTCATTAGCAGTGTGCTACAGACTACCAGTCACTGGGGATTTGAGTAAGCAGAGATATAAGCATCATTGTGACACAAGCTATTATACAAAGCAGTTTCTTTTACATGAATATTAATAATTCTTTTTATTTTTGGGTGAACTATATCTTTAAATTAGTTACATTGCTACTTTTAGTTAGAAGTTGCTAATACCACAGTGTAACACCAAATTTATTACAGTAGACAATTTAAGGGCCTGTTTACACCTGGTCACTTCATGTGTTTTCTCTGATCGGATAGATATCTAATTTGTTAAAATTATTTACACTTGACCACATAAATGTGTCTCCGCAAAACTAAATCTGATCTTCAATTACCGCGCTATATGCACATTTAATGGAGTCACATCAATGAAAGCAACAGTTTTATTTATAATCTGCTAATTTCAATATCAAAGACTGCATTAGGAGAGAGAGCGGTATCAGCACTTGTAAGATAATTTAGTCTCACTACTTTTAATGAAGATGATTGTGTGTTAAGCGTCTGCAACGCCAGAACTTTCAGTTTAATTTGAAGCAGTTGCCTAGATGAAGAGATACTCAGCTCATCTGCGGCATGCCATTTCTTTGGCGATGTGTGTTGCAGTAGCACTGTCTGGCTATAACATGACCAGTGTTGGGAAGGTTACTTTGGAAGTGTGATAGGTTACTTTAATAAAGTAATGTAACTGATTACATTTGATTACTTTTTGATTACTTTTCTCATTTCCAGCACTGGAATGGATTTTTATCACTCGCCATGGTGGCAACTCTCAGACAGATTGTAGCCTAAAGCTTTCAGCTGCAACATGGATTGATGTAATTGACAGATGGTGCACTGCAAATTCAAACAAGAGAGCCAATCAAAAGCAACAAAATAGCATCGCTTTACTAAATGGCCCTTAAATGTCAGAAGGCATCGTGCACATCAAAAACAGGCAAAGCAACAAATTATTATTAGGCAGCGGCTATTTACACTAAGTGAAAATAGCATATTTTCTTAGTGACAGATGCTATTTACACCAAGTGACAATAGCATTATATTCTGTTTACACCAAGTGACAATAGCATTATATTCTGTTTACACCAAGTGACAATAGCATTATATTCTGTTTACACCAAGTGACAATAGCATTATATTCAATATACACTAAATGACAATAGCATTATATCCTATTTACACTAAGTGACAATAGCATTATATTCTATTTACACTAAGTGAAAATAGCATTATATTTAATTTACACTAAGTGACAATAGCATTATATTCTGTTTACACCAAGTGACAATAGCATTATATTCTATTTACACTAAGTGACAATAGCATTATATTTAATTTACACTAAGTGACAATAGCATTATATTTAATTTACACTAAGTGACAATAGCATTATATTCTATTTACACTAAGTGACAATAGCATTATATTCTATTTACACTAAGTGACAATAGCATTATATTCTATTTACACTAAGTGACAATAGCATTATATTTAATTTACACTAAGTGACAATAGCATTATATTCTGTTTACACCAAGTGACAATAGCATTATATTCTATTTACACTAAGTGACAATAGCATTATATTTAATTTACACTAAGTGACAATAGCATTATATTTAATTTACACTAAGTGACAATAGCATTATATTCTATTTACACTAAGTGACAATAGCATTATATTCAATTTACACTAAGTGACAATAGCATTATATTCTATTTACACTAAGTGACAATAGCATTATATTTAATTTACACTAAGTGACAATAGCATTATATTTAATTTACACTAAGTGACAATAGCATTATATTCTATTTACACTAAGTGAAAATAGCATTATATTTAATTTACACTAAGTGACAATAGCATTATATTCAATTTACACTAAGTGACAATAGCATTATATTCTATTTACACTAAGTGACAATAGCATTATATTTAATTTACACTAAGTGACAATAGCATTATATTCAATTTACACTAAGTGACAATAGCATTATATTTAATTTACACTAAGTGAAAATAGCATTATATTTAATTTACACTAAGTGACAATAGCATTATATTCAATTTACACTAAGTGACAATAGCATTATATTCAATTTACACTAAGTGACAATAGCATTATATTTAATTTACACTAAGTGAAAATAGCATTATATTTAATTTACACTAAGTGACAATAGCATTATATTTAATTTACACTAAGTGACAATAGCATTATATTCTGTTTACACCAAGTGACAATAGCATTATATTCAATTTACACTAAATGACAATAGCATTATATTTAATTTACACTAAGTGAAAATAGCATTATATTTAATTTACACTAAGTGACAATAGCATTATATTCAATTTACACTAAGTGACAATAGCATTATATTCTATTTACACCAAGTGACAATAGCATTATATTCAATTTACACTAAGTGACAATAGCATTATATTCTATTTACACCAAGTGACAATAGCATTATATTCTATTTACACCAAGTGACAATAGCATTATATTTAATTTACACTAAGTGACAATAGCATTATATTCAATTTACACTAAGTGACAATAGCATTATATTCAATTTACACTAAGTGACAATAGCATTATATTCAATTTACACTAAGTGACAATAGCATTATATTTAATTTACACTAAGTGAAAATAGCATTATATTTAATTTACACTAAGTGACAATAGCATTATATTTAATTTACACTAAGTGACAATAGCATTATATTCTGTTTACACCAAGTGACAATAGCATTATATTCAATTTACACTAAATGACAATAGCATTATATTTAATTTACACTAAGTGAAAATAGCATTATATTTAATTTACACTAAGTGACAATAGCATTATATTCAATTTACACTAAGTGACAATAGCATTATATTCTATTTACACCAAGTGACAATAGCATTATATTCAATTTACACTAAGTGACAATAGCATTATATTCTATTTACACCAAGTGACAATAGCATTATATTCTATTTACACTAAGTGACAATAGCATTATATTCTATTTACACCAAGTGACAATAGCATTATATTCTATTTACACCAAGTGACAATAGCATTATATTTAATTTACACTAAGTGACAATAGCGTTATATTCTATTTACACTAAGTGACAACAGCAGCATTTTCTTAGCGATATGCTATTTACACAAGGGGAAAATAGCGATAGATTATATTTACACCATGTAAAAGTATCAGTTCTTTGCAATAAGAGTCAATAGTTATTAGATGCTATCTATACTTTATACTGGCAGATACTATTTGCACCTCAGTATTTTTGTACATTAACAGGATGCAATAATATCATAGAGTGTAAATGATTATATTTATTAAAATTATTAAATGGATGCTGCCATATTGGGAGAATAAAAATCCTCCGTACACCTTCCTCTAACCCTAACCAATAAACACTCGTTTGCAGTTTATTTCCACTTTTAGAACATTATTTTCATTTTTATTGAAAATAAATGCGAGCTTGGCAAAAGGCGGATTCGAACCCGTGTTGATCGCGTTAAAAGCCTGGTCTGCGAGCCTTACTGGCTAACTGCTGCACCACTGAATATGTTGAATTCTGTGTGTCTTTTTAAAAACATGAGTGGCCCAACCAGACATTGGTGGGCGGAGCTAGTGTAAATAGCGTTTGCCAACAAGGGACGCTATTTGCACTTAATGTAAATAGACACTCCGTTAATATTATTCAACATAACCTAGTTTTTTTACAGAAAATGTTCACATGTAACCCCCTTTGTAATCGTTAACATTTTCATAAGTAACTGTAATTTAATTACACATTTTTTCTCAGTAGCTTTAACTGATTACAGTTACATTTATTAATGTAAATTATGTAACTCTGTTACATGTAACTAGTCACTCCCCAACACTGAACATGACATATATAGCCTAGGACATGCTATCACACATTTTTTAACATTTTGGACAGGAGTAAAATGTATATTTTGCCAGCTAGGATTAGCTACTATAGTATAAGGGTCTTGAAGTGTATATGTGTTTTAAATTTGAAGTGAGGCTAATCTGAGCCACTTCCTCCAGTAGGCTACAACAGACAGATATAATAAAACATCAGGACAGTGAACTTGCCATGATGTTTATGTGTAATCAGTTTCTTAAAGTATTTTGTCACATGTCATATTCCTCCCCGGAAGGAGAACCATGTGTATAGAGATTCAACATACAACATCCTGTTCACTGTTTGCTTATCGATGCTGTTTGAATCAGACAGGGTGTTTTGGCATGACCTTGGGTGTTTTCGTTCTCTACATCATGTGTGAATGCTCATTTTTCTCTTCCCCACCAGAGGCTGCTTACTATTAACACCTCAAAGCAGGGGTTGCCAAGCTTGCCACATCCATTTGATGTATGGAAGAGAAAGAGAGAGAGAACTGAGAGGAAATTTGATTTAAACAGTCTTTTCCTTTGACCAGACACTAAAAGGGCTTATGTTCTTGAAAAGGCCTGACAAAGCCCATAGTATTGTGGGATAATAAGGGGGAACAAGTCTGAAGATGTGAAGCACAGCAGAGACATGCAATGAAATTAATCATGCTGGAAGTGTATGATACAATCTTAATTAGAATTGGAATAAAATGTGCTTAATCAATGGATTGAACGGTATAATGGAAATAAGTTCCAGGGCCTGTGCATCCATGGTATGATTATTATATATATCGAATCAAATCGGCCTCATCTGGCATTTGCCTTGTACACATACATTTAAGAAAAAGAGGTCTGATTGGAGCTTTGATCATCAATGAACGCAAATGTGTCACGGGTGGCTGTGCAAGGAAGCGCACGACAAAGGACATAACATACTTTAATCCTGGAAACTCAGGGAAACAGATATAAAACACCTCAATATTGGTGTAGACAGGACAAAGGAACTCATGAAACACAGGACTATAAATACTAAAGCAAATGAGGAACTAAATGGCTAACTAATTGGACAACAGGTGAGCGGAATACATCAATCAACTACACAGGAACACTAGGTGACAGGGAAAAAACACAATGAAACATAGAAACAGAACATATATTTTACAAAATGTTTATGGTCAGTTTCAGCAATATTGATGAATATTAAGATTTATCACTAGACAGGGAGTAGGCTACCATTAATAAAACTGTATAAGCTTTGGTGGAAATGTGTTCGGGTTTACATTCAGTCCTATTAAATTATATTCCAGAAAAAGGAATCTCTGCTCTAAACATGGAACAGTAATTGTTGGAGTGGAAATCCAATTATTTTGCTGATGTTCAATTTTAATATGTTATGGTCAATTATACAACTAATTAGAAAGCTAATCAGAACACGTCTCCTACACGTTCTGACTGTTTTTATCATCCTGACTGAATTTCAATTGAATGGCCACATTCATTTCTGCTCGGATTTTTCAATACTGAGAGATGTCATATCTTGCGGCTGAAATTGTAGCTGTGTGAATTTGATGTAATTGTATTCAGTCCTGAATCCATAATAACTTTGTTAGGACAATATTCATAATCCAATGAAATGTAATATGTTTATATACTAGCATTCAGAAGTGTGGGGTCATTAGTTTTTTTTTAATAATACTTTTACTTTAAAGTGACTGTAAAGACAATTATATTGTTACGAAAGATTTCTATTTGAAATAAATGTTGTTCTTTTGAACATTTTATTCAAAGAATTCTTAGAAAATGTATCAGTGTTTTAACAAAAATATTAAGCAGCACAACTGTTTTCAACACTGATATTAATAAATGTTTCTTGAGCAGTAAATCAGCATTTTAAAATGATTTCTGAAGGATCATGTGACACTGATGACTGGGGTAATGACTGCTTAAAAATCAGCTTTACGTTTTAAAATATATGAAAATAGAGAACAGTAATTTTAAATTGTAATAATATTTCACAATATTACTGTTTTTACTGTATTTTTGATTGAATAAATGCAGCCCTGGGTGAGCATAAGAGACTTCTTTCAAAAACATTAAAAAATCTTTTAAAAAACATAAAAAAAAAACAGTAGTGTATATTCACAGTTTACTTAATGCAAATATACAACATTTTAAATTTGGCTTGAAGGTTTTCTCTGTTGTCAAATATTTGTTTATAACCATGGATTCTACCCTTCAAAAAGCAAGTTAAGAGAATGGTAAACAGTGAAACTTAATCTATAAATCTTCTGTAATATCAGAAACAACTTGACTATGAAGACAGCAACGATTTCAATGCAATGATAGTTCTATACTTGACATGTTTAAGCAGTTGGGAAGCAAACCTCTTCTGCAACGCTTACACTTCTACTGTCAGTGTACCACCAGACTCTCAAGTGCTCAACAAGAAGGCTAATCGATACTATCAATGTCCCTGATGTCACTGTCACAATGTCACTGCTGTGATTATGTTATCATTTCCATTAATCTTGAATGAACAGGCTTTATGTATATATGCAGTATTGCATGTAGATGTCAGTACAGCCTTGTTTTAATTACTCTCTCAAGCCTGTTTTTATGTTTTATTCCCCCTCTTTGGTGTCTTTTTGCTGCTGATTTTGTTAATTTGTATGATGCTTTGAATAAAAGCAGCTGCAAAATGAATAAATGTAAATGTTTGTAAAACCTGCCCATTGATTACAGTTTAGCTGTAGATGCAATTGTGGTAATTCAGTTATAACTAGCACTTTTACAGAAATGTTTATTAATGTGCACTGTTCCTATAAAATATAATTTGAATAAATTAAAGTGAAAAGTAAAGGTTTGACTTGCCATATTCATCACTGGGAAAGTGCACTTTATTCATTAGGTTATAATTCAGAAACCTAATAGATAAAAATCGGAGTTGAAACCAGGAAAGCTGTCTCAAAATCAAGTAATGCTCAACATGAAATTTGTCACAAAAATGTGATATTCCACAATTGCGAATTCATGTTGTTTTTATAGCTCCCAAATTTTCTGTTCTTGAATTTATACTATATATATTTAAACTCTTATGGAGCACATGTGAAATCCTAGTCTAATAAAGTAACAAACTGCTGTCTCTCTCTGATGACAGATGATAAATGATTAGTATACTCAGGCAGATTTCTGTCCCATTACTATTCTGTCATTGAGCTGAAATCACTGCATGCTTACAGAGGTCCAACATACTGTGGTGCACCTTGAGTGCCGCCACACTCTTTTGATGAAAATGAAAAACTAATGTAGATGAGCATCAAAGAGAGAAGGGGAGTGATTTCCATGACCTTCCATTATACATTTTTGATGGTGACTAGGGAGGAATGGAGTGCATCAAAAATAATTCTGGTGTGTTGTGTTAAAGTAATATTCTCAAACTCCCACTCTCCCTGGCATATCTGTCTTGCTTAGCTATGTCTTTAGCAATCAGCAGAGGGAAATTGAAGACTAGAGGTGCTTTCGAATGCGCTATAAGTGATAAAAAAAAATGCCTCCATTATTCCCACTAGATCACTTTGCATGCACACTTTTCTTCTTCCTCAATATTGATTCAGACTTGCTAATATGTGACTGTCTAATGAGACAAATGCTGACTTCTGTAGAGTTCTTATTAAACAGTTTATTAGTATGTTCATCTCTTGATTGTTATATAAATCCAGAGGGAACTTTCAATAGCTTTGAGATTCACTGGTACTTTAAGAGATAGTTCAGCCAAAATGAAAATTCTGTTATTTATTCACCCTCATGTTATGTTGTTTCAAACTCATGACTTTCTTTCTTCTGTGGAACACAAAAGGAGAGATTCTGAAGAATGTTCAAGCCAGTTTCTGTCTTTGAATAAAAGTGAATGGGGACAGGGGGTGTCAAGCTACAAAAAGAATGAAAAGCACAAAAACTTTGCAGACTTAAGCACTACTTATACGCTGCATTCCTCTAAAGCCATAAAGCCATGTGTGAAGAACAGAATGAAATGCATTATTAGCCTGAACTTGACAGAGAATTTTTTTTTTTTTGATAACAGCAGGACAATATACGTGCTATAAATATTGCCTTTTTAATTCCATGGAAGAAGGAAAGTCAGAGGTTTCAAAAGACATAGGTTGAGTAAATGATGACAGAAGTATAATTTTTGGATGAAGCTTTACTTTTGAAGAACCTGTAATGAAACTTCAAGAACTTTTATAATGTCCAAACAAGAAAAAAAGCATGTCGGTAAGGCATTACATCCGCGTGTAATCCACATGTACCAGATGTGGACCGGATCTGGGCCACATCGTGTTGCTGTCTGGGAGACAAGTCCTCTGCACAGACCTTATTGCCAGCTTCGACCCAGCAGATGCCGGTATGATGTATCCCATTCGTCAAGCAGAAGGAACTGGATGGAATATTCTGAATGATACCAGTCTACAATCTGACTTGTGATGTAGAACTGCACTGTAAAAAATTGTCCTGTGAATTTACAGGTAATTACTGGCAAAAAAGTTGCCAATACTTTACTGTTAATTTTACAGTTCTTTACCATAATCTACTTTGCAGTATGTTGCTGTAAAATATACCATGCACTCAATTAAAACTCATCAACTAATTTCATTTGCAGAAATTGACTGCCTTAAATTGTCTGACTGCCATTTAAATTCATAAACTTATGTTTATGAGCTAACTATATGAGCATATTATTCACTTGAACTTATTTCATTTGAATCCACTAAAAAAAGAAATAACCAAATTAATTAAAACTAGAAACATCAAGTCAGCTTGAATCTCTTGCAGATAACTGCTAGCTAATAACAGCACATTACAGTTAACTAAGAGATTATCACTGCATCAGCAACTACACAGTTACTGCTTTTAAATAAAGCAACATGCAGCATAACATCAGTGTTTCTGGATCATCACTGACTGAAGCACAGGCTCTACTCTTCTGCACAATGGTGACACACAAAACTCAGACAACAGAAACCCTTTAAATCCCAACAAAACATTAAACACCAACATCTAGTGCAAAAACATAAAAAAACACTTCAATTCAACATTTACTCGGATCAATTATTGAGTTGTATTAACTTTTACTAATACTTCAGTGAAATTAACTTGTTTAATTTAATAAATTTGGCTGTTATGTTTTACAGTACATTGCTCTTTTTACATGATTTTACAGAAAATTATTGTTTTTCTACAGTTTGTTGCTGTAAAATTAATTTACAGTTTATTACTGTAGAAAAGTGTTTCGCTATGCGTGTTTATTCATCTTACACCTTTAACCCTTTAAACGCCACAACAAAATCCCCAGTGTTTAATGAACACAGCCTTAGATGAAATCAACTGAAGATAAAAAAAAAAGACATTAAATCGTTCAATATCTCAGCAGAGGAGGGTTAAACAACAAAAATAATATTACCAGCTTCTCTTATTACTAACTAGATTGACTTTATTTCTGTCAGACATCTACAGCAGTTCTTATTGAGAACTAACAGATGTTGTTTTGTTTCGTTTGACGTTACCATGATGGAGGTCAGTGCTCGCTTTAGTTGTGCTCTTGACACTTGACTTGTAATGCTAGTTTTTATTTAGCGGCTGTAAATGTGTGTTTTTTCTTTTTAAAACACACTTATTATGGCATGAATTAGCTAAGAAAAGATATAATAGTGTGTTGTTGGTTAGGTTTTGATTACGACATTATTGTTATATAACACTTAATTCACTGAACTTGTCCAGTGTCTAATCCATTGTCAGAAATGTTTTTTTTTTTTTTAAATAAATTTATAAATAAATTTTTTATATTACACTGTGATACTACAGCAAAGGACAAAGCAGTGCTGAGCAATCAGTTAAAAATTTTTAAACTCATCATTTACAAAAAAATTTTTTTTTTGGTAAGGTATCACTTAGATTCACACAGGCATCAAGAATCATCATATGAATCTCAACAATGGTGACAATCAACAAAAAAGATAAACAGATCATCTCTGAACATAATAAAACACACTACTAAAAGTCAACACAAAAACAACAGCAAAAATAAAGGCAAACAGTAAGAATTAAAGAAAATAACCAGGCAATTCAGCTGCATAATTTATGCATGCCGCAATGCATGCTGGGAGTCATGGATGATTTTAGTACTATGCTGGTACCCAGCATGCATTGTGGCATGAAGCTTTTGATTGTCACCATTGTTGTGATTCATACGCCAATTCTTGATGTCTGTGTGACTCTGAATGACTCAGTAGTTCAAAATGTTTTGAGCACAAACTGTATTCAAAAATCATTCAGGTTTTCTGGTTGTAACAGTTGGATCCAACATCACAGGAATACCATAATAACAGTATAAAACATTACCTGTATAATAATAGATTAGACTCTGATGAGAACAATATCAGGCCATAAAATGATAATTGCAAGCATTAATAACTAGCTAACATCATCTGACCATATTTTCTTTTTTGCCATGACAAATGTGTTTTGAAAACATATTTACAGCAACCAAAAAAAAAACAAGTGTTAAATAGTCAAGGTTCAAGAGTACAACTAAAGCAAACGCTGACCTCCATCATGGTAACATCAAACGAAACAATAAAACAACATCTAAACCTCTGTTAATTCTCAATAAGAACTTCAGTAGATGTGTGACAGAAATAAAGTCAGTCTGGTTAGTAATAAGTGAAGCTGGTAAAGCGGTTTGTGGAGTTGTTTAATCAGATCTTGAGAGATTTAATGTCTTCTTTTATCTTCAGTTGATTTAATCTTCTTCTGTTCTTGTTGTTTTTCTTTCCTTCATTGATTCTGCTTATTAATAGCAGGTGTTCATAAGTGTCTGAATTCACACGTGTTTTCATTCACTCTCTCAAGTGGACTATATTAGTGAACTAATGTAGGGAATAGTGAATGAGGATATAGGGTGTGATTTGGAACACAGCCTCAGAGTGTCGACTTTGAGCGCTGTTAATTCATAGTATATTCTTGTAGGCTACTTTCTCGAAAATGTCACATATTACCCAGAATGCATTGTTTTCTACGGTATATTACTGTTTTAATGGAAAACAGCATGTTACTGTAGAAATTTGGCCATTTTTTACAGTGTGGTCCCCTGACTGAGCCTGGTTTCTCCCAAGGTTTTTGTTTCTCTATTTCTGTCTCCAATGGAGTTTGAGTTCCTTGCCACTTTTGACTTGCTTGACTAAATGATTGGAGAAATCTGGCATCTGATTTTAAGTGACACATGCACAAATGAATCATTTTTAATAAGATCAAAAAACATGCATTTAAAAAATAAATATGGTTAATTTTCATTTAATGCTGACTTCAACTTAAAAACTAACTTTACTCCTTCTGAAAGTCATATAATTTGCACTGCCATGATGCTGTGAAGAACCATTGTAGACACTTTATTTTAAAACGCTCAGAAGAACAGTGTAGGTGTTTGTTCAAACCTCAGACCAAGAACTACTGAGTCTGCTTGAGAGAAACATCTTTCCTCTGCTTAGTGACCAAAAGATCAAAAGAAGTACAAAACAGGTCAGCTGGCATGACTCCATCTACAAATGTGTTTGTTATGAATGAGTTCTTTTGTCCTGTGTCAGTGAATGCTCTGTTCTGTTGCCATTTCTGATGTATTCATTCAAATGCTAATGTGGTGTAGGTGCTGAAGAGCTGGTAATTCAAGCGAGTAGCGCAGCTGCATAAGTGGAATTTTGTTTGGTCTGTTGTGTTGTGCGTGGATGGGTGGGGGCGGCAGGTAACGGGATGTGATCCGATGCCTCAGTTGCTGAAAACTTATGTTTGCTGCCTTGTCATAACTCCCCAGGTTAATCAATAATTCACAGATTGACATGTTCTGTGGCTGCCTGGTTTTCTCTTCTTCTGCTGCAGGGGCCCCTCTTTCTCAGCTCCGACACTCAGCCAAATCAGTCATGGTGTATTCATTTTGTTCTTTCCAATTTCTCAATAAGAGGAAAACCCTGTATTGTATTATTCATGAGTTATGAATTCTGTTAGTACCTCTCTGTATGCAGCTTAAATAATAACCCACTTAAAGTTAGTGCTAACTGCCATCGAAGGAATGAAAATGTGGTTTAGGGTGCTGTAGGGCAATCTATTGAACACGTCAACTTCTAGTCAGCCCAAAAGAGAAGAGTCTTATTTGTAGTTTTACACCCTGACTATTTTCAGAAAAGATTATTAAAAGTTTCTAATTAAAGTGATTTTAAAAGGTGTGCTTTTGTAATATTTAATTGATTCTTTAACATAAAATCATGTCTTTTTCTCATTAAATCTGTTTAATGCTAAGTGATTTATTCTGTACTTAGATAAGTGGTTTAAGTGGTGACCCAACACATTACTGAAAGCAAAGGTAACTTTGCTCTTCATTAAGTGAGTCACATCTTGATTCATTAAATGCCATGACCAGTTAATTCTGTAAACAATTTATTAGACTCATTCAAACTGGCACTTTTGAGTTTGTGAGTGGTTGAAATGATTAATTAAAAGAACCAGCTCATTTATTTGATTGACAGGCGATCTGACCAATCATAATGCCGTATCTACCATTTTGTCCAACAAATAAACCAGACAGGAGAGTTAGTAGATTAATGTTGGACTTCAACTTGAAAAATGGTGTGTATTCACGTCTTTCTGTGGTTGAAACAACATACCTTCTGATGTTCATTCAGAGATGATCAGTTCACATGCTGCTTGAACTGAGGCGCTTCAGTGATCTGTCATGGCACATTACAGTATTTATTGTTTGAATTTATTAAAAAATGACACATTTTGGATGCTGACACTTTGTTTCATACCAAAAGTAACCTACTTTGTCTTGTCTGTCAGAGGGTTGTCAGTGTCCTCTTTGTTCCGTAATGTATTTTTCACTGCGTGAGAACATGATGTGTGGCATGAGAGCAACAGTAACTGGGGGTGGGGGTGGGTCTTTGCGAAGGGTCATTAGATTTTGCATCTTTGCCTCGGACAGATGACTTCTCAGCTGTCACAGTTGGTAGCTAACAAAAGCAATCCTCCATTTAACAACGCTCGGTCCGACCTTCATGGCCTTTGAAGTTTGCATCCTTTGAGGGATGCAGCCTCTGAATTGGGATTTCATTTTTTCAGCTTTAATTTTGTTCTGGAAGCTGAACCTGTGCTCTGCTGCCACACTGGAGTGCACTCGCCACCAACTGGACAGGGGTGGGAATTACAGTTACAAGTTACGAAAGATCACCCTTAGTGTAATCTGTCAAAATGACGGACAGACTTCATATTTTGTTGCCACTGCTAAATTCAGTCAATAAGGCGACCTTTGTGTAGATACCTTTTTGCAGCAGCAAAGTACTAATTCAAAATTGGTATTTACTCAAGAAAGTGTGTTTTTGGATGCAGACAGTCACTTGTTTGGTTCCTTGTTTGAACGAATCGAAAATGAGTAAATGACTCAGTCGCTTGTCACCATCTATTGGCATAACTTTGTAACCTGCAGAAAGAATCACTAAAACATGTTGGAGTATAACTTTTGTATAATTAAGGCTTAAACTAATATGAAGCCTATTATCCAACTTAAGTGCTTCCACAAAAAGAAACTCTGTAATGCACAACCAACAGTGGTAGAAAAGTTGTAAATACAGTAAATACAGTAATACATAAACATATTGATCTAAATTCTAGTCTCTGCAGTGCATCAGGGTTTCCATCAATAAACATTTCCAGTGGAATGCCTTGCACCGATGAACGCCCTGAACCCAGGGGCACACGCTGACAGGAAGTTACTAAGGGGAAGCTGTTGTCTGCCTGGCGAGGACTGAAAAAGGTTATTGGAGTTGCAGGGCCCCCAGGGTAATTATCATTGGCCCACGAGATGGTTTGCAGTGCAGCGTGTGAGGACATGTACCTTAATTGGATCATGCTGCAATCTCTCAAAGCTTTACAGAGACCTGGTTGTCGAGGTAACAGAGCTCAGGAGAATGTAAAAAAGGGAGGATAACACATCCACTAGCCAATCTTTTTTATAGCTGTGATTTTCATAGTACAGACAGTTTACTCAGTTTTTTTTTTTTTTTTTCAAGCAGTATTACTCATAAATGATGAGAGCTTGACTGTCTCAAGTCAGAATGTAGACTCATTTATTCTATAGATCTTTTACGGTTTGCTGCTTTTAAAAAAAAATCCAATTATTCCAAATATCGACATGGTATCCGCATATTGTGCATGGTCAGCTATGTGAAATAAGTACTGCCATGGATTTCTTGAGTCTTAAAATGTTGATTCTTGTAAAACTCCAATTTGTGAGAAAACATAACAAGCCAACAAACATGAGGGCAGCCTGAGAATTACAAAAGAAATATATGACAGTTAATCTATAAACACTTGGATTTTGACAAGCAAAAGAAAATAATGCATATATGATTGACAAGTACACAATCTGTTTATCTTAGAGATTAGCTGAGGGACCATATGCACAGTTACTTCCTGGTTGTCGTTAAGCCAGCTTGGGCATTTCCGGTGAACTGTTTAGCTGGTCATTGTGTACTCGCTGCACATCGGCAAAAAACCATCAGTGGTTGACTTTTTAATGTTGTATTTATATTTTAATGCAGTTTTCACACTTGCCTAATAAACCAGCTTTGTTGATTGCAATAAAGACGAAGCTACTGGGAACGCAGTGTCTGTAATTAGACACACACAAGCAACATTTTTCCAGCACTTCAAATGTTATTTTTAATGTGATGACCACAAACATTATTTGTTCATCCTTCTGAGATTATCCCCATTTGTAAAACCAAACTTTTCAAGATGTAGGAAATCTAACATTTGTTAGAAAACACTTTTATTTAAAAATAAAAAAAAAGACGTTAATTACCACTATAACCAGCAGATGGCGGCAGATTAGCATTTATTTGCGCATATATTAGCCATTTCCTGTAATAGTTTTTAACTCAGTTTCGCTTTTGAATAAATATTAAACATTATAAAACCACTAGGTTTAAAAATTTTGTTAAGGCGATGTATGAAGTACTTACAAAATCTCATGAAAAACAATAACTTTTCTTGTGAATTACACAGAAAGCAAGCTCAGCACTTTCCCTTTGTAATCACAGAAGCTGTCGGCCAGTGCAGCGCAAGCTCAATGATTTTGACACACTTGTGCAAACACATTTTATTCAATGAATCTATCTACAGTGCATAATAAATCTTCAATTGATGATGCTTTTTTTCACACTAAAGTGTGAAAGCTGATGGTTGAATTTAATTTACGTCTTTATTTATTTATTTTTATGTCGTCTTACGTTTGAATAACTAAATTAATGCTAGGCCTGACTATTTAAGTGACTATATTCTGATTATAAAATAAGTATTACACTAAAGGCTGATTTATACTTCTGCGTCGAGTGTACGCTGTAGCTACGGCGTAAAGGGGGTCGCACACCGGACGCGAAGCTCAGCGCCGCGCCACAAAATTCGAACGCATTGTTTTCAATGAGTGTGCGCACACCAGCGGCGACATTCGGCGCCTGTCCGCGGCTCACAGCTACGACGCAGGAAGTTGTTCAAAATCCTGCCGCGCCATGTACATTGTTTTACATTAAATTTATATTATATTTATCTCAAATCGTCGTTAATGTACATACTGACTTCACCCTGTGCTGCAAGATACATCAGTTTTACATTCTTAGTTTAACAGCTTGAATAAAGTCTAAAAATGTATAATAAACGTAGCCTTTTCTTTCATTTTGCTCTGTTGTGTCATTTTTCCATGTACACTAACCTCAGTGCGAAATATTAAACCATAGGCATATGTAACGTTTCCCCGTCGACTTAAAACTCACCCATTGTGCAGCTCTTCTATCAGGAGTTCATTCAAAATTGAGCTCGCGCGTATATAATGTGCGCAGCCGGTGTGCGATACCTGTGAGTTGTCCGAGACGCGACGCGGCGCTGAGCTTCGCGTCCGGTGTGCGACCCCCTGTAGGCTGTGTGTAGCATGCGTAGCCTACAATGTAGCCTGATGTGCACCTCCTCAAAAATGTAACAACTCGTCAATTCTACGCGGACCGCAAGCGCTGTGATTGGTCAGCTAGAACCCCTCCCTCAGGTCAAAAAAACTGGCGCGGAGCAATCAGAGAAGAGGGACACATGCAGTCAAACTGCAACAAAAGTCGTATAAGTATAAATAAACGCAGAAGTATAAATCAGCCTTAAGTGACATTTCACTGGAATTTTTTTAAGCTGGCTTATATTATTGCGGAAGTTCTAGCAGCAGAATGGCAGGACAGATTTTTAGTCATGAATTCCACATCTTTCAGAGACAGTGTTATGAAATCAACATTATAATTTGATGTTACTGTTACCCATACCTATTAGTATTTCAGATGCACAATACTTTGCAAAAAAGTGTTTTCTTAATAAGAAATTCCAAGGGTAACCTTCAATATAATAAACTTTTCCATAAGTTATGGAAGTCTCCTACATTGCCGAGGTTGCATGAAGGATTTTTCAGTGCTCTGAATACAAAAGAGCATTGCTCAGAAAAACTGAAATGGGAAGGTAACCAGTGCTCATGAAGTGCACTAACTGCCCGAGCTGTGCATTCTGAGGGGTAAAATTGTCAAAGACATGGAGATCAATAAAGTAATCTCGCTCATCGTTACAGCTCTGGCCCACGATAACATAGCATGAGGCTCCAGTACAACGCCAAGGAAAGCAATTATAATTCTTGGAGGAAATTGACAAGTCCCATGTGGAGAAATGATGGCAGTTAAAAGGATGAAAAGGGCAGAAGTGTGAGGAGACCGGTATCTAGCCACCATTTCCTCGCTCCCCTGCCTCCTGTAGTAAGCATTCTTCTCTTTGAAGTAAGCCTATTACTGGGATCACAACACTAGGCTCAGTAAGTTCTATTATTTGGACTCCGCTTATGTGTATTAAGGTCCAGCACTGCATCCCATGACTCTCACGTATGACAACCCATACCAATCCAATTGAATCATTTTAATATTTTTTTCTGAAGAAGAACCCTTTAGTACACTTCTCAAGCCCACAGAATCAACTTAAAAGCTCTGGAAAAGTACTCTTTTTTTTGCATCTGGATAATGAATAGGATTTTATAGCATAGCCAGTATGTGAATTAATGATTTTTAAGAGGGTTGGCTTTAAAAAAGAATGTTTTTGTTTTTTTTGTTTGAATTTTTTTCTGATATATTTTTTAAGTGTAAATCTATAATACTGTGAAATAATGACAGTAAGCTTGATCGATGTGTCGAATACAGACAGCAAATCAAGGAGCTGTTGCTACCTCTTCACACATATATTTAGCATACTCTGACTAACTTGTAATCTTTTAAGTAAAAAAAACATTGTTTGAAAACAGTTGAAACATATATATGCTAAACAAAAAACTTTTAAAACATCATAAAAGCGCAGTCACAATGAGTAAAAAAGGTCCATTGTCAATTGTCAGTAGTGTAGCGATGCAATAAGTGTTTAATTACACACAGGCGAGCACCCGGTTTAAGTCCATGTTATTATATTAAAGTTACAATACTAACTTTATAATTACATAATTATGTTTCTATTCCAATTCGATTTTATTTAAATATGTAAGAGATATCACATGAGTAGTTGTGTGTCTTTAAAAACGTTCTTTTGCGAGGAACTACTTCCTTCTGCCTTGGATTCAAATCTCAAGTTGACAGTTTAAAGGGTTAGTTCACCCAAAAATGAAAATAATGTCATTTATTACTCACCCTCATGTCATTCTACACCCGTAAGACCTTCGTTCATCTTCGGAACACAAATTAAGATATTTTGATTAAATCTGATGGCTCAGTGAGGCCTCTATTGACAGCAATGCCATTGAAAATCTCAAGATCCATAGAGGTACTAAAAACATATTTAAAACAGTTTGTGTGAGTTCAGTGGTTCTACCTTAATATTATAAAGCAACGAGGATACCTTTTGTCCTTTTGTGCACCAAAAACATTTTTTTAAATAATATAGTGATGGGCTGAATTCAAAACACTGCTTCGGAGCATTACGAATCGAATCAGTGATTCGGATCTCCTATCACTGCTCCGAAGCTCCCATCACTATATTGTTGAAAAGTTGTTATTTTGTTGGGGTTTTTTGGCCCACAAAAAGTGTTCTTGTCAGTTTATAATATTAAGGTACAACCACTGAACTCACACAAACTGTTTTAAATATGTTTTTAGCACCTCTATGGATCTTGAGATTTTCAATGGCATTGCTGTCAATAGAGGCCTCATTTAATCAAAACATCTTAATTTGTGTTCTGAAGATGAACGAAGGTCTTACGGGTGTAGAACGACATGAGGGTGAGTAATTAATGACTATTCACTATTAATTAGTGAATTAATTCATTTTTGGGTGAACTAACCCTTTAAGTATGCGATTTTGGACACAGCCACTGTCTTTATGATTGAGTCATTGAATCCTTCACTCAAGCGATTTGTTAAACAACACAGATTCATTCAGGAACCAAACAAGTGGCTGTCTTTTTGAGTGATTCATTGAATCATTAATTCAAACAATTCATTCACCAACAAAAATACATTCAGGAAGTAAATTTATTTATTTATTGTTTTAGGTGTGTT
Organism: Hypophthalmichthys molitrix; assembly: GCA_037950675.1. Classification (NCBI taxonomy): domain Eukaryota; kingdom Metazoa; phylum Chordata; class Actinopteri; order Cypriniformes; family Xenocyprididae; genus Hypophthalmichthys; species Hypophthalmichthys molitrix. Next base: position 29,718,266 of record CM075493.1, read on the forward strand.
GTTCGGAGATGCTTAAATCTGCTGTGGCTTTGTTAACTGTTTTTGTTGGCCAAGCAAGCAATATACTGCAGGCCTACCAAGTAACTGTTATGTAATGGTGAAAGTGCAACCAAAAGAAACAGAAAACTAGACAAGGTGTGCATTAGATGCTCTCATGCCATTTTGAGTTGTGCTGCAGTCCTTCAGAGTCTCGAACTTTTACTCAGAAACAGCGGCAGTGTTTTTTCAATCCATCTAATGGTGTGTTTTTTATTTATTTTATTTTACCATTGTGTGGGTTTCAGTGAGGTAGGGATCAGGCCTGTGTTACTGTTTGTGTGTGAGGTGAGACTGTGTGGGAAGAGATTGGTAGAACTAACTGTACTTGAATTGTAATAGCTTATACAGCTCCCACATAATTACATTCTTCATCTGTTTAGACCCAAAAGGCTTTATCGTCTTACTGGCTGTGCAGTCATGACCTTTCCATTTGAGTTAATTTAAGCTATTTGTATCTAAAATAGCAACTTGAAAGGTTAATTCAAAGGCAATTTTTAATAATGTATTATAAACAGTCTGCTGTACATCCCTTGATTTGAAGACTAATTAGCAAACACTGTCAATACTGTGAAAGAATAATTTTGCCAGTTCACGTTCCTCTTTTGAGTGCTATATTATTAACTGAATGATATACACACTATGCATAATATTCATAACATAATAGTTTAATATTTCATAATTTATATATATATATATATATATATATATATATATATATATATATATATATAACTTCCCATGTCACCAGTTACCACTAAAATGTGAATTATTTTTTAAAGACTTCACCTCGTGCTGTTTGTTTTTGTCCCTTGAATAATGTGACAGCCTAGGGTTGGTTTGGCAGCGATACTGCAACTCTCTCTTCACAAAACTAGTACATCACTCTGTTCTCAGATATCCACCTTTCTGACCTCCCACATTGGCATGGAGCTGCCGCAGTGTGCTAGAGCTTTACTTCCCTTCCATCTTTAATCTGATCTCCAGGGATTTCAGATTTCACACTGTCACACATGTGCCAAAAATTCAACAGCATCTCTCTCTTTTACTTATCTGTGTCTTAAACTGATATAGAGGCTAAATAGAAAGCAGAGATGATGGGGTGAAGCAATAAAAGAGACTCGCAGAGGCTGGAACCTTCTGTCATGTTAATTCATGACCATTTATACTAATGTAACCTAACCCTGCATAGGAATCAAAGGCATTCCGGAAATAGAAACAAGATTATTGAACTTTATTAGTTACAATTTTATTTATTTATTTATTGTTTTAGGTTTTAGCCAGTTAATCTTGCAACCAACAATTGTTGATTCTAATTTATTTCATATATTTATGAAAAAAAAAAACACCCTCCACCCATATTATATGGCAAAAAGAGAAATAAAATAAAATAAAATTCCAGTAGTGCTGTCAAACGATTAATCGCGATTAACCACGATTAATCACATTCAAAATAAAAGTTTGTTTTTACATAATAGATGTGTGTATACTGTGTATTTTTATTATGTATGTATAAATAAACACACGTATGTATATATATTTAATATACATTTATATATATATATATATATATATATATACACATCTAAATATTTCTTAAATATATACATGTATGTATGTGTATTTATATATAAATAATAAATATACACAGCACACACACGTTTATTATGTAAACACAAACTTTTATTTTGGATGCGATTAATCGTGATTAATCATTTGACAGCCCTAATTTCCAGATATACACTGTTCAAAGATTTGGGGTCAAGATTTTTCTTGAAAAAATTATAGAAATAAATACTTTTATTCAGCAAGTGTACATTAAATTGATCAAAAGTGTTAGTAAAGACTTTAAATTGGTACAAAAGATTTGTTTCAAATAAATGCTGTACTTTTGAACTTTCTATTTATTAAAATTCTATTGAAAATATTAGAATAATTTCTGTTGGCTCATGTGACTGAAGACAGTGTTAATGGTTTCTGAAAGTTTAGCTTTGCTATCACAGCGATAAATTACATTAAAATAGATGCCTTAATGAACAAAAGAGATTTCTTTCAAAAACATTAAAAAAATCTTACTGATCCCAGACTTTTGAGCTGTAGTTGCATTTAATTGGCCAAAGTATTTATTTATATTTCCTCATATATTTTTGGCAATTTTCTGTTTAGCCCCATATAAGTATAGTTTGTAATATATTTTGGCATTTTAAGGTTTAAATGAAATATATTTAAACAGTATTTATTTGCATGTATTTCCCCTGGATAAAGTGGCCACAAACATTGGAAGGACTACTGCTTTCTCAGTTCAATCTGAAAAGTTCATAAATTCAGTGCACAGTGTTGTTGCAGCTGTGCCCTTTCAGTGCTTACATATGTGACAAATCTAATTGCTATGCAGGAGTCCAGTCTGATGGCCTTTAATTTCTTGGGCACAGTGATGTTTGTTCCAGGATCAGAGGTCTACTTTAAAACAAGAATTACAAATGAGTTTTAAAATGATTGATCACATACGTACATGCCGAAGGCTTTGCTACCGTGACTCCTGCCCACTTAGCAACAGGTGCACATTAATTAATAATAATCTCACTAAATACTTGTGACTTCAGGCATATTAATTCACTTAGTTCAGTGGGGCACGTATAATTATTTCCCTTGCTCAAATGCCAGAGCTAAGAACGAGTTAGCCGAAGAGTTCGGGAGAGTAAAGGTCTTTTATTTGTAGCTCCGTGTGGAGGCATTGTGTAGGATTTTAACCGAGAAGAAGAGTATGGAAAACACAAAACAACAGGGCGGCAACAACACCATCCACTATAATCAAACAACTTCTTGAACAAATGCCAGGAAGTGATTCTTGGTGTCGAGTGAAAAAATATTGAACATTACTCAGTGGCTTTCTGCAGTTCGGCCGGTGTTTATGCACTCAAAGGCACTCACTGCGTCTGTCTTCATTTTGAGCTGCTCCTTGTGTTCTGTGAGTACCGTTGTGGGATTTGCAGCTCAGGAAACTCACACCAACATAAACCAAATGTCATAAAGCAAACTTCTAGTAGCTTTTAAAACACGTCATCCTGATCATAGCCACAGATCAACACCACCTTAGGGCAGTGTCGCTCCAGGAACAACTTTTTTGTTGCTTTTGCCGCCTATTTTGCTGAAGTCTAGCCCTTTTCTGCTGGAGGCATGACACTAGAAGTCGTATGGAAGAAGGGTGACATAAATAATTGCCTCAAACAATTGCTCAATGGTCACTGCACCGGCCAAAATCATTAAAAAAAATTGGCTAAAATAATGGTTATGTGGCATATCTAAGTCCACTAAAGGACTTAGATATTCCATTTGCTTTTCTGTTTCTACAATCTAAAAAATGCTGGGTTAAAAACAACCCAATTTGGGTAATTTGGCAACCCAGCACTGGGTAAATATTGGACAACACATGCTGGGTTTTATCAAAGACTATAGAATAACACAAGACGCCTCACTCCTATTGTTTGAATGGGAGAAAGTGCAACGCGCAATATGGCGGAATAAGTCCCGCCTTCTAAATAAGAGCCAATCGCCGATTGGTAAAGTCATCGCGTCACTGCAGCGGCCGTTAGAAGCTCCGGTTTCTATAGAAACAGTCAGATGCGCGCCTCCGAAATAAGGCACAAGAGACACGCTTCCTTACCGTTTTTTGTCATGATTCGAGCGTTTAGAAACAAAATTTATGATTTCAGATTTCATTGATTTCAAATATGAAATTTAATCGAAAGCTTGGCAAACAGCTTTGGAGAATTTGATGTTTCCCCATTCAAAGAGCTGCACTTGGATGCCCGAGAGGCCTTTCAAAGATGGCCGAGTGAAATGACTTGTCTTAAAGGGACTTTGGATTTTTACAATAACCGGGTTGTTTTTTAATCAGTTCTGGGTCAGTCAATTAATACTGAACATTTTTAATCTTAAATAATAAAAATGCAAAATCTCTAAAATCTCTCTATACATATAGGACAGGAACAGTTCATGTACAATATTTTTATCAATGGCAAGTCAGTCTTTCACAATCATAAAACACTCAAAAACATTTATAGGCATGTTTTAGGCATGACAGGAGCAGCAACAGCAGCCAATGGGAATCTGTGGAAAGAAAACTGGTATCAGTAGGATGTTCCAGTTCATTCATTAACTGAGAGTCTTTATATAGGCCTATTTGTTTTTGAAAAGTTACATAAAAACACAGCGTTACCTTGTGCCATGTCACCTGTCAGGCATTTAAGTTTCAACCCGTCAAACACAGCGCGACCACAGCCGTGATGCTAGCGCACTAGATCAACAGCATTCATATATACAGTCATTGAAGCGCACTTTGTTACATATGACAGCGATGTCACGTCGTGTTTCAGCCCTGGTCGTGCATTCGTTTGACGGCCGTGAAACTTCCATGATGGCACCGGCGCGTCGTTCACTTTGAGTGTAGATCCGGTGTTTGCTGCATTTGTAGAAGGCTAGCATTCCAAGCAGACGTTAGCTGCGGCGTACATGTAAACAAAAAAGGTAAAATGTGAGACTACAGACGTTTTACTATTTGTACAGCAATAATTTGATAGGAATACAAGGTAATACAAACCTTAATTTCATTCAGGAAGTTTTCCCTCAGGAAGTTTTCTCTCATAACAGAAAACAAAATGCCCATTGAGAAATGTATCCAGTTTTAACCAGTTTGGCACTGGGTACTAGGTGTGTGACGGGGTTCATCATTTGTATTGACAGTAAAAATGACCCAGCAGCTGAATTACAGAAAAATTACCCAGCGCTGGGTAAAAATATTAAAAATAACCAAATAAAATTACCCAGCAGGCTGAACGCAGCATTTGGGTTAAAAAAAAAATAACCCAGCATTTTTTAGAGTCTACCTCGAGATGCCCATCGCCTACCCCTGCTCAGACTTAAGATTGTGACAGCTCACAATTCTTAGTGTGATTATGAAATTGCAAAGGCTGTTATTATTTTTTATGTGCAGCTTGTCAATGAAGTATGGCTCCAAATGCTAATCCATTTGAAAGCACTGCGAGTTTGAGTCGCTTATAATGTACATTTGAAAAAGCAAACATCTTTCCAGACATGAGAAGCATTTATTAACATCTTGTCCAACAAAATACAACATTTAATAACATGTTTTTACTCCAAACTCACTTCATAATGACAGTTGAGCATCCTTCTGTGAGATGATGTGGCTTCTTACACAGAATAAGGCAGTCGTGTGTTTATTAGTCATGTTTAATCAATCAAAGCGTTTCAATCTTCTGTTTATTCAGCTACAGCATGATGTCCATAGGGATTTCCTGGAATGATTCCTGTTATCTACTTCTGTGGCAGGGCATTTTTGGAGTTTCTGCGCAAGAGCGCCCTCTGGCTTTCAGATGGAGAAGCATTAACTACTGATCACAGAGCCGTACAGCTCTGACAAGCTACGCATAAAATAATCGCAGCCTTTGCCAAATTGCATCCTGTTTAATTGCCATAAATTGTGCAGCCCTACTTCAGATTACGCCAACTCTGAATCAACATACACAACTGCCAAATCTTCTATATATTGTAATCATTATGATCAAAACTTGTAATAACTGCTTTAATGAGATCATTGTTTCTTCCTAAATGAATACATGATGTTAGCTAACTGCATAATTTGTATTATCTTAGAACTGTATATTTCTGGACATTACTTGGACACAGTTACCTCTGATAACAAATTACTCTAAACTGTAATGTAGCATTTTCTGTACAGCTGCTTTGATATGTATTGTGAAAAGAGCTATACAAATAAATATGAACTGAACTGGGATGATGAAAATTTAATTGACTTGAAAGTCATAAATGTGACAAATTTACCCATAGGAAAGTAAAATAAAAAATGATATCTCTTTAAAGATCTGCTGTTTCTCCTAGGCCACAGTCAGAGGAAAAGGAGAGCAAATTGAGACTTTTTTCTTCCTGACAAAAAGATCCCAGTAATATCACATATGTTTCTTCAAGAGTTATATAAAACATCTCAACAACTGTGCTCAGATTTGACAACATGCCAAAGTCTGCAATCAAAACAAAACAAAAAACAGAGAAATCATGAACTGGGTGCAAACAACCTCTAGAAATGTACTACAGTGTTCTTCTGGGTAAGAAGCTGTAGATAGATAAAAGATTTGCAAATCATAGGGCTCATTTATAAAACGAGCATATACACACATATTTGAACTTAGAGTGTGCGTATGCTAAAATCCACGGCAACATTCATATTTATAAAAGCGGTCTTTGACGTGGAAACCCCGCTAGAAATTTTACATTCCCAGAACATTCTCAGAACGTTCCCACTGGTTTTAAGGACGTTGTCTAGTAACGTTCCCAGAACGTTCAGAGACGGTCACGATGTAGAGTTCTTTTAAGGGTTGGGGGACGTTATTTGGTGGACCTTCAGGGAACATTCAGGGCGTTCTGGGAATATTTAGGGGACTATTACTATAGGACGTTCTGTTAACTTCCCAAATGTCCTCTTTGTAACGTTCTCACGCGACCATAAAATAACCAAAATAGAACGTCCCCCTAAACTCATATCAGGAACATTATTAAATGACCAACAGAGGACCGTGTGGGAACGTTCTGTTAATGCCCCAAATGTCCTCTTTGTAACGTTCTTTTTTGACCATAAAATAACCAAAATGGAACGTCCCCCTA